>CM060417.1:3542780-4918893 GCA_030545235.1 Helianthus tuberosus
TGATCACAGTTTGATACCCGTCGGCTGAGATGAAGGGAAGTCGAAACTTGGAGAAGATGGGTTCCATAGACGCACAGTTGAGGCTGTTGGCACCTGCTAAAGTATCCGATGACGATAAACTGGTGGAGTATGATGCTTTGTTGTTGGATCGGTTTCTTGATATTCTTCACGACTTGCACGTCGTCGGAAACAAGTCGGAGGTACCAATCATCACCGGAGTTACACCGGAGCAACCGAGTTCGCCGGAACGTCTCGAGTCGTCCCCACTGCTTCGGTATAATTTTCTCTTGCTTTTGTTTGATTTTTGTTAATCATTCGATACACAGCCATGTTCAAACCAATTGAAACTTGGAGTTTTATACAAACTGTATGTTAGTATGTTCTTTTTCTAATGAAGAAATAGTTGTTGAGTTAATTAGATGATGAATAAAACCTGATCCTTTGTTTTTTAAGGAAAATGATCAACTAATATGTTTAAAATTGATAACAACTGAAAGTTTGGAAGAAAAAGAATATACGCACAAAACAGTATGTTCGATTGTTTTGTTTTTATAATAAAGGAGATGACATACAACGTGTGTTTAAAAGAATTTAAAACATAGTTATTATCTCAAACAGATGAGATAGAGGAGTGGTTTTGGTTTGTGGACGAAACACAAGGGGTCGCAGGTTCTTCTATGTTGTAGAGATATTTAGATTGAAGTTGATGCGATTTACACATGTGTATTCTGATTTTGCTCTGTGTTTTAATGCGATGTACACATGTGTATTCTGATTTTAACGCGATGTACACATGTGTATAACGTCTATTTTGTGATATCTCAGAATTTTTTGTGTATTGAATGTGTAAGGTTGTTGACGTACACTTGTGAATTATGCAAAGTATTAGTTGCTGAGTTTTTTTGTGCTAATATAGGAGATGTCGTTAACGAGAAAAGTGGAGATGGAAGGTCGATAAGGATGATTCACGTATGAGGTCGATAAGGATGATTCACGTATGAGGTCGATAAGGATGATTCACATATGTTTGTTTGCTTGGTCGATAAGGATGATTCAGCATACAACGTGGTGAATAGTTGTAAAAGATTATGTTTTTTTTTTTGTTTTTTCGATTATGTTGGGTTTATTGTTTTTACGAAACAGGAACTTGTAATTATATGTTTTTTTGTTTGGTTTGGAAAACATTATGGAACTTGTAATTTGTTAAATATAAAATAGTTTTACAGGTATTGTTTCTATGTATGTATTATGTAGCTAATTACACATATGAACGATGCTGAGTACACATGTGTACTGTTCTATTTATACCCAAGTACACATGTGTATTGTTCTATTTATATCTAAGTACACATGTGTATACCGTTGAAATATGAAGGTTACGTGGATCTTAAAAATCAAAATTTGAATTCTGGTGATGAAATTTGAAATAAAAATAAAAATTAAAATATGGTGATTTGTTGTTTGTTTTGATAATTATCTTATTAATAAATAAAACATAATGTGGATAATGAATTTAAAATAGAAAAGATGTAATTTAATTCAATTATTAAAATAATGATTTAAATCTAATTTTTTATATAATTACAATCCAACCCTTAACAACTAAAAATGAAATCAAGGGTCCAGATCATTTCACGCAGTTCACTCTTGAGAGGTTGTTCACGCTGGAACCCTACCCTATATATATATATATATACATTTGTGAATTAAATGAACCAATCTAGACCCATCATCTTGTTGACTTTTTCTTTTTAGTTTTTTATTCAAAAGTGTATTATAGGAAGTAAAGTATTTTTTCCCTGATTGTTTTTTGACTTTTAAATAAACTTCCCCCATAATTTTTAAATGATCATAACATTTTCATGCATTCATTTTTTAAAACAATTACATCATAAAAACAGACATTTATTCTCTTATTTGAGTATGATCTTGCTATAGTTTTTTAATTTAAAAAATTAAAAGGTGTCGATGGCGTATTGTGACTGTTTGTATTTTATACATAGGTGTATAATTTTTGTTCGCCGAGCAATTTGGGTTTTATACACATGTGTATAGTGACTGTTTGTTGTTCACAGAACAATTTGGGTTTTATCTACATGTGTATAGTGATTGTTTGTTTTTTTATACACATGTGTATAATTGTTGTTAGATGAGTAATTGGTTTTTATACACACGTGTATAGTGACTTTTTGTTTTTTATACACAACAACCAAGACACACTGTTATTGTACATATATTTTTCATACACATGTGTATAATTAAAGAGATAAATCATTTATTTCTAACTGGAGAGAGAAAGTATTTAAACTTTACTAATATACATTTTCTAATTATTTTTTAATCTATAAAAAAAGAATGAATGGTCTAGATTGGTTCATTTTGTTCAAAAAACCATTAGGTTCACTCTTGAACTCTACATATAGTGTTAGGTTCATTAGTGAACAACCCCCTTGATTGTGAACACAAGTGAACTATTCCTAGCCCTTAATTATCAATACACAAGTGCAAATTAATGATCAGGATTTGATGATGAAAATACACTAGTGTATTTTACGACTTGATGATGTAAATCAATGGTCAGGATTTGTTCAGTTAGTTCACAAATACGTGTTCACTCTAGAAGCCCACATTTTATATATATATATATATATATATATATATATATATATATATAGAGAGAGAGAGAGAGAGTGCCGGAGGAAAACGCCTCAAAGTGTGAAAATGGTGAGAACGGATCTAGAAGTGACACTGGCGTAGGCGATAAATAACAAACGGTGGGTATGATCGCCATTTTAACCTTTTGTTTTGAGCATTCCTTTTTAGTCAGCGCGTTTATTCTTTTTAAAACAAACTCCAAATTTTTTTCATAATAGCTGTTACTTCTTCTCCAAGTTTCCGTGATTCATGGCGTTTGATATGGAATGCGAATTACAAAGTAGATTTGTTTATTTGTAAATTTCTTTTTATCAATGTCTGATATACGTTCGAGCAATTCATATTAATGTGTTGGCATTTGTTTTAAATTAGTTAGAATGACCTTTATTTTGGTGTATTTTTTCATATTATTGTCATCATTGTGTATCGTGTAAAAGACGTTTAGAATAATCATAATACAATTAGATTTCTTCTAATTTAGGAGTTTGTTTATTACTCATGTTTTTCTTCGTTTAATGGTGTTTCTGTTTATAATGGTCAATGTAATAATGTGTTTTCGATCAGTATATTATGAATATGAGGTCATTGCATTAAAGGTGTTTTCAATTAATATAATATATGAATCTACTTTCATTCAGCATTAGTTTTTTTAATAAATAAACTAGTGGGAATGCCCGTGCGTTGCCGCAGGTACTTATATTTTTTTGACGCGCGCTGCGTGGCGGGTTTCATGTAATTTATTCTTATAGAAGTACTACTGTAAGTAGTAATGCTATTACTAAAGTGAAATGAGATAATCAGAAGGGTAGTAAAGGATTGCCAAAAGTGATGTTTATACCAAAAAATAATTAATCATGAAACTGTTTTTAATCATGACAATCAATTCTTTGCCATACCTTTTCTCATGTTTTGATAATTAACTTATGTGGAAAGTAAATTGACTATTATTTTATGTCAAACTTCAATCAAAACCTAGATATTCACTAAAAAAAAAAACAAATAGTAGGCAAGTGGGTGTGTGTCAATAACAAGTGACCAAAATGTAAACATCAAGTACAATTTATTATGCATGGGGTATTACTATCTTTAAGAAAATGCACCTTTAAAGGTGTATATAAGTTTACAACTAACATCTGCACTATAATTATAACCCTCAAAATTGCAGTATACCACTTCATTATTCTATTCTCTACATACTCAGAGCCACAAAAATAGTCTCTTTGAAAATCTCATGGGCAATCCTTTTATCTATAGTTCCTGTTGTGTAATGTTCTTTCTTTCTAAATTTATGTCTTGTATTTGTATTACAAGCTTAAGGTACAACAGGGAAATGACATGAATATTGTATGCTCGCTCGGGTGAGATGCAATTCCTGAGTCTTTACAATGATTTCTGATGAAAATCCGGCAGCACCTCGACTCACACACTATGACCTCAGTCCTGTTCGCTTCAAATGACAACACACACCACCTATTTATAGCATACAGGGTTTCGCTTGAATGCACATCATGTCTGTTCAAGTGAACTAACATGTTGTTGGTTTCGCTTGAACATGACATATTGTCATTTCAAGCGAACTCACCTACATTAACATATAAAACCCTAAATTCTAACCCATTGTGTGTTCGTTCATTCTATCTAGACATAAGACTCGATTAAGACGAAGTTAACAAACACTAGGTGCACCAACAGACTCCCCCTTGGATGTTGACGAAGTCTTTGGCGTCAAGTCTTTAGTCTTTCTCTTTCTCCAAATCAATTTATCATTGTAAAAGCTCTCTTCAATCTTTATCTTCAACCTTTAATCTTCAATCTCCCCTTTGATTGTTGATCCAGAATTCTGACTCCCCCTTTCGCAGACTTCCCCTCTCGATCAGCTAGAGCTTTAAATTCTGGTTCAAACTTTGACTTTTTCATTGCCATGGGGATTCCTGTTACCTGCATAATCTCTTCCTAAATATAAGATATATGACAATAACAGTATCAATCCAAAACTTACCATTTAACCTTCAGTGTTAGAAATCCACTTAAGTATTCAGGTTCAAGTTAATGACCCTGATTACTCAATTTATCTACCAAGTCCAATTTAATGACCTTGGTTAATCTGAGATAAATCACACTGACATTTTGTTCAATTTGTTTATCTGAAAAATTTACAAGTTTCAAATTAATGAACTTGCTTTGATATTTCAACTTCTCAAACTTATCATGTTTAACTCACGACTCATCCTCCAGTCCAGAAACTTCCTGCATCTGCTTTCAGCTTTCGAATCCGAAGATCAACTCTCCACTTTGGTTTGTCGGAAAATAAAGCAGAAGTATAAAATCTTTTTAGATTTTAATTAAGCTTCTAAACTAGAAATGAGATACAGAACTAAAAAGCAATGAAAGTAAACTATTTATAAACATATTTTTTATGAGCGTGTTAGGGAATCATATCAGCTATTCGACAAGTCACAAGTACCGTTAAGCTTTAATTTCATACCAAGAATTAAACAATTCGCTTAGATTGTCGATATATTGATCCACTTAAATTCTCATACACATTTCAATCTATCCAGGATACGGATTTAATGTTTTAGAGACTTAAACTTATACGTGTGTCCCACCTCTTGAATATACTCCCGTATCTAGATCCCAATATTCAGTCTTACAGGTGAGTATACCACAAATGATATCTATAAGGGATTAATAAATTATGAAGAATCATGAGAGCTCAGGTCAGAACTACCGTTCGGCAGAGAGATCATGACTCAACTTTTGGGTGTGTCCCCTTTAGAGGATCTTTTGTTACAACAGCATTGCTAAGCAATTTTATTGTCTTATCATTTATGCTGAGGGTGATGCTATGTTTCAAGCATTGCAGAAAGTATTATTCGGGGACTAGGTCAGAACTTCCATTCAGCAGAAGTCCCGGAATAATACCCCAGATATCACTGAGTATAAAGACCTAGTATATCAGAAAGAGGAATCTTTCAAACAAGATTTCAGGGGTTACCTATATATCCAAGTAGTGTTCCCCACGAAATAAGTAAGTGAAGATTTAGGTTTATATCTCGAACAAACCTACTAAATGTGTAAAAACCTATCGGCACATCATCAGCGAGACTGTTTAACACATTTAAACATTCCATATCTTTAGCATACTGTAACTGTCAAGCCGATGTACTATCATTTTCCCTTTTTACACAAGCTCTTTTCTGATTTTCTATTGTTTTTGGATTTTGAAAATATCTCATTTTTTTGTATTTTTGACATTTTTTAATGTTTTTGTATTTTCTGAAAATATTACCCTATACTCCCCCTAAATACCAAAACAAGTAAAAAATCGACAAACCATTGCAGATTGCTTCTCAACATCATCTACAATGTCTCCTTCATCAACGCCAATAATCTCCTCCAACACCGATAAAAGCTTCATACCGTTCAATTTTAGTAAGTATTGAAAACGAATTTTGTCAAATGCTTTGGTATGTAAATCAGCTTTTTGATCATCAGTGTGAATTTTCTCAATTCGTATCAACTTCTTCTCGAAACAATCGCGAATGAAATGATGACGAATTTCAATGTGTTTGGTTTTAGCGTGATGAACTGGATTTTTAGTAATGTTAATCGCTGCCTCATTATCAACAAAGATAGGGGTGTTTAGAAATTGCAAACCGTAGTCGCGCATCTGTTGCTGGATCCACAAGATCTGTGAGCAGCAACTGATAGCAGATACATACTCCGCTTCACATGTGGATAAAGCCACAGAGGTCTGCTTTTTGCATTGCCAGGTGACCAATCGTGATCCAAAGAACTGGCACCCCGCTGTTGTTGATTTAGCGTTAACTTTGCAGCATCCGAAATCAGAATCGGAATAACCTTCGAGCATAAAGTCGCCATCTTTTGGATACCACAACCCCAACGATGGAGTTCCTTTCAGGTAGCGTAATATCCTTTTGACTATTACCATGTGCGATGCTCTCGGGTTAGATTGAAATCTTGCTGCGAGGCAGGTTGGGTACATAATATCGGGTCTTGAAGCTGTCAAATACATCAGCGATCCGATCATGGAACGATACATCGTTTCATCTACCTTCTCTCCAGTGAGATCAGGGTTTATCCCATGATTCGTTGCTAATGGGGTGGAAGCTGGAGTAGAACCCGACATCCCGAATTTCTCCAAGATATCATGAACGTACTTCGTTTGATGTATGAAAATTCCCTTAGGCAGTTGATCAACCTGAAGTCCCAAAAAGAATTTCATCTCACCCATCGATGACATTTTGAATTTTTGCTTCATAACTCGTTCAAAATCTTTGCACAAATTTTCATTTGTTGACCCAAATATAATGTCGTCCACGTATATTTGAACTATCAGAAGATGTCCGTCGACCTCTTTGGTGAAGAGAGTGGCATCCACTTTTCCACGGATGAAGCTGTTGGCTAGCAGGTGTTGAGACAATGTCTCGTACCAAGCTCTCGGGGCCTGGTGTAAACCATACAGCGCTTTATCCAGCAAATAAACCTTGTCTTTGTAGATTGGATCGGTAAAGCCCGGTGGCTGACCGACATATACCTCCTCTTTTACCTTCCCATAGAGAAACGCCGATTTAACATCTAACTGATAAACTTTGAAGTTTTTCCAAGACGCAAATGCTAGGAAGATTCTGATCGCTTCTAGTCGAGCAACTGGAGCATATACTTCAGTGAAATCTATCCCCTCCTGCTGACTAAAACCCTGGACTACGAGTCGAGCTTTGTTACGAACAACAACTCCTCTAGTGTCTCTCTTACGCTTGAACACCCACTTGGTGTTTATCTTCCTTTGACCATCAGGCAAGTCTACTAACTTCCATACACCTAACTTCTCAAACTGACTCAACTCTTCTTGCATAACATTGACCCAAGAATCTTCAGTTAGCGCCTCTTTGTATGTACGCGGTTCGATCTGCGAAATAAAACAACTAAGTGAAAACTCAGTTTGTAAAGATGCTACTGTAGAATAAAAACAAGTAAGGCCTTGGTCAATTTGACGTCTAGTGCGAACGCCTGTTTGCAATTCACCAATGATCAGCTCTTCTGGATGGTATGAAAGAGTTCTCGGCATCACTTCGCCTGAAACATCTACCTCGCCTTCCAGATTAGTAACATTCTGTTTTGCACCTTGTTCACTGACTGGGTTTGTTTGACCTGAAATCTGAATTTGCTCCCCCTCAGAATCTGAATCACCATGATCAAATACTGGCATATTCTCAGATTCTTGATTATCATTCTGTGTCATCTGATTATCTTGAGGAACTTCATTTTGTTGGACATCATCATGTTCACCAACATTGCTTGGACCTGCTTCGTCATCGTTCAAAGCTTGTCGTGGTCTTCTTGAATACTCAGCTGGAAACCTTTCCTGCGATTCGTCATACTCTCGCAAAATATCCAACTCATCAAAGAAATCTTCTTCTTCTTCTTGTTCTTCCATCATGTCAAATGAATCCCACAACTTGTCGTAATGATAACGCCATGAATCTCCAGGATTCAGCAGCGGCATTGTATAACCTTGACATTCAACATTTGGAGCTTCAATAATCCGCTTCAAGCTTGGAACGAAGACTCGTCGTAATGGACTTGCATAACCTATGAATATCCCTTCAATATTCTTCGGACCAAACTTTCCAAAAGGCTCTAGAACAGTACAGGGTGACCCAAACGGTTCAAGATACTTCAGATTTGGTTTGCGGTTATTGATCAACTCAAAGCATGTTTTGTTGAATTTCTTGACAGTGAGAACTCTGTTGAGCGTATAGCATGCGGCGGAAACTGCTTCTGCCCAAAAATTTATCGGTAGCTTTAAATCAGCAAGCATTGTTCTGGCCGTTTCGATTAGCGTCCTATTCTTTCTTTCAACTACTCCATTCTGCTGCGGAGTGTACGGAGCACTAAACTCATGCAATATACCTCTTTCATCACAAAATTCTTCCATCTTGTTGTTCTTGAATTCAGTACCATTATCACTTCTAATTCTTTTGACTTCAAGAATGATACCCACGAAAATCTGGAATAATCATCAGTAACCACAAGACAGTAGAGATCTCTTGTAATACTTTTGACGTTTATTGGACCAAACACATCCATATGAATTCTCTCTAACGGTCTGGAAACTGAATTGACTTGCTTTTTAGGGTGTGACCTTTTCTTTTGCTTTCCTTTGATGCAATTAATGCACTCCCATTCCAGATGAAAACCTTTAATTTGAACACCCAGAACTAAATTATTATGCACCAGATGATTCATTTTTCTCAAGTGAATATGGCCCATCTTGCGATGCCACAACTGTGATTCTTTCTCCGTTGCTTTAGACACAAAACAATGTGCCTGACCCATTGTTGTAGTTGCTACACTCATGTCCAAAACATACAGATCATTCACTCTAGGTGCCCTCATGGTAATCCATTCTTCAGGGATAACAAATCCTGGCTTCAAGATCAAACATTCTTTGTCAGTAAAGTGAGTGATATACATCCTGTCACAAATCTGCGAGATACTCAGCAGATTATTCTCCAGCTCAGCAATGTAGTTAACTCTCTCAAACATCACAATCCCATTGGATAACGTTCCTTCACCAACAATTCTACCACCTTGGTTTCCTGCGAATCCCACATAACCACCATTGAAATTTCTAACATCGTACAACAATGCAGTCTTCCCTGTCATATGTCGAGACGCTCCACTATCCATAATCCATCGTGAAACAGCTCTCGGAAGTTCCTGCACATATCACAATTTGATTTAAAAACACATTTTAATAAAGATGCCGATTTATGCTTCACAATTACCAACTAGGAAGCTCCGGCAATTCCAAAATTTTTAGTGAGATTTTGATGCTACCCAAGCCTCTTTCGACTCAGGTAACTGGACTTTAATGTGAGATTTTGTAGTGTAAAGTGGCGGAAAATTTTTATCATTCATCTTTAAGCTTTCTTCTGATCCAACCTCAACCTTTTTGTATAAGAAAAACTCATCTATCTTAAGTTGACCGGTTGGTTGATTTTTCTTTTGAACATTCTTCTTCTCTGGTGGAGTAGAAATTTGTTTCTCCGATTTTTCATAATAATCCAAAGGAACATCCATCTTTACCGGAATGGTAGAAGACGATTGTTTTTCCAACTCAGAAACCTTTGGTTTAGATGAACTTTTTAGCTTCCATGTTTGTTGAGATGAAGCAACCCGTTTGTCAAATTTGTCATTTTTAGTTACCACATTCTTAACAGGTTCAATTTTGACTTTTGATTTCTCATTTTTCAAAATTTTCTCAACAACCATTGGAGCTTTTCCTTTTGCATCAACCTTATTCTTTTGATTCTCAACAACTTTAGTCTTAGGCTTGAAGTTGGTGCAATTTATTGCAATGTGACCAACTTTGTTGCATCTAAAGCAGGTACGAGTATCAACTACTCGACTTGTGCCTTCAGACTGAGGTTGTGAGGCCCTTTCCTCAAAGAACTCTTCATTTGATTTTGAAAAAATCTTTTTCTCTTCATCAGAAAGTGAACTTGAACTGTTTACAAACACTTTCTTCTCAACAAATTTCTTGTTTTGAACATTTCTCCTTTGATAGTTCTTACCACCCTGATATCCACCCGACCAATTGTTTCGATTGTTGTTATAAAAACGCGGTGGAACTACAGGTTTCTTGTAGTAAGCTTTATCTTTCTCAAAATTCATTTGCCTTTTTGTTTGTTTTAAACTTTTTACTTCAGACAAATCGATTTCAACCATTTTGAACACATTTGTCAATTTTGAAACATTTACATTCTCCAGAGGAAACTCAGAATCCGAATACAACTTATCAGATCCCGACATCTTGTACATGGCAAGATTAGGTTCATCATTTAAGTTGTTTTTGGATTTTTGTTTCAGAATGTATTTGTCCAGAAAACACTCTTCATCCTCAGCTGAATAACTATCCAAAACACTTTCAGCCATGCCTTTAACAATCTCAGTTTGAACACTATCATCAGATGATGATAAAGAAAATGTCACATCAATTGAATCAGGAAGTTTCACTTCATTTTCATCTTCAAGATTAACCAACCCAGATTGCTTTTTCGAATAATTGTCTAGAACTGGTGGTGGAACTTTATGAAACCCGACCCCAGTTCCATCACAGTATACATCTTAGCCTGCTTTGTTTTTCCCTATGGGTTTGGGAACAATGTGTTGCAAAACAAAGCTTGCAGAGTTGTAACTGTTTAATTTCAAATTGATACGCTCATTCTCAATCTTAGCTTCTTCAAACTAAAGTTTCAATTTAGCAATTTCATCCAATTGTTTGTTGATTAATTCTTCTTTAACCCTCAAAACACTTTGCAAGTGACAATTTTCTTTATATGTTTTACCATTTCTATCATCATTATCTTTAACCGTGCTTTTAAGCTTCTCAAAATTTGCAGTAATCTGACGATTTTCAAGAACTAACCTCTCATTTTCTTTCCTAACCTTTTCTTGGTCAATTTTATCATTTTCAATTTTGTTAGTTAATTCTTTTACTCTATCGTTCGAAGCTTTCAACATTTTATCACGGTTAAGGATCTGATCTTCAACACTTCTGACTTTAGCAGTCAGATCATCAATCTTCTTACCTTTGAGATAAGTGTTTGTACTACAAACTTTGCATTCTTTGATGCAATTTTTGCAGTCAACATCACCACTGACTTTCTTACCTGACTCATTCGTTGACGTGTTTGAACTGACCTGGCTTTTAGACTCAGAGACGGATTTAGAATCTACCTCAAGTGCCTTAGCAGCCAGCACCTTGTCAGCCATCTTTCCCATGTTTTCAGCATTCAACTCTTGAGTTCTGTCAATGATTCCAGTATCAACCTTCTTTGGCTTCTCTTCTTTCTCTTCTCCGCTTCCCTACCATTTTCTTTGCCAATAATCATCTTCATCTTTCATTTCTTTGATTATGGTTTCCATATCAAGAGTGCTATGGTCAATAGCAATGTTTCCATTGGGGTCAAGATAACATTCTCTGTCTGGATCCCATCTTCTCGCTCTTTTTGCTTCAAGATAGATAGCAGATATATTGATCATTTTTTGTTGAGCTATCATCTTCCTGTAAGCATACCTCTGTTCTTCAGGTCTGGTATCTTTCCAAGGAACAGGTTCAAATTTTGCCATGAATGCATATCCAACCGCATCCTCCTCAGGTAACAACTCGCTCCAGTCGAAACCTTCATCGTCATGAATCACCGCAAGAGCTCTAGATTTCTCTTTGTTATCCTCAAGCTGCTTCATTCTCGGCGGTTCTGATTTATTCTGATGATAAATCGCCTTCTTGTAGTAATCTTCTCTGAACGGGTTTTCAGACTCATCAGCATACGCATTTCGGCATTCACGCTTAAAGTGACCTTTCTGTTTACACTTAAAGCATGTCACTTTAGACTTGTCAAAGCCTAACTTGGCAGATGGTCAACCAATAGATTTTCTTCCGGTTATCTCCATGAAACGCTGTGCTCGACGAACTGCACTGGCCATACACCACCTTATGTCAATCAATTCCATCTCCTCAGGATCAATCTGATCGTAATCTTCTTTTGTCAGGTTGGTGTTGCCTATCTTCCCTGCTACAAGGCTTTCATACGATTCTAGCACAGATGCTAAGAAAACCATCTGTTGCTTTGCCGACTCCTCGCTGAAGGTTTAAGCATTCTTTAAGTCTACAACAATGTTGCATTGAAATAGGTTCTTTGCATCTGATTGACTTGAATGTGACGAAGAACCACTGTGAAATCCACTGCTTTGACTTTCTTTGTTTGAAATGTTGGAATTCTCAGCAGAAAAAGCTGTCTTGGGAGATGTATTCTTCGGCATCATGCTTTTTGGATAATACAAATCCAAGTTCTGTTGATAAGACGAGTGATTGACTTTATGTGTTTTCCTTAACTCCAGCTCGTGACTCTCTAGTCTTTCAATCAACAAATCTACAGTCAATACTTCTGGCGGCTTGATTGTATTCTTCAGCATCAAGGCATAGTATTGCCAATCCATATCATCTGGCAATGAATAAAAAAATTTGTCGACCAGTTCTTCTTGAGAATAGAAAATTTCATGTCTCGCCAGCTCCAGCTTTAGATGCCCAAACCTCTCAATCATTTTACAAACTGATTCATTCTTTAAACAACCAAATAAATCAAATTCTTTTCTAAGCAGTTTCTTTTTGTTTTTCACTATTTCTGCACTTCCCAAACATTTAGCTTTCAATTTTTCCCAAAGATCTTTAGAACTTTTGTACTCGATCAAAGATATTATATCTTCTCGAACAGATTGAAATAGCAGTGCGATGCATTTTTGCTCAGCAACAAACGATTCTATTTCTTCAGATGTAGTCAAACTTTCACCAGTTTTGCCTCCATCAGCATATCCATTCTTTAGACTCTTTGTTGGTGTATTCATCTGTCGTCTTCGTCTTATGTCGAGTCTCGGGTTCGTTACTGATATGAACAAGCATGATGTCATCATATTTGATAATGACATCACAAGGATGACAACATTGTTACATCATGCTCACAAAAGGACAAAAGAAAATGTTATATATGTTGTAACCGTTTGAAAATGTAACATTTGAGTTGACCGTTTGAATGTAAAGTTTGAAATAGGTTCCGTTTGAAGGGTTCCGTTTGAAATGATCTTGTCACTTTCAAACGGAAGGGTCCTCCCTATAAATAGCCTTCAAACGAGTTCATTTGTAAGGTTCTAGTTTCCGACGCCGAGGTGCTGTCGAGGTGTCTCCGGTCTTGTAAACGTTCAGAGATTAATAAACGAGACAATTAATAGTGAATACAAGCTAAACGAAGACCGAATCAATGAATTCCGCCTCTGATTCGGTCTGAGCACTCTTCTGATCGACTCGTTAGGTCGTTTCACGATCCTACACTCTTCCAGCTAGGATATGCAAAAGCCATCAACCAATCTTCAAGCTTCTTGGCCCACCGACTATATTCTTCGATAGCCATCAACTTCGGGGGTTTGTTATAAGTTCCGAAAGCACTTTCCACACTTAGAGCATCCGATAAACTTTTCTTTGTATTCGGCGTGTTCTCATTGGTGTTGTTAGGAGAAGTATCGTCTCCAGAATTTCCAGCAAAGGCATACATATCGCTAAATGGATTCATGAATAGATCATCCATCTTGTACGTACCTGAAAAATCAGCAAACACTTAGAAATATTTTTGTTTTGAATAAGACATATTCAAGCGGAATCTGTTGAAGCGAAATCAGTTTTGAAATAATATAGCTTTTCAAGCGAAATAGTAATACAGGCTCAAGCGAACTCAAAACAGTTGAAGCGAAATGGCAATATTAACTCAAGCGAAACCCCAGTCAAGCGAACTCAGACAAATATGTATATTTCAAGCGAGCTGACTTATAACTTTCAAGCAAAATGTGATGATGTCAGCTTTTTCGAAGCAGATTTCAAGCGAAAAGTCAAGTTTTTATATGAATTTGATCGATTTTAAGTCCAATTCACTCAGGGATTAGTTAACTCTATGTTTCGCTCAATATATGTGAGTTTTAGGCCATTTCAACCGTAAAACTATGTCCAAATCAGAAAAGAAAGGGTAGAAGTATGAGAATCCGATAATTTCAAGCTGCAATGGTATGGACTCCTCGTTTTGAGCTCTGATACCACTTGTTGGATTGTGTTTGGTGACCCTAAACAGTCAGTAAAGGCAGTTCATCATCATTTACTAAGGCGGAATCAAAGTAAACAACGTCAAAACAACTTGTTTCCTTTTCAATTCTTTTCTATTGCTAATTCCTGAGTCTTTACAATGATTTCTGATAAAAATCCGGCAGCACCTCGACTCACACACTATGACCTCAGTCCTGTTCGCTTCAAATGACAACACACACCACCTATTTATAGCCTACAGGGTTTCGCTTGAACATGACATATTGTCATTTCAAGCGAACTCACCTACATTAACATATAAAACCCTAAATTCTAACCCATTGTGTGTTCGTTCATTCTATCTAGACATAAGACTCGATTAAGACGAAGTTAACAAACACTAGGTGCACCAACACAATGAACACTGGAAATAAAAAGATAAATCAACTCGTTTACAAGTAATATGGTTTATGGGCAATTTTCAACCCGTCTGAATTATTTGACCCGTTTTCTTTTAAGCTTTAACCATTGACCATTGGAGACAAAAAGATAAACCAAATCAACTCGTTTACAAGTAAGACAGTTGAAATTGCCACTTCTAGTTTTCTAAAAGGAAAATCTTTTTCCTGCTAACTATTTGTACAAACATGTTTTAAATACTTATAGCTAATAATTTTCATCAAAGTAAGGAGGGGAATAAAGGAATTAAGTAAATGACCTTAAAGTTGAACCGGTGGTATCATTTTGGAGAGCCAAGTGAACAACTCCAACTTGGCGGCTTTTGTACCAGACAAATGACGGGCTGCAATTAATGGCTAAGATAAAGAGATCTATCAGATGAACTCTCAGTTCTTGTCCATTTAGGCATTTGTGTGTTTCCAGCTGTGATGGAGTTGAAATAATCAGCTGCTACAATGAGTGAGTGAGGAAGAAAGTGTCGATAAATTTGGATCATGTTTGTGTTTTATCCAACCTGCTGGCCTTTGCATCTGAAAAAATGATTGATAAAAAAGCAGATCAGATCAAGTAAGTAGTATTAGTTATGGTACATTGGTACCCATAAAACAATCAGGATTTGAATATTACAGTTGAAGCAAGATGAGTATTTGAAGTATACGAGCTCATATATTCTCTCTTTCAACTTCATTGATGCATCCTTGTATAGAATCACCAACTCATCTGTCAATCTAAGAGAATTTTAGAACAACTTATTAAGATGGGCAGATGGCGAAAAGAGTGTGTCTTTCCTTATATTTTACCCGCTAAGTATTGTTAAGCCAAAGAAGATAAACATTACTTATCATAATACAGTGAATATCTTATCCACGTGAACTTTATGACAGTTTTGATACTGTCGAGGACCTGCAAATTGGATGAATTAAAACTTTAAATCTTTACACTTAACACATTTAGCAACAAAAACAGAAATTTTTAATATTTATATTATTTACATCATTTTCCTATATGATCTTCCATGCTTGGTAATTCAAACATATATGTTCCTTTGTAAATTTCACATCACTAAGAAACAGGACTTTTAAATATTTAAAGCAATAAAAAAGAAAGCATCCTATACACTACGCTGTTTCAAAGCAACTCAAAAATTAGACGGTTAACGGTTTATATGCTAGTTTAGCCTCTAAATTTTGGCGTCATCCTCCATGTGTTCTAGGCCATGTAACCCATTTATTTATAAACTAATCAAATGGGTTACAGACTGGTAGATATATCATGCTGTAAATGGGTCATGAACGAGTTGGGGGCTGTGATAAATGGGTTATAGGGATCGTAAATGAGTGGGTACGGTACTGATCTCCTAAAAAATATGTTCTTTATTCTTGTTTCTAACTTTCAATGGGATATTGTTCTTTTAGAGTTAATTCTTAATAGTAGAACACTTACATCATCATTAGCATGCAACCACTTGGAAAACAGGGGAAGAAGGCGGTTCAATGTATCACACCCGTTCATTAGCGGAAGCGCGCGGTGTGAACTTGATTAGTTTTCATTGCATACGATAATAGTAAACAACTACATGATTAAAATGAACGATGTTCATCCATTGACATGATTTAAAATATTACACACCATGAGTTGTTTAAGATACAAACCAACATAAGTTTTAAGTTTTACAAAAGGACTAATTCGACATAAGATTAACACATAAGGCTTTGCATCCTATATCTCATTGCAGATGAGATATATGGACCAAACCCTCCAAAAGGATAACATCGATGACTTGTAATCCAAAAGCTTGATAGTAAACACCAGCACCAAGATCCCATTAATTTCCTGAAATACATGTAAGTTGGAAAACATCAACAAAAGTTGAGCGAGTTCATCTGTTTTGAGTGAGTTCCAATTAATCGTTTAAACATTTGAGAGATCTTTTAACAAACAGGTATGTAAAGCGTCTATGAACAGATCAGTAATGTTTTTGAAGCGGTATGGTCCCAAAAACCTCGCGCAGACGCATGGGACCATACCACAACTTCATCTCAATAAGCCTTCTTTAAGAGAACCCTACGCGGCTGCGCACCGGTTCTAAAGAAAAACTTAAAAAGAAAACAGTCTTCAACATCCGATCGCCGAGACAGAACTAACATACCCTTGCACAAGTTCATATGACAGGATAGTTAACAACATCTCCGCGCAAGTATCACCCAGACTTGAATAAAAAGTAACCTTTCTGTTACAACAGAATTTGCATGAGGCAGAGCCACATAGGATTACAGCTGTAAACCTTCTAGAAGGCTCTATCGTGCACAACCATTCGGTTATAACTGAATGGACATGTGACATCATCCTGAGCACTCCTCAAAGTCACGATGATGACATTAAATTGAAGAAGGATCCAGGTTCACTCACTTTCCACGTGGCCTCTCCCTAGCCGTTGATCAAGCCCACGATTCGTGTGCCTATGCACCACGTTAGTGATTAACGGAAAAGAAATAACCGCTTACTAAAAGTGCTTTCCGTTATCTCTCTCGTCAAACAAACTTTCCCGCCCAAATTCGGTTATAAATAAGGACAATTCAGGTATCATTTCTCAAGTTACTCTCACTTTACTTTCACTATTACTTCTTCTTCTTCGTTGAAACCTGTACTTATTCTCACGCCGGAGGGTGGTCACGGAGAGAACCCCCATTCTCCCTGTGGCGAGTCTAACGGCTGTTCGTTTTGCAGTTATCATTTGAAGAAGGAGCTTAGCCAAACCCCAGAATCAAACGAGAGGACTCACCCCTTTTATGCAGAACTAAACCCCTGGTCCGACTAATTCCGGTCATTCGAACCAGTGTTTCTTCAGTTTTGAAAGGACATTAATATGTGTAGCGACATCGGAAGCACTCAACCCTAGCAAATTTCCTCTGGTCCACCCGGTTAGAACAACAAAAGCACTACATGGGCCACACAAGGACCCAAGAGTGGGGCTTGCTACACCCGATAGATCTACCACTTTTGCCCCTTGGTCTTATACAAGATTAATGGCACTTAAGAGAGATACTATTCGCTCACATGATCTAACAGTTCATTCCCTAGCTAAACCATACCATTGAGACAAGTATTTCACCCCCGAGAGTTATAATCCCGAAAATAGTTAAGAGAAAAGGGAGACATGAATTCACAGCTTTGCGTATCGTAAATAGTGCATACTCAAGATTGGTTCCTTCTGTTCGTGTTGCAACCTACAAACGTGTAAGGTCCCGTGTTTGCGTCTAATAAAAGACGACTAAGGGACACTAGAAATATAAAAATTTCTTAAGAGTGTCCAACTTTTCGCAATTTAAAACGATGATATCAATAACATATATGCATTATTTTTAACAAAATTTGGGCATGACCCGTCCATAAAACGAGCATACCCCTGTTTTAAACATAATCAGACTAGATACATTTCTACGATTCGTTCAACAAAATACTACTAAGAACCAATACAACAAATTTTGGACCAAAAACATTTGAACAAGCTAGCGGAAGCGTTTGGTATGACATAACATGAACACGCGCTCGCTCCGATTCTCCAAGTCGCCTAAATTGAGGATTTACCTACATTCAACAACAAAGCTTTAAAAAGTTAGTCGTTATAATTGTTTGCTTATAAAACTGTCATTTTAGTTCCATTCGTGTACGTACTTTCATTTCTCTTACGCATTCGATTACCCAATTAAATGGGTATGACATATACTCTCATACAACTAACCCGTTAGTAGGTGGTGACGACCAAATATAAAATATTGTATAAACTAAAACGTCCATAGCATATTCTAACTGCTTAAGTTACTTCAACCCGATTATCCTTCCAACATTCAATCATTTCATTACTATATCAACACTTCGAAAGTCCGACATTCATAAACCTGCACTTTCAAACATACTCAATAATAACTTGGTTAGCAAACCCGTAATCTCAACATATTCAAGTACTACATCTTCGTAAAAAGGTCGCCACCCATTTATATGCATCTATTTAACTACAACACAATGTACGCCTTTCGCATAATTATGTACATATATATATATATATATATATATCTTCTATACACATCACGCATACTAGTTTATACGACTTAAACTCACCATGACTCCAATTATTCATACTTATATACCATCCTATTCTCTTAACTTAATTAACACACCTCCCTAGTCATGCATATGACCATCCGATAATAGACTTACTTACAAACAAGTTCCATCCATTCGCATGTATAACACATTCGGTCAAAATCTTATAAAGGGAAACCGTCCAAACCCCCAGGGGACGTAAATTACGGCCTACCCAGTAAAATACGGCCCAAAATACGGCCTAAAATACGGCCTGCCTACTGTTTACGGCCTCAAACATGATGCTGATGCAGGGGAGGCCGTAAATTCCGGCCTGGGGCGTAATTTACGGCACCTGTGTCTTTGTTTCGTCCGTTTACGCTAAAACTTGCGTAACTTTCAAACCGTTTACCCGTTTAACCTCCCGTTTCTTCCTACATGATTGTAAATTAACATTCTATCATGTAAACTTGAAATCCAACATCCGAGTTAAGGAATTTCTTAACTTATACGTGTTCGGCTTATTATTCATCTACGAATTGTTCGACCCGTTCATGCATTTATCAAAATAATCTATTGATTTGACCTCAACTTCATATGAACTTAATAATTAAACATTATATTACTTAAACAAACTAAGAAGTGATTATGGAAATCACTTACCTTGTGCTCCCCATGTTTATGCTAGTTTCTTTGCCTCCTCTTTGACCCGTTTGCTTCCCATGAGTTGGTCCATCTTGACATGGTTCTTATTCTTTCAAGCTATCATGTTTACAACATTGTTAGCATATATGCTTATACATAATAACATCCATTTCCAACACATGGGTCACATTGACTTTCACTAGTCCATTATAACATACACAAGTCCTATTTTAACAATTATTTCATTCCAATTCCATACAATTTAACATATCATCAAATCATGGCATGTTAGAACATACCCATTATACTATATATGCTTCACACTCATGTAGTAAGACACATACAACCACATTCACCTAGATTCCACGTATGTACATAAACAACTTCCATTCATACTAGTATTTAGGTAATCCTACATGTAGCATCATAATCCATGATTCGCCAACCTAAATCACCATTCGAATATTTCTTCTTCCTTGTACATTCACGTTCTTACAATTAATTCATAACCATATTTAGAAAGTTCGGCAACACATGGAGTCCATTGTATCATTTAAGCATAAGGTACCATTCCTAAAGCATACTACTACTACCACATGATACTAGCAAATCCAATCTTCTACATGAATCATATCTAAAGCACACTTCTTATGTTAATTCATTATTCAACACACCATTATTACTTCCTATACACATTAATTCATTGTTTACATCCAATCTCATCCAATAATCTCACCTATGCATTTCATCAAACATTTGGTGTGCATGCCATCATTTAAGCATATAGTACAAGTATTTTATGCATACTCTTCCTAGTTCATAACATAGATTATCAATTTCAACTAGAATTATATAACTTTTATACCATTATCTAACAATTACTTCTTACAATCAACATCACACAAGCATTGAACATGTATAATCATCCATATCATCATCTCTACTACTACTACAAATAGGGTTATAAAATTTTCTTTCAATTAAACTAAAATCAAGCATGATTTCCACTCTAGGGAGTAATCCTAACATCTAATTAACACAAATCATACCACGAATTCATGATTGGGTTGAAACCCTTTTTCTACAATTCACCAAATCCAGAAATTCGACTTACCACTTCACTAGGTATGCTTAGATGATCGATAAGAGGGCTCATGCACTGGATTTTCTTATGATTTTAGGCTTCAATTGCTTGATTTCTTGAGTTTAGGGTTTCCCCCTCCTCCTGCCCTGTTCGATCGATCCCCCAGACACACTCACTGTGTTTGGGGTTTTATTTGTTTTTTTATTAATTTAAGTTTAATCACTTTGCACTTTACCCCCTTCACTTAGTTGCTAATTACAAATCTAATCTTTAAACCACATTTAACTACCATCGGGCCATAAATTCTTAATTATGTTACGTTTGTTATTTATCCTCACTTGTTTTATTGAGTTTTCATTTTTGGGGCGTTACAAAACGTGTTAGGTTTTGTTAGACACTTCGGTCTTGTAACGACTCTTAGTCTTAAATATTTATTAAGACTTGTTTTGGAATTGTATTTGTTGTGAGTTGTACTTTCGATGTATGATGTCTATATATATTTCATAAAATATATATATTCTTGTATCGCGTGTATCGTATGTACGGGCCTAGCCTTTCTTGTAATCGGGTTCCACCCGTTTGCCTCGATGATACCGTCATCAGACATGTTTAATATATTTATTTGTTTAGTCGCGATTCACGCTCAATGTTTAGGTGTATGTCCATATATAATTTCCCATAATTATATATAATTCCAAGTTCGATATATTAGTTAAAATATTATATTTTAACTTATATTATTTGCATGCATCGTTTTATATATCATCTGTGATTACGATGGGTTCGTTAAAAATAATATATTTTCAACGTGTCTTGACATATAATATTTCCATATGCATGTGCTTATGATATACATGTCCAAGTGTACCATTTGTTAAATATTATACACGTATATATCTTCCCAAGTATAGGTTTACTTCTATTATGAGTATTTTACGTACTTAACTTCGTATTCTCATAATTATGTATAATACTTGTATAATGGTATTTTTACCAAGTGTTGGTAGTATATGTTGGCATGTATTTGTACGTATAGGAATACGTATATTCTTGTATTCTTAAAATATAAATTTCAAGACATGTTTATAGAATCGTATATATATCTATACTATATTATAAAGCATTTCCCAAGGATTCCTGTAAAATTTAAGTAATTACAACTTATAATGCTTATTGTACAATACTTAATTAGCATAGTAAATGGGCAAAACTGTCTTTTAAAAGACTAATTAAATTCAAATAAACTCCAATGATAAATTACCCAACACTCTAGGGGTGTAATGTGAAAATACATATTAAACATTGCTTTTTGGCTGGAGAGACTCTTCAAAATCCTATAAAACAAAGTACGATTGTAACTCACTCCTTTAATCCGATGTTTCACTGATAATTCGATTTATAATTTTCCGTAACCGATCATCATTCAAAGATGTGGTGTAACGGTTGCAATCATCGAAACTAATGTAAATATATAACTCGGAACATCATCTGGAACTCTTTCACTCAGTATCCAACGCTCATTCACTTGCTCCGTGTACCAAGATCTCGCCAGAAAACCTGCAACTCTGGCCACATCAAGTTTCCACCATCCGCTTGGTCCCGTACTAAGTTACACTACGATCGCATTTCCGTACTGTGCATCTACCGTTGCGCCTACACTGAAGATTTCCACCGGTGTCGAAACGAACATTATTCGAGCCATGTTCCCGCGACTCCGAAACACCC
This sequence comes from Helianthus tuberosus, assembly GCA_030545235.1. Taxonomy (NCBI): domain Eukaryota; kingdom Viridiplantae; phylum Streptophyta; class Magnoliopsida; order Asterales; family Asteraceae; genus Helianthus; species Helianthus tuberosus. The sequence continues at coordinate 3,565,088 of CM060417.1, forward strand.
ATACCACCGCCCATCATTGTTGATATGTTACTGTCTTTTAAAAGATGTTACTGTCTTTTAAAAGACTAAGGTGTAAAACTTTATCCTCAAACTCCAAAAACACATATTCCAACGTATGACTATTTGAATCTCCAAAAACAAATGACTTATCAACTTCAAACTCCAAAAAAGTAATATAGGGGATATATGTCTGTATTATATATCAACTCTGCATTGTTTATATTCTATTGGAATATAAACAATGGGATATGTGTTGCAGAAATAATATAGGGATATGATTTTTGTTTTGTTTTGTTTTGCATTGCAGGCACCACAAGATAAGAAGATTTTGGATGTAGGAGCAAACCTTTTTTTTGTTGGAAACATGGATATAGTAAGATCTCATTTAACACACACACATGAATATCATTAATCTTTTCTGATAGAACTTTTGTGGACTTGTATATTTGTATCAATTATGACTTGCCACACCATTTTGAAGGTTGTGGATGAGAAACTGTTCTCTGATACTTTCAGTGCTTATGGACTTATTGTGAGGAATCCAAAGGTAAACTTATTATAACTCCATTGTTATTATCAATCAGTGATATTGTTTTTGAATTAATTTCATTTTTTTTCTCAAATTTATGTTTTAGCTAATTCAAGATTTCTCATATCTTCGCTTTTTCGCTTAAAGATCTTCTTGTCACTCACAAGGACCTCAGAGTTTCGGATAAAAAGAAGGATGCTATTCAAGGTATTATCATGATTGTCTGTTGGAGTCTTTGGCGTGCTAGGAATTTGGCAAAATTCACCAACTATTAGGTTAAGATTGATAGCATTATTAGTGTTAAGGCATTGAGTTTTTTATGGTTTGCAAATAGATCTAAACATAAAGAAGTAGCGTGGGGGGATGGAGTTCCTTTGTAAATATGTAAGTTTTGTGTAGTTTTTTGCGAGCCCGGCCTGGGTTGGCGTCTCTTAATGAAGTTTACCTTTAAAAAAAAAAGATTTCTCATCCATAAAAATGTATAACCTTAACAAAGTTATTAATAAGGTGAATGTGATGTGGAAATGGCCATTTTCATTAGCCCCTAAGTACCCAAAATAGGAAAAAAAAAGGATTGAATGTTGGATAACATAAAATGAATAGTTTGAAGTTATTAAACTTTTTAAATAGTTATAAAAGAAAAAATATTATTTTTACCCAAAATAGAAGTTTGAGAAAAGTTGATTATCTATGCAATTGGTCTTCTGAAGTAAATTAAATGGTAGATGAATGCAATTCTTTGTATTCATGTAACTATCTTTTCCTTTTTATAGTGTGCCCCGTTATCTTGAATTCATATACATGTATCAATATTGTCTTAATATGTTTAAATATTTGACCCCAGAAGCCCATGTATAGTTGTGTTTTAAGGTAATTATTTGAGTGAAGATACTCATCTTTAAAATTGAAATAATCAAGTTCTTAGCAGTGATATTAGTTTGAGTAGCACTAGGAATAGTGTCCTATGTAGCCATGCATAGCAAGTACAGTTCATAACTTTGTGATTGAGACAACTATTAGCAACAATATATAGACAAACTATACATATATACGACTTATATATAATTTTTTATTGTTTTAAGGTTTGAATTATTCTCTCGCTCTGTATTATATATGGACTCCGCATTATTTTAAGGTTTGAATTATTTCCTCGCTCTGCTTTTGTCACACCCCGATATTTCCACGTATTACCGGTGGGCCCGGTGGGGAGTATCATGATGTAGTTGATATCATCATTGTCAAACAACACAATATATAAATGCACAACGGAAGCAAAAGATAATAATCACATTACAAACCGAATAAATAGTAATATCAAAGTATCACAACGGTCTGTAAAGGATCCACAGGTGGATCAAAAGATAAATAAGATCATTGTTCAACATACTTTAACATCTAGAGCTTGCAAGACTTGATTATTGATGCCTGGAGTAGCCAGCCTATTTTGTATAGTACCTGCACTTAACCTTTTTGGAAAAATACGTCAGTTTACACTGGTAAATACAATTAACCAACTCATTTTGAAAAGAGTTTAAGAAAAATGTATTGAATGCACAAGGCACAAATAATCTTTTATAACTTGGGATAATTATTTAAAAATAAACTTGTATACAGTTTTACATGTTTGTCGTCCATTTAGGACCCGGTTAGAAGAGCCGGTTTAACAAGATTAATAGACATACCACTGAGTATAATACCCACAAGAAGATACCCTCCTTGTGGACTACCCCTTTTTACATACGCAATTGTCAGGTGTATGCCTACACCACGTGCTTAAGTCGTGGCCATTTCTAATGAATGAGCCGAGGATATCCAGGACACGGTCATTAAACCCCAAAGGTATTGCATCAAACAAGACAGAATAAAACGGGTTATGCATCTTTTTAATCAATATTTGATTGTACGACTTCATACCCGACCAAGCGGTATTATAATACCGTACCCCAAGCCCGTATAGGGAAAATAAGTTAAAAGTATTTACCTGAGCAAAATATAAATCACAACCAGCAAGTGCACGTAGCTTTTACTAGGCTCCTAATCTGGAATGAAGGTTTTAATTAACCTATTAGATTCCTAACGGGTCTTTCTTAAGTTTAAACCTAGACCGGTTAGTTTTAAAGAAAGATATACGGTTCAAAACGCAAGATTAAGTGAGGACCGGATTAGAATGTGATTTAGTCCCGACAAGTTTGAAGACTTGTATAATATGGGTAAACTAAACACCTTCTGGATTTTGAGGTGAAAATGATAAGGTTTGACCCGTTTCGGTCAATTTATGTAAACTAGTTACATAAACCGAACCGGACGCGAATAACGCATAACGGGTAGCCAAATGAGTCATGAACAAGTTTCCTAAGTTAATATGCTTTAAATATGTTGTGATATCAGTAGGATACCTTCCATTATGCCCAAAACGAGTTTAATCTCAAATTAATAGGTTATATCAGTTGGTGATAAGTCTGAGATAAGGGTCTGAAATAAACAGTAAAACAACTTAATTTAATAGGTTATATCAGTTGGTGATAAGTCTTATATGACAAAATGGTTTTAAACCCATACTATGTGTTTAATACGCGTAAAAAGCCGTTTTAAGCGATTTCCGGGTCATAACTGGAAATCTGGGTTTTCTAATCAGTTTATAAAGTTCAACATACTTCATTTATTATATAAAATCAGTAGCCAAAGGTTTGGTGTCTAAATGTTATGTAAAACTCATTTTATAAGCAAAAAGGGTATAATCGGTATTTACCGAATCAAGGCAATAACCTTAGGTTATGATTAGTTTAAAAAGTAATTAAAAATCTTCAAAAATCCCAAAATATTATATTACATCAGTGGGTAAAAGGTTTGGTGTCAAAAATTGGGTTTAGATAGGCTTTATGCTAATTATGCCGTTTAATTAATAAAAAGCTTTCTAATTACGCTATTGAGCATAACTCCTAATCTAGACCTCAAACTGATGTGAAAACTTACGGACATGTGTATAAATCAGTAACAAAGATTATTGTCCTCTCACATTTCCAAAATTCTCGTTTTAATGTCAAATGGGCATTATGGTCAACATTAAGCAATTAACGGAAACGTGTAAACGAATCAGACCATCAACGAACCAATCACAGAGGGTTATACTATCATATAACCCGGTCCTAATGAAGCTCTTAGGCATATCTAAATCATGCTAGTATGGGTCAGGACTGAAAGTCAAAGTAGTGGTCAATGTATGCGACTTTCGGTTCCGAACCGGTCCTAAACTGAAAATTGTCGGGTCTGACATGCTTAGACATGTTCTTGCATTGATTACCAAGTTATATGAGTGGTAAAACAGGTTACACGTCTTCTACATTGCTAATTATGTGTTAATTCGAAAATTAAGTTTCTGTTGACTTTTTCGGATTAAGTTTGACCCGATATTCGACCTAGTTAGAGCGGGAATCAGAGGGTGCCCTTTCAAGGGTTTATTGCCCACCTAATTACCAACTCATAACAACTTTCAATTTGACAAATCACTGGACCATTAGTGATTAATCGATAAGTCAAACCTTAATTACGACGGTTTGACTTTTAAGCTAATAACTAAGTAAAACACGATTAAGGAAGGTTAAGGAAGCTTACCAAGGTCCTAATTACGACTAGAGATGCTTATGGACTGATGTTGAACTCCAAAAAGCTCCAGAAGTTGGGTTTGAATGAATGATCAAAAGTTGCAACATTGAAGTCTTTATATAATACTTTTGATTCATCATGATCATGACAAACAAGCCTATGAGGGGATCCCTGATTGATTACAAGTGTCCCTAGAGCCTAAAAACAAGTTTGTGCAGCACATGGTATTGCAAACTAGCAATATAAGTCGGTTAACTTGTTATAACAGGCACCTGTCATGTTTCTGATGCTGGGACTGCCTTACGGACCGTAAGGCTAAGGCCATACGGTCCGTAACCGATGACCAGAGGACAAAAATTTAAGAATCTCTTGAGTTTGACCATGCAACTTTGATATTACGAATTTGGGCCTTTATTATCAGTATGGGGCCACTTGATCATGTCTGAACAGTTATGACAACCTTGCCATGCTTTAAAATTGTCTTGGATTCTTTTGAAAGGGGCCACGAATGAAGGTTTGTCGTATACATTCTCATAGGATCCCATCTTTGCAATTTGAATCAATTATCACTAGAATTAACCGGATTTGAATATATATCATATGTTTATAAAACAGGTTAAGGCTTGGGATTTATAAACAGGTCGTTCAGAGGTATAAATTAACATGTCGACACTTTTAAATCCTAGCATACATCTTTCAACTTGATCCGGGTTTATAATACGTTTACCTACCATGACACGCGTCTTTATTTTATTGGGCATGAAATTACGAGGTGTTACATCCTCACCCCCTTAAAAGAAATCTCGACCTCGAGATTTACTGAAATAAATGAGGGTACTTTTATTTCATTGTGGACTCTACCTCCCACGTGTACTCGGGACCTCTACGGGCATCCCATTTTACTTTTACGATCGGTACATGCTTCCTTCGAAGCTTCTTAACCTGTCGATCCTGGATCGACACAGGTTTTTCAACGAACTTCAAGCTCTCTTCTATGTGCACATCTGTATGTGGTATGACTAGTGATTCATCAGCTAGACATTTCTTCAGATTGCAGATGTGGAATACATTTTGAATACCACTGAGCTCTTTAGGTAAGTTTAACTTATAAGCAACTGATCTGACACATTCGATGATCTCGAATGTTCCTATGTACCTTGGGCTTAACTTGCCTTTCTTACCAAATCGCATCACTCCCTTCCAGGGTGATACTTTAAGCAACACTTTGTCACCTACCTCGAATTTCAGAGGTTTACGCTTTAAATCTGCGTAGCTTTTCTGCCTATCTCTGGCAGCTTTCAGGCGGTCACGAATCTGGACAATCTTGTCCGTCGTTTCAAAGACTATTTCAGGTCCTGTCAGTTGGACATCTCCAACTTCCGCCCAACAAACGGGCGTTCTGCACTTTCTACCGTACAAGTCCTCGAAGGGCGCGGCCTTGATGCTCGCATGATAGCTATTGTTATAGGAGAATTCGATCAATGGCAGGTGGTTATCCCAACTACCACCTAAATCAATCACACACGCACGAAGCATGTCTTCCAACGTTTGGATGGTACGCTCACTCTGCCTGTCCGTCTGAGGATGGTAAGCCGTACTGAAATTTAAGCGCGTGCCCAAAGACTGTTGGAAGCTTTTCCAAAAATGTGATGTATATCTGGTATCTCTGTCAGAGATAATAGACACTGGTATGCCATGCAGAGATACAATCTTATCTACGTACAGTTGGGCTAACATGTCGGAGCTATAAGTCTCCTTAATGGGTAGGAAATGTGCTGACTTAGTCAATCTATCTTCTATCACCCATATAGTATCATTTCCTTTCCTTGTCTTTGGCAACTTGGTGATGAAATCCATTGTCACCATCTCCCACTTCCAGGTGGGAAGTTCAGGCTGTTGTAGCAAACCTGACGGCTTCTGATGTTCAGCTTTGACTTGCACACACGTCAAGCATTTAGCTACATAGGTGGCTACAGATTTCTTCAAACCTATCCACCAGTAACTTGCCCTCAAATCCTGGTACATCTTATTAGATCCAGGATGAACGGAATATTTTGAACTATGGGCTTCCTGGAGGATGACATCCCGAAGACCTCCATAAACTGGAACCCATATTCATCCATTTAACCTTAGGATTCCGTCCTTGCCATAGGATAACTGTTCTTCAGTTACTACTAACTTTTCATCAGGGTAGTTAGCTTCCAATACAGCTTCCTTCTGTGCAGCTAACAACCTTTCATTCAAACTATTCTTTATCTCAATGCTCTTGGCATTGATTCTTATAGGCTTCACTCTCTCCTTTCTACTTAAGGCATCAGCGACCACGTTTGCCTTACCAGGATGGTATCTTATCTCACAGTCGTAATCATTCAACGTCTCCATCCATCGATGTTGCCTCATGTTTAAATCCTTTTGGTTAAACAGGTGTTGGAGGCTCTTGTGATCAGAATAGATCACACACTTGATACCATACAAATAGTGCCTCCACAGTTTTAGTGCAAATACAACCGCACCCAACTCCAAATCGTGGGTGGTGTAGTTCTTTTCGTGCACTTTTAACTGTCGGGAAGCATATGCAATAACTTTTCCCTTCTGCATAAGCACACATCCCATGCCAGTGTGCGATGCGTCGCAGTAAACCACGAATTCCTCGATACCTTCAGGCAATGTCAAAACAGGAGCATTGCTCAACTTTTGTTTGAGAATGTCAAAGGATTCTTGCTGCTTAGGACCCCAGTCGAATTTTACATTCTTACGAGTCAATGAAGTTAGGGGTGCAGCAATTCTTGAAAAAATTTCAATAAAACGTCTGTAATATCCTGTCAATCCCAAGAAGCTGCGAATCTCTGTGGGCGTCTTTGGCTCTTGCCAATTCATGACAGCTTCAACCTTAGCGGGATCTACCTGGATTCTGCATTTTCTAACCACATGTCCAAGAAATTGGACTTCACGAAGCCAAAATTCACACTTAGAGAATTTGGCGTAGAGCTTTTCTCGATGAAGCAGTTTCAGAATGCAATGGAGGTGCTTCTCATGGTCAGCTTGACTCTTCGAGTAAATAAGAATATCATCGATGAAGACGATGACAAATTTATCCATGTAGGGCTTGCAGAAGCGGTTCATGAGATCCATGAATGCGGCTGGTGCATTAGTGAGTCCAAAAGGCATGACTAAGAACTCGTAGTGACCATACCGAGTCCTAAATGCAGTCTTATGTACATCTTCATCCTTGACCTTCAGTTGATGATATCCTGACCTTAAGTAGATCTTGGAAAAGTAACTTGCTCCTTGAAGCTGATCGAACAAGTCATCGATCCTGGGCAATGGATACCGATTCTTAATAGTAACTTTGTTAAGTTCCCGATAATCGATGCACAGACGCATCGACCCATCCTTTTTCTTCACAAACAGGATTGGTGCTCCCCAAGGAGATGAACTAGGTCTAATAAAACCTTTGGCTAGCAAATCATCTAGTTGTGTCCTCAATTCCTTCATCTCTGTTGGTGCCAATCTATAAGGCGCTCTTGCAACAGGTGCTGCTCCAGGAATAATGTCAATCCTGAACTCCACTTGCCTATCTGGGGGTAAACCAGGTAGTTCTTCAGCGAATACTCCTGGATATTCAGAGATAATAGGTATGTCTTCGATCTTAGGCTTTGGTTCATCAATAGTTACTTACGCCATGTAGATAACACAACCTTTCGTCAAACACCTTGATGCCTTGAGCATGGACACTTGCTCAGGCATTCCGTACTTAGTATCTCCTTGGATTGTCAAAGGCTCGCCATGATGAGTTCTGACAATCACTTGCTTCTTAGCACAAACGATCTGGGCTTGGTTGTGAGACAACCAATCCATGCCTATTACTATATCGAAACCGGCTAGTTTCAAAGGAAGTAAGGATAATGGAAAAGAATGGTTCCTAATGGATATGAAACATCCATCTAACACGGTTGAGGCGGTTTCTATGGTACCATCAGCTAATTCCACCTCATATTTCACACTTAGGGTTTTAACAGGTAAATTCAGCAACTTACAAAACTTATTATCTACAAATGACTTATCTGCCCCTGAATCAAATAATACCCTCGCATAGACATCATTTATAAGAAAGGTACCTGTTATCACGTTGTCGTCCTGCACTGCCTCCTTAGCATCCATTCTGAAGACCCTAGCGTTGGTCTTTTTACCTTCTTCTGGTTTCTTGGCATATTTTGGGCAGTTCGACTTAATGTGCCCTTTCTCGTTGCAGTTGTAGCAGGTCGCATCCTTCAACTTTTTGCAATCTAAGGTCTTGTGTTCCTTGGACTTGCATATCCCACATGCAAAAGTCCTTGATTGTGTCTGCGAGTTCGATTCCAATCTACACTTCCCAAAGTGATGTTTCTTGCAAACTTTACATCTGGGTTTCTCACCCGACTGTTGGTTACCTTTGTTGAACCCCGAAATCTTCTTGTTCTCATGGTTCCCCTTGTGTTTCTTGTCTGAACGACGTGAGTTATCATCCTCACACTTTCTCTTACCTTCTTTAGAATTCTTTAGCGATCTCAACCTGACCGTATCTAAGGTAAGAGACAAAGATAGATCAGCTGCCGATCTAAAAGTAGCAGGTCTTGAAGCCTTAACACTGGCTTTAATGTCTGGGGCTAAACCCCCAATGAAGCGAGCAATTCGCTTGGGTTCCGGTGTTACAAGGTAAGGAACCAATCTTGACATCGTGTTGAAGCTTGTAAGATAAGCTTGGCAATCTAGGTTTTTCATAACCAACGATAAGAAATCTGACTCAATTCTTTCAACCTCATGCTGAGGGTAGTAATTCTCCTTAATAAGAGCAACAAACTGATCCCATGTCAGATTGTAGAGTGGGATCTTTCCGGCTGCTTGAATGAGAGACTTCCACCATGCTAATGCCTCTCCCTTGAATGATTGGGATACATACTTCACTACATCCATTTCAGCACAACCGCTGATATCGACCACGGTGTCCATTTCATCTAACCAAGTCATACAGTCAATTGCCCCATCTCTCCAGTGAAATCCCGGGGTTTGCAGGAAATAAAGTACTTATAAGTACAGGACTAGGTACGTGGTTTATCATCAAATACTATCCTCTTGGATGGAACACTGTTTTGGTTTGAGGAATGTCGATCATCATCTTTCTTTGGCTCATCTTCCTTAGAGGGCGGCTTACTGTGAGCCTCTGAATGAGTCTTATGCTTGGAATGCGGTGCGGATAGGGTCCTACTTCGAGTCCCGCTATATTCATTATACTGCCGCTCTGTAGCTTTTGTAACAGCATTGTCTATTAATGCTTGCAGTTCTGCACCCGCTATGTTGATTCGGGCATTATCATGATCCTCCCTTGGGTGACTGTTGATCTCATCCGAGTCAGCCATGTAGTTTGAACTGTTACATAAGATATTGACAATAATTTATTTGGGAGTTTAATATGAAATTGTCTTTTATGGCAATTCATTAACCATGATAAACATGGACCATATTTGGCTAATTCGTTAATCATATTTATTTAGGATTTTTATTATAACTTCCTAATTAAAAATAATAACAGTATTATTAATGGCACAAAAGGCCTAGTCACAAGGACACTCTAAATCATAAGCCATGATTTCAGAGAATCAAGGCATTAAGGTTTGAAGATAGTTCTTTACCTTTTTCTGACAGGGAGTTGTAGACTACCACTGTCTTTTGTCTTATTTGACATTTATTATGGCCCGTAGGCACTACATCACCACTGGATGTTTAATATGGGATCATCTTAATTGATGATTTAAATCCATGATTTAGATCATCAGGTTAAGATAGGAATCTTTTGAAGAATCCTATTATAAGAATGACGTGTGTGATTTTAACGAATCACGTCTGCCAGGAGTGTCAACATGTTTTCAGATGTTAACAGGGATTTGAATCTTTTTAAACAGGTCTTACCATCTTGGCCAAGTCTTATAATGACATGCAGGCTAGGTTATACCTTTAAGATTCTTGTTTAATATTTAAATAGGCAGATTATTTAAAGTGGAACGATTTTTAATTTATTTATTTCATGTATAATATTTTTATGCATATAATGACAAAAATGAAATTTTTAAATTTAACATTCCATTAAATATTAAAAGGAGTACACATTGGCCTAAACGGGACTTTTAACAGAGATAACTTACCCACGCAGGGGCTAAACTGATAATACAAGTCCTCGCAGGGACTGATTTCTAAGATAGGTGTCCACGCAGGGACTAAAAAGACAAGTCCACGCAGGGACTAAAGAAAGACAAGTCCACGCAGGGACTAAGTACATAGATAAATGTCCACGTAGGGACTTGATTGAAATAAGGAAATACGACAATACATATAGGGATTCAATGATCCCTCTTCTTCTTTCCTTTTAATAAGCTTGCTAAGCCCTTGAGGAATCCTCTGTTGTTCCTACGCTCTTCTTGAAATTCTCGTTCCACCCTGTTTAGCCTGTGGAGGATTTCCTCCTGTTCCGGTGGGGAAAACCGTGGCGGCTGTGACTGGTGCTGAAACGGAGGTTGAGCAGTTGTTTGATACCCACGAGTTGGGTATCCCACTCCCAAGGGGGTTCCATATGGTCCTTCAGGATGAAGGGCGTTGTAGTTGGCTGCTACAAGGTATGGGTCGGCTTCAGCATAATTGTAATTAGTGTGAGCCGGCTGCTCAAATGGATTATACACCGTTGAACCGGCGTATGTAGGAATTGGGTTACCAAAACCCAATGGTGGCGGTGGTGGCGCAACTGGTGTAGAATTCACCACTGAAACTGGATTTGAAGGCCCACCCATTTGTGGGTCTTCATGCAGTGGCGGATAGTGACTGCCACTTGAGTGTCAGGGGGTGCTAAAGTGAAAACCCCTTTCTTGCACGGACATTCATGCGCCTGTTCTTCTACGCCTCGGTGGTTCTGGAGGTGCTAGCTGTACTGGCGGCGGTGGTGGCGTGACTGCCACGAGACGCGAATCCTCGGAGGGATCCTGCTGCTGCTGTTGCTCGTGAGGCGATGAATGGTGAGAGGGTGTAAAATACCACTCATACTGGTTAAATCTAGCCTGGTAGCTGTCTGGGCCATGGTAAGGTGATCCATGGAAGGATGACCCATCAGATATCTCGATGGGATGAGTATGTGTCCCAGAAGGTGGTTCAACAGGACCCGTGTCTTCATCTATATCCATTCCCTGAGCTTCGGGGAAATGGTCTTCAGGACCCAATGGGTTAAAACCCACTGGTTCTTGAATGTAGTTTGCCGGGTTGAACCGGCCCTGGAAGACAGGAGTGGGGTCGCCAAAGGAATGGTGCGACATGGATCTCTGCAACGGCAAGAAGGAGTGGCGTGAGTCCTCGGGCTCGTTCTCTGATTGCGGCTCAAAGAAGTGACGATAAGGAGGCGTTGAGCTAAACGAGGCAGATCGTCTAGCAGGCTCCGAATAGATCCTCCGGTCTCCTTGAGGACCGGTACTCATGGTAGTAGAAGGAGTTCGCCGGTGTGAAGGCCCGGCCTCGTGATCGTTGGGGGCATGGATTGGCCCCTTGCCTCGTCCTCCTCTACGGAACCTCGATGGCATATTTCCTGTCAAACAATATGAAAGAAACAACAAAGAAATATAAAGGACAAAGTTAGAATTAAAACAATTTGGATTAGTCCTAAGTTCTTTGTCTAGACTCAAAAATTTAGGAATGTGCAACTGTGTAACTAAGATTAAACACAAAAGGCTAGTGTTTAATTCACTCAGTGTTGGCTCTGATACCAACCTGTCACACCCCGATATTTCCACGTATTACCGGTGGGCCCGGTGGGGAGTATCGTGACGTAGTTGATATAATCATTTTCAAACAACACAATATATAAATGCACAGCGGAAGCAAAAGATAATAATCACATTACAAACCGAATAAATAGTAATATCAAAGTATCACAACGGTCTGTAAAGAATCCACTGGCGGATCAAAAGATAAATAAGATCATTGTTCAGCAGACTTTAACATCTAGAGCTTGCAAGACTTGATTATTGATGCCTGGAGTAGCCAGCCTATTTCGTATAGTACCTGCACTTAACCTTTTTGGAAAAATACGTCAGTTTACACTGGTAAATACAATTAACCGACTCATTTTGAAAAGAGTTTAAGAAAAATGTATTGAATGCACAAGGCACAAATAATATTTTATAACTTGGGATAATTATTTAAAAATAAACTTGTATACAGTTTTACATGTTTGTCGTCCATTTAGGACCCGGTTAGAAGAGCCGGTTTAACAAGATTAATAGACACACCACTGAGTATAATACCCACAAGAAGATACCCTCCTTGTGGACTACCCTTTTTTATATACGCAACTGTCAGGTGTATGCCTACACCCCGTGCTTAAGTCGTGGCCATTTCTAATGAATGAGCCGAGGATATCCAGGACACGGTCATTAACCCCCCAAAGGTATTGCATCAAACAAGATAGAATAAAACGGGTTATGCATCTTTTTAATCAATATTTGATTGTACGACTTCATACCCGACCAAGCGGTATTATAATACCGTACCCCAAGCCCGTATAGGGAAAATAAGTTAAAAGTATTTACCTGAGCAAAATATAAATCACAACCATCAAGTGCACGTAGCTTTTACTAGGCTCCTAATCTGGAACGAAGGTTTTAATTAACCTGTTAGATTCCTAACGGGTCTTTCTTAAGTTTAAACTTAGACCAGTTAGTTTTAAAGAAAGATATACGGTTCAAAACGCAAGATTAAGCGAGGACCGGATTAGAATGTGATTTAGTCCCGACAAGTTTGAATACTTGTATAATATGGGTAAACTAAACACCTTCTAGATTTTGAGGTGAAAATGATTAGGTTTTACCCGTTTCGGTCAATTTATGTAAACTAGTTTCATAAACCGAACCGGACGCGAATAACGCATAACGGGTAACCAAATGAGTCATGAACAAGTTTCCTAAGTTAATATGCATTAAATATGTTGTGATATCAGTAGGATACCTTCCATTATGCCCAAAACGAGTTTAATCTCAAATTAAGCCCCGTAGGGGTATTTTGGTCATTTTAAAGATTATAAAAGAGATTAAATATAACTCTGAGATTCGGGTCTGAAATAAATAGTAAAGCAACTTAACTTAATAGGTTATATCAGTTGGTGACAAGTCTTATATGACAAAATGGTTTTAAACCCATACTATGTGTTTAATACGCGTAAAAAACCGTTTTAAGCGATTTCCGGGTCATAACTGGAAATCTGGGTTTTATAATCAGTTTATAAAGTTCAACATACTTCATTTATTATATAAAATCAGTAGCCAAAGGTTTGGTGTCTAAATGTTATGTAAAACTCATTTTATAAGCAAAAAGGGTATAATCGGTATTTACCGAATCAAGGCAATAACCTTAGGTTATGATTAGTTTAAAAATAATTAAAAAATTTCAAAAATCCCAAAATATTATATTACATCGGTGGGTAAAAGGTTTGGTGTCAAAAATTGGGTTTAGATAGGCTTTATGCTAATTACGCCGTTTAATTAATAAAAAGCTTTCTAATTACGCTATTGAGCATAACTCCTAATCTAGACCTCAAACTGATGTGAAAATTTACGGACATCTGTATAAATCAGTAACAAAGATTATTGTCCTCTCACATTTCCAAAATTCTCATTTTAAGGTCAAATGGGCATTATGGTCAACATTAAGCAATTAACGGAAACGTGTAAACGAATCGGACCATCAACGAACCAATCACAGAGGGTTATACTATCATATAACCCGGTCCTAATGAAGCTCTTAGGCATATCTAAATCATGCTAATATGGGTCAGGACTGAAAGTCAAAGAAGTGGTCAATGTATGCGACTTTCGGTTCCGAACCGGTCCTAAACTAAAAATTGTCGGGTCTGACATGCTTAGACATGTTCTTGCATTGATTACCAAGTTATATGAGTGGTAAAACAGGTTACACGTCTTCTACATTGCTAATTATGTGTTAATTGGAAAATTAAGTTTCTGTTGACTTTTTCGGGTTAAGTTTGACCCGACATTCGACCTAGTTAGAGCGGGAATCAGAGGGTGCCCTTTCAAAGGTTTATTGCCCACCTAATTACCAACTCATAACAACTTTCAATTTGACAAATCACTGGACCATTAGTGATTAATCGATAAGTCAAACCTTAATTACGACGGTTTGACTTTTAAGCTAATAACTAAGTAAAACACGATTAAGGAAGGTTAAGGAAGCTTACCAAGGTCCTAATTACGACTAGAGATGCTTAGGGACTGATGTTGAACTCCAAAAAGCTCCAGAAGTTGGGTTTGAATGAATGATCAAAAGTTGCAACATTGAAGTCTTTATATTGTGCTTTTGATTCATCATGATCATGACAAACAAGCCTATGAGGGGATCCCTGATTGATTACAAGTGTCCCTAGAGCCTAAAAACAAGTTTGTGCAGCACATGGTATTGCAAACTAGCAATATAAGTCGGTTAACTTGTTATAACAGGCACCTGTCATGTTTCTGATGCTAGGACTGCCTTACGGACCGTAAGGCTAAGGCCATACGGTCCGTAACCGATGACCAGAGGACAAAAATTTGAGAATCTCTTGAGTTTGACCATGCAACTTTGATATTACGATATTGGGCCTTTATTATCAGTATGGGGCCACTTGATCATGTCTGAACAGTTATGACAACCTTGCCATGCTTTAAAATTGTCTTGGATTCTTTTGAAAGGGGCCACGAATGAAGGTTTGTCGTATACATTCTCATAGGATCCCATCTTTGCAATTTGAATCAATTATCACTAGAATTAACCGGATTTGAATATATATCAGATGTTTATAAAACAGGTTAAGGCTTGGGATTTATAAATAGGTCGTTCAGAGGTATAAATTAACAGGTCGACTGTTGGTGCATCCGTCTGTCGTCTACGTCTTGTATCGAGTCTTGTACTGTAATAGTTAGATCAGTGCTCGGAAAACTAGAAAGTGGTTTTTAGGGGTGATTCCGCTCGAAATGACACCTTGTCATTTCAAGCTAAATCACTTAACTTTCTGATTCCGCTCGAAAGGTTTAATTTCTAATTCCACTCGAAAATCCTGATCATGTTCGAGCGGAACCCCTTCCCCTATATAAACCTTTCGAGTGGAACCCCTTCCCCTATATAAACAACTGTTCATTCTTCCTGTCACACCCCCAAAATCCACACGCGGAGTATCACCGCATGGAGGCGTGACATGACCAGGATCAAGCCACCAATCATATTGAATAATGTAATGAGTAAATGTAATTCAACCAAACAATATGAAAGGTGTTCAAAACAAAAGTATAGTATCAATGTTTAGCGGAAGCATAAATGAAAAACCCAGCATAAGTAATAAGTTTGAAATGTCATAAACGTTTAACATGGCATCCACGATCCATGTCCCATAACGACTGTGCCTCCCCGTTCAAGCTCCATGAGTACCTAACGACCTGCAAGGTATGTAACAACGAGTCAACAACAAAGTTGAGCGAGTTCACAGTTGGTTGTTTAGTTATAGTATTCGTTTCGTAAACCGTATGTTTGAATCTCTGGTACTAAGCCTTTGAGGTACAGCTCAATGCGCTTGATGGGAGGATCCACCATAGTTGGACATAACACTGCCAGTTCGTTGGATCGTTTTGTATACACTTCTATCTCTGACCCCGTCATCTTCAGGTTAAAGAACTCCACTTCCAGCTTGTGGATGTCATCACGACTACAGTATTCACGTTTGCTCAGTTCCTTAAAATCATTCCATGGGGTGGCATTAGCAGCCGCCAGCCCCAGCATCTGAACTTGCGCGTTCCACCAAGTTAGCGCAGTGCCTTCGAGAGTACCGGTGGCGTACTTCACCCTACGAGCCTCAGGGCATTCACAGATCTCGAAGACCGATTCGAGCTTTTCAAACCAATGGAGGAGTCCAACGGCCCCTTCAGTGCCACTAAAAGTACTAGGACAACAGTCCATGAAAGTTTTGAACGTGCACACAGGTGGCTGAGCGTGTTGACCTGTCGTGTGTGTAAGAGTAAACATACTTGAGCACGAGTGTTGGTTTATGAGAGTAGGATCTAAAGATCTTAGAGTAAGTGGTGATGGCAGGTTACACCTCCTGCCTGGGCAGCTGCGAGTGCTGCAGTAACTTGTTCAGTGATCGAAGCCGCCAACTGAGCTTGAGTTAGGTTAACGTGTCCGCTGATGATCTTGATATCAAGGAGAACATGAGTGAGAGAGGTTCACAAAAGTGCGATGACAGAAGAGAGTAAGCACATAAGTGTTTCAATCAACAGTTGTTACGTTTATCTAAGCATACCATGAGCAAAGTTCTATGTAATCTAGTAAGTAGGCAATGTAAACATAAATCATATCACCTAGAATGTCGAGTCTTGCACGTGGAGCGAAGCGTCCTTGTGGATCGTTGAGCACTGTTCAGGTTATAGTCTGGTTTTAACAAAAAACTTTTTCCCTTATTAAAACCAAGTTCACTATAACCAATGGCTCTGATACCAATCTGTCACACCCCCAAAATCCACACGCGGAGTATCACCGCATGGAGGCGTGACATGACCAGGATCAAGCCACCAATCATATTGAACAATGTAATGACTAAATGTAATTCAACCAAACAATATGAAAGGTGTTCAAAACAAAAGTATAGTATCAATGTTTAGCGGAAGCATAAATGAAAAACCCAGCATAAGTAATAAGTTTGAAATGTCAAAAACGTTTAACATGGCATCCACGATCCATGTCCCACAACGACTGTGCCTCCCCGTGCAAGCTCCATGAGTACCTAACGACCTGCAAGGCATGTAACAACGAGTCAACAACAAAGTTGAGCGAGTTCACAGTTGGTTGTTTAGTTATAGTATTCGTTTCGTAAACCGTATGTTTGGTTAGTAAACTATGTATCGTATTTATTTGTATCGCGGCCTTCCAGGCATGTTTGCGAAGATTTGTGGGGGTTTCCCATGTATTCTAGACTAGTTGTATTTGTATCGCGGCCCTCCAGGCATGTTTGCGAAGTTTAGTATTCGTATCGCGGCCATTCCAGGCATGTGTGCGAAGATTAGTATTCGTATCGCGGCCATTCCAGGCATGTGTGCGAAGATTAGTATTCGTATCGCGGCCATTCCAGGCATGTTTGCGAAGATTAGTGGGGGCTTCCCATGTGTTACTAGTCTAGCTGTATCTATAAGTGACCTTCTCCTAACGAGGTCAGTGGTACGTATTCCAGTAACGATGAAAGTACAAGTAATCATTTAACCCCATTCCCAACCCCGGGAATCCCATGCCTTGGTAAGAGTGTGAACTCACCTTGGTTTGCTCGGTATGCTAAACTATGTGCTCACAAGTAATCAGTCAAGTCCTATAGTATGCACGTATACTCAATCAGTTCAAGTTCGTAAAGTTTCACATGCAATCAATACCACAGGGTATGTTTGGCAGTTAAAATCATGCATCACACAACACTTAATCACATTCATACAATTCATGTTTCACATATTTAACATATCAATAACCATTTAATACCAAACAATTAATATAGCCGTCCCACATGTACATCAATTCCAACTTCAAAAACCAAGCACCATCCCATTAATTAATTCCCACACTTTTACTACTCTTGACTAGTCTGACAATATTAGTAGAATATGCACATGGTTGATTAGATCAAAGCACACACATGGGCCACCATTTTCTTATTTAATGTCATCCAACTTTATCAAACCATTCCTACAAATCTATTGGACCGTTTACAACCACTATCACCTCAAAATTGGTTATGACTCACATATTCCTAACCATCTTTAAATCAGTCAACCTTTGCCAATATAATTCCTAACATGTCAATATATATAGCAGACAAGGCCAAACCAAACATGCAACCCAGTTTAGTATGTGTGCGGCCCGACTATCATGACAGGCCCAACTGAATTTATTTAATACCAATGTGTGGCCCAAGCAAATGGTTCACTAACCGGTGAGCAGCCCACTCGATGATATTTCAACTTTGTAACAAATTTACCACATAATTATATCACATAATATCAATCACATAACTCATCATATTCCGGTCAAACCTATGATCTCATCGTGTTAATAACCGACCCACATCATCATCCAGTGATTGTATCATCAGCTCAACATTTAATGCTCCTAATATTCTTACTGACAACATTATAAAATATCTATATTGATTGATTAGATCAACCACATGGAATCGTATAAGCAATCATCATATCCAATTCCCTATCATACAATCATTAATCAATATGACGAATCCATGTGCAATTACTATTAGATAACACTTAATATTCAGGGTCACATGCCATTAAACATGTATAGCCGAGAGGAAATGATTAAGTAAACAAGATCATGTAAATAACAAGTACATACAATCCAATTCACGTGCGAATAACAAATACTCAGTTCATGTGCACTTTCATCTAGTTCATACCAATCCAATAAATCAAGAACATGCAAATAACAAATAAAATTGTGACAGTCGTACTAACCAGGCGATCGTAGGGGAACAATCTTCTGTCGCACGTATGTGGTGAAAAGTAGGGGTTGTTTAAAGTTTGGGATCACACCTTAATACATATTCTACCTACATAATTATACGACATGGGCTTGGGCCAAAATTGGGTTCAAGTTGTGAGATTAAGATATTTCTGTGGGCTCAACTGTTTAGCCGAACTCCAGTCCACAAATTGGAATGTGCGAGAGTGTGTTTGTGTGGCCCATACGTGACCCATCACACTCGCAGCCCAATGCATAAATGGTGGTGGCCCAATATCATGTGCTACTCCTAAACGTAAACCCGACACTTAAATAGATCCAACCACAATACGATTTAACATATTACAACGTGTACAATTGTGAAACAACAAGTCGTGTAAACAAACAATTAACGTGCAATTAATGCGAAGGTGGAAATGTTGGAAACTCGAGTTGTCACATTATCCCCAACTTGAAAGAAATTTCGTCCCGAAATTTAGCACGCAGTTACTGAGGAAGCTAGTTGTGTTGAGTTGTTTACTGGTTTTCCTGGGGTGTCACATCATCCCCCCGTTGATTTGGAATTTCGTCCCGAAATTCTGTAGTAGCTTCAGCCTCAGTAGTGGTTGCACTGTTTCCGAATAACCGGGGATACTTGAGTTTCATTTGATCTTCTCGTTCCCAGGTAAACTCTGGGCCATGACGGGAGTTCCAACGAACTCGAACAAGAGGTATTCTGGTGTGCTTGAGGACTTTAACTTCTCGGTCCGTGATTTCAACTGGTTCCTCGACGAATCGCAACTGATCGTCGATAGTGAGCTCCTTCAAAGGAACTATGAGGGTCTCATCTGACAGACACTTCTTCAGATTCGACACGTGAAAAACGTTGTGAACTGCACTGAGTTCTGTTGGTAGGTTTTGTTTGTAGGCCACCCTGCCTATTTTCTCAATGATTTCGAATGGTCCGACATATCGCGGATTGAGCTTGCCCCGTTTGCCAAAACAAACCACACCCTTCCAGGGTGAAACTTTGAGTAGCACTCGATCCCCAACTTGGAACTCGAGTGGTTTCCGGCGCTTGTTTGCGTAGGCTTTCTGACGGTCACGAGCTGCCGCCATGCGTTGCCGTATCTGAGCAATTCTTTCCGTTGTGTCCACTACAAGTTCTGGACCCGTGATCTGACTATCACCCACCTCTGCCCAAAGAGGTGATCGGCATTTACGCCCGTACAATGCCTCAAATGGAGCGGCTTGAATGCTGGTGTGGTAACTGTTGTTATATGAAAACTCCACTAACGGGAGATGTTTTTCCCAGCCGTTGCCGAAATCGATTACACATGCACGAAGCATGTCTTCTAGAGTTTGGATGGTGCGTTCAGACTGCCCATGTGTTTGCGGATGGTATGCGGTGCTCATGTCTAATTGAGAGCCAAAAGATTTGTGCATTGCTTGCCACAGTTCTGAAGTAAAACGTGCGTCACGATCGGAGATAATCGAGGTTGGCACCCCGTGCCTCGAAACCACTTCCTTATGATAGACGTCTGCTAGAGTAGAGAACTTGTCAGTTTCCTTGATAGCCAAGAAGTGTGCAGACTTTGTGAGTCGATCCACGATCACCCAAATAGTATCATTCCCACGTTGAGATCTAGGCAGGCCAGTAACGAAATCCATGGAAATTTGCTCCCATTTCCATTGTGGTATCTCTGGTTGTTGGAGTAGGCCCGATGGTTTCTGGTATTCAGTCTTGACTCTCGCACAAGTCAAACACTTGCTAACATAAGTTGCTATGTGGGCTTTCATGCTAGGCCACCAATACGTAGTTTTCAAGTCGTGGTACATCTTATCTGAACCAGGATGTACTGAATAACGTGACTTATGTGCTTCATCCATCACCAGTTCGCGTAAGTTTCCATAGTGTGGGACCCAAATGCGCCCTGTAACGTAGTAAGCGCCGTCTTCCTTTTGTTCTAATCGTTGCCTTGAACCGCGTAGGGCTTCAGCCCTGACGTTTTCTGGTTTCAATGCTTCTACCTGAGCATCTCGTATCTGTGAAGGAAGACTAGATTGGATTGTGAGTTGTAGTGCTCGCACACGCCTAGGTGTGGTATCTTTTCGACTAAGGGCGTCGGCCACGACATTGGCTTTGCCTGGATGGTACTTGATGACACATTCGTAATCATTCAATAGCTCGACCCATCGACGTTGTCGCATGTTCAATTCCTTTTGCTTGAAGATATGCTCGAGACTCCTGTGATCGGTGTAGATGGTGCACTTGGTACCGTACAGGTAATGTCTCCATATCTTGAGCGCAAAAACAACAGCTCCCAGCTCCAAATCATGTGTAGTGTAATTCCTTTCATGAACTTTAAGTTGGCGCGAAGCATAAGCAATGACTTTATCCCGTTGCATCAACACACATCCAAGACCCTGAATGGATGCGTCGCAATAGACCACAAAATCGTATGTGCCCTCTGGCAATGAAAGAATAGGTGCGCTACAAAGTCTATTCTTTAAGTGCTGGAATGCTAATTCCTGTGTATTACCCCAACGGTAGATAACGCCTTTCTGAGTTAGTGAGGTGAGGGGTTGTGCTATCTTTGAGAAGTCTTTGATGAACCTTCTGTAGTAGCCCGCCAAACCCCAAAAAAAAAAAAATTGGCGGATTTCTGTTGGTGTACGCGGTGCAGGCCAGTTTCTGATCGAATCAACTTTCGATGGATTAACATGAATCCCATCCTTGTTCACCACGTGGCCTAGAAAGTGGACTTCACGAAGCCAGAAGTCGCATTTTGAAAACTTGGCGTACAGTTGTTCTGCTCGAAGGGGTTCCAAAATGAGTCGTAAATGCTGCTCGTGTTCCTCCTGACTCTTAGAGTAAATCAGAATGTCTTCGATGAATACAATCACAAACTTATCCAAATAAGGCTTGCACACTCTGTTCATAAGATCCATGAAAACTGCAGGTGCGTTTGTTGGCCCGAATGGCATGACCAAAAAATCGTAATGGCCGTAGCGTGTTCTGAATGCTGTTTTGGAGACGTCCTCGTCCCGGACTCTCAGTTGATGGTAGCCTGACCTCAGATCAATCTTTGAATAGTAGCTCGACCCTTGCAGCTGGTCAAACAAATCGTCAATGCGTGGAAGAGGATAGAGATTCTTCATGGTCACCTTGTTCAGTTCACGGTAATCTATGCACATGCGGAAGGTACCATCTTTCTTCTTTACAAATAATACCGGAGCTCCCCAGGGTGAAGAGCTAGGACGAATGAAACCCTTATTCAAGAGTTCTTGCAATTGTTTGGACAGTTCTTCCAGTTCGGTTGGAGCTAAGCGATAAGGTGCTCGAGCTATGGGTGCTGCTCCAGGAGCTAGCTCGATCTGAAATTCGACCTGGCGATGAGGAGGTAGCCCAGGTAAATCTTCAGGAAACACCTGAGGAAAATCGCGTACTACCGGGATATCCTTGATCTTCTTCTCTTTCGTTGATGCATCAGTAACAAGTGCTAAAATAGCAGTGTGGCCCTTTCGTAAACACTTCTGGGCCTTAAGGAAGGAGATGATGCCCACTACAGCACCACTCTTGTCGCCTTGCATTACCAAAGGTTCTTCACCAGTACGAGGAATGCGGACGATCTTTTCTTTGCAAAGAATCTCGGCTCGATGTTGAGGTAGCCAATCCATACCAATAACGATGTCGAAACCATCACAACCTTGGGGTCCTTCCTAGCATCACCCTGAACAATCACGAACACTCGACCCCTGGCACCATTGCCGTCGTTATTACCCCCGTTGTTATTCCCGTTGCCCTGATTATTGTTGTTGTTGTTCTGATTCTGGTTTAACTGAGGGCAGTCCCGCTTGAAGTGGCCTTCAACCCCACATTGAAAGCATCCCCTGTTACCTTGCTGTCGCTGCTGGTTCTGTGGAGCTGGTGGTTGTTGCTGTTGGTTCTGATTCGCAGGTCATGAGCTCCAGCAATCCTTAGCTTCATGACCCATTTTGAGACACCCCTGACAACGACCCCTGTTTCACTGACTATTGTGGTGTCTGTTGCACTTGTTGCACTTTGGGTGATTTCCTCGATATCCACCCTGCCCTTGACTACCAGAAGACTGCTGACCCGGACTCTGATAGTCATCGATCTTTCGCTGCTGTGCCTGGGACTGAACTGAAGTCGAACCCTTGCTAGAGGTTCCATCCCATTTTAGTTTGTTGTCACTGGGAGTAGCAGAAGTAGTAATAGTAGTAGTAGCACCAATACGTTTAGGCACCTTGTTCTGTTCCACTGCCTGGTCTGTGAGACGATGAGCAAGACGAGTAACATCTTGAATAGTAGCAAGGTTAGCAGCAGTCACATGACTTTGAATCTCTGGTACTAAGCCTTTGAGGTACAGCTCAATGCGCTTGATGGGAGGATCCACCATAGTTGGACATAACACTGCCAGTTCGTTGGATCGTTTTGTATACACTTCTATCTCTGACCCCGTCATCTTCAGGTTAAAGGACTCCACTTCCAGCTTGTGGATGTCATCACGACTACAGTATTCACGTTTGATCAGTTCCTTAAAATCATTCCATGGGGTGGCATTAGCAGCCGCCAGCCCCAGCATTTGAACTTGCGCGTTCCACCAAGTTAGCGCAGTGCCTTCGAGAGTACCGGTGGCGTACTTCACCCTACGAGCCTCAGGGCATTCACAGGTCTCGAAGACCGATTCGAGCTTTTCAAACCAATGGAGGAGTCCAACGGCCCCTTCAGTGCCACTAAAAGTACTAGGACAACAGTCCATGAAAGTTTTGAACGTGCACACAGGTGGCTGAGCGTGTTGACCTGTCGTGTGTGTAAGAGTAAACATACTTGAGCACGAGTGTTGGTTTACAAGAGTAGGATCTAAAGATCTTAGAGTAAGTGGTGATGGCAGGTTACACCTCCTGCCTGGGCAGCTGCGAGTGCTGCAGTAACTTGTTCAGTGATCGAAGCCGCCAACTGGGCTTGAGTTAGGTTAACGTGTCCGCTGATGATCTTGATATCAAGGAGAACATGAGTGAGAGAGGTTCGCAAAAGTGCGATGACAGAAGAGAGTAAGCACATAAGTGTTTCAATCAACAGTTGTTACGTTTATCTAAGCATACCATGAGCAAAGTTCTATGTAATCTAGTAAGTAGGCAATGTAAACATAAATCATATCACCTAGAATGTCGAGTCTTGCACGTGGAGCGAAGCGTCGTTGTGGATCGTTGAGCACTGTTCAGGTTATAGTCTGGTTTTAACAAAAACTTTTTCCCTTATTAAAACCAAGTTCACTATAACCAATGGCTCTGATACCAATCTGTCACACCCCCAAAATCCACACGCGGAGTATCACCGCATGGAGGCGTGACATGACCAGGATCAAGCCACCAATCATATTGAACAATGTAATGACTAAATGTAATTCAACCAAACAATATGAAAGGTGTTCAAAACAAAAGTATAGTATCAATGTTTAGCGGAAGCATAAATGAAAAACCCAGCATAAGTAATAAGTTTGAAATGTCAAAAACGTTTAACATGGCATCCACGATCCATGTCCCACAACGACTGTGCCTCCCCGTGCAAGCTCCATGAGTACCTAACGACCTGCAAGGCATGTAACAACGAGTCAACAACAAAGTTGAGCGAGTTCACAGTTGGTTGTTTAGTTATAGTATTCGTTTCGTAAACCGTATGTTTGTTTAGTAAACTATGTATCGTATTTATTTATATCGCGGCCTTCCAGGCATGTTTGCGAAGATTTGTGGGGGTTTCCCATGTATTCTGGACTAGTTGTATTTGTATCGCGGCCCTCCAGGCATGTTTGCGAAGTTTAGTATTCGTATCGCGGCCATTCCAGGCATGTGTGCGAAGATTAGTATTCTTATCGCGGCCATTCCAGGCATGTGTGCGAAGATTAGTATTCGTATCGCGGCCATTCCAGGCATGTGTGCGAAGATTAGTATTCGTATCGCGGCCATTCCAGGCATGTTTGCGAAGATTAGTGGGGGCTTCCCATGTGTTACTAGTCTAGCTGTATCTATAAGTGACCTTCTCCTAACGAGGTCAGTGGTACATATTCCAGTAACGATGAAAGTACAAGTAACCATTTAACCCCATTCCCAACCCCGGGAATCCCATGCCTTGGTAAGAGTGTGAACTCACCTTGGTTTGCTCGGTATGCTAAACTATGTGCTCACAAGTAATCAGTCAAGTCCTATAGTATGCACGTATACTCAATCAGTTCAAGTTCGTAAAGTTTCACATGCAATCAATACCACAGGGTATGTTTGGCAGTTAAAATCATGCATCACACAACACTTAATCACATTCATACAATTCATGTTTCACATATTTAACATATCAATAACCATTCAATACCAAACAATTAATATAGCCGTCCCACATGTACATCAATTCCAACTTCAAAAACCAAGCACCATCCCATTAATTAATTCCCACACTTTTACTACTCTTGACTAGTCTGACAATATTAGTAGAATATGCACATGGTTGATTAGATCAAAGCACACACATGGGCCACCATTTTCTTATTTAATGTCATCCAACTTTATCAAACCATTCCTACAAATCTATTGGACCGTTTACAACCACTATCACCTCAAAATTGGTTATGACTCACATATTCCTAACCATCTTTAAATCAGTCAACCTTTGCCAATATAATTCCTAACATGTCAATATATATAGCAGACAAGGCCAAACCAAACATGCAACCCAGTTTAGTATGTGTGCGGCCCGACTATCATGACAGGCCCAACTGAATTTATTTAATACCAATGTGTGGCCCAAGCAAATGGTTCACTAACCGGTGAGCAGCCCACTCGATGATATTTCAACTTTGTAACAAATTTACCACATAATTATATCACATAATATCAATCACATAACTCATCATATTCCGGTCAAACCTATGATCTCATCGTGTTAATAACCGACCCACATCATCATCCAGTGATTGTATCATCAGCTCAACATTTAATGCTCCTAATATTCTTACTGACAACATTATAAAATATCTATATTGATTGATTAGATCAACCACATGGAATCGTATAAGCAATCATCATATCCTATTCCCTATCATACAATCATTAATCAATATGACGAATCCATGTGCAATTACTATTAGATAACACTTAATATTCAGGGTCACATGCCATTAAACATGTATAGCCGAGAGGAAATGATTAAGTAAACAAGATCATGTAAATAACAAGTACATACAATCCAATTCACGTGCGAATAACAAATACTCAGTTCATGTGCACTTTCATCTAGTTCATACCAATCCAATAAATCAAGAACATGCAAATAACAAATAAAATTGTGACAGTCGTACTAACCAGGCGATCGTAGGGGAACAGTCTTCTGTCGCAGGTATGTGGTGAATAGTAGGGTTTGTTTAAAGTTTGGGATCACACCTTAATACATATGCTACCTACATAATTATACGACATGGGCTTGGGCCAAAATTGGGTTCAAGTTGTGAGATTAAGATATTTATGTGGGCTCAACTGTTTGGCCGAACTCCAGTCCACAAATTGGAATGTGCGAGAGTGTGTGTGTGTGGCCCATACGTGACCCATCACACTCGCAGCCCAATGCATAAATGGTGGCGGCCCAATATCATGTGCGACTCCTAAACGTAAACCCGACACTTAAATAGATCCAACCACAATACAATTTAACATATTACAACGTGTACAATTGTGAAACAACAAGTCGTGTAAACAAACAATTAACGTGCAATTAATGCGAATGTGGAAATCTTGGAAACTCGAGTTGTCACACTTCCGGTACAGAATTGCTGCCGAAGTGCCGTTTGACTGTAATCAGTGTGAAATCAATATACAAGGCAAATTTAAGTGAAACAAGCTGTTTTTCTTGTCCGTTTCTTAGTTTCCGCCTCTGAAACGGATTAGAGCTCCTCTTATTGACTCATTTGGGTCACGAATCCGATCCTACAATTGGTATCAGAGCTCAGGAGGAGGAGTTCTGCATATATCAGCCTGTTTTCATTGCACTTTCTCACTTCTACACCTTCTTTCTTCAGTTCAACATGTTTTAATGGTCAAAATCGGATCAATTTTTCAAAGTTTGTGTAAAATAGCATATTAACAAACCCTGGAAAGTTTCATTACAAAATTAGAACTAAAAGTGACTGAAATGGACCCCCGAAGTGATTCCGCTCGAACTGATTAATTCTTGATTCCGCTCCAGATTAGCTTCATTGATCTGATTCCGCTCGAAAATATATTGATTCAGTTTGAAATTGTTGATTCCGCTCCAAAATATTGTCTGATTCCGCTCCAAATTTAACAAAAGTCTGATTCCGCTCCAAATTGCAAAAGTCTGATTCCGCTCCAAATTGCAAAAGTCTGATTCCGCTCCAAATTGCAAAAGTCTGATTCCGCTCCAAATTGCGAAATTCTGATTCCGCTCCAAGTTGAAAAATTCTGATTCCGCTCCAGAATACCAAATCAGAAATTCCGCTTGAAACAGAATTCTGTAATTCCGCTCGGATCTGTCTGTTTTTGAAAAACGTGTTACCAAATCATGGCTGAAGAGTTTTACAATGCTTTCGCGACACCGGTTGCACCTGTTACTGCTGCTGAGACGTTATATAGTGAGAATGAGACGGGTACTCATCAGAAACCACCGAAACTCATGTACATTGAAGATTTTCAAGGTTGGAAAAATAGATTCGAGAATTGGGTACAAGCATACAAATTTGATGCATGGTGTTCGTTATTGAAATATTATGAGAAACCAAAGAATGAACGGGGTATTGAAAAGGCTTTTAGTGTTATACAGAGAGTGACAAATTGCAGTTTACAAGTGAGAAAATGATAAGTATTCTTCAACAAGCGATTAAAGAAGATATCTTTATTTTGCTTCAACATAATGGGACAGCTAGATCAATTTGGGAGGCTTTGATTTAGAAATTCAGAGGGAGTGCTGATATGATCAAAAACAAAAAGGCATTATTAAAGAAATCATTCGATATGTTTACAGCTTTCGATCATGAAACAACAAAACAGACCATTGATAGATATTGTCATCTGGTATTGGAAATGGGTAGATTGGACATCAAGAAAGAGGACGATGAGTGGGTCGATAAACTAGCTGAGGCGTTACCACAGCATAAGTGGGGAACATATTTGATGGTTGTGAAACTCATGAGGAAGTCTGAGAGCATGAATTTGGCACAATTCATTCAGAAAATTGAAGAGCAGGAGCTGGATATTCAAAAGACAGCTATTATGACAAATCCAAATGCTAAACAGGATGTCAGTCTGTACTACCGAGGGAACAAGTTTGAGGCTACCCCCAGCCAAAGTCCAAAAATTAGTACTGCTTTTAGTGCAGATGGTTCTTCAAGTCCAAATGCTAGCACTACAACTCAAAGTGGTGGATATACTTCATCATTTTCAAGCTTTGATCCTAACAGCAACACACCAAGTCCTCAGAAGCAAAATTCTACAAATCTGCAATGCAATGTGACTTTGAACATTCAGAATGGTCAAAATCTGTCTCCTGAAATGTCTAAGCAACACATAGCATCTCTTGTCGCCATGTTAGAGTCGTATGAAAGCTTAGTTGCAGGAAGAATTGGTAATCCTATGCTTACGAAAGAAGACTATGTCCAGATTGATGCCGAGGAACTTGAATTGATGGATGTGAAATGGTGTTTAGCTAGTGCTTGTAGAAGAGCTGAGAAGTTTCAACAAATCACGGGCAGAGATGGTTTTCGTGATCTGGCAAATTCTGCTTTAGGATTTGACAAATCAAAAGTTACATGTTTCCGTTGCAAAGGAAAAGGTCATTTTAAACGAGAGTGTAAAAATCAAGAAGCAACCGGGAATCAAGAAAAGAACAATTATTATCAGAAATCGATTTTTCATCAGATTGAGCAACAACCATCATCGTCTAGCGCCACTGACAATGGAAAGAAGAAAGCTTTAATCATTCATCAAGATGATGAAAAGGTTGCAGAAGGTTTTAGTTGGGACAAATACATACCTAGTTCAGCTCTAGTTGCCCGAGTTATGGAAGATGAAGCTAGTCAGAAAAGAATCCCGATTTTTCCAGATCTTGGAAGTGATGTTGATACTGATGATGAGGAAGAATATCTTAATAAATGTAGAAAAAGCATTGATCCTGACAGTTTTAATTTTTTCTATGCAGATAAAGTTGAAATGCTGAATCAGAAGAAGATTGTCCGCTTAAAGAAGGAGCTGGAAGAAGCAAAGTTACTCGCTGATGAAAAGGCGAAGACAGAAGCTGGAGAAACAAAAGTTGAAGTAGTGACTGAAAATGCAATAGAAAAAATTGTTGAAGTGGAGAAAGTGGTAGAGAAAACAGTAGAAGTTGAGAAACTTGTCGAAGTTGAGAAAATTGTTGAAAAGATAGTTGAAGTTGAAAAAGTTGTTGAAGTAGAAAAGATTATCGAAGTTGAAAAGATAATTGAAAAAGTGGTTGAAGTTGAAAAACCATGTTTGAAGTGTTCAGAATCTTGCAAAGCTTGTGAAGAAAAAGATAAGAGGATTGCTGAATCTTATGATGTGCTGAACAACACAGTTGATCGTCTGAAAAAGACAAATTCAGAAATCGAAAATGCAATGGAAAAGATGAGCGCAACATTAATGACAAAGCAGAGCGTCATTAATGAGTACATCGAAGACTGTGCTAAGCTGAAACAAGAAGTGGAACTTGAGAAAATTGAGAGTGAAAGGATTAAACGATTACTGTTGAGTTACACTACTTGTGATTATTTGATTGATCGTGTTTATCCTACTGTTGCAGGTCTTGAAGCATTCATGGAGAAAAAGACTGAAGATACTAATACTGGTAAGAAACCAAGTGTCAAGTATAACAGATGTCCGCCCCCGATTCATGAAAGTTACTCACCCAGGAATCCAAACGAAGAGCGTCTAAAAAAGGCAGTCAACATCAAGTTAAAGTCTGAAATCATTGATGAGTTACCAGACAATATTGATGTTACATTCACAGCGTCTGACACTGATCATGAGTCTGAGTTAGTCAAGAGAGTTGTCGATCACGTGTTGGATATGGATGAAGAGTCAAAGTCGGAGTCTAAGTCAGATAGTTCGAGTTCGTCTGAGAAGAGTCCGAGTTCACCGGTTAAGAGGGTTTACAACAAGGAATTTTTATTATCAAAATCTAATTTGAATGATGAATCAATCAATTTGGCTTATATTTTGAATGATTCAGACAAATTATATTCTGATAATGAATTCCCAATAAGAAGTGTTAAAACTGAAATGATCAAAAAGGTTTTCAAATTAACAGAAATTAATATTTCTGAAATAAAAGATTTAAATCTTTCTGCAAAACCTAAACCTTACACTTCAAGGATTAAACAAAGAGTAAACAAGAAAATGGGTTACGATTATGGTTATAATTTCCAAAAGAAATCAAACCATAATGGTAATCTTAAAAAGAAAGGTCTTGGTTTTATTTCATCAGAAAATTATAAAAATCATAAAACTTATAAACCAAAAACAAAATTTGTTTCAGGTGGAAGTTCTGAAGATGAGCAGAAGAAACCTTTCTGGAAGCAGTCAAACCAGGAGTTTCTTGCTGAAGTGAAGAAGAATGTGAGAAAGTTTGCTCAAAGAGTTGACAGAAGAACCTGTTTCAAATGCCAGGAAGTTGGACACATAGCTTAGAATTGCCCCAAGACCAACTACCAAAAACAGGAAGTTTCTTCTAACTCTGTTTTGAGAAAGACTTGTGTTGATAAGAAAGAACAACTTGTAAAAAATGTTAAAAAGTTTGAAAATTCTACTTCTGAGGAAGGAGAAAGTTCAAAAAGGTTTTAAAAAAGAAGAGGTGATTTGAGTAAACAAAAGTGGGTGGTTAAAACAGATAGTTGTTCTGACAATGAATCTGATTCCATAAAATCAGAGGAGTCATTGGTTGAGAAAAAGATTGTGAGTTCCGTTCCAGAGGTGAACAATGAGGATTTTCCTCCATTGTCAAAAGAAAATTTGATGAAGAAAGTGGGAAAAGTAGAGATCTCAAATCAATTCTTCGCTGATAAGGGAGAATTTGATGTTGAGAAGGCTTTCAATGGAAAAGTCAAGCATATTTTTGGTAAGATGGTTGACAGAAAGGTTAAAAGTGCAAAAGATTTTTATAAATCAAAATGTTGGTGGGATAGATGTATCCCAGAATCTCCCAAGGCTGGTCAGGCTTGGGGGAAAGTTTTTCCTAACTGAAATTCTGACTTGCCGGAGCTC
Source organism: Helianthus tuberosus (assembly GCA_030545235.1). Classification (NCBI taxonomy): domain Eukaryota; kingdom Viridiplantae; phylum Streptophyta; class Magnoliopsida; order Asterales; family Asteraceae; genus Helianthus; species Helianthus tuberosus. Next base: position 3,596,067 of record CM060417.1, read on the forward strand.
CCAGGTTGGTAAGAGTGGAGCAGGAATCGGCATCATTCTTGATTTGTTTGGTTGGTAAAGTACAGGTGGTATATTTGAATTGTTATATTTTACAAGTGATTATGGTTGGTGACTGAACCTGTAAGTGGTTGAAAGAGGTTTTCATTGACAAGTGGTTAATCAAGGTCATTAAGTTGAACTTGATTGGACCATACTTACAAGTGGTATTTTGGAGAACTATGTGATGAACCCCTAACCTACAAGTGATTTGAAAATCAACAAAACTTATTTTCCGGAAAAACCATTTGATTAAAACAAACTTAAGTGTTTTGAAATCACAATGGGAAAATAGTTTGTTGTGAGTGGGAGTTCTGATTGTTTATGCCAAGTGGATGGCGAATTGAAGCAATTCACAACAGTTGTCACTTTATTGTATAGTTTGTTTTCAAATTTTCTTAAAATGTGTTTGCATTTTAGGGGGGGGGGGTAAAAATTTCAGAAAATCCAAAAGCATTAGAAAATTTGAAAAAGACAAAAACATGATAAAATCAAAAACGAGTTTTGTTGTATAAAAGAGGAAATGATAGTACATCAGTTGGACTGTCACAGCATGCTAAAGAAATGGAAAGATAAAATGTGATAAACGGTCTCACTAAAGATGTGACGATAGGCTCAGCTAGACTAGTAGATTTGCGATAACGATACAAACCTAAAATGAAAAGCCTAGTTCTAGTGGGTAACATGGTCGAAAGCATAGTACTTAGTTTTGTCCTTCTTGACTGTGTGCCTACTCAGTAATCGCTGATTGTCGAAAGACATAAAACTGGTTAAGTTTGTGAACTTTCACAACTTTGCTGAAAAGTCGCTGTGATTGTGCATTTCTTTTTGCAAAGATTTAAACTTGTTCTATTTCTTTATTTTGTTTAAGCATTGGACATCCTCTGCGTATACGTGAGTATCGACCTGGTTGTTAATGCCTAAACGTTCTGCTTTATTTTCTTTGGTGTTTCGTTTAAGCTTTGGATCACCTCTGCGTATACGGGAGTATCGACCTGGTGGTTAAAGCCTAAACATCTTCAACTTGTTTTACTTTTCTTATTTTGTTTAAACATTGGACTTTCTCTGCGTATACGGAAGTATCGACCTGATTGTTAATGTTTAAACATTCTGCTTTATTTTCGCACATATCACAGTTGATGAAAGTTTAAAGGCATTACTTGGGTCAGTGTATTGCATGATGAGGGGATATGCTGAGATCGTGGGGTCCATAAGAACTTAGTGCATAATTAATATACCTAAACGTATCGGTAAGCTTTTCGAAAGTTTTTAGATTGAGTTTATGTGGACAACAATATCGTCAATCAACGTGAATCGTTTAGAGCTGAAAATGTTTAAAGCTTAATGGTGCTAGTGATTGGTCTCATAAACTGATATGATCCTCTTACACAAACTCACAAAAATAGTGTCTGTAAATATTTCTTTACTGCATTTCATTTCTGTTATATCAAAAATCCAAAAAGATTTTCGGTGTGTTTTAGCATAAATTTTGAAAAATTCAAAAAGATTTTAGACGACTGATGTTGAAAAGCTGATTTTCAAAATTCTGAGTGCTTGACATGACGAACAGGTTTGGGAAAGTTTGCTTGAAAATGTTTGAAATGAAAATGATATTCATTCAAGTGGTTCATCAGAAATTTACATGATAAATCATTTTGTTTGATACTTGAAAATGATGTATTCAGGGTTGTGTCTTCAAGAGGTTAGCAAAGTTTCTAAATTTTGTTATATCTTATCTATTATGAAACTTATGTTTTGGGTAGAGAATATGCAGGTAAGTCAGGTCACGATCCTGATCCTGTGAAAGCCAGACTAAGATCCCAGCACAAGTTGAGGGGGAGTCTGTTAGAAAGAGAGAGTCTGAAGATGCAAGAGCCAGATCGAGATTCTGGAAGAAAGAGCCCGAAGACTGATAAAGACTGAAGATGCGAAGACTCGACATTGAAGACTCCGTCAACATCCGAGGGGGAGTTTGTTGGTGCATCCGTCTGTCGTCTACGTCTCGTATCGAGTCTTGTACTGTAATAGTTAGATCAGGGCTCGGAAAACTAGAAAGTGGTTTTTAGGGGTGATTCCGCTCGAAATGACACCTTGTCATTTCAAGCTAAATCACTTAACTTTCTGATTCCGCTCGAAAGGTTTAATTTCTAATTCCGCTCGAAATGTAATAGTCTGATTCCGCTCGAGATGTTTATGTTCTGATTCCGCTCGAAAGCGAATATCCTGATTCCGCTCGAAATGCACATTGCATGTTCGAGCGGAACCCCTTCCCCTATATAAACCTTTCGAGCGTAATCATTTGTAACTGTTCATTCTTCCGGTACAGAATTGCTGCCGAAGTACCGTTTGACTGTAATCAGTGTGAAATCAATATACAAGGCAAATTTAAGTGAACCAAGCTGTTTTTCTTGTCCGTTTCTTAGTTTCCGCCTCTGAAACGGATTAGAGCTCCTCTTATTGACTCATTTGGGTCACAAATCCGATCCTACATCGACACTTTTAAATGCTAGCATACATCTTTCAACTTGATCCGGGTTTATAATACGTTTACCTACCATGACACGTGTCTTTATTTTATTGGATATGAAATTACGAGGTGTTACAGTTTTATATATGGGCTCCTCATTGTTTTAAGGTTTGAATTATTTTCTCGCTCTGTATTATATTCGACTCCGCAGCACCGCGCGGGTTTCCCACTAGTATATATATATATATATATATATCTATCTTAGGCTTGGCAATTGCTTGTATTTCCATATAGCTTAAAAATAGTTTATTTTTAAGACTAACTCAAAAAAAAAATATTTTTTATACACTTCAAAAAAAAATTATGATTGACAAAATATGATGTATTTTGTATACTTGTAAAAATATACATTTTGTCACTTGTTCGGTTTTGAAAATATAATTTTACCAAGCTTCTATATATTAAATTTTTAATCCGGAATATGTACATAGTTTTTCCATTAAGTCCAAATGTCCGAATCGTCCAATATTTGTGTCCAAGATATAAACGTTCATGTATCCTAGTAATTCGTTAATTACAGATTTTATTGCATTTGTTTGTGTATATTATTTCAAGTTCCTAACTTTTAATATAACAAATACAAACAATATACACATAGCACATAGTTCATGTGACCACTAAATATATATTTTCCTAAAATATATATTTATAAGCATTTTTATTTCTTGAAAACCATACCTTCTTTGCTTGTATTTTTATACAAAATTGTGGGAATTTTTATACTTGTTATTTTTAAACAAGTTTACTTGTAAGAACCTTGTTAAAAAATATTTTCTAAGTGTTTAAATTGTATAAAAATTTGGCCATAGTTTCCCCTAGAAAATGGAGGTTTCCATGTTTTTAAACAAATCATTTTCTTTTCAAAACTCATCAACAATTTTCTCACAACAATTTATAACATAATATATGCATAACAATGCACTTTTCATGCCATGATGAACTTGAATCTTTATAAAAACTTGTAGTATTTTAAATCCACCAATATCATGTTCATCCATCCTTAAAAACATATTATGTTTTTAATTTTTGTAAACTTTATAGAAAACCATTCTTGAAAGTTTGTTCATCCACTTTCTCAATAAGTTAGTAAGCATGAACATAGCCTTTTTAACAACTTTCACAAGTCCATATCTTTCATTTAACAATTTCATCATGAACCTTTCAAGATCATTATGTACACTTGTTAGATTATGTTTTTAATCATCATCTAACAAGTTTACATGTGATGTTCATCATCATTAACACAAACTATCAAGTAACAAGTTTCATATCACGACATAAACAACCCATATCTCATGATATTTAGTTTGATTTCAAGTGTTTTCATCTTCATTTTGTAAGAGTCGTTAGATGTTAAGTTGTACATATGTTACATATACATAAACAAGATGAAATTTAGTGTTCAAAGATACTTACTACTAGCACAAGTCTAGGGAAGTAACAAGAAGATGAAGATGAAGAAAGTTGGTGGATAAAAGCTCCCAAGAGAGGTCATTCCACTTCTAGTGCTTGAAACCTTCTTAAACATGCTTGAGACACCTTAGAACACCCTTGGATTGGCTTGAAATGGACTAGAAATTGAAGATGATGGTTGGGGTATGGTGGCCGTAAGTTGTTGTTGTTGTGGAGAGAGTTTTTGGTTTCTTGGTGGGTCTTGAAATGAAGTGAAAGTGATTAGATAAGGAGTAAGATCCTCTGTGTTATAATTTCCCACCAAAAATTTTACCAATGGGATAAGGAACAAGCATCTTTGACCAACTATGTATTAGTCAACATGATTAGTAGTGGTGGGTTTTTTGGGGACGGTTACAAGTGTGTGTGTGTGGGGGGGGGGTCTTCCGGAAAGTATTAACATAACCCCTTGTTTTCTCACATGAGATTTAGTATAACATTGACACTGGACTTCAATCTATGTCCTAAATATGTCGTTTAACTGAGTACTGAACCCATGTCAGCGCTATTTGTTAAATTGGTAAACCTATTAATTGTTTTTGTGCATTATCTGAATTGTTTCGAGTTGTAACCATCAAAATGAATAATATGCTTCACACAATGTATTCTATGAGTCCTCTAGATGTATGCCATGCAATTCATGTAGTTCAGATGTTCAAAACACATAACCATATAATATTAAGGATAGTTCCAATGTACGGAAATTACCCGAAAAATGCCGGTTGTCACACAATGTGTTTAAGGCAAGCAATATGTCGCTCCTTAGATCTCGGCTGTCTCCATAAGTGGCTCAACATCTCATTTAGCACCTTCTCAAAGCTACACAAATGCCAAATCCAAACTGTATCCTTCTTCTCAAAATTCTAAATTAATTTTCAAGTTGTAGATAACGTAGCATACCATGGGCTACGAGGATTGTTCTGGTGCGTACAAGTCACAAGGAGCACCAACATCTCAACTACATGCTCCCATATTTCATCAACAAGGATTTATTCATGAAACCCTTCACATGCCATCTTAAGCTTTCAAGCATTTCATCGAACACGTTCCAAGCATTTCCAAGATCACCATGCTTAATGTACATCATCACCAATTCCAGCTTGTGTGTTCCAAAGAACTGAAAATATAAATCAAAACTAACACCATATTATATGATCCAAAATCAGACTGTTGTCTGACAAAGAAATGAATCCTGGAAAATTAAAATGAATAGCAAAAATCATGATATTAAGGATAACATAGTGAAAGCTTACACTTACATCATCGGTTGACATGATTAGCTAAGATGACTAAAATAAGATAGAAAAACATTTTGATTAAGTGGCTATGTGAATTTGAGTTAACCTGTATGGAATTCTGAATTTGCCCAATTTAGGCGCCTTAAATTTAACTGAAATTCCCGATCCATTGTTACTTTATCCTGTGGGTAGACCAAACCAAAAAGTCAAATTTAGCAGCAAGATACAACAAATCAAGTCTAGAAATCAGAATTATATACCACAAACTAATAATCCAAGAACCAGATGCAAGAATAGAGGAATAACATAAACTAATCGAGTTAAAAAAAACAAGAAAGAAAGATGAAAATAAAAACCTTACATAAGTCTTGAAATCGAGCTTCAAAGGTAGCTCCGTTTTCCCAAAGGATTCAAAGAACTCAACTCCGAACCAAGAACAATGCCCTAAATCCTCCAGTCGCCTGTAATTGCAAAACAAAAAAAAACCAAAACAATAATAATGGAAATTAAATATGACTCCATGATTAATGATTTGCTTCACATATCATCACCTTTTCCGTTTTGAGAGACGAAGAAACAATAAAATTGTTATCAATTACCAATCTAGCAGCTAGCACTATTGGAATTTGGAACGGATGAGGTAATTCGAATCAAATTATCAGTTCTAAACCTAAAATTGAGTGGGTGGGATGGAAACACACAACGCTTCAAGTGCAACATTCAATTAGGATTAACTTTCGCATTCATTAACACGATCGATGAGGGTTGTGGTGGGATGTGGAAGAGACAATGGTACTTTAAAAGCTCAGGTAATCCAGAATTCCAATTATACCCCTAAAGTGTCTTAAAACTTTGGACAATGTGCAAGTTTACCCCCTCTAAAATAGCTTGGCTCTCTTGTACATCTTGTTTCATAATGTGTACACAATGTAAAATTACCATAAGGGTAGAAAACCTAGTTTGTTTAATAAGGTAGTATAGATTGTCACTCCCGTGTCAGAGGCAGAAGCGTGTAGTGTGACTTGATCGGTTTCCATAGCATACGATGTAAGTAAACAAACTATATGACATAAAACATTCACAATGCTCATCCATTCCATAATACAAAGATACAAGTCATAATTTGCGTTATTGTAAAAGACGACATAGGTTTATAAGTTTTACAAACAAGACTAGTACAAAATATTTTTTTTTAAATAACAAGGTTTTGTGTCACGGCCCCGACCCGTTTTCCTGGTTCAGAAGCCGCGAGACAAAAACCCGTGGTGCCGGTGTCTATTAGTTGGCAACGAAATTTACATCAGGACCGTTTGTCAGAAAAATAATATCAGAGTTTTAAAAACACCAAATTATTTTATTATTAACTGTGGGGAAAAACCCCATTTTTACAGGAAAGGAATTTCACTAGGGAAATCCTTTTAAGTATAGAAAAACATGTTTATTTCTTTTTATTGAGCCACTTTATTTAAGCTGGAGTGCTACGCGACACTTTTCCTTTTCTTCATAGTTAATTACCTGAAACATGTTTTAAAAAGATTTGATCAGCGAAAAATACTGGCGAGTGCATTCAATTTAAACAAAAAAGACGCATTATTATAATATATAGTATTAAGAGCTATTACAATGTTTATATCAACCAATTACCCCAAATCGGTATTTGTCACTCGACCGGATCTGTGACTATAGTCATATCACACATTGGCTAACCTGTTGCCAATGGTGAAGATTATCAAGTAGTGGATACAAAACCCCACATACCGGCAGTAATTGTAGATTATGAAGACTTAATCATTGTAATTACAACTTTGAAAACAAGTAGGGTTTTGAAAGCATTTTAATAAAAATAGAATGACTCACATTGCAGATTTAAACGGTCAAAGCTTGCCTACTGGTTAAGATGGTAAACCTAATTAAGTATACAATGCAAACGAAACTAGGTTAGTAACTTAATACAACATTTACGATAATCGCGAGATCAAAACCCTCATCACAAATGACAAATTATAGCCAAATATAGGCAACACTTAAACATCCATCAGATCGGTTTTAATCGATCGGATATAGTACCTTATCAGTGATCGAGTTATTACCCCGTTATCGTAGCAGAGTGTTGGTACTTCGAGTATAATATCTATGCAAAATATTAGAGACAGAAAGAAGTTTTCGAGAAACTTTGAAATGTCACTGAAAGGCTCAATTTATAGCATTTTCGTAGCGTTCTCGCGGCCCGCGACTCGCCTAGAGGAGTCCTTCGCGGCCCGCGAGGGACACCCTAGCTACGGCTAAGGCTAAGGCTTCCGTGTCATACCCTAGGCACGTGGACGACACATGTCACTCAACATGTCCGGATCAGATCAAGTCTCTCGCGCTCCACGAGAGACTTCTCCTATTTGTTCACGGCCCGCGACAAAACTAAAATTTTGTTTTTCTTTGATTTTTATAAAAAGTAAAGTTTTGCGGGTTCGGTTTTTCACTTACGGAGCGTTTGAGGATGTTTTTGAGAGTTGTTACATTTTATATCCTATGTCCCGTTCGAAGACGGGATATATGGATCAAATCCTCCAAAATACGGATGACATCGTCTTCATAGTAAACTTGAAACTTCATAATTCATCGCACCAAGATCCACTTAGTTACCTGAAATACGTGTAAGTTTGAAAACATCAACAAAATTTGAGCGAGTTCATGTGTTTTAAGTTCACATGCATCAAATGAATCTTAAAAACATTTGAAAGTTCGAGTATCGAAAGCCAGTATGTGAAGCGTCAATGAATTTAATGATCATTAATGTGTAGCTAGGAGATGAATATGTGTGCCGACATAGGAAGCCACCAACCCGTAAGAGATTTAGTACCGGTCCACCCGGCGGGAACAACAAAGGAAACTCCATGTAGCCACACAAGGACCCATGAGTGGTGCTCGCCCTGTACCCGATAGATCTACCCCTTTGCTCCTTGGTCTTAAACAAGATTAATGGTGCTTAAGTATCAGCGTATTCACACGTGATCTAATAATTCATTCCATAGCTTAGCCATACCAAAGTAACATGTATTTCCCCTCCGAGAGTTATAAAACCAAAAACGTTTAAAAGAAAGGGGGATATGAACTCACAAGTTTGCGTCCGTATGCATGCTAGCAGTTCGGGTATCCAATTAGCGCGTAATAACCTACAAGTGATCTAACTCATTAAACACTTGGGTTTATGTTAATTCATGTACACATTGCTCATCTTGAACGTTATTGTATTTGGAACCCTTGTGTGTTTTAAATATGTTGGCATTTGTTTCGTATGTTCATTTTATTGTATATATATACTTCTTTATATATATATATATATATCTATTCTCGCATTCATAATGTGTATGAACAGGCCTTGCCCTTCGTGAGTCTTCGTGCTTCGCACGAGTATATGTGGGTCTAGCCCATGTAAGTCTTTGTGTCTCACACAAGTATAAGTGGATCAAGTCCAATAGCGTCTTCGTGCCGCGAACGACGCAAGTTTGTTGTGTGAAATATATATTCCTCAAAATATATATTTTTAAGTTCGGTGAACCACGTGCACATGTACACGTATGATCGGTTTGTTTTGTGTAAATATTTTTTTCACAATTATATATGTATATGTATATCTTTTCAAGATATAGTTGTTAAAAATATTTATTATTTATTATTTTTTTAACATCGTAGTTATGTTAACGTACGTGTACGATATCCCTTGTGAGTGTACACTTCAACAAGTGTATATGAGTACGTCGCTATGTATTTGTGTATTTTATATGTATACGTATACCGTATTTATACGTGTACGTATACCGTACGTATACATGTAGGTATACCGTATTTATAGGTGTAGGTATACCGTATTTGTACGTGTACGTATACCGTATTTATACGTGTGGTATACCGTATTAATTTTTAGTGTTTATGTATAATGGGCCTAGCTCAATTGAATAATGTATAAGTGGGCCTAGCCCATATTAAGTTATATAAGTAGGCCTAGCCCAAGCCCAATTAATGTGTTGAAGTTATGAAATGATTTTAGCCCATTTTACATGTTAATGGGCTTAGCCCAACTTATTAAATAAATGGGCTTTTACTAGCCCATTATCACACCAAGTATTCTTGTATTTTTTACAAGTGTATTTTGAGTGTATTTTATACGTATTCGTATACGTTATACTTGTATATGTGCACACTTGGTGATTTTCGTTTTATACTTTCCGAAATTTTTGGCGTCGAAATATATATATATACTTCATGTCCAAAACTGTATTATTTTTAGAGTTCGTCGTAGTAGTCGTTACCATGTATTTTATCGTTGAGAACGCTCGTGTGTCGTCCGTGATAGGTATCCATCCGATATGGCGACCGTTGCCGATGGCGACACATTTATCCGCTATGACGTTTTTTTGATATTTTGCATCGGTTTTTGGTTGTATATATTATTTGGTCTATATATATATTATTTACATGGTTTGCCCGAGGTCCGATTGTCCATTATCCGTGCTTCGTGTCAAAGTGTAATATATCTTGTATTCGTTTCCTCATGTATTTTACATTCGCTCGTCGCCATGTTTTTGGAGTTTGTTTATGTGTAGTGTATTTTGTATTTAGTTAGTAGAATTCTAACGCTAATACATACACACAATATACATGTATTTATACACATACACATATAATGGTTGTAAAATATATACATATATTTTTTGACCCTAGAGAAAACGGTAGAAAGTGTGAGAACGGTGAGAACGCTTATGGATCGTCCGATCAAAACAATCTATGGACTAGATTGGCGCGGTGGCGTTTTCGTAAATAACATCAATTTTATTACGTGGACGCGCTTCATTAAGGGTAAAAAGGTAAAACATCATTTCTCACATAAAACGCCGTTGAAATATAAAACGCCAAATAAATACAAAACGCCAATTTTATCACTGCGTGCTTTTTTCTGTGTTTTTATTTAAGCTCTTAGGCTACAAAAACGCCACAAAATGTGAAATGCCATAATATATAACGCTAAGCCTTACATCTGGATAAATGTTAATTACGTTTTTTGTTATAAAATACGCGCCAAAAAAATCCTATAAATAGAAATGTCTCACCACTTTTCGTTTATCACACCAAAAACACACACAAAAAACACAGTGGTTCCTAAAAAAATACAACTCAATGTAAAACGCCAAAAAATACAACGATGACAAACATCTTTTCTTTGATACTCAGTAATGTTCTGCATGAAGTTTCGCTGAATGATTTGTTACGTGAGTGTAGTAAGATTTTGCTGCATGAGATGGACAAAATTAAAAAAAGAGGGACTGATGACACCCATATGTCATTCTGTCATGTTTGTTCTTGAAGAAGGTTTGGATGATTAGAAGAGACATATCCCAGAGTAAATGCTACTTTGGCCTCGATGATTATAATGAAGACGACGGGCAGATAGTGTCTCCAACATCCACAAAGACACTTCAACACATGAACAAATAAAATAAACCACGCCAAACCCAAAACGCCATTTATTTGTGACAGTTCTTGTAGTTTCAAAAGAAAAAAAGAGACTGATGACACTAAAGATTTAGATCATAAATTGCTTCTATTTTTTTTTTAATTTTCTTTATCTTTTGTTTGTTTTGTAATTTCAGTTAATAAACAACAAAAGTACATAATACTATAATGAAAAATATAATAAAACGCCAAAATGAGCAAATGCTTGTAAAACATCATCATGCCATAAAAACGCCCCCAAAAAACTACCAAACTATAATAACATTACTTTGAACAAGTACTATTATATAAAAAAGCGTGAAACAATGTGCAAAGAAAATAAAACAAAAAAGTCTCATCGTTATCTAACGCCATTGGAAAACAAAACCCCATAATTACAGCCGTCAAGATTAGACATGTTACACCATAAAAACAGTTGAGTCTGAAAACAAAACACGGTAACTTCAAAAACAGTAAAATGAAATGACGGAAAACATAATTACGAACATTTATTAAATTGAAAGCCAAATACTTGGGGAATTAAATTTATTTATCTTTTTCAAAACACCAAAATTACCTGTCATGCGCGGTAAAAAAAGTCAATATAAAAGAAGACCATTAGAACACAAGCTCAAACACGCCAAAAACATTGACTAAAACACCACATATTGTCCAAAACGCCAAAAAATTTAAAAATGGCTAAGGTTATTGCATGGAGGTTTGAATGGAAAGAGAAACGATTCATCATAAAGTTCTCTGATATGAGAAGGGTAAAGGTAAGGACAATCAAAGCCATGCTTGGTATGAATGAAAGGGTTCAAAGGGATATCCTGGCCCTTGGGGTTCAAATGGCCAACGATTGTGAAAGAACCCGAACTGTAATAAAAAGACTGAAGAGAAAATTTCCGGCAGAAGATAATGATGATATTGACGATACTCATCTACCAAAACTTAGCAGTTGGGTGATGCATGAGGAAGAAGGAACGCTTGAAGTGACATATAAAAACGGGGTGCAATATTCATTGCCAATGGAGGAAATGTTGAAGACAGGGTTGCTATCTATCATTGAACAACTCTGTGATTTAGCACATTCGAACGATCCAAAATCCAAGGATGCAGTGATATTCAAGAATAGGCTGCAACAAAGAAGAGACGAGCTAATGGCGTTATACGCCAATCTAAAATTTGATGATGATGAATCTGAAGAAAGTGATGAACAAAGCGATTGGTACATCTCTGATGTAATCCCACCCACGGAAGACTATTAGTTTATTTTGATTTCGTATTATTGTAATTTTATAAAATATTAATCTATGGTAATCAATTATTAATAAAAAGACCCAAAACGCCAAAAAAAATGACATGGAAAAAGCCATAACGTCAAAAAAATTAACTATGTGACACAAAAAGAATTAATTCAACGAGAAGAAATCTGAGAAAAACAGTAAAACGCCAAGTAATTAATGATTCTAGATAACTCCAAAATTATCTTGCACGCAAAAAATGAAGCAGCATGTCAAACGCGAAAATCGGGAAAAGAGAAGAATACTAAAAAGACAAAAAAAACCCCTCGGACCTGATCAAGTCCCGCGCCACGTGTTGGGCCAGGATGCGTTCTCACAGTTCTCACACTTTTGGGCATTTTCTCCTGATCCCGTCTCTCTCTCTCTCTCTATATATATATATATAATAACCTCATTTTTAACTTATAAAGATATATAAGTTGTTTTATTAAAAACCTTCATAGTTTAGGACTTAAACCTTTTTGTTAAAAGTTTCTTAATGACAATTAAGATCACTAATCACGTTTAACCCTGTTAAGCACCCCGTTGATTATACTTTAAACGCGATTAGATTTTTAAAAAATTTCGCCATAGTTTCCCCTAAACTATGGCGTTTTCCACGTCTTAAAAACGTATTAGTTTCACGTTTAAGCCCATAATCACAATCAACTTAAAATCAAGTTCCAAAACACTACTTTCAAGTAATATTTTCCACATAATTATCCATATAATCTTTGAACTTTATATATTCTTAATCACATTTTTAATAAGAAAATGATAGCACTTATTAAATCTTTTAACAAGTTTACTAGAAAAAAAAATTTTAACATACTTTTAACACTTTTATAGTGTAAATCATGATTTTAATTTTTATACAAGTTATTTTGGCCATAAAACATTTTCAAGTTTAATATAAAGTTCATGTATTATATGGATGATGATCTTGTTAAGATATAAATATAAAAATATTTAGATCATCCTTACTAGCCTAATTTACACAAGATCATCTTTGTAAACAACCTACTTTAACATAATCAACATAATCATAAGTATCATCTAACACAAAACAACATAATCTACACATAATATATCGCATTAGTAGGCTTCTTTTTTATGTTAAGATTAGTGGCTTAATCTTTGATTAATATTTTATTCAAGATGATTTAACATGTACTTTAGTAAACTACATAATATAACAAGCTTAAAATTAGAAATAGATGATCTTCCAAATTTGCAAAGGATTAATGGATTGTAGGATGAAAATTATGAAGGTTTAAAAGCTCCAAAGTACCTCCTAATGGTCCTCCATGGTTGCTATACTCTTAGATCACCTTATATGGGTTTAGTATGGCTTATTTTAGGTTGTTTAATGGATGGAACTTGAAAATATGGTGGGTGTTTGGGCTGCCGTATGTAGAAGAAAAGAAAGAGAGATGTTTGGTGTGTGATATGTTGTAAGAATGATAATATATGGTAATATTTTGTTTATAAAAAAAATGTCCAATCTTATTTAGTCAACATATAATCTTTCACCTTACCACACATCATTATGAAGTCTAGTGTTTGGGAAGGTATGGTCAGATGGGTGAAAGGAGCATGGTGGTTATCTTTTTTTTTTTTCTAAAAAAACATGTGATATATATGTTAAATTAGGAGATATTTTGGTAATTTATTTAGTTAGGGTACTTAGGGTGTTAATGATAGTTTAGGGTTATAAATAAAGTCTAACTTGTTTATTAGTTTAGTATGTTTAAGTTTTGGATGGTAAAAATACAATTAGTTCGCTCAGCGGTTCGATATCGGGTGATATTCGAAAGTTATAGTTTAATACCGGGAGCTATGGTTTTAATTTATCGTCGAGGTTATGACATCTATTCAAGGCGTTTACGATGCCAAAATACCGCTCACTAGTTCACTAGATGTTTCGTTTAGGGGTTAGGATAATAAGAATATTGTTTACTAGTCCGTCGGATAAAAACGGACAAGTTATGTACATAGAGACGAAACAACGGTAACATGTGTTTCGGATATTCCAATGATATCTCCAAGCTTATTTAAGTTGTAAAATATTATTTACAATTTCTACGGACATCAAAATGTCGTATTTTAGTGTTGCAGACAATTTATTTTTGTTACAGTTTTGGCGCGGACAGGACACTTTAAGTTTAGGTGCATTTTCCGGAAAGTTTAAGTATTTTAACATTTGGTGCCCCTAATCAAGGGTTTTTATTAGTATTCCAACGATTAGAACCTTTCATGCCATTCGTTGCTCGTTCGGAAAGTTTTCAAAACTAGCTGGCATGAATAGTGTGTTCCGGTAATTAGTGTTTTCAGCATTTCGGCAACATATTTGGGCATAGTTTGTGGTTTTCTCGCGATGCGGCAAATGTATTCATATTGTTTAGCATATGAAACCATGTCCTATGATTGCTAGACTTTACGTGACCTAATCACACATTAATTAAGTCGTAACGAACACAATTTATTGTATAATTAAGTTGTTAAGTTGTACGGAATTACCATTATTTTTGCCGGTTGTCACACTCTCCCCCCATTAAAAGAATTTCGTCCCGAAATTCAAGTTGTGTTACCGGTTGTAGGGGAGCCTTGGAACAAATGCGGATACTTGGACTTGATTTGGTCTTCACGTTCCCACGTATACTGGGGACCGTGACGTGAGTTCCAACGAACTTTAACCAATTTACTACGACTTCTCTGCATCTTGTGGACTTTCCAATCCGTAACCTCGACAGGTTCTTTAGTAAATTGGAGTTTGTCGTCAATGTGAATCTCATCCGCTGGGATGACCACTGTATCCTGAGTAGGGCTTTTCTTTAAGTTTGACACATGAAAAGTGTCATGTACACCACTGAGTTCATCTGGCAGCTTCAACTTGTAAGCCATGGTTCCAATCTTTTCTAATATCTCAAAAGGTCCAATGTATCATGGGTTCAACTTCCCACGCTTACCGAATCTGGCTACGCCCTTCCAAGGCGAGACTTTCAATAAGACCTTGTCTCCAACCTCGAAGGATAATGGTTTACGTCGTTTGTTGGCGTAGCTCTTTTGCCTGTCATGAGCTGCTTTGATACGGTCTCGTATCTGAAAAATTTTGTCCGTAGTTTCCTGAACTAATTCCGGACCAATGATTTGTCTATCTCCGGTCTCCGCCCAACATAGCGGTGACCGACATTTTCGCCCATATAAAGCTTCAAAAGGGGCGGCCTGGATGCTAGTGTGATAACTGTTATTGTATGAGAACTCCACTAAAAGCAAATGGGTATCCCAATTTCCTCCCAAATCCATCACACAAGCACATAGCATATCTTCTAAAGTTTGTATCGTCCGTTCACTTTGGCCGTCCGTTTGAGGGTGAAAGGTCGTGCTAAGATCCAGTCGTGATCCGAAGGCCTTTTTGAAAGACTGCCAAATTCTTGACACGAACCCACCGTCTCGGTCCGATATGATTGAAACAGGCACTCCGTGTCGTGCCACAATCTCCTTAAGATATAGCTCCGCTAGCTTTTCAGTGCTATCCTTCTCACGGATAGGCAGGAAATGCGTAGACTTCGTAAGTCGATCAACGATACCCAAATCATGTCGTGACCTCTCGAGGTCCTGGGTAACTTTGTAATAAAGTCCATCGAGATTTGTTCCCATTTCCATTCGGGGATTTCAGGTTGTTGCAATAGTCCCGAGGGCTTTTGATACTCGGCCTTAACCTTGGCGCACGTGAGACATTTCCCGACATAATCGGCAATGTCGCCCTTAAGGTTAGGCCACCAGTAGAATCCCTTTAAATCCTGATACATCTTATCTGATCCGGAATGTATGGAGTACTTCAACTTATGTGCCTCGTCTAGAATAATTTCCCGCAGGTCGCCAAAGAATGGAACCCAAATTCGCCCCATGTGTCACACCCCAACCGATGGCGGAATCATCGGGGTGTGGCATTGAGCAAACAGATTGTTCAAGAGAATCCAAAACAACTATTTAGTGACAATATATTAATGTCAATGTTCCATCCATCAACATATAAAGCAAAAACAGTTATTACAGACATAAGTCTCAAAAACAAAATACTGTTCCGACAACTCAGATTTTATTGTGGGTTTCTAGACTTCCTACTTCGTTTCAGCAAGCATAGCATCCTATCAACCTGTCACATACGTTAAAATAAAGTCAATACCTAAAATGTAAAGATGAGTACACAAGTTTGCATAGTATATAGTATAGCGAAAGTGTTTACGCATAACCAGCATGTAACACGTAGAAATGTGAATCAAGTAAGCTATCGACAATGACGCATGCAACCGACATGACTGCGAGTTGTAGAATGTGTAACACATTTTCACCACTGTGAACATGTGAAGTAAGGCCCTTAACAACCCTTGAATAAACAGATGCTGAGTCCAAACTATAGTACTATCGTTGCTAAGGTGTCATGCAAACAGTCACTGTGTAAACATAACATACAAGCTTTCATCGAATCACGTATAGCATGCGAGAGTGGTTAACGTGTTTAAAAGAGTTTTGAGTATAGTGTGTGTATGTAACACCCAAAAGTGCGTTAAGCGAAAAAGGGTTCGAGTATACTCACTGTGTGTGTTTAATGAATAAACACAATCTTAGATTGAAGGGAGTGCGTTGGAGTTAGACTGAGCATAGAACAATAGGGTAAGCGTTGAATAGCGTGTAACATAATGAGTGTCGAATGAAGATCCGGCCACATGAGCATTATACCAACCCTCCTAAAATATTTATAACGTCCCTATACGCCCTAAAATACACCCCGTATAGGAAAAACGGCCCAAAATACCTTTAATTTTATAAGAATTAAATGCAAACAAGATTTTAGGGTCACTGGCGGTGTGACACCCCAGGAAAACCAGGAAACCAACGCAACTTAACTAGCTTCCTCAGTAACCACGTGCTAAATTTCAGGACGAAATTTTCTTAACAGGGGGAGAATGTGACAACCCTCATAATTCCATGTATCCATACAATTTATTTATGATAATTAAAGTGCTTGATGATTGTGCTGAATCACTTGACTGCTTTCTGATTACTGTGTTATACTTACATGTGCTTGTCAACATACTAGTAGTGTACATAAAAGTTACTAAATAGTCTGGCATGTTTTCCTGAGTGTTGAAAATTAGAAATGTTACAAAAATATATATATAGGACACTTTACGGATTAATTAAGCACTTTAACGGAACAATATCAAACCGAATAACCGGACATTACCCGGAACACCAAAATAATGCTAGATGCATTGTTTCTATTTTTCTAAACTAGTTATGGTTCCCGTACATCATAACACACTATAGTATTACATAACACTTTAACACTTAACTAGTTCACTTACACTCCAACCATGAACCAACTAAATTAGTTGAAACCCAACTAGACCACCCCCCCCCCCTAACCGGTTATGAACATGTGGGACCACCCCATGATTTTATTTAATTATTTAGATGATCTTGTCTAACATTATGAAACACTTTATCCAATAGTCCTTCACATCTTGGAGATTATAAGAAGACCCATAGGACTTGAACCACCATTCTCATTCAACACACTTCCAAACTCACTCTCACTCTCTCCCCTCTTCTTGATCTCAGCTGCCCCCAAGAGCACCACCACCACCACCACTTGATCACCTTCAAGCATTCTAAGAGCATACATAGGTGTTAGAAGGCATACAACGAAGCTCGGTGTGTTCGGAAGTTGAAGGACCACTCTCATCTTCTTTTATCCACCACATTTCATCACTTGAACTTCCCTAGCCTTGAGCTAGTGGTAAGAACTTAGATCCTTGCATTTTTCATGTTGTTTTAGTGGTTAATAGATGTATTATGAAGAAAACATATGAACACCATAAGATCTTACACTTAAAACTTGAACATAAGCTTAAACAAGATGATACATGAAGAAATGATGTCAGAATGATGTTGTTTGGTGTAGGATGATTATGTGCTGATATGAAGGACTTATAATCTGCTGTAAGTATCGTTGTTTATCGCTAAACATGTTAACGGAATCAATTGAGCGCACTTTAGAATGTTAAAAACTGAAAACAGAAGGCTGTTTGGTGATTACAGCCAACTTCAGTTGGCTGTAACAGGACCTTAATAAAACGAAAAATGTATTTTCTGAAGTCTAGATTTATGTATTATGAAATACAGTTCTAATGGCACTAGAATCATAATTTTTGGACTTCGTTTGCTATTTTTAAAGGGTCGATTTGTAACAACAGCTAAAGCTGAGTTTTTACAGCAGTAAATGGGTGTTATATTTTTAGTCATAACTTGAAACCTGAGTAGAACTAGGTCATGAAACATGTACTGTAGATGACCACCGATGTATTTGTAATTCTCTCACTGGAATTTCGTAAATCGAACTCTCGATGAATTTTAAATAAATTATTCCGTGGACTGCAGTCAGAAAAAGATAAATCTGATTTCAGTCCGGAAAATGAATTTTTATAAAATATTGGTAATGAATTGGATCCCGAGATTTCTTACACAATAATATTTGGATCGTTTAAGATATTCTATAAAAATTTGGGAATTTTTGCAATAAGTTAACTATTTTATTAAAATGCCCGAAAACAGCCCAGTTTTGGATATTTAAATTGAAATGACATAAGTAGTAATTTGCGTGTCTAAATGTCGAGTATGTTATCTGAGGATGATCTAACATGTTATATGTCAATGAAAGTAATATGTGTAATATCGTATGCTTGTTCTTGAGTAGCTATAGGTGGAATGTTTATATGAGCGTGAACTATTAAAGTGAATGCATGTTATGTAGTAGATACGTGTAGGAACTTTGTGCTCTATTTGAAACCACTAAATGACTAACTGGTAATCATATTAGGACCTGATTGACCGACCATGACTGTTAGCTATATTTGAGAATCTAACCGAGCAAACCGAGGTGAGTTCACACTTTTCTACAAAGCATGGAAATTCCCGGTGGGAATGGGAATGGGTTCAGGAATAGGGATTCCTCGTCCTTGGGACGTGTTCAGGAATGTAAATTCCTCGTCCTGTTGGGACGGATTAGATTACTGGACTAGAACTCTATCAGCGAAGTCCCTCCCTTTTTGTATCGACTTAATCGCCGAGGCTATGGCGAGCGGGTCATTAGTTAATAACGCTATTAGGTTTAACAAACCTCACACCGTGCCAGTGGGACGGGTGTGTACTAATGGACTATGGCACGTCGGTGATGATAGACACCGACGCTAGGGCACAATTAATTTTCGTTAGTAGTCGATATGATAAACGAGTCTGGTAGTTTAAATAATAGGGTAGCCCCCACGGTCGGAGTGCCGGGCTGGATAGCCAGGGAAGGTGGACATGGGATGGTTAACTAATAAACGTTTTCGAACTATGGGGTAACCCCCACGGCTGGATAGCTGAATGAGATTAAACTACGTTTTTGGAAACAACCCTAAAATGGACAACCAACCGTGAACTCACTCAACTTTGTTGTTGACTCGTTATTACATGCTTTGCAGGTCGCTAGATGCCATGGGGCTTGCACATGGAGGTGGTCGTTGTGGGATGCGAACTGTTATGTCCCGTACTTAATAAATAAACTTTACGATCTTATGAAACTTATGTTTTGGGTCTCTAAACTTACGAACTATGAACTTATGTTTTGATTTAACGTCTTATGCTTCCGCTGTTTAAACTAAACTTGGTTAACTTCCTTTTGGTCACCAATTGTATTGCGGTTGGTTTTATTTACTTAAATACGTTGTTCAATATGATTGGTGGCTCGATCCTGGTCATGTCACGCCTCCAAGCGGTGATGCTCCGCATGGTGGAATTTGGGGGTGTGACAGATTGGTATCAGAGCCATTGGTTATAGTGAACTTGGTTTTTTTAAAAAGGGGAAAATCTTTTTGATAAAACCAGACTATAACCTATACAGTGCTCAACGATCCACAACGACGCTTCGCTCCACGTGCAAGACTCAACACAATAGGTGGTATGATTTATGTTTATATTGCCGGTTAGATAGTTCACACTGTGCACTAGTTAACGTGATAATTGCTATTTGAACCTTGTGTGCTTACTCTCTACTGTAGTCCCACACTTACGCACTTTCGCGACACTTTTCTCACTTACGTTGCTTCGTTGTGAAGATCATGAACGGACGCGGAGGACGTATCAACCTAACTCAGGCCTAGTTGACGGCTTTGATCAATGAACGAGTTGCCGAGGCACTCGCAGCTCTCCCTGCAGGAGGTATAACCTGCCATACCAACCCATCTTAGGACGTTTAGATCCTACCTTCGCAAACCAACCCTCGTGCTTAACCTTGTCTTTTATTCTCGCGCAACAGGTCAACATGCTCAACCTCCTGTGTGCACGTTCAAAACCTTCATGGATTGCCAGCACAGAAGGAGCGGTAGGCCTTCTTTACTGGTTCGAGAAGCTCGAATCTGTCTTCGAAATGTGTGAATGCCCTGAAGATCGTAGGGTGAAATATGCTACTGGAACCCTTGAAGGTGCTGCGTTAACCTGGTGGAAAGCACAGGTTCAACTGCTTGGGTTGGCGGTTGCTAATGCCACCCCATGGAATGACTTCAAGGAACTGATCCAGGAAGAGTACTACAGTCGTGATGACATCCACAAGCTGGAGGTGGAATTTTTCAATCTGAAGATGACGGGGTCTGAGATTGAGGCGCATACGAAAAGGTCAAACGAGCTGGCCATCTTGTGCCCTACTATGGTGGACCCTCTCATCAAACGCATTGAGCTGTACCTCAAGGGTCTTGTACCAGAGATTCAGAGTCATGTGACTTCAGCTAACCTGGGCACCATTCAGCAAATCATTAAGTTGGCCCATCGTCTCACCAATCAAGCAGTTGAACAAAACAAACTGCCCAAGCGTATTGGTACTGCTACTACTGACGCTCCCAATGATAACAAGCGAAAATGGGATGGGAATTCCAGTAAAGGTTCTACTTCAGCCCAGTCTCAGCAGCGAAAGACAGATGAGTACAGGAGCCCCAGTCAGCAGTCTTTTGGGAATCAAGGTCAGGGTGGGTACAAGGGAAATCACCCCAAATGTAATCGCTATAACTTGCACCATAGTGGGCCATGTGGTAAAGGAAACTGTCATCGATGCAACAAGCCTGGTCACATTGCAAGGGATTGCAGGAGTCAGTGTCCGGCGAATCAGAACCGGCAGCAACAGCAAGCCCCACCAAATCAACGCCAGCAGCAGCAACAACAAGGTAACAACAAAGGGTGCTTTCAATGTGGTGCTGGGGGCCATTTCAAGAAAGACTGCCCCCATCTAAATCAGAACCAGAACAACAATAATCAGGGGAATGGAAACGGCAATGGGGGAAACAACAATGGTAATGGGGCAAGGGGTCGTGTTTTCGTGCTAGGTCAGGGTGATGCAAGGAACGATCCCAACGTTGTGATGGGTAAGTTTCTTCTGGATGATTTCTTTGTTACTATTTTATTTGATTCGGGTGCCGATACTAGCTACGTGTCCTTAAAAGTTAGTCAAATGCTTAAGCACACCCCAACACTTTTGATCACCAAACACATGGTAGAACTAGCCAACGGTAAAAGTCTTGAAGCCACACACGTAGTTAAAGGTTGTAACCTCGTCTTAACTGGTCAGACTTTCTCTATCGATCTTATTCCTATCGCACTCGGTAGTTTCGACGTCGTTATTGGGATGGATTGGCTATCTCATCACCAAGCGGAGATTGTTTGCAAGGAGAAAATAGTCCGCATTCCTCATTCTGGTGAAGAACCCCTCGTGATTCATGGCGATAAGAGTGGTGCTGTCGTAGGCATTATCTCTTTCCTTAAGGCCCAGAAGTGTCTGCGAAAGGGCCACACTGCCATTCTAGCACTCGTTACTGACACATCAACGGAAGAGAAGAGAATTGAAGACATTCCTATTGTGCGCGATTTTCCTGAGGTATTTCCTAAGGAATTACCTGGTCTCCCACCTCATCGACAAGTCAAATTTCAAATCGAGCTAGCTCATGGAGCAGCGCCCATAGCACGAGCACCTTATCGTCTAGCTCCATCAGAACTCGAAGAACTGTCCACGCAATTACAAGAACTCTTGGAAAAGGGTTTCATACGTCCTAGCTCTTCGCCTTGGGGAGCTCCAGTACTATTCATGAAGAAGAAAGACGGTACCTTCAGAATGTGTATTGACTACCACGAACTCAACAAGGTGACCGTGACGAATCGTTATCCTCTTCCACGCATTGATGAATTGTTCGACAAGTTGCAAGGGTCGAGTTATTACTCTAAGATTGATTTGAGATCGGGATACCATCAGCTGAGAGTCCGAGATGAGGACGTCTCCAAAACAGCATTCAGAACTCGTTACGGCCACTACGAGTTTCTAGTTATGCCTTTCGGTTTGACGAATGCACCATCGGTCTTCATGGATCTCATGAACCGAGTATGCAAGCCTTACCTGGATAAGTTTGTCATAGTGTTCATTGACGACATCCTGATCTATTCTAAGAGTCAAGAGGAACACGAGCAGCATCTGCGGCTTATCCTGGAACTTCTTCGTAAAGAGCAGTTGTATGCCAAGTTTTCGAAATGTGACTTCTGGCTTCGCGAAGTCCACTTTCTAGGCCACGTGGTAAACAAGGATGGGATTCATGCGGATCCATCCAAGGTAGACTCGATCAAGAACTGGCCTGCACCCCGTACACCAACAGAAATCTGCCAATTCTTGGGTTTGGCAGGATATTACAGAAGGTTTATCAAAGATTTCTCCAAGATTGCGCAACCTCTCACTTCACTGACTCAGAAAGGTGTTACCTATCGTTGGGGTGATACACAGGAGTCCGCATTTTAGCACTTGAAGGATAGACTTTGTAGCGCGCCTATCCTCTCATTGCCTAAAGGCACAAATGATTTTGTGGTTTATTGCGACGCTTCCATCCAAGGACTTGGTTGCGTGTTGATACAAGGTGACAAGGTCATTGCTTACGCATCACGCCAACTTAAAGTTCACGAAAGGAACTACACTACACACGACTTGGAACTGGGAGCAGTTGTTTTCGTGCTTAAGATATGGAGACATTACCTGTACGGTACCAAGTGCACCATTTACACCGATCACAGGAGTCTTGAGCATATCTTTAAGCAAAAGGAGTTAAACATGCGACAACGCTGATGGGTCGAACTCTTGAATGATTATGAATGTGCGATCAAGTACCATCCGGGCAAGGCCAATGTTGTGGCCGACGCCCTCAGTCGAAAGGATACTATACCTAAGCGTGTACGTGCTTTACAACTTACCATCAAATCCAACCTTCCCACTCAGATTCGCGATGCTCAGGTTGAAGCATTGAAAGCAGAGAACATCAGGGCTGAGTCCTTACGAGGATCGAGGCAGCGACTAGAACGAAAGGAAAACGGCGCCTACTATGTTAACGGGCGCATCTGGGTTCCATTGTATGGAGACCTACGCGAGCTTGTGATGGATGAAGCACATAAGTCTCGTTATTCAGTACATCCTGGTTCGGATAAGATGTACCACGATCTAAAGACTACATACTGGTGGCCTAGCATGAAAGCTCAAATAGCAACCTACGTTAGCAAGTGTTTGACTTGTGCGAGAGTCAAAACTGAATATCAGAAACCATCAGGCCTACTTCAACAACCAGAGATACCTAAATGGAAATGGGAGCAAATTTCCATGGATTTCGTTACTGGCCTGCCTAGATCTCAACGCGGAAATGATACCATTTGGGTGATCGTGGATCGATTGACTAAGTCTGCACACTTTCTGGCCATCAAGGAAACAGATAAGTTTTCTACCCTAGCAGACTCTACTTGAAGGAAGTTGTATCAAGGCACGGAGTGCCAACCTCCATCATTTCTGATCGTGACGCGCGTTTTACATTTGAACTGTGGCAAGCTATGCACAGGTCTTTTAGCTCACGCTTAGATATGAGCACCGCTTATCATCCACAGATGGATGGGCAATCTGAACGCACCATCCAAACCCTTGAAGACATGCTTAGGGCGTGTGTAATCGATTTTGGTAATGGCTCGGAAAAGCACCTCCTGCTAGTGGAGTTTTCGTATAACAACAGCTACCACACCAGCATCTAGGCCTCTCCATTTGAGGCATTGTACGGACGTAAATGCCGATCGCCTCTTTGTTGGGCAGAAGTTGGTGACAGCCAAATCACAGGCCCAGAACTCGTGGTAGACACGACTGAGAGGATTGCTCAGTTACGACAGTGAATGGCGGCAGCTCGTGACCGTCAGAAAAGCTATGCGGATAAGCGAAGGAAACCACTCGAGTTCCAGGTTGGGGATCGAGTGCTACTCAAAGTCTCACCTTGGAAAGGTGTAGTCCGTTTTGGCAAACGAGGCAAGCTCAATCTGCGTTATGTCGGACCGTTCGAAATCATTGAGAAAATTGGCAAGGTCGCCTACAGGTTGAATCTACCTGAAGAACTCAGCGGAGTTCACAATGTTTTCCATGTGTCGAATCTGAAGAAGTGTCTGTCAGATGAGACCCTCATAGTTCCCTTAAAGGAGCTCACCATCGACGACCAGCTGCGATTCGTCGAGGAACCAGTAGAGATTACTGATCGAGATGTTAAGATTCTCAAGCGTACCAGAATACCTCTCGTCGAGTTCAGTCGGGGAGCCCATGAGCGTAGGAAAAGAATGAGAAAATTAAAGCAACAGAGTGCTTTAGCTGTAGCAAATAGGGAGATGAACGCCCAAACTCAAGACATAATCATTAGACGATTAGCCAACTTTCACATCTTAGCTACCACCGCCGCAGACCCAAACCTAGAACAAGTCATTGCACCATAGCCACTGCCATTGTTTCTCACTCAACCCATGGAAATAGAAACCAACCAAGACGTACCAGTTCCCATACCAAC
Organism: Helianthus tuberosus; assembly: GCA_030545235.1. Classification (NCBI taxonomy): domain Eukaryota; kingdom Viridiplantae; phylum Streptophyta; class Magnoliopsida; order Asterales; family Asteraceae; genus Helianthus; species Helianthus tuberosus. Next base: position 3,621,019 of record CM060417.1, read on the forward strand.
CTTTAACCCAGATGAGATACCCAGAGTTCTAGCATCCAATCCCTTAGCCTATGATCCGTGGAATGACGACCATAGGGAGTACCAAGAACTCTACCCACAAGAGGAACCTATACCACACCCTGTGGCACCATACCCAAACCTTGACCCTCTAGATCCATACTGGGATGCTAACCAGTATGTTAGGGAAATCCTAGAAAATCCATACCCGTATGGAGACCCTTTACCACCTTACCCTGAACCAATACCTGCACCACCACCACCCATGGGTACCGAAAACATGCAGGAACTCCACACTTTTGGTGAGGAGTTAGTTGACGGAGAGGGGATCAGGCAAATAGGGGAGAAGCTCGTTTGGAAGTATGACGAGCGAAACATGCAGTATTGGATGAACCCCCACTAGTAGTAGTAATAATAATAATACTAATACATATATATATATATATACATATATATATATATATAGGAGAAGGATCCGTTAGGAACCACCCTTTATTGCGAGAACCAGTGTGAACACAAACAGTAATTCCTAAAAAAATCTAAAAAACACCCAATTTTTTTTTATTTTTTTACTATTTTTTTTGGAAAAATCGCTATATTTTGTTAATAAAAAAAATAAATTTTTTTTTTCGAGTAACACTTATCCATGCACATGTGCATATGTATCATTTCTTTGTCAAATTATGTAATTCATTACAAATATTAGTCAATTGCACTTTCATTTACACTACCACGTGTAATACACTACTTTTTACGTTAACAATATTAGAAATGTACATGTGCATCTATATGTATCAACATGAAATAAGGTGTTTTGGTACCCTACTTTGAATACACTTTCTCTTTCATCTATCATTCCATCCATAATACACAAACATGCACATGTGCATATGTATCATTTCTTTGACAAATTTCGTAACTCATTACAAATATTAGACAATTACACTTTCATTTACACTACCATATGTAATACACTACTTTCTACATTACCAATATTAGAAATGCACATGTGCATCTATATATATCAACATGAAATAAGGTGTTTTGGTACACTACTTTGAATACACTTTCCCTTTCATATATCATACCATCCATAATACACTACAATTACCTCCTACCATCCATAATACAATATCATTACCTCCTACCATCCATAATACAATACCATTACCAATATTTTAACTTTATTACATGTATATCTACACCATTTATACCATCAAATCGTCATATTACATCATAAAGTAACAACTATAGCCAAACCATCAACCACTAGATATAACTAACCAAAAAACATGTATATGGGCCTACTTCTCCATTCAAAATCACAAACTTTTTGTACCAAAACATGTTATGTCATGGTTATACCTAATGATGCACATGTGCATTTTGAATATTGGTAATGTAAAAAGTAGTGTATTACAGATGGTATTGTAAATTAAAGTGCAATTGTCTATTACTGATAACGTATTACGTAATTTGTTGAAGTAATGATACATACGCACATGTGCATGGATAACTGTTACTCGAAAAAAAAAGTTTTTTTTTGGTAACTAAATATAGCGATTTTTGTTAAAAAAATATAAAAAAAAAAATTTTGAGTGCTTTTTTGATTTTTTTTAGATTTTATTTTGTGTTCACATTGGTTCTCGCGGTTCTCGCAATAAGGGTGGTTCTCGCATGAACCTTACCCATATATATATATGCGAGTAGTTTGAAAAAAAAAATCAACTAAAATAGGTAAACTAATATAGATGCATAACTAAGTAGTATATTTTAAATTCCAATTATAGTTGTATTAGATGCACATATATATAAAATAGAGTAAATGTCATAATGATCGACGATTTTGACCAATGTATTTGTTTGTGCAATTATTGGCATTAAATATTATTCTGCGATATTAATACATGATAATTATTTGTAAATCCAGATGGACAACGAAGCAAATCAGGAAAACTAGAATAATGATAATCAAATAAATAACAGTGCCATTCGACACATAGTAACCCAAGGAATTAGAGATGCTATGCCATATATCATCCAAAATGTTAAACAAGCGGAAAATAATAAAAGTAATAGTGGAAGCAAGCGATCACATACTAAACCCAGTCACAGCATGAACAATGGATCATTACTTCAATTTCCTATTCCAAAAAGAAGAAGAACCATGTCTTATGGTTGTTCTTACAAAGAATTCTGGTCTTGCAAACCGATAGAATTCTCTGGCAATGAAGGAGCCATTGCAGCTCTACGCTGGATAGAAACGACAGAGGCTGTCTTAAAAATAAGCAAGTGTGCAGAGGAAGACAAAATCATGTTTGCTTCCAATCTTTTCAAGAATGTAGCCTTAGAATGGTGGAATACTATTCTCCAGTCTAGGGGAAGTGATAGAGTCTATAATATGGAATGGACTGAGTTTAAGAACATGGTCGAAAGGAAATTCTGTCCTCCCAATGAAAAAGAACAGATTGCTAATAAGTTCTTAAACCTTAGAATAACTGGAGTAGACTGTAAGGGTTACACTACCATATTCTTCGAATATGCTAGAATAGTGCCAACTCTAGCCTCACTAGAACCAGTGTTAATCTCCCGTTACCTTTGGGGATTAATTGTCACACCCCGACCGCATAAAACAACAAACCGCGGTGGAAACGCCTGGGAGTGGAGCGACAGAATTATTGTTTCAACAACCATGGTAATTAAAGTTAAGTATTATTAATTTAAGTTTACATTGTTTTTGAGTTCAAACTAAATATAACATAAATAACTGTCTTTTAAGTCACTAAGGCCCGAGTCCGCCTAAGTGCAGCACAAACATCATCATGCATCAGCACCTGAAACACATGTAAAAATAGGTACGTCAGCATAAAAATGCCTGTGGGATACATAGGTTTTGTTTATGCAGGATTCATGACTTGTAGTTTAAAAGATGTGTTTAACAAAAATAGTCATGAACCTTGTAAAATGTTTTCTTTTATAAAATCATGTGAAAATCGAGATGAAAATCAAATGATATAAAAGAAATATGCATGGTTAAATAAATAACCAAGTAAAAGTGAATTGTATAAAATATGTACTTTGTATAAAAATGTCGTATCCTTGTAAAAATGTTTTATGTCTTTGTCAAGTGGCTTAGATAACGCAACAATGTGTAATACAATAAAAGCACTTATATATAGGAAGTACCAGCGGCGTATCCACCATGCTTTTATCGTATAGCACATAGCCCCGTTACATAAGTCACTTATCATTGCCCAACAAAATGTCATGTTTAGTGTCAAAATGTTTATGTATAAACCATGTTTAATGTCATGTGTAACATGTATTATGTATAACCAATGAAATGCATAGCAAGTAGGAAGACATCTACTTAAACTATGTAATAATGCCAATGAGAAACATATGTCATGTACGGTGAATAAAAGAATCTACTCAACCCCGTAGGAAAATGTACAAAACAATGTTTTTGAGTAAACCTAAGTTTAATTCAAATGACATGTTTTGCAGAAAACAATGCTTTATGATTACAAACATTTATGCAGTAATGTTAATCGCATACATTCAAGCCTTGCGACTGTGGCGACAAACCTTTAAACAAATTAAAGGTTTATCTAAGTTATGTATATCGGATTCTGTCATTCCCAACTTCCAAACAAACCTAGGAAGTCGGAAACGGGAGTTGTCAATTCCTATGGTACCATTACATACTACCGAGCGGCGTAGCTAATGTTAATGAATGTATTATTGTCCCAATTAAACACACCAAATGTCATAACCAATGTAAGCATGCTATGAAAACCATGTACTAGGTATGCTAAGTAAACATGCCTAGTAGAAATGTCATGTAAAACAATGTGTACATATGCTAAGTAAACATATGTAACAAATGAGTAATAAATCAATGTGCTAGCATGCTTAACATACATGGCAAAACATAGTGAAAGCATGTACTAAATATGTACTAAGTAAAACTAGCATGTTTATGTCATAAAAGCATGTAAAACAAGAAAGTAACAAGTATGTACATGTGAATCACCCCAAAGTATTTGAAAATGGTAAAAGAGGGGAACTATGTACTCACTTGGGATTGCTAATTAGTCTTGAGAATAAGACCAATTTAAGCTCCAAGTATCACGGAATCAACCGGCACCTAGTATAGGTAACTATGTTAATAATCGGCTCCTAAATCGGGAGATAGGATAGAATGAGGTTCTATAAATCAAATGAGTATTTAAACTCATATGGTATGATTTAATAGACCTTACATTCTGATTTGGAAGTCTACCTAAGTTCTTTTGACCCATTTCGACCCATTATGGTAGTATAAGCTACTAAAATGCGTCGTTAGCGTAAGACTATGTTCGGTTGGTTAACTATATGCTATGCCAAGTCTTACATGCCCAATTATGCCTAAACATGTTACTAAATCAGATTATATGTCAAAAATATGTTCACATAGTCAAAATACGGATTTATGCTTCAAAAGGGCGTTTTGGTCATTTACTATGGGCATACAAGCTAACTAGCAAATGACTAACCAATCCTAGGTGATCATAAGGTATAACCTCAGGGGTTATTCCCTATGTAACTATGATCACTAAGCAAGCTTGGTCGGATCCTAATGATCGACCAAACGGGTCGGGTTCGAAAGTCTAAGCGGTTGTTTAGACCGCTTAACTAATGACCCTAAACAAGCACCAAACTATTAGTGACGAGTTAAACATGTCAAAACATGTTTAACCTTCTGATTTGGTATCAAAACAATGGGTTTTGATACTCGAAGATAGTTCTGTTGCAAAATGCGTGCTAAAACGCATTTTGACCGAAACTTTGACTCGTCACTATGCCTAGTTAATGTGGTAATCAGTAGGTATAATCACTAAGGATTATAACCATTGTGATTACAATCACATTGCAAAGCTCAATTGAACTTTGACTTGACCAATTGACTGGTCAAACTGAAAGTCAAACACTGTTTGACTTTCTAAACTAGTAACAATAAAAGAATGAAAGAATGCTCACTAAGAGTCCTTGCTAACTTTTCTAATAAGAATAAACCTCCAATCAGATTAGGAAGCTCTCCAAAGCAGATGAGAAAGGAGAAATGAGAGAATGAGCAAGGAATGAGTGAATTGGCTTGGCTATTTATAGGAATCAAGAGCCATCAAGATCATTTTGTGTGGTGATCAAGCAATGATCCCAACCCTACACATGTTAGGATATGATTGAGGGACTTGGGGAACACTTAAACTTGGTTACCACACAAGAAAGTTGCAAGAAAACACAAGGAAACAGCTGATCTGCTCAAAAAACACGTTTTCTGATGCTGGGCACCTCACACGGCCCACGTAAGGATAGGCATGGACCTTACGCGGCCCGCCTGGCCTCCCCAGTTCAGCATCAGTTTCATATTATTACAGTTCAGGTCCCTGCACATGGTTTAAGCCCATTTCAGCCCCTTTTGACCTCCATTAAGCCATTTTCAAGGCTCTACAAGGTCAATAAAGTTTAGAGGACTCAAAATGTGCTCAGAAAACTCTCGGATGTCGGCTCGTTTGGTCGTACGGTCGCGTTGTTCGTTAAATTACGACGAAACTCAAACGGACGCGAAAACGAACCAAATTAAGCGATGAATGATATTTTTGCATGGCGATCACTAAAATAAAAATATTTTAGTGTGTACAAAAATTTTGGATGTCCAGATGTGTCACACCCCGACCGCGTAAAACAACAAATCGCGGCGGAAACGCCGGGGCGTGTCGTAACAGAATTAATTGTTTCAAATCCAAGGCAAACAAAGTTGTATTTTATTTATTAAACAAGAGTTACATTGTCTTAACACAGGAAATACATAGTTTATAACATAATTAAACAAAGTCTATCATCGTTTTTAGTCTCTAAGGCACAGGTCCGCCCTAGAATCATGATCAACATCCTACGGAAAAGCTCCTGAAAACACATGTGAAAATAGGTACGTCAGCATAAAAATGCCTGTGAGATACATAGGTTTTGTGAAAATAGGATTCATGACTTGAGTTTAAGAAAATGTTTAGTCATGAACCTTGTAATTTTCTTTGTCTTGTAAATCATTTGAAAAACGATAAGATCAGTTGATATGTATAAATAAATGTAAGGTTAAATGAATAACCATTTAAAATGAGTTGTATAAAATAAACTGTTTTGTAAAACAATGTCTTGAGAAAAGTATGTTATTTGTATAAAATGTAATATGTCTATACTGAAATGATTTAAATAACGTTACGCTATGTAATATTATACAAACACTTATATATAGGAAGTACCAGCGGCGTATCCACCATGTTTGTATCATATTACACACGCCTCGTTACTCAAATCACTTACCCAAACAACCACCAATGTAACTTGTTCATGTACAAACCAATTGTCAAGTGTTATTGTGTAAACCATATCAAAATGTCTATGTCCAATGTAAACCACCAAATGTGTATATCAATGTCAAAATGTTTATGTTCAATGTAGATCATGTAATGTGTAACCAGAAATGTCATGTATGGTAAGTGAAATGTATCAAACTAAACCATATGTAAAATGCACAATAACAAGGTATCGAAGTAAAACATAGTTTAAATCAAAGTTATGTTTTGTGTAACAAATGCATGCTATACTGATACAAACATCTATGCGGTATTGTTATAATGCATACATCCAAGCCTTGAGACTGTGGCGATAAACCCTTAAACAAATTAAAGGTTTATCTAAGTTATGTATATCGAATTCGGTCATTCCTTCCAATCCAAACAAACCCAGGATTTCAGGAACGGGAGTTGTCAATTCCTATGGTACCACTACCTACTAACGAATGGCATGATCAATGTTAATGAATGTATTGTTCCATGTTAAACAAACCAAATGTTATACCAAATTGTAAGCATGTGAAAACGATGCACTAAGTATGTAATCAAATGAACATACGTAGCGTGAAATGTAATGTAAAACGATGTACTAAGTAATGCACACAATGGGCACACCTAGCATAAGATGTAATGAAATCATGTACTATAATGTACTAATAAACATAGCAAGTGTATGATGTGAAAACAGGAAAGCATGAAAGTAACAAGTAGGCACATGTGTTTCACCCCAAAACAGTTTGGAAAACAGTAAGAGAGGGGTCTATGTACTCACTTGAGATTGTTCAGTAGTTCTGGAGTGACAACCAAACAATGATAGAGATCTCGGAATCAAACGGCACCTAATATAGGTAACTATGTTAATAAACCGGACCTAAATCGGAAGATCGGGTAGCATGAGGGTTCGTAAACCAAACGAGTATGGAGACTCGTGTAATATGGTTTAACAAAGCCTACATACTAATTGAAACCTAACATAATTGCTTTCGACCCATTACGACCCGTTTAGGTAGCTTATGCTACTTTAACGCGTCGTGCGCGTGAAAAGCGTTCGGACCGCCTAACTAGTCCTATGACAAGTGTTATATGCCTAAACATGTTACATAATCAGTTATGTGACAATGGTTTAGGTTACATATGCTTAATTACCAATTATACATGAAAAGGGTATTCTGGTAATTTACCTAAGGCATATAAACTACCTATCATACAACTACTTAACGAAGCGAGGATAAGGTATAACCTCGGAAGGTTATTCCCTATATACTATGGTCACCTAATGTGTTTGGTCGGATCCTAATGATCGACCAAACTGGGTCGGGTTCGAAGGTATAAGCGATTTATCAGATCGCTTACCCTTACGACCCTGGACAATGTGGTAATCAGTAGGCATAGTCCCAAGGGACTATAACCATCGTGATTACAATCACGTTGCGAAGTTCAAACGAACTTCGCATTGACCATAAGCTGGTCAACGCTGAAAGTCAAACAAAGTTTGACTTTCGGACTCGAAAAGCAATAAAAGAACGAAAGAATACTTACGAAGGGTCCCCGAATGCTAATTTCGATTCAAAAATCTCAGGTATGAAACAATAGTTTCAACTTAGAGTTTCTCAAATCAAAATTCTTGTGATTTTAACAATGAAAGGCATGGGGTATATATAGTTTTTGGTCCACCGTTAAGATCGTTTCATGGAAACCGTGATTCGATCACATCCGTACACTTGTTGGAAGGTTATGGAAGCTAAAAATGGTCCTTATCATCTGACTAAGCAAGTGAGAACATGTGGTGGAGGATCAAACAGCTGCAAACAGGCTGTTTAATACACTGCATCTGGTCTGCAGACCCCTTGCGCACCGTAACAAATATTTGTTGCGGTGCGCAAGGCCCTAGTTTGGCAGAATGTCAGATTTGGTCCCTGCAGCCCGTTTAAGCTATTTTCGATGCGTTTGAACCCCGTTAACCTCATTTCAAGGCTCTAAAATGAAGTTAAAGTATAGGGAACTCAAAACATGCTCAAAAATATCTCGGATATCGGTTCGTTTGGTCGTACGATCGCGGTGTTCGGTTAATTACGACGGAATGCGCATAAGCGCGAAAAACGATCCAAATGACGCGACGAATGGATTTTTCTTATGGCGAACACTAAAATAAAATATTTTAGTGCTTACATAAATTTTTGGATGTCCGGATGTATTCAGAACGTAAGTTATGTGCGAAAATGCAAACTTGTGCACTTTTTGACACTTTTAGTCCCTGAATGACCCAAAAGTTTATTTTAGCACACCGAACCCCTCAAAGCCTATTTCTAAGCTATATAAAGGATATTTAAGGTAGGTTTAACTTATGGTCATGTTCCGGGATGTCTGTTTCAGTATGAATCATCATACTTTCGCAGTTTGTCAAGTTTAGTCCCTGTAAGCGAATTAACTTGTTTTTTGCCATACCAAAGCCTTTAAAACTTATTTCTAAGTTATGTAAAGGTTATTTAAGGTATGTTAAGTATATGTTGATGTTCCGGAGTATTTTTCTCATTAAACTGATTACGTTTACGCACCAGTTTGCGTATAACTCTCCAGAAAGTGATATAGAGTTTGAAATTTCATAAAAGTCAAAACATGAAAAGTGTAAAACACAACCAAACAAACATTGGGATCAAATAACATTGTTTTATTGATAATAGAACTGTTCACTATGATTACAAGCACAGATGTTACAGTCTCCCCTACTTGTGGAAATTTCGTCCCGAAATTTATTTAGAGGAAACTCGTGGGAAAAGATGTGGATATTTCGCTTTCATTTGATCTTCGCGTTCCCAAGTAAACTCGGGTCCACGTTTAGCTTCCCAGCGAACTTTGACCAAAGGAATGCGCTTGCGTTTAAGCCACTTGACTTCACGTTCCATGATTTCCACTGGTTTCTCAACAAATTTCAGTGTTTTGCCAACACGAATTTCGTCAAGCGGTATGTGGAGGTTCTCATCAGCTAAACACCTCTTGAGATTGGACACGTGAAAAGTTGGATGAACATTTCCAAGTTCAGGAGGTAACTCAAGTCTGTAGGCTTCCTTTCCGATTCTTTCGATGATCTTGAATGGTCCAACGTATCTAGGTGCAAGTTTTCCTTTCTTTCCAAATCTGATCACACCTTTCCAAGGTGAGACCTTAAGTAATACTCGATCACCGACTTGAAATTCCAAAGGTTTGCATTTTGGATCCGCGTAACTCTTTTGACGGCTCATAGCTGTCTGAAGGTTATCGCGAACTTTCTTGACCTTATCTGTTGTCTCTAAAATGAGGGCAGGTCCAGTAAGTTGAGCCTCGCTGATCTCATTCCAACAGACTGGTGAACGACATTTTCGACCATAGAGAGCCTCGAAAGGAGCCATTTTGATACTGGTGTGATAACTGTTGTTGTAGGAGAATTCAATCAACTTAAGATGTGAATCCCAACTACCACCAAAATCGATCACACAAGCTCTAAGCATATCCTCCAGAGTCTGGATTGTTCTCTCAGATTGACCATCCGTTTGCGGATGATAAGCTGTGCTCAGATTAAGTTGGGTCCCCATAGCAGATTGCATGGTTCTCCAAAAATGAGAAGTGAAACGAGCATCTCTGTCAGAAATGATGTTCAAAGGAACACCATGTCGAGCTACAATTTCATCCACATAGATTTTAGCAAGTCTGTCAGCAGGAAAATCCTCACGGATTGGCAAGAAATGTGCTGACTTAGTAAGACGATCAACGACTACCCAGATGGCATCATGACCTTTCTTGGTGCGTGGAAGTTTGGTAATAAGATCCATGGTAATGTTTTCCCATTTCCAAACTGGGATCTCTGGTTGCACCAATAAACCAGAAGGACGTATAAGGCAATGTCTTTCTTCATACCAGGCCACCAATAGTGAATACGAAGATCCTTATACATTTTATCTGAGCCTGGATGAATGGAATAACGAGACTTATGGGCTTCATCCATAAGCAAGGTACGAAGATCATCCTGGCTTGGGACCCACAAACGGTCCATGAAGTAATACGATCCGTTGTCCTTCAGTTCCAAAGCAGGTGTTATGTGATAAGGAAATTCCTTATCCATCAAACCTTGTGCAACACAAGATTGTTGAGCCTGAGAAATGTGTGCTTGGATATCGGATCGAGCTTAAATAACAGACTGAACACGTACACAATGAAGCTTAGTACGCTCCTTACAACTCAATGCATCGGCCACGACATTCGCCTTACCAGGATGGTAGCGAATTTCGCAGTCATAGCCGTTTAGAAGCTCAACCCAACGTCGTTGTCTCATGTTGAGTTCTTTCTGGTTGAAGATATGCTGAAGACTTTTGCGGTCAGTGAAAACCACACATTTTGTACCGTACAAATAGTGTCTCCAGATCTTGAGAGCGAAAACAACTGCACCCAACTCAAGATCATGAGTGGTGTATTTTTTCTCATGTATCTTCAACTGCCTCGATGCATAGGCTATGAATTTGTTCCTTTGCATCAGAACACAACCAAGACCCAACTTCGATGCATCACAATACACGACAAAATCATCATCACCCTCAGGCAATGATAGAACAGGCGCGTCGCAAAGCTTCCGTTTCAAGTGTTGAAAAGCTTCCTCTTGTTTGAATCCCCAATCAAAGGGCTTGTTCTTCTGAGTTAGAGCAGTTAGAGGAACTGCAATCTTAGAGAAGTTTTCAATGAAGCGGCGATAATAACCCGCTAGACCAAGAAAAGAACGAACTTCAGTAGGAGTAGTAGGCATATCCCAATCCTTGATCGCACTGATCTTGGAGGGATCTACATGAATACCTCGTTCGTTGATAATATGTCCTAAAAATTGAACCTCTTTAAGCCAGAATTCACACTTGGAGAATTTGGCGAAAAGTTTCTCTTTCTTAAGGAGTTCCAGAGTAAGACGAAGATGTTGCTCGTGATCAGCTCGTGTCTTAGAGTATATCAAGATGTCGTCAATAAAAACAATGACGAACTGATCCAAATAAGGTTTGCAGACCCTATTCATTAAGTCCATGAAAACAGCAGGAGCATTAGTCACACCGAATGGCATGACTGTGAACTCATAATGCCTATATCGAGTACGGAACACTGTCTTGGGAATATCTTCTTCATGCACCCGAAGTTGATGATATCCAGATCGCAGATCAATCTTCGAAAAATAAGAAGCGCCCTGTAGCTAATCAAAGAGATCATCAATGCGAGGTAGGGGATATCGATTCTTGATGGTAAGCTTGTTAAGCTCACGATAATCGATACACATCCTAAAAGATCCATCCTTCTTCTTGACAAAAAGAATGGGAGCACCCCAAGGTGAAAAGCTAGGACGGATAAAACCTTTGTCAGAGAGCTCCTGAAGCTTCTTAGACAACTCTTGCATCTCAGATGGTGCAAGACGATATGGAGCTCTGGCAACGGGATTTGCACCAGGTACGAGATCAATGCGGAACTCGACTTGGCGTGTTGGAGGTAGACCAGTTAAATCTTCAGGGAAAACTTCAGAATAATCCCGAACGACAGGAATATCTGAAATAGACTTACCCTTGCCTTTATCTTCTGTAACATGTGCTAAGAAAGCCACATAGTTCTTCCGCAGATACTTCCGAGCTTTAAAACAAGACATGAGCTTGAGACCACCAGACGGTTTCTCACCTTGAACCTGTAGGATCTCGCCTGACGAAAGCGGCACACGAACAATCTTCTCAGAACAAACTATCTCTGTGCGATGCTTGGATAACCAATCCATTCCCACAACAACGTCGAAGCTTCCAAGTTGCATAGGCATGAGGTCAATAGGAAAAAGATGGTCGTTAAGGTTCAACTGGCAGTTGTGAAGAACATAATCAAGAATAATGGGTTCACCACTAGCAACCTCTACTGTCAAAGATTTACTTAGTTTCGTTCTAGACACGCGAAGCATCGGCTCAAAAGACAATGACACAAAACTCTTATCGGCACCCGAATCAAAGAGAACAGATGCAGGCTGATTATTAATAAAGAACGTACCGTTCACCACGTTATCATCCGCCTGCGCCTCTTGGGCATTCATGTTAAAGGCTCGGCCTCGAGCCGGAGCCTGATTCGGATTCTGGTTGGCTAGCCTTGGGCACCAGTTCCTGTAGTGGGTCAGATCCCCACAATTGTAACAAGCACCCGGTGGGTAATATGGTCGTGCAGCTTGACCCTGTTGCTGAGCAGGAGGCTGAGCAACTTGTTGTGCCGGGTTCTGAACTGCGCGATTCTGAGCAAACCGACAAACATCGGCAAGATGACCTGACTTCCCACAGCTAGTACAGAAACGGCACTGATGTTGCGGCTGATGGTGACTGTTGCATCTATTGCACAAAGGTGCATTCCCTGAATAGGGTTTCTTCGCTGGAGGCTGTGCGGGTTGGTTGGGAGCTGCCTGGTTAGCTTGAGCAGTGACATCAAAATTTTGGGAAGCCTTACGCTTCCTTGACCCTCTCGAAGAACCAGAATTCTTTCCACTCTTGTTTTGACCTTTCTTGCTATCTTCCTTTTCAGATACCTGCTTCTTACCCTTGTCACCCTTTTTGTGCAGCTTTCCCTTACGAACCTGCGACTCAGTCAATGTCGCTGATAACTCGATCGCCTGACGGAGTGTGGCAGGGTCACTACCAGTAAGGATGTATTGTACTGAGTCAGGTAGGCCGTCGATGTACCTTTCGATAGCCTTGTCGAGTGGGGTAACCATAGTCGGGAAAAGCAGACTCAACTCCTCAAACCTATCAGTATATGCCCGATGCTCACCACTATCTTGCTTCAAAATATCAAACTCTTTCTCCAACGCTCGCTATTCATGGCGAGGACAGAACTCCCTCATCATAAGAGCCCTCAGTTCAGCCCATGTCCGTGCTAAGGCAATCTCAGCACCCCTATCTCTCATAACCCCGTTCCACCATGTCAAAGCCCTCTTCTGAAATACGCTCGAAGCAAACTCGACTTTGCGATTGTCAAGACACTGCACGTGGCGGAAAGTATTCTCAATGCTCTCAAACCACTGAAGAAGCCCAGTTGCTCCCTCAGAACCACTAAACTTGAGTGGTTTAGCCTAGTTAAAAATCCTTGTATTTGCATGGAGCATTGTTGTTGTTGTTGGCCTGGTTCCATTGAGCAAAGAGATTTGGAAATTGGGCAGCCATCTGCTGCGCAATAATTTCTGCCAGCTCGGCAGTAGCTATCTGGTTCTCGCGTCGAGGAGGCATTCTAAAAGAGGAAAACATGAAAAGAAACGAGTGAGATGATTGGATGAAGAGAAATGAGATTAAACGAAATCAACAAAAGCAAAGAGGGTGGTCATTCGTCCGTATCACAAAGTAAACAAACGACACACAATGACTAATCAAAGTAAATGGATCAAAAATAATGTATTGCGAAGACATGCTCGCCTATAAGTGAACACTCATCCCAAGAATTCCCAGGTAAGCACAATTGGTCTCGCGTCTGATGAGATGTATACGAAGTGCTTGCCTAGACAGAAAACTCAGAATACAGGCATTCACTCTTCCAGTTTGCACATGTTCACATTATTTAAGACCCAAAACGTTGACGAGATTTTGAAAATTTGAAGGCACAAGGCCAAAAATTTAATCAAACTAGAAGGGTTCAAAACCATATAACAGAGGGTTCAAAACCTTACAATAGAGGGTTCAAAACCTTGTAATAAATCATCCAAAAACATATGATTGTTTTTCAAAAATCGTTTCGGAAAAATTTTGGCTTTTGTTCTAATAATCACCTAAGGATAGGTGATGTGCATGTTTTAAGATCTAAACACAAGATAACTTGTGTTAGGGTCCTAGAAAAGTTATAGTCTAGGTCAAAGCATTACTAATAACCTAATTCCCTATAACCATTGGCTCTGATACCAACTCTTCTGTCACACCCCGACGGCGTAAAACAACAAATCGCGGCGGAAACGCCGGGGCGTGTCGTAACAGAATTAATTGTTTCAAATCCAATGCAAACAAAGTTGTATTTTATTTATTAAACAAGAGTTACATTGTCTTAACACAGGAAATACAGAGTTTATAACATAATTAAACAAAGTCTATCATCGTTTTTAGTCTCTAAGGCACAGGTCCGCCCTAGAATCATGATCAACATCCTACGGAAAAGCTCCTGAAAACACATGTGAAAATAGGTACGTCAGCATAAAAATGCCTGTGAGATACATAGGTTTTGTGAAAATAGGATTCATGACTTGAGTTTAAGAAAATGTTTAGTCATGAACCTTGTAATTTGCTTTGTCTTGTAAATCATTTGAAAAACGATAAGATCAGTTGATATGTATAAATAAATGTAAGGTTAAATGAATAACCATTTAAAACGAGTTGTATAAAATAAACTGTTTTGTAAAACAATGTCTTGAGAAAAGTATGTTATTTGTATAAAATGTAATATGTCTATACTGAAATGATTTAAATAACGTTACGCTATGTAATATTATACAAACACTTATATATAGGAAGTACCAGCGGCGTATCCACCATGTTTGTATCATATTACACACGCCTCGTTACTCAAATCACTTACCCAAACAACCACCAATGTAACTTGTTCATGTACAAACCAATTGTCAAGTGTTATTGTGTAAACCATATCAAAATGTCTATGTCCAATGTAAACCACCAAATGTGTATATCAATGTCAAAATGTTTATGTTCAATGTAGATCATGTAATGTGTAACCAGAAATGTCATGTATGGTAAGTGAAATGTATCAAACTAAACCATATGTAAAATGCACAATAACAAGGTATTGAAGTAAAACATAGTTTAAATCAAAGTTATGTTTTGTGTAACAAATGCATGCTATACTGATACAAACATCTATGCGGTATTGTTATAATGCATACATCCAAGCCTTGAGACTGTGGCGATAAACCCTTAAACAAATTAAAGGTTTATCTAAGTTATGTATATCGAATTCGGTCATTCCTTCCAATCCAAACAAACCCAGGATTTCAGGAACGGGAGTTGTCAATTCCTATGGTACCACTACCTACTAACGAATGGCATGATCAATGTTAATGAATGTATTGTTCCATGTTAAACAAACCAAATGTTATACCAAATTGTAAGCATGTGAAAACGATGCACTAAGTATGTAATCAAATGAACATACGTAGCGTGAAATGTAATGTAAAACGATGTACTAAGTAATGCACACAATGGGCACACCTAGCATGAAATGTAATGTAAAACGATGTACTAAGTAATGCACACAATGGGCACACCTAGCATAAGATGTAATGAAATCATGTACTATAATGTACTAATAAACATAGCAAGTGTATGATGTGAAAACAGGAAAGCATGAAAGTAACAAGTAGGCACATGTGTTTCACCCCAAAACAGTTTGGAAAACAGTAAGAGAGGGGTCTATGTACTCACTTGAGATTGTTCAGTAGTTCTGGAGTGACAACCAAACAATGATAGAGATCTCGGAATCAAACGGCACCTAATATAGGTAACTATGTTAATAAACCGGACCTAAATCGGAAGATCGGGTAGCATGAGGGTTCGTAAACCAAACGAGTATGGAGACTCGTGTAATATGGTTTAACAAAGCCTACATACTAATTGAAACCTAACATAATTGCTTTCGACCCATTACGACCCGTTTAGGTAGCTTATGCTACTTTAACGCGTCGTGCGCGTGAAAAGCATTCGGACCGCCTAACTAGTCCTATGACAAGTGTTATATGCCTAAACATGTTACATAATCAGTTATGTGACAATGGTTTAGGTTACATATGCTTAATTACCAATTATACATGAAAAGGGTATTCTGGTAATTTACCTAAGGCATATAAACTACCTATCATACAACTACTTAACGAAGCGAGGATAAGGTATAACTTCGGAAGGTTATTCCCTATATACTATGGTCACCTAATGTGTTTGGTCGGATCCTAATGATCGACCAAACTGGGTCGGGTTCGAAGGTATAAGCGATTTATCAGATCGCTTACCCTTACGACCCTGGACAATGTGGTAATCAGTAGGCATAGTCCCAAGGGACTATAACCACCGTGATTACAATCACGTTGCGAAGTTCAAACGAACTTCGCATTGACCATAAGCTGGTCAACGCTGAAAGTCAAACAAAGTTTGACTTTCGGACTCGAAAAGCAATAAAAGAACGAAAGAATACTTACGAAGGGTCCCCGAATGCTAATTTCGATTCAAAAATCTCAGGTATGAAACAATAGTTTCAACTTAGAGTTTCTCAAATCAAAATTCTTGTGATTTTAACAATGAAAGGCATGGGGTATATATAGTTTTTGGTCCACCGTTAAGATCGTTTCATGGAAACCGTGATTCGATCACATCCGTACACTTGTTGGAAGGTTATGGAAGCTAAAAATGGTCCTTATCATCTGACTAAGCAAGTGAGAACATGTGGTGGAGGATCAAACAGCTGCAAACAGGCTGTTTAATACACTGCATCTGGTCTGCAGACCCCTTGCGCACCGTAACAAATATTTGTTGCGATGCGCAAGGACCTAGTTTGGCAGAATGTCAGATTTGGTCCCTGCAGCCCGTTTAAGCTATTTTCGATGCGTTTGAACCCCGTTAACCTTATTTCAAGGCTCTAAAATGAAGTTAAAGTATAGGGAACTCAAAACATGCTCAAAAATATCTCGGATATCGGTTCGTTTGGTCGTACGATCGCGGTGTTTGGTTAATTACGACGGAATGCGCATAAGCGCGAAAAACGATCCAAATGATGCGACGAATGGATTTTTCTTATGCCGAACACTAAAATAAAATATTTTAGTGCTTACATAAATTTTTGGATGTCCGGATGTATTCAGAACGTAAGTTATGTGCGAAAATGCAAACTTGTGCACTTTTTGACACTTTTAGTCCCTGAATGACCCAAAAGTTTATTTTAGCACACCGAACCCCTCAAAGCCTATTTCTGTAACACCCCGAAAACGGCTTTGGTAATCAAACCACGTTAATAGTAAAGACGGGTAAAATACCGTTAGTGGTAAAATTTACCCGGTAAATATTAGGATTTAAATAATTAATCCTAATAATAAATAAAAAGTGAATAAAAGCTTTTAAGAAATAGAAGCTTAGAAGGCCCGAGTTAACGGGACCTAAAATAAACTTAGTCATAAATATTCCTGAACCCGCTAAGTTAACTAGGAATATTAAACCTAGTTAATAAGTGAGAATATTATTGGAAATAATCAGGTTGTGATCTAATTGATAACTAACCAAACACGAGGGACCAAAGCCGGGTAACTTGAAATGGGAATTATAAACTTAAAAATAAAACACAAAAACACACACACAAGAGTGTGTGCGTGCGTGAGAATGGCCAGGAGAAGCTCTTAGAGAGCTCAAACCCTAATCAACACAATTTCATCAAATTGAAGGGGTAAATCAAGTCCAAATCAAAATCCGAGTATGAATTAGTGATCTCCATTGAAAAAGGAGTCACGAGGTATGTAAATTTCTTGGAAAATCTCTAGTTGAAATTCTGAGCAAACCTAGAGAATTCGAATCTAAGCTTGCATGTATGTTGTTTGGATGAAATTAGGGATGAAACTATGTCTAGTAGTAAACCCTAGCCATGTAATTGTTGAATTGATGTTCATTGTTGTGAATTCATAATCATACACTCATGTGTCAAGTGGGTTTTGATTATGTAGAAAAGATGATAATATAGTTGTGTTAGAAATCATCATAAGTGATAGTAGATGCAAGATACTTGAACAAATTGCAAGTTTGTGTATTTGATCATACATGATAATGGTTGAATCTTGATGTTAATCTTGGTAAAAATGACTAATTATGAACTAGTTAGCAAATGTGTAGAATCATGCCCATTAGGTGTTTGTTACAATGCCTAAATGAGAACTAAGTGTTGATAATGCGCCTAATTGAGTCTTGTGAACTTGATAGTGCAATCATATGTGTTAATTGGTGATTTGGCTTTTAAATAGTCAAACCGACCATTAATAAGATCGAATGGTATTTGTGATAGAAAATATGTAAGATGGAATAGTCATAATTAATGATGACTAATATAACCGTCTTAGGAATTATGATGATAGTTTGACGCTTGACAAGCTAGGTGGAGGCTTGGAAAGGAAGCGGGTCAAACGAAGCAGGAATGGCGGAAAAAGCATAATTCGGATGCAAGGTAAGTATAGCTTACACTAGTCTTAAATTGTGGAATATTTTCTCATCATATAATTTACGAATGAGATATCTAAACAATTGAAATATGATGTTCCGTCGTGTAGTCAAACGGAACAAGATAATCAAAGATGAAAGAAACCGTAATAATGGTTAAAAAGAAGTAAATCGATAATTCGATCATATTATGTCGAAAGTAATAAACGGTTTATAAGTTAAAATGACCGTACGATGTTAAACGGAACGAGTCATGTAGAGGAGATGATAATAAATATCATCTCACAAAGATAAACGGTCAATTCGGCCAAACGGGTCAAAAGGTGTAGACAACACCTTTTGACTATATAGACTAATGATTCTTTTGTCGAGTCATATGCTTACAGGAATAGATATCCAATGGATATTCGCATCGTTCTTAATTAGCGAATATAAAGCAAGGTATTAAAATCGGGTCTATTTGTTGATCCGAACCAGGTACGCTTATTTATGATGTATGTAAAAGTGCTAATTTGGTCGAATAATTGGTGATAGCCCTTCAATGTAAAAGAAGGACCAAAATCGACCAAAACGCCCTTGTAGGCTAAATTGAACAAACAACTCTTAGAGGTTGTTTGGAAAGGAGTCTTATGATTAAACAAAAGTTTAGAACGAGTACGTATAGTGAAAGATGAAATTCTTGGGTCAAAAGACTCCATATGAGTCTTTGCCGTAAAATGATATTTCAAGAGGTATAAATTCGGAACACATAGATATCTACTTTAAATCCAACACGCATTTAGTTGTGATGGAAGAGTACTAGATAAGAGATATAGATTACAACGCTAGATTAGATTGAAAGCGAAATTGAGCTTAAAAGTGCTTAAAATATCCTTAACGGGTCAAAATAAGCATACTAGTGAAAACGGGTTTAATTTGTGCAATAAACCTATGATTAGAACCTAAAATGGTATATCACAATTATTTGATGAGGTGTATGAAATATAGGAATCAAATAAATACGTTTGTTTGATAAAATGCATAACCGGGTCAAAATTTGGTAAAAGACTAATAAGCCGAAGACTTAAAAGTCTTGAATTTTATCAAGCCGGATGTCGGATTTTAACTCCATATGATGGAGAATCAAATTACAAACATGCAGGAAGAAACGGTAGGTCAAACGGATAAGCGGTTTGAAAGATACGAAAGATTTCGTGTCAAATTACGGCAAATTGAAAAGGTGGGATGCAGGTGCCACCGTAAATTACGGTGCCACCGTAATTTACGGTGGACCTGAAATGATTTACGGTGAAACACTCCTGATTTACGGTGGAAACAGATCAAAACAAGGACTACCGTAAATTACGGTGTCCACCGTAATTTACGGTGGACCCTGTACAAAAATGTATATTTTGAGCAGTTTTGTTTTCCGGACTCGTTTAGATGCGTTTTAAATACCGTATGACTAAAGCATTTCATGTTTATGAAATGTAGGTACTTTCTGGGATGCCGGAAGACGATCAAGCTCAGCGAAGAACCGAACACGATAAAGATACACGCTTCCGCACATAGCAACGTTGTAGATTTCAAACAACGAATTTGATCACATTATGTAGAATAACTTATGATTTGTAAAAGTTTTAATAAACCCGTATTTTTATAGCATGTGTAGTCTTAACTACACATCTAATTGTTGGTAATTACATACAAAATCGTTAATCAGAAACTAGGGTGTTACAAGTTGGTATCAGAGCCTTGGTTTAAGAGATCCGAGTATGGTGGGGAGGAACCATGCTTGGACTTAACCCTTATGCTCTTGACAAAGAATAGTGTTCGGTTCGAGGCTTGATCGCAAATCCGGTAAGTACAAGTACGTTAATAGTTAGTATGCTAAAGTGTTGTAAACAACACATAGAGCTATCGTGTGGTATATGTTACCCCAGTTTAAATGATTGATATGGTTGACGGAAATACGCGCGTTGACGCGTATAGTAGAAAAAAAAGCCTTGTATTATAATACGAGCGATTATTGAAGTTGACATTACTAACTCTTGTAAATGTTTTAATTGAAGGACACTCGCGTCTGAAGATGACGGGAGTTGAACGAATTATGGATATGATGATGGAACGGTACGAGGTATGACAGGAAGAGCATACTCATCAAGGACCAAAATCGCGTAACGGTCGCGAACAAGGTTAATAGCAAGGAACGCCCGTAAGGGCAAACATTACAAGGTGCACATTTTAAATAATCGCACAATTAGCAATATGCAACAAACACGTAGAGAATGATCGTTGCATGGGTAAATTAGAAACTTGGAAAGCCTGAACAGAAATACATATCCAGGATATAATTTCCAAGAAAAACTGAATAGAGGCGTTACTTACATAGGGCGTGATGTGAAAACTATAAAAGGGTCGTGTACGTCATGTGTTAAATCGCTTACTCTGGCCAAGTAAGTAGTGGCATATGATACCACGAGTTTCTTATAGCGGACACATTTACATCCGATGTAGTAAGGGCGGAGTAAATGGGACTAATTAAAAAGTACCCAAATGAATCAGATAAGCAAAATATTTGATAATAATGTAAACGCACAACCGAGTGACTGAAGCGTATTACATCAGGATAACGAGCCCGAGCAAAGGGACAAAGAAGCAAGTAAAATGATTTAGACAAGTATTGGGAGGGAGTGTACTTACACTCGAACCCATAAAACGCAAGCATGTAAAATGATTTAGACAAGTATTGGGAAGGAGTGTACTTACACTCGAACCCATAAAACGCAAGCATGTAAAATGATTTAGACAAGTATTGGGAGGGAGTGTACTTACACTCGAACCCATAAAAACGCAAGCAAGTAAAATGATTTAGACAAGTATTGGGAAGGAGTGTACTTACACTCGAACCCATCAAACGCAAGCATGTAAAATGATTTAGACAAGTATTGGGAGGGAGCGTGCTTACACTCGAACCCAGAAAACGCAAACATGAAAAATGATTTAGATAAGCAATAGGAGGGAGTGTACTTGCACTCGAACCCGGAAAATGCAAATATGTCCCTTAACGGGTCATTTTTGTAAAACGTCGAACTTAAAGACAAAGTCAGAATATAAAAATGAAGCGAGGTCTTAATGCATACCGGGAGGATTGCAATAATAACGACTTTGGTAAAACACCCGGTTGATGGGTAAGAATTAAACACATGCGTAAACCGAGAAACGAGAACATGAATTTAAAGTCAAAAGACTCGGATTATGAGTTATGACTAAAAGACCATAAAAAAAAAATTTCGTAAACAGAAATTCTGATAATTATATTCAACTATTTTGAGATTGAACGGGTTGAATAAAGTATAATGCTTGAAGGCGTAAGTAAGCGCAAGCCGGATAACGGTAAGCTTGAGACAAATGAATTTCAAACGTAAAAAGAGTGCTTTGACACCAAATATATATTTTAATAAGACACGAGTAAAAAGAGTGATCTACGGGATCAACATAACCTTTAGGGTTATAAACAAATGAGAGATATACGGACTAAAATGACCCACGGGTCATGATTAGAAAGAAGTTATAAGGACTTCGCCTTAAAGAGGTGAATGTCTAATCAAAAATAGCCCATAAGGCTAAGTGATAAAACCTACGGGTTAGATGGAATAAAGCGAGGAAATCAGTTAAGAATCCCCGCATAAAAACTAAGACTGTAAGGGATTAAATTACGGACTGTCAATATCCCAGTATGGATGATTGACACAAGTTAAAGAAAAGATCCTAAAACTAAAACTTCGGGTTTAGTAAGAAATAATGTTTTTACAAACATAAATTCTGATAGGAATTTAAATAGTAAGCATGAAGGATACAAGTCTTGACACTGATAGACGCAAGATGATATATTCGAAAAGTGATTTTCTCAAAAATGAAAGGTTGATATAAATTAAACATGATGTAACACAATCACGGTCAAGAAATGTATTGTGAAGTAGAATCACAATATAACCAAGCAAGCGGTAAAAAGGAACTGGACAAATAAGTCTAGTTAATGAAGCCGGTTAAAGTCAGCAATTTAAGTTAAGAAATTTGGTTCGCTTGTAAACGGTAAATTCAGTATAACTAAACCGAATAAGTAAATTTGAAAATAAAAGGAATTGTTGCTAGAAGTGAAAGATTTCACTAGAAACCCTTAAACGGGTCAAAGTAACGGATTCATAAAGAATTCGATAGTATATGAAAGCGAGGAATATCGCTAAGTTAATTAAACTAGTGGAAATAACGAGATTACGTTATTTCCAGTTGCATTATGTCATGTAAGATACGTAGATGATTAATAACCAAAAGAATATTACCATACTTTTCTGGTAATACTAACAATCGGTTAAGATATGAGAAATGCTTAATTAATTATCGAGAGCAAATACATGGAGTTGAACTCGATAAATTAAGTAAGAAAAGGTTTCGAGGACGAAACCTCTTTAAGGGGGGTAGACTTGTAACACCCCGAAAACGGCTTTGGTAATCAAACCACGTTAATAGTAAAGACGGGTAAAATACCGTTAGTGGTAAAATTTACCCGGTAAATATTAGGATTTAAATAATTAATCCTAATAATAAATAAAAAGTGAATAAAAGCTTTTAAGAAATAGAAGCTTAGAAGGCCCGAGTTAACGGGACCTAAAATAAACTTAGTCATAAATATTCCTGAACCCGCTAAGTTAACTAGGAATATTAAACCTAGTTAATAAGTGGGAATATTATTGGAAATAATCAGGTTGTGATCTAATTAATAACTAACCAAACACAAGGGACCAAAGCCAGGTAACTTGAAATGGGAATTATAAACTTAAAAATAAAACACAAAAACACACACACAAGAGTGTGTACGTGCGTGAGAATGGCCAGGAGAAGCTCTTAGAGAGCTCAAACCCTAATCAACACAATTTCATCAAATTGAAGGGGTAAATCAAGTCCAAATCAAAATCCGAGTATGAATTAGTGATCTCCATTGAAAAAGGAGTCACGAGGTATGTAAATTTCTTGGAAAATCTCTAGTTGAAATTCTGAGCAAACCTAGAGAATTCGAATCTAAGCTTGCATGTATGTTGTTTGGATGAAATTAGGGATGAAACTATGTCTAGTAGTAAACCCTAGCCATGTAATTGTTGAATTGATGTTCATTGTTGTGAATTCATAATCATACACTCATGTGTCAAGTGGGTTTTGATTATGTAGAAAAGATGATAATATAGTTGTGTTAGAAATCATCATAAGTGATAGTAGATGCAAGATACTTGAACAAATTGCAAGTTTGTGTATTTGATCATACATGATAATGGTTGAATCTTGATGTTAATCTTGGTAAAAATGACTAATTATGAACTAGTTAGCAAATGTGTAGAATCATGCCCATTAGGTGTTTGTTACAATGCCTAAATGAGAACTAAGTGTTGATAATGCGCCTAATTGAGTCTTGTGAACTTGATAGTGCAATCATATGTGTTAATTGGTGATTTGGCTTTTAAATAGTCAAACCGACCATTAATAAGATCGAATGGTATTTGTGATAGAAAATATGTAAGATGGAATAGTCATAATTAATGATGACTAATATAACCATCTTACGAATTATGATGATAGTTTGACGCTTGACAAGCTAGGTGGAGGCTTGGAAAGGAAGCGGGTCAAATGAAGCAAGAATGGCGGAAAAAGCATAATTCGGATGCAAGGTAAGTATAGCTTACACTAGTCTTAAATTGTGGAATATTTTCTCATCATATAATTTACGAATGAGATATCTAAACAATTGAAATATGATGTTCCGTCGTGTAGTCAAACGGAACAAGATAATCAAAGATGAAAGAAACCGTAATAATGGTTAAAAAGAAGTAAAATGATAATTCGATCATATTATGTCGAAAGTAATAAACGGTTTATAAGTTAAAATGACCGTACGATGTTAAACGGAACAAGTCATGTAGAGGAGATGATAATAAATATCATCTCGCAAAGATAAACGGTCAATTCGGCCAAACGGGTCAAAAGGTGTAGACAACACCTTTTGACTATATAGACTAATGATTCTTTTGTCGAGTCATATGCTTACAGGAATAGATATCCAATGGATATTCGCATCGTTCTTAATTAGCGAATATAAAGCAAGGTATTAAAATCGGGTCTATTTGTTGATCCGAGCCAGGTACGCTTATTTATGATGTATGTAAAAGTGCTAATTTGGTCGAATAATTGGTGATAGCCCTTCAATGTAAAAGAAGGACCAAAATCGACCAAAACGCCCTTGTAGGCTAAATTGAACAAACAACTCTTAGAGGTTGTTTGGAAAGAAGTCTTATGATTAAACAAAAGTTTAGAACGAGTACGTATAGTGAAAGATGAAATTCTTGGGTCAAAAGACTCCATATGAGTCTTTGCCGTAAAATGATATTTCAAGAGGTATAAATTCGGAACACATAGATATCTACTTTAAATCCAACACGCATTTAGTTGTGATGGAAGAGTACTAGATAAGAGATATAGATTACAACGCTAGATTAGATTGAAAGCGAAATTGAGCTTAAAAGTGCTTAAAATATCCTTAACGGGTCAAAATAAGCATACTAGTGAAAACGGGTTTAATTTGTGCAATAAACCTATGATTAGAACCTAAAATGGTATATCACAATTATTTGATGAGGTGTATGAAATATAGGAATCAAATAAATACGTTTGTTTGATAAAATGCATAACCGGGTCAAAATTTGGTAAAAGACTAATAAGCCGAAGACTTAAAAGTCTTGAATTTTATCAAGCCGGATGTCAGATTTTAACTCCATATGATGGAGAATCAAATTACAAACATGCAGGAAGAAACGGTAGGTCAAACGGATAAGAGGTTTGAAAGATACGAAAGATTTCGTGTCAAATTACGGCAAATTGAAAAGGTGGGATGCAGGTGCCACCGTAAATTACGGTGCCACCGTAATTTACGGTGGACCTGAAATGATTTACGGTGAAACACTCCTGATTTACGGTGGAAACAGATCAAAACAAGGACTACCGTAAATTACGGTGTCCACCGTAATTTACGGTGGACCCTGTACAAAAATGTATATTTTGAGCAGTTTTGTTTTCCGGACTCGTTTAGATGCGTTTTAAATACCGTATGACTAAAGCATTTCATGTTTATGAAATGTAGGTACTTTCTGGGATGCCGGAAGACGATCAAGCTCAGCGAAGAACCGAACACGATAAAGATACACGCTTCCGCACATAGCAACGTTGTAGATTTCAAACAACGAATTTGATCACGTTATGTAGAATAACTTATGATTTGTAAAAGTTTTAATAAACCCGTATTTTTATAGCATGTGTAGTCTTAACTACACATCTAATTGTTGGTAATTACATACAAAATCGTTAATCAGAAACTAGGGTGTTACAATTTCTAAGCTATATAAAGGATATTTAAGGTAGGTTTAACTTATTGTCATGTTTCGGGATGTTTTTTTCAGTACGAATCGTCATACTTTCGCAGTTTGTCAAGTTTAGTCCCTGTAAGCGAATTAACTTGTTTTTTGCCATACCAAAGCCTTTAAAACTTATTTCTAAGTTATGTAAAGGTTATTTAAGGTATGTTAAGTATATGTTGATGTTCCAGAGTATTTGTCGCATTAAACTGGTTACGTTTACGCACCAGTTTGCGTATAACTCTCCAGAAAGTGATATAGAGTTTGAAATTTCATAAAAGTCAAAACATGAAAAGTGTAAAACACAACCAAACAAACATTGGGATCAAATAACATTGTTTTATTGATAATAGAACTGTTCACTATGATTACAAGCACAGATGTTACAAGATGTGGTCAGAACGCAAGATATGCGCGAAAATGCAAACTTACGCCGTTTTTGACACTTTTAGTCCCTGAAAGATCATATAAGCATGTTTTCGCACACCGAACCACTCAAAGCTTATTTCTAAGCTATGTTTAGGTTATTTATGGTATGTTTAGCTTATGATCATATTCCGGACTGTATGTTGACTTACGAAACGATAGACTTTTGCAGTTTGACGCAAATAGTCCATGTGAGCGAATAAACTTGTTTTTGCCATACCAAACCTTTTAAAACTTATTTCTAAGTTATGTAAAGGTTATTTAAGGTAGGTTAAGTTTATGTTGCTGTTCCGAAGTGTTTGCTGTGTTAAACTGATTACGTTTACGCATCAGTTTGCGTGTAACTCTCCAGAAAGTGATATAGAGTTCAAAATCGATAAAAATCAGCATGTGCATAAAATCAAACATAAATAATAAACATTGGGATCAAAGCACACTGTTTTATTAATATTGTATTGTTCAGAGTCTGTAGAATGATTACACAAGCACAGATGTCACAGTCTCCCCTACTTTAGGAAATTTCGTCCTGAATTTATTTAGAGGAAACTTGTGAGAACAAATGCGGATATTTCGTCTTCGTCTGGTCCTCACGTTCCCAAGTAAACTCTGGGCCACGTTTAGATTCCCAGTGAACCTTGACTAAATGAATCCGTTTGTTCTTCAACTGTTTAAATGTACGGTCCACTATCTCCACAGGTTTCTCAACGAAGTGCATCGTGTTATCGACACGAATTTCATCAAGTGGTATGTGGAGGTTCTTATCAGCCAAACACTTTTTGAGATTGGACACGTGGAATGTTGGATGAACGTTTCCAAGTTCAGGAGGTAGCTCAAGTCTGTAGGCTACTTTTCCGACTCTTTCAACAATCTTGAATGGTCCAACATAATGTGGTGCAAGTTTTCCTTTCTTTCCAAATCTAATCACACCTTTCCAAGGGGATACCTTGAGTAGGACATGATCACCGACTTGAAATTCTAAAGGCTTGAGTCGTAGATCCGCATAACTCTTTTGACGGCTTCTAGCTGCCTGAAGGTTATCACGAATCTTCTTGACCTTATCTGTAGTCTCTAGAATGAGTTTAGGTCCAGTAAGCTAAGCTTCACCTATCTCATTCCAGCAGACCGGTGAACGACATTTTCGACCGTATAAAGCTTCGAAAGGAACCATTTTGATGCTCGTGTAATAGCTATTGTTGTAGGAGAATTCGATCAACGGTAGATGCGAATCCCAACTACAACCAAAATCGATCACACATGCTCTAAGCATATCCTCCAGCGTCTGGATTGTTCTCTCAGATTGACCATCTGTCTGCGGATGGTATGCTGTGCTCAAATTAAGTTGGGTTCCCATGGCAGATTGCATGGTTCTCCAAAAGCGAGACGAGAATCGAGCATCTCTGTCAGATATAATGTTCAAAAGAACACCATGTCGAGATACAATCTCATCAACATATAACTTGGCAATCTTGTCAGCAGATAAATCCTCGCGGATCGGCAAGAAATGTGCTGACTTTGTTAGACGATCAACAACAACCCAAATGGCGTCATGACCTCTTTTAGTGCGTGGTAACTTGGTAATGAGATCCATAGAAATGTTTTCCCATTTCCAAACTGGAATCTCTGGTTGCTCCAATAATCCAGAGGGATGTTGATGTTATGCCTTAACCTTAAGACAAGTAAGGCATTTGGAAACATATAAGGCAATGTCCTTCTTCATACCCGGCCACCAATACTGGGTTCGAAGATCCTTATACATTTTGTCTGCACCAGGATATATAGAATAACGAGACTTATGAGCTTCATCCATTAGCAAGGTGCGAAGATCATCTATACTTGGGACCCACAAACGGCCCATGTAATAGAATATCCCAAAGTCTCTCAGTTCAAGCTCAGGATTTGTATGACACGGTAATTCTTTACCCATCAAGTCTTGTGTAACACAAGTATGTTGAGCCTGAATTATGCGGGATTGAATGTCAGATCGAACCTGAACACAATGAAGCTTGACACGTTCCTTACGACTCAATGCGTCAGCCACGACATTCGCCTTACCAAGATGGTAGCGAATTTCGCAATCGTAGTCGTTTAGGAGTTCAACCCAACGTCGTTGCCTCATGTTTAGTTCTTTCTGATTAAAAATATGCTGGAGACTTTTGTGGTCAGTAAACATTACACACTTTGTATCGTAAAGGTAGTGTCTCCAGATTTTGAGAGCAAAGACTACTGCACCTAACTCAAGATCATGAGTGGTGTAGTTCTTCTCGTGCACCTTCAGCTGTCTTGATGCATAAGCTATGACTTTGTTTCTTTGCATAAGAATGCAGCCAAGGCCTAAGTTGGATGCATCACAGTACACGACAAAATCGTCGTTACCCTCGGGCAAAGATAGAATAGGTGCATCACAAAGTTTCCGTTTCAAGGTCTGGAAAGCTTCTTCCTGTTTGGGTCCCCACTCAAAAGGTTTGCTCTTCTGAGTTAAAGCAGTGAGAGGAACCGCAATTTTGGAGAAGTTCTCAATGAAACGGCGGTAATAACCCGCTAGACCAAGAAATGAACGAACCTCGGTAGGAGTAGTAGGAGTATCCCAATCCTTAATCGCACTGATTTTGGCGGGATCTACATGTATACCTTGTTCGTTGACGATGTGCCCTAAAAATTGAACTTCCTTAAGCCAGAATTCACACTTGGAGAACTTGGCGAAAAGTTGTTCTTTCTTTAGAAGCTCCATTGTAAGACGAAGATGATGTTCATGATCAGCTCGCGTCTTAGAATAGATTAGAATATCATCAATGAATACAATGATGAACTTGTCCAAATAAGGCTTACAAACCCTATTCATCAAGTCCATGAAAACAGCAGCAACATTTGTTAAACCGAAAGGCATAACAGTGAACTCATAATGACCATATCGAGTACGAAAAGTAGTTTTGGGAATATCTTCTTCGAGCACTCGAAGTTGATGATACCCAGAACGTAGATCAATCTTTGAAAAGCAAGTAGCGCCTTGTAGCTGATCAAAGAGATCATCTATGCGAGGTAGGGGATATCGATTCTTGATGGTAAGCTTATTAAGCTCACGATAATCGATACACATCCTGAAAGATCCATCTTTCTTTTTCACGAATAGGACAGGAGCGCCCCAAGGGGAAAAACTTGGACGGATGAATCCTTTGTCAGATAGCTCCTAAAGCTGCTTAGATAACTCTTGCATCTCAAACGGTGCAAGACGGTAAGGTGATTTAGCAATGGGATTTGCACCAGGCACAAGATCAATTCGGAACTCAACTTGGCGCACAGGGGGTAATCCAGGTAAGTCTTCCGGAAATACCTCAGGATAATCCCAAACAACAGGGATGTCTTGGGTAGTCTTACCCTTGCCTTTATCCTCTACAACATGTGCCAAGAAAGCGACATATTTCTTTCGTAGGTATTTTTGGGCTTGGGTACAAGACATGAGTTTAACAGGATTCTCCCCACGAACTTCTAAGATCTCACTAGTCGAAAGCGGTATACGGACGATCTTCTCAAAGCAAACCACCTCAGCATGGTACTTGGCTAACCAATCCATTCCCACTATAACATCAAAGCTCCCGAGTTGCATCGGTGTGAGGTCGATAGGGAAAAGATGGTTATTAAGGTTCAATTGGCAATTTCGAAGAACGGAATCGAGTACAACGGGTTCACCACTAGCAAGCTCTACTGTCAAGGGCTTTCCTAGTTTTGTTCTAGTCATCGAAAGCAAAGGCTCAAAAGCTAAGGACACAAAACTCTTATCGGCACCCGAATCAAATAGAACAGAAGCAGGATGGTTGTTAACAAGGAACGTACCGTTCACCACTTCGTTATCTGTGCGAGCCTCATTTGCATTCATATTAAAAACTCTACCACGAGCCGGTGCCTGATTTGCGTTTGCCAACCTCGGGCAGTTGTTTCTGTAGTGGGTCAGATCCCCCCAATTGTAACACGAACCAGGCGGAAAGTGAGGTCGTGCAGGATTCTGGGCAGGGTTTTGCACATCTTGGTTTTGAGCTGCTTGATTTTGGTTAGGAGCAAAACGGCAGGTGTTCACAAGATGACCAAACTTGCCACAATTCGTGCAGATGCGGCATTGCAACTGTGGCTGGTGGTGGCTGTTACATCTGTTGCACAAAGGTGCATTTCCCGCATACTGCCGCTTGGCAGTAGGTTGTGCAGCCTGATTCTGTGCTGCCTGATTAGGAGCAGCCTGATTTGTCTGAGCAGTGACAGCGAAATTCTTAGAAGCCTTGCGCTTCCTTGATTTCTTTGAAGACTCAGCAGCCTTCTTGCCCTTTTTCTCAGTGGTGCTATCAGACTGTTTCTGCTTCTTGTCACCTTTTCTGTGGAGTTTACCCTTCTTGACTTGTGATTCAGTAAGGGTTGCAGTTAGCTCAATGGCCTGTCGGACGGTAGTAGGGTTGCTACCAGTGACAATATCCTGAACAAGATCTGGCAAACCGTCTATGTATTTCTCAATAGCCTTATCCAAAGGCGTGACCATTGTAGGACAGAGCAAGCTTAACTCATCGTATCTATCAGTATATGCCCGGTGTTCACCACTGTCCTGCTTTAAGTCCTGGAACTCATTTTCAAGTGCCCTCTGCTCGTGACGAGGACAAAATTCTCTCATCATGAGAGCCCTAAGTTCCTCCCATGTCTGACCCAAAGCAACCTCAGCACCTCGGTCTCTCATTACCCCATTCCACCAGGTAAGAGCCCTCTTTTGAAATACACTCGACGCAAACTTGACCTTACGGTTGTTCGGACACTGAACATGGCAAAAAGTGCTCTCAAGACTCTCAAACCACTGTAGGAGCCCAGTTGCTCCCTCAGAACCACTAAAATTGAGTGGTTTAGCCAAGTTAAAACTTTTGAAATTGCACGGAGCATTATTGTTATTGTTGGCTTGATTCCATTGAGCAATGAGATTGGGGAACGCAGCAGCCATTTGCTGCGCGATGATTTCTGCCAGTTCAGCATTTGATAGGGGATTTTCGCGTCGAGAAGGCATTCTAAAAGAGGAAACATGAGAGAAAAGGAGTGAGATGACGTGATGAAAGAAATGAGATATCAATGAAATCGACAAAATGCAAGGATGGTGGTTATTTGTTTGTTACTACAAAGCAAACAAACGACACACAGTGACAAATCAAAGTAAATAGGTCATAATAATGTATCACTGAAGACATGCTCGCCTAAAGTGAATACTCACCCCAAGAGTTCCCAGGTAAGAGTGACTGGTCCGATACTGCGGATTTGTACGAACACTCTAGCCTTAGACAGAAAACTCAGGGTACAGGCATTCACTCTTCCAGTTTGCACGTGTTCACATTATTTAGACCCAAACTTTGACGAGATTTTGAAAATTTGGAAGGTACAAGACCAAGAGAAATCGTCTAAGGATAGATGATTGATTTCAAAATCATTTTGGAAATTTGTGTTCATGTTTTGGTAATCACCTAAGGATAGGTGACAGGTATTGTTTTAAGATATAAACACAAGTAAACTTATGTTAGGGTCCTAGAAAGTTATAGTCTAGGTCAAAGCATTACTAATAACCTAATTCCCTATAACCATTGGCTCTGATACCAACTCTTCTGTCATACCCCGACCGCGTAAAACAACAAACCGCGACGGAAACGCCGGGGAGTGAGGCGATAGAATTATTGTTTCAACAACCATGGTAATTAAAGTTATGTATTATTGATTTAAGTTTACATTGTTTTTGAGTTTAAACTAAATATAACATAAATAACTGTCTTTTAAGTCACTAAGGCCCGAGTCCGCCTAAGTGCAGCACAAACATCATCATGCATCAGCACCTGAAACACATGTAAAAATAGGTACGTCAGCATAAAAATGCCTGTGAGATACATAGGTTTTGTTTATGCAGGATTCATGACTTGTAGTTTAAAAGATGTGTTTAACAAAAATAGTCATGAACCTTGTAAAATGTTTTCTTTTATAAAATCATGTGAAAATCGAGATGAAAATCAAATGATATAAAAGAAATATGCATGGTTAAATAAATAACCAAGTAAAAGTGAATTGTATAAAATATGTACTTTGTATAAAAATGCCGTGTCCTTGTAAAAATGTTTTATGTCTTTGTCAA
Organism: Helianthus tuberosus; assembly: GCA_030545235.1. Classification (NCBI taxonomy): domain Eukaryota; kingdom Viridiplantae; phylum Streptophyta; class Magnoliopsida; order Asterales; family Asteraceae; genus Helianthus; species Helianthus tuberosus. Next base: position 3,653,606 of record CM060417.1, read on the forward strand.
GTGGCTTAGATAACGCAACAATGTGTAATACAATAAAATCACTTATATATAGGAAGTACCAGTGGCGTATCCACCATGCTTTTATCGTATAGCACATAGCCCCGTTACATAAGTCACTTATCATTGCCCAACAAAATGTCATGTTTAGTGTCAAAATGTTTATGCATAAACCATGTTTAATGTCATGTGTAACATGTATTATGTATAACCAATGAAATGCATAGCAAGTAGGAAGACATCTACTTAAACTATGTAGTAATGCCAATGAGAAACATATGTCATGTACGGTGAATAAAAGAATCTACTCAACCCCGTAGGAAAATGTACAAAACAATGTTTTTGAGTAAACCTAAGTTTAATTCAAATGACATGTTTTGCAGAAAACAATGCTTTATGATTACAAACATTTATGCAGTAATGTTAATCGCATACATTCAAGCCTTGCGACTGTGGCGACAAACCTTTAAACAAATTAAAGGTTTATCTAAGTTATGTATATCAGATTCTGTCATTCCCAACTTCCAAACAAACCTAGGAAGTCGAAAAACGGGAGTTGTCAATTCCTATGGTACCATTACATACTACCGAGCGGCGTAGCTAATGTTAATGAATGTATTATCGTCCCGATTAAACACACCAAATGTCATAACCAATGTAAGCATGCTATGAAAACCATGTACTAGGTAAGCTAAGTAAACATGCCTAGTAGAAATGTCATGTAAAACAATGTGTACATATGCTAAGTAAACATATGTAACAAATGAGTAATAAATCAATGTGCTAGCATGCTTAACATACATGGCAAAACATAGTGAAAGCATGTACTAAATATGTACTAAGTAAAACTAGCATGTTTATGTCATAAAAGCATGTAAAACAAGAAAGTAACAAGTATGTACATGTGAATCACCCCAAAGTATTTGAAAATGGTAAAAGAGGGGAACTATGTACTCACTTGGGATTGCTAATTAGTCTTGAGAATAAGACCAATTTAAGCTCCAAGTATCACGGAATCAACCGGCACCTAGTATAGGTAACTATGTTAATAATCGGCTCCTAAATCGGGAAATAGGATAGAATGAGGTTCTATAAATCAAATGAGTATTTAAACTCATATGGTATGATTTAATAGACCTTACATTCTGATTTGGAAGTCTACCTAAGTGCTTTTGACCCGTTTCGACCCATTATGATAGTATAAGCTACTATAATGCGTCGTTAGCCTAAGACTATGTTCGGTTGGTTAACTATATGCTATGCCAAGTCTTACATGCCCAATTATGCCTAAACATGTTACTAAATCAGATTATATGTCAAAAATATGTTCACATAGTCAAAATACGGATTTATGCTTCAAAAGGGTGTTTTGGTCATTTACTATGGGCATACAAGCTAACTAGCAAATGACTAACCAATCCTAGGTGATCATAAGGTATAACCTCAGGGGTTATTCCCTATGTAACTATGATCACTAAGAAAGCTTGGTCGGATCCTAATGATCGACCAAACGGGTCGGGTTCGAAAGTCTAAGCGGTTGTTTAGACCGCTTAACTAACGACCCTAAACAAGCACCAAACTATTAGTGACGAGTTAAACATGTCAAAACATGTTTAACCTACTGATTTGGTATCAAAACAATGGGTTTTGATACTTGAAGATAGTTCCGTTGCAAAATGCGTGCTAAAACGCATTTTGACCGAAACTTTGACTCGTCACTATGCCTAGTTAATGTGGTAATCAGTAGGTATAATCACTAAGGATTATAACCATTGTGATTACAATCACATTGCAAAGTTCAATTGAACTTTGACTTGACCAATTGACTGGTCAAACTGAAAGTCAAACACTGTTTGACTTTCTAAACTAGTAAGCAATAAAAGAATGAAAGAATGCTCACTAAGGACCCTTGCAAACTTTTCTACTAATAATAAACCTCCAATCAGATTAGGAAGCTCTCCAAAGCAGATGAGAAAGGAGAAATGAGAGAATGAGCAAGGAATGAGTGAATTGGCTTGGCTATTTATAGGAATCAAGAGCCATCAAGATCATTTTATGTGGTGATCAAGCAATGATCCCAACCCTACACATGTTAGGATATGATTGAGGGACTTGGGGAACACTTAAACTTGGTTACCACACAAGAAAGTTGCAAGAAAACACAAGGAAACAGCTGATCTGCTCAAAAAACACATTTTCTGATGCTGGGCACCTCACACGGCCCACGTAAGGATAGGCATGGACCTTACGCGGCCCGCCTGGCCTCCCCAGTTCAGCATCAGTTTCATATAATTACAGTTCAGGTCCCTGCACATGGTTTAAGCCCATTTCAGCCCCTTTTGACCTCCGTTAAGCCATTTTCAAGGCTCTACAAGGTCAATAAAGTTTAGAGGACTCAAAATGTGCTCAGAAAACTCTCGGATGTCGGCTCGTTTGGTCGTACGGTCGCGTTGTTCGTTAAATTACGACGAAACTCAAACGGACGCGAAAACGAACCAAATTAAGCGATGAATGATATTTTTGCATGGCGATCACTAAAATAAAAAATATTTTAGTGTGTACAAAAATTTTGGATGTCTAGATGTGGTCAGAACGCAAGATATGCGCGAAAATGCAAACTTACGCCGTTTTTGACACTTTTAGTCCCTGAAAGATCATATAAGCATGTTTTCGCACACCGAACCACTCAAAGCTTATTTCTAAGCTATGTTTAGGTTATTTATGGTATGTTTAGCTTATGATCATATTTCGGACTGTATGTTGACTTACGAAACGATAGACTTTTGCAGTTTGACGCAAATAGTCCCTGTGAGCGAATAAACTTGTTTTTGCCATACCAAACCTTTTAAAACTTATTTCTAAGTTATGTAAAGGTTATTTAAGGTAGGTTAAGTTTATGTTGCTGTTCCGAAGTGTTTGTTGCGTTAAACTGATTACGTTTACGCATCAGTTTGCGTATAACTCTCCAGAAAATAATATAGAGTTCAAAATCGATCAAAAATCAGCATGTGCATAAAATCAAACATAAATAATAAACATTGGGATCAAAACACACTGTTTTATTAATATTGTATTTTTCAGAGTCTATAGAATGATTACACAAGAACGGATGTCACATTAATCAGTTAGATTAGACATGTAGTCAAGGTAGCTAGACCACAAACTATTGAAGAAGCTGTAGAACTAGCAAATACCTTGACTGATGAATTGGTACGTATGCAAGAAGAGAACCAGAGGAAGAACCTAGTCCAGAAACTTACCCAGGAGTTTTGCTACGGTAATTCTAACCATGGGAAGAATGTAGGTTCTACTTCTGCACCCTACTACAAGTCTTGCAAGAAGAAACATTCGGGAAAATGTTCTACCTACTGCAACTTCTGCAAGATACCTGGACACAAGAAAGAAGACTGCAGGAAGAAACCCAGCAATGGAGTATGCTTCAACTGTGGGGAAAAAGGGCATATCAAACCGAACTGTCCGAAACTAGCTCCAGCCATGAACAACAAGACTACTAAGAATGCTAGAGCTTTTGTTCTGACAGCAACAGAAGCCAAGATGATTCCGGATGTGATTGCCGGTACGTTTTAATTAATGATGTTTTTGCTAATGTATTATTTGACTCTGGTGCAAACCAAAGTTTAATACTTCATTTTGCAAAATTCTTAATCAACCATTAACTAAACTCCAACAAGAATGTCTAGTGGAGACGACAAATGGAGAATTCATTAAGATCACTGAAATCTTGCAGGGAGCAAGAATAGAAATTCTAAACCATAAGTTTATTGCTAACCTTTACCCAATGAATCTAGCTGGATTTGATATTGTCTTAGGAATGGATTGGTTAGTAGCCAATAAAGGCAGTATTTTATGTGATCAAAAGTCAATACAAGTAAATTCACCAAAAGGTGAAAAGATCACAATTAAAGGAGATAAGCCAACTAGATCTACGAAATTCATCTCTGTGATGAAAACTACAAGTTATGCAAGAAAATGGTCATTAGTATATATGATTTCCATAATCATTAACACTAAAGGAAAAGAATTGAAAGATATTCATGTAGTATCTCAATTCTCAGATGTTTTTCCTGAAGAGCTACCTGGACTACCGCCAGATAGGGAAGTTGAATTCAGAATTCACCTACTACCAGGAACAACACCGATTGCAAAAACACCCTACCGTTTGGCGCCGGCAGAAATGCAGGAACTGAAGAAACAGTTGGACGAACTTCTGGAGAAAGGTTTCATACAACCAAGCTCATCACCTTGGGGATCACCAATCTTGTTTGTCAAGAAAAAGGATGGATCAATGCGTATGTGCATTGATTACGAGAATTGAACAAAGTCAAGATTAAGAATCGGTATCCATTACCGAGAATCGATGATCTGTTTGATCAACTGCAAGGAGCTCGATTCTTTTCTAAGATCGATTTACGTTCAGGATATCATCGATTAAAAGTACAGGAAGAGGATATTCATAAAACCGCCTTCAGAACAAGGTATGGTCATTATGAATTTACAGTCATGCCATTTGGTCTAACCAATGCCCCAGCCGCATTTATGGACATGATGAACAGATATGTAAACCATATCTGGATAAATTCATAATTGTCTTTATAGATGATATTTTCATTTACTCTAAGAGTAAAGAGGAACATGCAGCGCATTTGCATGCACTTCTTACATTATTGAGAAAGGAAAAGCTTTATGCTAAATTCTCAAAATGTGAATTTTGGTTACAAGAAGTACAATTTCTTGGACATTTAGTTAATCATGAAGGAATTCATGTGGATCCCACAAAGATCGAGGCAATTACTAAATGGAAAGTCCCTGAATCACCAACGGAGGTGAGAAGTTTTCTTGGACTGGCAGGTTATTATAGACGGTTTATCCGAGATTTCTCTAGAATAGCCATCCCTTTAACAAAATTGACATGTAAATCAATTAAGTTTGAATGGGGACCAAAACAGGAAGAAGCCTTTAGAATACTTAAGCAAAGATTAACCAACGCACCCATACTAGCGTTACTAGAAGGAACTGAAGACTTTGTAGTCTAATGTGACGCTTCTAAGTTAGGTTATGGATGTGTGTTAATGCAACGTCAAAAGGTTATAGCCTATGCCTCTAGACAACTTAAGAACCATGAAGAGAATTATACAACCCATGATCTAGAGTTAGGAGCCATAATTTTTGCCCTTAAAATTTGGAGACATTACCTTTACAGTAGTAAGTTTACCATTTTCACCGATCATAAGAGTTAAATATGAGACAGAGACGCTGGATGGAAATTCTTAGCGATTATGATTGTAATATCCAGTATCATGCAGGAAAGGCTAATGTAGTAGCTGATGCTTTAAGTCAAAAGTATCACAAAAAACCAAGAAAAGTACGTTCTCTTAATTTAAATCTGCAGATAGTTTTAAATGATCAAATTAGAACAATACAAGAATCAGTAATCAAGGATGATACTGAGAAGTTAAAAGGAATGATTAAGGAACTAGAACAAGGAACAGATGGAATTTGGAGATTCCATAAGAAAAGAATTTGGATACCTAAACAAGGAAACCTACGCCACCGAATTTTAGAAGAAGCCCATAAGTCTAAGTATACGATACATCCCGGTAGTGATAAGATGTATCAAGACTTAAGAAAGAATTTCTGGTGGATAGGAATGAAAAAAGGATATAGCAGCTTATGTAGCCAAGTGTTTAACATGTTCACAAGTTAAAGCTGAACATCAGAAACCTTCAGGTTTATTGCAGCAATTGAAAATGCTTGTATGGAAATGGGAACCGATAATAATGGACTTTGTTACCAAATTACCCAAGACAAGAAAAGGTAATGATACAATCTGGGTGATTGTAGATAGATTAACCAAGTCTGCTCATTTCTTACCAATAAAGGAAACTTTTAGTATGGAACAATTGGCTAAATTATATTGTATCTGATAGAGATAGACGTTTTACTTCTCATTTTTGGACAATTTTCCAAAAAGCAATGGGAACCAAGTTAAATCTAAGCACAGCTTATCATCCTCAAACGGATGAACAAAGCAAAAGGACAATTCAAACAATGGAAGATATGCTTAGAGCTTGTGTAATTGATTTCGGAGGAAATTGGGACGATCATTTACCATTAATAGAATTTTCCTACAATAACAACTATCATACCAGTATCAATGTTGCACCATTCGAAGCACTTTATGGATGAAAGTGCCGAACCCCAGTCTGTTGGGCAGAAATTGGAGAAAAGCAATTATCTGACCAGAGATAGTGCAAGAAACAACAGACAAAATTATTCAAGTCAAGGAAAGATTAAAAGCAGCACGCGATCGACAAAAGAGTTATGCCGATAACAGGCGGAAACCATTGGAGTTTCAAGAAGGAGACAAAGTGTTATTAAAAGTTTCACCATGGAAAGGAATAGTCAGATTCATCAAGAGGAGAAAGCTAGGCCCCATGTATGTTGGACCTTTTGAGATTATTAAAAGAATAAGACATGTAGCTTATCAGCTGCAACTGCAGAGGAAATGGCAGGAATACATGATGTATTTCATGTATGTAATCTCAAGAAATGCTTAGTAGATGAATCATTAGTGGTACCTCTTAAGGATATAGAGGTAAATGAGAAGCTTAAATTCATAGAGAAGCCACTACAAATTGAAGACAGAAAGATCAAGAAACTCAAGCACAAGAGATTAGTTCTATTCAAAGTAAAATGGGATTTCAAGAGAGGACCAGAGTACACTTGGGAGCTTGAATCAGAGATGCATAGGAAATATCCACACTTGTTCCAGTAGACCTCGAGAACGAGTTCTAAAACAAGGTGGGGAGGATATAACAACCCTCCTAAAATATTTATAACGTCCCTATATGCCCTAAAATACACCCCGTATACAAAAAACAACCCAAAATACCTTTAATTTTATAAAAATTAAATAAAAACAAGATTTTAGGGTCTCTGGCGGGGAGCGACAGACCCCTTTTGGTCCGTTGCGGGGCGCGAGCGAGCGACGGGTGGCGAAACCCCAGCCCGCCACGTGGCATAACACTCGTCAAGCCTATACTGGTGGCTGGTCCAAGCTAAGCCCTACTCCCCCTAGCTCGCGGGCCGCGAAAGTCCCTTGCCTCTCTTTCGCGGGCCGCCAGAGATTGCCGATCAGACCCTATAAATAGAGGATGTTGGCATTCAGTCCCAATTCGCTCAAAACTTCGATTCCCTCTCAAATTCTGAATTGTAGAATTAATATCGGGTATAATACCCACTAAAATAGCGAAGCTCTGCCTCGATGTAAGTATCATAACCCTCGGTTACGTATTAGATACACTGCTCAATCGATCTAGTGCTCCGTAACGCATGTTGAGGCTACGCCTGACTCAGTCGTTGGAGTTCTGTCTCGGGGAGGGTATAGCTAATGTAAATATTGGGTTATTATACTAACGTGTGTGCATTGTTTAATTTATTATATTATAACCAGGAAGTCATAAGGAACAACCTAAATTAGCAATGTGAGTAATTCCTCTTTTTGTAAACTGTTTTTAGAAAACCTCAAATTATTTTACATTATAATTAACAGAGAATGAGTATTTGTAATTCTACAATTATCGTCGGTATGTTGGGGTTTTGTATACAAAATTTGTTACTACACTGTGAGTAGTAACATTACCACAAGTCAGGATTGACAGTGCTGTGGGTGGTAATTAAAGTAGATATAAACAAATGTAATTGCTGGATTGCCCTCAATACTGTACAATGATAAAACTGTTGTGATTAAACTGGGATTCACTCACTAGTATTTCCCACTGACAAATGTTTTTAAAATGCGTTTCATGTAATAAAATGTGAAAGCCAAAATATAAGCCAGCTGGAGAGCACTAAAGACTTGGAAAAGTGGCTATAAAAGTTACCTAAATAAAGAAGATGTTTTATTTCAATAAATTAGGGTTTATCCCTATAAATTAATTATGAATGGAAACTTGGGTTTTACCCATATGGTTAATATTTATAAAATGAGGTGTTTTACTCTAATAAAATATTTCCTAACTATGGTCCTGATGTAAATTCCGCTGCTAAATTGATAAATACCGATACAACTGATACTGGTTCACGGCCGCCCGTTCCCAGAGTTAGGGGCCGAGGGTTGTGACATAAAGTGGTATCAGAGCTACAGCCACTGATTTCAGCCACAGAAGTGTTCTGCTGACATTGAAATTGTCAATTCTGTTAGGAAATAATCTATGTGACTATGTGCATACGTGTGTGTTATTATTTTGTGTTATTTGATAATCTGTTAGTTTACAGTATGAGTGATCAAGGACCGTCGGACGCTTATCGTCAATTATCTAGTTCTCCTAGAGATGAAGGAACGTCCTCCCAGCCTACTACTTCAGGGTACTCAGCTGACACCGAGGAGGGATCGATGGTCACCCGATCGGATTGCACTCGAGCGGCGACCTGTTTGTCTTGAAAACTAGAAATTTTCTAAGTTTTAAAAGTTTGCTATTTAACGGAGACGGCGTGATAACGTATCGAACAACGGAAACACATCAAGGACCAGCTCATTCGATCGGATGGGAATCTCCCCATTCGATCGTACTCACTGTTCTTTCGATGAAGTTTCATGTTTAACTCGTTAATCGGTCATCTCTCCGGTGGAAGTCCGTTTTCAAACCGGCTCTCAACTAAGAAATGTGTAGAGAGTCTGAATGAGTCAAGATTCCACTGATTTTGTATAGAAAAATGAAGAAAAGTTGAAGAAAGGCTCGAATCGGTTGAAAATGTTTAGATATGTCGAATTCTCAACAAGATCTCAAGTTATGAGTGTGGCAATCCTTTAGATCTGAACCAATCTTGACGAGATGACGTCACACAACCGATTACATAAGCAACTGAGATGATGTCACCTTCAAGGGGTCTAAATCAGGTGATTTCAGGGTGAAAACCAGTGATTTTGATGGAGAAGATGAAGAAGAAGTGTGTAGTGATGATGATTGTACAAGGTTTAGGGAGAAACACTTATGAAATGGCCTTGAATCGAGAGAAAAGTGCTTGAAAGTGAATTGGGAGCGTGTTGGTCGGATAGAGCTGTCACATCAGTGAATAGTAGCTTGTACGGGCACTATTTATAAGCTGAGAGAGAGAGTAAAGTGGCGGGGAGCGTGTGAGGTGTTTGGGTCAGATGGATGTTCGGTCGGATGGCCATCCGATCGGATGGTCATTCGGACGGATGCCCATTCGATCGAGTGGTCATTCGATCGACCGAGTTGTGCGAATTAGTTTTCCGACTTTCGATTTCGTGCGATAAGCGTTGCGTTGCGTTTAAGCGAGTAGCGAGTAAGCGTTGCATTGAGATAACCACATAATCATTAAACAAGTAATCACACAAGTAACACACATAATTTCATAAAAGTAAATCTGCATTTCGAGTTGCGTTGTGATCGCGTTGCGATAGCGTTTAGTATAAACAAGCAATGTAATATGCGATAAAATGCATTAAGTAGTGAGCATTTTAAACTGTGTTAAATACGATAATTTCATTTTGAATAAGCGTTGTGAATGCGTTGTAGAACATAGTTTCAAAATATCGTTTAAACCCTTTTTGTTATCATCGAGATCTCGAGAGTACAAGTCAATTAAGCAATAAATGACAAATCTGAGTAATGACTCGAAAGGTCGGGTTGTTACACCATGAAGTATAATGTTCCGTCCTCCTTTGGAACCAATTGGTTTTCAATACCGCGTAGTGCTTCAGCTTTAACATTTTCTGATTTTAGCGCTTCTTGTTGTGCGTCGTGAATTCGAGTCGTGAGGTTCGACTGAATTCTCATTTCTAAGGCTCGCACCCTTAGAGGTTTCACACGTTCCTTGCGGCTCAAGGCATCTGCCACAACGTTCGCCTTGCCCTGGTGATATCTTATTTCACAGTCGTAATCATTCAACAACTCGACCCAGCGTCATTGCCTCATATTCAATTCCTTCTAATTAAATATATGTTGAAGGCTCTTATGATCCGTATAGATGGTACACTGAGTCCCATACAAATAATGACACCAAATTTTCAGTGCAAATACCACCGCACCTAGTTCAAGGTCGTGGGTGGTATAGTTTTTCTCGTGCACCTTTAGTTGTCGAGACGCGTACGCGATAACTATGTCTCGTTGCATCAACATGCAACGAAGACCTTTACGCGAGGCATCGCAGTAAACTACGAAGTCACCGGTACCGTCAGGTAGTGATAAGATAGGTGCATCACAATGTTTATCCTTCAATAATTGGAAAGCCGCGTCTTGTTTCTTGCCCCAAACAAAATTTTTATCCTTTTGTGTTAGGGACGTTAGCGGTTGAGCAATTTTTGAGAAATTTTTTATAAATCTTCGGTAGTAGCCCGCTAGTCCCAACAATTGCCGTACTTCGATGGGGGTCTTAGGTGCTTCCAGTTCTTGACCGCCTCAATCTTAGTCGGATCGACATGAATTCCTTTCTCTTTCACCACGTGTTCGAGAAATTGCACCTCGTGAATCGAAAATTCGCAATTAGAAAACTTCGCGTACAGTTGTTCCGTCTTTAAAAGCTCCAAAATAGCTCGTAGATGTTGTTCGTGTTCCTCTTTTGACCGTGAATATATTAGGATATCGTCAGTAAACACGATCACAAATTTATCCAAATACGACTTACACACGCGGTTCATGAGGTCCATGAATACCGCTGGTGCATTTGCTAAGCCGAACGGCATAATGAGAAACTCGTAATGTCTGTAACGAGTTCTAAAAGCTGTCTTGGGGATGCTTTCTTCTTGTATTCTCAACTGATGGTACCCCGATCTCAAATCAATCTTCGAGTAATAACTTGAGCCTTGCAGCTGATCGAACAAGTCGTCGATTCTCGGTAGTGGGTATCGTTTCTTAATAGTAAGTTTGTTCAATTCCCGATAATCTATACACATATGAAAACTATACTTTCTTTTTAACAAAGAGCACCGGAGCTCCCCAAGGTGAGAAACTCGGTCTAATAAATCCTTTATCTAACAACTCCTACAACTGAGTAGAGAGTTCCTGCATCTCAGATGGAGCTAGCCGATCTGGTGATTTCGCCACTGGTGCCGCTCCTGGCACCAAATCAATGCGAAACTCCACTTGTCGTTGTGGAGGTAGTCCAGGCAAATCTTTAGGGAAGACTTCGGTAAATTCCTTTATAACAGGGATATCCTCCGGTTTTGGCTCTTCGGCGTTGTTGTCAACCATGTGAGCGAGGAAGGCTATGTAACCCTTTTGAAGACATTTCTGCGCCTTCATGCAGTTAATGATCTGGAGAGGTTTCTTGCATTTCTCCCCATGAATTACAAGCGTTTCTCCATCTGGCAATGGGATGCGGATGGTTTTCTCATGGCAAACCACTTCCGCCCGGTTGTTGGATAACCAATCCATGTCGACAACCATGTCAAAGCTACCCAATTGAACGTGTAAAAGATTGATAGTGAATTTTCGCTAAGTGTGCAATCTTTAATAATTTCTCCCGATTCGACCAACTTATCATTCGTAAATTCTATAGAATATAGGACATCTAGTTTACTCGACTCCAAACCGAGTATATTTTTAAATTCTATAGATATAAAACTAAAATCGGCGCCAGTGTAATAAAGAACGGATGCAAAGTGTTGGTTTATAGGAAACGTACCCGTAACAACGTTTGGGTCCTATCGTGCATCTCGAGCTCCGATTACAAAAGCTCTCCCACAAGCCTGGTTTTCCTTAGGGCAATCCTTCCTAGTTGTCACCGCAGTTGTAACATCGTTGCCCTTTTCCAGCTCCATTTCCATTATCATTGCCATTTCCATTTCCGTTTCCATTTCCATTCCCATTCCCGTTGCCATTCCTATTTCCATTTCCATTTGCGTTGCTATTTCTGCCTTGATTGTTGTTACCGTTTCCTCCATAATTTATGTTTCCTCTTCCCTTTCCTACCCAGCATGTGTATTTATTGTGACCTACCTTACCGCATTTATCACACTTTGCATTTATGCAACGGCCCACATGATGATACTTACACTTATCGCACTTAGGCAGGGTGCCTAAATAGCCTTTACCACTAGTTTCGTTGGTTGCCGCGAAATCCTTGCCACCTATTGGTGGGCTTACTTCCCTTCGTTTGTTAGCATTGGTGTCGTCGTTGTTGTTCTTCACACGCATACCCTTGTTGGAGTGTGAAATTTTCCGCTGACCACCACTAGTGGACTCTACGTGAGTCTCCTTCTTTTCCGTGCCCTACGCAGGAATCTTCTTCATTCTTACCGCCTCCTCAGTGAGGCTTACAGCTAAAGTGACAACTTGAGTTATGGTGGTACGTTGTGACAAGCTGACTAAACTTCTGATTTCGGGGTGAACACCCTATATATATCATTCAACTCTTTTGAATTCCGGAGTGACCATATATGGAACCACTCGTGATAAGTCATGGAATCTCTAGGTGTATCCTGAAACGTCAACACCTACCATCTCAAGGTTCCAAAATTTTGTCTTCGGCTTCTATAGCTCAGCTCTAGAACAATATTTTTCTCTCATGCGTTCCTTTAACTCCTCCCAAGTTAGCCCATAGGCTCCTTCGTCTCCCAGAGTTTGAACCTGAAGGTTCCACCAAGTTAGGGCTTCATCCACAAATAGCCCTGTAGCATAAACCACTGTCTGTTCGGGAAAACATCGGCTCATATGGATAGTGGACTCTATTTTCTCTATCCATCGTACAAACGCCAATGCACCTCCAGTACCATCGTAATTGATAGGCTTGCAGTCGAGAAATTGTTTGTACGTGCATCCTGAAACGTTGAACAGACAGATTATATAAATGGATAACATGAGAACACACGAATAGAATAAGACATGAAATATTTAAGTTGTTTTAAAACAATTTTCTGTTACCATTTGTGGTGTTGTCACCAAATGTGCCTCCCTGACCTTGGCCGCCAGTTCCGCCAGATCCGCCACTATGTTCATTGCGGTTGGCCTCGTATTGGGCAATTGCTTGTGAGATTCGCTCCTCAAGGAGCTGATCCAGTTCTGCCTGCGTAGTAGGCATAGAGTTTGTGGTGTCGCGCCTAAGGTTCCTTCGTTTCGGTACCATAGTCTTCCAAACACAAGTAACGAATGGGTTAGACAAATATTTAATAATAAATATTGTCGGCTAAATGTATATAAAAATAAATACTAATAATCACACCATCAATAATCCACAACCAATCAATCACGCATAAAATAAACCACAATGTTCAAATAAAGAAAACAAAATACCGAGCTTTTAAATATTTCAGCAAACTTAATACTTTGTTTTGTGAAAGAAAACAAAAGGTCACGGGGCTACATCACCTCGATCGTACAAGCTTATATATACATAAAAGTGGCAAAACATTTTCTTCCACATTGCTTTCCAAGGTCCTCAAGTGTCGTAGCTAGTACGTAGTCTTCATATATCCCTCAAAAGTAGATCTTCTAATCCCATAGTAAAGGTACCAGCAATAAGCACCTAGGGAGCTGAAGGGGATGGGTGTAGTGTAGGGAAAATCAGACTACGAAGATGGGTACACTCCTCCTCAAGCTCAAAAATACTGCAAGAAAGGGCACTCGTCCGTTGTTGCAGTGCTAAGGCGTGTGCTCTAATGAAGATATCAGGGTCGACGGGTGAGGTACGGTGTGGTGTGGTGGTGATGATAGTGGTAATGGAATAGGTGGTGGAGGGTAGGCTAGTGGTGATGATGGCATTGCATCAGCGCGACGCTCCATCTTCCAGATTCTCCTACAGAGAGTCTCAATCTATAGCTGCAGGGCGGGGACCTCATCCTCGTCATCAAATAACTCCATAATAAAGGGAACATCAGATGGGGGAGTGCAGCAATGGGTAAGATCGCTACGATATGCTCGCCATCGGGATAGCCAATAATAATGATGTCATGGAACGGGGGTGGTGCAACTAAAACATCGTCCTCCACAGGGACGTCCTCAACAAAGTGCATGAACTCGTCCGAAGAGATATCCATAAAGTCTTGGTCGTCGTAACTACTAAAACTAGCAGATGAAGCCATAGTACCCCGGAAAAAATAATCCGTACAACATGTATGTATATATATATATATCAATAAATAATCTCATTACTTATTATATATATCTATATATGTATATATAAATATACGCGTGTCAAACATAACCACATTAATTCGTGCGAATCGATCTAGTTTTATCAAGTCTATCCCACATAGACTAAGCCCCAAGTAATGTCGAGGACATTATTTATTTATTTTTTAAATACGTTTTGGGTAGTGGATCTTGTTCTTTCTGTATGCGATGAAAACCATGTATTTTGCAAAACTGTTTTCATGAGAGGATCCTAGTGATTGTAGACTAGACTCGAGAAGGAATCATGGTTCACTACAATCGAAGCTCTGATACCAACCTCTCACACCCTTGTCAGAGGCGGAAGTGCGTAGTGTGACTTGATCAGTTTCCATAGCATACGATGTAGATAAACAAACTATATGATATAAAACATTCACGATGTTCATCCATTCCAAAATATAAAGATACAAGTCATGAGTTGCTTTGTTGCAAACGACGACATAGGTTTATAAGTTTTACAAACAAGACTAGTTTAATATAAAGTTTTTTTTAAATAACAAGGTTTTGTATCCTATTTCCCGTTCGAAGACAGGATATATGGATCAAATCCTCCAAAATACGAATGACATCGTCTTCATAATAAACTTGAAACTTAATAATTCGTCGCACCAAGATCCACCTAGTTACCTGAAATACATGTAAGTTTGAAAACATCAACAAAATTTGAGCGAGTTCATGTGTTTTAAGTTCGCATGCATCAAATGAATCTTAAAAACATTTGAAAGTTTGAGTATCGAAAGCCGGCATGTGAAGCGTCAATGAATTTAATGATCATTAATGTGAAGCTAGGACATTAATATGTGTGCCGACATAGGAAAGCACCAACCCGTAAGCAATTTAGTACCAGTCCACCTGGCGGGAACAACAAAGGAAACTCTGTTTTGGTCAAAAATTACCTAAGCAATTTAGTGATCAAATTAGTTTTGTGAGGTAGTGTGCTAACAATGTTTTGAAGAAAATGTGTCGGTTTGTTAATTTGCAATAACAGTATCAGGATATTGCTCAGGATACCGAACTATATCAACAATCAAACAATGAGCAGAAATGTAAAGGTTGACACGAGATGTACGAGGAAAGCCCTTGATCAATCTAGATCGCCGGCATTAAACTTCGGGAGCTGACAATCGCAGCTGCCTTGTTCTTCTTATTACTTCAAATTTCATGATACAGTGCAGGATATTGTACGGATCAGCTAGGTGTTACAATGAATTTCAAGTGTCAGTGTTTGTGAATGTGACTGTAGGTTGTAGAGAGAGTAAAAGAATGAGTGCAAAAATTGTGTGTCCTATCGATCCGTACAACCCCTATTTATATAGTAAAAGAAAACAACTAACTATCCTACAAATTTGGGATCCTTCGAATATTCCCTCTTGAACATTGGAGACCCCTTCTTCCGGCTTCAACGTTCTCTTTTCAACTAATTAGTCCGAGTCTTCAGGAGAATGAGTCCACTCGAACGTTATGAGCTTACCATTCTAATCTGCACGTGAATAATTAGTAACTACCAGGATACTACATCAGGATGTTACCAATATCCTGATCCGGTATCCTGGTCATAAACAAAAGTAGTAAAGTCAGGATATATTTCAGGATATAGGTTCAGAAAACCACCCATAACAATTGTCCCCAAAATATATCTGTTGGAATTCTAAATTCAAACGGATATATTTTAAAACTTATCACTTAGATCGAGGTAATTATGACAATGAGATGCTTGAGGTGACAGTGTGCAACTTCCCAAGCGATAATTACTCGATGCCTATCTATCAAGCCGTTATATCTTCTCTCTTTTTGTTTGATAATCAACCATCCTCGTTAGAATCTCCAGGTAACCGCTTATCTCTTCTTTCTCTCTTGTGATTTTCTCTGTTTTTCTCTCAATGGCTACCAGAACTCGTTCCCAAATCGGTGAATCGACTCAGACCTTCGTCCAACAAAACCTTCTCAAGAATCCTGAGAAGGAGATCTGTGCCTTCGATAACGCGGATATCGCCGCATTGAGGGCCTCCGGTGCCTTCTCCGGTAAGGCAATCATCAGACCCTTTGACCGGACTCTCCGGTCAGACATGTCTTCCGGTGAATGGATCTACTTTCCGGCATATCCTTTTTCTCTAGGTCTTCGATACCCATTTCCCGAATTCATGATTCAGTTCTTTCGCAAAACCGGCCTTAGTTTTTCTCAAACTATGCCCATGGTTTGGAGGGTGTTGATTGTGCTCAACCAGATCAAGACTCTTCATATTCCCGATTTATGTATCGAGGATATTCCCATAGCTTATCATCTCCTATCTCATGGTTCTAGCCAATTCTTACTATTTTCCACATCCAGTAACCCCCTCATCCTCAAAGCAACCAAAAATGAGGACGGATGGCAACGAAAGTTTTTCTTTGTCAGGCGAGATACCATCGCCGAGGGTAACAGTCTTCCGGTGAAGTGGTTAACCACCGATAGGGTTTAGGGTTTTAGGAATATCCCCAAATGTATCTTGAGCCTATATCCTGTACTGACATTCTCTTGTTTGGCTTTTATGCAGTGAATTTCGGAGAACTAGCTCCTGCTACCGAATAATCTGAAGAAAGAATCAAAGCGGTCAATCGATTGCCGGAAAGTGACAGAAGCTTTTCATCACATCTACCAAGTTCCAGTCAATACTCCTCATCCGATATGTCTTGTAAGGGTTATTTGATTCTGCATATGCTTAATTAGTTTAATATAATGTAAGAGTAAAAAGAATTCAGAGTTTCTCCCCTTGTGTAGCACCAGTCAAAACCCCGGAAGTTTTTGATCTGGAAGAGCTGGACAGTTACTCCGGTCCGGTTCAGGTTAAAAAAGAGCCAAGTCCCAAGCCAGCTACTTCATCCAAGCCTACCAGCTCCAAAGCCGCCGCCATTCCCAAGCCTTCACCAGCTACCAAGACCCGGGCCTCTAGTTCCCGAAAGAGGAAGGAAACTGATTCTCCTGCCACTCTCGAAACATTTCCTTACGAGAATCATGGGTTTGTCAAGGCAATCGGGTTCATGACCTCCTTTCTCAACCAGGTACAGATCCCTATCCCATATCCGGCACATATATGCTGAACCAATATCTTGACCAGTATATATTAATATCTGATGTTTTGGTAAAAAATCAGGCTAGGATAATATAACCAAATCTTTGTTGTGAGGAATGATGCTTGAAGGAATGTATGAATATCTTGCAAATGAATTGAACAAATGACACAAGGATTTATAGAGGAAAAAGCCCTTGATCAAGAGTTGATCTCCGGCACAAAAAACCTCGGGTGATGGAAACTACTGATCACCAACTACTATTAAAAAAATGATTGTTATAACTCGGGATGATAACAAGCTTGTTACAAGGATCACTATAGTGTAATATGTATGAAATCGCCAAGTAAACTGTTGAGAGCTATTGAGAGCTGTTCCGAGTGTGTGTGTTTGCTAAAATTGCCAAGTGTTCTAATTCAAGCTTGTTATCCCCTTTTAAAATTAGAAATAACTAAAACAACTAACTATCCGCTAAATGTGCAAGCTTCCCACGATCTCCGTAACGTTCACAAAAGCCAAGCACGTGCGGAATATTGAAGGCATATTCTCCAAGAATATCGGTAAGACTTGGTCCATGCGTATACTCCTGCAAAACGAGCTCACATACAATGTAGACAATCGTTAGTGTAAGGATAACAATAAGGATCCTGGATCCTGATCCTGCAACACCTTCTGAGGATCCTTAATTCAAACAGAATTGAGGATCCGTGATCCTGGCAGTACTTGAGGATCCGTGATCCTTAGGATTGGAAAATCCTCCCCTAACAATTGCCCCCAAAATATAAGGAGTAAAATGTAATTTAACGAATTATATTTTTGATCTTATCTCCAACTGACTAACGGATATATATCCGTTTGGATCGAACTAGCCGTTGCTGGTCTTACGTCATTGAAGTGACAATCTTGCAAAATCATCATTATAAATTCAAGTTAAAGATAAGGATCAGAAGGCATTTAAATTCGTGCGTTACACCCTTTAAATCCTCATTCGAAGATTGATCAGGTACTTCTCTCTCCCTTCTCTCTTCATCTTCTTCCACTGTTCCTTTTCGAAATCTTTAGATCATAATGAAGTTACGATCCTCCCCTGCCAAGGATCACCAGAAAGATAGTCCTTTGAAAAGCCAAGGGATGATCAAAAACACTCCGAAGGAACTCTGCAGTTTCACTGATCCGGAGATCGACCGGATTCGCCATTGTTTTCCGGCGAACACCGTCTTCAAGCCCTTTGACCCTACCACCAAAAGTGATCTTGTTTCTGAAACCTGGGTTGCTTTTCCTGCCACTCCATTCCTGATAGGATACTCCTACCCTTTCCCTACCTTCACTGAATCCTTCTTCTCTCTCACCGGCATGTGCTATGTTCAAGCAATGCCAATGATGTGGAGGGTTTTATATACCCTAGAGAGAATCATTGAGCAGGAAGGTATAGAGTTAGGAATGTTGGAACTTGCTGAACTGTACAACCTCGTGAGCCATGGTTCACACCGCTTCTTATTCAAACATAAACCCGATGAAGAACACCCAATCCTCAAGACCACAAAGAATGACACCAACTGGAAGAAGCGTTTTTTCTTCGTTAGGAGGGATTCTATCCCGGATGAGAAGGATCTCCCAAGAAAATGGGCCACCCATGGTAGGATAGAGGATCCTTATAGAAGGATCATAGGATAATCCTGTTCCTGTGAGGATAACTGACCCCTTTTTGTGTCTTTTTGTGCAGCTATCTCCGTTTCTCATATAATTCCATCACCTGCAACAAAAGAGAGGATCGCTGCTTTCTGGAATCTTGATCCTGCAGTAAGATCATTTCAAGCAAACACCAAGGATTCTCAAGAAGTATCCTCCGGCTCAGTCACAATGTCAAGTAAGTATCCAAGTCTGTATATGATTAAATGTTTAAATGAAAATAAAACAAGAATACTTATCTGTTGTTCTGGATTGGTAGGCGCTGGAAAATCCTCTAAGTCTGCCACTCGCTTCAGTGTTACTGTCTTAGCACTGTTGCTCCCCGATCTGGAAAGAGGAAATTCGCTGCTAGCCCAAGTGTTCCAGTCCCTAAGCCTCTCATCTCCAAGGGAAAAGGAGGAAAGAAGAGGAAGTCCTCTGAAGCTGACAACCTTGAAGGCCTGCCCCTCATCCGTCATCAGTTTGAAGAGTACTTCGTTGATGTAATGATCCTTATCCTTAATTCTATCCTGCCCATATGAGGATAAGTGATCCTGAAAGGAATCCTTCTTTCTTTGCAGAAATTCGCTGAGATCCAGATGCTCTTTGATGCCTATGTTGAAGAAGCTGAGATAAAGGAGCTGGACTTCCAAAAGATCTTCTTGGCAAAGGATGAGACCATCTCCAGGCTCGAGAAGGAGCTTAACTTGGCAAAAAAGCAACTGGTCATGGCCCACATCAATGCTGATCATGAGAAGAATGAGGTGTTGGAGGATGCCAAACTCTCTGCTGCCATTGCCATGTATAAGACCAAACTGCAAATGGCTCAAGAGGCTGAGGATCCTGACTTTGACAGGACCAACTGGGACCAGGAGGGCTGGAAGGCTAGACTGGCTGATCTTGATGATGAAGATGAGGCTGGAGAGGTCTTGATGCTTGAGGTAAGCGGCAACGGGGCTAAGGATCAGGCGGGTGATGCTGGAGCAGGAGGTGATGGTGATGCAGCGAAGGTTTGAGCTGCAGAAATGGGCGATGATGGATTTATCTAGACGCGGCCGGAGCCCATTTTTTTATGATTTGGTAGTTGTTTTTGTTTGGTGATGTTTTTCTCGAACAATAGTTGGTTTGTAATAACTCAGACAATAGTTTTTAGGGTTGAGGATCATGGATCCTTGGACAATAGGTATGATAATGGGTGGTGGATGGATCCTCTGTTTGGGGGATGAAGCCACTTGTTATCCTTCCGCCTTTATTTCCTGCACTTAGACCTTGTTAAATATGGACACCCTTTGCCAACCCAAGTGGACGGGCCACGTTTTGCTGGTAGAAGCTTGGGTTGGCAATTTTGACAACCTTTAAAAGGGTTTAACTTTTGGTAAATAAAATCTTAATCTTTTGACTATCTTATGTGTTGTTTCATTTATGAATACCTTACTTTTTAGTTGCTATCATACACTCTGTTGGAATTCATAAGTTGAGAATAAAAGTTTAATAGATTATGTCAAAAATTTTAGGATATGATCAAGGATCAAATATTCTATAATCGATAAATTCAAAAAAAGTAGTGTAACTTAAGGATCACGAGTTCTGTTGTCAAAGAGTACGGGTCACTTAGATAAACAAAGAATAAAATCAAAATGATCAAGGATCATACCTGAGAATCCACGTTAGGATCCTAAATCTTTAACATTTACAATCAGGATAACCAAAAGACAAACCTTAGTAAAAGGTAAGGATCAAGGATCCTTGGCTGTTTAACTTCAAAAACCTGAAATGGAACATAACTTGGGACTAAGCCAATATAAGAGAAGAGTTAGCAACTGGGGACAAGCCCAAGAATTCTGGGGACAAGCCTAATATACTGGGGACAAGCCCAAAAAAACTGGGGACAAGCCCAAAAAACTGGGGACAAGCCCAAAGGATCTTGTGTAAACTGGAGTATGGCCCTCACTGGCGACTATCCAAACTTAGTGACATGAAAATGCCAAAACCATAGCTAACGTGAAAATGTTAGAAACCTTAGGAACGGATGTATGGTACGTCTACCATTATACGTAGGATCTCGGATACAGCCAGTACAATGAAATTGTCAGCCCCTAAAGCGAGTACTGGTCCCATTGCCATGAACTGTACCAGGATCATCGTGCGCTGCTGGCGATACTGGGGACAGGCCCAAATAACTGGGGTCAAGCCCAAATAACTGGAGACTTCTGTGGGTACTCAATGCTTTGTCAAGGATATATCAACCTTCTGCAAAACTCAGAACTAAGTGAAAGAAGGATAAAGGATCCAGGATCCTTCTCCTTGTAGATAGGATAATTAAAGAATGAAATAGTTTGAGACTAGATCATTACCAAAATGAGGATCCTCTGTCCTGTAAGGATCCTTCGAGGATATCGATCATGAAAATGGTTGAGGATGCCGGATCCTTACTACATGAAATATTTCTTCAGGTGGACAGCATTCCAAGCTCTTGGTAGCAAATCACCTTCCATTGTTAACAATCGGTATGCCCCATTTCCAGCCTCAGCTTCAATCAGATAGGGGCCTTCCCACTTTGGTGCCAATTTTCCATCAGTAGGATTTGTGGTATTCTAAAATGCTTTCCTCAATACCATATCACCAACTTGGAATTTCCTGATCCTGACATTCTTATTGTAGGCTCCAGCCATCCTTTGTTGATAAATAGCTATCCTTATCCTTGCCAAATCCATGAATTCTTCTATAGTATCTGATGCGTGTGAAGTGTTATATATATTAGGTGTATATTTTAAGCCCCTTTAACACTTTTTTAGTCAAGTTTTAAATTTATAAAACACGATATTTACTAACACTAGACACACATATGGGCAAGTGCACCCAGTGTGAGCGTAGTATAGTGTTGGTAAGATACCGAGGTTGTCCAAGGACACAAGAGCTTTTAGTACCGGTTTATCCTCAACGTCTAATCAAATCAAAAAGTTTAGAAAAATGTTTTAAGCTAAGAAAAATAAAAACTAACTAAAATGCTGAAAAGTAAAAATAAAAATAAAAATAGATAGACAAGATGAATCACTTGGTTCCGACTCGTGTATAGTGTAACCTTTGATTATTTCCGCACTTTTGCACTTATTTAAGAGATTATCTTAGTTATTGTAGTAGGCCCCTCTTTTGAAGGTGACGTTACCCTCAACCCAGTAGTTTGAGTCAGCAATGATACAATCCTAAAGGGTCGGATTATTGAAAGATAATGAATTAAGTTATTAATGCAAATTATGGTAGGCCCCTCTTTTGGAGGTGACGTTACCCTCGACTAAGTAGTCTGAGTCAGCAGGGATACAGTCCTAAATAGCCGGGTTATAGTATTAATAGTAGTTAACTTATGAGGGGATCAAAGAGTTTGGACCCCCGCCATCCAATACCGTTAAGTATTGAAGGAGGTCCTACTAAATTTGACCCAGGTCAATTGCAGGACCTCTAAACGCTGAACAATGGCAAGACTCTTACCAAACCGTTCCCTTAACCCCCGACCAGGTAGCCAACATACCTCCATATAGACCGTGGAGATATGAATGGTGAAAATCTTTTATTTTATATAGACAGTAAAATAAGGCCAAGACACCACGGAAAAACGTTAAGGAAGAATCACCTTCAACATAAGAAACTAGTTATTAAAGTCATTAATACAAAACCAAATAAAAAGTGCGAAAAGATTAGAAATAAAAAGTATTACACTAGACACTTGTCTTCACCAAGTGATGTAAGAGACTTAGGCAAACATGGCCTTGATTGTCAAGAACTCTTACGATCAATCTTGGATCCCGAGATGACTCACACACTCTATGATGGACAATGGATGATGGTGGTGGATGATGGTGTTATGGTGGTGGTGGGTGAAGTGTGAGAGAGGTGGTGTGCCAAGAGATGGTTTGAGCTTGAGCCAAGCACTCCTATTTATAGGCTGAACAGAAGCTCGGGCACGGCCCCGTGTCCACATCCTTCTCTGTCTTCATTTAATGCAGCTTGTCTTATTAGTTGACCACGCCCCCGTGTCCGCTGAGCACGACCCCGTGGTGCAGAAGAATCTTTGTACTATGAAGATTTGCCTGAATTGTGCGAATCTTATAGTTGACCACGGCCCCGTGTCCGCTGAGCACGGCCCCGTGGTGGGCAATAGAAGCTTCTACCACTTTGTCTTTTCTGCTGACACTTGGGCACGCCCCCGTGCTGGCTGAGCACGGGGCGTGTTCAGTCTTCTGTTATCTTGTTTTGCTTGGGAAGATGCTGTCGTGGGGTCGGGCATGTCACGTCTTGTTCCTTTTCTTGTATTTATATTAGATTTTGATGTCTTTTTGCTTCTTTTGTTAATTTGAGCTCATTTAATCCTGAAAATGCAAAAGGAAGACAAAAGCACACTTTTTCCAACATTAGTACTAAAAAAGGGTTAGTTTTATGCCACAATTGATGTAATTTATATGTTGCATTTTGCACACATCAAATACCCCCACACTTGAATCTTTGCTTGTCCTCAAGCAAAACTCTTTAATATGTGGCTATTACACTCCCAAATGGAATGGGTAGAGAAGAAAGTTTTTGGCTTGTCATAGAGTGTCGGGATTTCCAAGATTCTTTATTTAGTTTTATTTTTATTTATTTACAATCCTATTCGTCATGATTTATTTAAAACTTTTCATAAGAAAAATTACTTATTAGGGCATAACATGCCTCTTTAAAATTCTATTTATATACAAGTTCACATACCTCACGGGGATCACTCAACACTCGGCCGAAAATGCATTTTTGTGGATCTCTCGAGAGCGGCGTGGAACTTACTTCTACCATAGGCTTGCCAAGCAATCAATCCTCCTCCTTTTAAACTTATATACCTTTGTAAATATCAAGAGGACTTTGTGGGTGAAGGGTTAGGCTTGGGTTAGTGGTTAGTGGTTAGTAGAAAAAGGGCGAAAAGCGTAACAAGCGTCGGTTTTCGTAAGACTTTTTATTTTTGTAACTTTTATTTTGATGAAGCTATTATTCAAACAAAGTTATTTTTGATGAACTTGTTTGTTATTTTCTTTTGCTTCATCATCAACACGCATTTTTTTTTTTTGAAAAGTCATACGAAAGACCGAGCTGGTTACTAAAACAAAGGGTTAAAAATGAAAAAGGTTTTGGTGGGTAAAATGGTGTTTGGTTTGGGTTATGAAATGAAATGGTTTAGTCTCAAAGGGGCTAACTAGGGGAATTTTGGGTAGGTGGTAAAAAAAAAAGAAAAATAATGGTGTAGAAATAAAAAAAAAAGTTAGTCCTAATGCCTCCATCATTTACTTACTCGGGTTTAAGTTGGTAAGGACTGGGAATGTATCGTCATGGCAAGTTCTAGAGTCGTAAGAACCAAGCGGCTATTCACACAAGAAACGAAAAATGAGCATTTAGTCTAATGATATGTAATTGTATGCTCAATAAAGGCTCAAAACTCACTTTTATGGGAATGGGTTTTTATGTGATCAAGTATATATAATCAAATTTTAATTAAGTTTGCCATGCCTTTTCATAATTTTCTTATGTTGGTTCTTTTTATCACGACGCTATCGGTTGTAAATTCGTAAAAATATAACCTTTTTAGAACTTGAAATTCCCGAGTTAAACCTAGACAAGTAAAAAAATTGAGAAATTTTTGAAAAAAATTTGGGGTGATTAGCGGTTCCAATAGAGTTTTGTGTAAGGCTCGTATTTAGGACTTACAAGATTCAAGGTTTTAGCATCCCCCCCACACTTAAATTACACATTGTCCTCAATGTGTCCAAAAAATAAGTTTTTAGGTTGATTGAATGTGTAAAAAGGTGTAAAAAGCAAAAATTTTGTGTTACTGGGCGCTGAACACGGCCCCGTGTTGTCTGGGCACGGCCCCGTGTTCAAGTGCCAGTAACAAAATTAAATCAAGAGAAACAGAAGCCTGGACACGGGGGCGTGTTGGGTGAACACGGCCCGTGTCCAGTTACCTGAACTGGGTCTTTTTTGTAGACTGTGCAGCACGGGGCCGTGTTGGGCGGACACGGCCCGTGCCGAGCTTACTGTTGATGTGTGTAAAATGCAACATATAAATTACATCAAATGAGGCATAAAACTAACCCTTTTTAAGTACTAATGTTGGAAAAAGAGTGTTTTTGTCTTCCTTTTGTATTTTCAGGATTAAATGAGCTCAAATTCACAAAAGAAGCAAAAAGACAGCTAAATCTAACATAAATACAAGAAAAGGAACATAAGTGGACTGCCCGACCCCTCAACGGCATCTTCCCAAGCAAAATAGAGAAGACAGAAGACTGTACACGCCCCGTGCTCAGCCAGCACGGGGCCGTGCCCAAGAAGCAGCAGAAAAGACAAATCTATAGAAGCTTCTATTGCCCACCATGGGTCGTGTCCAGTGAACACGGGGGCGTGGCGAAAGTACAGCAGGCGCATTAATTGTAATTGTGAATTACAATTAATGAAGAGAGAGAGTGTCAGACAGGCACGGGGGCGTGTCCAGCGGACACGGGGCCGTGCCCAGCCTTCTGTTCAGCCTATAAATAGGAGTGCTTGGTTTCATTTCAACTCATCCCTTGGCACACCACCTCTCTCACACTTCACCCACCACCCACCACCACCATAACACCATCATCCACCACCATCATCCATTGTCCATCGTAGAGTGTGTGAGTCTTCTCGGGATCCAAGATTGATCGTAAGAGTTCTTGACAATCAAGGCCATGTTTGCCTAAGTCTCTTACATCACTTGGTGAAGACAAAGTGTCTAGTGTAATACTTTTTATTTCTAATCTTTTGCACTTTTTACTTGGTTTTGTATTAATGACTTTAATAATTAGTTGCTTATGTTGAAGGTGATCTTTTCTTATCGTTTGTCCGTGGTGTCTTGGCATTATTTTACTGTCTATATAAAATAAAAGATTTTCACCATTCATATCTCCACGGTCTATATGGAGGTATGTTGGCTACCTGGTCGGGGGTTAAGGGAACGGTTTGGTAAAGGTCTTGCCATTGTTCAGCGTTTAGAGGTCCTGCAATGGACCTGGGTCATATTTAGTAGGACCTCCTTCAATGCTTCACGGTATTGGATGGCGGGGGTCCAAACTCTTTGATCCCCTCATAAGTTAACTACTATTAATACTATAACCCGGCTATTTAGGACTGTATCCCTACTGACTCAGACTACTTAGCCGAGGGTAACATCACCGCCAAAAGCGGGGCCTACCATAATATTGCATTAATAACTTAATTCATTATCTTCCAATAATCCACCCTTTTAGGATTGTATCCTTGCTGACTCAAACTACTGGGGTGAGGGTAACGCCACCTTCAAAAGAGGGGCCTACTACAATAACTAAGATAATCTCTTAATTATGTGCAAAAGTGCGGAAATAATCAAAGGTTATACTAGATACGAGTCGGAACCAAGTGATTCATCTTGTCTATCTGTTTTTTCTTTTATTTTTATTTTCAGCATTCTAGTTAGTTTTTATTTTTCTTAGTTTAAAAACCTTTTTCTAAACTTTTTATTTTGATTAGACGTTGAGGATAAACCGGTACTAAAAGCTCTTGTGTCCTTGGACGACCTCGGTATCTTACCAACGCTATGCTACGCTCACGATGGGTGCACTTGCCCATATGTGTGTTTAGTGTTAGTAAAATATCGTGTTTTATAAATTTAAAACTTGACTAAAATAAGTGTTAAAGGGGCTTAAAATATACACCTAATAAATATAACACTTTACCGCACATCAAGTTTTTGGCGCCGTTGCCGGGGACACAAGGATTTTAAGAAAGTTAGGAATCAACGGCCTAATCATTTTTTTTATTTTTCTTTTTAATTTTTAGGATTTTCTTAGTTTTTCAGCTTCTGCAGAGCTCAGCACAGGCCGTGCCCGCTGAACACGCCCCCGTGCTAAATCATTGGAACTGGCAATCCTGTTTTAAGTCAGACAGTAAGCTGAACACGGGGCCGTGCTCACTCAACACGCCCCCGTGCCCAAGATTCACTTACTGAAAACAGAACCGTTAGATCCTGGCGGTTGGTAATTTCTGACATAAACATGAGTGATAGTAATTGTTTTTACTTTCGGCACTCTTATGGTACGTGGTGTCAATTATGTGGAGGCGAACATAAAGAATTAGAATGTTACTTTCTAAATTATAGGCCCCACTACATAGACCCACCGATTCCTTATAACCTTAAGAGGGGCGAAAGTAAAAATAAGCACTATTTCTCCCTCGAATGCGCCCAGCCAGATATTCTAGGAGAAATGCTCCTTGACGAGTTATTTCAACTAGAAGAGCTAATTCTGAATTGGTTAAAAGAGCTTAGGGAGGATTTTATTGATCCGCCCCAAGACGATGACCATGAAGAAATGTTGGAACCGCATTCTGACAACCTCGTTGCTCCCAAAAATACCTTCATACCTAGTAAAGACGTGGACGATAGTCGTCCCTGTGCCGATTGTGCCGTGAAGGACTCCCCATCGACTTCGTTCGGTGCATACATAGACCTGAGCGATTCGGCATACACCTTCTTTAACGAGAGCCCGGGAAAGGGTTGGACTTGTCCACCTAGAATGAAAATAGGAATTACCCTCACCGACAACCTCTTGCGTTCTCGCCTTAGTCTAGGATAATTAAGGTATCTTAGGCACTTTGGGGTTGTTCCAACCAGTAAGGAACCACCCGATATCAACGAGATCCTTAGAAGTAACAAAACTCCATAAGACAGCCTCCAGACACGGGGCCGTGTCCAGGTCAACACGCCCCCGTGCTCACCTAAAAGATTCTCTGTTGATTTTGTCAGAATACGGACAAAATGTGTCAGGATTTTCTCTGCACACGGGGCTGTGTCCAGTCAACACGGGGCCGTGTCCAGTGCGCTGTCGTTTTCTTTAAATGCAGCCTGATTCCTGCTCATTTTTTACCACTTCAATAGACAGAGATTCCTGGGATCTTCACTCATACCATCCTAGGTAAGTGCTAAAAGAAGGTTCCCAAGGACCATCTTGTCCCTTCCACTTTTATTCATTTCATCTTCTTTCAAAAAAAAATTCAACATTTCCTCCATGGAAGCTTGGAAATCCCATGGTTCCAACCCTCTATGTGAAGTTTGTAAGATTATTTGCTAAGGATTCTTGTTTAAAGTTAGTTGTATAACTTTATTTTAAATTATCTAAGCTTAAAACCCAGATAAAAATCATGAAAATAATTTAAAACTCCAAGACTCCTTAGCCTAAAATCCTGCAGACAAATGGACACGGGGCCGTGCTTAGCGAGCACAGGGCCGTGTCCGAGGCACTGTTTTGTAAAAATTTAGCTTTCTTCGGTTTCTTTCACAGAAAATGGCAAGCAGAACAAGCGGATCATCTTCAAGAAGTAACCGACAAGGGAGGAGATCATCAACAGCAGAAGACTCTCTTGTAAACTATGTTTACGCCCTGAGGGAGGCTATTGACGAAATGACGGGAGTGGAGGAAGCATTGGTTGACCGTATCAACCATCTAACAGTGGGGCTGGAGGGCTGTCTCCGAGAATTAAACCTCTTGCACCAGAGGTTAAACCTTCTCGCCTCCCCGCCTTTGGTACCTATAATAACCCAACGGGCGTGGAACGTGGTGCCCGAAGTCGTCATTCCAGCCGAATGGTACGCCATTCACCAAGAGCCTCCGCGAAGGGTGGTGCAAGGAGTCCCGGTGAATGTTCCCCCTCAGCCACCAATTGCTGAGGAAAATGAAGTCGCATTCTTCCTTCCTAGGGAGATCGAAGAATGGCTTTAAACAACATTTAGGGAAGAAATCCTCCAGCTAAAAGTCCTACTATATCGGGAAACTATTCTCGAAATTTTCTTAAAATAGTAGAACTCTTTATGATAAGCTCGTGTACCTCCTGACCTATTTAGTTAAGTTTTTTTTTCTTTTCTTAATTTAGGACTATGTAAGGTCTCTCTATGATGCAATGAAATGATGGTTTTTAAAGTTTGGATGGTTCATAATGAATAAAACACACTCATGGTGGTAAGGGATGAAAATGGGAACGAGAAAAATGACTTCATGCACAAGAACAAGGCAACCCGACAATTTTCTCCATTACAGAAGGTTCAACACAGGCCGTGCCCAACCAACACGGCCCCGTGCTGAACCCCCTGCAGAAAAATGCCCAGTTCAGGTAACTGGACACGGGTCGTGTTCACCAGACACGCCCCCGTGTCCAGGCTTCTGTTTCTTTTCTTTAATTTTGTTACTGGCACCTGAACACGGGGCCGTGTCCGGTCCCCACGGGGCCGTGTCCAGACTGCCAGTAACATAAATCTTTGCTTTTAACACCATTTTACACATCTAATCAACCTAAAAATTATTTTTGGGACACATTGAGGACAATGTGTAATTTAAGTGTGGGGGGGATGCTAAAACCTTGAAATTTTGCAAGTCCTAAATACAAGCCTTACACAAAACTCTATTGGAACCGCTAATCACCCCAAAAATTTTTCAAAAATTTCATTTTTTTACTTGTCTAGGTTTAACTCGGGAAATTCAAGTTCTCAAAAAGGTTATATTTTTACGAATTTACAACCGATAGCGTCGTGATAAAAAAAACCAACATAAGAAAATTATGAAAAGGCATAGCAAACCTAGTTAAAATTTGATTATATATACTTGATCACATAAAAACCCATTCTCACAAAAGTGAGTTTTGAGCCTTTATTGAGCATACAAATTTACATCTTTAGAATAAATGCTCATTTTTCGTTTCTTGTGTGAATAGCCGCTTGGTTCTTACGACTCCAGAACTTGCCATGACGATACATTCCCGGTCCTTATCAACTTAAACCCGAGTAAGTAAATGATGGAGGCATTAGGACTAACCTTTTTTTCTTCTACACCATTTTTTTTTACCACCTACCCAAAATCCCCCTAGTTAGCCCCTTTGAGCCTAAACCTTTTCATTTCATAACCCAACACCCTTTCACCCACCAAAACCTTTTTCATTTTTTAACCCTTTGTTTTAGTAACAAGTTCGGTTTTTCGTATGATTGAAAAAAAAATGTGTTGATGATGAAGCAAAAGAAAATAAACAAACAAGTTTATCAAAAATAACTTTGTTTGAATAAAAGCTTCATCAGAATAAAAAGTTACAAAAAAAATAGAAAATCCTACGAAAACCGACACTTGTTACGCTTTTTCACCCTTTTGCTACTAACCACTAACCACTAACCCAACCACCTACCTTTAACCCAAGCCTAACCCTTCACCCACAAAGTCCTCTTAATATTTACAAAGGAATAAAAGTTAAAAAGGGAGGAGGATTGATTGCTTGGCAAGCCTATGGTAGGAATAAGTTCCATGCCACTCTCGAGTGATTCACTAAAAATACACCTTCGGCCGAGTGTGAGTGATTTCTCCCGTGAGGTATGTGAACTTGTATATAAATGGAATTTTAAAAACGCATGTTATGCCCAAATAAGTAATTTTTCTTATGAAAAGTTTTGAATAAATCATGACGAATAGGATTGTAAATAAATAAAAAAAAAACTACATAAAGAATCTTGGAAATCCCGACACTCTACGACAAGCCCAAAACCTTCTCTTCTACCTATTCCATTTGGGAGTGTAAGCCACATATTAAAGAGTTTTGCTTAAGGACAAGCAAAAGTTCAAGTGTGGGGGTATTTGATGTGTGTAAAATGCAACATATAAATTACATCAAATGAGGCATAAAACTAACCCTTTTTAAGTACTAATGTTGGAAAAAGAGTGTTTTTGTCTTCCTTTTGTATTTTCAGGATTAAATGATCTCAAATTCACAAAAGAAGCAAAAAGACAGCTAAATCTAACATAAATACAAGAAAAGGAACATAAGTGGACTGCCCGACCCCTCAACGGCATCTTCCCAAGCAAAATAGAGAAGACAGAAGACTGAACACGCCCCGTGCTCAGCCAGCACGGGGCCGTGCCCAAGAAGTAGCAGAAAAGACAAATCTATAGAAGCTTCTATTGCCCACCACGGGCCGTGTCCAGTGAACACGGGGGCGTGGCGAAAGTACAGCAGGCGCATTAATTGTAATTGCGAATTACAATTAATGAAGAGAGAGAGAGTGTCAGACAGGCACGGGGGCGTGTCCAGCGGACACGGGGCCGTGCCCAGCCTTCTGTTCAGCCTATAAATAGGAGTGCTTGGTTTCATTTCAACTCATCCATTGGCACACCACCTCTCTCACACTTCACCCACCACCCACCACCACCATAACACCATCATCCACCACCATCATCCATTGTCCATCGTAGAGTGTGTGAGTCGTCTCGGGATCCAAGATTGATCGTAAGAGTTCTTGACAATCAAGGCCATGTTTGCCTAAGTCTCTTACATCACTTGGTGAAGACAAAGTGTCTAGTGTAATACTTTTTATTTCTAATCTTTTGCACTTTTTACTTGGTTTTGTATTAATGACTTTAATAACTAGTTGCTTATGTTGAAGGTGATCTTTCCTTATCGTTTGTCCGTGATGTCTTGGCATTATTTTACTGTCTATATAAAATAAAAGATTTTCACCATTCATATCTCCACGGTCTATATGGAGGTATGTTGGCTACCTGGTCGGGGGTTAAGGGAACGGTTTGGTAAAGGTCTTTCCATTGTTCAGCGTTTAGAGGTCCTGCAATGGACCTGGGTCATATTTAGTAGGACCTCCTTCAATGCTTCACGGTATTGGATGGCGGGGGTCCAAACTCTTTGATCCCCTCATAAGTTAACTACTATTAATACTATAACCCGGCTATTTAGGACTGTATCCCTGCTGACTCAGACTACTTAGCCGAGGGTAACATCACCGCCAAAAGCGGGGCCTACCATAATATTGCATTAATAACTTAATTCATTATCTTCCAATAATCCACCCTTTTAGGATTGTATCCTTGCTGACTCAAACTACTGGGGTGAGGGTAACGTCACCTTCAAAAGAGGGGCCTACTACAATAACTAAGATAATCTCTTAATTATGTGCAAAAGTGCGGAAATAATCAAAGGTTATACTAGATACGAGTCGGAACCAAGTGATTCATCTTGTCTATCTGTTTTTTCTTTTATTTTTATTTTCAGCATTCTAGTTAGTTTTTATTTTTCTTAGTTTAAAAACCTTTTTCTAAACTTTTTATTTTGATTAGACGTTGAGGATAAACCGGTACTAAAAGCTCTTGTGTCCTTGGACGACCTCGGTATCTTACCAACGCTATGCTACGCTCACGATGGGTGCACTTGCCCATATGTGTGTTTAGTGTTAGTAAAATATCGTGTTTTATAAATTTAAAACTTGACTAAAATAAGTGTTAAAGGGGCTTAAAATATACACCTAATAAATATAACACTTTACCGCACATCAACTGTAAACGAAGAATTTTTGTCGGATGGTCCTGTTTTCCTGCATGGGGTACTGGTTTAAGTTTCCCTTGTATCCTTTGCCATCTCAAGTATGTTTTATTCATTTCAACGCCACCCAAACACCAAATTAACTAAAACCATCATTCATTAGTCATAGAGAATTACATATTAGTCCTAAAAATGAAAAATAAAGCAGAAATTAAAAGTTAAAAGTCCTAATATTAAATAGGTCAAGTGATCCGTAAAATCTTCCTAACGAGCTCTACTTCTACAATAAGAACCAAAATTCCAGAAATAGATTTCCGGTCTAAAAGCCTTGTAGAACTCCAAGCTGAACGGTGTACCTTAGATGTTGCTAGAGCCATTGTTCTATCTCCCTCGGGAGAAGGGAGGCGGCTTCATGTTCCTCGACATCGTGTGGAGGAGGAGCGACACCAATCGGAACCCCTTGTAGTATGTCTCGAGGAGGTTCCGGATGTAGGGCGTACCATTCGGCCGGAATGATGACTTCCGACACCACATTCCATGCCCTTTGGGTGATAATCGGCACCAAAGGAGGAGAGGCGAGAATGTTCAACCTTTGGTGCAAAAGGTTGACCTCCCGGAGACATCCTTCTAGTCCCACCGTCAAATGATTAATACGGTCAACCAATGCCTCTTCCACACTTGTCACTTCATCAAGGGCTTCTCTTAAGGCGTAAACATAGTTTACAAGAGAATCTTCAACCGTTGATGATCTTCTCCCCTGCCGGTTGTTTCTGGAATGCGACGAAGAGTTTCCGCTTATTCTGCTTGCCATTCTGAGAAAACATACCGAAAAGAGTTCAATTTTGTGGATCCAGTACTTCGGACACGGCCCCGTGTTCAGCGAACACAGCCCCGTGTTCAGATATCTGCAGGATTTATGAACAAGGAATCTTGGGGTTTCAAATTGTTTTTATGATTTTTGAAGCATTTTTGAACTTAAACAACTTAAAACATTGTTATAGAACTTATTTTTAACAAGATTCCATGAACAAAAATCTAACAAACATCTCAATAAGGCTTGAAATTATGGAAGGTTCAAGCTTTAATGGAAGTATGAGAAAAATTGAAGAAGATGATAGTGGATAAAAGAGGAAAGGACAAGAAGATAGTTGAGAAACTTCTTTTAGAAAATACCTAGGATGGTATGTGAGAATATTCCCCAAATCTCTGTCCCTGGAATGGTTCAAATGTGCAGGATTCTTGGCTGCATTTATAGAAAACGACAGTACGTTGCGCACGGCCCCGTGTGCAGATGGAATCCTGACACATTTTTGTCCGCATTCTGACAAAATCAGAAGGGAATCTTTGGGTGGACACGGGGGCGTGCTGACCTGGACACGGCCCCATGTCTAGAAGCTGTCTTAAGGAATTCGTCTATTTTCAAGGAACTTTTCCGGATCGGGCGGTTCCTTACTGGATGGAACAACCCCAAAGTGCCTAAGATACCTTAATTGTTCTAGATTAAGACGAGAACGCAAGAGGTTGTCGGTGAGGGTGATTCCTATGCTATATGTAGGTGGACAAGTCCAACCCTTTTCCGGGCTCTCGTTAAAGAAGGTATATGTCGAATCGCTCAGGTCTATGTATGCATCAAACGAAGTTGATGGGGAGTCCTTCACGGCACAATCGACACAGGGACGACCATCGCTCAAGTCCTCACTAGAGTTAGGAGTATCTTCGGAAACAACGAAGTTGTTTGAATGCATTTCCAACCCTTCTTCTTGGCTATTGTCTTGGAAAAGATTATTGAAATCTTTCCTAAGTTCTTTTAACCAATCAATAATTAGATCTTCTAGTTGAAATAATTCATCGAGAAGCATTTCTCCTAGAAAATCCGGTTGGGAGCATTCGAGGGAGAGATAGGGATTATTTTTACTTTCGCCCCTCTTAAGGATACTAGGAAACGATGGGTCTATATAGTGGGGCTTATAATTTAGAAAATAACATTCTAATTCCTTATGGTTACCACCATATAATTGACACCACATAGTACCATAAGAGTGCCGAAAGTAAAAAGTATCAGTATCACTCATGTTTGTGTCAGAAATTACCAACCGTCGGGATCTTACGGTTCTGTTTTCAGTAACTGACACTTGGGCACGGGGGCGTGTTTAGTGGGCACGGCCCCGTGTTCAGCTTACTGTCTGACTTAAAACAGGATTGCCAGTTCCAATGATTGGGCACGGGGCGTGTTCAGCGGGCACGGCCCGTGCTGAGTTCTGCAGAAGCTGAAAAATTAAGAAAAATCCTAAAAAAATGAAAAATAAGAAAAAGATTAGGCCGTTGATTCCTAACTTTCTTAAAATCCTTGTGTCCCCGGCAACGGCGCCAAAAACTTGATGCGTGTGAAGTGTTATATATATTAGGTGTATATTTTAAGCCCCTTTAACACTTTTTAGTCAAGTTTTAAATTTATAAAACACGATATTTACTAACACTAGACACACATATGGGCAAGTGCACCCATCGTGAGTGTAGTATAGTGTTGGTAAGATACTGAGGTCATCCAAGGACACAAGAGCTTTTAGTACCGGTTTATCCTCAACGTCTAATCAAATCAAAAAGTTTAGAAAAATGTTTTAAGCTAAGAAAAATAAAAACTAACTAAAATGCTGAAAAGTAAAAATAAAAATAAAAAAAGATAGACAAGATGAATCACTTGGTTCCGACTCGTGTATAGTGTAACCTTTGATTATTTCCGCACTTTTGCACTTATTTAAGAGATTATCTTAGTTATTGTAGTAGGCCCGTCTTTTGAAGGTGACGTTACCCTCAACCCAGTAGTTTGAGTCAGCAATGATACAATCCTAAAGGGTCGGATTATTGAAAGATAATGAATTAAGTTATTAATGCAAATTATGGTAGGCCCCTCTTTTGGAGGTGACGTTACCCTCGACTAAGTAGTCTGAGTCAGCAGGGATACAGTCCTAAATAGCCGGGTTATAGTATTAATAGTAGTTAACTTATGAGGGGATCAAAGAGTTTGGACCCCCGCCATCCAATACCGTTAAGTATTGAAGGAGGTCCTACTAAATTTGACCCAGGTCCATTACAGGACCTCTAAACACTGAACAATGGCAAGACTCTTACCAAACTGTTCTCTTAACCCCCGACCAGGTAGCCAACATACCTCCATATAGATAGTGGAGATATGAATGGTGAAAATCTTTTATTTTATATAGACAGTAAAATAATGCCAAGACACCACGGACAAACGATAAGGAAGAATCACCTTCAACATAAGAAACTAGTTATTAAAGTCATTAATACAAAACCAAATAAAAAGTGCGAAAGGATTAGAAATAAAAAGTATTACACTAGACACTTGTCTTCACCAAGTGATGTAAGAGACTTAGGCAAACATGGCCTTGATTGTCAAGAACTCTTACGATCAATCTTGGATCCCGAGACGACTCACACACTCTATGATGGACAATGGATGATGGCGGTGGATGATGGTGTTATGGTGGTGGTGGGTGGTGGGTGAAGTGTGAGAGAGGTGGTGTGCCAAGGGATGGTTTGAGCTTGAACCAAGCACTCCTATTTATAGGCTGAACAGAAGCTCGGGCACGGCCCCGTGTCCAGTGGGCACGGCCCCGTGTCCACATCCTTCTCTGTCTTCATTTAATGCAACTTGTCTTATTAGTTGACCACGCCCCCGTGTCCGCTGAGCACGACCCTGTGGTGCAGAAGAATCTTTGTACTATGAAGATTTTCCTGGATTGTGCGAATCTAATAGTTGACCACGGCCCCGTGTCCGCTGAGCACGGCCCCGTGGTGGGCAATAGAAGCTTCTACCACTTTGTCTTTTTTGCTGACACTTGGGCACGCCCCCGTGCTGGCTGAGCACGGGGCGTGTTAAGTCTTCTGTTATCTTGTTTTGCTTGGGAAGATGTTGTCGTGGGGTCGGGCATGTCACGTCTTGTTCCTTTTCTTGTATTTATGTTAGATTTTGATGTCTTTTTGCTTCTTTTGTTAATTTGAGCTCATTTAATCCTGAAAATGCAAAAGGAAGACAAAAGCACACTTTTTCCAACATTAGTACTAAAAAAGGGTTAGTTTTATGCCACAATTGATGTAATTTATATGTTGCATTTTGCACACATCAGTATCCAAGTCTTGAACCAAGTTTTCAGCATTTCCTTCAGGATCATGAATGCTTGTTCTTGCAGTAGGAACCACCATCTCTATAGGGATCACCGATTCTGCTCCAAATAACAAAGAAAATGGAGTTTGGCCAGTAGCATTCTTGGGGGTTGTCCTATCAGCCCATAGTACATAAGGTAGTTCTTCTGCCCACTTTCCTTTCTTGGATCCAAGCTTGTTCTTTAAGTTGTTGATGATGATCT
Source organism: Helianthus tuberosus (assembly GCA_030545235.1). Taxonomy (NCBI): domain Eukaryota; kingdom Viridiplantae; phylum Streptophyta; class Magnoliopsida; order Asterales; family Asteraceae; genus Helianthus; species Helianthus tuberosus. The sequence goes on from CM060417.1 coordinate 3,690,237, forward strand.
TGTTGGATGATTCTGCTTGACCATTAGCTTGTAGGTGGACTGGTGTTGATGTTATCATCTTAATCCCCCAGCTGTCACAAAAGTTAGTAGTTCTACTCCTAATAAATTGGGATCCATTATCACAAAAAATTTCAGAAGGGATACCAAATCTAGTAATAATGTTTCTTTTAATAAAGGATATCACTTCCTTTTCTCTGACTTGAGCAAAGGCTTCAGCCTCTATCCACTTAGAGAAGTAATCAGTCATGGCGAGTGTTTTGGTCAAAAATCAAGCAATGACAATGTAACCAAACTTTCTGTTGTGAGGTATGATGCTTGGATTGATGAACAACAATAAGGATCACTATGAAATGTAATGAACAAGTGGCACGAAGATTTATACGAGGAAAAAGCCCTTGATCAATTAATGATCTCCAGCATAAAAAACCTCGGGTGATGGAAACTACCGATCACCAACTCAAATTAAACAACAAATGTAATACAACTTCGGATGATAGCGAGCTAAGTACAAGGATCAATATAGTGTATCGTGTGAAAAAGTGTGTAATCGCCAAGTGAGTTAACAAGAGCTGGTGAGAACAGTTGTACGAGTGTGTAGCCAAAAATAGCCAAGTGTTTTCTAGTTAGCTCGCTACCTCTTTAAATATAGAAAATATCTACTCTAACTAACATTCTGCAAATGGTGCAAGTCCTCCACGACTCCATAACGTCCACTTCTGGCCAAGCACGTGCGGAATAAACATAGCATATTCTCCAGGAATATCGCCAAGACCAAGTCCAATTTGATACTCCTGCAAAACAATTTCAAATTCAAAGTAGACAACCGTTAGTACAAGGATCCTTACGATGATCCATGATCCTGATCCTGCAACACTTCTGAGGATCACTACTTCAGACAGAATTGAGGATCACTAAACCCAACAGTGAATGAGGATCACCGATCATTTAGAAATCCACCCCTAACAATTGCCCCCAAAATATAAGGAGTAATTATGTAAATAAATGAGTTATATTTTGTTCTTATCCGCAATTAACCAACGGATAACGAGCCATTGTAATCGGACTAGCCGTTATGAACATGACGTCACTGAGGTGACTATCCTGCAGAATCATCATTATAAATAGGAGTTAGAGATAGGGATCATTTCTCATTTAAATTCAAGAGAACTCCCTTTAAATTCACATCCGACGATTAAGCAGATATTTCTCTTCCTCTTCTTCCTTTACGTTTTCTTTCTCTGCTCCTTCTTTCTTTACCTTCTTCACAGTCATGAGGATGCTACGATCCTCACCAGCCAAGGATCATAAGAAGGACAGTCCTCTCAAGAGCCAGGGTATCATCAAAGATTCACCGAAACAAAGATGTTGCTTCTCTGACCCACAAATAGACAGAATCCGGCACTGCTTCCCGGCGAACACCACTTTCAAATCGTTTGATCCCACTGTCCTGAGTGATTACGTTTCCGAAACTTGGGTAGCTTTCCCAGTCACTCCTTTCTCAATAGGATACTCGTATCCTTTCCCTGAATTCACCCAATCCTTTTTCTCCCTCACCGGCATCTCCTATATTCAAGCTATGCCAATGATTTGGAGGGTCTTATATACCCTTGAAAGGATCATTGAGCAAGAAGGAATCAACCTGGGAATGTCGGAATTGGCAGAGATGTATGATCTCACCACATTTGGATCCCACTGATTTTTATTCAAGCGTAAACCCGGCGAAGAACATCCCATCTTCAAAGCCACCAAGAATGATACAAACTGGAAACGGTGATTCTTCTTTGTCAGAAGGGATTCTATCCCGGATGGAAAGGATCTGCCAAGGAAATGGAGCACCCATGGTAGGATAGAGGATCCTTAGAAGGATCACTGAGTAAGCTCAATTCTGATGATGATTACTAATATGCTTCTGTTTCTTTTGTACAACCATCACAATTTCACATATTATACCTTCACCTGCCACCGAGGAGAGACTTGCTGCTTTCAGAAGACTTGATCCTGCAACAAGGTCATTCAAAACAAACACCCAGGATTCACAGGAAGTATCCTCAGGTTCTATTACTATGTCAAGTAAGTATCCTGTATTTTGCATAATAAATAGTTGAATAGAAATAGGATAAGGATACTTATCTGTTTTGAATGTGTAGGCGCTGGAAAATCCTCCAAATCTGCCTCCAAATTCAGTGTCACTGATCTAGACATTGTCCGATCCTCCAAGAAAAAGTCTGCTGCTAGCCCCTCTGTTGTAATCCCCAAAGCTACCACTTCGAAGGGAAGAGGTGGAAAGAAAAGAAAGACCTCTGAAGCCGACAACCTTCAAGGCTTACCTCTGATCAGTCATCAATTCCTAGAGTACTTCAATGATGTAAGGATCACTGACTCTGTCTAGTTATCATATCCACTTGAGGATCACCTGACTCTAATCTTTGCATTGTCTTCTTTGTAGAAATTTGCTGAGATTGAGGACTACGTAGGGAATGTTGAGGAGCTTGAAGAAAAGTACTCTGACCTCCACAAGGTTGCAGTGCTCAAGGATCACAAGATTGCTTCACTTGAAAAGGATCTCACTGATGCCAAAACTCAGACAGCTGCAATTCTGATCAATTTTGATTATGAGAAGCATGAGATCACAGAGGATGCCAAGGTCTCCGCTGCCATTGCCATGTACAAGACCAAGCTACAGATGGCTCAAGAAGCTCAGGATCCCGCCTTTGATAGGAGCAGCTGGGACGTGGAAGGCTGGAAGGACAGGCTGGCTGAGTTGGAGGATGAGGATGAGGCTGACGAGGTTCTGGCAATTGAGGCTAGTGGCAGTGGCAAGGATCAGGCTAAGGATACTGGAGCTGGAGGGGATGATGATGCAGCGAAGGTGTGAGCTGCATGAATGGGCGATGAAGGACATTTCTAGACGTAGCCGGAGCCCATTTTTTTAAGTTTGGTCATGGTTTTTATTTTGATGATGTTTTGATGAACAATGGTTGGTCTGTACTTAAACAATAGTAATTAGGGTTGAGGATCGTGGATTTTCCTTTGAACAATAGGTAGGATAATAGGTGGTGGATGGATCCTCTGTTTGGGGGATGAAGCCACTTGTTATCCTTCCGTCTTTAATTTCCTGCACTTGTTAGACCTATGAACAATGGACACCCTTTGCCAACCCATGTGGACGGGCCACGTTTTGCTGGTAGAAACGTGGGTTGGCAACTTTGACAACCTTAAAAGGGTTTAAGCTTTTGTGAATAAAATAACCTTAACTTTTTGGCTTATCCTGTGTTGATATCCTTGTTAATATTTTACTTTCAAACTGTTGTTATGTTCATTCTATTTAAACTTATCAAGTAGAAAAAATTTAAGAAATATTCTCAAATATTTTAGGATATGATCAAGTATCACATATCCCATAATCGATAAGTTCTGAAAAGTAATATAGTTTAAAGATCACAAGTTCAGTTGTCAAAGGATAAGGGTCATTCAAATAAATAATGAATAAAATCAAAATAGTTAAGGATCATACCAAAGAATCCAAGTTAGGATCCTATCTTTTAACACTTAATATCAGGATAACCCAGAAGACAAACCTTAGTAAAAGGTAAGGATCAAGGATCCTTAATCTTTTAACTTCAAAAACCTGAAATATGATACAACTTGGGACTAAGCCAATATAAGATGAAAGTTAGTAACTGGGGACAAGCCCAACAATTCTGGGGACAAGCCCAAAGGATAACTGGGGACAAGCCCAAAGGATAACTGGGGACAAGCCCAAAGGATAACTGGGGACAAGCCCAAAGGATCGTATGTAAACTGGAGTATGGCCCTCACTGGCGACTATCCAAACTTAGTGACACGAAAATGCCAAAACCTTAGCTAACGTGAAAACGTTAGAAACCTTAGGAACGGATGTATGGTACGTCTACCATTATACGTAGGATCCTGAATATAGCCAGTACAATGAAATTGTCAGCCCCTAAAGCGAGTACTGGTCCCATTGCCATGAACTATATCAGGATCATCGTGCGCTACTGGCGAAACTGGGGACAGGCCCAAATAACTGGGGTCAAGCCCAAATAACTGGATACTTCTGTGGATACTCAATCCTCAGTTAAGGATACCTGAACTTTCAAAATTCAAACTCAAGTAAAAGGAGGATAAAGGATACAGGATCCTTATCCTTATATAAGAGAATAAAAATGAAATAGTTTGGGATTAGAATGTTACCAGAATAAGGATCATCTATTCTGTAAGGATCCTTCAAGGATACTTGTCAAATGAGGATCATGGATCCTAGTCACATATAATACTTCTTCAAATGGACAGCATTCCAAGCTCTTGGTAGCAAATGACCTTCCATTGTTAACAATCGATATGCCCCCTTTCCTGCTTCAGCTTCAATCAAATAGGGGCCTTCCCACGTTGGTGCTAGCTTTCCATCAGCAGGATTGGTCGTATTTTGAAATGCTTTCCTCAATACCATATCACCAACTTGGAATTTCCTGATCCTGACATTTTTGTTGTAAGCTCCAGCCATCCTTTGTTGATAACTGGCCATCCTTATCCTTGCCAAGTCCCTGATTTCCTCTATAGTATCCAGGTCTTGAACCAAGTTTTCAACATTTTCTTCAGGATCACGAATAATTGTTCTTGCAGTTGGAACCACCATCTATGTAGGGATCACTGATTCTGCCCCAAATACCAAAGAAAATGGAGTTTGGCCTGTAGCATTCTTGGGAGTTGTCCTATCAGCCCAAAGCACATAAGGTAGTTCTTCTGCCCATTTTCCTTTCTTGGATCCAAGCTTCTTCTTCAAATTGTTGATGATGATCTTATTGGATGATTCTGCCTTACCATTAGCTTGTGGGTGGACTGGTGTTGATGTTATCATCTTAATCCCCCAGCTGTCACAAAAGTTAGTAGTTCTATTCCCAATAAATTGGGATCCATTATCACAAATAATCTCAGAAGGGATACCAAATCTAGTAGTAATGTTTCTTTTAATAAAGGATATAACTTCCTTTTCTCTGACTTGAGCAAAGGCTTTAGCCTCTATCCACTTAGAGAAGTAATCAGTCATAGCAAGCATGAATACTTTTCCACCAGGTGCCTTAGGAAGCTTTCCAACTATATCCATTCCCCATTTCATGAATGGCCAAGAAGAGGATATAGGATGCAATAGCTCTGCTGGTTGGTGAAGGATATTACTATGCCTCTGACAAGGATCACATTTCTTGGCATACTCCACAGCATCCTTCTTCATAGTGGGCCAATAGTATCCTGTCCTCAGGATCCTTGAGAACAATGCTCTGCCCCCAGTGTGGTTTCCACAATCTCCTTCATGGAAATCCTTTAGGACTTCTTGGATTTCAGGATCCTCAATGCATCTTAAATATGGTCCTGCAAGAGATCGTTTGTACAACATATTATTCAATATTGTAAACTGAGATACCTTGATTTTGAAAGCCCTAGGGTTTTCTCCTGTAGGAATCTCTCCATGTTGTATGTATCTCATGATTGGAAGGATCCATGATCCTGAATGAGATTAAGTATCATCACTAGGGATGATTGCAGAATCCTCTCCTATCTCCATAGCTACATGATCCTCAATAGCCGGGGTCAGGATATGGATAATAGGGATCTTGATATCCTTCGGGATCTTCAAGGATGATCCTAAATTGGCTAATGCATCTGCCTCTGCATTCTCTTCCCTTGGTACCTGTGTCAAACTAAAGGATACAAAAGAGAGTGCCAATTTTTTGACTATCTCCAAATATTTGATTAGCTTTTCACCTTTAACAGCATAGGATCCATTAAAGTGATTAGTGATCAGTAAAGAATCTACATGTACCTCAAGATACCTGATCCTCATATGCTTTGCAATTTGCAAACCAGCTATCAAGGCTTCATACTTAGCCTCATTGTTGGTAGTTTGAAATTCACAAGCTATGGAGTGGGGTATTATGTCCCCCTGTGGCGATTTTAGTAGTATTCCAAGCCCTGTTCCGTTTACATTGGAGGATCCATCAGTGAATAGTACCCAAGGATCCTTGGTTTCTTCAAGCTGTTGGACTTCTAATTCAGCCTCCTTTTTCAAATCGCTACTAAAATCTGCCACAAAGTCAGCTAAGGCTTGGGATTTGATTGCAGTCCTTGGTTCATATCTTATATCATATGCACTTAACTTCACTGCCCACTTAGCCATCCTTCCTGACATTTCAGGTTTCCTGAGAACATTCTTAATAGGAAAATTAGTTTTAACAATAATGGCATGAGTCTCAAAATAATGTCTTAATTTGGTAGATGCCATTATTAATGCAAGGATAAGTTTTTCTAAATGTGAATACCTGGATTCAGCATCAAGTAAGCTCCTACTTACATAATAAACAGGATGTTGTGTACCTCGGTGATCCTTAACAAGGACCGCACTTACTGCTTTTGAGGATACCGCCAAATATAAGGATAACACATCTCCTTTTTCTGGTTTCATCAAGGCTGGGGCTGAGGATAGGTAATCCTTAAGAGCTCTGAGGGCACCTTCATGCTTCTCAGTCCATTCAAATTTCTTGTTTTTCCTCAGGATATCGTAGAATTCCTTACACTTTTCTGAGGATTTGGATATGAATCTGTTCAAGGCTGCGATCCTGCCTGTCAATCTTTGCACATCCTTAGCATTGGCAGGAGATTTGATATTTACAATAGCCTTGATTTGCTCTGGACTTGCTTCAATGCCCCTCTTTGTCACCATATATCCTAAGAATTTACCTGCCTTAACACCAAAATGACACTTAGAAGGATTAAGTTTCATATTATATTTATCAAGGATATTGAATGCTTCCTCCAAGTCTTTAAGGTGATCCTCAGCCTTCTTGGACTTAACCACCATGTCATCAATATAGACTTCCATAGTGTGTCCAATTTGTTCCTTGAACATCATATTGACAAGCCTTTGGTAAGTAGCACTTGCATTCCTTAGTCCAAATGGCATAGCAATATAACAATATATACCAGTTGGGGTCATGAAGGCTGTATCCTCCTGATCAGATGGTTCCATCTAAATTTGTTGGAATCCAGATGAAGCATCCATGAAAGTTAACAACTCATGACCCGCGATAGCATCCACCATGGAGTCAATGTGGGGTAATGGGAAAGGATCCTTGGGACATACCTTGTTTAAATCAGTGAAATCGACACATACCCTCCACTTTCCATTTTTCTTTTGAAAAACAACCACATTGGCTAACCATCTTGGATACTTAACCTCTCTTATCATACCTGCTCGAAGTAGCTTATCTACCTCTTCCTGGATAATAGCATTTCTTTCAGGTGCAAACTTCCTCCTCTTTTGATGTATAGGCTTGAATGACATGTCAATGCCAAGTTTATGAGTGATTATATCCTTAGATATACTTGTCATGTCTTCATGTTTCCAGGCAAAGGTGGATTTCCTTCTCTTAAGGAAGGATACTAGCTCCTGTTCGATATCGCTAAGGATCCCTGATCCTATGAAGATCTTGGATTCAGGATCATCAGGATCCATGAGGATTTCTTTCAAATCTTGTTCTCTTGCCTCCAAGACATCTCTTGAAGGATACTTTAATTGCTATTGCTCCCTTGGTCTTGAGGCTGGCTTCATTGATGAGGTATAGCAATTTTTAGCCTCCTGTTGATCACTCTCAATTTTCACCACTCCCCAAGGACTTGGAAGCTTTACACATTGATGATAGGTGGATGGGACTGCCTTCATATCATGTATCCATGGCCTGCCAAGGATAACATTACAACATGATAAGCAATCTATAACACAAAACTTTTGATAAGAATGCAATCCTTCAATATAGATTGGGAGTTTGATGTCCCCCAATGTATTCTTAGTTTCTCCACTCAATCCCAAAAGCACTGAGGATCTTGGGATAATATCAGACTCCGGGATATTCATCTTCTTGAGGACATCAAGCTGGATGATGTCCACAGAGCTTCTTCCATCTATAAGGATCCTGCGAACAAAGTGGTTAGAAATAAACAATGTAATTACAAGACCATCATGATGAGGATCCTGGATATCAACACGATCATCCTCATCAAAGGTTATGACTTTATCCTGGGTGACAACGGAGGTCCGGACGGGTCTGTCTCCATTATCCATCTTGGTTTCCTTGGCATGTCTCTTTGCTGCTGAAAAGGAAGTACCACAAATGTCTGGTCCACCGGATATGAAGTTTATGACTTGTGCATCTGCTGGAGGAGCAGGAGCCTTTTCCGGGATCCTTTCAGGATCCTGGATCCTTGACTTCTTCCGTCCCAAGAGTTCCTTCAAATGCCCCTTGCTCAACAAGTAACCAATTTCCTTTCTTAGTGCAATACACTCTTCAGTGAGATGCCCAAAATCCTCATGATATGCACACCACTTGGATTTATCCTTCGTAGCAGCTGGTTTATCACTCTTCCTTGGCCACCTTGCTTTCTCACCTAAATTCTGCATTGCAAGGATTAGTTCATTGTTATCAACAGAAAAACAGTATTCTGAAATAGGAGGATAATCCTCATCATCCTCTTCTTGTTCCACTGAATGCGCATTCTGATTGTCAGACTTATTGTAGAACTTGGATTTGTTGTTCCTGAAGTAGGATCCTTGCTTCTCCTGTTTTGAGGATCCTGCTAATCTATCCTGGATCCTTTTGTCATCCTCTAGGCGGATGAACCTAAGGGCCCTGGTTCTTACTTCATCAAGATTCCTGCAAGGTGTCATGACAAGATCATCATAGAATAATGAATCCCTAAGTAATCCCATTTTAAAGGCTTCTACAGCCGTAGCAATATCCAAGTTAGGAATATCCAAGGATTCTTTACTAAACTTAGTGATGTAATCTCTAAGTGATTCATTTTGACCTTGTGTTACCCTATATAGATCACTAGTTAATCGTTCAAATTTCCTACTACAAGAGAATTGGCTATTAAACAAATTAACTAGATTAGCAAATGAAGTAATAGAGTAAGGGGGAAGACTTAGCAGCCATTTAAGAGCAGATCCTGTAAGTGTGGATCCAAATCCCTTGCATAGACATGCTTCTTTTAACCTTTCAGGAATTGGGTTGATCTCCATCCTTTCCCTGTATTGAGCTACATGCTCCTCTGGATCCGTTGAACCATCATAGAGCTTCATGGATGGTATCTGGAATCTTTTAGGTATCTCAGCATCACATAAGGGTGGTGCAAAACGAGATATCCTATGGCTACCATCTGCAATTTCTGGAATGGGTTTAACCACTCCTGGAACACTGGATATCATATCCTTGAGCTTCTGTAACTCCCTGGCCATAGCCTGATTGATACCCGTATCCTGCATTAAGCCATGGTTAGTGTTGTATAAATTATTAAAAGTGTTACCTCCCACAGGATTCGTGTTTGGAATAGCGGATGTGAATCCATCTTGACGAGACTCTGGCATGATTGAGGGACCAGAGGGAGCAATGGTCTGCATTGGTATGAAGTCTCCTTGATGGATGTCTGAGCTCTGAGGCTGCATACTTCTCAAAAATCCTTGATCCTGAAGGACGTTGGATCCTTGAAGTTGAGATGATCCTTGAACCTGAAAGGATCCTGGAACCAGAGAGGATCCTGGGACCAGAGAGGATCCTGGGACCAGAGAGGATCCTGGGACCAGAGAGGATCCTGGGACCAGAGAGGATCCTAGGACAAAGGAGGATCCTTGGACCTGGGAGGATCCTTGGACCTGGGAGGATCCTTAGACCTGGGAGGATCCTTGAACCTGGGAGGATCCTTGGACCTGGGAGGATCCTTGAACTGCATGCATTCCCAAATATCCTCTTGACGTATAGTATCCCTGATGCTGAGAAGAGGATCCTGATGGTTGGGAAGAGGATCCTTGAGGCTGGAAATGAGAGCCAAATGCCTGATTCATAGTTGTTGTTCCATAACGCCTTCATGGTAATTCACCCAAGTATTGCACGTCCGGAACCGCTGAGTGTTGGGAAGTTATGACTGGAGTGTTAAAGTTCAACGACCTTGGCATCAGAGGGGAGTGATCCTCCACTGATTTCTTCTGTTTCTTGATCTCATCGATCTCCCGGAGGATCCTTTCGTTGGTTTTGTCCTGCTCTTGTGCATGATTCCTCATCTGCAAAATCAGAGTGTAAAGATCATTAGTAGTAGGATTAGTTGAAACAGAAGAAGTTGGTGGTTTTTGGAAAATGGGGGTTGGTTTCTTCACAGCATTCTCAGCATTCTTTTGGGATCCAGAAGGTGGTGGAGGCAAAGGAGGAACGCCTTGTGAAGAACTGAATGATGGCATCAAGTTTGAGGTGTTCTTCGCTGAGGAAGCCATCTGCCTGGTCGTTATGAACCAAAGTGACCGCAAAGATATGAATCTTCTTAGGAATGAAGCACCAATTGCCCCACGGTGGGCGCCAAACTGTTTTGGTCAAAAATCAAGCAATGACCATGTAACCAAACTTTCTGTTGTGAGGTATGATGCTTGGATTGATGAACAACAATAAGGATCACTATGAAATGTAATGAACAAGTGGCACGAAGATTTATACGAGGAAAAAGCCCTTGATCAATGAATGATCTTCGGCAGAAAAAACCTCGGGTAATGGAAACTATCGATCACCAACTCAAATTAAACAAGAAATGTAATACAACTTCGGATGATAGCGAGCTAAGTACAAGGATCACTATAGTGTATCATGTGAAAAAGTGTGTAATCGCCAAGTGAGTTAACAAGAGCTGGTGAGAACAGTTGTACGAGTGTGTGTGTAGCCAAAAATAGCCAAGTGTTTTCTAGTTAGCTCGCTACCCCTTTAAATATAGAAAATATCTACTCTAACTAACATTCCGCAAATGGTGCAAGTCCTCCACGACTCCATAACGTCCACTTCTGGCCAAGCACGTGCGGAATAAACATAGCATATTCTCCAGGAATATCGCCAAGACCAAGTCCAAGTTGATACTCCTGCAAAACAATTTCAAATTCAAAGTAGACAACCGTTAGTACAAGGATCCTTACAATGATCCATGATCCTGATCCTGCAACACTTCTGAGGATCACTACTTCAGACAGAATTGAGGATCACTAAACCCAACAGTGAATGAGGATCACCGATTATTTAGAAATCCACCCCTAACAGCAAGCATGAACACCTTTCCTCCTGGTGCTTTGGGAAGTTTACCAACTATATCCATTCCCCATCTCATGAATGGCCAAGAAGAGGATATAGGGTGCAAGAGCTCTGCTGGTTGATGAAGGATATTACTATGTCTCTGACAAGGATCACACTTCTTGGCATAATCCACAGCATCCTTCTTCATTGTCGGCCAATAGTATCCTGTCCTAAGGATCCTTGAGAACAATGCCCTGCCCCAGTGTGGTTTCCACAATCTCCTTCATGAAAATCCTTTATGACTTCTTGGATTTCAGGATCCTCAATGCATCTTAGATATGGACCTGCAAGAGATCGTTTATATAACATGTTATTCAATATTGTAAATTGAGATACCTTGATTTTGAAAGCCCAGGGGTTTTCTCCTGTAGGAATCTCTCCATGTTGTATATATCTCATGATTGGAAGGATCCATGATCCTAAACAAGACTGTGCACTATCACTAGGAATCACTGCAGAATCATCTTCTATCTCCATAGTTATGTGATCCTCAATAGAAGGAGCCAAAATATGGATGATAGGGATCTTGATATCCTCTGGAATCTTTAAGGATAATCCTAGGTTGGCCAATGCATCAGCTTCTGCATTTTATTCCCTGGGTACCTGTGTTAAACTAAAAGAAACAAAAGAGAGTGCCAATTCCTTGACTATCTCTAGGTATTTGATTAGCTTTTCACCTTTAACAGCATAGGATCCATTAAAGTGATTAGTGATTAACAATGAATCTACATGTACCTCAAGATACCTGATCCTCATATGCTTGACAATTTGCAAACCAGCTATCAAGGCCTCATATTCAGCCTCATTATTAGTAGTTTGAAACTCACAAGCTATGGAATGGGGTATTATGTCCCCCTGTGGCGATTTTAGTAGTATTCCAAGTCCTGTTCCTTTGACATTAGAAGCTCCATCAGTGAAAAGTATCCAAGGATCCTTAGTCTCTTCAAGCTGCTGAACTTCTAATTCAGCTTCTCTTTGCAAGTCACTACTAAAATCTGCCACAAAGTCAGCTAAGGCTTGGGATTTGATGGCAGTCCTTGGTTCATATCTTATATCATAAGCACTAAGCTTCACTGTGACATCTGTGCTTGTGTAATCATTTTACAGACTCTGAACAATTCAATATTAATAAAACAATGTGTTTTGATCCCAATGTTTGTTATTTATGTTTGACATTTTGTGCGTTTTGATTTTTGATCGATTTTAAACTCTATATCGCTTTCTGGAAAGTTATACGCAAACTGGTGCGTAAACGTAATCAGTTTAATGGGACAAACACTCCGGGACAGCAACATAAGCTTAACATACCTTAAATAACCTTTACATAACTTAGAAATAAGTTTTGATGGCTTTGGTATGGCAAAACCAAGTTTATTCGCTCACAGGGACTATTTGCATCAACTTGCAAAAGTATGTCGTTTCGTAAGGCAACTGTTATGGGCTATTTTCTGAGTATTTATATCCTGACTAATATCCTGCTTTTAGTTGTTTGCTTGTGATCAGGATACTGGATTAGGATATTGCTGACATCCTGGGCGATATCCTGGTGTTAACTAAATTAACCACGTGCAGGTTAGAGGCTGTGGGTTACTAACGGTCAGATGGACTTCTTCTCCTCAAGACTCTGGCGTATCTGTTATGTGAGAGACGTTGAACCCGAAAGACCAGGTCTACAACGTTCGAGTGGGGAATATTCGCCGGATCCCGGTTATTTAGGATAGTTTGTTGCATTTCTTTTACTATAAATAGATGGGGGCGGATCAGATTAAGGCACGCAACTTTCACACACACTTTCGAACACTTTTGCTCTCTAGCTCACTGCAAACACTATACATAAACACTTGTATTCGAATTACATTGTAACACCTAGTTGATCCGCATCACATCCTGCACTGTATCCTGATATTTGAAGCAATAGAAGAACAAGGCAGCTGCGATTGTCAGCTCCCGAGGTTTTGTGCCGGCGATATAGATTGATCAAGGGCTTTCCTCGTACATCACGTGTCAACCTTTACTTTTTCGCTCATTGTTTGATCACAGATACAACTCTATATCCTGAGCCGTATCCTGAAACTGTTTTTACAATTAACTTGAATAACATATTTTTGAAACTCATTTCTAGCACACTACCTCACTTAACTAATTTGATCACTTAATTACTTCGGTAATTTTTGACCAAAACAATTTGGCGCCCACCGTGGGGCAAGTGGTACTATTTTTGCTAAAAACTTTAGTAAAATCATTACTCGTTTTCTTTTGTCAAAACTTTTTTCTAAATTGTTTTCAATGGCCTCGAAATCAAACATGAGCTCTTCCACCATGTCTGCTACAACCTCTGCAACAATTGGTTCGGTGCTTCCACCTCCTCCTTCAAGAATGCAAGCTTCATCACACGGAGTTGAAAGTCATGTAGCTCGGGATGTTATCCCCGCTCCCAGTACCCAGGGATCCGGTTCTGTTTTGGCATCTAATGATGAAATTCTGAATTTGTTTGGTAGTGTACAGGAACAGATGAGGCAGCAGCAGGAAACTAATCGGATGCTGATGAGAGAAATACAACTCTTGAAATCCGGCCCAAGTAGACCTGCTGAAGAAACTGTCACTCCTATACAGCCTAGGGCTTTGAACTTCAGTTATGTAGTTTACACTGAGGATAACCGGGGGAACATCGTCCCAAGCCATTCTCGGAATCATACCCCTGAGATACCCTCCTCGGTCAGGATGTCAACTGTGAGGAGCTCAGGATATGCTTCAGGATATGGCCAGAATCCTCATACCGGTAACGTGTCAGATAATAATATCCTTGCTACTAACAATAATGGGTCTTTGCATGATGCAGGTATGACGTCGACATTTACTAGGGAGCTTCAAAAATTGAAGGACATGATATCCAGTGTACCTGGAGTGGTCCAGCCAATTCTGGAAGTATCTCAAGACAGCCACAGGATATCCCGCTTTGCATGTCCTATCTGTGATGTTGAAATCCCAAAAAGATTTCAGACCCCCAACATGAAACTGTATGATGGGACTACGGATCCTGAAGAGCATATTGCCCAGTATAGAGAAAGAATGGAGATTAACCCTATCCCTCCGGAACTCAAGGAAGCATGCTTATGCAAGGGTTTCGGTTCTACCTTGACAGGATCAGCCTTAAAATGGCTGTTAAATGTTCCTCCTCACTCAATTACTTCGTTTTCTCATTTGGTTAATTTATTTAATAGTCAGTTTTCTTGCAGTCGGAGTTTTGAGAAACTAACCAGTGATCTTGACAGGATAACTCAAGGACCTCAGGAATCCTTGAGGGATTATGTGAACAAGTTTAGTCGAGAATCCTTGGATATCCCACATCTTGATGTTGCAACAGCTGTGCAGGCTTTTAAGATGGGGTTACAAAAGGATTCTCAGTTTTATCAGGATCTTGTAATGAATCCCTGCAGGAATCTCGACGAAGCTCGTAATAGGGCTTTGAGATATATCCGCTTGGAAGATGACAAGAAGATGCAAGAGAGGATGAATTCTACCTCAACCTACGAATCAGTCAACAGGAAATCAGAATCCTCATACAAACCATATCACTCCAAGCCATATAGCAGAAATGATAACAAGAAAGTGAATGCTGTTGAAGACGAGGATCCTGAAGAATATCCTGAATTATCTGAATATTGCTTTTCTGTTAATATACCTGAGTTAATGTATGCTATGCAGGGTTTAGGAGACAAAGTTAGGTGGCCTCGAAAGAACCAGCAGAAAGCTGATTGGAAGGATAAATCCAAATGGTGTGCCTTCCATGAAGATTTCGGACATGTGACCGAGGATTGCATTGCTCTAAGGAAAGAAATAAGTTACCTGTTAAGCAAGGGGTACCTGAAGGATTTGCTGGGAAGAAAGAAGAATAAAGGGCAGGATCCTGAGAAGGATCCTGAACGAGCAGCATCACCCCAAGCAGATGCCAAAATAATTAACTTTATTTCAGGAGGATCCGACATTTGTGGGACTTCGTATTCGGCGGCCAAGAGACTTGCAAAGGAAGCTGAGACCGAAAGGGGAGACAAACCAGCTAGGATGACTACCCTTACAACCGATAAAGTGATCACTTTCGATAGTGATGACAGGGATACTGTCCAGGATCCTCACCATGATGCTCTCGTAATAACATTATATGTTGCTAACCATTTTGTACACAGGATATTGGTGGACAATGGTAGCTCCGTCAACATAATTCAGCTGGAAACATTGAAGAGGATGAATGTATCTCCGATGGACATTACTTCGAAGTCCACTGTGCTTGTTGGTTTCAGTGGAGAAGCTAGAAATACCGTAGGAGAGATAAAGTTACCAGTATCTGTTGAAGGGGTCAACTCGATACAACGCTTCTGTGTGATGGACTCCCTATCCTGCTATAACATCATACTAGGCAGGCCATGGATCCATGACATGAAGGCTGTGCCATTGACTTATCACCAGTGCATCAAGATCCCTACCCCTTGGGGGGTCGTCAAAGTTGATAGTGATCAGCAGGAGGCAAAGGAATGCTACTCATCCTCAATGAAATCCTCAACCAAGCCTAATCCAGCATAGCAATTAAAGATGCGGGCCCAGGATATCGTGGAGGCTTCAGAGCAGGATACGAAGAAAGTTATCCTGGATCAGGATAATCCTGATATCTCGGTGCTCGTAGGAACCAATATCCCTCGGGATATTGAAGGACAATTAACTAACTTTTTTAAGTGCAGGATGTCAACATTTGTATGGAAGCATGAGGATATGACTGGTATATCCAAAGACATCATCACTCACAAGCTTGGAATTGACAGCACGTTCAAGCCTATACAGCAAAAAAGAAGGAAGTTTGCTCCTGAACGAAATGCAATTATCTAAGAGGAAGTTGAAAGATTGTTGAAGCCCAAAATGATCAGAGAAGTCAAATTCCCAAGATGGCTGGCAAATGTAGTTGTGGTACAGAAGAAAAATGGGAAATGGAGAGTCTGTGTAGACTACACAGACTTGAATAAGGCTTGTCCTAAAGACCCATTTCCTCTTCCTCATATTGATGCCATGGTGGACGCTACCGCCGGGCATGAGATGTTAACCTTCATGGATGCATCCTCAGGATTTCAACAAATTCAAATGGAGCCTTCGGACCAGGAGGATACTGCCTTCATGACACCAACAGGTATTTATTGCTATACTGCTATGCCTTTCGGTTTGAAAAATGCAGATGCAACATACCAGAGATTGGTGAACATGATGTTCAAAGATAAGCTGGGGGACACAATGGAGGTATACATCGATGATATGGTGGTGAAATCTAAAAAGGTTGAGGATCGCCTCCAGGATATTAAGGGAGCATTTGATATCCTGGATCTGTATAACATGAAGCTGAATCCTGCTAAGTGCCATTTCGGAGTGGGGGCAGGAAAGTTTCTAGGATATATGGTGACCAAAAGAGGAATAGAGGCAAGCCCGGAGCAGATCAAAGCCATCTTAGATATCAAATCACCTTCAAACATGAAGGATGTTCAACGGTTGACAGGCCGAGTAGCAGCATTGAACAGATTTATTTCAAGACCCTCGGAAAAATGCAAGGAATTTTATGATATCCTCAAGAAGAATAAGAAGTTCGAATGGGGAGCAAAGCATGAAGCAGCCTTGCAGGACTTGAAGAGATATCTCTCAACTGCACCTCTATTGATGAAGCCTGAAAATGGTGAACTACTATCTCTATACCTCGCTGTATCAGGGAATGCTGTAAGTGCCGTTCTTATAAAGGACCATGAAGGTCAGCAATATCCTGTCTATTATGTTAGTAAAAGTTTATTAGATTCTGAAACTAGATATTCTCATTTAGAAAAGTTGATATTAGCATTAGTTATGGCATCAACAAAACTTAGACATTATTTCGAGACACATAGGATTCATGTTAAAACCAATTATACTGTTAAAATCGTGCTTAGGAAACCAGAGATGTCAGGTAGGATGGCCAAGTGGTCAGTAAAATTGAGTGCTTATGACTTAGTATATGAGCCTAGAAATGCCATAAAGTCTCAGGCTTTAGCTGACTTTGTGGCTGATTTCAGTAGTGACATTCAAAATGAAGTAGATTTAGAAGTACAGCAGCTAGGAGAAAACTTAGAATGCTGGACATTATATACTGATGGTGCATCTAACGTAAGAGGTGTAGGTTTAGGTATACTACTAAAATCGCCACAGGGGGACATATTACCCCAGGCTATTAGGTGTGAATTTCCTGCTACTAATAATGAGGCAGAGTATGAGGCTTTAATTGCAGGATTAGAGTTGGCTAAAAATATGAATATCAAGAATTTGCAAGTATATGTTGACTCCTTGTTAATCACTAATCATTTTAATGGAACCTATGCAGTTAAAGGAGAGAAGTTAATCGAGTATCTCGAAATTCTCAAAAAATTAGCAGGATATTTCGATATTTTTACACTTGAACAGGTACCAAGAGAGGATAATGCTGAAGCTGATGCCTTAGCAAATCTGGGATCATCGGTTAGGATACCGGAAGGGACCCGAATACCAATATTACATATCCTATATCCTGCGACGAATCCTCATGATAAGGAAGTAATAAGTATTCAGAATCCTGATGAGGAGTATCCTGAGGAGGATCCTAAGTCCTGGACGGCTCCAATCATGAGATATCTCAAGGAAGGACACATCCCAAAGAATGAGAATCCTAAAGCCTTTAGAATGAAGGTATCACGATTCACTATTATAAATGATGTTTTGTATAAGAAATCTCTTACAGGACCATATCTGAGGTGCTTGGAGGATCCCGAAACCAAAGAAGTACTTCAGGATATACATGAAGGGGATTGTGGCAACCATACTGGGGGCAGGTCCTTATTCTCAAAAATATTAAGGACAGGATATTATTGGCTGACGATGAGGAAAGATGCCACAGAATATGCTCGAAGATGTGATGCATGTCAAAGACATAGTAACATATTACATCAGCCTGTTGAACCGCTGTATCCTATTGTTTCCCCGTGGCCGTTTATGAAGTGGGGTATGGATATAGTGGGAAAGCTTCCAAAGGCTCCAGGAGGAAAGGTTTTCATGTTGGCAATGACGGATTATTTCTCCAAGTGGGTTGAAGCAGAAGCATTTGTTCAAGTTAGAGATCAGGAAGTGGTATCCTTCATAAAAAGGAATATCCTGACTAGGTTTGGAGTACCAGCTGAGATAATTTGTGACAACGGATCTCAATTTATAAGTAAAAGGACTACTGACTTCTGCAAGAGTTGGGAATCAAAATGATTACGTCTACCCCGGTACATCCTCAAGCAAATGGACAAGCTGAATCATCAAGCAAGATAATTGTCAACAACTTGAAGAAGAGATTAGGGGCCAAGAAAGGAAGATGGGCAGAAGAACTACCCTTTGTGTTGTGGACTGATAGAATGACGGTAAAAAATGCAACTGGTCAAACCCCATTTTCCTTAGTGTTTGGAGAAGAAGCGGTGATCCCGACGGAAATGGTGATACCTACAGCAAGATTCAACCTCAGGAATCCTGAGCAGAATCCTGAAGTCCTATGCCAGGAGCTGGATACTATTGATGAAACAAGAGATGCAGCACGGCTAAGAATGGCAGCATATCAACAAAGGATATCCAGAGCATACAACAACAATATAAGGACTAGAAGGTTCAAAGTTGGAGACTGGGTGTTAAGAAAGGCTTTTCAGAATACTACTAATCCTGCTGATGGAAAGTTGGCTCCAAAATGGGAAGGACCATATGGTGTTAAGAAAGGCTTTTCACCTTTCTTCCGAATTGGGTTTAAACACCCCGCCTGGAGCGCAAGTTATTCGGGAATAGTTCAAGGTGGCGGGACCAGTCCATGTAAAAGTGGCTGACAATTTCGTTACTATTGGCTATATCCTGAATCCTAAAGGTATATGAGGATTGATCACCCTCTCTCACGAAAGGGTATTTTCATACTCTCTAAGGTTTAAAGGTTTTCACCTTTCTAAGTCTTGGAGTTTATACACTCCCGCCTGTAGCGCACGAAAATTTGGGATTTCCCCAGGGATACGAAGGATGTATCTCCAGTATATTTTGGGTTTTACCCCTGTAACACAAAAAATTGTCTATACAATTGGAACTGATTTCCAGGAAATTTCTAAGTATTCAAGGATATTATGCACAGGGGGCATTCCATCTAAAGCAATTGTATGATGCATAAAGGATCAAAGTTAAGCTAAGAGTCTCGAACTGGGGACATCTTAGTAGGAGAAGTCGCAAAAGGGATTTGAGATTGATACTAGGGTTAGACTCAGTTCCTGGTATGATCTTTCCTTTATAAACTTTACATAAATTTTATAACTCAGGTTAAGGTTTAAGTATCCTAAAAAGGATATATCTTCAGGATATATCTTCAAAATGTGTTTTTGGGATGCGTTTCAGGATATTTGATTAAAATATTTGGAAGTGATACTAGTTTGAAATTAAAACCTTGATCAAACAAGTATTGTCAAAACGGGTTTTAGAAAGTGGACTATCTTTTATTCTTTAAAAGTTTTCTCTAAAGTTGATTGAATTTTTAGGAGTTATATTTAATAAAAGTTTTCATAATGTATCATTGAGTATATTGATCAGGATATTTTCAAAAGATAGTTGTACGAAATTTTCGCAAAGCTAAGATCTACACTAAGAAATACAGAAAACAACAAATAAGTCAAAAGGAAGTTATATTATTAACATGTCAAAAGTTGTGCTTTTGGTTTCACCTCAAACCGAGGCCCATCCACCAAAAGCACAATTAGTCTTTACCATACTTATGTAACGGTTGAAGGTTCTATCTCAAAACGGGACCTGTCCACCTTCAACCGATACGACATTCAAAACAGGTTATACTAACCGATGACCAAGGGCTTCATCCTGAAAACCCAGGACCCATCCACCTTTGGTCATCGTATTGTTCTAGTGCAGGAAATATAAATTGTTCAACGACAGGAAAAGTAAATTGTTTGTACAAACCATAACCATGAAATTTAAAAAAGTGGGCTCCGGCCTTGGCACGTATATCACTTCGCCGCCTAAAGGGCAGCACCTTCTTGATCAACAACTTCCTTCCCAGCATCTGCACCAGCATCCCCCTCAGGATTTTTCTTGGCATCATCACCAGCATTGGCCACTTCCTCTGCCGCCTTAGAAGGCTCTTCACCAGCATGCTTTGCAGGATGAGCGACGGGATGACCTCCAAGATCCTGTAGTTTCGCTTCCCAAGCCTTTACATTCCAGGAGGGGCATTCGAAGCCTAAGTTCTTGGCCTCATAAGCCATCCTTAACCTGGCTTGGAGAAGGGAGATAACAACGGATGCTTTGAGACTGTCCCGATATGAACTCATATCCTGCTGGTATTGGAGAAGGGCGGCATCTAGTTTGGCTTGAGCATCCTCATTTGCTTTGTGGAGGGCAACTTGGTGTTCCTGGGTCATTGCCTTGTATTTGTCTTCATAATGCTGGGACTTGGCAACTACAATTGTTCCTTGATCAGCTATGGTGGCTTCAGCTTTTTCAAGCTTGATTTCCAGCATCTTATTAAGCCCACAGGCGTCTTCATACAAGTGCATGAGACGTTCCAAGCCCTGCAGTTAAAGATAATGGTATCAGTGTAAAATAAACAGGATAATGATTAACATGCATGTTCAGGATATTGGAAGGGAATTTTTACCTGCTTGAGGAATGAAGTAGCTTCATTAAATCCATGATTCTCAAGAGAGAATGTCTCAGAGGCGGCTGGAGAATCCATTTCCTTCCTCTTCCGGGAGCTAGAGGCCCGGGTCCTGGATACCGGAGGAGCTTTAGGAGCGGTAGTAGTCTTTGAAGTAGTAGGCTTTGGTGTGGCAGATGACTTCGGCTTAGATTCTTGTTTGACAGGTACAAGGCTGGAGTAACTATCCAACTCGTCAAGTTGGAAGCCTTCAAGGTTGACAACTGGTACTGCACAAGGGAAGATATTTTTAAAACTCATAATACCTCTGAAAAATAATCGGTTTGATAAATAAAGATAATTACTGAGAATATGCTTACTAGACATCTCTGAACTTGATTTTTGGCTTGAATCTGTAAGAGACAGGGAGAAAGTTCTTTCACTAGCAGGAAGTTGGTAGATTCCTTTGATCCTGGACTTGGATTCCGCACTTGGGGGTGCTAAATCTCTTAAGTTTGCTGCATAAAAACATCAGGATATAAGTTTGGGATATAGTTTAAGGATACACTTGGGGATATTCCTAAAACCCTAGATCCTAACCTTGGTTAACCATCTAACCGGCAGATCGAAACCCTTGTCAATAGAGTCTCTTTTCACGAAAAAGAACTTTCGCCGCCATCGGTCTTCGTTCTTGGTGGCCTTAAGAACTAAAGGGCTCTTGGAGGTGGAAAACAAAAGAAAACGGCTATCGCCATAGGACCTCAACCGGTATGCTATAGGGAGGTCTTCAATACACAAGTCAGGGCAATGGCGAGATCTAATTTGATCTAGCACCATCAAAACTCGCCAGACCATTGGCATAGTTTGAGCATAACTAAGGCCGGTGAGGTTGAAGAAACGAGAGATAAATGGTGGAAATGGGTACCGGATCCCCAAAGAAAAGGGGTAGGTGAAAAACAGACCCACTCGTCTGATGACACGTCTGATCGGATCTCCCGATCAAAAGGGCGAATGACTATTCCAGCGGGAAAGGCGCCGGAATTCTTGAGGGCAGCGATATCGGCATTGTTGAAGCAGCAGATTTCTTTTTCCGGTTCTCATATGAGGTTTTGACTCACGAGGGTTGGGACTGGTTCATCCGAACGAGATCTTGTCAGAGATGCCATGAAGTGTATTAAGCAAACTAAAAGAAACTCTGGAAAAAGAACAGAGAATGAAGGGAAGGATGGTTACCTGAGAATCGCTTGGAGAGTAATGATAAAAAGAAGAAATATCTCAGCTAATTATAGGCTAAATATAGGGGGTAAAGAGTAAATATTGCATTGAAAATGGCACAATGTCACCTCAACCATCGTTTCGATTTAATTGCCTTGATTTACGAGATAGAATTTTTAAAATATATCCGTTGGATTGGTATACCAACAGATATATTTGGGGACAATTGTTATGGGCCATTTTCTGAGTATTTATATCCTGACTAATATCCTGCTTTTGGTTGTTTGCTTGTGATCAGGATACTGGATTAGGATATTGCTGACATCCTGGGCGATATCCTGGTGTTAACTAAATTAACCACGTGCATGTTAGAGGCTGTGGGTTACTAACGGTCAGATGGACTTCTTCTCCTCAAGACTCTGGCGTATCTGTTATGTGAGAGACGTTGAACCCGAAAGACCAGGTCTACAACGTTCGAGTGGGGAATATTCGCCGGATCCCGGTTATTTAGGATAGTTTGTTGCATTTCTTTTACTATAAATAGATGGGGGCGGATCAGATTAAGGCACGCAACTTTCACACATACTTTCGAACACTTTTGCTCTCTAGCTCACTGCAAACACTATACACAAACACTTGTATTCGAATTACATTGTAACACCTAGTTGATCTGCATCACATCCTGCACTGTATCCTGATATTTGAAGCAATAGAAGAACAAGGCAACTGCGATTGTCAGCTCCCGAGGTTTTGTGCCGGCGATCTAGATTGATCAAGGGCTTTCCTCGTACATCACGTGTCAACCTTTACTTTTTCGCTCATTGTTTGATCACAGATACAGCTCTATATCCTGAGCCGTATCCTGAAACTGTTTTTACAATTAACTTGAATAACATATTTTTGACACTTCTAGCACACTACCTCACTTAACTAATTTGATCACTTAATTACTTCGGTAATTTTTGACCAAAACAGCAACGTATAGTCCGAAACATGATCATAAGTTAAACATACCATATATAACCTAAACATAGCTTAGAAATAAGCTTTGATAGGTTCGGTGTGCGAAAACATGCTTATATGATCTTACAGGGGCTAAAAGTGTCAAAAACGGCGTAAGTTTGCATTTTCGCGCATATCTTACGTTCTGGCCACATCTGGACATCCAAAATTTTTGTACACACTAAAATATTTTTATTTTAGTGATCGGCATGCAAAAATACCATTCGTCGCTTGATTTGGTTCATTTTCGCGTCCGTTTTAGTTTCGTCGTAATTTAACGAATAACTTAACCGTACGACCAAATGAGCCGACATCCGAGAGTTTTCCGAGCACATTTTGAGTCCTCTAAACTTTATTGACCTTGTAGAGCCTTGAAAATGGCTTAACGGGGGTCAAAAGGGCCTGAAATGAGCTTAAACCATGTAGGGACCTGAACTGTAATTATATGAAACTGATGCTGATCTGGGAAGGCCATGCGGGTCGCGTAAGCCTGCTCCCTATCCTTACGCGGGCCGTGTGAGGTGCCCAGCAACAGAAAACGTGTTTTTTGAGTAGATCAGCTGTTTCCTTGTATTTTCTTGCAACTTTCTTGTGTAGTAACCAAGTTTAAGTGTTCCCCAAGTCCCTCAATCATATCCTAACATGTGTAGGGCTGGGATCATTGCTTGATCACCACACAAAATGATCTTGATGGCTCTTGATTCCTATAAATAGCCTACCAATTCATTTGTTGCAACTCACACTTTCTCTAAGTTGGAGTTTTTATAACTTCATACCTGAGAGTTTATAAGATCAAGTTCAAGCAAGGACCTTTTGTGAGCCTTCTTTCATTCTTTTATTGCTTACTAGCTTAAAAAGTCAAACAGTGTTTGACTTTCAGTTTGACCAATCAATTGGTCAAGTCAAAGTTCAATTGAACTTTGCAACGTGATTGTAATCACGATGGTTATAATCCTTAGCGATTATACCTACTGATTACCACGTTGACTAGGCGTAGTGACGAGTCAAAGTTTCGGTCAAAATGCGTTTTAGCACGCATTTTGCAACGAAGCTACTTTAAGGTATCAAAACACTTTGTTTTGATACCAAATCAGTTTTCTAAGTAGGTTAAACATGTTTTGACATGTTTAACTCGTCACTATTAGTTTAGTGCTTGTTTAGGGTCGTAAGTTAAGTGGTCTAGACAACCGCTTAGACTTTCGAACTCGACCCGTTTGGTTGATCATTAGGATCCGACCAAGCTTGCTTAGTGATCATAGTTGTATAGGGAATAACCTCTGATGTTATACCTTATGATCACATAGGATTGGTTAGTTTTTTGCTAGTTAGCTTGTATGCCCATAGGAAATGACCAAAATGCCCTTTTTATAGCATAAATCCGTATTTTGCATATGTGAACATATTTTTGACATATAATCTGATTTAGTAACATGTTTAGGGATAATTGGGCATGTAAGACTTGACATAGCACATAGTTAACCATCCGAACATAGTTTTGCGCAAACGACACGTTATAGTGGCTTAAACTACCATAACGGGTCAAAACGGGTCAAAAGCACTTAGGTAGACTTTCAAATCAGAATGTTAGCTCTATTAAATCATACCATATGAGTTCAAATACTCATTTGATTTATAGAACATCATTCTATCCTATCTCCCGATTTAGGATCCGTTTAATACAATAGTTACCTATATTAGGTGCCGGTTGATTCGTGATCCTTGGAGCCTTATTTGGTCTTATTCTCAAGACTATTAGGCAATCCCAAGTGAGTACATAGTTCCCCTCTTTTACCGCTTTCAAATATTTTGGGGTGAAACATTTGTGCATACATGTTACTTTCATGCTTTCTTTGCTTTTATGACATAATCATGCTAGTTTCATCTAGTACATTTATAGTACATGTTTTCAATCATGTTTTGCTATGTATGTTTACTTAGCATGCTAGCACATTGATTTCATAAACACCTTTGCTATGTATGTTTACTTAACATGCTAGCACATTGATTTCATAAACATTTTGCTATGTATGTTTACTTAGCATGCTAGCACATTGATTTCATGAACATTTCTACTATGTATGTTTACTTAGCATACTTAGTACATGGTTTTCACATGCTACATTGGTTATGACATTTGGTATGTTTAATCGGAACAATAATACATTCATTAACATTAGCTACGCCGCTCGGTAGTATGTAATGGTACCATAGGAATTGACAACTCCCGTTTCCGACTTCCTAGGTTTGTTTGGAAGTTGGGAATGACAGAATCCGATATACATAACTTAGATAAACCTTTAATTTGTTTAAGGGTTTGTCGCCACAGTCGCAAGGCTTGAATGTATGCGAATAGACAATACTGCATAAATGTTGGTAATCATAAAGCATTGTTTTCTGCAAAACATAACATTTGATTTAAACTTAGGTTTATTCAAAGCATTGTTTTGTACATTTTCCTACGGGGTTGAGTAACTACTAGTTATTTACCGTACATAACATTGATTATCACATTAACATTTTCACGTAGTTAAGTAGATACTTTCTACTTACTATGCATTACATTTGTTTATACATGATATATTTCACACGTGACATTGTACATGGTTTATACATAAACATTTTAACCTTTAAACAAGACATTTTGGTTGGTTATTGATAAGTGACTTATGTAACGGGGCTATGTGTTATATAATAAAAGCATGGTGGATACGCCGCTGTGACTTCCTATGTATAAGTGCTTTTATTGTATTATACATTGTTGCGTTATCTAAGCCACTTGACAAATATATGAAACATTTTTTTAAGGACACAACATTTTTATACAAAGTAAACATTTTACACAAATTCACTTTTACTTGGTTATTCATTTAACCATGCATATTTCTTTCATGTCATTTGATTTTTATATCGATTTTCACATGATTTCATAAAAGAAAACATTTTACAAGGTTCATGACTACTTTTTGTTAAACCCTTCTTTAAACTACAAGTCATGAATCTTGCATAAACAAAACCTATGTATCTCACATGCATATTTTTTTGCTGACGTACCTATTTTCGCATGTGTTTCAGGTGCTAATGTGTGATGATGTTTGTGCTACACTTAGGCGGACTTGGGCCTTAGTGACTTAAAAGACAATTATTATGTTATGTTTTATTTAAATTCCAAGACAATGTAAACTTTAGTTCTAATAATACAAAACTTTAATTACCATTGTTGTTGAAACAATAATTCTGTCGCCTCACTCCCCGACGTTTCCGCCGCGGTTTGTTGTTTTACGCGGTCGGGGTGTGACATTCACTACCCACTTAGCCATCCTTCCTGACATTTCAGGTTTCCTGAGAACATTCTTAATTGGAAAATTAGTCTTAACAATAATGGCATGAGTTTCAAAATAATGTCTTAGTTTAGTAGATGCCATAACCAAAGCAAGGATAAGTTTTTCTAAATGTGAATACCTGGATTCAGCATCAAGCAAACTCTTACTTACATAATAAACAGGATGTTGTGTACCTTCGTGATCCTTAACAAGGACCGCACTTACTGCTTTAGAGGATACCGCTAGATATAAGGATAATATATCCCCTTTTTCTGGTTTCATCAAGGCAGGAGCTGAGGATAGGTAATCCTTAAGGGCTTTGAGAGCATTTTCATGCTTTTCAGTCCACTCAAATTTCTTGTTCTTTCTCAAAATGTCATAGAATTCCTTGCACTTTTCTGATGATTTTGATATGAACCTATTCAAGGCTGCGATCCTCCCTGTCAACCTTTGCACATCCTTGGCATTGGCAGGAGATTTGATATTCACGATACCCTTAATTTGCTCTGGACTTGCTTCAATGCCTCTTTTTGTTACCATGTATCCTAGGAACTTGCCTGCTTTAACACCAAAGTGACACTTTGAAGGATTCAATTTCATATTGAATTTGTCAAGGATATTGAATGCTTCCTCCAAGTCTCTAAGGTGATCCTCAGCGCTCTTGGACTTAACCACCATGTCATCTATGTAGACTTCCATAGTGTGTCCTATTTGTTCCTTAAACATCATATTGACTAGCCTTTGATAAGTAGCACCTGCATTCCTTACTCCAAATGGCATAGCAATATAACAATAGATACCAGTTGGGGTCATAAAGGTTGTATCCTCTTGATCAGATGGTTCCATCTGAATTTGTTGAAATCCAGATGAAGCATCCATAAAAGTCAACAACTCATGACCCACAGTAGCATCCACCATGGAGTCAATGTGGGGTAATGGGAAAGGATCCTTGGGACATGCCTTGTTTAGATCAGTAAAATCGACACATACCCTCCACTTTCCGTTTTTCTTTTGAACAACAACCACATTGGCTAACCATCTTGGATACTTAACCTCTCTAATCATACCTGCTCGGAGTAACTTGTCTACCTCCTCCTGGATAATGGCATTCCTTTCAGGTGCAAATTTCATCCTCTTCTGATGTATAGGCTTGAATGACCTGTCAATACCAAGTTTATGGGTAATTATATCTTTAGAGATACCTGTCATATCTTCGTGTTTCCAGGCAAAGGTAGTTTTTCTCCTCTTGAGGAAGGATACTAGATCATGTTCAATGTTACTGAGGATCCCTGATCCTATGAAGACTTTGGATTCAGGATCATGAGGATCCACAAGGATTTCTTTCACATCCTGTTCTCTTGCCTCCAAGACATCTCTTGGAGAATACTTTAGTTGCTATTGCTCCATGGGTCTTGAGGCTGGCTTCATTGATGAGGTATATCAATTTTTCGCTTCTTGTTGGTCACTCTCAATCTTTATCACCCCCCATGGACTAGGAAGCTTCACACATTGATGATATGTAGATGCAACTGCCTTCATCTCATGTATCCATGGCCTGCCAAGGATAACATTGCAACAGGATAAGCAATCTATAACACAAAATTTTTGATAAGAATGAAGTCCTTCAATGTAGATGGGAAGTTTAATGTCCCCCAATGTATTCTTGGTTTCTCCGCTGAATCCCATAAGAACTGAGGATCTTGGGATAATATCTGATTCAGGGATATTCATCTTCTTGAGGACATCAAGCTGAATGATGTTCACCGAGCTTCCTCCATCGATTAGGATCCTGCGAACAAAATGGTTAGAAATGAACAAAGTAATAACCAGACCATCATGATGAGGATCCTGAACATCAACATGATCATCCTCATCAAAAGTTATAACTTTCTCCTGTGTAACAGTAGAGGTCCGGATGGGTCTATTTCCATTATCCATCTTGGTCTCCTTGGCATGTCTTTTGGCTGCTGAAAAGGAAGTACCACAAATGTCTGATCCACCGGATATGAAGTTTATAACTTGTGCATCTGCTGGAGGAGCAGGAGCTCTTTCTGGGATCTTCTCAGGATCCTGGATCCTTGACTTCTTCCTTCCCAAAAGTTCCTTTAAGTGCCCCTTGCTTAACAAGTAACCAATTTCTTTTCTAAGTGCAATACACTCTTCAGTGAGATGTCCGAAATCCTCATGATATGCACACCATTTGGACTTGTCTTTTGTTGCGGCTGGTTTATCGCTTTTCCTAGGCCATCTTGCTTTCTCACCTAGATTCTGCATTGTAAGAATTAATTCATTGTTATCAACAGAAAAACAGTATTCAGAAATGGGAGGATAATCCTCATCATCCTCTTCCTGTTCTACTGCATGCACGTTCTGGTTGTCAGACTTGTTGTAAGGTTTCGACTTGTTGTTCCTGAAGTAGGATCCTTGTTTCTCCTGCTTCGAGGATCCTGCTAGTCTTTCCTGGATCCTTTTATCATCCTATAATCGGATGAATCTAAGGGCCCTGGTTCTCACTTCATCAAGATTCCTGCATGGGGTCATGACAAGATCATCATAGAATAATGAATCCCTAAGTAAACCCATTTTAAAGGCTTCCACAGCCGTAGCTATATCCAGATTGGGAATATCTAAGGATTCTTTACTAAACTTAGTGATGTAATATCTAAGTGATTCATTTTGACCATGTGTTACCCTATATAGATCACTAGTTAAACGTTCAAATTTTCTACTGCATGAGAATTGACTATTAAACAGATTAACTAGGTTAGCAAATGAAGTCATAGAGTAAGGGGGAAGACTTAGCAGCCATTTAAGAGCTGATCCTGTGAGTGTGGATCCAAAACCCTTGCATAAACATGCTTCTTTTAACCTCTCTGGGATGGGGTTGATCTCCATCCTTTCTCTATATTGAGCCACATGTTCTTCTGGATCCGTGGAACCATCGTACAGCTTCATAGTTGGTATTTGGAACCTTTTGGGTATCTCAGCATCACAAATAGGTGGTGCAAAACGAGATATCTTGTGGCTCCCATCTGCAATTTCAGGAATGGGCTTAACCACTCCTGGAACACTGGATATCATATCCTTTAGCTTCTGTAATTCTCTAGCCATAGCATGATTGATACCTGTATCCTGCATAAAGCCATGGTTAGTGTTGTAAGAATTATTCAAAGTGTTACCTCCCAGAGGATTCAAGTTTGAAATTCCAGATGTGAATCCATATTGACGGGATTCTGGTATGACTGAAGGACCAGAAGAAGCAATGGTCTGCATTGGAATGAAGTCTCCTTAATGAAAATCTGAACTTGAGGGTTGTACACTTCTTAAGAATCCCTAATCCTGAAAAATGTTGGATCCTTGGTGAATACCTTTAAACCTTTGAAGGGATCAGGATCCCTTAAACGTGAGAGAGGGGGCCAATCCTCTAATCTTACGGTTCATCCTGAGTATATATCCTGGAGTTATATCCCGAGGCATATCGTTCAAAACAGCCTTAGACTAAGGTGGGTGTTAGATTGGCTAACACCCCTCCGATGCTTAAGTCAGTATTGGGTTCAAAAGAATAAAATTAAACATATTTAAAAGAGATAGAATTCATACCGTCCTGAGTTAGAAATTAAATTCTAAACTCACTTGAAATAGGCTTTGAGGTGTATAGCATTCCAGGATCTTGGTATCATATCCCCTTCCATATTCTTGAGCCGATATGCTCCTTTTCCATATTCTTATTCAATTTCATAGGGTCCTTCCCATTTAGGGCCAAGTTTTCCATCAGTAGGATTAGTAGTATTCTGAAAAGCCTTCCTTAACACCCAATCTCCAACTTGAAACCTTCTAGTCCTTAGGTTTTTGTTATATGCTCTGGATATCCTCTGTTGATATGCTACCATCCTTAGCTTTGTCGCATCCCTTGTCTCATCGACAGTATCCAATTCTTGGCATAAAGCCTCAGGATTCTTCTCAGGATCCCGGAGGTTCGATCTTGTTGTAGGTATCACCATCTCTGTCGGGATCACCACTTCTGCCCCAAACACCAAGGAAAATGGGGTTTGCCCAGTTGCACTTTTTACCGTTGTTCTATCAGCCCATAAGACAAAGGGTAATTCTTCTTCCCATCTTCCTTTCTTAGCACCTAGTCTTTTCTTCAAATTGTTGACAATTATTTTGTTTGAGGATTCTGCTTGTCCATTTTCTTGAGGGTGTACTGGGGTTGATGTGATCATCTTGATCCCCCAACTTTTGCAAAAGTCAGTAGTTCTCTTGCTGATAAACTGAGAGCCATTATCACAAATTATCTCAGCCGGTATTCCAAATCTGGTCAGGATATTCTTCTTTATGAAGGATACTACTTCTTGATCCCTGACTTGCACAAAGGCCTCAGCTTCAACCCACTTGGAGAAATAATATGTCATTGCCAGCATAAAAACCTTTCATCCTGGAGCTTTTGGAAATTTTCCCACTATATCCATACCCTATTTCATGAATGGCCAAGGGGAAGCAATGGGATATAATGGGTCAGCAGGCTGATGTAGTATATTGTTGTGCCTCTGACATGTATCACATTTTCGAGCATATTCTGCAGCATCTTTCCTCATAGTCGGCCAATAGTATCTTGTTCTTAGCACCTTCGAGAATAATGACCTACCCCCAGAATGGTTGCCACAATCCCCTTTTTGTATATCCTGAAGTACCTCCTTGGTTTCAGGATCCTCCAAGCACCTCAGGTATGGACCTGCAAGAGACTTCTTATAAAAAACATCATTTATAATAGTAAAACGAGATACCTTCATCCTGAAAGCCTTAGGATTCTCATCCTTTGGGATGTGTCCTTCTTTGAAATATTTCACGATCGGGGCCGTCCAGGATTTAGGATCCTCCTCAGGATACTCATCACCAGGATCCTGGATACTTGCTATTTCCTTATCCTGAGACTTGAAGAGTTCCATCGCATGATACAGGATATGTAGTATTGGTATTTGGGTTCCTTCCGGTATCCTGACTGATGATCCCAAATTTGCCAAAGCATCTGCCTTGACATTATCCTCCCTTGGTACCTGTTCAAGTGTAAAAACATCGAAATATCCTGCTAATTTTTTGAGAAATTCAAGATACTCGATTAACCTTTCACCTTTGACTGCATAGGACCCATTGAAATGGTTGGTAATTAACAAGGAATCAACATATACTTGCAAACTTTAAATATTCATATTCCTGGCCAATTCTAATACTGCAATCAAAGCTTCATATTCTGCTTCATTATTAGTGGCAGGAAATTCACACCTAATAGCCTGGGGTAATATGTCCCCCTGTGGCGATTTTAGTAGTATACCTAATCCTACACCCCTCACATTAGATGCACCATCGGTATATAATGTCCAGGATTCTAAGGTTTCTCCTAGTTGTTGTACTTCTAGGTCCACTTCATTTAGAATATCACTACTGAAATCAGCCACAAAGTCTGCTAGAGCCTGAGACTTTATAGCATTTCTAGGTTCATATACTAGATCATAGGCACTTAACTTTACTGACCATTTAGCCATTCTACCCAACATCTCATGTTTCCTAAGCACATTTTTACCAGGATAATTAGTTTTAACATGAATCCTATGTGTCTGAAAATAATGTCTAAGCTTAGTTGATGCCATAACTAGGGCTAATATCAATTTCTCTAAGTGTGAATATCTAGTTTCAGCATCTAATAAACTTGTAAATAGTCCCCTGGTTCGTACGGATCGTCACAGAATTGTATATCTAACCTAGAGTGCGGAATCCCCTAGATCAGATTTGTTACAGAAACAAGTAGAAACACAGAATTCAATCAAACGGGTCTTCTATTGATTATCCAAACTAGAAGTTTTACAATCAATTCAAGACCTCACAACCTCACAGCCTATCTCTGTGATCTTGCTAAACCCAAATTTCGAAATCTCTCACTCTCTCTCTACTTTCTCTCTCTAGAATTCTCTTACTCCTAAAACCCTAATCACAAAACATGTTTATATACCACATGTCTGTGAACTGGGCTTCCCACTGGGCTAGGCCATTTTCCAAGCCCATTACAACAATAAACTCCCTAACCAATAAGCTAGGCCCATTACAAAATATCCAAAGACTAAATAATCAAACTATTAAGCTGTTGTCACCGAATATGCACCAACAGACTCCCCCTTGACAATAGCTTCATAGTGTAACTTTGTCTTCAAACATCTTGTGTTCTTTTGGTCTTTGGATAGCGTCAGCTACACAGCTTCTGACATCAACAGACTCCCCCTTAGCTGATGCTTCCAATCTCCAAAACGTTCATTCATTGTAGATCAGTTAGCTAGCAATCTTTGGTTAAGCAAGTAAGCTCCAACTCTTCCATATATCTCTCTGCAATGTAGTAGAAGGATCCTACCATGCATCTTCACACGTTCTTTGCTTCACTCTCAATTTTCACTTTACTTGTATTCTGCACTTCATTTTGATAACTGCATCAATCTGTTTAGCAACACAAGCAAGTATCTCGAAAAACCATTAGTCCTTTTCGCATTAAAGATAAACCAATATTTTATCTTAATTTGCAAAAACAACTACCCGTCAGTTTAAAATGGAAGTCTTTTAAAAAGAAAATATTTTTGGTATTTTTGATTTTTTTTAAAACAAACTAACAAACTAAACAAAACAAAACTCAAACATATTTATAATTTCATCTTTTTGTGAGAATCATGTGCAAGAAGATCATATCAGCAAAATTAAACTGTTTTCACACTAGTAGTTAATTCTTTATTTATTTTCATGAAAAGCAGTCCAAGACGATTACCAGTATGTTTGTCCACTTAAACAAAATGCATGAACATTTCAAGTACCATTACCGTATGATACGTTAAGGTAATTTTATTTCTGATATATTAGTGTGTCCCACTTCAGGATATACCCCCGCGATCAAGGTATGCACAAAAATTCATCGTAGTAGGTGAGTATACTGAATTCATCCATTTTGTTTTTCAACGTTTAGATAATTGGTGATCAGGTCAGTACTTCCGTACAGCAAAGAGACCAAAATATCTAACGAGGGCTATGACAAATACCATTTTTGGTACGATTTATGCATTTTGCACATTTTGAATGACTCTCTATGAGAGCTTTTTCATTTATGGGTTTTGGCATTTTTAGCTCTTTTAAGATATTCTGGTTGTGCCTAGGTCAGCATGTATCTGGATGCAGCAGAAGGACAACCTTGATATCCCCGGATGAAATAACAGTATAAAGACCCAAAACCTCAGATTTTGGCAATCTATCAACGCAAGATTTAAGGTCATTAAACCATACACCACTGATGTGTTCCTCACTCATACACAGTTTATTTAGGTTTATATCACATTGGTAAGTTGATTATTTCATGCTTTTGCCTACTGGTACATCATATGATGAAGCTGCTATCACACTTAAGCAATTTAATTTATGTTTCAGTGTGACAGTCTAACTTGCTGATGTACTATCATTTCTCCTTTTTCACACAATGAAATCTCTTTTTTTTTCAATTTTTTTATTTTTTTTTATGTTTTTGATTTTTCAATGTTTTTGTATTTTTAAATTTTTTAATTTATAACTTACTCCCCCTAAACACACGCACTAACTAAATTCTTTTTGGCTTAGGGAAATTTCTCCCCCTAAATTTTTGTTTTTATGGAGTAAGTTTTGAAAACACAAATTTACAAACACAAACAGACTCCCACTTTAACCTGACAATAAGTTTTTCACTTTTAAAGTTTTAGAATAATCATAATAATCACTAAAGTAAATAGTTCGTTACCAAGGTTAACCCACTATTCACCTCAGACGCTTTACAGGAACAACCACTGTCGAACACATCAACAGTCCTTCTTGGTCATCCTGCACACACTCAACAACTCACTTAGACTTAACAACCCAAACCTGGCCGGTTTTGGGTCGACCATGTAAATCTATATACGAAGCTTCTAACCAATATCCATCACACCTTACTGGTGTCTTGGATGTTTTACCCGTTGTTGAACAAGATTTATAACTTCCACTAGGTCTTTGATCATAAGAGTTGCAATAAACTCTCAGGTTTTCTGACCTTTGAAAATTATTATCTTGATACCTTCTTCTCCCATAATCATACCATGAATTTTGGAAAAAATTTGGATGTTGTTGAACATTCAAGTTACTGAAACCCCTATGTTCATTTCTTCTTTGAAAATTCCGATTACCGTTAGTATGGTATAGATTTTGATATCCAAAATTTTTATTTTGATTTTGAAACCGATTTGATTTACCATTAAAATGACTAAATTGTGTAGAATTGCTTCTTCGCCAATCAAATCTTCTTGATGTTGAAGTTTTAGACTGAAAACTTGGTTGATTATATTGACAATGTTGTACAACATTATTATTCAAACCAACCCTATTCCCTTCCTTAACTTCATCAACTTTTTGCTTATTTTTCTTCAAAGGACAACAACTCGCCACGTGCCCTTTGTTGTGACAATTAAAACAAGATTTTGTCTTATAAATTCTCTTTTTCTGAAATCTCTTTTTAAATGTTTTCTTCTTTTCCTTTTCAGTATCCTCATCTGATTTATGAGGTGTACTGTTAGACTCAACAGATTCTTTCAAAGATTCTGAACTACTTGGCAAGTCCACAGCTATCGGATCCACTATAGCTGGTGTAGTAGGCGCAAAATCAATTAACTCATTCTCTTTAGGTAAAAAAAAGAGTAATCTTGATCCTTAGAAGATGAAGCTTTAGTAAACCCCACTCCCGTTCTATCATTACTCTTTTTCAACCCTTTTTGAATTTGAGTCCTAACTAATGAAGAATTTCCAAATTTGTCTAACTTTCCTTTAAGTTCAACAATTTGGTCTTGTGCAATGGCCAATTCCCTGCACTTTTCAGAAAATTCATTAGTTTTATCCTTTACAGTCTCACGAGCCAAATCAATGATCTGCAACAGTTCATTAACTTTGCTTGTTAAACTGCTGATTTCTTGTTCATTTGATTTGAGTTTATCTAAACAATTTGACTCTTTTTTAATCAAAAGAACATTTGACTCTTTTTGTTTTTCCAATTCAGCTAACAGAATTTTGTTCTGCTCCGATAGTCTGTTAACTTTACCTTGTAGTTCAGTGCAATTATGACATGTATGACTTACAGATTCTGATGATACCTTCACCTCTGCTATAAGTCCGTTCACATCAGTCAAGCCCTTTGAAACTTCTGTATCCTTCTTCTCACCATTCTCCTTATCATCTTTCTTCTTCTCTTCTACCACAACATCTGCTTTTTCATCTAAAGCACGACCTCCTACACTCTTCCTTGATGAATTCTGATAACGTTTTTCTAAACCTTCCCACAGATCTCTAGAAGTCCCATATTTCGTGAAGATATGTTTAATGCTCTCAGGCAAGGACTTCTTGATCACTGCTAAAGCTTTCTTCTCAGCATCAAACATAAGTTTCTCAGATTCATCCATCATCTCATAAGAAATCTGTTGGTGCATGCGCCTGTCGACTTCGTCTTGTATCGAGTCTTGTATGTTTTTAGATAGATCAGGGCACGTTATTCGAGGAAAATGTCAAATATAGGGTGGATGGCAGTTTCAAGCGAAATAACATCTTGAGGTTTCGCTTGAAATGAACATGTCCACTTCAAGCGAAATCAAATATTCTTATTTCTCTTGAAGCTGATTTCGCCTGAATCATGATTTCGCTTGAGTCTGTTTGGAGCGAAATCAGGATCCTATATATATCTTTGTGTCTTGTTCATTTGTAAGAATTCCGGTCAGAGCAACGAAGTGTTGCCAAAGTGTCGTCTCGCTGTAAAACGTTTGCTAATCAATATAACGATAGTTTAAAGTGTATATTGTGCTGAATTGATCTCAGAATGTCTGTTTCCGCCTTTCGTTCTGAGTAAAACTCTTTTGATCGACTCGTTCGGGTCTGAAAACGATCCTACAAATCAGAGCTCAGGAAGAAGAGTTCTTACTAATTCAGCTGAAAATTCTGATTTCTACACCTTCTTTTTCAAAATTTACAAGTTTTTACGGTTAAAATCAACTAAATTTTTCACAGAATGTGTGCATTAGTGTTTTAACAAAGCCTTGAAAGTTTCAGGCCTAAAATTGATCTAAATCAGATAAAAAAATTGAGATTTCACTTGAAAAACAGCTTGAGAATATGACATCAGTAGTATTTCGCTTGAACTGACATGTTGATTTCGCTTGAAATCACATTTTGGATCTGATTTCGCTTGAAAATACAGATTGATTTCGCTTGAATCATTATTTCGCTTGGAAATTTGTGTTGATTTCGCTCGAGACAGTATTTCGCTTGAAGAGTTCTGTTGTTTTCGCTTGAGATTTGCTATTTCGCTCCAAAATTCTTATTTCGCTTGAGTGACCAGGTTTGAAACTTGTGATTTCGCTTGAGTACACTGTTTGTGAACTTTGAAAAATCTAATCATGGACGAGGAATTTTTCAACGCATTCGCTACTCCGGTTACCCCTATCACTTTGGCACAGAATACGATGTTGGAAAACAAAACAGGGACGATGCAAAAGTCGTCTAAGCTCATGAACATCGAGGAATATAAAGGTTGGGAGGGACGGTTTGAGAATTGGGTTCAAGCAAACTACTTAGATGCTTGGGAATGCGTTGAGACGAAATATATTAGACCGACAAATGATGATGAAGAGGAGGTTGCAATTAAAGACCTTAGTGCTGCAGACAGAAAGAAATACAAAGATGAGAAAATGATGCTGAGTTTACTACAACAAGCTGTGAAGGAAGATATCTTGGTTCTATTACAACACAATGGAACTTCTTATTCAATCTGGAAAGCATTAAGATCGAAGTTTCATGGAAGTCAAGAGATGGTTAAAAACAAGAAGTCACTTTTAAAGAAAGAGTTTGATCTGTTTCGTGGGTTGAAACATGAAAGTACAAGACAAATCATTGAAAGATACTGCAATTTGCTAGCTAACATGAAGAGGTTGTGCATCGAGAAAGATAATGAAGAATTGATCGAAAAGCTAGCTGATGCATTGCCATATGAGACTTGGGGTACATATCTCATGATGTTGAGGAACAAGAAAGGTTTTAGCAATCTGACACTAAGCAAGTTCATTGAAAAGATTGAGGCTCAGGAGATGGAGCAGAGAAAGGTTTTGAGAATGAAAGATTTTGACGGTGAACAAGACATCGGACTTTATTACAAAGGTGGTGTCAGTGATAAATCCACCATTTTGTCACCGAAGGTTGTAGGATCGGTTTGCGACCCGAACGAGTCGTTCAGAAGAGATTTATCAGTTTCATAGGCGGAAACTAAGAAACCGATTGCGAAACAGCTTGCGTATCACTTTAACACTGATTATATTGATATACTATCGTTTACAATCAGTCCTCACACCGGCAGCACCTCGGTATGGAATTTCAGAAACGTTACAAATGATTTAGCTTGAAGGCTATTTATAGTGGTGTTGATTTAGCTTGAAATGACACATGCCACTTTCAAGGGAAATCAACATGTTGATTTAGCTTGAAACTGTCATGTGACACTTTCAAGGGAAATCTTGATTTAGCTTGAAACTGTCAAGTAACATTTTCAAGGGAAATCACCACTTTCAAGCTAAATTACATTAAACACACTCTAAAACCTCCTATACTCTCATATAACAAGATCTAATCTAACAATTCTAATCCTAGACTCGATACAAGACGAAGTCGACAGATGAATGCACCAACATACTAGAACTAGGCTTTTTCATTTAAGTTTGTATCGTTATCGCAAATCTACTAGTCTAGCTGAGCCTACCGTCACATCTTTAGTGAGACCGTTTATCACATTTTATCTTTCCATTTCTTTAGCATGCTGTGACAGTCCAACTGATCTACTATCATTTCCTCTTTTTGACAACAAAAACTCATTTTTTCTTTTTTCATTTTTCAATGTTTTTGACATTTTCAAATTTTCTAATTTTTTTAAAATTTTTTACTTCCCCTAAAATCAAAATATGTCTCAATTTTGATTTTCTGGAAAAATTTGAAAACAAGCTGTACAAGAAATGTGACAACATGACGAGAATTGCTTCAATTCTCCATCCACTAGGCATGAACAATCAGAACTCCCCCTGACAACAAACTATTTTCCCATAGTGATTTCAAAACACTTAAGTTTGTTTTAATCAAAATGGTTTTTCCAGAAAATTAGTTTTGTAAGTCATTTCTCAAACATGGGGTTTCATCACCTTGTTCTTTCAACCACTTGTAAGATTTAACATTTATCGATTTTAACAACACAATCACATGTAGAAAATCAAGTACAACTTAATGTCCCTGATTTACCACTTGTAAGTCGAAATATCACTTTCGTGAATTTCTCAAGAAATGTGCCGATTCATGTTCCACGCTTACCAACCTGGGAACTCCGGCAAGTCAGGTTTTTCATTTAAACAGCTTCACCCAAGCCTGACGGTCCTTGGGTGATTTTGAATTCTTGTTCAACAATGGTGGAAAATTTGCATCATCCATTGTTAAACCTGAATTCTCAGTTTTTACCTCAACTACCGGCTCTTCTGGCTTTACCGTACCAGAATCATTGCCTGCACATGGCTTGTCTGACTTTAATCTGTCAGATTCATCGCCGACCATTTTCTTCTTCTTCTTTTCTTCTTTCGTCCTCAGATTTGTATCTGATGAATTCGTCTTGCTTGACTTTGCAATCGAGAAAGTCGATTCATCAGAACTCTTATTTGATCTATCCAGTGAACCCGAGGACAAGATCTTCTCTAGATACTCTCTAGCCTTCTTCCTCTTCTTCCTCAGTCTGTCTTTCTGCCCCTGAGAAAGCTTCACTTTCGTTTCTTGAACTTTAGGTTCTTGAACCTTCTGTTCTTTGGGCTTGACATTGACTGATTTCTTTTCCATTTTCTGAGATTTAGCCCTCAATCTTCCCATTGATCTCATTGGGCAATCTCTATCAATATGGCCAATGATGTTGCAGTTAAAACATCTTCTTGATTCAACCCTCCAATTCTGGTAGTTAACAGCAATGTGTCCTTGATAGCCGCATCTGTAACACACTCTATTATCGTACCAATCACCATTTTTAGTCCAAACACTTAGTTCAAAGCACTGTTTAGCTTGGTGATAATCTTTCCTCCTCTTGTTTGCTAGATTTGACTTTTGAGCACTGTGGTCCGACCTGCACCACTTATTGCCAACAATTTTAGAGTTTTCATTTTTCGATTTTTTGTAATTTTTCATTGGGATTGGATGATCGATCTGATGAGCTTTTATTATCTTTTTGAACATTTTTCAAAATTTTCTCTTTTTGTTTTTGTTCCACTTTCTTCTTCAAAGGTTTTTGCTTAGAGCATTCTCCCTTTTCAGTTGATTGTGGAACAGTTTCTTGAAATTTTTCTTTTAATTTCAAAAACAAATTTTGTTTTTCAATTTTATCTTTTTCATTATCAGATTTTTCATCACAATCTTTAACTTTGACATTGTCAAAGTTTGTGACACCGTCACTTATTGTAACAGAATTGATCGGTTTTGGACAAGGGAACTCAGATGAAGTCACAAAACCTTTCAATTTCTTTTCAAATTCATCAATTTTGTTCCTTGAATTCTCAACTTCGTGTTCAAGCTAAGAGATTCTTTCAAGATGAGACTTTATTGATTTTTCAATCTCATTCTTCATGTTTTCAAGAACAGACTTTTCTTTTTCCAAAACATTTATTTGTTCTTGAATTTTTGTCTCATTTGCTTTCAGATTCTTATTCTCAAGCTTTATCCAGAAATCTTCCTTTTCTGAATTTAACTCCTTTTCTTCTAACTCTTTGATTTTCTTTCGAGCACATTCACATTCTTTTTCAAGTCGAATAATCTTGTCAAGATGAGAATTGATAGCAATTTGTTTTTCAAGATTGTTTTTACCAAACAAATCTTTCTCATCTTCTAAAATTTTTATTTGACTTTGAAAAACTTTTTCAATCTTCAATTTTTCATTTTCAAAATCTTTCAATTTATCTTCATAATTTCTTGCATTTTCTTTCAACTTCTGATTTTCCAATGTCAAACTGTTCAAGTTACTTAACAGTTTGTCATTCTCAGATTTCACATTTACA
Source organism: Helianthus tuberosus (assembly GCA_030545235.1). Classification (NCBI taxonomy): domain Eukaryota; kingdom Viridiplantae; phylum Streptophyta; class Magnoliopsida; order Asterales; family Asteraceae; genus Helianthus; species Helianthus tuberosus. Next base: position 3,730,762 of record CM060417.1, read on the forward strand.
CAATTTTCCTGCATAACAAGAATCTGCTTATCATCAGCTTGCTTCTTATCATTCAGCTTTTTGACTTCCGATTTCAAACTTTCCACATCTTTCAAGAGTTTGTCATTGTCAGCTTCAAGTTTATCACATTTAGAGCACACTGATGCAGAACTTGAAGATTCATTCTTCACAGATTCTTCATTCTTTGGAGCTTGCTCTTCTTTTGCCCTAAATGTACCTGCACAAAAGATTTTAACGAAATCAAGAGGATTTGCATACTCATCAATATAACAACCTCTCTTAATATCGTATTTTATCACATATTTTGCCCTAACACATTCAACAATCCTTTTGTTCATCTCATCAATCACATCTAAGCCCATATCCATCAAATGATTTTCCAAGACATTTATCATTTCTTTCCTTTTCTTTCCATTTTCAAATTCATGAGTTTTAAGTATGCTGATGAATCTTTTTAGATGTAATTTTGAAAAATTTGAATCCTTTCTTAAAATTTTCAAAAATTCACTCCATTCAATAGGTAATGCATCTGCAAATTTTTCTATTTTTTCAGCATCTGATGGAAATATCTTATGATTTTTTAAGTAACCAAGTAAGACTCCATATCGGTTATCTAATTCTTCCAATGTTTCATTTTTCAAACATGCAAAATATTTAAACCTTTTGACCCAAAGATCCTTTTTCACATTTCTATAACTATCATCCAAATACCCCATATACCAATCATTTAATCTTTCAAGATCATGATTTTCCATCTCATCAAATACCACTTCCATTTTTCAAGTATAAAGTGGGTTGCACTAAACAATGATTTTGCTGATGATGATTACATGCAATCGCAAATCTCAAACCCACTAAGCTTTGATCCAAGCCCACTAAAACGACAAACTTCAAGTGTTTTTTTTTTTTTTATTAAAATTCTGATTGGACCTCAACACTTTAAAAAATGATTTTTTTATTTGACCGAAATGTAAGTGACCACCTCTATACACAATGATATAACCGAGACCATGGGCTTATCAGCAATCACATGCAACACTTAAATGTCTGACAATCACAAATGCAAGAACCGAACTCAAATTAATTGATACAATTTTCAATGTATTGCCGACAATATCAATTCCTAATTGATCGATTTTTTTAATATATGTCCGGCAAGTTCAAGTCAATCAGCAAAGAATTCACAAGTCTGCAAATTATCAGTTCCAATGCATATTCACATGCTCTCTTTTCTCAATACCTGACAACCTCGTAAAATGATTTACAAAAATCGAGAACTTTTAATCAGTTCACACTACTCAAAGCACAACTTTGTTCACTTAATCAAACCAATGCAATCCTGACACAAGTCACATAATTTTGTTTAATGTTTTCACCCAACACACGATGCACTTTCTCGTGAAAAACAAAAAACAGTTCAAGCGATAAGATTGTCTGATGATAATCACGTGGTAGACACTATTAACTTTCAAGTGATATTAACACTATGTTTCAAGCGAAATCTCAAACTTTTTCAATCGAAAACTACATGATTTTCAAGCGAAATCCTTGATCTTTTCAAGCGGAATCGTACAAATTTCAAGCGAAAACTAACAAAATCTCAAGCAAAACCTGCATATTGTGAACTTTCAAGCGAAATTATCAACTAATCTCAAGCAAAATCATGATGTCATCATTTTCGGTCCGTTTTTAGTCTGATTGAACATGTAAATGATCAAATTAAGTTCCAAAACTTTTAAGGGTTTGTTAAAACCTCATTACGCTCGTTATGTGAAAGTTTTAGCCGATTTTAACCGTGAAAAGTTTTTTATTTTGTGAAAGAATGGTGTAGAAATCAGAAAAAGTGACGTAAACTGGCTGTTTTGGCAAGATCTCTTCCTCCTGAGCTCTGATACCACTTGTAGGATCGGTTTGCGACCCGAACGAGTCGTTCAGAAGAGATTTATCAGTTTCAGAGGCGGAAACTAAGAAACCGATTGCGAAATAGCTTGCGTATCACTTTAACACTGATTATATTGATATACTATCGTTTACAATCAGTCCTCACACCGGCAGCACCTCGGTATGGAATTTCAGAAACGTTACAAATGATTTAGCTTGAAGGCTATTTATAGTGGTGTTGATTTAGCTTGAAATGACACATGCCACTTTCAAGGGAAATCAACATGTTGATTTAGCTTGAAACTGTCATGTGACACTTTCAAGGGAAATCTTGATTTAGCTTGAAACTGTCAAGTAACATTTTCAAGGGAAATCACCACTTTCAAGCTAAATTACATTAAACACACTCTAAAACCTCCTATACTCTCGTATAACAAGATCTAATCTAACAATTCTAATCCTAGACTCGATACAAGACGAAGTCGACAGATGAATGCACCAACAAAGGTAGAGACTGCTTACAATGCAAAGAGTTCTTCCGGAGGTTCATCCAAAGGATCTAACAGCAACACAAATTTTTCATCATATCCATCATTTGATCCGAACATTTCAACAACCAAGATTGGCAAGAAGCTTCAATGCAATATTGTTCTGAATCTGGAGAATGATGAGGATTATTCAGCAAAAATTGCTAAGTGTCACATGTCTTTGTTGGGAACTGTATTGGAATCTTATGGTAGTTTTGTTGCAGGTCGGATCGGGAATCCAATGTTGACAAAACAGGATTACGATCAAATAGATGCTGAAGAAATGGAATTGATGGACATAAAGTGGTGTTTGGCAAGTGTGTTGAGACGAGCTGAGAAATTTAAGCAGATCACAGGAAGAGATGATTTACGTGAAGCTAATATTTCTACTTTAGGATTTGATAAATCTAAAGTCACTTGTGTTTCGTTGCAGGGAAAAAGGACACTTCAAGAGGGAGTGCAAAAACCGCGAAGCAAGTGGAGCTCAAAATCCGTTTAACAACAACAATGATTACTACCGGAAGGCTATCTATCATCAAGTTGCTCAACAACAACAAGAACCGCAAGTGGCACATGGTAGAAAAGTGATTGAAGAATCTTCAAAGAGAGCTTGTATGGTGAATCAGGATGATCAAAAACCAACGGAAGGTTTCAGTTGGGACAAATATATCTCAGCTAATAACAAAGCATGTCTGATAAACCAAGATGATGAAAAATTGCCTAAAGGTTTTAGCTGGGCAAATTTCAATTGGGATGATTATGATCCAAACAAAGATTCAAATCGCAAAGCTTATGTCGTTCGAGTTGAAGAAGATAGTGATGATGATCGTGAATATCATGCAAGAAGATTGGCAGCTCATTTTAAATTGATGGCAGAAAGTGATAGTGATGATGACAAAGCTAAAAAGAAAAAGATCAAAACACCTGTGAGCAGTGATGATGAAGATGTTCCAGTAATAAGGAAAAAGTTGAATGAACCAAAGTTTAAAGTTGATGCAGAAGTAAATGCTAAAAAGATTCCGGCGATTTGTGAGAATTGTGAGATTTTCAAGAAGAAAAACAGTGAACTGATTAACAATATAAATCAGTTGAAGGAATCTTATGATGTTCTGAACAAGGCCATGAATCGGTATAATCAATCAAGTGAAGAACAAGCAACAGCAATGAAAACACTTCAAGGAGCTTTCATGATAAAGCAGAAAGTTGTGAACAATTACATTGAGAAGTGTGTTGTGCTAGAACAGAAACTTGAAACACAAAGAATTGAAACTGAAAGGGTTAACCGTTGGTTGAAAAGTTACTCGTGTACTTCTTATGTCATTGACAGGATTTATCCAACTGTTGAAGGCATGAAGGCATTTGAAGATGATGTAGTAACTGAAGAACAAAAAGTTTCTGAAGAAAAGACTTCTGAAAAGAAGAAAGAAAAGAAGAAGGATTCTAAAGAAAAGACATCTGGTTAAAAACAAGGTTTTAGTTACAACAAGTGTCCACCCCCGCTTGAAAATAGATATTCTCCGAGAAATCCAAATTCAGAAAGAGTCGAAAATGCAACAAATTTACAGTGGGAGTCGGAGTCTATAGTTAAATTGCCAGATAATATTGATGTCACGTTTACATCATCTGACACTGATCATGAGTCCGAGCTAATTAAGAAAGTTGTCGATCAGGTGTTGGATAAAGATGAATCTGAGGAGTCAAAGTCGGAGTCTATGTCAGAGTCAAAGTCTGAGTCCAGAACTCCGAGTCAAACTGACAAACAGGGCAAAAGGGTTTACAATAAAGAATTCATGTTATCAAAATCTAATTTGAATGACGAAACATTCAAAGTTGCATATACATTGAATGATTCCGACAAATTATATTCTGATGAGGAATTTCCAATAAGAGGTGTTAAACCAGAAATGATCAAAAAGGTTTTTAAACTAACAGAAATTAATATTTCTGAAATAAAAGATGTAAATCTTAATGATAAACCTAAAAAGTACAACTCAAGAGTTCAACAAAGAGAAAACAAGAAAAAGGGTTACAGTTCTGATTCTAGTTATCGAAAGAAACCAAACAATAACGGTAATTTCAAAAATAAAGGATTGGGATTTATTCCATCAGAAAAACAGAAAAATGAAAAATATATTCGTGATTTTTAATCAAAAATGATATTTGTTTCAGGTACATCTACCGAAGAAGAGAAAGAAAATCTGTTCAAGAACTAGTCAAACAGAGAATTCATTGCAAAGAAGCAAGAAGATATGAAGACTGCTGGTCAGATGAAAGAAACGAGAACCTGTTTCCAATGCAACATTGTTGGACATATTGCCAAAGATTGTTCCAAGGCAATAAAATCAAAACAGGGAGTTTCTCGTAAAATGAAAGAAAAAAGGGTTGAGTTTGAACCACAAATTGACAGAACTAAACTGTTCAAAAATTCAATTTTTGAGATTGGTGAAAGTTCAAACAGATTTTACAAGAAAAAGGGAAATCTTGACAACCAGAAGTGGGTTGTTAAAAAATCGGATGGTAGTTCTAGCAATGATTCTGATTTTTCAAAATCAGAGGAGCTATCTTCTGGCAATGAATCTGATTCCACAAAGTCAGAGGAGCCACAGGTTGAGATTAAATGTGAAAAATCAGTGCCGACTGTGGATGATGTGAATTTTCCACCACTTCGGGCTGAAAATTTTAAGAAAAAAGTTGGTAAAATTGAGATATCAAATCAGTTTTTCTCAGAAAAGAATGATTTTGATGTTGAAAAGGCATTTAACTCCAAAGTTCACCATATTTTTGGAAAAATGGTTGACAGGAAGGTCAAGGGAGTCAAGGAGTTTTACGAGAAGAAAACGAAGAAACAAGGTAAAGTATCATCCCTGGTTTATGACTGGGATGGTACCTACTATGAACAGTAAAATCCTGGACTTGCCGGAGCTCCCAAGTTTGGTAATCGTGGAGCATGAATCGGCATCTTTCTTAGATTGTTTTTGGTAAATTGAAAATTGGTCACTAGTATGACTTGCCGGAACTCCCAGGTTGGTAAGTGAGGAGTAGGTATCGGCATCTTGAGAATTCAATCTACATGAGGTATTGATTGGTAGGCCATGTGGTTGGAAAAAAAAGTTTTTACCTGAAAGTGGTAAATCAGGGACATTAAGTTGTACTTGATTTTCTTACAAGTGGTATTTTTGAAAGACAATGTGATGAACCCCTAACCTACAATTGGTAATATCAATCAACAAAAATTATTTTCCGGAAAAACCATTTGATTAAAACAAACTTAAGTGTTTTGAGATCACAATGGGAAAATATTTGTTGTGAGGGGGAGTTCTGATTGTTTATGCCCAGTGGATGACGAATTGAAGAGATTTGATATCAGTTGTCAAGTTGTTTGTACAGTTTGTTTTCAAATTTCTTTTAAATGTGTTTGAATTTTAGGGGGAGTAAGAATTTCAGAAAATACAAAAACATTCATTTGAAAATTTGAAAAAGCCAAAAAACATGATAAAATCAAAAATGAGTTGTGTGTCAAAGAAGAGGAAATGATAGTACATCAGTGGACGATCACAACATGCTAAAGAAATGGAAAGTTAAAATGTGATAAACGGTCTCACTGATGATGTGCCAGTAGGTTTTTACATATAGTAGATTGTGACGAGATATAAACCTAAATTCAAACTTGCTTATATCGTGGAGGAACATCTCTTGGATATATGGGTAACCCCCGAAATCTTGTTTGAAAGGTCCCTCTTTCTGAGATACTAGGTCTTTATACTCAGTGATATCTGGGGTATTATCCCGGGACTTCTGATTTTGCGGAAGCAATGGCCTAGTCCCCGGAGAATACTTTACGCTTGCTTGAAATATAGCGCCACCCTCAGCATAAAATGATGAGACAATAAAATTGATAATCAATGCTGTTGTAAAAAAGATCCTCTAAAGGGGAACCAGCAAAAGTCGAAGCCGTCATCTCTTTGCTGAATGGAAGTTCTGACCTGAGCTCTCACGGTTTTCGCAATTTAACCCTTTACAGATATCATATGTGGTATACTCACCTGTAAGACTGAATATTGGGATCTGGATACGAGAGTATATTCAAGTGGTGGGACACGCGAATAAGTTTAAGTGCTTAAGACATTAATCTCGTATCTCGAAACAGTTGAACTTTGTGTGAAAATTTAAATGGATCAGTATACTGACAATCTAAGTGAATCGTTTTGAACGTAAAATGATTAAAGCTTAACGGTGTTGGTGATTTGTCTCAAAAACTGATATGATTCTCTTACACAAACTCACAAAAATATTGTTTGTAAATATTTCTTTATTGCATTTATTTATATTAAAAATCCAAAAAGATTTTAGTGTGTTTTAGCATAAATTTTGAAAAATTCAAAAAGATTTTCGACAACTGATGTTGGAAAACTGATTTTCAAAATTCCAAGTGCTAAACATGATGAACAAATCGGGTTGGGAGAATGTGTTTTGAAAATAAAAATGATATATCTTTAAATGTTTCATTAGAGATCTACATTGTAAAATCATTATTTAATGGTATAATTCCTGCAAGTGTTTATTTGATGATAAGATTGTTTTTACAAGTGATCATCAGAAAATTTATTTTGAGGTAGAGATTGTGCAGATAAACCAGATTTCGATCCTGAGCAAGATTTGAGCCAGGTTACGATTTTGGAACTGCTGATGCTGATGAACTTAAGGAATCAAGAGATCTGATCAAGTGATATAGAGTCAGGTTCCGTTACCTAAAGACTATGTGATTTCAACAAGCCAGGCTGCGATCCCAGCATATCGAAAGCGAGAGTCTGAAGACACCTAAAGAAAGGAATGTGTTGGTGCAGGTAATGATAGAGTCAGGAATCGATCTTGAACCTGTGGGGCACAGAGCTAGGTTGTGATTTTGGAAGAAAGAGAAGAGAGAGGTTTGAGGATATTTACAACGTCAGATACTTCAAAAGAGAAGGCCGAAGGCTGATAAAGACTGAAGATGCAAAGACTCGACACTGAAGACTCGTCAACATTCGAGGGGGAGTCTGTTGGTGCATGCGTCTGTCGACTTCGTCTTGTATCGAGTCTTGTATGTTTTTAGATAGATCAGGGCACGTTATTCGAGGAAAATGTCAAATATAGGGTGGATGGCAGTTTCAAGCGAAATCAAATATTCTTATTTCGCTTGAAGCTGATTTCGCCTGAATCATGATTTCGCTTGAGTCTGTTTGGAGCGAAATCAGGATCCTATATATATCTTTGTGTCTTGTTCATTTGTAAGAATTCCGGTCAGAGCAACGAAGTGCTACCGAAGTGTCGTCTCGCTGTAAAACGTTTTCTAATCAATATAACGACAGTTTAAAGTGTATATTGTGCTGAATTGATCTCAGAATGTCTGTTTCCGCCTTTCGTTCTGAGTAAAACTCTTCTGATCGACTCGTTTGGGTCTGAAAACGATCCTACAAAATCACCTTAACCCTTCCTTCAACACGACATGTAGGAACAATGTATCCATCAATCATATAACACCACATTCTGAAATCCTCACTATTCACAAATCCTTCAAACTCCTCTTTCTAGACAGAATATTCTTTGACGTTTCTCAGCTTTGGCCAATTGTTAACTGTCTCACTAACCTTATCCATCTTGACCATCTTTAAACACGTTAGCACTTGAGTAAACTCTAGTTCAGCATTTGTAAAGCAATCTTCAATCTCTTCAACTTTGTCTGCAATGTAGAAAGGAGGTTCTACCATGCATCCAATCAAACTCTCATCTTTTCATCACAGCAACTTCTCAGCAACATACTACTTCAATATGTATACTATAAAACAAGCATCTCGAGAAACCATAAGAATTTTTCAACAAAGTTAAATAAATTATTATTTTTCAAGAGATAGTTAAACTGTATCACAGATTAAGCATTTTTAATTTCATCACCAACACGCAAAACTTTTTAATCACACACCCTATAACCCGCATGATTTAAATTTTGAACTCACTTTCTAACACCGTCTCCCCCTATCAGTAACAATTCCTCCAAGAATAACAGTTTTCCGTACATTAAGAATTTTAACAGAAAAAGACACTATTTTTGTATTTTTGTATTTTCTGAAAGCAAATAAATACGAAAAGCAATAAACACTCTATTTTTGTAAATCCCCTTTAGTCGTATGGATCTTAACAGAATTGTCAATCCAATCAAGAGTGCGGAATCCTCTTGATCAGAATATCACATAAACAAGTAGAAGAACAGAATTCCAATTCAAACCGGGTTTCTATTGATTATCAAACTGAAGTATTACAATCAATTAAACCCTAATCACTCAAATTCGTCCAAGCTACTAAAGCTGTAGGATCGAATCATGACCCAAATTAGTCGTTCAGAAGAGTTCTTATCTATACGAAAGGCGGAAACAAACGTATAGACTTAGAAACAGCTTGATTCACACTTTAAACGTCTTGTATATTGATATTACACTGTGTACAATCAGTAGACAAACCGGCAGCACCTCGGTATCACAATCTAATTCCGTTACAAATGACAAATTAGACACCCCTATATATAGTCTTGTAATTCCGCATGGAACTCAACATCAACTCTCAAACGGAATTACATGAAGTAATTCCGTACGAAATTACATCTCACCATTACAAACGAAATTATTATAAACAATTCTATTTCATGCGATATTAGAATCTGCTATATATGTGCATGTTAAATTTCGTGTATGTTGCAATAATGATGTCATCATTGAATATGATGACATCATGCTTGATTAGATCCGCAACGCAACCCAGACTCGATATAAGACGAAGTCAACAGATGTATGCACCAACAAAAGCTCTCACGAAATTCCTCACAAACATTGTTCTGGCTGATTAACCTAAACCCTAAAGCCTAACCTTGTTTATATAACACAAGGTTTGCTACTTGGGCTAGGATAAACCTCATGGACTGCGAATTGGAGTAAGCCCAATTCGCCCCCATACACCCAATATGTGTGGGTTTGGTTAGCCCAAACATTACAACTCACTAATACAAAGCTAAACCCGCTAACTGTTTATCGTTTTACTAATTACAAGATATCCAAAGACCAAATCTAAGCTGTTGACACAATCATGCACCAACAAACTCCCCCTTGACAATAGCTTCATAAAATAACTTTGTCTTCAGTCATCTTGCATTCTTCATGTAGTCTTGCACTGTATTTGGTGATTGGATGCATCAGCTTAGAGGGAGTCTGTTGCTGACAGAAGTTGTTAAAGCTGAAGCTATCCAAAGACCAAAGACAGTGCAAGACTACATGAAGAATGCAAGATGACTGAAGACAAAGTTATTTTATGAAGCTATTTTCAAGGGGGAGTTTGTTGGTGCATGTTTGTGACAACAGCTTAGATTTGGTCTTTGGATATCTTGTAATTAGTAAAATGATAAACAGTTAGCGGGTTTAGCTTTGTATTAGTGAGTTGTAATGTTTGGGCTAACCAAACCCACACATATTGGGTGTATGGGGGCGAATTGGGCTTACTCCAATTCGCAGTCCATGAGGTTTATCCTAGCCCAAGTAGCAAACCTTGTGTTATATAAACAAGGTTAGGCTTTAGGGTTTAGGTTAATCAGCTAGAACAGTGTTTGTGAGGAATTTCATGAGAGCTTTAGTAGCTTGGACGAATTTGAGTGATTAGGGTTTAATTGATTGTAATACTTCAGTTTGATAATCAATAAAAACCCGGTTTGAATTGGAATTCTGTTCTTCTACTTGTTTCTGTGATATTCTGATCAAAAGGATTCCACACTCTTGATTGGTTTGACAATTCTGTTAAGATCCATACGACTAAAGGGGATTTACAAAACTTTTACTAACATAATAGACAGAATACTGCCGACCTTCATGATTCTTTACCAGAACAGCACTTACTGCATTCCCTGATACTACAAGATACAGGGATAATGGTTCACCATCCTCGGGCTTCATCAATAAAGGTGCAGTTGAAAGATATTGCTTTAATTTCTGTAGGGCTGCTTCATGCTTTTCTCCCCATTCGAATTTCTTATTCTTCTTCTTCTTCAGGATATCGTAGAATTCCTTGCATTTCTCTGAGGATCTTGATATAAACCTGTTCAATGCTGCTACTCGTCCTGTTAATCTTTGCACATCTTTCATGTTGGATGGTGACTTGATATCCAGGATAGCTTTGATCTGTTTCGAGCTTGCTTCTATTCCCCTTTTAGTTACCATATATCCTAAAATCTTTCCTGCCCCCACTCTGAAATGGCACTTGGCAGGATTCAGTTTCATATTGTACTGACCCAGGATATCAAATGCACCTTCAATATCCCGGAGGTGATCCTCAGCCTTCTTGGACTTTACCACCACATTTGCTAGCCATTTGGGAAATTTAACCTCCCTAATCATCTTAGATTTCAACAATCTTTCAACCTCTTCCTATATGATTACGTTTCTTTTAGGAGCAAACTTCCTTCTCTTTTGTTGAATGGGCTTGAAAGACCTGTCAATCCCAAGCTTATGGGTTATAATATCTTTAGAAATACCTGTCATATCCTCATGCTTCCATGCAAATGTGGACATCCTGCATTTCAAAAAGTTAGTCAGCTGATTTTTAATATCCTGAGGGATATTGGTTCCTACGAGCACCGAGATATCCGGATTATCCTGATCCAGGATAACTTTCTTAACATCCTACTGTGACGTTTCCATATCCTGCGCTCGTATCTTTAATTGTTATCCTGCTTTAGGCTTCGTTGAAGACTTCATTGAGGAAGAATAACATTCTTTTGCCTCTTGTTGATCGCTTTCCACCTTGACAACCCCCCAAGGGGTAGGGATCATGATACACTGATGATAGGTTGATGGGACAGCTTTCATATCATGGATCCATGGTCTGCCCAATATAATATTGTAGCAGGATAATGAGTCAACGACGCAGAAACGTTGCATTGAATTCACCCCCTCAACATATACTGGCAACTTTATTTCTCCCACGGTATTCTTCGCCTCTCCATTGAACCGTACAAGTACAGTGGATTTTGAAGTGATTTCCATTTGGGGGATATTCATTCTTTTTAATGTTTCCAGCTGAATAATGTAGACAGAGCTACCATTGTCTACCAGTATCATGCGCACAAAATGATTAGCAACATATAAAGTGATTACCAAACCATCATGCTGAGGATCCTGGATGCTATCCCGATCATCATTATCAAACATTATGACTTTATCAGTTGTAAGGGTTGTCATCCTGATCGGCTTGTCCCCCGTTCTGCTTTAGCCTCCTTTGCATGTCTTTTTGCTGCAAAATAAGAGGTTCCACAAATGTCGGATCCTCCTGAAATAAAGTTAATTATCTTGGCGTTTGGAGAGGGTGATGCTGCTCATTCAGGATCCTTCTAAGTATCCTGACCCTTATTCTTTTTTCTGCCCAGAAGGTCCTTCAGGTATCCCTTGCTCAGCAGATAGCTTATCTCCTTCCTCAGAGCTATGCAATCTTCTGTCACATGTTCGAAATCCTCATGGAAAGCACACCATTTGGATTTATCCTTCTAATCAGCCTTTTGCTGGTTCTTTCTTGGTCATCTCGCTTTATCTCCCAAACCCTGCATAGCATACATTAGTTCGGGGACACTAACAGAGAAACAATACTCTGATAATTCAGGATAATCTTCAGGATCCTCATCATCAACAGCATTCACTTTCTTGCTGTCATTTCTGCATAGAGCGATATGGCTTATATGAGGATTCTGACTTCCTGTTAGTCGATTCGTATGTCGAGGATGAATTCATCCTCTCTTGCATTTTCTTGTCGTCTTTAAGTCTGATATATCTCAAAGCCCTGTTTCGAGCTTCATCCAGGTTCCTCCAAGGATTCATTACAAGATCCTGATAAAACTGGGAATCCTTCTGCAATCCCATTTTGAATGCTTGCAGAGCTGTGGCAACATCAAGGTGCGGGATATCCAAGGATTCCCTGCTAAACTTGTTCACATAATCCCTTAAAGATTCCTGAGGACCTTGAGTTATCCTGTAGAGATCACTGGTTAGTTTTTCAAAACTTCTACTACAAGAAAATTGACTGTTAAATAAGTTAACTAAATGAGCAAACGATGTAATTGAACGAGATGGAACGTTTAAGAGCCATTTTAAGGTTGATCCTGTCAAAGTAGAGCCAAAACCCTTGCAGAAACATGCTTCCTTAAGATTTGGAGGAATAGGGTTAATCTCCATCCTTTCCCTATACTGAGCAATATGTTCCTCAGGATCCGTGGTCCCATCATAGAGCTTCATGTTGGGAGTTTGAAATCTTTTCGGAATTTCAGCATCACAAATAGGATATGCAAACCGGGATATCCTGTGGCTATCCTAGGATACTTCCAGAATCGGCTAGACTACCTCAGGTACACTGGATATCAGATCCTTCAATTTCCGAAGCTCCCTAGAGAGTGCCGACGTCACACCTGTATCCTGCAAAGATCCAGCACTGATAGTAGCAAGAGTATTAGTATTATTAGACATGTTACCGATCTGAGGATTCTGGCCATATCCTGGAGCATATCCTGAGCCCCTCACAGTTGATACCCTGGCTGATGAAGGTATCTCAGGAGTATGACCTTGAGACTGGCTTGGTACAATATTGCCCCGGTTATCCTCAGTGTATATTATATAACTAAAGTTCAATGCTCTGGGCTGCAGGGGAGTGACAGTATCCTCAGTAGGCTTGTTAGATTTCAAGAGTTGTATCTCTCTTATCAGCATTTGGTTGGTCTCCTACTCTTGCTTCATTTGATCCTGTATACTACCAAACAAAGTTCGAATTTTATCATTAGAAGCCATAATAGGAGTTCTCCCTAAACCAGCAGATCCATGGACATTTTGAGTAGGAACAATATCCCGAGATGTGTGAGTTTCAATCCTCCTTGGAGGGGCTTGAGGCTGCGAGGAAGCTTGCGTCCTTGGAGGTGGTGGAAGCACCGAACCAATTGTTGCAAAGGTTGTAGCAGACATGGTAGAAGAGCTCATGTTTGATTTTGAGGCCATTGAAAATAGTGTAGCAAAAAGTTTCGAAAAAAGAAAACCAAGTAAAGAATTTAGCAAGGTTTTTAATATGAATAGCACCACTTGCCCCACAGTGGGCGCCAAATTGTTTTGGTCAAAAATTACCTAAGCAATTTAGTGATCAAATTAGTTTTGTGAGGTAGTGTGCTAACAATGTTTTGAAGAAAATGTGTCGGTTTGTTAATTTGTAAAAACAGTTTCAGGATATAGCTCAGGATACCGAACTATATCAACAATCAAACAATGAGCAGAAATGTAAAGGTTGACACGAGATGTACGAGGAAAGCCCTTGATCAATCTAGATCACCGGCATAAAACCTCGGGAGCTGACAATCGCAGCTGCCTTGTTCTTCATATTACTTCAAACTTCAGGATACAGTGTAGGATATTGTACGGATCAGCTAGGTGTTACGATGAATTTCAAGTTTCAGTGTTTGTGAATGTGACTCCAGCTTGTAGAGAGAGTAGAAGAATGAGTGAAAAAATTGTGTGTCCTATCGATCCGTACAGCCCCTATTTATAGTAAAAGTAAACAACTAACTATCCTACAAATTAGGGATGCTTCGAATATTCCCTCTTAAACGTTAGAGACCCCTTCTTCCGGCTTCAACGTTCTCTTTTCAACTAATTAGTCTGAGTCTTCAGGAGAACAAGTCCACTCAAACGTTATGAGCTTACCATCCTAATCTGCACGTGAATAATTAGTAACTACCAGGATACTACATCAGGATGTTACCAATATCCTGATCCGGTATCATGGTCACAAACAAAAATAGTAAAGTCAGGATACGGGTTCAGAAAACCACCCATAACAAACTCCATGTGGCCACACAAGGACCCATGAGTGGGGCTTGCCCTATACCCGATAAGTCTACCCCTTTGCTCCTTGGTCTTAAATAAGATTAGTGGTGCTTAAGTTTCAGCCTATTCGCACGTGATCTAATAATCATTCCATAGCTTAACCATACCAAAGTAACATGTATTTCCCCTTGAGAGTTATAAAACCAAAAGCGTTTAAAAGAAATGGGGACATGAACTCACAAGTTTACGTCGGTATGTATGCTAGTAGTTCGGGTATCCAATTAGCGCGTAATAACCTACAAGTGCTCTAACTCATTAGACAATTGGGTTTATGTTAATTCATGTACACGTTGCTCATCTTGAATGTTATTATATTTGGAACCCTTGTGTGTTTTAAATATGTTGGCATTTGTTTCGTATGTTCGTTTTATTGTATATATATACTTCTTTATATATATATATATATATGTATTCTCGCATTCATAATGTGTATGAACGGGCCTTGCCCTTCGTGAGTCTCCGTGCTTCGCACGAGTATATGTAGGTCTAGCCCATGTAAGTCTTTATGTCTCGGACAAGTATAAGTGGACCAAGTCCAATAGCGTCTTCGTGCCGCGCATGACGCAAGTTTGTTGTGTGAAATATATATTCCTCAAAATATATATTTTTAAGTTCGGTGAGCGACGTTCACATGTACACGTATGATCGGTTTGTTTTGTGTATATATTTGTTTAACAATTATATATGTATATGTATATCTTTTCAAGATATAGTTGTTAAAAATATTTATTATCTATTATTTTTTTAACATGGTAGTTATGTTAATGTACGTGTACGATATCCCTTGTGGTGTACACTTCAACAAGTGTATATGAGTACGTCGCTATGTATTTGTGTATTTTATATGTATACGTATACCGTATTTATATGTGTACGTATATCATATTTATACGTGTGGTATACCGTATTTAAACGTGTACGTATACCGTATTTACACGTGTAGGTATACCGTATTTATACGTGTAGGTATACCGTATTTATACGTGTGGTATACTAAAACAACCCGACTCATCGGATCGTTACTTGTCACCTTTATTTCATTTGTAACCGCTTGTACTCCCGAGACTTCGATTATTGCTAAGGGTTAAACTAAGATTTTAAAACACATTATTTCAACGCTTATTCAAAACGCAGATTTTCGCTTTTAAACGCTATTTATAACGCTTACGACTTAAACGCAAACGCATTCTATTGTTTCATTTCATCGCGTGTTTAGACTAAATGCTATCGCAACGCTTATCGCAACACAAACTCAACGTAAACTCGAAACACGGATTTACTTATGTTATGTGTGTGATTGGTGTGATTATTTGTGTGATTAATTGTTTAAATGTTATGTGGTTATCAATGCAATGCTTAAACGCACACTCGCAACTCGATTAAACGCAATGCAATGCTCAACGCATGAAACAAAAGTTGAAAAACTAACAAAACGCAACTTGGCTGATCGAATGGACAACCGATCGAATGGACTTCCGTCCGGTTGACCATCCGCTCGGATGGCCATCCGACCGAATGGCCATTAAACCGGGAAAGCCATTCGACCACTGCCAACTTCGCGCAAGGACTTAAACTCTCTCTCTCATTCACTCTATAAATAGCGTCGTACACCCTCCTTTCTTTGATTTGACACCTCCATCAGACCACCCGCACTCAAGTTGCTCTCAGTCACTTTTACTCGCAATTCAAGGCTATTTCGTAAGTATTTATCCTCAAATCTTGTACAATCTTCATCACTAATCACTTCTACATCATCTTCTCCATCAAACTCACACACAAACACTAACTTTTCTCTTGAAATCGCCTGGTTTGGGCCTCTTGAAGGTGTTCTTCACTCATGTTGCTTATGCAACCTGTTGTGGAGCACCAACACATCAAGATTGGTTCAGATCTAATATATTTTCACAACTTTCAACTAAGTTTTGCAAGATTTCAACACTTTTATCTGTATTCAAACTTTTCTTCACTTTTCTACACAAAACCGATGGAATCGGGACTCATTCAGACTCTCTACTCATTTCCTAGTAGAGAGCTGACTTGAAAACTGATTTCCACCGGAGAGATGACCGATTAACGGGTTGAACATGGATCTTCATCAAGGACAGCAAGTTTGACCGAATCGGCTGAGACCATCCGATCGAACTAGCTCAGACTTGGTGCACTCCCGTTGTTTGACACGTTGTCACGCCGTCTCCGTTAAACTTCAAACCTTTTTACTTAGAAAATTTTACAAATTTTCAAATAACAGATCGCCCACTCGAGTGGCCATCCGATCGGATGACCATCCGATCGAATGACCATTTGACCAGGTGACCTGTCCCTTATACTAATCCTTGTTCAAAACGATTTGATAAAACTTTGAACTTTAACAATTTTACAAACACACGCACTCATTCAAATGGCCATTCGTTCGAATGGTCATCCGCTCCGATGACCATCCGTCCGGGTGACCATCCGCTCGAATGGAGACCCATCCGTTTGGATCACCATTCGACACTTAGCACACTCCGACATTCTATTACGCATAGTTCAACGATTCACGCTACTGTTCTATGCTCAGGCTAACTCAACACGCTCCCTTCAATCCAATCAAGTTTGTGTTTACTTGATAAACACGCACCGTGAGTATACTCAAACCCATTTTCATTTAACGCACTTTTGGGTGTTACATACATCCTATATCAAAACACAACACACAACGCAAACACTTTATAACGCTAACCGCTCCCGCATGCTATGCGTGTACTTTGAATGCTTGTACTATGATATAAGTGTTACACCATACCGCCTCTTGCAACGATAGTACTATAGTTTGGACTCAGCACCTGTCATGGACAAGGGTTGCTAGGGATCACATCTCTTTACTTCACGTGTTTGCTGAACATGTGTCGCGCATACTCTACAACGCAGTCTCGTGGTTAAGTTGTAATCAGTGTTTGATAGTTACATGCTTTACCCGTTACGTGATACATGCTGGTTATGCGTAAAACGATTTTACTACTATATGCTATGCAAACTTGTGTACTCACCTTTACATTTTATGTATTGACTTTATTTTAACGTATGTGACAGGTTGATAGGATGCTATGCTGTGATGAAACAAGCTAGGAAGTCTAGAAATCGCTAAATAAAAATCTGAGTTGTCGGAATAGTATTTGTTTATGAGACTCGCTATCTGTAATGACTGTTATTGCTTTATATGTTAGTAGTATGAGATATTAACATTAAATATATTGACATTAATAGTTGTTATGGATTCTCTTGAACAATCTGTTTCGCTCAGTGCCACGCCCCGATGATTCCGTCATCGGTTGGGGTGTGACATATACCGTATTAATTTTTAGTGTTTATGTATAAATGGGCCTAGCCCAATTGAATTATGTATAAGTAGGCCTAGCCCATATTAAGTTACATAAGTGGCCCTAGCCCAAGTCCAATTAATATGTTGAAGTTATGAAATGATTTTAGCCCATTTTACATGTTAATGGACTTAGCCCAACTTATTAAATAAATGGGCTTTTACTAGCCCATTATCACACCAAGTATTCTTGTATTTTTTACAAGTGTATTTTATACGTATTCCTATACGTTATACTTGTATATGTGCACACTTGGTATTTTTGTTTTATACTTTCTGAAATTTTTGGCGTCGAAATATGTATATATTTTATGTCTAAAAATGTATTATTTTTAGAGTTCGTCATAGGAATCGTTACCATGTATTTTATCGTCGGGAACGCCCGCGTGTCGTCCGTGATAGGTATCCGTCCCGTGTCGTGGTGATATGGCGACCGTTGCCGATGGCACCACATTTATCCGCTATGACGTTTATTTGATATTTCGCGTCGGTTTTTAGTTATATATATTATTTGGTCGATATATATATTATTTGTACGGTTCGCCCGATGTCCGATTGTCCATTATCCATGCTACGTGTCAAAGTGAATATATATCTTGTATTCGTTTCCTCATGTATTTTACATTCGTTCATCGCCATGTTTTTGGAGTTTGTTTATGTGTAGTGTATTTTGTATTTAGTTACATACACATATAATGGCTTTAAAATATATACATATATTTTTTTGTCCCTAATATATATATATATATATAAGATAAATAACCTCATTTTTAACTTATAAAGATATATAAGTTGTTTTATTAAAAACTTTCATAGTTTAGGACTTAAACCTTTTTGTTAAAACTTTCTTAATGACAATTAAGATCACTAATCACGTTTAACCCCGTTAAGCACCCCGTTGATTATACTTTAAACGCGATTAGATTTTTATAAAATTTCGTCATAGTTTTCCCTAAACTATGGCGTTTTCCACGTCTTAAAAACGTATTAGTTTCACGTTTAAGCCAATAATCACAATCAACTTCAAATCAAGTTCCAAAACACTACTTTTTCAAGTAATATTTTCCACATAATTATCCATATAACCTTTGAACTTTATGTATTCTTAATCACATTTTTAATAAGAAAATGATAGCACTTATTAAATATTTTAACTAGTTTACTAGAAAAAAAAATTAACATGCTTTTAACACTTTTATAGTGTAAATCATAATTTTAATTTTTATAAAAGTTATTTTGGCCATAAATCATTTTCAAGTTTAATATAAAGTTCATGTATTATATGAATGATGACTTGTTAAGATATAAACATAAAAATGTTTAGATCATCCTTACTAGCCTAATTTACACAAGATCATCTTTGTAAACAACTACTTTAACATAATCATAAGTATCACCTAACACAAAACAACATAATCTACACATAATATATCGCATTAGTAGGCTTTTTTATGTTAAGATTAGTGGTTTAATCTTGATTAATATTTTGTTCAAGATGATTTAACATGTACTTTAGTAAACTACATAATATAACAAGCTTAAAATTAGAAATAGATGATCTTACAAATTTGCAAAGGGTTAATGGATTGTAGGATGAAAATTATGAAGGTTTAAAAGCTCCAAAGTACCTCCTAATGCTCCTCTATGGTTGCTATACTCTTAGATCACCTTATATGGGTTTAGTATGGCTTATTTTAGGTTGTTTAATGGATGGAAATTGAGAATATGGTGGGTGTTTGGGTTGCCGTATGTAGAAGAAAAGAAAGAGAGATGTTTGGTGTGTGATATGTTGTAAGAATGATAAGATATGGTAATATTTTGTTTATAAAATATGCCCAATCTTATTTAGTCAACATATAATCTTTCTCCTTATCACACATCATCATGAAGTCTAGTGTTTGGGAAGATATGGTCGATGGGTGAAAGGAGCATGGTGGTTATCTTTGTTTTTTTTTCTAAAAAACATGTGATATATATATTAAATTAGGAGATATTTTGGTAATTAATTTAGTTAGGGTAATTAGGGTGTTAATGATAGTTTAGGATTATAAATAAAGTCTAACTTGTTTATTAGTTTAGTGGATATAAGTTTTGGATGGTAAAAATACCACTAGTTCGCTCACCGGTTCGATATCGGGTGATATTCGAAAGTTATAGTTTAATACCGGGAGCTATGGTTTTAATTTATCGTCGAGGTTATGGCGTCTATTCAAGGCGTTTACGATGCCAAAATATCGCTCACTAGTTCACTAGATGCTTCGTTTAGGCGTTAGGGTGATAAGAATATTGTTTACTAGTCCGTCGGATAAAAAACAGACAAGTTATGTATGTAGCGACGAAACACCGGTAACTTGTGTTTCGGATATTCCAATGATATCTCCAAGCTTATTTAAGTTGTAAAATATTATTTACAAGTTCTACGGACATCAAAATGTCGTATTTTAGTGTTGCGGACAATTTATTTTTGTTACAGTTTTGGCGCGGATTGGACACTTTAAGTTTAGGTGCATTCTCCGGAGAGTTTAAGTATTTTAACATTTGGTGCCCTTAATTAAGGGTTTTTATTAGTATTCTAACGATTAGAACCTTTCATGCCATTCGTTGCTCGTTTAGAAAGTTTTCAGAACTAGCTGGCATGAATAGTGTGTTACGGGGAATAGTGTTTTCAGCATTTCGCCAATATATTTGGACATTGAATGACCGGAATCAATCAGACCAAGGGTTTAGTTTCTGCATAAAAGGGTTAATCCTCTCGCTTGATTCGGGGGTTTGACTGAGCTCCTTCTCCGATGATCACTGCAAAACAGAAAGTCGTTAGACTCGCCACGGGAAGAATGGGAGTTCTCTCCGTGACCACCCTCCGGCGTGAGAATAAGTATAGTGATCTTGATGAAGAAGAAGAAGTAGTAGTACAAGTGATGTGAGTGTAACTTGTGAGATCATACCTGCAACCTTCTATTTATAACCGTTTTTAGCGGGAAATCGATGTGACGGAGAGAGTAACGGAAAGTATTTTCCATTGGTGGTTATGCCTTTTTTCCGTCAATCACTAATGTCACATCCATGCACACGGGCGTGAATGTGATCGGCGGCTGGGGAGATGCCACATGGAAAGTGGGTTTGTTGTTGATTGATCTTTAAAGGAGTGTCATCGCCATGATCAGATGAGCGTTCCAGATCATGCCATGTCACAATTAGTTATAACTGAATGGCTGTGCACGATGAGCATTGACAACCTTCTAGAAGATCTACAGCTGTAAACCTTTATGCCATTGCCACGTGTCTATTCTGTTGTAACAGAAAAAACACTTTTGTTCAAGTCTCGATTCCGGACGCGCGGAGATGTGTAGGATTTTGTCTTCAAGTCTAACTCTACTCTCGCGCGAGCCCACGCAAGGGTGTTAGTTGAATGTTAGTTTTACCCTTTCTCCGGCGCACGTTTATCGAAGATTGTTTCTTCTACATCCTTGTCTAGAACCACTGTGCAGCCGCACAAGGTTCTGTTAAAGGTGTTCTTGAAACAAGACCATGGTATGGTCTCATGATCTTGCGCGGGGTTTCCCAGACCATATTCCTTTGTCTTTGAACTTTTCCTTCCCAAATCCTGTTTAGGACTGCTGCGCAGCCGTGCATGGTCTCTATTCAGGATGTTTTGGGATAAGGTTGTGGTATGGTCCAATGCGCCTGCACAAGGTTTTTGGGACCATACCCCTTCAGGCATAGTTTGTGGTTTTCTCGCGACGCGGCGAATGTATTAATATTGTTTAGTATATGAAACCATGTCCTATGATTGCTAGACTTTACGTGACCTAATCACACATTAATTAAGTCGTAACGAACGCAATTTATTGTATAATTAAGTTGTTAAGTTGTACGGAATTACCATTATTTTTGCCGGTTGTCACATAGAAAATAAGATACAACCATGGCCTTTGGTATCTCATGATGAGTATTTTTCAAGCCATGGCGTGTATTTATCTAATGGTGTGTATTTTTTTCATTCACGTTTTCTGTTTTACGGTGAGTCAATCAACTTTGGATCACAGTGATAATGATTGACAACCACACAAACACCTATTGATTAGGTGTTTGAGTGATAAAATAAGAAAAACAAGTAGAAAATGAAGAATCTTGACTAAGGATGAATCAACCAAATCCATAATGTATAACACAATCAAAGACCCTGGATTTACGGATTAAGCACAAGAAACCAGATGAACAATACTTTATCTATCTTCACCTACCACCACCATATGCCGCCACCACCACCGTCTTCACCAACACCATCATATGCTGCTACCACCATCGTCTTCACCTCCTCCCCTGCAACCACGACTGTCTTCACCACTACCCCCGCCGTCTTCATCATCCAACCACCCCCTCATCCACTGCAAACACCAACTACACATCCGTCTCCCCCATCAGAACCCTAACCCCAAATAGATCCGACAACACCAACATCTTCCGACATTCCTTCTTCACCATATACTGCCACCCCCATCGCCGTCTTCATCATCCAACCACCACCTCCTCCACCGCCGCTCCCCCCCCCCCCATTGGCACCCTAACCCCAAATAGATCCGACAACACCAACATCACAGGTAAGATCGATTGTGGAAGCTTGTTCGATAATTTTGAAAATTTGATTGAATTTCCTGAGGTAAAGTTAATTCTGATGTAAAGGTCTGAGGGTTTTGTTTTTTTTTTTTTTTTTTTTTTTTTTGAAGTTAAAAATGTAAAAGATGCAAACATGTCTTGAATTTTAGTGCATCGAAAGTGAAAGAAGGGATTTCATTTGCCAAGTTCTTGTTGGTGGGGTGAAGTTGTTATGGTGGGTGGATGATGATGGTGATTATAACAGAGGGGTGGGTTTTAATAGTGATTATAGCAGAGAGGGGATTTCATTTTAATGGTAATTTTTATATACATATATATATATATATATATATTAAAATAAAATAAATAGGGGAAATGACAAGGATATGGAAAGTACTAAACTACCCTCATGTGCAAGGCACATGATCTAACTTAACGCTAAAATTTAGAGTTAAATGCTTGGTTGGTCCCTGTGGTTTGCAAAACTTTCATACTTGGTCCTAATGGTTTACTAATTACACGCGTGGTCCCAAAAGTTGTCAAAAATGAACTCGGTTGGTCCCCTGACCTAACATCTGTTAAATTTCTCAGTTAGAACACCCCATGTGCTTGGCACATGAGGGTAGTTTGGTCATTTCCTGGTTCTCCCACCCCACCCCCTTCTTCTTCCTCAAACCATCACCACCATCTCATCTCCTCCACTGAATAACCACCACCACTGACAACCTCCAGACCACCTCTGCCACCACTCCTACCTCCGATAGCCGGCCACCACCTCTGGGCCTCCACCTCTGACAACATCTACTATGACGGTTTTTGTAAGAGCTAGGCACGTGGCTCATAACTGCTATTATTGTCATCCCTGTTGATAAAATTGAAAACGAAGGTAGGTTCACATCTGTTAATGGCTACTCCGTCTTCCTATTGTTGCGTCAAAATTGGTACATTACGCACCAAATTCCTACCAATTTCGGTTCCTTCTTCCATCTGCGATCGTAATTCTCCTCCTCAACCCCTAATTCCATTCCACGCCGGTCGTCAATCAAGCTCAGACTAAAGCTTTTAAACTCACAGTGTTGGATTCGGAATTCATTACAACTCACCGAAGACACTCACCCGGACTCTGGTGGTCAGAGCCGATGCGAATCAGTATCACACTGATGACGACGATGATGCTGTTGAGGTGATTGTTTACATTTGCATGTTAACAGAGTATATACCTTAGGGCTCTGTAATATCTGTTGATTTAGGTTTAACATTTGAGTATTTGACTGTATGATTTTATTTTGATTTACAGTAACAGATGATTCAAATTTTTCTATATTTTATACTATCTATTTGTGATGTGTTAAGTTATTGAATGAAGGTAGATGTTGTCAGAGGTGGGGGACCAGAGGTGTGGTGGCCGGCTATCGAAGGTAGGAGTGGTGGCAGAGGTGGTCTGGACTCTGGAGGTTGGTGGTTATTCAGTGGAGGAGATGAGAGGTGGTGGTGGTTTGAGGAAGAAGGGGTGGGGTGGGAGAACCAGAAAATGACCAAACTACCCTCACGTGCCAAGCACATGGGGTGTTTTAACTGAGAAATTTAACAGAGGTTAGGTCAGGGGACCAACCGAGTTCATTTTTGATAACTTTTGGGACCACGCGTGTAATTAGTAAACCATTAGGACCAAGTATGAAATTTTTGCAAACCACAGGGACCAACCAAGCATTTAACTCTAAAATTTAATTAAGTTAGTATCAAAGGACATACAGTGTAAGATTTTGAAACGTAAAATATAGAATTCGTCAACTTTTGTGGCAAATGACAGCGCCTGAAAAACGGTGTTAACATAAAACACAAAACAAAATGGTGTCAACATAAATTACAAAACTCTCTATAATCATTCAGTCACCCAAATTGATTTCTTGCACTGCACGTCCAAACACCGCATAATACGGAATCTTGAACCAAACAAACCCTCTTTTAATGGGCAGTTGTTCTAGAAACATTGTATGAATACACGAAAGAAATGTAGACCAAATTTCATTGGCCCCCAATCTTTTGGGGGTTTCAGACATATTTTTTTCTTCATGCTGCTTGAAATCACACGATTTGAAGCTGTAAACATCAAATTTATTGAGGAAAGGGTCCTCTTCTTCTTCTTCAACACCTAAAAAGTCTTGTTGACCACCACCACCGCCACCCCTCCTTCCACCAATCTACCACACAATTTCCTCCACCATTTTTTTATTATTTCCCACATTCTTCATTTCATATAAAAGATTGATTTTTGACAAAAACCCACATCAAATATTTGATTTTTCATTCGTTTTGGTTGATAGGATACATGGGTATCTGTTTTTTTTTTCACCTGCCTGCATTCTTGATTTCATAATTAGCTGAAATTCTGAAGAAAGATTTGATTTTTAACACAAGCCCTAATCAAAGATTTGATTTTTTACACAAACCCAAATCAAAGATTTGATTTTTAACACAAACCCATATCAAAGATTTGATTTTTAACACAAACCCTTATCAAATACTTGATTTTTAACTCAAACCCATATCAAAGATTTGATTTTTCATTCATTTTGGTCCGTAGATCATATGGGTATTTGTTTTTCTCAGCTGCCTGCATTCTTGATTTCATAAGTAGGTGATACACTGAAGAAAGTTTTCATTTTTAACAAAAAACTTGATCAAAGATTCAATTTTTAATCCATTCTGATCAAAAGACGATATGGGTATCTGTTTTTCGACCACAAAGATTAGTGGGTTCAGCAGCACGACCCCCTCGGTTGACGGTGGCACCACCCCATGTGAAAAGCAGCCTCCTGGCAAGCATGATGGAGGTGGGTGTAATGCCAATTTGATTGTGAAAAAAGATCAGAAGAGGGATCCGCGTCAAAAACAGAATAACTACTATAATCAACATAAAGCCAAGGTCCGGGCTGCGCCTAAACGACAGCAAAAGGTGATTCCTTGTGGGAAAAGAACGGATTTCGGGTATCTTAAGGATTTTTATGAACGGTATACCACTGGAAAGTTGTTGGGGCATGGTCAGTTTGGGTATACCTATGCTGCGGTTGATAAAGCAAATGGAGATCGTGTTGCTGTCAAGAAAATTGATAAGAATAAGGTAGTTTTCGTACGGATTTGGTGTTTTTATTCTCTTCCTATTTTGAATGTTTGGTTTTAGCTAGTTTGTGTTTGATGACATCGTTTTGATATGTGAAATTGTGCACACTATAAAGAATTTTGGTGTATATGCCATATGCAACATTTGATGACCATGTTCTTGGTTTTTGAATATCTCATCAAAGAGTCATTTATATATTTTTGAGTTAAATGCCATTTTAGTCCCTGTGGTTTTGACCATTTTGCCAGTGTAATCCAAAGGGACTAAAATGACATTTAACTCTATATTTTTATAATACTTTTTTCTATTGTGATTTGCTGGATAATCACAATTATGTCACCAAATAATGTCTAAACCGATATTACTAGAGGGGTCTTTGACCAGTCAAAATGTCTATAAGTTGCATCGTTTACTCGTTTTCTTGTAGTTTGGCACCCCATATTGTCTTAGATATCATAAATTAAGTAAATGTAAAAGAATAGCTTTGCTGCGACCCCCTGGCTGAAAATTTCTGGTTCCGCCACTGTGTCTAGACTTTGTGCTTGGTAGCTCGCATATGCTTTTGTTGTTTGTGTCTTGTTTCAAATATAACTCCAATTTGGGGTAGATTACTATAATGTTCATACAACAAACTATAAAAAAATAGTAGTTTTAAGAACCTTTTTTGAATTTTTCTAACAGATGGTTCTTCCAATTGCTGTTGAAGATGTTAAACGAGAAGTCAAAATCTTACAAGCGTTAAACGGCCACGAGAATGTAGTTAAGTTCTACAATGCATTTGAAGATGATTCCTTTGTATATATTGTCATGGAGTAAGTTTTGCTAAAAATTTGCTTTATTATTCCATTTTTAATCACCTTATGATATTATATCTTTGTAAAATCATATAAATGCGGGAGTTGACTTTAAAACGCGTCTTTCAGGTTATGCGAGGGTGGTGAATTGCTGGACCGGATTCTGTCAAAGTAAGAATTATAATCTTTTGAACATGAAATACAAATACAATCCCTCTAATTGTATATGTTGACTTTTGCGGTCAAAACTTAAATTTTCCAGACTAAGAATAGATACAGATTTATTTATTTTAAAGCCAGATTTCGTTAATTGGTAGTGTTTCGTTTGGATTAAACACACGACATTATTTTGCCTCGAAAAAGGTTACATCACATCTATAGTTTCGAAACTGAACCACTCTTTTTACAGGAAAGAAAGTCGTTACACAGAGAAAGACGCAGCAATCGTTGTAAGGCAGATGTTGAAAGTTGCAGCCGAATGTCATTTACATGGTTTGGTACATCGCGACATGAAACCCGAGGTTTATAAATTTCAACAGTCTTCTTTTTAAAAGTGAATCTTTTCGAGCTGAAATTACCATATTACCCTATCACTCTTATGAGCCATTTTACAATAACTGATTATTTGACTCTTCTGAATTTGTAGAACTTTCTTTTCAAATCCCCAAAAGAAGATTCACCCTTGAAGGCTACGGATTTTGGTCTATCAGACTTTATACGACCCGGTGAGTAACAATACCAAAGTCCATATTAATAATTCTAATATCCGTGTTTTTTGATGGAAAATTGTGTAACTAATGCAGGAAGGAGGTTTACAGATATTGTTGGTAGTGCTTATTATGTTGCCCCTGAAGTATTAAAGCGTAGATCGGGCCCGGAATCCGATGTTTGGAGTATTGGAGTGATCACATACATTCTTTTATGTGGGCGAAGACCCTTTTGGGATAGAACCGAAGATGGCATTTTTAGAGAAGTGTTAAGAAATAAGCCGGATTTTAGGCGCAAACCATGGCCCAGTATTAGCAATAGTGCTAAAGATTTTGTAAGGAAATTACTCGTGAAAAATCCCCGAGCAAGACTCACCGCCGCACAGGCCCTATGTATGCTTTTGAATGTTTTTTGTATATTTTTTTAATCATTTTTGAGATATAAAATTGATGTATAAAACTTTTGCAGCACATCCATGGGTTAGAGAAAATGGAAATGCTTCTATGATTCCTCTTGATATTTCTGTTCTATCCAACATGCGCGAGTTTGTGAAATATAGTCGCCTAAAACAAATTGCTCTACGGGTAAGAGTTTGTTTTTGATCCCTCGCGTGTTAGATCGTAGCTAATAAAAGGTTATATTTCGATGCAACAATTGTGAAATATAGTCGCCTAAAACAAATTGCTCTACGGGTAAGAGTTTGTTTTTGATCCCTCGCGTGTTAGATCGTAGCTAATAAAAGGTTATATTTCGATGCAACAATAGGCATTGGCTAGCACACTTGATGAAGAAGAGATATCTGATCTCAAAGATCAATTTCATGCCATTGATGTAGACAAAAATGGTTCTATTAGCCTTGAGGAAATGAGACAGGTGTGTTTGCTTTAGATTACATTACTTTTTGTTATTTTTTAGAGTAAAATGCTAAAATGGTCCCTGAGTTTAGCCGGCTTTTCCAATTTCAGTCCAAAAGTAAAACTTTTTGTATCTGGATCCCTGAGGTTTCATTTTTGTTACCATTTTCATCAATTGACAAACTGGGTTAGAATTTTTCTATTAACTTCTCCACTTTTTTTTTGTCATTTTCCTCATTTAATTAAAATATATTATGCCATAAAATGATGATTACACCCTTCATTTAAAAGAGAAAAAACGAGAAAAAAGGGAGAAGTTAACAGAAAATTCTAACCCAATTTGCCAATTGGATGAAAATGGCAACAAATATGAAACCTCAAGAGCCCAGATACAAAAAGTTTCATTTTTTGACTGAAGTGGCCTAAACTCCGGGAACATTTTGTCATTTTAATCTATTTTTTTTTATGCAAATATCTGTGTGGTTTATGGTAGGCTCTTGCTAAGGATATTCCATGGAAGATGAAAGACTCGCGGGTGTTGGAGATTTTACAAGCTGTACGTTGTCTAACTTTTCTTATATAAATATCACATTTAAAACGCACATCTAAACACCCTCAAGTTATTTGACACAGATTGACAGTAACACAGACGGGTTAGTGGATTTCACCGAGTTTGTAGCCGCTACTCTTCATGTTCACCAGTTAGAGGAACACAACAACGAAAAATGGCAGAAAATGACCAAAGCTGCCTTTGAGAAATTCGATGTTGATAAAGATGGATATATAACTCCAGATGAACTCAAACTGGTAAGCTCAAATATCCCACATTTTTTATTTTCAAAATCATATGCATATATTCTCCTTTTTGTAGATTTTTTCATCAAGATCAAACTAGTTGTTAAAATATTCATATATTTTTTTAACTAGGTTAGAACCCCGTGTGTTACACGGGTTGAATAAATATAAATGTTATATATTAAGTGATAAAAAAAGTTATATCTTAAATAAAACCTGTGTGTTGCATGAACCCCGTGTGTTACACGGGTTGAATAAATATAAATGTTATATATTAAGTGATAAAAAAAGTTATATCTTAAATAAAACCTGTGTGTTGCATAGGTTGAATAAAACTGTGTATTACAAAGGTTGCATAAAATTGTGTGTTACACAAGTTGAATAAAATGTAATTTAATCCGTTAACATATACAATCATCAAAACATGTGTTTAAAAATTGAATTTTGATGTACTATTTATTAACTATATGTTTACTTATTATTAGGTTAACCATATTTATTACACGTGATTGGATCAATAAAATATTAAATTAAGTAGTTATTAATAAGCGGAAATAATTGTACAACTGGACAAAAAAGTGTGAAAGTAGTAGATGAGATAAGTCCTCAAGGAGATAGTCTGATGGTAAAGTGGTGTATTTCCCAACCTAATGGTAGTGGGTTCAAATCATGTTAAGGGGAGGTGTGATGATTTTAACGTTCAAAAAAAGTATATGAGATTAATGTTTTGTATGATTCAAACCTGGATCTAATTGGTATAGATTGTATGACTTTGAAATCCATTGGAATAACCTAGAGCAAGATTGTATATGATTTGTTTCAAAGTCGGACGAATCTAATATATTATTTAATATTTACGTTTTAAATTTGTTATTTCTTCTATTTTATCACTAATTATGTGATATAATGATTATTTCTTATTATAAAAAAATAAATGTTTATAATTAAGTAGGAGATAGGCGGGGAAAAAACAATAGATAGCTCCAATAAATGACACGTTTTACTCATAGGTTTCTTTTATTATATAGTATAGATACCGTTTTAAATTAGAAGCTTCAAATCTCTTTCTTTGACCCTTTTTTTCTCTATTTTGTTGATTTTGCAGCATACTGGTCTAAGAGGGTCAATATATCCGCTTTTAGAGGAAGCCGACGTGGACAAAGATGGAAAGATTAGTCTCCCGGAGTTCCGCAAGCTATTAAGAAGCGCAAGCATGAGTTGAAAGAATCATCACGAGCCCTACCGCCACTTTGTTCCGCCTTTCGGCTAATTCATACCATAAAGGAGAAAAACGCGGTGTTTTCTTTTACATAAAGTTGCAATGTTTTTTACTATGGTCTGTTTTTTGAGCTAAATTTTCATGGGCTAGTAGTGAATGAGAAAAAAAATGAGGTACTTCATGCGAAGATAAGATTTAGTGAATTTTTTGTGGCCAAAATATTGGGGGTGGTGTGAATTTTTTTCCCAGTATGTAAAAGGTTTTCTTCTTGTAGTTTGATGAGAGTAACAACGTGTAAATATATCTATATATATATGATGCGAAAATTCAATACTTAACTATAGTAGGCGTGCTTTCATTACTAATTCAATATTGTGTTAAAAGCCTCGATATTTATGTTAAAAGCCGTGAGCATTGCATAGTCATATGTACAATGTGTTGGATCGTCGTATGACCCTAAACAGTCAGTATGAGTAGTTCATCATCAAGTACAAAGGCGGAATCAATGTAAACGATGTCAAAACAGCTTGTTCCTTTCTAATTATCCTTCTATTAATCAATCCTGAGCTTTTACACAATTCAGATGACAAACGGACAGCACCTCGACTCAGAACTAATGACCAGATTCCGCTCCAAATGAAACCAGCACACACATATTTATACTAATCTGATTTCGCTCCAAATAACCATATCGGTTTCAAGCGAAATCTCATGTATTTGATTTCGCTTGAACTGCACTTCTATACTTTCAAGCGAAATCACTCACAATTACATGTAAAACCCTAATTTCTAACCTATTGTGTGCTCGTTCATCCTATCTAGACATAAGACTAGATTAAGACGAAGTTAACAGACACTGGATGCACCAACAGACTCCCCCTTGGATGTTGACGAAGTCTTCGGCTTCGAGTCTTTAGTCTTTGTCTCTTTCCAAATTGTCTAACAATGCAAGACTTGATACCAGACGGAGGTTCAAGCCCTCCTTCTAGCGCCACTTGTTGGATCGTCGTATGACCCTAAACAGTCAGTATAAGTAGTTCATCATCAAGTACAAAGGCGGAATCAATGTAAACGATGTCAAAACAGCTTGTTCCTTTCTAATTATCCTTCTATTAATCAATCCTGGGATTTTACACAATTCAGATGACAAACGGACAGCACCTCGACTCAGAACTAATGACCAGATTCCGCCCCAAATGAAACCAACACACACATATTTATACTAATCTGATTTCGCTCCAAATAACCATATCGGTTTCAAGCGAAATCTCATGTATTTGATTTCGCTAGAACTGCACTTGAAGGATCGAGAAACGACCTAACGAGTCGATCAGAAGAGTGCTCAGACAGAATCAGAGGCGGAATTCATTGATTCGGTCTTCGTTTAGCTTGGATTCACTATTAATTGTCTCGTATATTGATCTCTGAACAATTTACAAGCTTGAGACACTTCGACAGCACCTCGGCGTCGGAAATCAGAACGTTACAAATGAAATCGTTTGAAGAGTATTTATAGGCCAAGCCCTTCCGTTTAAAAGTGGCATGACATGCTTCAAACGGAATGGCATGCTTCAAACTTTTGGCACTCTTCAAACGGACAACCATCTTCAAACGGACTGGCACTCTTCAAACGGACTGGCACTCCTCAAACGGAATGGCCTCAAATACATCTAAAACCTACCCTATTTCTCGTATAACGTGCCCTGATCTATCAATTCTAGTATAAAACTCGATACAAGACGAAGTCGACAGACGTATGCACTAACAGACTCCCCCCCGGATGTTGACGAGTCTGAAGTATCGAGTCTTCTCATTCTTCAGTCTTTACCGGTCTTCGGGCTCTTTCACAATCTAAGACTCGAACGAAGATGAAGTCGACAGACAACTGCACCAACAGACTCCCCCTTGAATGTTGACGGAATCTTCAGTGAGAGTCTTCATCATGACGACTCTTCAATCTTGATCGGTCTCCTTTCTTTCTTATCATGTACCAGTATCTTCTCTTTGGCTCTAACCTCATCAGACTCCCCCTTTCATCATGATGGGATCGCCGTCTGGAATTAGCTATCACCTTGAGATCACATCCTGGCTTTAACTCTTGTTCAACACATCTCCTGCACACTTCTCACCAAAACATAAGTTTTTACTTAAATCAATAAGAAAAACTTACTAGTAATAGTTACACCAAGTTTAAATTAATGATCTCGATTAACTAAACAAACTTTCTTTCTCAAAATAAATTCCTTCATTTAAGCACTCACTCCCAACCCTGTTCAGCACTTGAAATTTTGAATATTAGCTTTCCAACATCAGTTGTCGAAAATCTTTTTGTATTGTTCAAAAATTTATGCTAAAACACTCCGAAAATCTTTTTGGATTTTTGAATGTAATGAAATACAATAATGAAATATTTACAGACACTATTTTTGTGAGCTTATGTAAGAGGATCATATCAGTTTTTTAGACAAATCACCAACACCGTTAAGCTATAAACATTTTCAGTTCAAAACGATTCACGTTGATTGACGATATTGTTGTCCACATAAACTCAATCTAAAAACTTTCGAAATGCTTACCGATACGTTAGGGTATATTAATTTTGCACTAAATTCTTATGGACCCCACGATCTCAGCATATCCCCTCATCATGCAATACACTGACTCAAGTAATGCCTTTAAACTTTTATCGACTGTGATTTGTGCGAAAACAAAACAGAATGTTTAAACATTAACAATCAGGTCGATACTTCCGTATACGCAGAGAAAGTCCAATGTTTAAACAAAATAAGAAAATAAAAATAAGTTGAAGTTGTTTAGGCTTTAACCACCAGGTCGATACTTCCGTATACGCAGAGGTGATCCAAAGCTTAAACGAAACACCAAAGAAAATAAAGCAGAACGTTTAGGCAATAACATCCAGGTCGATACTCACGTATACGCAGAGGATGTCCAATGCTTAAACAAAATAAAGAAATAAAACAAGTTTAAATCTTTGCAAAATGAAATGCACAATCACAGCGACTTTTTAACAAAGTTGTGAAAGTTCACAAACTTAACCAGTTTTATGTCTTTCGACAATCAGCGATTACTGAGTAGGCACACAATCAAGAAGGACAAAACTAAGTACTATGCTTTCGACCATGTTTCCCACTAGAACTAGGCTTTTCATTTTAGGTTTGTATCGTTCTCGCAAATCTACTAGTCTAGCTGAGCCTACCGTCACATCTTTAGTGAGACCGTTTATCACATTTTAACTTTTCATTTCTTTAGCATGCTGTGACAGTCCAACTGATCTACTATCATTTCCTCTTTTTCACAACAAAACTCATTTTTTTTGCATTTTTCAATGTTTTTGACTTTTCAAATTTTCTAATTTTTTAAATTTTTTACTCCCCCTAAAATCAAAATATGTTTCAATTTTGATTTTCTGGGAAAATTTGAAAATGAACTGTACAAAGAAACGTGACAACATGATGAGAATTACTTCAATTCTCCATTCACTTGGCATAAACAATCAGAACTCCCCCCTGACAACAAAACATTTTCCCATAGTGATTTCAAAAACACTTAAGTTTGTTTTAATCAAAATGGTTTTTCCGGAAAATTAGTTTTGCGTGTCATTTCTCAAACATGGGGATCTTTCATCACCTTGTTTTCTTTAACCACTTGTACAAAAGTTAAATCAAGTACAACTTAATGTCCTTGATTAAACATTTCTCAAGAAAGATGCCGATTCATGCTCCACACTTACCAACCTGGGAGCTCCAGCAAGTCAGGTTTTTCATTTAAACAGATTCACCCAAGCCTGACGGTCCTTGGGTGATTTTGAATTCTTGTTCAACAATGGTGGAAAATTTGTATCATCCATTGTTAGACCAAAATTCTCATTTTTTACCTCAACACATGGCTCTTCTGGCTTTACCACACCAGATTCATCGCCTGAACGTGACTTGTCTGACTTTAACGAGTCAGATTCATTGCCAACAACTGGCTCCTTTGTTTCCGGAGAAACAAATTCATCACCAGGAAGTGAATTCTCCACTTTCTTTTTCTTCTTTCCCTCTTTCGTCCTCAGATTTGTATCTGATGAATCCGTTTTGCTTGATTTTTCATTCTTTGGAGAGCAAGACGATTTATCAGAACTTTTATCTGTTTTACCAGTTGTATCCGAGGACAAAATCCTTTCGAGATACTCTCTCGCCTTCTTCCTCAGTCTGTCTTTTTGCCCCTGCGAAAGCTTCACTTTCGGTTTTAGAACTTTCTGTTCTTTGGGCTTTGCTTTGACATTGACTGGTTTCTTTGCCATTT
The DNA here is from genome assembly GCA_030545235.1 of Helianthus tuberosus. Taxonomy (NCBI): domain Eukaryota; kingdom Viridiplantae; phylum Streptophyta; class Magnoliopsida; order Asterales; family Asteraceae; genus Helianthus; species Helianthus tuberosus. Next base: position 3,764,850 of record CM060417.1, read on the forward strand.
TCTGAGATTCAGCCCTCGATCTTCCCTTTGATCTCATTGGGCAATCTCTGGCAATGTGTCCTCTAATTTGGTAGTTATAGCATCTTCTCGTCTCATAACTCCAATTCTGGAAGTTAACAGCAATGTGTCCTCTCACACCACAAGTATAACACACTCTGTTATCGTACCAATCACCACTTTCACACCAAACACTCAGATCATAGCATTGTCTGGCTTTGTAGTAATCATCACTCCTCCTGAAAGCTGGGTTTGGCTTTGAAGCACTGTGATCAAACCTGAACCACTTATTACCAACAATTTTTGAATTTTCATTTTTTAATTTTTGTAATTTTTTATTGCGATTGGATAATTGAACTGATGAGCTTTTATTTTCTTTTTGAAGATTTTTCGGTTTTTTATCCTTTTGTTTTTGTTCCACATTCTTCTTTACAGGTTTTTGCGTTGAGCATTCACCTTTTTCAGTAGAATGTAGAACAGTATCTTGAAACATTTCATTTAATTTCAAAAATATTTTTCTTTTTTCAATTTCATCATCAGTTTTCTCATCACAATCTTCAACTTTGACTTTGTTAAAGTTTGTGACATTGTCACTTATTGGAACAGAATTGATAGGTTTTGGACATGGATAATCTGGTGTTGATGACAAAGTCTCAAAACCTTTCAATTTCTTCTCAAGCTCGTCAATTTTATTCCGAGCAATTTCAGCTTCATTTTCAAGCCGAATGATTTTCTGAAGATGAGTATTTATTTCAATCTGTTTTTCAAGATTATTTTTAAAAATAACAGATTTTTCATCTTCTAAAACCTTCATTTGACTTTGAAAATCATTTTCAATTTTTAATTTTTCATTTTCAAAACCTTTTTCCTTTTCTTTCAAATTGTTATTTTCTAATGTCAAACTGTCCAAAACACTTAACAGTTTGACATTTTCAGATTTCAATTTCTCATAATTTTCCTGTAAAACAAGAATCTGTTTATCATCATCAGTTTGCTTCTTATCTTTCATCTTTTTTATTTCCAATGTCAAACTTTCCGGATCCTTCCAGAGTTTAACACTTTCAGCCTCAAATTTATCACATTTAGAGCACACTGATTCAGAACCAGATTCTTCTTTCATTAAAACTTTCTCTTCCTCTATCTTGTATGTTCCTGCACAAAAAATTTTAACGAACTCAAGAGGATTCATATTCTTATCAATATAACAACCCCTCTTAATGTCATAGTTCATGACACTTTTTGCTGCAAGACACACACAAACTCTTTTGTCTATTTCAACAATTACATCCAAACTCATTTTTATCTAAATTTCCTTTTATTTTATCCATCAATTCTCTCTTTTTCTTGTTATTTTCATAATCATATGCTTTGAGCTTTTTGATAAAATCTTTTGGATGTAATTTTGAGAACCCAGAAAATCCAGAATCTCTTTTAAGATTTTTTAAAAAATCATCCCATTCTGCAGGTAATGCATCTGCAAGCTTTGATACTTGTTCAGCATCTGTCAACTTTATCTCATATATTTTCAATTTGTCCAGTAAATAGTTAAATCTGCTTTTCAACTCCTCAAATGTCTCATTCTTTTTACACAGAAAATTTTCAAGTCGCATAATCCAAATCCGTTTATCATCTTGTTCATAACTGCTTGCTCTATACCAACCATATCCATCATTTAATCGTTCAATATGATCATTTTCTTTTTCATCAAACATTTTTGCCATATTTCAAACACAACCAAGTTCAAACTAGATCCACTTTCAAACGGAACCCTTTTCAAACGGAACCCTTTTCAAATGGAACCCTTTTCAAACGGAAGGATCAGTTTCAAACGGAAGGGTCAGTTTCAAACTGAACACCAGGTCTCGTTCAAACGGAAATGGTCAATTTCAAACGGAAGGGTCAGTTTCAAACGGAATATTGCTGCTTCGTTCAAACAGACACTAGTTTTCAAGCCATTTTTACCACTTTTTCTTCGAATTTTGAACTGATATTCTCAAGGGTTTGTTAAAACACAATTACGCACACATTGTGAGAATTTCAGCCGATTTTATCCGTAAAAACTTGTTCAATTTTGAAAAGAAGGTGTAGAAATCAGAATTTTTTCAGCGAAAACGAGCTAAATGGTAAGAACTCTTCCTCCTGAGCTCTGATACCACTTGTAGGATCGAGAAACGACCTAACGAGTCAATCAGAAGAGTGCTCAGACAGAATCAGAGGCGGAATTCATTGATTCGGTCTTCGTTTAGCTTGGATTCACTATTAATTGTCTCGTATATTGATCTCTGAACAATTTACAAGCTTGAGACACTTCGACAGCACCTCGGCGTCGGAAATGAGAACGTTACAAATGAAATCGTTTGAAGAGTATTTATAGGCCAAGCCCTTCCGTTTGAAAGTGGCATGACATGCTTCAAACGGAATGGCATGCTTCAAACTTTTGGCACTCTTCAAACGGACAACCATCTTCAAACGGACTGGCACTCTTCAAACGGACTGGCACTCCTCAAATGGAATGGCCTCAAATACATCTAAAACCTACCCTATTTCTCGTATAACGTGCCCTGATCTATCAATTCTAGTATAAGACTCGATACAAGACGAAGTCGACAGACGTATGCACTAACAGACTCCCCCTCGGATGTTGACGAGTCTGAAGTATCGAGTCTTCTCATTCTTCAGTCTTTATCGGTCTTCGGGCTCTTTCACAATCTGAGACTCGAACGAAGATGAAGTCGACAGACAACTGCACCAACATCACTTCTATACTTTCAAGCGAAATCACTCACAATTACATGTAAAACCCTAATTTCTAACCTATTGTGTGCTCGTTCATCCTATCTAGACATAAGAATCGATTAAGACGAAGTTAACAGACACTGGATGCACCATCAGACTCCCCCTTGGATGTTGACGAAGTCTTCAGCTTCGAGTCTTTAGTCTTTGTCTCTTTCCAAATTGTCTTGACATTGTAAAAGCTTCCTTCAATCTTTATATCTTCAAACTTTAATCTACAATCTCCCCTTTAAATGTTGATTCAGAATTCTAACTCCTCCTTTCGAAGACTCCCCCTCTCGATATGCTGAGGTTCGAATTCTGGTTCAAACTTTGACATTTTGATGCCATGAAGTTCTAGATTGTCACCTGCACATCCTCTACCTCAATATAAGTTTCACAAATTTATAACATTTAGATTTAAGAAACTTACTGGTAGAAATCATTCTTTCATCAATAAAAATAGTTACATCAAGTTCAAGTAAATGACCTTGATTAACTAATCACACAAACTTTCAAAACATTTTTATGTAACATTCAAAGTTTTTAACATATTCTCCCAACCCAATGTGATTCATCATGTTTAGCAATTGGAATTTTGAAAATCCGCTTTTCAACATCAGTTGTCGAAAATCTTTTTGAATTTTCAAATGTCTATACAAAAACACAATCTTTTTGGATTTTTTATTTTCATGGAAATGCAGTAAAGAAATATATACAAACAATATTTTTGTGAGTTTGTGTAAGAGGATCATATCAGTTTATGAGACAAATCACTAGTACCATTAAGCTTTAAACATTTTAAGTTCTAAACGATTCACATAGATTGACGATATAGTTGTCCTCTTAAACTCAATCTAAAAACTTTCGAAATGCTTACCGATACGTTAAGGTATATTAATTTTGCACTAAATTCTTATGGACCCCACGATCTCAGCATATCCCCTCATCATGCAATACACTAACTCAAGTAATGCCTTTAAACTTTCATCAACTATGATATGTGCGAAAACAACTCAGAATGTTTAAACATTAACAATCAGGTCGATCTTTCGATACGCAGAGAAAGTCCAATGTTTAAACAAAATAAGAAAACAAAACAAGTTGAAGTTGTTTAGGCTTTAACCACCAGGTCGATACTCCCGTATACGCAGAGGTGATCCAAAGCTTAAACGAAACACCAAAGAAAATAAAGCAGAACGTTTAGGCAATAACATCCAGGTCGATACTCACGTATACGCAGAGGATGTCCAATGCTTAAACAAAATAAAGAAATAAAACAAGTTTAAATCTTTGCAAAATGAAATCACAGAATCACAGTGACTTTTCAGCAAAGTTGTGAAAGCTCACAAACTTAACCGGTTTTTATACTCTTTTAGCATTCAGCGATTACTGAGTAGGTACACAATCACGAAGGACAAAACTAAGTACTATGCTTTCAACCATGTTTCCCACTAGAACTATGTAACATCCGCCAATTTTATATGCTATAGGATTTACGCACCGCCCGTTAAACTTGGGGTATTGTTAAGTTAAACATTTACCATCCCGCTATCAATTGGGATTAGGCTATTTTATGCGTTGGATTCTTGGGTTTGATCATAGTGTACGCCAAAATTGCATACTAGTAATTCACATATTATGAACCATGTTGGATTGAGTTTTTATTCTATTATGCTATGTATTCAAACTTGTATACTCGCCAACTTTTGTTGATTTTATTTTAATACATGTTGCAGGTTGTTAGACATACGATGAAGAAATCAAGTTAGGATGGACTTAGATACTCATTCAATAATAAACAATGTTGTTGCAAATTTGTCTTTATTTGAAACAATGTACTCAAATTTTAGTCATTAATGAAATTGGATTTAAATTATATTGTCACATAGTGTTATGATGCTTTTGAGCGATTTGTTCGTCTCATCCCGATGTTTCCGCCATCGGTTGGGGTGTGACAGATTGGTATCAGAGCCATAACTATAGGGAATTAGGAAAAGTAGGAATGCTTTAACCTAGTCTATAGTTTTAGAGCTTTATTCTTATGTTTTGCTTGAAACTACTTGCATGCTACTTTATTTGCTTTTATTTATTCTCTTTTGATCTTTTAAGCATGATTTGTCACTTATGTGTTAACACTTGACATGCTATACATGTTTTATTATGTGTTAATATTTGTTTCATTGTTCTCTCCTTTATGTGTCATTCGTGACATACTTTTTTTATGTGTTAGTAATTGTTTCATTATTCCATTCTTTATGTGCTATTCTTGACTTGTTTATACTTGTTCGTCTAACCCTCAACATACACTTTTCCTCATACATTTTACTCGATTATTCTAAATCCGACAACACTCGTATTATGCAAACGAGACAAGTTTACCAAAATAGGCGTGATACCCACAATTTGGTAAACGACTCTCATTCCGCTTGATTCTATTTTTGCACGAAATTCACCATTAAGTTAGGAGTGAAATCCACATCTTAATGGAGAAATTCAAATTTCAAATTCTAGTGGACCCTCGTCAAAGTGTCGAAATTAACTTTTGACCCGACGAGCACCAACCACACTTGGGATACTAAATCGCCAAGTTAGGGGTGAGACCCGCACCTTGTCGACTAGTTCCACTCCTTGATTTTCATAAATCCCGCCAAGTCTCGAAATTTCAATTGATTTGGGACATGTAGTAACCGGAAGGGTAAATACCGTTAACTGACTTGTCGGCGAGAGTATTTCACCTATTAGGCCAAAGCATGCTCCTCAAATTCGAAAGGCTTTTTGACCACTTTGGTTAGTCAATGTTCCGTTTGGAACCATCCAAGTTTTATTCGAGCTTACGCTTTATTATTTTCGATCTTTTGAACAATTTTTTCGATATTTCATTTATGCGCACACATCATACTCTTACTTTTCATACGATTATACATTATTAGCATGCACGATTTCACGTAATTTTAGTTACACTTTTGTAACAAGCAGAGACATATCATCGAGATAGGAGTGATTCCCTTACCTTGACGATTAACTCCGTTTCTTTTCTCATCTTACAACGATCTCACCAACTGATTTGGGGTGATTCCCTTATCTAGGTGATCGCCACCAATACTTTCTTTTAATAGACTATAATATGTAAATACGATCATGTCTATGTCTAAATCGTTTATCGTTACAAATCTTTAATTATTTTAAAATACATTGTTTATATGAACGAATTTATTACCCTACAATCTACTTCTCATATGGCTCACACACACAAAAATTTTAAATGTTACCATAAACGTGTGTTCCTCGATTTTCAAAATTTCACGAAATACTACTTGTCAGCCTAGTCGGTTTAATAAATCCGTTGCCCACAAATTCACCAATCAACGTAAACATCGAAACATGCTCCTCTCACACCATTAAACTAGAGATTGTTATTCTCAATTGAGAATCAAATCAACTTTTTCGCACACACCTATAAAATATTATCAATATTATTTAATCATTTACTAAAATTCCTTTTCAAAACCAATGAAACACTTTTCAACAATCACTAAGTTCATGTACCAAATTCCTTTTTATAAGGATCAACTTTTTCACAAGAAGCTGTAAGTTTCAAAATTTTATAACACAAAGTTACTTAAAACGATGCAAACTTATTAATCTCTAGAACTTTTTCAAAACCTCACTCAATACGACAATTAAATTCAAAACATGTGGGCAAGGAAACTTCATAAGAACCGACAAATTTTCAACTTATGTAGACTCTTTTAAAACCGCAGTAGCATTTCCATTCCTTTACAAAGTACTTTCCACATAACCAATAGATGTTTTATACTCTCTTTACATTCACAAACTAGATTCTACATTCCATGTCAACTCAATCTATTTTGATTCAATTAAACTTCACGTTTTATTCAAACAACTACACATGCATATCAACTTATACGTTTTAGTCAATATAACACAGCAATCTCACACATGTCACTCGTTTTCTTTTCCTTCATATACTCAAAACATCTTGATCTTTTACGTGCTTAAATTCGTATATTTCGATTAATACTATATACAAAATCATTATTTTCTTACATTCATACTCATATTCGTACTTATACGTTTTATGTCTACACATATACTCATACTTACACATTTATATTTATATTCATATTCATATTCATATTCATACATTTTACTTTATACTCATATTCATAATTATACATTTATGTTATACTTATATTCCAATTTATATTCATATTCATACAATTATACGTCTACACTTATATTCACATTTATACATTTACGTTTATACTTATATGCATGCTCACACATTCTATGTTTATACTTATACTCCTATCTATTCATACTCACATTTATACGATTCATTTTATATACCTATTTATACGATTTATGTTATACTCGTACTCATATATATACTCTCGTTTATACGATTTATGCTGATGCTCGCATTCATTCGTTTATGCTCAAATTTGTACTCACATTTATACTCGCTTTTCATACACGTTATGCTTGTGCTCATACTCTTGTCATGCGTTTTGTGTTTACGCTAACATACGTATTCATATTTAAACTTATATTATGCTCATTTTCAAACTCAAAATTTATACTTTCGCACCTGTACGCGAGCGAAACCCGAGGGATTCCCTTACGTTGGTCTTATACTATTTGGAACGCAAACCTGCTTATATGCTACATTTCTATACACACGCAATCTTATTTTCAGAATTTATGTATACCTTAACTCATACGCAACTAGTACAAGCTACGTGGATCATGCGACGATTGGTATAATCACGGGTGCACACGGGATTATAGTGATAAGCACATGAGAACCATAGAGTGTACTATTGTGTATGGTAAGACATGGAACGTAACATTGCACCGAATAACGAAACGGACGTAACATGGTCGAAACATGGTGGATACGCCGCTGGTACATCCTATATATAAGTGTTTTCACCATATTACTAAGCTTTCGTAAAACATGACAATCTACGTTTCACGATAAATCTCTTTTATGCTATCTCAATTCTAATGTGTTTATACGTTTGAACGTTACTTTCATTTCAAGATTGGAGACACGTTACACATTATTTTCGCAACCCAAAACAAATAATAATAATCTCTTGTGAACAAACTAAATTTACGATGCTTTCATATGTTACACTACGTGAAATTTATAATTATGCTATGTGAAACTAATTGAACATTTTATATGCAATGTGAAACTATATGCGATGTGACGCATTCATGAAAACAAATTCCTTAAACAAAACATTGGGATCAAGTCTCATCTAATCTTCGTTTTAAATCTTTAAATGTCGTCATCTCGTCAATTTTTTAAACATCTTTCCAAAAGTCTTCCTCTTAGATTTCGAGGACGAAATCTCCTAAAGTAGGGGAGACTGTAACATCCCGCAAAAACGGATCTTAGAAAGCCCGATTGGTTTTGTAAACCAGATCCAAAGTGTAATTAATTTCGATGCGAACTTTATTATTATTAGGGGAAAGTGAATACGGTGCTGTCAGACACCTAAGCTTACACGCCAAACCTTTCAAAACTACGTAGTTTTGATTAAAACTTCCCTAAAATCTCAATCAATTAAAATTACATCGCTGGGTCCATGCCCATGGTTCTTTTGGCTGCCTTTTGAACCCTAATTATTGCAATCGTTAGCGCAATATTAAGGCTGAATAAAAATTTGAAATAAAAACACAATTTCGATGATGAACCCTGATTATTGCAATCCCGAAGTCAAAGAGCTTGAATTTGAAGCGATGGCTGAAGCTTAAAAGGGGGATTCAAATATATAACATCAAAATGGAGAAGTAAAAGAGCTTGAATTTTAAGCCATGGCTGAAGCTTTAAAGGGTGATTCAAATAACATCAAAAGTACCACACAAAAAGCTTCGTAACCTGCGCCATTTCTCAGCCACCGAAACCCGCCACTTCTATGAATCGGTAGTCATCTCACAATTTGCCGTTTTCCATCCTTGAACCTAAACCATCCTCAATACCATTTAAATGTTTGATGACAAGGAAGCTTGTGATTTATCAGATTTGGATTTTTATGAACTCAATATTGAAGAGCCTGCTTAGATAAAGACACTAGGTTGATGATCCATTGACGAACGCACAAACATTTACTATTGTGTGCCTCTGAGTTTTACAACAATTAGTAAGTTTTCAGTGGTTTTAGACCATAGTCTTCTTGAACTACAATGGCTTTGTTTACGTGTGAGTATTCATCACTTTACATGTAAACTTTGAAGAGTTCTTTTGGTTTTATTGTGCTATTATATCTAATTCTTTTGAACAATTTGTACTGGTGTTATGTGTTGGGGTTTTGTTTTTAGGGGAAAAGTAGTATGTGTCAAGTAATTTTGATTTGCTGGAACTTTTTAAAAGTTTGTTCTTCACCATCTTCAAGATAGTGTTCTTCCTAAGTTTCAATCCGAGATCTAGAAAAAATATTTATTGAAATAGTTGAAAATATTATTGTGAATTCATCGAGGTTTCTTCATTGTGATTTATGAAAGAATATTTAAGCTTGTTAGCATTTTTAATCAAAACTACGTAGTTTTGAAAGGTTTGGCGTGCAAGCTTAGGTGTCTAACAACACCGTATTCACTTTCCCCTTATTATTATTATTATTATTATTATTATTATTATTATTATGTTATAATTTACTTTTTATTATTAACATAACTATTTTCAAGATAAAATATATATATATATATATATATATTATTTTTATAAAGGCCTAAATTGTACTTTAGCTAATACTTGAGGGGCCTAAATGGGAATATGATAGCAAATCAAAAAGTCTTTCTACATTCTACAACTTCCGATACAATGAAAACGCGGAACCGTTGTCATCTTTAATTGCTATTAAATTTCCACCAGAAGAATCAAGGCTGAACGTTCAGACTTTTAAAAGCTATTGACATAAATCTTAAGTGTTGGAAACTTCAAACTTTTCTTTATAATCATCGTATCCTTCTCATCCATCTCGACACACCTCTCACAACCCCCTTTCGCAAACCGGAAATATACGGACCTCATTCGGACCTCTCGCGCTCTCTTCGAATCACTTGGAAGTCGCCGGAGATACATGGGGATTGACGGAAGTCGTTTCGCTTTGCTCCGAAGTTCACCGGGAACGTCACGGTGCCACCCGAATATCATGACGGTATCATGTCGGTACTCGTGTTCTTTCTACAGCCACTGGAACCCGCAAGTCGCCGGAATCTCATCGGAGAAGACGACCGGAGTTCGACGGAACTCACGGCATACTTGTTGTTTCGGTATATTTCTTTTTGAGTTTGTTTTTCGTTAACCTTCTGTTGATAAGTTATTATTTCTTTTTCTACTTTATTCATTGAAATCAACTAATATATGGAACAACATATAAACAGTTTATGAACGAAGGAGATGAAACTGTGATGTACAATTTTCATGTGTTCTTATAAAACAAATAATAGAAATCTTATTCTATCACTAAAGGTAACTTGAAATCAATCAAAAATATTGTTTTATAAACTAACAGTGGAGTCTCGCTTTGTTCAATTATGAAGATGATAAGTATTGGGTTTCTTTCAGTTTTGTTCGGCTATTTGTATATTTGAGTTAATTACTGTTTTCGTCCCTGAGGTTTGTCAAAAATAACGGTTTCAGTCCATTAGTTTAAAAATTGCCATTTCAGTCCATTAGTTTCATTTTCGTAACCATTTCAGTCCACTAACTTAACTCCATCCATTTATTTTGTTAACTTTGAGTTAACTAACTAATTCAGGGACGGTTTGCGTCAGTTTTAGAAACACAGGGACTTAAGTGTAAACTCTAAAACATTAAAACAAAAAAAAATAGTAAATTCCAAAAAATCAAAAAAATTCCAAAAAACCAAACAAATTCCAAAAAATTCTAAAAAATAATAAAAATTCTAAAAAATCATAAAAATTTCTAAAAAATCCAAAAAATCCGTTTCGGCGCGAACTGTTTCGACCTGAACCGTTTCGAGCTGAACCGTCCGTACCGTTTCGACCCGAACCGTTTCAAGCTGAACCGTTTCGACGCGAACCGTTTCGACCCGTACCGTTTCGAGCCGAACCGTTTCGACCCGTACCGTTTCGAAGCCGAACCGTTTCGAGCTGAACCGTTTCGAACCGAACCGTTTCAACCCGTACCGTTTCGAAGCCGTACCGTTTCGAACCGAACCGTGCCGTTTCGAACCGAACCCTTTCGAGCTGAACCGTTTCGAACCGAACCGTGCCGTATCGAACCGAACCGTTTCGAACCGAACGTTTCGACCCGTACCGTTTCGAACCGTACCGTTTCGATGCGAAACGTTTCGAACCGAACCCTTTGGACCCGAACCGTTTCGACCCGTACCGTTTCGAAGCCGAACCTTTTCAAGCCGTACCGTTTCGAACCGAACCGTGCCGTTTCGAACCGAACCCTTTCGAGCCGAACCGTGCCGTATCGAACCGAACCGTTTTGAGCTGAACCGTTTCGAACCGAACCGTTTCGAGCCGTACCGTTTCGATGCGAACCGTTTCGAACCGAACTCTTTGGACCCGAACCGTTTCGACCCGAACCGTTTCGACGCGAACCGTTTCGAAGCCGAACCGGTACGGTTCGATACGGCACGGTTCGATACGGCACGGTTCGGTTCGAAACGGTTCGGCTCGAAAGGGTTCGGTTCGAAACGGCACGGTTCGGTTCGAAACGGTACGGCTTGAAACAGTACGGCTTCGAAACGGTACGGGTCGAAACGGTTCGGTTCGAAACGGTTCGGCTTCGAAACGGTTCGGTTCGAAACGGTTCGGCTTCGAAACGGTACGGGTCGAAACGGTTCGCGTCGAAACGGTTCAGCTCGAAACGGTTCGGGTCGAAACGGTACAAACGGTTCAGCTCGAAACGGTTCGGGTCGAAACAGTTCGCGCCGAAACGGATTTTTTTGAATTTTTATGATTTTTTAGAATTTTTATTATTTTTTAGAATTTTTTGGAATTTGTTTGGTTTTATGGAATTTTTTTGATTTTTTTGGAATTTACTATTTTTTTGTTTTAATGTTTTAGAGTTTACACTTAAGTCCCTGTGTTTCTAAAACTGACGCAAACCGTCCCAGAATTAGTTAGTTAACTCAAAGTTAACAAAATAAATGGATGGAGTTAAGTTAGTGGACTGAAATGGTTACGAAAATGAAACTAATGGACTGAAATGGCAATTTTTAAACTAATGGACTGAAACCGTTATTTTTGACAAACCTCAGGGACGAAAACAGTAATTAACTCTTGTATATTTTGAATAAAGAAGATGACCTTGGCACTATATTCATCTTTATTAATTTCAAAATATATATATATTAATTTATTCAATTAATCCCCAACATGTAATAATGGGTTTTGTTCGATATGTGTTATAAAGAGATAGCAAGGTTCAGTCTTGTTATTTCTGTTCGTTGAATTAAATAGAAATCAAATTAAGTTTTGGAAAAAGTAAAAGCTTGACTATCAGTATTTGAAAGGTTCTGTTATATAATAAAGGAGGATGATAAAATAAACCATCTATGTGATTCATGATATTACTGATGATGTTCAAAAACTTTATATGTATATATTATTAAAAACCAATACCAAATGATAGGTATATATTTAATTTTTGTTTAGTAGATATTTCTTTAGCAATACTATAGACATAAATTTATAACGATCCCATTTTATTTATATCCCTAGCCTTGTACCTTTATAAATAAACATTTAAAATCAAACAAGTTATACTTGTTTTCTTTCTACTTAAAACGTTAAAAAAAATGAAATAATTTTAATAATTAATATATTCGTAAACCTCAAATATTAGAATCCTTTTTTTTACCAAATAAATAATAACGAGTTCGTTATGTGTTATTTCAAATATCTAGGATAACCATTACGTTCGTTCTCTTGGAATTCCCCATCTTTACTCGTTCTCTATTTCAAGGAATTCTTATACGCAACCAATGTGAGTATACTCGATCCCTTTTTCCCCTTTTTATTTTGGGATGCAACATGTACATTATGTAAACAATCTTTGAAACTAGAAACTAAACATACTCAATCCTTGTACAAACATGAAACTAATGTGCTTTACTTATGATTCTTGTATGCTCTATTTGAACGATTTGGAACGATTTGGAACGTATATTGTCACATAGTGTTATGATGCTTTTGAGCGATTTGTTCGTCTCATCCCGATGTTTCCGCCATCGGTTGGGGTGTGACAAACTAGGCTTTTTCATTTAAGTTTGTATCATTATCGCAAATCTACTAGTCTAGCTGAGCCTATCGTCATATCCTTAGTGAAACCGTTTATCACATTTGACATTTCATTTCTTTAGCATGCTGTGATAGTCCACTGATTTACTATCATTTCCTCTTATTCACAACAAAACTCATTTTTGCTTTTTCAATGTTTTTGACATTTTCAAATTTTCTAAATTTTTTTAAAAATTTTTCTCCCCTTAAAATCAAAATATGTCTCAATTTTGATTTTCTGGGAAAATTTGAAAACAAACTATACAAGGAAAGTGACAAACTGATATCAAATCGCTTCAATTCGCCATTCACTTAGCATAAACAATCAGAACTCCCCCTGACAACAAACTATTTTCCCATTATGATTTCAAAACACTTAAGTTTGTTTTAATCGAAAATGGTTTTTCTGGAAAATTAGTTTTGTTTGTCTTTTCACAAACTTGGGGTTTCATCACCTTGTTTTCTTCAACCATTTGAAACATTAAACAATTTTTAGGTTCTATCAACAAAATCACTTTGTAAGAAAGTTAACTCAAGTACAACTTAATGTCCTTGATTAACCTCTTGAAAGATCGAAATATCACAATCGTAAATTTCTCAAGAAAGATGCCGATTCCTACTCCACACTTACCAACCTGGGAGTTCCGGCAAGTCAGGATTTTATTTAAACAGATTCACCCAAGCCTGACCAGCCTTGGGTTTGACAATTTTTACCTCAATACTTGGCTCCTCTGACTTTGATGAGTCAGGTTCATTGCATGATTGTGGCTCCTCTGACTTTGACGAGTCAGAATCATTGCCAGAATATGGCTCTTTTGACTTTGACAAGTAAAATTCATCGCCAGAAGATGGCTCTTTTGTTTTCTCAGAAACAAATTCATCGCCATTCTTAATTGGAACCCAATCTCTACAATGTTTAAGCTTTCCAAATTTGTCAACTCGTGACGTGCATGATTTCTCACAATCTTTGTTATACTTAAAAACTTTGATAAATGCTTTATCTGAAAAATTAACTTTCTTTGATTGTTCATCAGTTTGATTAGTTAATTTTACTTTCTTTATCAAACCTTTTGTCCTCAGATTTGTATCTGATGAGTTCGTTTTGCTTGACTGATCCTTGTTAGTGGAGCAAATCGATTCATCAGAACTTTTTCTCGGATTATCAGTTGTACCCGAGGATAAAATCTTTTCTAGGTACTCTCTTGCTTTCTTCCTTTTCTTTCTCAATCTGTCTTTCTACCCTTTTGATAGTTTCACCTTTTGTTTCTTCTGTTTCTTTTCTTTGGGCTTTTCTTCGACCTTGACTGATTCATACATTTGTTCATGAGATTCAGTCCTCGATCTTCTCTTTGATCTCATTGGGCAATCTCTTGCAATGTGACATTTGATTCCAAAGTCATAGCATCTTCTTAAATCAAACCTTTGAGTTTGGCAGTTAACAACAATGTGTCCCTGATGACCACATGTGTAACACACTCTGTTATCATACCTTTCCTCACTTTCATACCATACACCATTTTCATACCACACACTTAGATCATAGCGTTGATTTGCCTTGTGGTAATCATGTCTCTTCTTGTATCCTTGATTTGGCATTTGAGCACTGTGGTCAAACCTGCACCACTTATTAACAACTTTTTGTGAGTTTTGATTTTGAAATTTTTGTGATTTTTCATAATGATTGGATGATTGAACTGATGAGCTTTTATTTTTGTTTTGAACATTTTCTGAAATTTTAACTTTTTGTTTTTGTTCTACATTCTTCTTAACAGGTTTTTGCTTAGAGCATTCACCTATTTCAGTAGAGTGTAAAACAGTATCTTGAAACATTTCATTTAATTTCAAAAATATTTTTCTTTTTTCAACTTCATCATCAGTTTTCTCATCACAATCTTCAATTTTGACTTTGTCAAAATTTGTGACATTTTCACTTATTGGAACTGAATTGATCGGTTTTGGACATACAAGATCTGGTATTGATGCTGAAGCCTCAAAGCCGTTCAATTTATTTTCTAACTCTTCAATTTTATTTCTAGCACATTCAACTGCTTTTTCAAGTTGAATGATTTTCTCAAGATGAGAATTTATTTCTTTTTGTTTTTCAAGATTTTTTTTACCAAAAATCGATTTTTCATTTTCTAAAATCTTTATTTGATTTTCAAAATCTTTTTCAATTTTTAATTTTTCATTTTCAAAAACTGTTATTTTATTTTGAAAATCTTTTTCATTTTCTTTTAAATTTTTGATTTCCAATGTCAAACTCTCCACATCCTTCAAGAGTTTGACATTGTCTGCTTCGGATTTTTCGCATTTTGAGCACACAAGTTCACATTTTAAACTTTCATTCTTCTTGGATTCTTCAACTTTTGATATTCCCTCACTCTCCTTCTTGTCTGTTCCTGCAAGAAAATTTTTAACCATATCAGCAGGATTCAACTCTTCATCTAAAAAACAACCTCTCTTGAAATCATATTTCATCTTATTTCTTGCACTAAGACCTAATCTGATTTTTCTGATTATTTCAAGAATCACATCCAAAATTATATATTTTGAGTTATTTTCTAACTCTTCCGTCAACTCTTTCTTTTTCTTCTCAGTTTCACCATTGTGTGTTCTAAGCTCTCTAATGAAGTCGTCAGGACTAAATTTTGAGAACCTAGGATCTTTTTTCAGTTTACACAAAAATTCATCCCATTCTGAAGGTAAAGCATCTGCAAATTTTGATATCTTTTCAGCATCAGATATCATTATCCCATACTCTCTCAAACTCTCAAGTAATCCATCATATCGCTTTTTCACATCATTAAATTTTTCATATTTCTTCCATGAAAAATATTCAAATCTTTCAACCAAAACTTCCTTTTTCACATCATAATAACAACTATACCAATTGTTTAATCTTTCAAGTTTAGCGTTTTCCTTTTCGTCAAACATCTTGACCAAACTTTCAAGAATCAGATTTGATGTGAAATAGTTCAAACAGAATTATGAACTCAAACAAAATTAACACCCTTCAAATGAAATCACCTCTTCAAATGAGATTAACCTGCACACAAATTTCAAACGGAATTAACTTTCAAGAGAAATCAGCTTTTTAAGCGAAATAGCTTTTAAAGCGAAATCTGTTTTCAAGCAAGACACCCACTCAAGCGAAATCAGATTTTGAAGCGAAATGACTTATCTCGCTTGAATCTTCAAGCGAAATCTGATTTCAAGCGAAATCAGACAAGTACTTTCAAGCGAAATAACAGAAACAAGCGAAATCACTTGTTTATTTCAAGCGGAATAAGATGATGTCAGCATTTTCGAACAGTTTTTCGAGCAAAATTACAAGTTTTTATCAGATTTAGTTCGAATTTAGGTCCAATACTTTCAAGGATTTATATAAAAGTATGTTTTGCTTGATATATGTCAAAATCAGGCCATTTCAACCGTGAAATTATGTCCAAATCAGAAAAGAATGAGTAGAAGTGATATAATCCGGTAAAATCAAGCTGAATTGGTATGAACTCCTCGTCCTGAGCTCTGATACCACTTGTTGGATCGTCGTATGACCTTAATCAGTCAGTATGAGTAGGTCATCATCAAGTACAAAGGCAGAATCAATGTAAACGATGTCAAAACATCTTGTTCCTTTCTAATTATCCTTCTATTAATCAATCCTGAGCTTTTACACAATTCAGATGACAAACGGACAGCACCTCGACTCAGAACTAATGACCAGATTCCGCTCCAAATGAAACCAGCACACACATATTTATACTAATCTGATTTCGCTCCAAATAACCTTATCGGTTTCAAGCGAAATCTTATGTATTTGATTTCAATTGAACTGCACGTCTATACTTTCAAGCGAAATCACTCACAATTACATGTAAAACCCTAATTTCTAACCTATTGTGTGCTCGTTCATCCTATCTAGACATAAGACTCGATTAAGACGAAGTTAACAGACACTGGATGCACCAACACAATGTACATAATGTTTCAATGGTAAGTTGAAAAATATATGGT
The DNA here is from genome assembly GCA_030545235.1 of Helianthus tuberosus. NCBI lineage: Eukaryota > Viridiplantae > Streptophyta > Magnoliopsida > Asterales > Asteraceae > Helianthus > Helianthus tuberosus. The sequence goes on from CM060417.1 coordinate 3,781,929, forward strand.
TTATTTTTCTACTCTTTCTTTGATTGGTTCACATGGGCAATACAATTTACTCCTATTAGACTATGGGGGTGTGGTTCCCCTTCCCCATGGCCACATCATCTTCACCTCACCTCCAGATCATCACCTTCTTCTTCTTCTTCTTCTTCTTCTTCCTCTTCCTCTTCCCCCAACCCTAGGAAATGGTTTCCCCATCCAATCAAAGCTAGAGAGAGAGAGATTCAAGAGAGAGATAGAGAGAATGAAGAGAGAGAGAGAGCGCTCGGGACAATCGGGAGTGGAGTCCCGAAGGCACCGATTCCCGCTCGGGGGGGGGGGGGGTGTTCTAGTCGGCGGAGGAGCTCCACCTCAGCTCCCCGATGCCGTCTCCCGAACCACACCCTGGCGCCTTAGTACATTGTTTTTTATAGACAATGATATCTAGATCAAGTGGTGAAAAAATTGCATTTCTCTTGGGAGATGCAAGTTCAACTCCTACTTGGTGCAGATTGAGCCACTTGTGAGCAATGACAGAAGGCCCAGGGAAACCTGGGTTCGATCCTTGAGACAAACGAGTTTTATCGGTAATTTCACCGTCATGCCTACGGGCGGATGTGTTGCTGGGTTTTCCCCAGAATTGATGGTGGACCCTGTTTTCCAATTGCATTAAAACAGTTTAGGGGCAGGAAATAAGGAGAGGTAATACGAGAGGAGGCTACCAAGGACTGCCTTTGCCAAAGTAACCCTACCGGCAAGGGATAGGTGTCTCACTTTCCACCCCGAAAGTCTTCTCTTGAATTTTTCCACAACAGGCCTCCAAAAAGTGGTTCTTTTCATATTCGCCGATTGGTATTCCCAAATAAGTAAAAGAGAGTGCGCCGGTACCACAATTAAAAACCAAATTCATTTCCAAAATCGGTCAATAAATTGATTAATGAAATCTTTTGGCTGCTAAATTTAAGATGGCAACTTTGTTCGCTATATTTGAGCGCAACTTATTTTGTGTTACTTAATATATGTTTTTCAACTCCTAGGGCTTGGATATATCTCGATATCGTGTTGGACATTTTCAAATTGAGATATTTTGACGCTTGGATATGAGTCATCCAATTATATTAAAATATCATGATAAACTATCATCACCAACTTAAAGCATCAATATCAATATCAGTCTATTACAACATTTTAGGCAAAGTTCTGACTGAATACTTTGTGTTCGTATTTATATAATAAATTGTTGTTTATAAGGATGGATCTTATTAGTTGGATAAATAAATAGGGGTAACTTTGTAGAATCATGATGAAGTTTCTAAGTGTTTCACTAAAGTCATTCAAACTTTTTTTTTTTTGTCTTTTTAATGTCATTAAAGTTTCACTTATTGTTTTAATCTCGCGTAATTAGGGCTGCAAACGAACCGAACAAACATGAACAAGTCCTTGTTCGTGTTCGTTTGTTAAGAAATATATGTGTTCACGAACTGTTCATGAACGCTTACCGAACAAGATTTTATGTTCGTGTTTGTTTGTTTGTTAAGGAAATGAACATGTTCATGTTCGTTTGTGTTTGTTTGTTAATTTTAGGCAACGAATAAAAACGAACTATGATGAACACAAATGAGCACAAATTAATGTTCATAAACACAAATACTAACAAACGAACACAAACAAGCGTTCATGAACAAAATACATAATACATTGACACTTATTAAATATTTTATTTGTCGGAGTTTTGATGTATTTAAATAAAATATAAAAGCTAAAAAAGTAATGAACTATCGAACACAAACGAACACGTTACCGAACGTTCACGAACATAAACAAACGAACGCGCCCTATGTTCATGTTTGTTCATTTAACTAAACGAACGAAATTTCTTGTTTGTGTTCGTTTGTTTAATAAACAAACGAACACAAACGAACTTCCCGCCGAACAGTTCACGAACTGTTCGCCAAACGTTTGGTTCGTTTACATCCCTACGCGTAATTACTAGGTCACCAGGTTACCACTTGATGACATGTCATGTAACTTTTTGCCGATGTTTATGCGGATTATATAAACAATGACGTGGCCGTTTTAATTTCAAAATATAATTAAAATTCACATTCTATCTTCATAAACTGGATTCAAAATTTCAAATAAATTTATGAATAGTTTAATAAGAAATCAATGATTTTATGATTAGATAAATCGACAAGAAGCCATAGAACATCACATTTAAGAGATACTGAAGCCTCAACCAACATTGTCCTTTTCACCTACAACACAAATGCATTTCCAAATAAAAAAACTTAAGGTCATGAAAGATAACAATGGAGATTACAGAACACCAGTATTGAGTGTACCTTGCTGTACCTTCTTAGCGACCAGGCGAGCTTTCTCTTTAGCGCTATACTCAGGATCGCCTTGCAGTTTCGGTATTGTTAATCCAACAATCAAAACATCCTAACTGTGATTGATATTCCCATACTCCATGATTATTAGGATGTAATTATAAATTATTGAATCTGATAATAGTCGTTTAAAACATGTCGAAGTCTATGATGTGGTCTAAATTATACATGTTTTTATAAATATTTCCCTACACTTTTGCGTAGCTTTTGGGATGCTTTTATCTGTTATTTTAAAGGTTTTAAGAGACCTTTTACTAAACTTTAGACCAAGGAATAAATTTGTTTATTTATTATTATTGTCAATTTATTTTTATAGTTGATAAATATTTATATATTCTTAATAAGGGCTGAATTTAATTAACTAATATTGGGTTTCCATAAGATTGATAGGAATTGGGTGGCTACTCTCAATGCAAGAATAAAGTGGACATCATTATAATCAAGGGAAATTAAAGCACGTGGAATACATGATAAACCAATTACCCAATTATCTTATGGTGAACGCAATTTATTTTAGGGTTTTTTTAATGGCACACCCCCTGTCTATCTATACTTTTTTTTAATATTCAATACGCATCATATAGGCCTATACGATGCGTATTGAAATAAAGTAAAAGACATAGCAGACTGACATGTGCAGGTTATGTCTGGCGGCGGGATTTATACGCATCGTATAGGCCTATACGATGCGTATCAAGGCACTGATTTTTTGAATTTTATTTTTTTGATGTGTTGTGTCAAATGTGAACCCGAGAAACGAAAGGTATTTCGAGCAGTTGGTTGATGACATGATAGATAAAGATCTTGACACGATCATATCCATTTTCATGTGTTAGACTAGATAGTCCAAGATGAAATATATTAAAACCATTTAAGCGGCGTGTTCCAATCAACGTTTATCGACATTGTTATAGGTGATGAAGAAACCCTAAGTGGCAGGTAAGGGTTCTTTTGACTATGCTTTTATCATTTGTCATATGGTAACAACTACCAAGGGGATATTCAGTTCTCTATCCGGTCATCTTTCCAAGCTTTTACACACGAATATGTGGTTCCCCATTTGCGGAACATAATCCCAGATTGTCTAAAGAAGCGCTTTTATCATGTGCCATGTCTAATTCTCGAAGAATCTCATATGGGACAGAAAAACATTGTCTAAAGAAGCACTTTTATCATGTGTCATGTCTAATTCGCGAAGAATCTCGTATGGGACAAAAGGATAACGAAGATAAAATGATATGGGACAAAAACCAACATTTCATATCTACTGAGTTGATCAACACCAACATTTCTTCGAGCTAACTGCCGATATCTCATCCTCTTATCTTGTTCAAAGTTTCTGTGTCGAATGCGAACCCGAGAAACGAAAGGGATTTCGAGTAGTTGGTCGATGATATGATAGATAAAGATCTTGACACGATTATTTTTCAAGTTTGCACAGTGGGAAAAAAGACCAGCACCTCTGTCAGTATTGTCTTTAAATTCGTATAAACATATATTCGTTTCATAACCTCCTCCTATAAATCAACCACAACTCACCCGAGACCGACCTCTGGATCACATATGATAAAAGCGCTTCTTTAGAAAATCTGGGATTATGTTCCGTTTCTTCAAGATTTACGTCTAATGTCCAAGTTTGATCACATTTGACTTTATCTGCGGCAATCCAATGACTTTCTTGGTTCAATAATCCGATAATAGGGCCCACGGATCTTATGCCCACCCGAGACCGACCTCTGCATCACACATGATAAAAGCGCTTCTTTAGACAATCTGGGATTATGTTCCGTTTCTTCAAGATTTACGACTGATGTCCAAGTTTGATCACATTTGACTTCATCTGCGGCACTCAATGACTTTCTTGGTTCAATAATCCGACAATAGGGCCCACAGATCTTATGCCCACCTGAGACCGACCTCTAGATCACACATGATAAAAGCGCTTCTTTAGACAATCTGGGATTATGTTCCGTTTCTTCAAGATTTACGTCTGATGTCCAAGTTTGATCACATTTGACTTCATCTGCGGCAATACAATGACTTTCTTGGTTCAATAATCCATTCAATATCAGCGTTGGTTATCACCCTGTGTGAGCATTGGAAGCCCGACAAACAGTCTTGCAATTACATCTTCAATCGAGACCGCATTATTAATTATAATGAAGCAATGAAGATTGAATGTGCAAAACCGCAACCGTTTTTTACTACGGAAACGGTGGCTATGGGAAATACGTACAAACCTGAAATGAACCACAATGGACTCAGACTCATACTACCATTGTCGTTCCGTATTTTCTCCTTTTCTAATTCTTGAAGAATCTCGTAACGTATGCTACATGATAGAAGCGCTTCTTTAGACAATCTGGGATTATGTTCCGTTTTATTACAATCGTGAGTTGGTCAAACCTTTCTAAAAGTAGAAAAAAATAAAACAGAAGAAAGTGTTCCTCTTGTTACCAAGCATGTCATCTGAAACAATTAACAGGACATTGTTAAAAGGGGAAATCTATTGGAACACCTGATTGAGAGAAACTTCTTCGAGCTAACTGCCGATATCTCATCCTTCTATTGTTCAGTACTTCCGAGACGATTCAAGTTATTTCAGTTATTTCTGTTGATTCAGTACTTCAAGGCATGCCTGTTTGATGACCGAATAGAGATCCAAATTGTGAGGAAAGATGACTGAATAGAGAACAAGTTCACCGCAGAATGAGACATTTCATAGAGAACAAGTTCACATCAGTTCTAAAAATGTTAAGTGTTTGAGGCATGCCTGTTTGATTCAAGTAAGTCCTATGAAGCAAGTGTTTGTCTATTCAATTGAGAGGAAAGATGACCGAATAGAGATCTGAACCAACCGAAATCCACTTCCGAGACGATTCAAGTGAGTCCTTTGAAGCAAGTGTTTGTCTATTCAATTGAGAGGAATCATTGCATTACATCTCCGTTGAAAACAAGTGGTTGTAATGATGGAACCCTTGATTTGAAAAACATTTTTGAGAAATTTATAGTTCAATACTCATCGTATAGGCCTATACGATGCGTATTAATCAATGATTTTACTGAAATACCCCTGGTTTTCTGATAAATTCAGGGGTATTTTTTAGAAAAATCAAAGTTATATACTATTCGTATAGGCCTATACGATTCGTATTACGATGATATACGATACAACATAGGCCTATACGATCGTATATGGCATTATTTCAAATTTAGTGTTATCGTGTTTCCCTCGGTTCGATGCGTATACATCTCGTTTTTTGCCGAACTTTCGCATATTTTGTCGTTATATTACGTATACCTTCAACATAAGTCGTTTCGGTGTCGTTCGGTTGCGTGCGAATATCTTATTCTATGATTACGTACAGTTTTGTTTGAAATCCACTTGTACTCCATAGTGCTGTATTATATGTATACGTGTGTGGAAATATCGTTAGTCGCGTACTTTGACGTATTTTTTGCGTATTTTGACGTATTCTAACATATTGTTGCGTATTTAATAGTATTTTTGACGTATTTGAGCGTATTCTAACGTATTTTAGCTTATTTTAACCTATTTTAGGGTATTTTTACGTGTTTTAGCGTATTTTAACGTATTGTAACGTAAGTTAGCGTATTTTAACGTAAGTTAGCGTATTTTAACATATTTTAGTGTATTTTAGCGTATTTTAACGTATTTTAACGTATTTTAGCGTATTTTAACGTATTTTAGGGTATTTTAGCGTATTTTAATGCATTTTAACGTATTGTAACGCATTTTAGTTGGTTTCGAATATACCCAACGCATTTTAGTTGGTTTCGAATATACCCAAAGTTGTCAAATTCGTTGCGTGCATTCATATTGTTTTAGACAACAACAGATAATGAACGGATTGTTGGACTTCTTGTTCCTAATGTACGCCTCAATTCATCTTTTTTACTCTTTTCTTTGATTTCAACAAATCTTTTCAATAATCAGTACGCAACAAAGAGACCACCTTGTTAATTTTAGAGTATTATAGCTTATGTTGATGGATAACGCAAACAAGTTCTCCACAGTTTGTTATATAAATCTCTATTCGGTCATCTTTCCAAACTGCAACACACGATAAGTTCTCCAAAAGAATGCATACACAAATAGAACCGGGACCACTGGAATAGACACATGTCACATAGTTTGAACGAGTCTAACAATTGATTCAGATTTAAACAATGCACGCCTTAATTCATCTTTTTACTCCTTTTCCTTCAATTTCGAGAACATTCTCCGTAACATAAAGACGTGTCGGGTTCTTCTACTAGTGGTATTTTAATGAAGTATTGAAGATTGAATGTGCAAACCGCAATCGTTTGTGACTATGAGAAACACAAGTTTTCTTTTTGAGCTTGATGGATGTCTGATCTCAATTGAGGCGTGCATTGTTTAAATCTGAATATAACTAGATGTTACGTGTAACTTCATTAAACCAAGAACAAAGCCTATTTCAAAACACATGTGTTCGTATCAGCGTTGTTTATCACCCTGTGTGAGCATTGGAAACCCGACAAACAGTCTTGACAACAGTGACAACTTATCTATCTGTGTGTGTCACATCCATCCTGTTATAGCAATCGATATGATTAATTTTACAGATTTTTTTTTCTAATTAGCGTTGTTAACTACCAAAAGAATGCATACACAAATAAGTTCTAGTGGACGAAGCAAAGAGACCGTTGTGTATCTGAATCAGGTTCTCAAGCAGGCACGGATGCAAAACGTACTGTTATTACATCCGAGACGATTCCAATGAGTCCTATGAAGCAAGTGTCGGTCTATTCAATTGAGAGGAAACATTGCATGCCTTGAACGAGTCTAGAACACTCGTAATCCTCAACCGGCTTTGAAACCGGACGGAATCTACGAAGAAACTGTTCGATTTCACGGTTAGTGGAGAAATTAGCGACGGAGAAACTGTTTGAATTTATGGATTTCGGTTGGTTCAGAAACTTAACAAGAGAAGCAACTAAAAAAGGGGTGAACGGTATTTAACGTACACACCGCATTCGAAGATCCTTGCATTAGACACAATTTGTTGGAATTTGTGGATCAACAGAAATAACTGAAACAACAGCTTCGGAATCTATTAGAACGATCCTTGTTCATCATTGTTCTTGAAGATGAAGATGAAGAAACGAGGGTTTTTTCTCTTTAATCTATTATAACGATCCTTGTTTTGAGAACCTGATTCTGTTGTTCAGTACCAACAGAATGCATACACAAATAGTTCTAGTGTGATCCAAAGGTCGGTCTTGAACGAGTCTAGAACACTCGTAATCCTCAACCGACTTTGAAACCGGACGGAATCTACGAAGAAACTGTTCGACTTCACGGTGAGTAGAGAAATTAGCGACGGATAAACTGTTGGAATTTGTGGATTTCGGTTGGTTCAGAAACTTAACAAGATAAGCAACTAAAAAAGCGGTGAACGGTATTTAACGTACACACCGCATTCGAAGATCCTTGCATTATACATAATTTGTTGGAATTTGTGGATCAACAGAAATAACTGAAATAACAGCTTCTGTTGTTCAGTACCAACAGAATGCATACACAAATAGTTCTAGTGGACGAAGCAAAGAGACCGCCTTGTTAATTTTAATGAAGCAATGAAGATTGAATATGTAAACCGCAACCTTTTTGACTGCCGAAACGGTGGCTATGCGAAATACAAACCGCAATCGTTTGTGACTATGGGAAACTTGGACATCAGACGTAAATCTTGAAGTAAATATGTGGTCCCCAATTTGCGGAACATAATCCCAGATTGTCTAGAGAAGCGCTTTTATCATGTGTCATATGGTAACAAGAGTGTGTTGTTCCAAGATCAATTCCAATTGCAGTTTTTTCAACTCTCCTGTTCCAAATGCAGCTGATGAAACCGGAGCTGTTATCTTGGTTGTTCAGTACTTTCGTGATAAATACAATGTTCATCTTCGTTATCCTTTGCTTTCCGTAATTCAAGCAGGCACGAATGCTAAACGTACTGTTATTACATCCGAGACGATTCAAGTGAGTCCTATGAAGCAAGTGTCGGTCTATTCAATTGAGAGGAATCATTGCATTACATCCCTATTGAAAAACATAATAGATAAATTTAGGGAAAATGGGGTTGAAAGATGGTAACCCAACAGTGGAGGATCTCATTCTACAACTTCGATAAATTCAGGGGTATTCTCAAATAATGTTTCCTATGTCACACCCTGACTTTTGCGGAAGCGTGATTATGGTGTGACTTTCTTAATACCATTGCATTCAATCATAACAACAACTAAATGATTAAAACCATAGATGCTCATCCATAAATTAAGTTTAAAAATATGACAACATTGTCTTAAAGCGTAGAAATTCAAATACGAGTACAACCATGCAACTTGTCTAAAAGTTCACAAAGACTCGACCAATGACATTAAATAAAAACCAGGATTTGGAAGACGTCTCTCGTCCAGGAATAAGACACACTGACCAAACCCTAAGACCATGGATGATATCTTTTATTCTTAACGCAGCTTGAAACGTCCAACGCCCGCCAGATCCACCACTAATTCCCTGAAATACATATATTTTGAAAACATCAACAAAAGTTGAGCGAATTCATGTGTGTGATTGTGAATAAACCTTTGAAAACATTGAAGTAAGTTTGAAAACTCTAGGTATGAAAGCAACAAGGAAATAGATCAATTAATGTGTAGCTAATACATTAATATTTGTGACGTGATGCAGGAAAACTCAAACCTAGCAGATTTTCCTCCGGGATGAAGACATAGTCACCACATGGGCCACCCTGGTCTGCATGGGTGTGGGCTCGCTACACCCAAATAGATCTATCACTCATGTCCCTCGGTCCTACTACGAGGATTAATGGTCTTAAGCGTTGTACCCACCACTCATATGATCTAGCAGTACCCTTCCTTAGCTAACCATACCAAATAATAACATTTGAAAACAGTCGTAACATGTACTTCACCCCCGAAGTTATAAAACAAAAACCATTTATAGAAAAGGGAGAACATGAACTCACAGATTTGCGTCTTCAATCACCGTAACTCTAGCTATTCGGATAAACACGACTACCTACAACGCACTAATATATTAGACGAGTGGGTCGTGCCTTAGTATTAATATCTTTGAGTTACGATTCTCTTAGTGTCATCGATATTATTCCAAATTTTATAGTCATTTGTTAAAATAATTAATACTTTAACTTAAATTATATTTATTAAATTTTTGGAATAATATTATATTTTTGGCTTTATACACTTCGGGTATTTACACATGTATATCCTTCCCAAGGATGAGAGTATCTTTCACTTGTATATTTTTGCCTTATATAGGGGTCGTATTCCGGTGTGTATTTATACGTACGAGAATACGTATTTTTATTGAATTCATTAAGTATTCTTTATACTCAATTTCATATTGATTATTCCGGAATATTATCTTTATTAAAGGTCCAATATATATTTCCAAAATATATATTTTAAAGAATATTATCTTTATTAAAGGTCCAATTTATAATTTTTCTTTGGGCAAAAATATTTGTAATTTCTCACAAGTTTTAAAAATTAATATATTTTCAAGTCCAATTTAGAAAATATATTTAAACTCATTTTTCCATAAATGACATACTTTATATTTATTTGCGAAAATGTATCTTTCATCCCTAAATATTGTATTTCGTGTTTGTGCAAGAAAATATATACTTCTTAAAAATAATATATTTTCTAAAAACTTCAAGAAAAATATATATATTTCATATTTGCCAAAAATAATATATTTTTCCTTGTAAAAAATATGGTATATTTTTGTAGTAATTGTAAAAATCATATTTTTACTTCCTTGGTGTCCAAAATATTATTTACCAAAACATACTTTGTGAATAAATTCCGAAATATTTTGTAAGTCTTATTCCATAGTTCGGTTTCATCAATATTTTGTGTAAATGTGTATATTCATTTGTTAGAAATTTGGTAACATTTTGGATGGGAATTCTTGGTATTTTATGTGTGTTATATTATTTCAAGTCCTAAAATAATATAACTAATACACAAAGTATACAAATAATCACACACACGTGACTTCTAAATATATATTTTCCTAATACATATTTAGTCACTTTTATTTATGAAAAACCAACCTCCAATAATTATATTTTTGTAACAAAAATTATGGCAAAGCTTTTTGTAGCAAACTCATGGTTTAAAATACACTTGTAAATATTTGTTTAAAAATATTTTTCTAAGTGTTTATATTTTTAGAAAATTTTGCCATAGTTTCCTCTAAAAATGGAGGTTTCCATGCTTTCAAGCATATCATTTTCTTTTGTAAAAATCAACACAATCAATTCACAATCAACAATAAACAACCTTAACTTACCAATTTGCCAAAAATCATGCATTTTCTACTACTTCATGAACTTGAATATTTGTAAAAAATTGTAGTAACTTACTAGTGTTATTAGTAAGCCTAGTTATTCTTTAAAATGTGATTAGTTCTTTAGAAACTTCATTTTTAAAGAAGTTAGTTGTTTACAACTTCTTGTCATATTTTCTAAAAATGCTTCTTTATGTAATCTTTTTGTTACACAAGTGTTTCTACACTTGTTCAACCATTAAAAATAAGATTTGTTTGTGTAAGAACCAAGATTTAATAAAACTCATATTTTTAACTTGATTTCTTTGAAAGATCATTCATAAATCCTTAGATCTATATGTTTAACAACTTACTTTGTTCATTATTTTCCAAGAAAACAAGGTATTCTTTCAAGTTCATGAACTTTATGTGGATGATCTATCATGCTACAACATTTCTACTTTCACATCTTGCTAGATTATGTTTTTAATCATGATCTAGCAAGAGCTTATGATGATCAACATCATTTCTACAAACAATCAATGATCAACAAGCATAACAATTCATATTCATCAAGATTACTTCATTAAACAAGCTTATGTTCATGTTTGCATCTTATGTTCTTTAGTGTTCTTCATGTTTTTGTTTATGATTCTTTTTTAACCACTAAAAATGAAAGTAAAATGGATAGATCAAGACTCTTACCACTAGCACAAGGCTAGGGATGATTCAAGTGAAGAAAATGAGAGGATAAAATAAAACAAGAGAGGTCCTTCAAGATCCAAAGCCACCAAGCTTCCTTGTCTTGCTTCTAGCACCCTTGTATGCACTTGGAATGGTTGAAGGTTGAACGAAAATGGTGGATGTGTGTGGGCGAGGGGTCGGCCGAGAACACAAGGGAGGAGAGGAGGATGATGTGTGTTTTTAAGTGTGTGTAGAATGAATGTCTTGATCCCTCATGCTCTTTTATAAACCATTTTCATCTTCTAACTATTGTGTAATGTGTCATTATGTAGGGAACATGATCCATTTTAATAATTAAATAAAATCTATTAAGTGGGGCCATGTGTTGGCCGAAAATACGTGCGGGGGGGGGGGGGGGGTCTTAGATTAGGTTCCAACCTAATTAGTTACAATCTAGTTCATTTTCAAGTGTTAGTTACATGATTTGGTTATTAGATATTTTTAGGTGGCGTTATGGTGTTCGGGGACCATAACTAGCTTGGAAATGTTAAAACGGTGCTTCTAGTGTAAATTTGGTGTTTCGGGTAGTGTCTGGTTGTTCAGTTAGATATTGATTCGTTAAAGTGCTAAACTACGCAGTTTAAGGTGCTTTATGTATCTTTTTGTGACACTATTGATTCCCGACACTTAAGAAAGCATTCAGGACCATTTAATCATTTTTCTGCATTACATTAGGGTGTTAAATTGCTGAATTTTGCTGAATTCAGCACTTTGGGTGAGTTTTAGGCATTTTCCGGCACCTAAACTATCACTATAAAGGCAGTTTTGTGATCCTTACTTTCCTACTCGTGTGTAGTGTAACCTTTGATTATTTCCGCACTTTTGCACTTTTAAGAGATTATCTTGGTTATTGTAGTAGGCCCCTCTTTTGAAGGTGACGTTACCCTCAACCCAGTAGTTTGAGTCAGCAAGGATACAATCCTAAAGGGTCGGATTATTGAAAGATAATTAATTAAGTTATTAATGCATAATGTGGTAGGCCCCTCTTTTGAAGGTGATGTTACCCTCGGCTAAGTAGTCTAAGTCTGCAGGGATACAGTCCTAAGTAACCGGGTTAAAGTATTAATAGTAGCTTACATATGAGGGGATCAAAGAGTTTGGACCCCCGCCATCCAATACCAGTGGGTATTGAAGGAGGTCCTACTAAATTTGACCCAGGTCCTTGCAGGATCTATACACTGAATAAGGCAAGACTCTTACCAAACCGTTCCTTTAACCCCCGACCAGGTAGCCAACAAATCTCCATATAGACCGTGGAGATATGAATGGTGAAAATCTTTTATTTTATATAGACAATAAAATAATGCCAAGACACCACGGACAAACGATAAGGAAGAATCACCTTCAACATAAGAAACTAGTTATTAAAGTCATTAATACAGAACCAAATAAAAAGTGCAAAAAGATTAAAAATAAAAAGTATTACACTAGACCCTTGTCTTCACCAAGTGATGTAAAAGACTTAGGCAAACATGGCATTTGATTGTCAAGAACTCTTACGATCAATCTTGGATCCCGAGACTACTACACACACTCTATGATGAATGATGGTGGTGGATGTGGGTTGTGATGGTGGTGGAGGGTGGGTGTAGTGTGAGAGAGGTGGTTTGCCAATGGATGGTTTGCAAATGAGCCAAGCACCCCTATTTATAGCCTGAACAGCAGCTCGGACACGGCCCCGTGTCCATTGGGCACGACCCCGTGTCCCTCTTCCTTCTCTTTCCTCATTAATTGTAGTTTGTCTGCATTAGTTGACCACGCCCCCGTGTCCGCTGGGAACGAACCCGTGTGCAGAAGCGTATTTGTACTATCAAGATTTCCTCAGATTCTGTGAATCTTAGAATTGACCACGGCCCCGTGTCCGCTGGGCATGCCCCCGTGGTGGGTGATAGAAGCTTTTACAGCTTTGTCTTTTCTGCAGACACTTGGGCACGCCCCCGTGCTCCAGCCTTCTGTTTTCTTGTTTTGCTTGGGAAGATGCTGTCGGGGGGGGGGGGGTCGGGCATGCCACGTTTATCCCTCTTCTTGTATTTTTGTTAGATTTAGCTGCCTTTTTGCTTCTTTTGTTCATTTGAGCTCATTTAATCCTGAAAATACAAAAGGAAGACAAAAGCACACTTTTCCAACATTAGTACTAAAAAAGGGTTAGTTTTATGCCTCATTTGATGAAATTTATATGTTGCATTTTGCACACATCAGTCTACGATTACCCAAATCGTATCATGACCTCTCGGTGTCTTTGGCAACTTGGTTATGAAGTCCATCGAGATATGCTCCCACTTCCACATGGGTATCTCGGGTTGCTGCAGGAGTCCTGAAGGCTTCTGATACTCGGCCTTTACTTTGGCACAAGTCAAGCATTTTCCAACATAAGTTGCAACATCACCTTTCAATCTTGGCCACCAGTAAAAATCTTTCAAATCTTGATACATCTTATCCGATCCTGGGTGGATCGAGTACCTCGATTTATGAGCTTCGTCGAGAATAACATCTTTAAGACCACCAAAGAGGGGAACCCAAATTCGTTCCATGAAACACAAGGTTCCTTCTTTGTTGGGTATCAACTTCTTCTCCATCCCATGGAGATACTCATCCTTAAGGTTTTCTTCCTTAAGGGCTTCTCTCTGCGCAGCAAGAATGCGCAACGAGAGGTCCGTTTGTACAATCATCTCCAAAGCCCTAACCCTTATGGGCTTAATCCTCTCTTTCCGACTTAAGGCATCTGCCACCACATTCGCCTTACATGGGTGATATTTGATTTCGAAATCATAATCGTTTAACAGCTCAACCCATCGTCGCTGTCTCATATTAAGCTCCTTCTGGTCGAATATGTGCTGTAAGCTCTTGTGATCTGTAAAGATCGTACAGCGCGTACCATACAGATAATGTCGCCAAATCTTCAAGGCAAACACCACTGCGCCTAACTCCAAGTCATGCGTGGTGTAGTTCTTCTCATGAACTTTCAACTTGCGTGAAGCATAAGCGATAACCTTCTGTCGCTGCATCAGCACGCAACCCAATCCCTAACACAAGGCGTCACAGTATACCACGAAGTCATCGGTGCCTTCGGGTAGGGATAGTATAGGTGCATCGCAAAGCTTGTTCTTCAGCAACTGAAAGGCTTCCTCTTGTTTATCTCCCCATTCGTATTTCTTATCCTTTTGAGTAAGGGAGGTCAGCGGTTGAGCGATTTTAGAGAAATCCTCAATGAATCGGCGATAATACCCAGCTAAACCTAGAAACTGATGGATCTCGGTCGGCGTCTTCGGAGTTTCCCAATTCTTGATCGCCTTGATCTTGGTGGGGTCCACATGAATTCCATCTTCATTCATGACATGACCGAGGAACTGTACCTCACGCAACCAGAACTCGCACTTCTAGAATTTTGCGTACAGTTTCTCCTTCTTGAGCAGCTCTAAAATGGCTCTAAGGTGTTGCGCATGCTCTTCCTTCGTTCGCGAATAGATCAAAATATCATCGATAAATACAATCACGAATTTATCGAGATATGGCTTGCAGACTCGGTTCATCAAATCCATAAACACTGCTGGCGTGTTTGTCAGACCAAACGACATTACTAGGAACTCATAATGTCCATAACGAGTCCTAAAAGCAGTTTTCGGTATACTCTCTTCTTGGATCCTCAGCTGGTGATAACCTGATCGAAGATCAATCTTGGAGTAATAACTTGAACCTTGAAGTTGATCGAATAGATCATCAATCCTCGGCAAGGGGTACCGATTCTTGATAGTCAATTTGTTCAGTTCTCGGTAGTCAATGCACATGCGAAAACTACCGTCCTTCTTCTTGACGAATAAAACTGGAGCTCCCCAAGGCGAGAAGCTTGGTCTAATAAATCCTTTGTCCAAAAGCTCCTAAAGCTGCGTCAACAACTTTTGCATTTCGGAAGGCGCAAGTCGATAATGTGCCTTGGCTACTGTCACGGCCCCCGACCCGGTTTGACCCGTTTCAGGAGCCACAGGACAGAAATCCCGTGGTATTTAATTAATTGAGTTTAACAACGGAAGTTTTCATCAGGATCTTTTTAAAACTGAAATATTTCCCGATTATTTTATTTCACAACGCGGGATAAAACCCGGTAATTTACAATCTTGAGATTTCACGGAGAAATCTTTTATTTTACAAAACATGTTTCTTTATTTTATCCTGAGCCACTTTCTCAAGCTTGTAGTGCTTCACGGCACTTTTCCTGGATCATAACAGATCACCTGAAACATGTTTGAAAAAGGTTTTGTCAGCGGGAAATACTGAGTGAATCATTCTATTTACATAAAATGATGCATAGTTATTAATTACAGCATAAGAGCGATTACAATGGCTTCTATCTTATTTTTATCTGGCGCCGTGTCACAATGGTGACATGTCACAATGGTGACGATGGTCATACCACTATTAGATCAATGAACCTAAATAGTGATGATTATCCCTAGTAGGTCAATGAACCTAACTGGGAGAAAATTAGTAATGTGCACAATACCCCACTAGCCAGTGATTCAAGATATCCATGACTTAGTCCCTGTTATTATAACTTTTGAAAATAATTTGAGGTATTGTAAAATAGTTGATAAAAAGAGAATGACTCACATTGCAGATTTAATTTGAGCAGAGTTTAGCCTACTGATTTAGCCTTTTCAACCTAAATTTAATAATAGGCACACAATTCTGGGTTAGTAATCAATACAGCAATTACGATAACTCACGAGATCAAACCCTCACAACGAATGACAAAGTGCGATACTTAAACATCCATCGAATTAACGACGAATGACAAAGAATAACCCTAATGTGGGCAGCACTTAAACATCCATTGGATATTTTGATCAATCGGACATTGAATCGTATCAGCGATCGAGTTATTACCCTGATTGTGGCGTCGATTAGTGATCCGTGTGTGTTAATTGTGGTAAACAGAACGTATCTCAGTGTATATTATGAGAATTTACGTCGTTTCAGTGCCCAAAATCAAGTCCCAGACACCCCTATTTATATCTGAAAAATGATCCCTGTCGCGTGTCGCGACAGGTCTTCCTATTCCTTTCGCGTGGCGCGAGAGGTGCCTTTTTAAGGTTGGGTAGGTACGTGTCCAACTAGCTCAGGTGAGTTGACAATTCGTTCAAATTCAATTTCCACGTAAAACTATTAAGATAATATCAACTAGGGTTTACCCCCCCTGAGTTTTAGGGGCCCTGATTCTAATTCCGATTGTTCTGAAAATTTTAGGGTTTGTTCAGAATCACTTGGGTTTCTCAATTAGGGTTTCCTATTGGATAATTAAAATAATAATTAGTACTTTTTAATGGGAGTTGTTACATTCTCCCTACCTTAATAAAAATCTCGTCCTCGAGATTTACTGGAATAATTGAGGATACTTTCGTTTCATTTCTGATTCCAGTTCCCGAGTGTATTAGGGTCCTATCTTTGAATCCCACTTTACTTAAACTAACACTAATCGTTTGTGTTTTGAGAAATTTGAACTTTCTATCTTTCATCTGAAGAGGTTTCTTTACAAATTTTTATTTTTCGTTTACCTTTATAACTTGGAGAGGTACTACCAAAGATTCGTCTGATAGACATTTCTTGAGATTGGATACATGAAATACATCATGTACTCCAGCTAACTCTCCTGGTAGTTGTAAACGATAAGCAACTGGTCCTATACGTTAGATCACTGGAAATGGTCCTACGTATCTGGGACTTAGCTTTCCTTTCTTACCGAATCTAACAACTCCTTTCCAAGGAAATAGCATTTTGTCTCCAACTTGAAACTCCAACGGCTTTCGTCTATTATTTGTATAACTCTTCTAGCGATCTCTAGCCGTCTTCAGCCTTTCCTTCGTGATACTGAATATCACAGTCGTAGTTTCTTAGGATTTTCATTCATCTCCTTTGCCTCATGTTTAATTCTTTTTGCCCAAATATATATCTTAAATTCTTATGATCCGTATAGACAATAAACTTACTTCCATACAGATAATGTCTCCAAATCTTAATGGCAAAAATTATGGCTCCTAATTCTAAGTCATGAGTGATATAGTTTTCTTCGTGCTTTTTCAATTACCTTTTTCAATTGCTTTGATGCATATACAATTACCTTTTTGCGTTGCATTAACACACATCCAAATCCTAGCTTTGAAGCATCACCGTATACTTTAAAATCTTCTGTTCCTTCTGGTAAGGCTAGGATTGGGGCATTTATTAATTTATGCTTCAAGATCTTAAAAGCTTCTTCTTGTTTAGGTCCTCATTCAAACTTAACTGTTTTATAGGTTAGCTTAGTTAATGGTATAGCTATCTTGGAAAAATCATTAATAAACCGTCTATAATATCCGGCTAAATTTACAAAACTCCTAATTCCCATTGCGGATTGCGGAACCTTCTATTTGGTAATTGCTGCTATCTTATCAGGATCTACGTGAATACCTTCATGATTCATCATATGACCTAGAAATTGCACTTCTGGCAGCCAAAATTCACACTTCGAGAATTTGACGTAAAGCTTCTCTTTTCTTAAAGAGTGCATGCAAGTGCTGACAATGTTCGTCCTGACTTTTTGAATAAATAAGTATATCGTCGATGAAGACCATTACAAATTTATCCAAATATGGTTTACAGATCCTATTCATTATGTCCATGAATGTTGCAGGTGCATTCGTTAACCCGAAGGGTATGACGGTAAACTCATAATGACCATACCTAGTTCTGAAAGCAGTCTTAGGTATGTCTTCCTCTTGTACTTTCAATTGATGATATCCGGAACGTAAGTCGATCTTAGAAAAATATCTATCTCCCTGGAATTGATCGAATAGATCATCAATTCTAGGTAATGGGTATCGATTCTTAATTGTAATCTTATTTAATTCCCTATAATCAATACACTTTCTCATCGAACCATCCTTTTTCTTAACAAACAACACTGGTGCCCCCCCACGGGGATAAACTAGGTTGTATGAAACCTTTACTTAATAATTCATCTAATTGCTTTTTCAGTTTTAATATTCCTGTGGGTGCTAATCGATACGATGCCTTGGCTATCGGTATAGTTCCTGTAATTAGATGAATCCTAAATTCTACCTCCCTATCTAGTAGTAACCCTGGTAACTTTTCTGGGAATACATCTGGGTATTCTGAAACTACAGAAATTTCCTTAAGTTCTTTATCTTTAGTATTAATGATTACTGAAATCATATATACTATTCCTTGCTTTCGTTCATAATTAGCAACTTTCATTACTGCTATGAATTTTATGGGTTTACATGGCTTATCTCCTGTAATCATTATTACTTCTCCAGTGGTTGCACAAATTTCTATGGAATTCTTATCACAGATAATTCGAGCATGGTTGTTTACTAACCAATCTATTCCTAACACAACATCGAATTCAACTAATTTCATAGATAATAGGGTTGCAGAAAATTTATGATTTAAAAGTTCTATTTCTACGTTTTGCAGAACCTTATTTATTTTAACTGAATTCCCATCTGCCGTTTCTACTGTAGAAATTTGCCTAATGTTGATTAAAGGTAAGTTAAGAGTTTGGCAGAGTGAAGTATTTATAAAACTTTGGTTTGCACCAGAGTCAAATAATACTTTTGTGTAAACGTTGTGAACTAAGAACGTACCGGCTATCACATCTGGAATGAGCTCTACTTCCTGAGCAGTCAGTTTGAAAGGCTCTTACATTCCTTTTTGCTCCTTCTGCAGGTTTAGCTTTATTGTCAGATGGTTTGTTTAGTTTTGGACAATCTGGCCTAAGATGTCCAGCTTCTCCACAGTTGTAGCAGACTGAAAATTTCTTCCTCCTGCAGTCTTCTTCTTGATGTCCTGGAATTTTGCAAAAATTGCAATATCCTTTGCATATTCCAAAATGCTTCCTTTTACAAGAATTGCAAATTGGGCTAGTGGAAGATTGCCCATTCCCTCTTCTCTTGAAATTGTTATGGTTACCCGGACGGAATTCTTGGGTAATCTTTTGGGCTACTTCCTTCCTTCTATTTTCTTCTCTTGTCCGTACTAGTTTGTCAGTCAGAGTATTGGCTAAATCTACCGCATCATTAATCGTGCGAGGTTTCGCAGCCTTGACGATATTACGGATTACGGCAATCAATCCCTAAATATAACGAGAAATAAGTACCGGCTCTGGCGAAGCCAGGGTTGGTACCACTCGAGCATACTCGAAGAATGTCGAAGTATACCCTCGACAATCTACATCCACCATCCGGTGGGTTAGAAACTTATTTGTCATTTGTTCCTTTTCATACTCAGGACAAAATTTTCTTTCTTCAAAGCTCTTAAATTCTTCCCAGTTCATAGCATACGTCATTCTTCTTCCTTTTGCTTGTAACACCGTATTCCACCATTCTAGCGCCCCTTCTTTGAAAAGGTTTCACGCGTACATGACCTGGTCATCCTGAGCACATTTACTTATGGCAATTACTGCCTCGGTTTTCTCTAACCAACGCAGTGCCGCAGTCGCTCCTTCATTGCTTGCAAACTCAGTGGGTTTACAAGCAAGAAATTCTTTGTAAGTGTAACCAGGCGTTGCAGCTTTCATTTTCTTAGGGAGCGGAGCTTGCCGTGGTTCATTCTCATGATTAACATGATCATTGCCTCCGTTTATGCTATTACTGAAGTTATCTTCAGAAATACGTTTGCTAGGAACGATTTGTTGCGGTTCTATTGGATTTTTAACAGCAGCAACGATTGCTGGAATAGCGTTGGCTATCCCTTGAGCAACTATTGCTGGAATAGCGTTGGCTATCCCTTGAGCAACGATATTTTCTATATCCTGCCTAGTCATAAATTGATCCCCCAGTTGTTGCTCAGATTGATTAACCTCATTAACTGGTTCATTATTAGCGTTTTCCATCTGATAACTAATTTATAGATAAATAATTAGTATACAAGAAATAATCCAATGTTATAATTAATTGCACATAATCATGTAAACAAATATATAAAAAAATTGTAAATTTTCTAAAATTTTATTTGTTTTATAGATTATATCATGCTTCTATATACAACCGTTTTATTATTTATTTTACATATACTGATTTTACTATTACTATTACTATTACACAACCACAGTTCCATAAATCCCCTATCCTTTGTCAGATGATATTCTAGTAACGGCGTTCCCTCTTATCGTATTTCCAGGAGATCTGTCCCCCAATCTCTTGGATCCTATTCCCAGTATCCATTAGTTCTTCACCAAAGCGAAGTTCAGCCATATTCTCGTTACTCATTGGTGGATTTGGTAAAGGTTCTGGATTGAACTGAGGAAAAAGCTTATAGGGATTGTTTTGGAACTGTATTTCATTAGTCAACCATTCGTCTATTTGCGAGTGGATTGAAGGGTTTGGAATAGCTGGTTCTAAGTTCATTGGTAGTTGTGTTTCAAGAGAGTGAATAAAAACATTTTCATTAACAAGCTTAATAGTATTATAGCTTGCCATTATAAAATCTAGCTCTTCCTGAGATGGTAACCCCTCAATTTGTCTAGAGCTTTCCCCAATTTCCATTTTCTTAGGCTTGGGTTTCTCGAGAGGTAAAGCGTTGAATTCTATAGGTTCTTCTATGTCTGGTATATACCTATTGAAATCTCTGGAAACCTCTATTCTTACTGGATAGAGATTTAAATTCTGAAGGGCTTCAGACAAGTCACTCATGCTGTTATGCAAAATACACACAAATACTAAGTTAAAAATTATATCAAATTTCATAGAAAAACTTTTAAATATTATTTCATACTAGGTAACTACCAAAACAACTGAATATGAAAACATACTAGGTTTTATTTGTAAATTTATTTATTTTATTTACTGAATCAGGTTTCTGGCTTATATTTAATAAGGGTGCTAAAACTTGAATCAAAATATTTAAAGATTTGTATTTACTGCTACAGTGGCTAGCATATAAAGATCTGCCCATACTGTACACAATTAATCAGATAATAAAACACATAATCACAAAATAGCAATTAATAAAAATTAAGTATTTTCTAAATACTTAATTGGCTTAAATCAGTGGCTCGATAAGTGGCTCTGATACCACCTTTTTCTGTCACGGCCCCCGACCCAGTTTGACCCGTTTCAGGAGCCGCGGGACAGAAATCCCGTGGTATTTAATTAATTGAGTTTAACAACGGAAGTTTTCATCAGGATCTTTTTAAAACTGAAGTATTTCCCGATTATTTTATTTCACAACGCGGGATAAAACCCGGTAATTTACAATCTTGAGATTTCACGGAGAAATCTTTTATTTTACAAAACATGTTTCTTTATTTTATCCTGAGCCACTTTCTCAAGCTTGTAGTGCTTCACGACACTTTTCCTGGATCATAACAGATCACCTGAAACATGTTTGAAAAAGGTTTTGTCAGCGGGAAATACTGAGTGAATCATTCTATTTACATAAAATGATGCATAGTTATTAATTACAGCATAAGAGCGATTACAATGGCTTCTATCTTATTTTTATCTGGCGCCGTGTCACAATGGTGACATGTCACAATGGTGACGATGGTCATACCACTATTAGATCAATGAACCTAAATAGTGATGATTATCCCTAGTAGGTCAATGAACCTAACTAGGAGAAAATTAGTAATGTGCACAATACCCCACTAGCCAGTGATTCAAGATATCCATGACTTAGTCCCTGTAATTATAACTTTTGAAAATAATTTGAGGTATTGTAAAATAGTTGATAAAAAGAGAATGACTCACATTGCAGATTTAATTTGAGCAGAGTTTAGCCTACTGATTTAGCCTTTTCAACCTAAATTTAATAATAGGCACACAATTCTGGGTTAGTAATCAATACAACAATTACGATAACTCACGAGATCAAACCCTCACAACGAATGACAAAGTGCGATACTTAAACATCCATCGAATTAACGACGAATGACAAAGCATAACCCTAATGTGGGCAGCACTTAAACATCCATTGGATATTTTGATCAATCGGACATTGAATCGTATCAGCGATCGAGTTATTACCCTGATTGTGGCGTCTATTAGTGATCCGTGTGTGTTAATTGTGGTAAACAGAACGTATCTCAGTGTATATTATGAGAATTTACGTCGTTTCAGTGCCCAAAATCAAGTCCCATACACCCCTATTTATATCTGAAAAATGATCACTGTCGCGTGTCGCGACAGGTCTTCCTGTTCCTTTCGCGTGGCGCGAGAGGTGCCTTTTTAAGGTAGGGTAGGTACGTGTCCAACTAGCTCAGGTGAGTCGACAATTCGTTCAAATTCAATTTCCACGTAAAACTGTTAAGATAATATCAACTAGGGTTTACCCCCCCCCCCCGAGTTTTAGGGGCACTGATTCTAATTCCGATTGTTCTGAAAATTTTAGGGTTTGTTCAGAATCACTTGGGTTTCTCAATTAGGGTTTCCTATTGGATAATTAAAATAATAATTAGTACTTTTTAATGGGAGTTGTTACAGCTACAGGCGCGGCGCCTGGAACCAAGTCAATATGGAACTCGACTTGTCGTTGCGGGGGTAGTCCCGGCAAGTCTTCTGGAAAGACTTCAGGATATTCCCTTACCATAGGGATATCTTCCGGCTTCGGCTCTTCAGCTTCCTTATCAACAATGTGAGCAAAAAAGGCAACACATCCCTTCTGCATGGACTTTCGGGCCTTCAAACAGCTGATAATCCTTAGAGGAGTATCATGCCTCTCTCCGTGCACTACAATCGTCTCTCCATTCGCCATTGGGATGCGAATGATCTTTTCATGACATACGATCTCAGCTCGGTTGCTCGACAAACAATCCATTCCAACTACCATGTCAAAGCTTCCCAATTCAACTGGAAGGAGATCGAGCGTAAACTCATGCTCTCCAAGCTCTATTACACAACCTCTAATCACTTCATTTGCCTCTACTAGCTTTCCATTAGCTAGTTCTATCGAGTATGGGATATCTAGCTTACTGGCTACTAACCCAAGTATATTCTTAAATTCTAGGGATACAAAACTATAATCGGCACCAGTATCAAACAGTACCGATGCAAAGTGTTGGTTGATAGGGAACGTACCTATAACTACGTTCGGATCCTGGTGAGCTTCCCTAGCTCCTATGTTGAAAACTCTTCCTTGGGCTTGATTGTTCTTCGGGCAATCACGCTTGAAATGCCCAATGTCACCACAGCTAAAGCATCCTTGCTTGTTTCCAGTACCGCCCTGGTTGTTGTTTTGGCTGCGGTTTCCATTACTGGCTTGGTTTCCAGAACCACCGTGATTTCCATTACCGCCATTCCCTCCTTGGTTGCGGTTTCCATAACCGTTTCCACCACGGTTTCCACTGCCATTACCATTACCACTACCTCTTTGACCGCCATTTCCACGACCGGTACCAGCCCATCATGTCTCCTTCGAATGACCATTCTTTGCACAGTTCTCACACTTCCTTAGTCTACACTGACCGGCATGATGGAACTAGCACACATCACACTTAGGCAAAGTGCCCATATAACCTTTTCCCTTATTCTCTGAACTCGCAGCACCAGTCCTGACCTCGGCTGGTGGGTTCGCATCTTTCTTCTTGTTAGTACCACTGCTGCTTCCTTGGGTACCCTTCTTGAAGTTCGAGAACTTCCTCTTGTTCTCTCCTGATGACTCGACATGAGTCTCCTTCTTCTTTCCTTCAGAGACCGAAAACTTGTTCAGCCTAATCGCTTCTTCAGTCAACGCCACACTCAGAACAATGGCTTCGGTGATCGTTGAGGGCTTAGATGTAGTCACAATGCTCATGATTTGGGGTGCCAATCCCCAAATGAAGCGCTCAATTCGCTTGAACTCTGGCTCTACCATGTAGGGGACCATGCGAGACAGGTCATGTAATCTCTGCACATACTCAGCAATCTTCGGGCCATCCATCTTTAGATTCCAGAACTCGGTTTCCAGCTTCTGAATCTCAGCTCTCGAGCAGTACTTCTTGCGCATCAGCTCTTTTATCTCATCCCAAGTCATAGCATAAGCTGCTTCCTCTCCCAGAGCCTGAACTTGAAGGTTCTACCAGGATAGAGCTCCGTCTAGGAAAAGTCCAGAAATGTAGGTGACTTGGTGCTCTGGCGCACACTTGCTCATCTGTAGCACATAATCGGTCTTCTCAGCCCATCTAACGAAAGCTACAGTACCTCCAGTGCCGTTAAAATTCAGAGGCTTGGAGTCAAGAAACTGCTTGTAAGTGCAACCTGTACAAGCATCGTCATTCACAGAAAGCATTAGCAAGCACACATGGAATGTCCAAACGTATCGTAATGTGTCTTTAATGACTTAAACATTACTGTGAGGTGGGTTATTTCCTGAGTTACCTCAGCTGTGTTTGGAGAGCAAGGCCTCATGTTGTGTGATTGCTTGTGAAATCCGTTCTTGCAGTTCAGCCTCTGTTGTAGGCAACTAATTGTTCCTTCAAGGAGGCATCTTCTAAGGGAAGATTGTATAGGTCAGGTCTTAAGTATATAATAAGTATTACGTATATAATAGCGTAGGTTATAACAAGTAAGCACCCAATCATGGCAATCCTAACATAAACAAGTAAATCAACAACGTATTTAATGAGAACATTACGATTGAGCTTTCATTAATCATTGACCACAAACACAGTTACATGTTTTACAAATGTATAGCATCAAAAGGGAGGACAGGGTCACACTACCCTTGTCCACAATGTCTACCAATCTACCATAAATCATACAGTCAAAAGGTGGTCTCCAAAAGGCTTCACTAGCTAGGCTCAATAGCGATGCTCTCACCAAAAATAAGCTACCTACATAAAACCAAAAACCGTCTAGGTTGATGGTGGTGGGGGGGGAGGTGGAGGAACAAAAAGCAAGCTGCGCACATGCGCAAGCTCCTCCTCAAGATTATAAACATGACGCAACATATAGCTGATCTGCTGCTCAACGGTAAGAAAGCGAGTATCAAACTCGGGAAATGGAGTAAGTGGTGCAGGAGGATGTGAAAATGGGGATGGTGATGAACAAGGGGGAACAAAAGATGGCTGACACGGACATGGCAAAAGTCGCGGTGTCATCCCAAGCTCTAGGATCCTGCGACTCATGATCTCAAACTGAAGCTACAATGAAAGAAGTAACTCATCCCTTGTATAACCAGTAAAGGGCGAGGGATGGTAGGGATCAGATATCGGCATGGTGTAAGGTGGGAACCATCGAAATGGCTCATCGAATGGTGAAGAAGTAAAATGAGCAGTAGGTGTATACTGAGGCATGCGAGGGAAAGCTGCTGACACAGGTGGGTCATGGCTAGGCCGTTGGCTAGAAGTGCCCTCCCCTGGACGGGGTGGAGGGATGTCCTGCAAGAAGGTGATAGGTAAGTTAGTACGGTGAACATCGGACTCTCGAGGTGCCTCTCCCGATCGAGTCCCTGGATGGAAAAGAGCAACATCAACAAGTGAGGGTGCAAGTGGGGGAGTGACTGACTCAATGATAGGAGGGTCAGCGGGTGCAGAAACTGGATCTGGTATAAGTGGTGCAATGTCAGGTATGCCAAAGGGGATAGGATCAAAATCAGGCAAAGGCTCAGGTGCTGGCACCGGCTCAGGAGCTGGTACCTGCACAGGATCAGCGGGTGCATCAACAGGCTGGTCATCGGGAACAAAGTCAGGCTCGACATCATGAGGAGGTAACAGTGCAGCTGACATAGTTGTATCGTCATCAGAATCAGTAGCGTATCGACACAAACCAACTGCCTGTAAGGCGGAAGAAGTCACAGACGCAAAAGAGTCCGAGACAGAGTGAAAGCTAGAATCAGAAGAAATCTCAATAACAGGAATCCCTAAAAGTGGAACAGCAACAACGTCCTCATCGAGCTCTCCATCACCCTGAGCGTCATCGGGAGGACCATCGACAAACAGGTCAACATTATCGTAAAAGAGATCGTTAAAATGCCAATCCTCAGGGGGAATGACTATGAGGGGAACATGAGCGAGGATCGGTGCCACGACATGCTCACCATCGGGGTGACCGATGATAAGATGATCATGAACTTGAATAGGAATAACGAAAGGATCCTCGCCTGGGATACTGTCAGCAATCGGTAAATCAACTCCGAAATCGGGCAGCGCAAAGGGCTGAAAGTCGTCGTCATCATCGGACATCATCTCTGGGTCACTCTCGGTGTCAGAAGTAAAGATCTCTGGCCCTGGGGCAATCTCATCATTTGAGACTACAGCCATGGGGTCATTGGTATCAGACAAACCACTCTTGGATGATGACATAGTGTCTGTAACAAAACAATCACAACATATACACATATATCAACAATCTAACATTAAACATGCAATCAATAACAATGTAATCACGTATCCTTCTTAGTCTCCCAGACTAAGCCACCTAGTCTCCTAGACTAATCCACACAGTCTACCAGACTGAACTACCTAGCCTCCCAGACTAGACCCCCCAATCTCTCAGATTGAACCACCCAGTCTCCCAGACTGAACTACCCAGTCTCCCAGACTGAATCATAACCATAAACTTTGAAAATGTGTTTCGTGTCTTTTGTAAAAATATTTATTTTCCTGGATCTGGGCGTTTCATGTATGCAATGAAAACATGCTGTAAAAGTATTTTCGTGAGAGCCCTAATGATTGTAGTCTAGACTCGAGAAGGAATCCTAGTTCGCTACAATCGAAGCTCTGATACCAAGCTGTCACACCCTAACTTTTGCGGAAGCATGATTATGGTGTGACTTTCTTAATACCATTGCATTTGTAGGATCGTTTTACCGACCAAACGAGTCGTTCAAAAGAGTTTTTCTCAATACGAAAGGCGGAAACAGACGTATCGAGTTCAATTCAGCTAGATATACACTTTAAACTGTCTTTAGATTGATTTGACAAAGTTTTACAGCGAGT
The DNA here is from genome assembly GCA_030545235.1 of Helianthus tuberosus. NCBI lineage: Eukaryota > Viridiplantae > Streptophyta > Magnoliopsida > Asterales > Asteraceae > Helianthus > Helianthus tuberosus. The sequence continues at coordinate 3,809,317 of CM060417.1, forward strand.
AGACACTTCGGCAGCACTTCGGCTCTATAACCGGAATCTAATTTCGTTACAAATGACACAGGCACACCTAGTATTTATAGGCAAAGTGATTTCGCATGAAACAACACAAACGAAATCACATTCACACGAAATTATAATTTCGTGAGAAATCACCAAGTAATTTCGTGCGAAATTACTTGTCCTATTTCGTGCGAAATTAGCCTCTTGACATGTTTTTTCGTTTTACGTGCCCTGATCTATCTATTCTAATACAAGACTCGATACAAGACGAAATCGACAGATGTATGCACTAACAACATTCAATCATAACAACAACTAAATGATTAAAACCATAGATGCTCATCCATAAATCAAGTTTAAAAATATGACAATATTGTCTTAAAGCGTAGAAATTCAAATACGAGTACAACCATGCAACTTGTTTAAAAGTTCATAAAGACTCGACCAATGACATTAAATAAAAACCAGGATTTGGAAGACATGTCTCCTCCAGGAATAAGACACACTGACCAAACCCTAAGACCATGGATGACATCTTTTATTCTTAACGCAGCTTGAAACGTCCAACGCCCGCCAGATCCACTACTAATTCCCTGAAATACATGTATTTTGAAAACATCAACAAAAGTTGAGCGAGTTCATGTGTGTGATTGTGAATAAACCTTTGAAAACATTGAAGTAAGTTTGAAAACTCCTGGTATGAAAGCAACAAGGAAAACAGATCAATTAATGTGTAGCTAATACATTAATATTTGTGACGTGATCCAAGAAAACTCAAACCTAGCAGATTTTCCTCCAGGATGAAGACATAGTCACCACATGGGCCACCCTGGTCCGCATGGTGTGGGCTCGCTACACCCAAATAGATCTATCACTCATGTCCCTCGGTCCTACTACGAGGATTAATGGGTCTTAAGCGTTGTACCCACCACTCATATGATCTAGCAGTACCCTTCCTTAGCTAACCATACCAAATAATAACGTTTGAAAACAGTCGTAACATGTACTTCACCCCCGAAGTTATAAAACAAAAACCATTTATAGAAAAGGGGGAACATGAACTCACAGATTTGCGTCTTCAATCACCGTAACTCTAGCTCTTCAGATAAACACGACTACCTACAACGCACTAATATATTAGACGAGCGGGCCGTGCCTTAGTATTAATATATTTGAGTTACAATTCTCTTAGTGTCATCGATATTATTCCAAATTTTATAGTCATTTGTTAAAATAATTAATACTTTAACTTAAATTATATTTATTAAATTTTTGGAATAATATTATATTTTTGGCTTTATACACTTCGGGTATTTACACATGTATATCCATCCCAAGGATGGGAGTATCTTTCACTTGTATATTTTTGCCTTATATCAGGGTCGTATTCCGGTGTGTATTTATACGTACGAGAATACGTATTTTTATTGAATTCATTAATTATTCTTTATACTCAATTTCATATTGATTATTCCGGAATATTATCTTTATTAAAGGTCCAATATATATTTCCAATATATATATATATTTTAAAGAATATTACTTAGAAAAATTATTTATAATTTTTCTTTGGGCAAAAATATTTGTAATTTCTCATAAGTTTTAAAAATTAATATATTTTCAAGTCCAATTTAGAAAATATATTTAAACTCATTTTTTCCCATAAATGACATACTTTATATTTATTTGCGAAAATGTATCTTTCATCCCTAAATATTGTATTTCGTGTTTGTGCAATAAAATATATACTTCTGAAAAATAAAATATTTTCTAAAAACTTCAAGAAAAATATATATTTCATATTTGCCAAAAATAATATATTTTTCCTTGTAAAAAATATGGTATATTTTTGTAGTAATTGTAAAAATCATATTTTTACTTCCTTGGTGTCCAAAATATTATTTACCAAAACATACTTTGTGAATAAATTCCGGAATATTTTGTAAGTCTTATTCCATAGTTCGGTTTCATCAATATTTTGTGTAAATGTGTATATCCATTTGTTAGAATTTTGGTAATATTTTGGATGGGAATTCTTGGTATTTTGTGTGTGTTATATTATTTCAAGTCCTAAAATAATATAACTAATACACAAAATTATACAAATAATCACACACATGTGACTTCTAAATATATATTTTCCTAATACATTTTTAGTCACATTTATTTATGAAAAACCAACCTCCAATAATTATATTTTTGTAAAAAAAATTATGGCAAAGCTTTTTGTAGCAAACTCATGGTTTAAAATACACTTGTAAATATTTGTTTAAAAATATTTTTCTAAGTGTTTATATTTTTAGAAAATTTTGCCATAGTTTCCCCTAAAAATGGAGGTTTCCATGCTTTCAAGCATATCATTTTCTTTTGTAAAAATCAACACAATCAACAATAAACAACCTTAACTTACCAATTTGCCAAAAATCATGCATTTTCTACTACTTCATGAACTTGAATATTTGTAAAAATTTGTAGTAACTTACTAGTGCTATTAGTAAGCCTAGTTATTCTTTAAAATGTGATTAGTTCTTTAGAAACTTCATTTTTAAAGAAGTTAGTTGTTTACAACTTCTTGTCATATTTTCTAAAAATGCTTCTTTGTGTAATCTTTTTGTTACACAAGTGTTTCTACACTTGTTCAACCATTAAAAATAAGATTTGTTTGTGTAAGAACCAAGATTTAATAAAACTCATATTTTTAACTTGGTTTCTTTGAAAGATCATTTATAAATCCTTAGATCTATATGTTTAACAACTTACTTTGTTCATTATTTTCCAAGAAAACAAGGTATTCTTTCAAGTTCATGATCTTTATGTGGATGATCTATCATCCTACAACATTTCTACTTTCACATCTTGCTAGATTATGTTTTTAATCATGATCTAGCAAGAGCTTATGATGATCAACATCATTTCTACAAACAATCAATGATCAACAAGCATAACAACTCATATTCATCTAGATTACTTTATTAAACAAGCTTATGTTCATGTTTACATCTTATGTTCTTTAGTGTTCTTCATGTTTTTGTTTATGATTCTTCTTTAACCACTAAAAATGAAAGTAAAATGGATAGATCAAGACTCTTACCACTAGCACAAGGCTAGGGATGATTCAAGTGAAGAAAATGAGAGGATAAAAGAAAACAAGAGAGGTCCTTCAAGATCCAAAGCCACCAAGCTTCCTTGTCTTGCTTCTAGCACCCTTGTATGCACTTGGAATGGTTGAAGGTTGAACGAAAATGGTGGATGTGTGTGGGTGAGGGGTCGGCCGAGGACACAAGGGAGGAGAGGAGGATGATGTGTGTTTTTAAGTGTGTGTAGAATGAATGTCTTGATCCCTCATGCTCTTTTATAAACCATTTTCATCTTCTAACTATTGTGTAATGTGTCATTATGTAGGGAATATGATCCATTTTAATAATGAAATAAAATCTATTAAGTGGGGCCATGTGTTGGCCGAAAATAGGTGGGGGGGGGGGGGGTCTTAGATTAGGTTCCAACCTAATTAGTTACAATCTAGTTCATTTTCAAGTGTTAGTTACATGATTTGGTTATTAGATATTTTTAGGAGGTGTTATGGTGTTCGGGGACCATAACTAGCTTGGAAATGTTAAAACAGTGCTTCTAGTGTAAATTTGGTGTTTCGGGTAGTGTCTGGTTGTTCGGTTGGTTACTGATTCGTTAAAGTGCTAAACTACGCAGTTTAAGGTGCTTTATGTATCTTTTTGTGACACTATTGATTCCCGACACTCGGGAAAGCATTCAGGACCATTTAATCATTTTTCTGCATTACATTAGAGTGTTAAATTGCTGAATTTTGCTGAATTCAGCACTTTGGGTGAGTTTTAGGCACTTTCCGGCACTTAAACTATCACTATAAAGGCAGTTTTGTGATCCTTACTTTCCTATACACTACACTAGTGTCATACTTAGTTTCTAGCTCATTCTGTACCTTAATGCACTGTCTATCTATGTGCTGAGTTCTGTCAGCACTTTCCTGATTTATCAGATAGCCATGCTAACTATACTTAATGCATCATTCAAGGCAATATATCTTTCATGCAATATTGGAATGACACTAAACAATGTATGATGCACATGCATGTATAAAGCAGAAATCAGAAAGCAAATAATTGAAATTCAGCACAGTCATTAGTCACTAATCACACTTAATTAATTGTACGGATACCTGGATTTTTGACAGTTGTCACATCCTAGATGTTTGAAGACCAACAAATGTCCAAAGTGCTGCTTTTTCATTCGCGTGACAGAAAGCTACCGCGTGACAGGAAGCTACCTTGCAAAAAATTAAAAAATTAAATCGACACCCTCAATACACATCGTATAGCCCTATACGATGCATATTACTTTTTGGTAAGGGGACAATGGCAGCCTTTGGCAGACATAGAAGTTTGAACCCACCTCAATACGCATCGTATAGGCCTATACGATGCGTATTGAGGGTGTCGATTTAATCCCCCAAGGTGTGCCAATAATACGACCCTTTATTTTATTACATATAAAATAAATTAAAGGTTCTTTTTGCCGAGAGTTATGCACCTTATGTCCAAAGGTTTGATGCAAAACTAATGTATATATGTGTGCACTTATAATGTATATATGTGTGGGCCCTCAGGGGGTAAAAGTGAAATTGCACTAATTTTAACGTTTATTTTACTAATTTCATGAAAATAACGTTAAAAGTGGGGGGCGGTTAATCATGCATCATATAGTGGCGTTGATAGTCGAAAGACAAGGGGGTACATGCACTAATCGGCCTTTTTGCCGAGAGTTATGCGCCTTATGTCCAAGGCTTGATGCAAAGCTACGATGGAGCTAGGGGTCTCACTAGAAGTAACTTCTCTAGTCCTATGGGATAGAGGTAACGCTATCTACATCTTAGCTTTCTCAGACCGTACCTTAACTTTGCTATTAGTTGGATTAACTGAGTACATGGCTAAAGGAAAGTCGAAGGGAAATAAAAGAGGTCAAACGAGGGGATGGTGAATTGCAAAATAAAAAGACAAATATGCCCTCCCTAGTTCCACTAAATTACATGATATGCCAATGTGTGGCTTTTCGTTTTTGTTTGGGCCGCCCATGTGGGCCTTTTGTCACAATTAGCAGATCATGAAGGCAGGAAGAGTTTTTGTAGAAAAGAATACCTATTGTAAATAGGATCTGTGGGGTACAATCACAATTAGCAGATCATGAAGGCAGGAAGTGTTTTTGTAGAAAAGAATACCTATTGTAAATAGGATCTGTGGGCTACAATATAGATACAACGGATAGAAGAGACGAACACAGAAGCAGTACGGGATACAACAACAAAAGCTATTCAGACGAGGGTAGGGGATCTTGAGGACGACTTTCAACTTGGAGAAGGCAATTGATATGAGAACGAACCCGGTACCGAGAACGAAGATTTGGCACGCGTTAGTTTTTATTTTATTTTTTCAGTTTCTTTTCGTTTAAACTAGTTTGATTATGATTCTTTCCATTGAATATTATTATTTTGATTATTCGAACATGTTTCTCGGCTAGTTTATCATTCCGCCTGATGAACTTGGAACCTTTGTTTTGATTTTTATATTTGATTTTTCGACTACGACGCTTTTTGATTTAAAATAATTTTGATTTATTGCTGAATATGATCATGTGTGCTGCTGTTTTACTGTGATTATTTGATTAGTTGTCATTATTGATGTGTTTATAAAGAAGAGATTCACCATAGGCACGTTAAAATCATTTTTAGTTTGTTAATTTGGCCAGTTTTCGTCGTAACCCTTTTATTAGAAATAATATAGGTTAACTAATCAACTAAAAACGGTAGACATTAGTGTACATCCAATTTCATTGAATAGAGATATGATTTGGGATTGCTAGGTTTGTTCTAGGCATTGTCTGATAGTTTGAACACTTGATAGCTTGGGGTTCTTCTGTTTATTCGCGTTTAGTTGCTCCTAGGTATTCAGTGTATCAAATTGAGGTTAGCTTCACAATTAGAGGGTCGTTAATACCGACAGTGTTACATATCCTAATAGTTGTGGCATTCGGCGTCGATAGGTCGAGTCGGTCCATCTTAACATTTTATTACGTGTTCTGATTGTTCTTCATAGTTCGGTTTCTAGGAACTAGAGAGTGGGGGTCTCGCTCTGAGCTGACTAGTTACTATAAGACATAATCATCCTTACCAGAAGGTTGGTCGGATTAGATATCAGATCTTTAGTCGATTTTCAAAGTCATAGGTCACTACATGTTCTAAGGGATTCATTACCTAGGTCGTTTCTCCTGCTGATTGCTTTCAACTTCATGTTCTCAGTCGTTTGGTTATCTTAGTTCGTCTTAGTTAGTTTAATTTAGGATATTAGTTAATTAGTTAAATAAAAACCCTCAAAACCCAAATAAATCAGTTAAGTAATTGGTTCAGTCAGAGTCTAGTTAGCGTCGCTAATGTCTCGTGGGTTCGATACTCAGACTTCATTAGGCTTTACTATGTACGATAGATACGCTTGCCTGCCAATGGTCTAGCATTTAGAGAGTCTTAGTTTATAAATTTAAAATTAGAGTATCTAAATTAAGTTAGTTTTTATAGACCATATTTTGCACATCAGTTGCCTTTGACGGTTGAATAGCGTGGCTAGTCGTCGCCTAGCGTGTTCAAAGATTGTCCAAGGTTTGGGTCGTTGTTGGGTCTGCTCATGGTTTTGGTCGTCGCCAGCCAAGGTTTGCTCGTCACCATCTAGGGTTGGGTTGCGAGGAATTTGAAGGATGAAGGTTTGATAGATATGAAAAATTGAAAGTTAATATGATTTGATAAATGGTTGAGAGGTTTTAATTATGATTTGATTTAATAAAATCCACGTAATACCCACATAGGCATTTAACAAAAAAAATAATAAGACAAAAAATTTGTTAACTGATGACCTAATAATTACATAATATTATAACACCAAATCAAAGCTTAAAAACTTTAAAGAGACAATAAAAGTTAGCAGAACAATCCCTAAACTTGATTACATTTCTAGGGCAATTCCCCTAAAATCCTAAATAAAAAGGCAAAAACACAGGCACATGTGCTGTGCGTGGTGCACATGACTCTATTCAACGAATTAACACTATTGAAGTTTGGCTTATGAACCAAAACAAAATTAAGTACAATTTTAAAAAAATAATAAAAATATTTAAGGATTCTCAAATAAATAAATCTTTTTCATTTTAACTACCTTTTCAACAAGGTGAACCCTCGACTCCTCTCTAGTTCTACTAGTGACAAGATTGTGTTATCGAATAACGATTGTTTTTCAAATTACTCATAGTAATTCTAAAGATTTGAAGCTTGAATTTTATTTAAACCCCAAAACCTTAAAAAGAGCAAATAAAATAATGTAAACTAATGCCGGATTTTCTTATATTACGTTTATAAGACGTGTATATGATATGGGCTCAATCACATATATTATCAATCTTTTAGATTTTAATAAATATTGGCTGAGAAGAGGATAATTGTTAGATGACAGGATTTTGAAAACGATTGAAGTTGATGTTTGGCAATTGACAATTGTTTAATCTTTGGTTGAATATTCTATATTACATGAATGTGATCTTTAGTGGTCCGAAAATTTTTTAAGCCTACTATTATGGTTTTCCATGAGTCATTTTCATTTAATATTCTACACACATACGTATATATGTGTCATATGCTCAGATGTGAAGCTTGAAGTTGAACACGGTTTATTTTGGTTTCTAAATTCCAAGTTCAACCTCAACTTGTAAGATTGTTTTTAAGTTTGAGTTAATATCAGGATTGCCTTGTTTATATATATATATATATAGGGAGAAGATCATGCGAGAACCACCTCTTATTGTGAGAACCGCGAGAACCAATGTGAACACACCAAAAATGCCTAAAAATAGCTAAAAATCACACAAAATTTTTTTTTTTGAATTTTTTAATATTTTTTATAAAAAAATCGCTACTTTTCGAAGCAAAAAAAAAATGTTTTTTTTTTTAAATTTTTTTTTTTTGGCTTCGAAAAGTAGCGATTTTAACATAAAAAATTCAAAAAAAAAAATTTTAGATTTTTTTTTTATTTTTTTAGATTTTTTTTAGATTTTTTTAGGTTTTTTGGGGGTTTAGTTTTTAGCATTTTAGCTTGGGGGGTTTAGGTTTTTGGGGGGGTGGGGGAGGGGGGTTTAGGTTTTTTTTTTTGGGGGGGGGGGGGGTTAGGTTTTTTTTTTAGGTTTTTTTTAGCATTTAGCTTGGGGGTGGGGGGGGGGGTTTAGGTTTTTTGGGGGTGGGGGTTAGGTTTTTTTAGGTTTTTTTTAGGTTTTTTTAGCTATTTTAGGTTGTGTTCACATTGGTTCTCAAGGTTCTCACAATAAGGGTGGTTCTCGCATGAGCCCCTCCCTATATATATATATATATATATATATATAGGGTCAGGATTTAAAGAGAACGGTGAAAAGTGTGAGAACGGCGAGAACGATTTTGGTGATGACATGTGGCATTGATGCTAAATCACACTAAGGGGTAATATTGTCAAAAACTCACTCATATGAACTGGGTGTTCAAAATAAATCGCCATAAAAACACCCAATTCAAAAAAAACGCCATGAAAAATAACCAGTTAAAAAGGCATAAAACATTCAGTTTAGAAAAACGACATGAAAATACCTAGTTAAAACGCCATAAAAACACCTAGGTCAGAAAAACGCCATGAAAATACCTAGTCTAAAACGCCATAAAAACACCTAGTTCAGAAAAACGCCATGAAAATACCTAGTCCATAAAGACACCTAGTTCAGAAAAACGCCAAGAAAATACCTAGTCTAAAACACCATAAAACACCCAGTTCAGAAAAATGTCATAAAACCCAGTTATTTTTTTTCGAAAAGTATATCAATAGTATACTCGTTGGAAAGTTAAAAAAGCGCTGAGGTTTATGGCGTAATTTTTTTCGAAAAATAATCACGTATAAAAAAGTTATTGTCGTTTAAATATGATAGGTGAAAATGGCATGTGATTAGCATGTGCACATTTGTTTGGATCTTCCTATTTTACCCCTCCTGCTAGTTCCAAGACCCATATTATTTACAAAAATATCACCGCATCAATCTCAGCCACAAACCACTAAGATCTTGTGGCTGAGAATCGTTCTCACACTTTGAGGCGTTCTCTCCAGATCCTGTTATATATATATATATATATATATATGATGAGAATAATTACAGAACAGTGATTAGCATGTGCACATTTGTTTGGATCTTCCTATTTTACCCCTCCTGCTAGTTCCAAGACCCATATTATTTACAAAAATATCACCGCATCAATCTCAGCCACAAACCACTAAGATCTTGTGGCTGAGAATCGTTCTCACACTTTGAGGCGTTCTCTCCAGATCCTGTTATATATATATATATATATATATATATAGGATGAGAATAATTACAGAACAGTAAAAATTGCGATTCTCACACTTTGAGGCGTTCTCTCCAGATCCTGTTATATATATATATATATATATATACTAGTCATTTACCCGCGCGATGCGGCGGGAAACATATCACTTAGGTTGGTGAGTTTAGGGCTATCTACGGGGCGGTCCGGTTTGATTTGGTTTTGAGCCATACCCAAAACCAAATTCGCGATGCAACGGAAAACACAACACTTGTTAATAATTCTAATGGTGTTCATGAGAATGTTCAGTTCAGTTGGGTCATAACTAAAATCTAAATTTTCGGTTAAGATACTTCAAAACCGGTAATGGGGATTTAAAGAGTTTTAAAAGGATGTAAACAAACTGAACTGCGCCAAGCCAACAAAAGCACAACCATAAGCTCAATACTAACCAAACCAATACGCCTTGCATTGTTTTTCCTAACAAGCTAAAACGTTCAACCCAACTTGTGTTTTTTAACAAGTTAAAACGTCCAACTCAACTCGGAAAAACCAAAGTTTTTCTTAACAAGCCAAAACCTTCCGCTAACTTGTTTTCCTTACCAAGCTAAGAGTTTAAACTAAGTCACATTGCATTATTATTACTTTTGTAATCTAAAATTATGAGTTTTCAGGTCGGTTTGGTTCAAAATAGCTAACAGTTCAAACTGAAGTTGAAGTTAACTAATCGAACCAATTATAACCAACACCAATTCCAGTTGGCATGCACATGTAGAATATTCACGGCCATGATGTTCTCTGTTCAAACAAAATAGATACTTGGTAATGTGTTCAATAGGCTCGGTTCGCAACATGCAGCTTTTAATACGGGCCAGGTTGTCCTTTTGTACAAACAACTTTCATAAACCTCATGTAAAAAAAATGAACTTTTGTTTTTTTTTTTCTAGTCTTGCGTAATTACCAGGTTAACAGGTTAGGGAATGTAACGTTAGTATGTAATATTTTTTTTGCTATTATAAAAAAAGAATGGAACCTATAGGTAGAGCCTTATCATTTATCAACAATACGTTCTCCAAGTCTTCCATGTGAAAGGAAGTTTGGTTTTAGCTGATCAAATATGGTCTTTTTGCTTTATATCGTTCTCCAAGTCTTTTCAAAAAATGTACATTTCGGCCATAAAAAAACATACCATTTAGCTTCTTATTTTTTTATTGGTTACATTATTTTATCTTTTATTAATCCTTTGAACATAACTGTAATATTTTACTAAAATTACTCAAACTATTCTATGTTTCAAAACTGTTTCATAAATTTTAAAATCAACAAATCTAGATTAACGAAATATAAAACTCGACTATCATCTAATTATTCTTATCATATAGAAAGTCCATGTATTATGTATCTAGAAGCACGTCTTATGGCACAAAACCAAATGTCATATATGTTCAACCCAAAGTTGTTAATAAAACGATTGTTACAACATCATTTGTTAACCTACGTTAGAGCATTCGCAATTGATCTTCCATGATCCATCTCTATCTTTATTATTATACTGAAAAAACTATCTTTTCTCGCTTCATTTCAATTGATCTTCCTGCTAGGACTCCTGTCATACTTCATTCCTTACCTGCCCTCATATATGTTCTATGCTACCCATGCAATGGGTTGTCATGGTCACCTCGAGGTGCCTAGATATAAAGAAAAAAAGTGATGCGTTATTTAGTAACTTCCATCAGCTATAAGTAAAAACTCAGACAATAAAAAATAGACAATTCCAAGTCAGCTGCAAGTAAAACATATCAGGTTGGAGGCTATTAAAAAGGTAAGCAAATCAGTTTTTAACAGCCCATTCTGGACTAAGAAACAGTCTAGATCAGCTGGCTAAAATAAGGTTGGCTAAAATAAGGTAAATGATATCATACATGAATACATACATCTTTAGACATAATATAAATAACTCGGAAAATTTGACCTATGAAGAAGCTAACATAATGATATATTGATTCATGAATTATGACAGTTACTTTCTATTTGCTCCTAAGAGAACCGCAACCCACCCGACAATCGTCAAGCCCCTAAAGTTCATGTAAGTCAAAGCAATGGTCAAACCGATTACCGCTAGGATTCGCAGATACCCGTCGCATAAAGCCGGGAAACCTGATTTCAAATAATCAACAAATAGAACCGGTATAACGCGTTATCGATGACCCCACTAAGCCATTTCATCCAACCTTGTTGAAACCCCCAGTACTCGCCTAACGCAGACGACACCCAAACCACATAACCACCGTCTTCCGGAAACATCGTGCCCATTTCAACAGTTATTAAAGCTTCGGGTACACTCCATATAAGAAGACTAAGAACCCGATAAGTGCTAAAAGCGGGCCGGCTGCCTTAACGCTATCCTCGACACCAAACGGCCCCGGATACCTCGTAGAATATGAGAAAAATTAGGGGCAGAAGCGAGTTTTTTTTGTAACTGTGACTGGGATTGGTTCTAGGAGAATGTCGTTCTTCGTTGATCCCTGCGTGTTCTACGTTATATGTGCCCATGGGTATGGATGTTTGTTTGTTAGTTGTGATCCTCAGTTTCTGCATTTAGTTATGAAATGAGGTCAGAATGTAAATTTAAGCTGTAGAAATATAAAAAAATTGAAACTTTAACAAGTTTACATCATCTTCACATACAAAGCATGGAGTATTACCTTTTTCAAACTATGGGAAAATGTTAAACTATACATTCATCAACTCCCAGCTGCAACCCAGATCCTTAATCGGACAAAACACATTCTTTCTATACACTTAATAAGCCATACCACACAGCCTCAATACCACGCCTTATGCCGCTTCACATGCGCTTTTTACGCCCCAAGTGGCTTGTTGTACGACGTGCGCCTCACCTAGTCAAAAGCAACATTATATAGGCTTGTTCAGGCGCACTTTTAAAACCAATCTTAAGACGTTTTTCAACATATATAAGAACAAAAAATGCAGACATAAATAATTATTTCAGCAGCACTGGTGATTATTTTGCGATGTATTGATCATAAATGTGCTTCAAGAAGCTTATATTTTGAAAACGTAACAAAATCAACAATACCTCTGTTTCATTAAGCTGCTACAATCCAATAACCTATTTTAATTCATTAAAGAGAGGTTTTTTGAAATGATACTTGTTAGTGCACCAATTTCAAAAAAAAAAAAAAAAAAGTAAAGCAGCAATGTAGGTAAAAAATCAAAGGAGCTAAAAACCCTAATTTTCAAAAACCACCAAAAACAAACCAAATTATCCACAAAAAATTAACTGCAGCAAAATTAAACCTAGCCCTGAACCCAATTTACAAAATTAAAAACAACTCAATCATACTTGCAGGAAACATAGGATACAAATGTAATAAAAAAGGGATAAACGGAAACCATTTTATTCCGGCCAAGGAAGTGCAAGAAGCTGCAACAACACAACTTCATCATTCAGATCTGAATTCTCCTCTCCAGTATCAAAGTAAGAAATCTAGAAATTCATGAAAGACATGAACAACCAAGCCTGTGGGTGACTGAATCTCGGGAATCACAAGTGTAGCTAAAAAAAATTGAGGAGCTGAGCAATAACAATAGCATCACATATCTACAAAAGGGTAACCTTTTATGATCAAATAAACAAAAAGATGGATATTGTGTTGAACTTGATGGTTCTGAAAAATAGACTCACTGAACTCCTAATCTCGTGAAAGCCTCCGCGTATCAGTACGAAAATGAATCTATCTGTCAGAATCAAACCTGCGAAAATTTAGAAGGCGACTATCAAACCTGTGATACCCTAGATAGTGGTTGTTTTCGTTAACCAGGAGCCACAGACCACCACCATCTCATAGTTGCTAATCACTAATTCTTTAGTTACAGTTCACAGATCTTAATAACACACAACCACAACACCAAACATTATGTCTGCTTTTTTATAAATGGTTAATGGTTAATGCATTTTGATAAAAATCTACTCTCACCATCATAAACCCATGTGGTTGGGGTCTCGCAGCCAGAGTTTGTCTCCGCCACCAACAGTCGCTACCACGACCTGGTACCACCTCAGCCAACCACCTTAAAATCCTAAAAATACAAAATGATCCAATCTTTATCACTGAAATCAAGAACCCTAAAAAGGTATCAAGAACCAAGAAAAAAGGAGAAAAAAGAATACTCACGGCATAAAGATCTGTACTGAAAACCAGTTTTGGTGCATCAATCTTCAAAATAGATAAAAAGAAAACCAACCCCATCCCCGCCTGATGTGGTGGCTACGGATCTGCTCCTCTACTTGTGTCTCCATCCCTGACCATGTTAATCATCTGAGAGAAGGTATCTCGAACAGCCACCGGAGCAGTGGCTTATGGTTAAGCAAGAAGACATAGAAGATCCCAGATCCAGAATCGGAGAGAGAATCAATTCTGGCTTACAAATAAACACGAACTCAAATTCCATTTGAACAACAATTAACTTCAATCATGAGCCAAAGAAATAAAATAAGATCTAAATTCATCATTAATCGAAACTGAAATAATAAATTAACAATAAATACATGTATAAAACTGAAACAAAATTGGAAAACACAGAAAGCCAACAAACAATAATCCCAACAATGGTTAGATTCAACAAAAACGGACAAGAAATCACACCTAATGCAAAGAAGAAGGTGAAAAATGCAGATAAGAGGTTCCCCACAATCGCAGAAAGAGAATGGCTGAAGAAATCTTTGACTTTCTCATCTAAATAAACTGATTCAGTTGTTTTTTGATGCTGATTTCTCAAAGAAGAGAGAGAGAGAGAAACAAAAGGGCTTTTCAAATTCCAGATCTTCAGAGAGAGAGAGAGATCGAGAGGAGATACACAAACCTCATAATTTATTGTGAGGTTTGTGTTTTAAGGGAACAGATCTTCTGGCGAATAATAAAAGTGTATGGGGATGAGTGAAGGGATTCAAAAATTGAATCCAGATCTGGCCGCCCAAAGTTTGTTTTGCCGCCCAGCTTTAGATTTTCAACACTTTGTGCTTAACAGGTTTGTACAATGGGCTTCAAAGACTTGTAAAGTGGCAAATGACCATTCTATCCTTCCTATATGCTTTATAAAGTAGTATAGATAGTATATATATATATATATATATATATATATATAGGATGAGAATAATTACAGAACAGTAAAAATTGCGAGAACAAAAAGAACAATTATAAATCACTAAATTTTGGGATTTAAGGTTGATATCTTTTTTAAATTTTATGTTTCTTACATTCATATGTGTATTACATATACATAAAAAACCATATATTTTTACCTACAAATAGCCTACATACATGTAGGTAATTTAACCTACACATAACCTACCTAGGTGTAGGTTATATAAAAACTGAAGATTTTCCATATTTTATTTTGAATTATAGTTTGAGAAACAATTAATCTTACATTTGTAATATTTTCATTTACATTTAAGGTTTTTAGGATTGAAAAATGAGTAATTCATTTTATTCTGCATAGAACCTCCCCCTATATATATATATATATATATATGGGAAGATTTATATATAGTGGAAGGTTCTATGCAGAACACTATATATTGCGAGAACACGCAGAACAAAATGAATCACCAATTTTTACAAACCTAAAAAGTAAATGAAAATGTTTGAAAATGTAAGATTTATTGTTTCTCACAGTAAAATTCAAAAAAAAAAAGGAAACTTTAAGTTTTTATATAACCTATACATCTGTAGGCTATATGTAGGTTAAATTTCCTACATGTATGTAGCTTATGTGTTGATAAAAATATATGGTTTTCTTTTGTATATATAATACACATATGAATGTAAGAAACATAAAGTTTTAAAAATATGAACCTTGAATCCTAAAATTTAGTGATTTAGAGTTGTTCTTTTTGTTCTCGCAATAATTAATGTTCTGTAATGATCCTTATCCTATCGATCTATCTATATATATATATATATATATATATATATATAGGAGAAGGATCCACTAAAAAGTGGATTTTGCCTAAGAAGGATTGTGATGATGACATATGACACTCCTAATAAGTAGGGATGAATGACATTTTGGTCCTTATAAAAATGACATGTGGCATCCCTTTTGTTTTTTTAAAATACAACAAAGAAAATCTAGTACAAAAAATCTACTACAAAAAAATATAGCACAAAAAAATCTAGCACAAAAAAATATAGCACGAAAAACTTCAGCAAAAAAATGTAGTACAAAAAAATCCAGCACAAAAAATTGAGAAAAAAATTAAGACAAAAAAATTCAGCACAAAAAATTTTGCAAAAAAATATAGTTAAAAAATGCAGCACAAAAAAATGTTATACAACATAGAAATACAACATATTTTAATGGGGTTTTTTAGTCTTCATATTTTATATAGCAATATGGTACTCAAATTAAAGATAAAAAGACGCTCGATTTTACGATGAAATTTTTATGAAAAAATAATGTCATATAAAAAAGTTATGAACGTTTAAAAAATGGGGGTGAAATATGCATGTGTCTTGCATGTGGAGAAAGAAAGTCCATAAATATGATTTTCCCAATAAACCCTTGCACTCCTCCTTTCTCCTACACTTTCATATTAACCATTGATTTGAAAAATAAATGGTTAAGATTCCTTCTCATCCTACTTAGGCAAAATAAACTTTTTATTTGATCTTACCCATACACATATATATAGGGTAGGGATAGTGTACATTAATTCAAAAGTGTGAGAAGTGTTTTAAACTATTAGATCTTTGATCTAATGGTTGAGATCAATAGGGACCAAATTATAAATTGTGTTTTAATTATTTGGACTGATTTGAAAATTGTAGGGGTAATAGTGTCTTTGTATAAATTTCAAATTAGGTAACCTCTCCTAAATTCTAGCGATTCACTCCTAAATTCTAGCGATTCAATTTTAACCTTATTTTAAAATTCGGATATTCTAAAAAATCCAGAAATATGTAACTGCTACAAGAAATATATAAAACTACACATCCATCATATAACACTATATAACACCATATAACATCGTATAACACTCTGTAACACCATATAACACTATGTAACACTATATAACACTATATAACACTATACATCTATCATAGACATTCTATTAGACAAATATAACACTATATAACTCTAAATAACACTATATGACACCATATAATACCATATAACATCATATAACACTATATAACACAAAAAATACTATATAACACCATATAACACTATGTAACACTATATAACACTATATAAAAATATATAACACTATACAGTTCTAAACGCGATGACACAAATTCGTAGATTAATTCTTAATTCGTATTCCTATAATTAAAGGTGACGGTTATGAAAGGTTATCAATTAATTAAATCAATAAGAAAATTACTTGTTTATCCTTTTGAATTAATTTAGATTGAGGACACATGTCATCACCACAATATTTCTCATCATTCTCACACTTTTAGATTAATGTACAGGATCCTCTACCTATCTATACTATATAATAAAAGAAACCACTTGAAGGGGTATGGTCTCAGATCTCGCGTCAGCACGACCGCGAAGGACCATTACCCTCATCAAAAACCTCCAACAGCAATAAATTCACCTGCGTCCGCGTGGACACATGCGGACACAGCGGTCCAATCTGTCCAGTGATGAGAAGACTTACCTTAAGGACGGAAACTAATGCTACACATAGCGATGCGGCCCCGCGCCGCATCCTATGAACATTTTCGTCAAGACAAGGGATCTGGATAACAGTAACAGTCACTCAGCAGGCAATGCGGCATAACACCGCATCCCGCGTAAATCATGGATGGAACAACCAACGCGGGAACAACATCATAGACCGCAAGCGGCGATGCGGCTTAGCACCGCATCCTGCCTACTAGGCAAGTGGGTCTGACACCACAGTGCAAGTGGCACTGGGAACGGTCGCCTACAGGCCCACGTGTATACAACAGTCTGACATCACAGCAGGACGTGGCATCACCACAGTGTCCGACAGGTCTGACACACCTACAAATAGCTATGCGATGTCAGGCTAGCCACTCAACTACCATCCTCCACTCCTCGGCTATAAATACTGACCCCAAACCAGGTTTGAGGTATCTCTTCTGAACTCTCTCAATACTACTATTATCACACTTTGCTTCCCAAGCAAACGACTGATTCTCACGCCGGAGAGTGGTAACAAGGAGCACCCCCACCCCATCCTCCTTGTAGCGAGTCACGGTTTGTTTCCTTGTGCAGGAAACCCACCACCAGACGATCCAGCCGGCGATCCTCGGAAAGAAGGGATTAACCCTCTTGACGAGACCAGTGAGTTAACCTACCCGGTTAACCATTGTTTCATCACCACTTTGGGGACACTTGTCATCATATTAGGCCTTCTCTTATAGATAATTATTATTTTAGTTTAATCTCTTCTAATTAATTATAGATAACCCTTCTATTAAATATTATTTAGTTTAATAACTTATGGATAATTATTGTTTAGTTTAATCTCCTTCTCATTTATAATATTATTTATTTGAATTAATTAGAGTTAATTACTGTTTTCGTCCCTGTGGTTTATCAAAAATCACTATTTCAGTCAATTAGTTTAAAAATTGCAATTTCAGTCCCTATGGTTTCACTTTCGTAACTATTTCAGTCCACCTCGTAACCATTTCAGTCTCTGTACTTAACAGAATAATGGATTGAAATTGTTACGAAAGTGAAACCATAGGGACAGAAATGGTTACGAAATTGAAACCATGGGGACTGTAATCATAATTTTTAAACTAATGGACTGAAATAGTGATTTTTGACAAACCAAAGGGACGAAAACAGTAATTAACTCAATTAATTATAACTTTTATATTTATTTATTTACTTCATATTCAAACTTAGTTATCTAATTTGATCTTAACTATATCTTTGAACGTTTTGTTTAGTTTGGAATCAAATAGATTTTACGAAACTTGAAATTAAATTAACTAATATTATTTATCATTTATATATTTATGGAGTTTTAAATAAAGGGTTACATTTATTGAGACTTTGTTAACAAATTTTGCAACAACAGAATAATCTATTTTTATCACGAAAACCAAACTCTGTATTAATATATTAAATATTTTTATTTTCACTATACAAAATTACATTTACTCGACCCATGTAATACATGAGGTTTTTTAAGATATAAATTTTAATTATTTGATATATAAAATTAGATTTATTCAATTCGTACAATACACGGGGTTTTTTAAGGATAATTTTTTTATTATTTCGTAAAGAAAATTACATTTATTCAAACCGTGTAATACACATATTTTTAAAGATGTATTTTTTTTTATTATTTGGTATATAAAATCACATTTATTCAACCCGTGTAATAAATGAGGTTTTTTTAAAGATGTATTATTTTATTATTTAGTAAAAAATATTACATTTATTCAACCCATGTAATACACGTAGTTTTAAAGATATAACTTTTTTATTTGGTATATAAAATTACATTTATTCAACCTATACAATATGGTTCTTACAGATATAACTTTTTATTATTTAATATATAAAATTATATTTATTCAACCCGTGCAATAAAGGAGGTTTTTAAAGATATATTGTTTTATTATTTAGTATATAAAATTTATTTATCCTACCCGTGTAATACACGGGGTTATAACCTAGTATATATATATATATATATATATATATATATATATATATATATATATATATATATATATATATAGGGAGCCGCTAGAATGAGAACCACCTCCAGTTAGAGAACCATGAGAACCATTTTCAACCAATCAGAATTTGACAACCCGAAGGGTATTATGGTCATTTACCCCATATGTCAAGTCTTTCCTCTCTCTCTTCATTTAATATGACTGACTAGTTATATATCTCTCTCCTCTCTCCTATTTCATCTCTCATTTTACATCTTCTCTTTCATATTTGTTCCAAAATCTTCTGCAGACACAAATCAAAGCTCAAAAACCTTATGAAAACCCCAAATCAAAAGTCAAAACCAACCACCACACACCATCGTTGATCACCACCGGCTACCACCTCGGGGTGAGACTCTATGGGTGATCTGCAACCCCATCTCCGTTGCTCGTTTATGCGACTTGGGATTTCGAGTTTATGCTCTGGTCGACGGCTGGGTGGTGGACCGGCGGCAGCGCCGCCGTGAGCGGCGGAGGTCCCGGTCTCCTCCCGACGAGTTCATTGGCCTGTTTTGTTGATTTCTCTGGTATTTTTTTTTATCTCTGTTTTGATATGTTTGGGGATTTTGATTTGGGGATTTTGATTTGGCATGTGGGGATTTTGATTTGGTATGTGGGTATTTTTTTTTTTTTTTGATTTGATTTGAATCTGTTTTGATATGTTTGGGGATTTTTTTTTTATTTCTGTTTTGGTTTGGTATGTTGTGGGTTTGAATCTGTTGAATATGGGTTTGAATGATGTTCATGTTCCTTTTGCTGGGTTTTTGTTTGAATGATGTTCATGATCATGTTTTGTTTGAATTTTGTTGAATCTGGGTTTTTAGTACTGTTGAATCTGTTGAATCTGGGTTTTTGTTGCTGTTGAATCTGTTGAATCTGGGGTTTTGTTGCTGTTAAATCGGTTGAATATGGTGCCTTATTTGAATCGGCTGCGATGATGCAAAAAAAAAAAAAAAAAAAACTGACGATGGTGCGGCAAAGATGGTGGAGGGTAGGTTATTGAACCCGCAACCCCACTTTGCAGCCTCTGATTATCGGGAAATCTGAGCCAAAACTTCATTTTTTTAACCCGTTTTTTTTTCGAGATACACTTTGTTTTGATGTTGTTTTTTTATTTTTCCCCCCTAGTCGATGATGATAACGATATATCTGAGACACCTCCCAAGTTTGCGATTTCTGAGTGCGTTCATTTGTGTGTAAAAAAGTTTTTGTAAAAAAAAAGTTAAACCGTAAACTTTTTTTTACGTTAACCGTAAACTTTTTTAACGTAAACCGTAACCTTTTTTATTGTAAAAACGTAAAGCGTAAAAAGTTTTACGTAAAACGTAAAAAGTTTTACGTTTTACGTAAAAGGTTTTACGTTAAACGTAAGACGTTAAACGTTAAAAGTTTTACGTAAAACGTAAAATGTAAAAATTTTAACGTAAAAAACGTAAAACGTAAAAAGTTTTACGTAGAAAACGTAAAACGTAAAAAGTTTTATGTAAAACGTAAAACGTAAATTTTTTAACGTAAAATGTAAATTTTTTTTAACGTAAACCGTAAAACGTAAAAAGTTAACGTAAAATGTAAATTTTTTTTAACGTAAACCGTAAAACGTAAAAAGTTAAACATAAAACTTAAAAAGTAAAAAGTAAATTACGGCGCGTAAAACGTAAAAAAACGTTAACGTAAAAAACCGGCACGTAAAACGTAAATTACGTTAACGTAAAAACGGCGCGTTGAAAAACGGCGTTAAAAAACTGCGTTAATAAACGGCGCGTAAAAAACGGCGTTAAAAAATTGGCGCGTAAAAAACGGCGTTAAAAAACGGCGCGTAAAAAAAGGCGTTAAAAAATTGGCGCATTGAAAAAACGGCGCGTAAAAAACGGCGTTAAAAAATTGGCGCATAAAAACGTCGCGTTGAAAAAACGGCGCGTAAAAAACCGGCGTTAAAAACGGCGCGTAAAAAACGGTGTTAAAAATTGGCGCGTAAAAAACGGCGCGTTGAAAAAACGGCGCGTAAAAAAACGGCGTTAAAAACGGCGCGTAAAAAACGGCGCGTAAAAAACGGCGTTAAAAATTGGCGCGTAAAAAACGGCGTTAAAAAATTGGCGCGTAAAAAACGGCGTTAAAAAATTGTGCGTAAAAACGGCGCGTTGAAAGAAGGGCGTTAAAAAACGGTGTTAAAAAATTGGCGCGTAAAAAACGGCGTTAAAAAACGGCGCGTAAAAAACGGCGCGTACAAAAACAGCGTGTAAAAAAACGGCGCGTTTAAAAAACGGCGTGTTAAAATGACGACGCTTGAAAAAACCCGGCGTAAAAACGGCGCGTCAAAAAATCGTAAAACTTAAAAAGTTTAACGTAAAACTTAAATTGTAAAAAGTATAAAAAATCTTTAAAAAATCCGAATTTTAAAATGTTTTTAATAAAAAAGTTTTGTTTAAAAAATAAAAAGTAATATAATAATTCAAAAAACTAATAAAAAACAATAAAGATAAAAAGACAAAATAGAGTTATTTTACTAAATTACCCTTTTGGATTATAATATTAAAGACATAATAAGACAAAAACCATTTAATATTAATTTTTACTACTTTTAATCTCATCCATCCATCCTAAAGATCTAAAGGCTAGAAAGTGGTTCTCATGGTTCTCATAACCGGAGGTGGTTCTCATTTTAGCGGTCCCATATATATATATATATATATATATATATATATAGGGGGCCGCTAGAATGAGAACCACCACGAGTTATGAGAACCACGAGAACCGCGCCCCGCGGGTGGCCGTTGACCACGAAATTTTTTTTACGACTAGATGTGTATATTTTAACACCATACGTAAAGTTTGGGTTCAAACGGCGCGCCCGAGGGGGTAGTTTTTTACGCCCAAAGTTTGGGTTTTTTTATTTTTTTTAATTTTTCTTTTTTTTTAACCAAACTTTGGGCGTAAAAAACTACCCCCTCGGTCGCGCCGTTTGAACCCAAACTTTACGTATGGTGTTAAAATATACACATCTAGTCGTAAAAAAAAATTCGTGGTCAACGGCCACCCGCGGGTCGCGGTTCTCGCGGTTCTCATAACTCGTGGTGGTTCTTATTCTAGCGGCTCCCTATATATATATATAGTAGGAGTTGGGTAGAAAGTGAGTTTTTCCTAGAAAGTCTAGGAAGCAATAAGAATATGACACGTGGTATGGAGGGATTTTAACTAAAAGGGCACTTGTGTAATTTAACATTTTATTTTTGGAATTTTATCTCTCATTAACTAACAATGCCTAAAATTATGGAAACTGTTTCTCCAAGATTTTTTGTATTTCGCAACCTTCTCCTTCTTCGTCATCATCAAACACTTCTCCATCTCCACCATCTCTAAGTTCATCATCACTGTTTTGGTCAAAAATCAGGCTAGGATAATGCAACCAAATCTTTGTTGGGAGGAATGATGCTTGAACAAATGTATGAATAACTTGCAAATGTTATGAACAAGTGACACAAGTATTTATACGAGGAAAAAGCCCTTGATCAAAAGTTGATCTCCGGCATAAAAAACCCCGGGTGATGGAAACTACCGATCACCAACTACAATTAAACAAATGATTGTTACAACTCGGGATGATAACAAGCTTGTTACAAGGATCACTATAGTGTAATGTGTATGAAATCGCCAAGTAAACTGTCGAAAGCTATTGAGAGCTGTTTCGAGTGTGTGTGTTTGCTAAATTAGCCAAGTGTTCTAATCAAAGCTTGTTATCCCCTTTTAAATTTAGAAAATAACTAAAACAACTAACTATCCGCAATTCATGCTAGCTTCCCACGATCTCCATAACGTTCACTAAGCCACGCACGTGCGGAATATTGAGAGAATATTCTCCAAGAATATCGGCAAGACCAAGTCTATGGCGTATACTCCTGCAAAACAAACTCAAACATAGCAAAGACAATCGTTAGTGTAAGGATAGCCATGAGGATCCTGAATCCTGAGCCTGCAACACTTTCTGAGGATCCTTAATTCAAACAGAATTGAGGATCCGTGATCCTGGCAGTACTTGAGGATCCGTGATCCTTAGGATTAGAAAATCCTCCCCTAACATTTGCCCCCAAAATATAAGGAGGAAAGTGTAATTTTAACGAGTTATATTTTTGATCTTATCTCCAACTGACTAACGGATATATAGCCGTTTGGATCGAACTAGCCATTGCTGGTCTTACGTCATTGAAGTGACAATCCTGCAAAATCATCATTATAAATTCAAGTTAGAGATAAGGATCAGAAGGCATTTAAATTCGTGCGTTACACCCTTTAAATCCTCATTCGAAGATTGATCAGGTACTTCTCTTTCCCTTCTCTCTTCATCTTCTTCCGCTGTTCCTCTTCAAAATCTTTAAATCATAATGAAATTACGATTCTCCCTTACCAAGGATCACCAGAAAGATAGTCCTTTGAAATGCCAAGGGATTATCAAAAACACTCCGAAGGAACTCTGCAGTTTCACTGATCCGGAGATCAACCGGATTCGCCATTGTTTTCCGGCGAACACTGTCTTCAAGCCCTTTGACCCTACCACCTAAAGTGACTTTGTTTCTGAAACCTGGGTTGGTTTTCCGGCCACTCCATTCCTGATAGGATACTCCTATCCTTTCCCTGCCTTCACTGAATCCTTCTTCTCTCTCACCGGCATGTGCTATGTTCAGGCAATGCCAATGATGTGGAGGGTTTTATATACCCTAGAGAGAATCATTGAGCAGGAAGGCATAGAGTTGGGGATGTCGGAACTTGCTGAACTGTACAACCTTGTGAGCCATGGTTCACACCGCTTTTTATTCAAACATAAACCCGGCGATGCACAACCAATCCTCAAGACCACCAAGAATGACGCCAACTGGAAGAAGCGTTTTTTCTTCGTTAGGAGGGATTCTATCCCGGATGGGAAGGATCTCCCAAGAGAGTGGCCACCCATGGTAGGATAGAGGATCCTTATAGAAGGATCATAGGATAACCTTCTTTCTGTTGAGGATCACTAACCCTTTTTGTATCTTTTGTGCAGCTATCTCTGTTTCTCATATCATTCCATCACCTGCAACAAAAGAGAGGATCGCTGCTTTCTGGAATCTTGATCCTGCAGTAAGATCATTTCAAGCAAACTCAAAGGATTCTCAAGAAGTATCCTCTGGCTCAGTCACAATGTCAAGTAAGTATCCAAGTCTGTATACGATTAAATGTTTGACTGAAAATAAACAAGAATACTTATCTGTTGTTTTGGATTAATAGGCGCTGGAAAATCCTCAAAGTCAGCCACCCGCTTCAGTGTCTCCGATCTTAGTGCTGTTGCTCCCAGGTCTGGGAAGAAGAAGTCTGCTGCTAGCCCTAGCGTTCCAGTTCCAAAGCCTACCACCTCCAAGGGCAAAGGAGGAAAGAAGAGGAAATCTGTAGGATCGAGTTGTGACCCAAACGAGTCGTTCAGAAGAGCTCTAGTCTGTTTCAGAGGCGGAAACTAAGAAATAGACATGAAAAACAGCTTGTTACACACTTTAACGTCTTGTATATTGAAAAAGAAAGCAATACAGATCAAATGACGCTTCGGCAGCAGTTCGGTACCGGAATGATGAATGTTCCAACTGATTTCGCTTGTGAGGTATATATAGGACTCATGATTTCGCTTGAGGGTGACAAGAGTCAGTTTAAGCGAAATAAGCAGATGTGATTTCGCTTGAAACTGATAAAGTCTCTTTCAAGCGGAATCATCCTCTTCAAGCGAAATTATCTTTAATACAACCTAAAATCTCCTATTTTCTCGTACAATGTGCCCTAATCTAACAAATCTAATACAAGACTCGATACAAGACGAAGTCGACAGACGTATGCACCAACAGACTCCCCCTCGGATGTTGACGAGTCTTAAGTGTCGAGTCTTCAACGTCTTCAGTCTTTATCTGTCTTCGGGCTTCCAGGATCTAGGCCTGACTCTTGCCTCTTTCCAATTTCTTCAGTTCTCTTGATTCCTTAAGTTCATCAGCATCATCAATTTCAAGATCGTAACCTGACTTAATTCCTGCTCAGGATTGATGTCTGGTTTACCTGTATAATCTCTACCCAAAACATAAGTTTCATCAAAGATGAAATATACCAAATTTAGAAACCCTGCTAACCACTTGTAGATATAATCTGTACAAAAAGATTTATCATATAAGTCACTGATGAACCACTTGAATGTATATCAATTTCATTTCAAATATCTTCAAACAAACTTTCCCAAACCAGTTCGTCATGTTTAGCACTTGGAATTTTGAAAATCAGCTTTTCAACATCAGTTGTCTAAAATCTTTTTGGATTTTTCAAAATTTTTGCTAAAACACACTGAAAATCTTTTTGGATTTTTGATATAACAGAAATGAAATGCAATAAAGAAATATTTACATACAATATTTTTGTGAGTTTGTGTAAGAGGATCATATCAGTTTTTGAGAGAAATCACCAACACCGTTAAGCTTTAAACATTTTAAGTTTTAAACGATTCACTTAGATTGTCAGTATACTCATCCACTTAAATTTTCACACAAAGTTAAACTGTTTCGAGATACGAGATTAATGTTTTAGAGACTTAAACTTAATACCGTGTCCCACCTCAGAATATACTCCTGTATCCAGATCCCAATATTCAGTCTTACAGGTGAGTATACCTAGATGATATCTGTAAGGGGTTAAATTGCGAGACCGTGAGAGCTCAGGTCAGAATTTCCGTTCAGCAGAGAGATGACGGTTCGACTTTTGGTGGGTCCCCTTTAGAGGATCTTTTTTACAACAGCACGATTTGCATTTTGCAATGTTTCATCATTTTTTATGATGAGGGTGGGCTATATTTCAAGCAAGGGTAAAGTATTCTCCGGGGACTAGGCCATTGCTTCCGCATTATCAGAAGTCCCGGGATAATACCCCAGATATCACTAAGCATAAAGACCTAGTATCTCAGAAAGAGGGGTCCTTCAAACAAGATTTAGGGGGTTACCCATATATCCGAGAGATGTTACCCACGAATTAAGCAAGTTTGAAATTAGGTTTATATCTCGTCACAATCTACTAAATGTATAAAAACCTACTGACATATCATCAGTGAGACCGTTTATCACATTTTAACTTTCCATTTCTTTAGCATGCTGTGATCGTCCACTGATGTGCTATCATTTCCTCTTTTATACAACAAAACTCATTTTTTATTTTATCATGTTTTTGTCTTTTTCAAATTTTCAAATGTTTTTGGATTTTCTAAAATTTTTACTCCCCCTAAAATGCAAACACATTTTAGGAAATCTGAAAACAAACTGTACAAGTAAATTGACAACTGATATCAAATCGCCATCCACTTGGCATAAACAATCAGAACTCCCCCTCACAACAAACTATTTTCCCATTGTGATTTCAAAACACTTAAGTTTGTTTTAATCAAATGGTTTTTCCGGAAAAATAGTTTTGTTGATTTTCAAACCACTTGTAGGTTAGGGGATAAACTCATCATTTTGTTCTCCAAAATATCACTTGTAAGTATGGTCTAATCAAGTTCAACTTAATGACCTTGATTAACCATTTGAAGATGAAAATCTTCTTCAACCACTTGCAGGTTCACTCACCAACCATCCCATTTGTAAATCAAACTATAACAATATAAAGATATCACCTGTAGATTTAACAAACATTTCAAGAATGATGCCGATTCCTGCTCCTCTCTTACCAACCTGGGAGCTCCGGCAAGTCAGGAATTTATGGTGAAAATGCTGTCACCCAAGCCTGACCAGCCTTGGGTGATTTTGGTGGCAAACATCTGTCCCACCAACATTTTGATTTGTAAAATTCTTGAGCATCCTTCACTTTCCTGTCAACCATCTTTCCAAAAATATGTTTAACATTTCCATTAAACACCTTTTCAGCATCAAATTCTTTCTTATCAGCAAAGAATTGACCTGATATCTCAAATCTACCTTTTGATTTTAGATTATCTTTCGACAATGGCGGAAAGTTTTCCTCGTTCAACTCAGGAACGGAATTATCAACCTTTTTCTCAACACATGACTCTTCTGATTTTATGGAATCAGATTCATTGTCAGAACTTCTTTCAGATTTTACAACCCATTTTTGTTTGTTTAAATCAACTCTTCTTTTGTAAAAACGTTTTGAACTTTCACCTTCTTTGGAAGTTGAATTTTCTAACACTTTCGATTTCTCAGTTGATTGTTTCTTCTCAAAGACAAGTTTTTCTTACAGTTTTGAGTTAGAAGTAACTTCCTGTTTTGTGTTGTTGGACTGTTGGCAATTCCAAGCAATATGTCCAACTTTTTGGCACTTAAAGCAAGTTCTTCTGTCAACTCTTTGAGCAAACTTCTTCACATTCTTCTTTACCTCAGCAAGAAACTCTTGGTTTGACTGTTTCCAGAATGGTTTCTTCTGCTTATCTTCAGAACTTCCTCCTGCAACAAATGTTGTTTTTGGTTTATAATTTTTCTCATTTTTATAATTTTCTGAAGAATTAAAACCAAGACCTTTCTTTTTGAAATTACTGTAATGGTTCGGTTTCTTTTGAAAACCATAACCAGAACCGTAACCTTTTTTCTTGTTCAATCTTTGTTGAACTGTTGAAGTGTACTTTTTAGGTTTTTCAGCAAGATTTAAATCTTTTATTTCATAAATATTAATTTCTGTTAATTTGAAAACCTGTTTAATCTGTTCAGTTTTGACACTTCTTATTGGAAATTCCTCATCAGAATATAATTTGTCTGAATCATTCAAAGTATAAACCACTTTGATTGGTTCGTCACTCAAATTAGATTTTGATAACATGAATTCTTTATTGTAAACTCTTTTAACCGGTGAACTCGGACTCTTTTCTGACGAACTCGAACTTTCAGACTTAGACTTCAGTTTTGACTCTTCATCCATATCTAACACCTGATCGACAACTTTCTTTAATAACTCAGACTCATGATCAGTGTCAGAAGCTGTGAATATAACATCAATATTGTCTGGTAATTCATCAATGATTTCAGACTTTAACTTGATGTTAATTGCCTTTTTTAGACGCTCCTCGTTAGGATTCCTGGGAGAATAACTTTCATGGATCGGGGGCGGGCATCTGTTATACTTGACACTTTGTTTCTTACCAGTATCAGTATCTTCAGTCTTTTTCTCCATGAATGCCTCAATACCTGTAACAGTAGGATAAACACGATCAATTAGATAATCACATGTTGTATAACTCAACAACAATATACTCATTGATGACTTTTTTCTTTGTCATTAAAGTTCCATTCATCCTCATCTGAGCAGTTTCAACTTCTAAATTTGTCTTTTTCAGACAATCCACTGTTCTGTTCAAAACATCATACGACTCCTTCACATACTTCACATCAGACAACAAATTCTCTTTCATCTCTTCCAGTTCAAGAATCTTGTCTTTCTCTTCACAATGTTTGCAAGACTCCTCACATTTCAAACACGGTTTAACGATCTCAACTATCTTTTCAACTTCAACAATCTTTTCTACCTCGACGATTTTCTCAACTTCGACCAGTTTTTCAACTTCGACTACTTTTTCAACCTCAACAATCTTCTCCACCACTTTCTCCACTTCAACGATTTTCTCTACTACTTTCTCAGTTGCTGATTCAACATTCGCTTCTCCAGCTTCTGTCTTTGTCTTTTCATCAGCTAGCCTTCTTGCTGCTTCCAGCTCTTTCTTCAATCTGGCAATCTTCTTCTGATTCAGCATCTCCATTTTATCTGCAAAAAACAAATTAAAACTAGTAGGATCTATGCCTTTTCTAGCTTTGTTGAGATGTTCTTCCTCATCATCAGTATCAATATCACTTCCAAGATCTGGAAAAATCGGGATTCTTTTCTCACTAGTCTCATCTTCACCCAGAACTCTGGCAACAAGAGCTGAACCAGATATGTATTTCTCCCAACTAAATCCCTCTGCAACTTTTTCATCATCTTGATGAATAAGTAAAGCTTTCTTCTTTCCTTCTTCAATAGCACGAGTAGGTGCAGTTTGTGGTTGTTGAGCAATCTGATGAAAAATTGATTTCTGATAATAATTGTTCTTTTCTTGATTCTCGGTTGCTTCTTGGTTTTTACACTCTCGTTTAAAGTGACCCTTTCCTTTGCAACGAAAACAAATAACTTTTGATTTGTCAAAACCCAAAGGAGAAGTAGCCAATCCTCGAAACTCATCTCTACCAGTAATTTGTTGAAACTTTTATGCTCTCCAACAAGCACTAGCTAAACACCACTTCACATCCATCAACTCAAGTTCCTCTGCATCAATTTGGTCATAATCTTCTTTTGTAAGCATCGGATTTCCAATCTTGCCAGCAATCAAACTTTCATAAGATTCCAACATAGCAACGGGAGATGCCATGTGTTGCTTTGCTATTTCTGGAGACAGATTTTGACCATTTTGAAAATTTAAAGTGCCGTTGCATTGTAGATTTGTTGAATTTGGTTGTTGAGGACTTGATGTTGTAAAGTTTGGATCAAAGCTTGAATACGAGGATGAAGATCCACCACTTTGTGTCACATTACTACTCTTTGTTCCAGATGAACTGTCAGCACTAAAACCAGTTTGAATCTTTGGACTAGGGTTGGGGGTAGCTTCAAACTTGTTCCCTCTGTAATGCAAACTGACATCTTGTTGAGCATTTGGATTCTTCATTATTGCTGTTTTCTGAATATCTAACTCGTGCTCTTCAATTTTCTGAATAAACTGTGCCAGATTCATATTCTCAGACTTCCTCATGTGTTTCACAATCATCAAATAAGTTCCCCACTTTTGCTGCGGTTTTGCATCAGCAAGTTTATCAACCCATTCCTCATCATCTTTCTTTATATCCAATCTTCCCATTTCCAAAACAAGATGACAATATCTATCAATTGTCTGTTTCGTTGTCTCATGATCAAAAGCTACAAACATATCAAAAGATTTGTTGGTGCACACATCTGTCGTCTTCGTCTTATATCGAGTCTGGATTAAGTGCCTGAAAGTTTGAAGCATGACCCTTTGAAAGTGGCATGACCGTTTGAATATGTCGTGATCGTTTGAAGATGGCATGACCGTTTGAAAGTGTCATGACCGTTTGAAGTGTGGTGTGTTACCTTCAAACGGTCAGGGTTAGTCTCCTATATATAGCCTTCAAACTTTCAGCATTTGGAACTTTAGAACTTTCTGATTTCCGATGGCGAAGCCCTGTCGAAGTGTCTCTGTACTGTAAATTGTTCAAGATCAATAAACAAGACATTTATTAGTGAATACAAGCTAAACGAAGACCGAATCAATGAATTCCGCCTCTGATTCGGTCTGAGCACTCTTCTGATCGACTCGTTAGGTCGTTTCACGATCCTACATGTGGTATCAGAGCTCAGGAAGAAGAGTTCTTACCGTTTAGCTCGTTTTCGCTGGAATATTCTGACTTCTACACCTTCTTTTCAAAACTGAACAAGTTTTCACAGATAAAATTGGGTAAAACTTTCACAATGTGTTCGTAATGATGTTTTAACAAACCCTTGAGAATATCGGACCTTAATTCGAAGTAAAAATGATAAAAATGGCTTGAAAACCGGTGACCGTTTGAACGAGTTCAGCGTCTGTCAGTTTGAAAATGCACATGACAGTTTGAAAATGCACATGGCCGTTTGAAATTGTCTCTAACCGTTTGAAAACTGCCTTGACCGTTTGAAATCTGCGCCTGACCATTTGAAACCAGCGTCTGACCGTTTGAAACTGCACCTGACCGTTTGAAACTGCCATGACCGTTTGAAAATTGATCATGACCGTTTGAAACATGACATGACCGTTTGAAATATGGTTCCAGTTTGAAATTGTTTCAGTCTTCACGTGATTGTACATTGAGTAGTGTGAACCGATTGAGTGCGTACATCGAGTTGTGTATTACAGTTTACGAGGAGTCAGTAATTGGGTAAAGAGTTCATGTGAATTGAAGTTGTCTGTGCAATCATAGTGTCTTATTGTGCATTCCAAATAGTCAGATTTCACGTGATTCATAGTCGCAGCCTATTGGGTTTACAAATAGTCTATTGGGTTTACAAATAGTTGCGGCCCAATCAGATACATGTGATTTGAATTGTCAGATCCACTATAGTGTTGGTCAAATGAGAATTAAGGTGTGATCACAATTTTCGGCACTTTATACAAAAAATCATGTGAATCACTTTGATCAAATAGTTGCGGTCCAATCATACATAAAAGTAAATTCAGTTTGCATGTGACATTGGGTAATAGATATAATCAAAAGTTGACAACAGTCTTGTAAATCGGTATTTGGCACATTCATCATCAGCGGCCAAATCAATTTGACTATTGCTTTTATCTTGTCGGCTAGCATAAAATCAGCATAATACAGCCCATGTGAATACTTAACAAGCGGCCCACTCATATTCTATTGGGTATTAAAGAGTTTGTCGGTACATTTGTAATAATTGGCCCAATCATAGTTGGTTATCACTTATTGATTGTTGGTTTAGTTTGAGAAATTTCGATACCGAAACATGGAGTTTGAGGAATTGTTGGCATATGTGTATCATGAATCTCAACAGTATTTTCCGATAAAGCAAAAAGGAGAAACAGTCTTAGCAAAAGAAGTTGTTGAAAAAGGTCCGGTTTTTGATCATTCGTCTGATGAAGAGAGTGACAAATATGAAGAGGAAATCCGGAAACTTGAATATCTTAAACAACAACTTCCATCTGATCAACGTAGTGGAAAGTTATTTTATGCCGATAAAATTGAAAGATTGAAAGAAAAACAAGATGCAAAAAGAAAGAATCAAAAGGCAGTTATTGTTAAAGAAGAGATAAGAGCTGAGCAGATTGAAAAAATTCCAGCTGTCAAGATTGAGAAAGTAGAATCTGAAAAATCTGTATCTGTGAATCCTGAACCAAAGTTAAAGAAAGAGATTGCAGTAGACGCACCTATCTTTGATCATTCATCAGAAGAAGAGAGTAAGGATGAAAGTGTTCATGAGGAAAAGAAACAGGTTGAAAATATTTCAGCTTTAAAGGTCGAGACAAAAGCTGATGATAAACAGATTCTTGTTTTGTTGAAAAATTGTGAGAAGTTGACATCTGAAAATGACAAACTCTTGAAGGAGGTTGAGAGTTTGTCATTAGAAAACAAAAATCTTAAAAAATCAGAAAATGTTTTGAAAAATCAAATACACAATTTGGAAAATGAAAAAGTAAAAATTGAGAAAGATTTTCAAAGTCAAATAAAAATTTTAGAAGATGAGAGAGATTTGTTTGGTAAAAACAATCTTGAAAAACAAATTGCAATCAATTCTCATCTTGAAAAGATTATTCGACTTGAAAAGGAAGCTGAATGTGCTCAAAAGAAAATCAAGGAATGGGAAGAAAAGTTGAAGGTGTTTGTGAATACTTCAACTATTCCCTGTCCAAAACCGATCAATTCTGGTCCAATAAGTGACGATGTCACAAACTATGACAAAGTCGTAGTTGAAGATTGCGATGAAAAATCTGATGATGAAAAATAAAAAATTGATAAAAAGAATTTATTTTTGAAGTTAAAAGAAAAATTTCAAGAAACTGTTCCACAATCAACCGAAAAGTGAGAATGCTCTAAGCAAAAACCTTTGAAGAAGAAAGTGGAACAGAAACAAAAACAAAATGAGAAAATTTTGAAAAATGTTCAAAAAGAGAATAACCGCTCATCAGATCGATCATCCAATCGCAATCAAAAACCACAAAAAGTAAAAAATGAAAACTCAAAAATTGTTGGTAATAAGTGGTGCAGGTCGGACCATAGTGCTCAAAAGTCAAATCCAGCAAACATGAGGAAGGAATATCACCAAGCCAAACAATGCTTTGATTTGAGCATTTGGACTGAAAATGGTGATTGGTACGATAACAGAGTGTGTTACCGATGCGGTTATCAAGGACACATTGCTGTTAACTGCCAGAGTTGGAGTTATGAGACGAGGAGATGCTATAACTGCCATATCAAAGGTCACATTGCCAGAGATTGTCTAAGGAGATCGAATGAAAGATCGAGGGCTAAATCTCAGAAAATGGCAAAGATACCAGTCTCTGTCAAGCCCAAAGAACAGAAAGTTCAAGAACGTAAAGTTCAAGAACAGAAAGTTCAAGAACCGAAAGTAAAGCTTTCACAGGGGCAAAAAGACAGACTGAGGAAAAAGAGGAAGAAGGCGAGAGAGTATTTAGAGAAGATCTTGTCCTCGGGTTCATCTGTTGGTAAAAATAAGAGTTCTGATGAATCGCTTTCCTCTACTGCAAAGTCAAGCAAGACGAGTTCATCAGATACAAATCTGAGGACGAAAGAAGAAAAGAAGAAAAAGAAAATGGTCGGCGATGAATCTGACATGTCGAAGTTAGACAAGCCACCTTCAGGCGATGAATCTGGCTCATCAAAGTCAGACAAGCCACATTCAGGCGATGAATCTGGTGTGTTAAAGCCAGAAGAGCCATGTGTTGAGGTAAAAGTTGAGAATTCTGGTCTAACAATGGATGATGAAAATTTTCCACCATTGTTGAACAAGATTCAAAATCACCCAAGGACCGTCAGGCTTGGGTGAATCTGTTTAAATAGAAAAACCTGACTTGCCGGAGTTCCCAGGTTGGTAAGTGTGGAACATGAATCGGCACATTTCTTGAGAAATTCACGTTTGTGATATTTCGATTTTACAAGTGGTAAATCAGGGACATTAAGTTGTACTTGATTTTCTACAAGTGATGTTTGAGGTTTGATCTTAAAAATGTTAGTTTTTACAAGTGGTTATAGAAAACAAAGTGATGAAAGATCCCCGAATTTGTGAAAAGACACTCAAAACTTATTTTCCAGTAAAACCATTTTGATTAAAATAAACTTAAGTGTTTTGAAATCACTATGGGAAAATAGTTTGTTGTCAGA
This sequence comes from Helianthus tuberosus, assembly GCA_030545235.1. Classification (NCBI taxonomy): domain Eukaryota; kingdom Viridiplantae; phylum Streptophyta; class Magnoliopsida; order Asterales; family Asteraceae; genus Helianthus; species Helianthus tuberosus. Next base: position 3,843,396 of record CM060417.1, read on the forward strand.
GGGAGTTCTGATTGTTTATGCTAGGTGGATGGAGAATTGAAGCGATTCGATATCAGTTGTCAAGTTGGTTGTATAGTTTAGTTTCAAATTTCCTAAAATGTGTTTGCATTTTAGGGGGAGTAAGAATTTTTAGAAAATCCAAAAACATTTGAAAATTTGAAAATGCCAAAAACATTGAAAAATTAAAAATGAGTTTTGTTGTAAAAAGAGGAAATGATAGTAGATCAGTTGGACTGTCACAGCACGCTAAAGAAATGGAAAGATAAAATGTGATAAACGATCTTACTAAAGATGTGACGGTAGGCTCAGCTAGACTAGTAGATTTGCGATAACGATACAAACTTAAATGAAAAAGCCTAGTTCTAGTGGGAAACATGGTCGAAAGCATAGTACTTAGTTTTGTCCTTCTTGATTGTGTGCCTACTCGGTAATCGCTGATTGTCGAAAGACATAAAACTGGTTAAGTTTGTGAACTTTCACAACTTTGCTGAAAAGTCACTGTGATTGTGCATTTCATTTTGCAAAGATTTAAACTTGTTTTATTTCTTTATTTTGTTTAAGCATCGGACATCCTCTGCGTATACGTGAGTATCGACCTGGATGTTGTTGCCTAAAAGTTCTGCTTTATTTTCTTTGGTGTTTCGTTTAAGCTTTGGACCTCCTCTGCGTATACGGGAGTATCGACCTGGTGGTTAAAGCCTAAACAACTTCAACTTATTTTTATTTTCTTATTTTGTTTAAACATTGGACTTTCTCTGCGTATATGGAAGTATCGACCTGATTGTTAATGTTTAAACATTCTGCTTTGTTTTTGCACAAATCACAGTCGATAAAAGTTTAAAGGCATTACTTGAGTTAGTGTATTGCATGATGAGGGGATATGCTGAGATCGTGGGGTCCATAAGAACTTAGTGCAAAATTAATATACCTTAACGTATCAGTAAGCATTTCGAAAGTTTTTAGATTGAGTTTAAGAGGACAACTATATCGTCAATCTATTGGAATCATTTAGAGCTTAAAATGTTTAAAGCTTAACGGTGTTAGTGACTTGTCACAATAACTGATATGATCCTCTTACACAAGCTCACAAAAATAGTGTCTGTAAATATTTCTTTATTGCATTTACTTTCTTTCAAAAATCCAAAAAGATTTTGGTATGTTTTAGAATAAATTTTGAAAAATACAAAAAGATTTTCGACAACTGATGTTGGAAAGCTGATATTCAAAATTTCAAGTGCTGAACATAATGAACAGGTTTGGAAGTGTGAGTTTTACAGAAGAAATTTGTTTTGAGAAAGAAATGTTTGATTAGTTAATCGAGATCATTAATTTGAACTTGAAGTAACTATTACTAGTAAGTTTTTCTTATTGATTTAAGTGAAAACTTATGTTGTGATGAGAAAGTGTGTGCAGGAAATGAGCTGATCAGAGATAAAGCCAGGGATTGATCTCAAGGTGATAGCTAATTCCAGACAGCGATCCCATCATGATGAGAGGGGGAGTCTGACGAGGTTAGAGCCAAAGAGAAGATCATGGTATATGCTAAGAAAGAAAAGAGACTGATAAAGACTGAAGATGCGAAGACTCGACACTTAAGACTCGTCAACATCTGAGGGGGAGTCTGTTGGTGCACACATCTGTCGTCTTCGTCTTATATCGAGTCTGGATTAAGTGCCTGAAAGTTTGAAGCATGACCCTTTGAAAGTGGCGTGACCGTTTGAATATGTCGTGACCGTTTGAAGATGGCATGACCGTTTGAAAGTGTCATGACCGTTTGAAGTGTGGTGTGTCACCTTCAAATGGTCAGGGTTAGTCTCCTATATATAGCCTTCAAACTTTCAGCATTTGGAACTTTAGAACTTTCTGATTTCCGACGGCAAAGCCCTGTCGAAGTGTCTCTGTACTGTAAATTGTTCAAGATCAATAAACAAGACATTTATTAGTGAATACAAGCTAAACGAAGACCGAATCAATGAATTCCGCCTCTGATTCGGTCTGAGCACTCTTCTGATCGACTCGTTAGGTCGTTTCACGATCCTACAAGATTTCTTCAGCAATGCCTTTCTCTTTTTAATCATATCTGCGCTTCCTTTGAATTTTTGAATTAATGCATTCCAAATCGATCTAGCAGTACCCTCATGCTGAAGCAAAACAAAGATATCTTCTTTAATCGCCTGTTGAAGTATACTGATCATCATTTTTTCACTTGTATATTTCAATTTATCAATTTCAGTAAAATCACAAAATCCCTTTTCAAGCCCACGTTCGTTTTTCGGTTTCTCGTAATCTTTTTCCAACGCACACCATGCATCAAACTTGTAAGCTTGCACCCAGTTTTCAAATTGATTCTGCCATCCTTTAAAATCTTCAATGTACATAAGTTTTGGCGGTTTCTGGTGAGTTCCCGTTTCGTTCTCACTGTACAATGTTTCAGCAGCTGTAACTGGTGCAACTGGTGTAGCAAACGCATTGTAGAATTCCTCTTCCATGTTTCAAATTCAAAGCTTCACAAACACAAACTTTCTTGTTTTAAAAATACTGGTCTCAAACGAGCTAGATCACCTCGTAAAACACATGCAAACAAACAAACAAACGATCAGTTTTAAACGAACTGAATATGTAAAAGTGTGTGTTGATGAAATCAATCTAAGACTCGTGTCGAAGATTTGCGGACTCGTTTCAATGTTGTTCAAGTGAAATCACTGAATGAAAGAATCAATAAAAATATGAATCATTAGGCCGCTAAAATAAACCAATTGCATGGGCTAATAATTGTCTTGGGCCGATCACAAATGGCCAACAACTTAGAACAATTCACATGCAAACAGTCAGATGATGAGTTCCCGAGTTGATTAACGTGCCCCCAAAACAAAAATCTGACAACCCTTCTTAATGATTGGACCAATTGATATAAAGTGGACTGATGATATTAACTTGGGCCAATAACTTCGAGCAATGTGATTTATCTTTTGAAAATAACCGACATCTTTTGATATCACTTAAATCTGATTGGCCGATTATATTTTTTAGCAGTATGATCACATGGATTGATGATATGTTGCTTGTAATGACAGACAAACAATATCGTTCAACTCAATCTGATTCTTCACATGCACTTATTAAATGCCCGACAAATCTTTAACACTCAATACAGATTTCACTTGACCTGAACCTATTTCACACCACTAGGCCGATTAATAGTCTGATTAAGTATTTTGATTGTGTCGACAACCCAATATCACATGCAAACTGACACAAAATACTTGATTTCTTTTCCCAAATACCAATGACCTGACATCCTCGTTTAATGTTTCCCACAACTCGATGCACAACAAAAGGAACCACAAATCAAATTGAAACACTGTCTCAAGAGAAATCACTATTGAAGCGAAATCCTTGATTTTGCTTGAACTATCACAGTTTCAAGCGAAATAACGCCTTGAAGCGAAATAGCAGATTTCGCTTGAAGCAACTCAAGCGGAACAACCCTTCTGAAGCGAAATCAACGAATTCAAGCGGAATACGATCAAATTTTCAAGCGAAATCTCGAATTTCAAGCGGAAACACAAACTAATTTCGCTTGAAAGCTGCTGACGTCATCACAATTCGATCTGTTTTCAAGCGGAACTACGTTTTTTATTAGTTTTAAGTCGAATTAAGGTCTAAAACTCTCAAGGATTCATTAGAACACTGTTATGCTTGTTATATGTGAAATTCAGACCATTTTGACCGTGAAATTTGTTAATTTTGTGAAAGAAGGTGTAGAAAACAGATTTTCAAGCTGAATTTGACAAGAACTCTTCCTCCTGAGCTCTGATACCACTTGTAGGATCGAGTTGTGACCCAAACGAGTCGTTCAAGAGGCGGAAACTAAGAAACAGACATGAAAAACAGCTTGTTACACACTTTAACGTCTTGTATATTGAAAAAGAAAGCAATACAGATCAAATGACGCTTCGGCAGCAGTTCGGTACCAGAATGATGAATGTTCCAACTGATTTCGCTTGTGAGGTATATATAGGACTCATGATTTCACTTGAGGGTGATAAGAGTCAGTTCAAGCGAAATAAGCAGATGTGATTTCGCTTGAAACTGACAAAGTCTCTTTCAAGCGGAATCATCCTCTTCAAGCGAAATTATCTTTAATACAACCTAAAATCTCCTATTTTCTCGTACAATGTGCCCTAATCTAACAAATCTAATACAAGACTCGATACAAGACGAAGTCGACAGACGTATGCACCAACAAAATCCTCTGAAGCCGATAACCTTGAAGGCCTGCCCCTTATCCATCACCAGTTCAAGGAATACTTTGCTGATGTAAGGATCCTTGATCCTTAGTTCTATCCTGTCCAAATGAGGATAAGTGATCCTGAAATGAATCCTTCTTTCTTTGCAGAAATTCGATGAGATCCAGATGCTCTTCGATGCCTATGTTGAAGAAGCTGAAATGAAGGAGCCGGACTTCCAGAAGATCTACCTGGCCAAAGATCAAACAATCTCCAACCTCGAGAAAGATCTCAATGTGGCAAAGAGGCAGGTGGTCCTGGCCCAAATAACTGCTGATCAGGAAAAGAATGAGGTGTTGGAGGACGCCAAACTCTCTGCTGCCATTGCTATGTACAAGACCAAGCTGCAGAGGGCTCAAGAGGCTAAGAATCCTGACTTTGACAGGACCAACTGGGATCAAGAGGGTTGGAAGGCTAGGCTGGCTGAGCTTGATGATGAAGAGGAGGCTACAGAGGTCTTGGCAATTGAGGCAGGAGGCAGCGGAGCTAAGGATCAGGCGGGTGATGCTGGAGCAGGAGGTGAAGGTGATGCAGCGAAGGTTTGAGCTACAGAAATGGGCGATGATGGATTTATCTAGACGCGACCGGAGCCCATTTTTTATAGTTTGGTAGTGGTTTTTGTTTGATGGTGTTTTTCATGAACAATTGTTGGTCTGTAATAACTTAGACTGTTAATGCATACATCTGTCGTCTTCGTCTTATATCGAGTCTTGGATTCATTGCGGTTCGGATCAAGGATGATGTCATCATTCTTGATGATGACATCATAATAGTGACATCATCATAGCAATTCTTCACAAAATTCTTGGCATTTCGCTTGAAACAGAATATAATTTTGTGTGTAGTTCGCTTGAAAGTCAATAGGTGAGTTCGCTTGAACTTGTGTGTGTAGTTTCAAGCGAGATAGCTAGGACTATATATATGTATCATGTCTTTTCATTTGAAGCGAGACTAGAAACATGTACCGAAGTGCTGCCGGTATTTCTTGTGACTGTAATCTCTGTTAAATCAATATACAAGAAGATTAAAGTGATATTCTAGCTGTTTCAAGCCTATACGTCTGTTTCCGCCGTTCGTATAGTATAAGATCTCTTCTGAACGACTCGTTTGGGTCTCAAAACGATCCTACAAGTGGTATCAGAGCTCAGGAGGAAGATATCTTGCCAAAACAGCCTATTTTGATCACTTTTTCTGATTTCTACACCATTCTTTTTCAAAATTAAAAATTTTTCACGGTTAAAATCGGCTAAAAGTTTCACATCTTGTGCGCAATCATGTTTTAACAAATCCTGGAAAGTTTCAGAACTAAAATCGGCTTAAAATTGGTTCAAATTGTACTTTCGCTTGAAAAGTTGTTCGAAATGCTGATGTCATCGACCTTTCGCTTGAATTTACATGGTGATTTCGCTTGAAAAACTACATTCCGTTTGAAAACGACATTTCGCTTGAGTTTACACTGAGAGTCCGCTTGAAAAAATGTTTTGATCTCGCTTGAAAATCAACCTTAGTCCGCTTGAAAAATGTTGTGAAAGTGCATCGATTCATGTGACACATCTAACGAGGTTGTCAGTTAGTTGGAAAAGGAAATCACATGACTTGTGTCAGTCTACATGAGGTGATCAGAATCATGTGTGATTGCATGTGATTTTATGAGAGATAACATTGAATTGATCGGTCTCTTAGTCAATTTTTCCAGAAGTATCAGTGCATGTGATTCTCGTAAATTGTCCTCATGTTTTATCGGCTTGTTTCAGCTTGCATGTGAATCATTAAAACCCGATCAATTAGTTTTTGAAAGTTGCTGCCAGCCCACTACATATGTTGCGGTCCAATCAAATTTCAAACTGCATATAACATTTAAAGTTTGTTGGCCACATTAAACTTTGAGATCCAATCAGTTTATATCATTGGGCCAATTACAAATTCAGTTCAAAGTATAATCATCGACCCAATCAGATTTAAGTAAAAATTGAAGTTGTCGGCTAAGTGGATTTGTTCGGTCCATTGCGTGTTGTCAGCCCATGTGAACAATTGTTATCGGCCCATATGTTGTGAATCTTTTGAATAGGCCTAATCAGAATTTGTTCAAATATCAAGTTTAATCGACTCATTTGAATCCATATCTTTTGGGCATGCTCATTCATTTAGCGATCTCACTTTATCAACATTGAAACGAGTCCACAAATCTTCGACACGAGTCTTAGATTGATTTCACAAACACACTTTTACGTATTCAGTCCGTTTAAACTGATTGTTTGTTTGTTTGTTTCAGGTATTTTACAAGGTGATACAGCTCATTTGAGACAAGTATTTTTGAAATAAGAAAGTTTGTGATTTGTGAACTTTGAAAATCCGAAAAATGAACGAGGATTTTTACAACGCATTCGCTACCCCAGTAACTCCGATTAGTCTTGCACAGAATACGATGTTGGAAAATGAGATGGGCACGATGCAAAAGCCTCCTAAGCTCATGAACATCGAGGAGTATAAGGGTTGGGAAGGACGGTTTGAGAATTGGGTACAAGCAAATTATCTAGATGCTTGGGAATGTGTGGAGACAAAATACATTCGACCGACGAATGGTGATGAAGAGGTTGTTCCAATTAAAGATCTAAGTGCAGATGCTAGAAAGAAATACAAAGATGAGAAAATGATGCTAAGTCTTCTACAACAAGCAGTGAAAGAAGATATCTTGGTTTTCTTGCAACATAATGGAACTTCTTACTCAATTTGGAAAGCGTTAAGATCGAAGTTTCATGGTAGTCAAGAGATGGTCAAAAACAAGAAATCGCTTTTGAAGAAAGAGTTCGATTTGTTTCATGGGTTGAAAAATGAAAGCACAAAGCAAATCATTGAGAGATACTGCAATCTACTAGCAAACATGAAGAGATTGAGCATTGAGAAAGACAATGAGGAGTTGATTGAAAAGCTAGCTGATGCATTGCCACACGAGACTTGGGGCACATATCTCATGATGCTTAGAAACAAGAAAGGTTTTAGCAGTTTGACACTCAGCAAGTTCATTGAAAAGATTGAAGCTCAGGAGATGGAGCAGAGAAAGGTCTTAAGAATGAAAGATTTCGATGGAGAACAAGACATCGGTCTTTACTACAAAGGTAGTGTTAGTGACAAAACCACAAATCTTTCACTGAAGGTTCAAACAGCATTCAATGCAAAGAATTCATCTAAAAGTTCTTCCAAAGGATCAAGTAGCAACACAAGTTTTTCATCATATCCATCATTTGATCCGAACATTTCAACAACAAAGAATGGCAAGAAGCTACAATGCAACATTGTTCTGAATCTGGAGAATGATGAAGATTATTCAGCAGAAATTGCGAAAAGTCATATGTCTTTGTTGGGAACTGTGTTGGAGTCTTATGGTAGTTTTGTTGCAGGTCGGATCGGAAATCCAATGCTTACAAAAGAGGATTACGATCAGATTGATGCTGAAGAGATGGAACTGATGGACATAAAATGGTGTTTGGCTAGTGTGTTGAGACGAGCTGAGAAATTTAAGCAGATTACAGGAAGAGATGATTTACGTGAAGCTAATATTTCTACTTTAGGTTTTGATAAATCTAAAGTCACTTGTTTTCGTTGCAGGGAAAAAGGACACTTCAAAAGGGAGTGCAAAAACCGTGAAGTAAGTGGAGCTCAAAATCCGTTCAACAACAACAATGACTACTATCGAAAAGCGATCTATCATCAAGTTGCTCACAACAACAAGAACCGCAAGTGGCACATGGAAGAAAAGTGATTGAAGAATCTTCAAAGAGAGCATGTTTGGGAAATCAAGAAAACTTCAACTGGGATAAGTATATTCCAGATGACAACAAAGCATGCCTAATCGATCAAGAAGATGAAAAGCTACCAGAAGGCTTTAGCTGGGAAAATTTCAATTGGGATGATTATGTTTCAAACAAAGATTCAAATTACAAAGCATATGTTGCTCGTGTTGAAGAGGATAGTGATGATCGTGAGTATTGGTCAAGAAAAATGGCAGATCATTTGAAAATGATGGCTGAAAGTGATAGTGAAGATGAAAAAGTTAAAAAGAAGAAGAAAAAGATCAAAACACCAGTGAGTAGTGATGATGAAGTTGTTCCAGTGATAAGGAAAAAGGTGAAAGAGGTTCCAAAGTTCAAGGTTGATGCAGAATTTGATGCTAAAAAGATTCCGGTAAAATGTGACAACTGTGAAGCTATAAAGAAGCAGAACAGCACATTGATTTACAACTTGAACAGTTTGAAGGAATCTTATGATGTTTTGAACAAAGCTATGAATCAATATAATCAAACAAGTGAAGAACAGGCAACAGCAATGAAGACACTTCAGGGAGCTTTCATGATAAAGCAGAAAGTTGTGAACAACTACATCGAGAAGTGTGCTGTGCTTGAACAAAAGCTGGAGACACAAAGGATTGAGACAGAAAGGGTTAATCATTTGTTGAAAAGTTACTCATGTACTTTGTATGTTATTGACAGGATCTATCCAACAGTAGAAGGCATGAAGGCATTTGAGGAAGAAGAGACTTCTGAGGCAAAGAAGTCTGAAGAGCAGAAAGTTTCTGAAGAAAAGACCCCTGAAAAGAAGAAAGCAAAGAAGAAGGATACTAAATTGAATGATTCTGGTAAGAAACAAAGTTTCGGTTACAACAAGTGTCCACCCCCGCTTGAAAATGGATATTCTCCAAGAAATCCAAATTCAGAAAGAGTAAAAAAGGCAACAAATTTACAGTGGGAGTCGGAGTTTTCAGTTAACTTGCCAGAAAATATTGATGTGACATTTACATCATCTGACATTGTTCATGAGTTCGAATTAATAAAGAAAGTGGTCGATCAGGTGTTGGATAAAGATGAAACTGAGGAGTCAAAGTTGGAGTCAAATTCAGAGTCAGAGTCAAAGTCTGGTTCTGAAAGTTCGAGTTCGACAGTCAACCGTCCAAAATCTTCTGTTAAAAGGGTTTACAACAAAGAATTCATGTTATCAAAATCTAATTTGAGTGACGAAACATTCAAAGTTGCATATACATTGAATGATTCCGACAAATTATATTCTGATGAGGAATTTACAATAAGAGGTGTTAGACCTGACATGATCAAAAAGGTTTTCAAACTAACAGAAATTAACATTTCTGAAATAAAAGATGTAAATCTTAATGATAAACCTAAAAAATACACCTCAAGAGTTCAAGAAAGAGAAAACAAGAAAAAGGGTTACAGTTCTGGTTATGGTTATCGAAAGAAACCAAACCATAACGGTAATTTCAAAAAGAAAGGATTGGGATTTATTCCATCAGAAAAACAGAAAAATGAAAAATATGTTCGTGATTTTAAATCAAAAATGATATTTGTTTCAGGTACATCTACTGAAGAAGAAAAAGAAAGTTTGTTCAGGAACCAGTCAAACAAAGAATTCCTTGCTAAGAAGCAAGAAGAGATGAAGATTGTTGATCAGAAGAAAGAAACGAGAACCTGTTTCAAATGCAACACTGTTGGACATATTGCCAAAAATTGTTCTAAGGCAATAAAATCAAAACAGGGAGTTTCTCGTAAACTAAAAGAACAAAGGGTTGAGTTTAAACCACCAATTGATAGAACTAAACTTTTCAAAAACTCAATTTTTGAGATTGGTGAAAGTTCAAACAGATTTTACAAGAAGAAAGCAAATCTTGACACTCAGAAATGGGTTGTTAAGAAATCGGTTGATAGTTCTAGCAATGATTCTGATTCATCAAAATCAGAGGAGCTATCTTCTGGCGATGAATCTGATTCCACAAAATCAGAGGAGCCACAGGTTAGAGTTAAAAGTGAAAAATCAGTGCCGACTGTGAATGATGTGAATCTGCCATCACTTCGGGCTGAAAATTTTAAGAAGAAAATTGGTAAAGTTGAGATTTCAAATCAATTCTTTCCTGAAAAGAAAGAATTTGATATTGAAAAGGCGTTTAACTCCAAAGTCCATAACATGTTTGGAAAAATGGTTGACAGGAAGGTCAAAGGAGTGAAGGAGTTTTACGAGAAGAAGACGAAGAAAGATAAAATTGAACCATCCCTGGTATGTGACTGGGATGGTACATATTACGAACAGTAAGTCTGTGGACTTGCTGGAGCTCCCAGGTTTGTAAGAGAGGAGCGTGAATCGGCATCTATCTTTCTTGTTTGATAATCTTACAAGTGGTAAAGATGGTAAAGTACAGGTGATATCATTTAAATTGTTAGTTTTCTACAAATGGTATGATTGGTAGGAAAACCTACAAGTGGTTGAAGAAGATTTACACTTACAAGTGGTAAAATCAAGGACATTAAGTTGTACTTGCATTTTTCTACAAGTGGTTAATCAAGGTCATTAGTTTGAACTTGATTCGGCCATACATTCAAGTGATTGATTGAGAAGCAAGATGATGAACTCCTAACCTATAAATGGTAAAATCATTCAACAAAACTTATTTTCCGGAAAAACCATTTGATTAAAACAAACTTGAGTGTTTTGAAATCAATGGGAAAATAGTTTGTTGTGAGGGGAAGTTCTGATTGTTTATGCCAAGAGAATGGCGAATTGAAGTGATTTGATATCAGTTGTCAAGTTTATTGTACAATTTGTTTTCAAATTTCCTAAAATGTGTTTGCATTTTAGGGGGAGTAAAAAATTTCAGAAAATCCAAAAACATTTGAAAAATTGAAAAAGTCAAAAACATTGAAAAATGTAAAAATGTGTTTTGTTGTATAAAAGAGGAAATGATAGTACATCAGTGGACTGTCACAGCATGCTAAAGAAATGTAAAGTCTAAAAGTGATAAACGGTCTTACTAAAGATGTGACGATAGGCTCAGCTAGACTAGTAGATTTGCGAGAACGATACAAACCTAAAATGAAAAAGCCTAGTTCTAGTGGGAAACATGGTCAAAAGCATAGTACTTAGTTTTGTCCTTCTTGATTGTGTGCCTACTTAGTAATCGCTGATTGTCGAAAGACATAAAACTGGTTAAGTTTGTGAACTTTCACAACTTTGCTGAAAAGTCGATGTGATTGTGCATTTCATTTTGCAAAGATTTAAACTTGTTTTATTTTTTTTATTTTGTTTAAGCATTGGACATCCTCTCCGTATACGTGAGTATCGACCTGGATGTTATTGCCTAAACGTTCTGCTTTATTTTCTTGGTGTTTCGTTTAAGCTTTGGACCTCCTCTGCGTATACGGATGTATCGACCTGGTGGTTAAAGCCTAAACAAATTCAACTTGTTTTTATTTTCTTATTTTGTTTAAACATTGGACTTTCTCTGCGTATACGAAAGTATCGACCTGATTGTTAATGTTTAAACATTCTGCTTTGATTTCGCACAATTCACAGTTGATAAAAGTTTAGAGACATTACTTGAGTTAGTGTATTGCATGATGAGGGGATATGCTGAGATCGTGGGGTCCATAAGTATTTAGTGCTATCTAAATATACCTTAAACGTATCGGTAAGCATTTCGAAAGTTTTTAGTTTGAGTTTAAGTTTAAGTGGACAACAATATCGTCAATCTATGTGAATCGTTTAGAACTGAAAATGATTAAAGCTTAACAGTGTTGGTGATTTTTCTCAAAAACTGATATGATCCTTTTACGCAAACTCACAAAAATAGTGTCTGTAAATATTTCTTTACTGCATTTCATTTAAATCAAAAATCCAAAAAGATTTTCAGTGTGTTTTAGCATAAATTTTTGAAAATTCAAAAAGATTTTCGACAACTGGTATTGGAGAGCTGATTTTCAAAATCCCAAGTGCTAAACATAATGACAATTGGTTTGGGAGAATGTGTTTAAATGAGAAAAGTTTATGAATATGTGTATACAAGTGGTCATCTGAGGTTTTTATCAACGATAAATCATTCTGGATAAATTTGAGAGGGAATCTGAAATTAGATTTGTCAAATGTTAAAATTTGTGAAATTTATTTCTGGGTTAAGGATGTGCAGGATAGCCTGGTTTCTGACCCTGAGCAGACAGAGAGCCAGATCATGATTCTGATTATATGAAAGCCAGACTACGATCCCAGTACAAGTTGAGGGGGAGTCTGCTAGAGAGAAGGATGTTAGAGTGAGGCAAGAGTCAGATAGAGTTTCTGGAAAGAACCCAAAGACTGATAAAGACTGAAAATTGTGAAGACTCGACACTTAAGACTCGTCACCATCTGAGGGGGAGTCTGTTAGTGCATACATCTGTCGTCTTCGTCTTATATCGAGTCTTGGATTCATTGCGGTTCGGATCAAGGATGATGTCATCATTCTTGATGATGACATCATAATAGTGACATCATCATAGCAATTCTTCACAAAATTCATGGCATTTCGCTTGAAACAGAATATAATTTTGTGTGTAGTTCGCTTGAAAGTCAATAGGTGAGTTCGCTTGAACTTGTGTGTGTAGTTTCAAGCAAGATAGCTAGGACTATATATATGTATCATGTCTTTTCATTTGAAGCGAGACTAGAAATGTGACACCTGTGTCACTTCAACCATTAAACAAATGCCAAACCAATGAAATATTTTATTTCATACTTGGGATTTGTAAAAATATGTGTATCGTTTGCACATATCAACTCTTGTTCGATTTTAAGCTTTAAATCGCTTTCTGGAGGGTTATACGCGCTCTGATGCGTAAATATAACCAGATTAATCCAACGAACACTCCAAAATAGTGAAATAGGCTTAACATACCTTAAATAACCTTTACATAACTTGGAAATAAGTTTTAAAGGCTTTGGTATGGCAAAAACAAGTTAATTCGCTTACAGGGACTAAACTTGACAAACTGCGAAAGTATGCCAATTTGAACTGTAACAGACATTCTGGAACATGACCATAAGTTAAACATACCATAAATATCCTTCACATAGCTTAGAAATAGGCTTTGAGGGGTTCGGTGTGCTAAAATAAACTTTTGGGTCATTCAGGGACTAAAAGTGTCAAAAAGTGCACAAGTTTTCATTTTCGCGCATAACTTACGTTCTGAATACATCCGAACATCCAAAAATTTATGTAAGCACTAAAACATTTTATTTTAGTGTTTGGCATAAGAAAAATCCATTCGTCACGCCATTTGGATCATTTTTCGCGCTTATGCGCATTCCGTCGTAATTAAGCGAACATCGCGATCGTACGACCAAACGAACCAACATCCGGCATATTTTTGAGCATGTTTCATGTCCACAATGTTTAGGCATCATTTTAGGGCCTTAAAGTTGTCTTTACGGGCCTTAAAAGTGTCGGAAATGGCATAAACACATAACAGGGACTGAAACTGTCATTTATCAAACTTGGTTCTGATCAGACATGGCCATGCGGCCCGCGTAAGGTTTGTGTGCATCTTTACGCGGCCCGCGTCAGGTTCTCAGATCAGATAAGATCGATTTGTCAGCAGATTACAGCTGTTTAACTCACAACCACAAACTCACACTTGCCCTTTCAGCTCATTAGGGGTCATTTTTAGTTACCACAACTTTCCAACAAGTGTACGCATGAGATTCGATCACATTTTCCAAGAAACGATCCTAACGGTTCGGGAAATACTATAAATACCCAACCCACTTAACTTCAAAACCCACTAGAATCTGATTTAATGTGCTCTAAGTTGAAACCTTTGTTTCATACCTGAGCTATTTTGATCTAGATTAGCATTCGGGGACCCTTCGTAAGTATTCCTTCGTTCTTTTCTTGCTTTTCGAGTCCGAAAGTCAAACTTTGTTTGACTTTCTGCGTTGACCAGTTATGGTCAATGCGAAGTTCGTTTGAACTTCCCAACGTGATTGTAATCACGATGGTTATAGTCCCTTGTGACTATACCTACTGATTACCACGTTGTCTAGGGTCGTAAGGGTAAGCGATCTGATAAATCGCTTATACCTTCGAACCCGACCCATTTGGTCGATCATTAGGATCCGACCAAACACATTAGGTGACCATAGCATATAGGGAATAACCTTCCGAGGTTATACCCTATGGTCACATCGTTTGAGTAGTTGTATGATAGGTAGTTTATATGCCTTAGGTAAATTACCAGAATACCCTTTTCATGTATAATTGGTAATTAAGCATATGTAACCTAAACTTTTGTCACATAACTGATTATGTAACATGTTTAGGCATATAACACTTGTCATAGGGCTAGTTAGACGTCTCGAGTGCGCTTTTGCGCGCACGACGCGTTAAAGTAGCATAAGCTACCTTAATGGGTCGCGATGGGTCGAAAGCACTCAGGTTAGGTTCCGATTTAGTATGTAGGCTTTGTTAAACCATATGACACGAGTCTCCATACTCGTTGGTTTACAAACCCTCATTCTATTAAATCCTCCGATTTAGGTCCGGTTTATTAACATAGTTACCAATATCAGGTACCGTTTGATTTCCGTGATCTCTAGCATTGTTTGGTTGTTACTCAAGGACTACTAAGCAATCTCAAGTGAGTACATAGTTCCCCTCTTTTACTGTTTTCCAAACGTTTTGGGGTGAAGCATGTGTACCTATCTGTTATTTTCATGATTTCAAAGTATAATTGATTATACATGTTAGTACTTATCTGTTGACAAACTAAATGACTATCTATGGTTTAAACACTGATTTCTCAATGAACATAAAATAAAATGTTGAATTGTACTTATTTTAAGTTCACCAGACCGATTGGTAGTATGATATAGCGTTATAGGATTAGACACCCCATTCCTGTTGTCATGGAATGTCTGAAACCAATTTGTTTCTCCATCCAAATAGGGATTGCCTTTGTGGTATCCTTATAGTCTCAAAGGTGTAGTTTGATGCACTAGGTCTGAATGAATTCTTAAATCACACCTTTAAAGTATATTTTGATATACTCCCAAAAGTATATTTTGATATACTCTCATGTGTGGTATTGTACAGAACCAACATATATATTTTATCAACAAACCAAAACATATTTTTATATGTTATTTATAAAACCCAAAGCATATTTTGATATGTTAATTATGAAACAAAAACATAGTTTAATATGTTATTTACAGATCCAAAGTATACTTTTAATATGCTACTATAGGGTTATTCGTTTAACCTTACATTAAGTTACAAAGCATAACTTTTGATTTATTCAAACACTTTGTTTTGTACATTTTTACTTATGGTTTAAGAAATCTCATTTTACTCACCATATATAACTTTTGTTTATACATTACATGGTTTACATTTAACTTGAGTTATGCAATGACATTGGACTATTGGCTTAAACATGAACATTCTATATTGGTGGTTTGGTTTGAGTAAGTGACTTAAGTAACGAGGCGTGTGTAATATGATACAAGCATGGTGGACACGCCGCTGGTACTTCCTATATATAAGTGTTTGTATGGTATTACATATCGTAGCATTATTTGAATCATTTCAATTTAAGTCATATAACATTTTATACAAATAACATACTTTTCATAAGACATTGTTTTACAACCACTTATCTTATACAAACTCATTTTACATGGTTATTTACTTAACCATGTATCATTCTTTTATACCTATATATCATATGGGTTATTTATCACTTACCTTTATTTATACATATCATCTGATCATATTGTTTTTCAAACGATTTACAAAACAAATCAATTTACAAGGTTCATGACTAAACTTGATTAAACATTTTCTTAAACTTACAAGTCATGAATCCTATTTTTCACAAAACCTATGTATCTCACAGGCATTTTTATGCTGACGTACCTATTTTTACACATGTTTCAGGTACTGCTTTGCAATGATTGTTGATACATGCTACATTTAGGATGGACTCGTGCCTTAGCAACTTTAAAACTTGGAAGATCATAGTTGTACTTATTTGATTGTATTAAAACAATGAGTTCATTCATTCAATAAAACAGAAATTATTTATGCCATGGTTATGAAACAATAATTCTGTTACAACACTCCCCGATGTTTCCGCCACGTCTAGTTGCTTTACGTGGTCGGGGTGTGACAGAAAAGTTGGTATCAGAGCCAATGGTTATAGGGAATTAGGTTATTAGTGATGCTTTGACCTAGTCTATAGCCTTTCTAGGACCCTATCGCGAGTTTACTTGCGTTTAGTCATAAAAAAAATACCGTCACCTATCCTTAGGCGACGACCACAACAAGAACATAAATTTCAAAACCGCTTTGAAAACTAATCATCTGTTCTAGGATGATTGATTACTAGGTTTTGAACCCTCTATTGTAAGGTTTTGAACCCTCTGTTATATGGTTTTGAACCCCTTTGAGTTTTCAAAATCTCGTCAAGGTTTTGGGTTTTAAATAATGTGAACACGTGCAAACTGGAAGGGTGAATGCCTGTATTCTGGGTTTTCTGTCTAGGCAAGCACTTCGTATATATCTCATCAGACGCGAGACCAGTTGTGCTTACCTGGGAATTCTTGGGATGAGTGTTCACTTATAGGCGAGCATGTCTTCGCGATACATTATTTTTGACCCATTTACTTTGATTAGTCACTGTGTGTAGTTTGTTTGCTTTGTAATGCGAACAAATGACCACTATCCTTGCTTTCATCAGATTTGTTTCATCTCATTCTTTTCGTCTAATTCTCTCACTCGTTTCCTTTCATGTTTCCTCTTTTAGAATGCCTCCTCGACGCGAAAACCAGATAGCGACTGCCGAACTGGCAGAAATTATTGCGCAGCAAATGGCTGCTCAATTCCCAAACCTCTTTGCTCAATGGAACCAAGCCAACAACAACAACAATGGTCCATGCAATTTCAAGAGTTTCAACTCGGCTAAACCACAAAAGTTTAGTGGTTCTGAGGGAGCGACTGGGCTTCTTCAATGGTTCGAGAGCATTGAGAATACTTTCCGCCACGTGCAGTGTCCTGACAATCGCAAGGTCGAGTTTTCTTCGAGTGTGTTTCAGAAGAGGGCCCTTACATGGTGGAACGGGGTTATGAGAGACCGTGGTGCAGAAGTTGCTCTAGCACAGACATGGGCCGAGCTTAGGGCTCTTATGATGAAGGAATTCTGTCCTCGTCATGAGCTAAGGGCTCTAGAAAGGGAATTTGATGATTTAAAGCAAGACAATGGGGAACATCGAGCCTATACTGACCGCTATGAGGAATTAAGCTTGTTATGCCCTACTATGGTTACGCCTTTGGATAAGGCGATTGAGAAATACATTGATGGTCTTCCTGACGTAATTCAGGATATCGTTACTGGCAGCAACCCTACTACTGTCAGACAAGCCATTGAATTGTCTGCTACTCTAACTGAATCCCATATCAGGAAGCATAAGCTGTTTCGGAAGGGCGACCCAAGACCATCTGACAAGACTGCTCAAGTGGAACCAAAGGAAGAACATGCTGAGGTGTCCAAGAAGAAGAATCGCAAAGCCTCTCAAAACTACGCTGTAACTGCTCAAGACAAACAGGTTGCACCAAACCAGCAAGCACAACCTCGCAAAAGGCAAAACTATGTTGGTACCGCACCTTTGTGCAACAAGTGCAACCGTCATCATCTAGAGCAAGAGCAGTGTCACAAATGTACCCACTGTGGGCGGTTGGGACATCTGATCAATGTTTGTCGTTATGCAAATCAAGCTGCTGCAAACCCTGCTGCTGTTCAAGCACGGTTCCCTCCGGGGTCATGTTATAACTGTGGTGACCTTACCCACTACAGGAACAATTGCCCAAGACTTGTTAACATACCTCTAGCGCGAGGACGAGCATTTAACATCAATGAGGCAAACGGAAACAATGATGCAGCAGTGAACAATTAGTGTTTTGTAATTCCTTGGTTGTTATCTTATGACACTTCAAGACAATTCGGTTGTTACATAAATAAAGATTTGTTGTTTTTATTTTTGTAAAAGTTATGCGTTTATGTGAATGTTTGATGCAACCTTATGATGTCAACCCAAAGACAAACTACTCGTATGGTTCTGTCATTTTATGATCACTTGTGATCTCCCCAAGAAACTCTAACACTCGTTTCTTTTAAGAAACAAAGCCAAACTCTTATTGAAAAAAAATCCTTCTATCTTTATAGATGGATCCTTGAAAATGCTTAAAGTGCCAAATGAAATCCATGGATTGGATTCCTGATGTGCTTTAATTATCCATGCTCAATGACAACAAATTAAAGAATCAAGTTAACTAATTATGTGCTTATGTGTTTTCTTATACGTTTTCTGGTTGTATGTGATCCATCCAAATCCTCGTAGAATCTTCCATATCTCATATGAGGGATTCATAGTAGGATATCCAAAGTTACTATCTTAAATCCTTAATGGACTTCTACATTGTGGTCAAGTCCCTTGGGTTTTAAAGTACTATTCTATAATTGGACCCCTTGGGTTGTCTAGTTAAACAGATTAATTTGAAAATCTGATTAGAAATATCATGTGATGATATAATTAAAAAGATCCCTTAAGTGGTCTATTTAAGGAGATCATACGACGGTCTAGTTAAGAAGATCATGTGTTGATCTAGTTAAAAGATCGTTCGTTGATCTAGTTGAAAAGATCCTTTGGTAGTCTAGTCAGGTCGCTTCATGTTTATTCAAGTGATTTTTCCTACGCATTATGAAATGAACTGTGCGGACTGTGCAAGGAATTACGTAATTATGGAGGCCTACATAATTATGGAATTTAGTGCACAGAAACCACAGGAAGCTTTGTCATGTGTTAAGACCTATAGTGACAAGAATAATGATACGGGAGAAGTCTTGGACCTCGACCAATGTCATTTATTCTCACACTCCCCAATTCTGATCTCAATCACACACCAAGTTTCCTATGATAAGTCTTCATAAGAAACGTTCTTCTGTCCGTAGTTCAAAATTCTATGTTTTACTATTACAAGGAATTCACTTTGAGGGTTAACAAATTCGCTAAGAGTCCTAACATGGCCCAGAGTTTTACTTAAGGGTTCAATGGATCTATTAGAAGGCGAAACCGTCACAGCTGTCTTTACAAGTTTCCTCTAGAATTAAATTTCGGGACGAAATTTCCTAAAGTAGGGGATACTGTGACACCTGTGTCACTTCAACCATAAAAAAAATGCCAAACCAATGAAATACTGTATTTCATACTTGGGATTTGTAAAAATATGTGTATCGTTTGCACATATCAACTCTTGTTCGATTTTAAGCTTTAAATCGCTTTCTGGAGGGTTATACGCGCTCTGATGCGTAAATATAACCAGATTAATCCAACGAACACTTCGGAATAGTGAAATAGGCTTAACATACCTTAAATAACCTTTACATAACTTGGAAATAAGTTTTAAAGGCTTTGGTATGGCAAAAACAAGTTAATTCGCTTACAGGGACTAAACTTGACAAACTGCGAAAGTATGCCAATTTGAACTGTAACAGACATTCCGGAACATGACCATAAGTTAAACATACCATAAATATCCTTCACATAGCTTAGAAATAGGCTTTGAGGGGTTTGGTGTGCTAAAATAAACTTTTGGGTCATTCAGGGACTAAAAGTGTAAAAAAGTGCACAAGTTTGCATTTTCGCGCATAACTTACGTTCTGAATACATCCGGACATCCAAAAATTTATGTAAGCACTAAAAAATTTTATTTTAGTGTTTGGCATAAGAAAAATCCATTCGTCACGCCATTTGGATCGTTTTTCGCGCTTATGCGCATTCCGTCGTACTTAAGCGAACATCGCGATCGTACGACCAAACGAACCAACATCCGGCATATTTTTGAGCATGTTTCATGTCCACAATGTTTAGGCATCATTTTAGGGCCTTAAAGTTGTCTTTACGGGCCTTAGAAGTGTCGGAAATGGCATAAACACATAACAGGGACTGAAACTGTCATTTATCAAACTTGGTTCTGATCAGACATGGCCATGCGGCCCGCGTAAGGTTTGTGTGCATCTTTACGCGGCCCGCGTCAGGGTCTCAGATCAGATAAGATCGATTTGTCATCAGATTACAGCTGTTTAACTCACAACCACAAACTCACACTTGCCCTTTCAGCTCATTAGGGGTCATTTTTAGTTACCACAACTTTCCAATAAGTGTACGCATGAGATTCGATCACATTTCCAAGAAACGATCCTAACGGTTCGGGAAATACTATAAATACCCAACCCACTTGTTTTGGTCAAAAAATCTGTTGAGGATATTGCAACCAAACTCTTTGTTATGGGGTATGATGCTAATTATGTATATCAATAACAAAGATCACTTCAATGTAGATTGCACATATGACACAAGGATGTATACGGGGAAAAAGCCCTTGATCAAGAGTTGATCTCCGGCACAAAAAACCCCGGGTGATGGAAACTACCGATCACCAAGCTCAAATAAATAAAGAAATGTTTACAACTTCGGATAGTAACGAGCTAGGTACAAGGATCACTATCGTGAAATGTGTAAAAGTGAGTGAAAATGAATGTATGTTCGTCGAGAGCTTCAAGTGTGCGAGTATACGAGTGTGTGTAGCTGAAAATGGCTAAGTGTTTTTTTACTAGCTCGTTACTCCTTTTTAAAATAGAAATAAACTACCTAAACTAACTATCCGACTTTTGTGCCAAGCTCCCACGTTCTCCACAACGTCTATTTTTGCTCAAGCACGTGCGGGATAGTTTGGGAATATTCTCCAGGAATGTCGCCAAGACTAAGTCCGACTTGTTACTCCTGCAAAACAATATGAAACACAAGTGAACAATTGTTAGTATGAGGATCCTTAAGGTGATCCATGATCCTGATCCTGAAGCTCTTCTGAGGATCACTATCTGTCACAGAAGTAAGGATCACTAAAGAGGATAATAACTAAGGATCACGGGTCATTTAGAAATCCACCCCTAACAATTGCCCCCAAAATATAAGGAGTTAAATTGTAAATATGTGAGTTATATTTTCTTGATCTTATCCGCAACTAACTAACGGATATATAGCCGTTAAAATAGAACTAGCCGTTGCGATCATGACATCACAGAAGTGACTACCCTGCAGAATCATAATTATAAATAGAGATATAGATAGGATCATCATGCATTCAAATTCGAAAGAAACTCCCTTTAAATTCTCAGTCGACGATCAACCAGGTATTTCTTTCTTCTCTTTCCCCCTTCTTACTCTGTTTTTCTTTCTTTATCACCACCGCCTTGAGAATGTTGCTCCGAAGCTCACCGGGCAAGGATCACAAAAAGGATAGCCCTTTGAAGAGTCAAAAGATCATCAAAGACTCAGTGAACGAGAGGTGTTGCTTTAACGACGCACAAGTAGATAAAATCCGTCTCTGTTTTCTGGCGAATGCCTTTTTCAAACCCTTCGATCCTACTGTCCTGAGCGATTATGTTTCAGAAACATGGGTTGCCTTTCCAGTTACTCCATTTGCCATAGGATACATTTATCCTTTCCCAGAATTTACACAATCCTTCTTCTCCCTTACCGGCATCTCTTACATCCAAGCCATGCCAATGATTTGGAGGGTTTTGTATACCCTGGAGAGGATCATCGAGCAGGAGGGCATTGATTTAGGCATGTCGGAGCTGACACAATTGTATGATGTTACCACCTTTGGATCCCATCGTTATTTGTTTAAACGAAAACCCGGCGGAGAACACCCTCTTCTTAAAGTTACCAAGAATGACACAAATTGGAAACGTCGTTTCTTCTTTGTCAGGAGGGATACCATTCCCGACGGAAAGCATTTACCAAGAACATGGTCCACCCATGGTAGGCCGGAGGATCCTGAGAAGGATCACCAGGTAGTCTTATTTTTGTATAAGGATTACTGACCCCCTTTTTGTCTTGTGTTATGCAGCTATTTCTGTCTCACACATCATCACATCACCTGAAACCAAGGATAGGCTCGCTGCTTTTTGGAAGCTTGATCCTGAAACAAGGACATTCAAGATAGACACCCAAGACTCACATGAAGTATCCTCAGGTTCCATTACCATGTCAAGTAAGTATCCTGCCTTTTACATAGTTTGAATATTAAAATAAATAAATTGAAATAGGATAAGGATACTCATCTTACTTTGAATGTGTAGGCGCTGGAAAATCTGCCAAGCCTGTATCCCAGTTCAACACGGCTGACCTTGATGTCGTACGATCCAGGAAGAAAAGATCCACTACCAGTCCTAGCATCTCCATTCCAAAGGCACCCACTAAAGGAAAGGGTGTCAAGAAGAGTAAAACTTCTGATGCCGAGGATCTTCAAGGCCTACCACTAATCCGCCACCAGTTCCTTGAATACTTCAATGATGTAAGGATCACCAACTCTGCCTAGGTATCCTACTCGTATAAGGATCACCTGATCTTGAACTGCTTTATCCTTTTCTTTGCAGAAATTTGCTGAGATTGAAGATTACGTGGGGAATGTTGAGGAGCAGGACAAGAAAATTGCTGACCTCCAACAGGTTGCCGTGCTCAAGGACCTTGCACTTGCTGATCTTCGGAAGGAACTCCAAGATGAGAAGACCAAGACGGCTAAGCTTCTGATTGACCTTGACTATGAGAAACATGATCTCATAGAAAATGCCAAGGTCTCTGCCGCCATCACGATGTATCAGACAAAATTGAAGATGGCCCAGGAAGCTCAAGATCCTAGTTTTGACAAAAGCAGCTGGGATGTTGAGGGCTGGAAGGCAAGGTTGGCTGATCTTGAGGATGATGAGGAGGAGGCTACTGAGGTCTTGGCGATTGAAGCAAGTGGCAGTGGGAATGATCTGATAAAGGATATCACAGCTGGAGGGGAAGAGGATGCAGCGAAGGCATAGGCTGCATGGATGGGCGATGAAGGACATTTCTAGACGTAGCCTGAGCCCATTTTTTAAGTTTAATAGTTTGTTTTGGTTATGGTGTTTTTTGCTGAACAATGATGGGTTGTACTTGAACAATAGGTTTTAGGATTAAGGATCATGTATGATCCTTTGGACAATAGGCAGGATTGCAATTGGTGGAGGGATCCTCTGTTTGGGGGATGAAGCCATTGTGATCCTGCCGCCTTTATATTCCGGCACTACCCCAGCGGACGGGCCACGTTTTGCTGGTAGATGCTCGGGGTAGGTAATTTTGACAACCTTTTAAGGGTTACTCTTTTGTTAATAAATAAAATCTTAACCTTTTGTCGCTTATCTTGTGTTGTTATCCTTGTGTTTCCTTGATTTTTCTTTATTTTGATGCATATTTATTGAACAAATAATTTTGAATAAGTCAAACTGAAAATACTTAGGATATGATCCATGATCAGGTATCCTTTAGTTAAAGAATCTCAGAAAGCAATATGTTTTAAGGATCACAAGTCTAGTTGTCAAACTTTAAGGGTTATTCAAATAAATAATGAATAGAATTAAAAATAGTTAAGGATCATACCTGAGGGTCCAAGTTAGGATCCTAACCATAATAAGGATAACTATAAGATAAACCTTAGAATAAAGTAAGGATCAAGGATCCCTAGTTGTCTATCTTCAAGAACCTGAAATAGAGCATAACTTGGGACTAAGCCAATATAAGATAAGAGTTAGTAACTGGGGACAAGCCCAAGGATAACTGGGGACAAGCCCAAGGATCGTATGTAAACTGGAGTATGGCCCTAACTGGCGACTATCCAAACTTAGTGGCATGAAAATGCCAAAACCTTAGCTAACGTGAAAACGTTAGAAACCTTGTGAACGGATGTATGATACGTCTACCATTATACGTAGGATCCTAGGCATAGCCAGTACAATGGAATTATAAGCCCCTAAAACGAGTACTGGTCCCACTGCCTTGAACTATACCAGGATCATCATGCGCTACAGGCGGAACTGGGGTCAAGCCCAAGGATAACTGGGGTTAAACCCAAGGAACGGATTGCTTCTGCAGATAACCAATGTTATGTAAAGGATACCTGAACTTTCAAAACTTAAACTCACGTGAGAGATGGATAAAGGATACACGATCCTTATCCTTATATGAGAAAATAAAGAAATGAAATAGTTCAAGTTTAGGATATTACCTAAGTTAGGATCACCGATACTGTGAGGATCCTTTGAGGATCATTTGTGTCATGAGGATCCTGCTCACATGAAATATTTCTTCAAGTGGACAGCATTCCAAGCCCTTGGTAGCAAATCACCTTCCATGGTTAACAATCTATATGCCCCCTTTCCTGCTTCAGCTTCAATCAAATAAGGGCCTTCCCATTTTGGAGCCAATTTTCCATCAGCAGGATTGGTGGTATTCTGAAATGTTTTCCTTAATACCATATCTCCAACTTGAAACCTCCTGATCCTGACATTTTTGTTGTAAGCACCAGCCATTCTTTGTTGATAACTGGCCATCCTTATCCTAGCCATATCCCTGATTTCTTCAATAGTATCCAGGTCTTGAGCCAAGTTTTCATTATTTTCCTCAGGATCACGAGCACTTGTTCTAGCAGTTGGAAGCACCATTTCTGTTGGGATCACTGATTCTGCCCCAAACACCAAAGAGAATGGTGTTTGACCAGTTGCATTCTTAGGGGTTGTCCTGTCAGCCCAAAGCACATAAGGTAGTTCTTCTGCCCATTTCCCTTTCTTGGATCCAAGCTTCTTCTTCAAATTGTTGATGATGATCTTGTTGGATGATTCTGCCTGACCATTAGCTTGTGGGTGGGCTGGTGTTGATGTTATCATCTTAATCCCCCAGCTGTCACAAAAGTTAGTGGTTCTGTCCCCAATAAATTGGGAACCATTATCACATATAATCTCAGAAGGAATTCCAAATCTAGTTATAATATTTCTTTTAATGAAGGATATAACTTCCTTTTCTCTGACTTGGGCAAAAGCTTCAGCCTCTATCCACTTGGAGAAGTAACCAGTCATAGCAAGCATGAATACTTTTCCACCAGGTGCCTTAGGGAGCTTACCAACTATATCCATACCCCATCTCATAAATGGCCAAGAGGAGGATATAGGATGCAATAACTCAGCTGGTTGATGAAGGATATTGCTGTGCCTCTGGCAAGGATCACAACTCTTAGCATATTCCACGGCATCTTTCTTCATGGTTGGCCAGTAGTATCCTGTCCTCAGGATCCTTGAGAATAATGCCCTGCCCCCAGTGTGGTTTCCACAATCTCCTTCATGGAAGTCTTTTAAAACTTCTTGGATTTCAGGATCCTCAATGCATCTCAAGTATGGTCCTGCAAGAGATCGTCTGTACAACATATTATTTAAAATTGTGAATTGAGATACCTTAGATTTGAAAGCCCTAGGGTTTTCTCCTGTAGGAATCTCTCCATGTTGTAAGTATCTCATAATTGGTGAGATCCATGATCCTGGTCCTGAATGGGATTGAGTATCCTCACAAGGGATAATTGCATAATCATTTCCAATCTCCATAGCCTCGTGATCCTCGATAGCCGGGGTCAGGATATGGATAATAGGGATCTTGATATCCTCCGGGATCTTCAAGGATGATCCTAAGTTAGCCAATGCATCAGCCTCTGTATTTTCTTCCCTTGGTACTTGTGTCAAACTAAAGGAAACAAAAGAGAGTGCCAAACTTTTGACTATCTCTAAATATTTGGTTAGCTTTTCACCTTTAACAGCATAGGATCCATTAAAGTGGTTTGTAATTAACAATGAATCTACATGTACCTCAAGATACCTGATCCCCATATGTCTTGCAATTTGCAAACCAGCAATTAAGGCTTCATATTCAGCCTCATTGTTAGTAGTTTGGAACTCACAAGCTATAGAGTGGGGTATTATGTCCCCCTGTGGCGATTTTAGTAGTATTCCAAGCCTTGTGCCTTTGACATTTGAGGATCCATCAGTATAGAGTATCCAAGGATCCTTGGTCTCTTCTAGCTGCTGGACTTCTAACTCAGCTTCTTCTTGTAAATCACTACTGAAATCAGCCACAAAGTCAGATAACGCTTGGGATTTGATGGCTGTCCTAGGCTCATATCTTATATCATATGCACTTAGCTTCACTGCCCACTTAGCCATCCTTCCTGACATCTCTGGTTTCCTGAGGACATTCTTAATTGGAAAATTAGTTTTAACAATGATAACATGAGTTTCAAAATAATGTTTTAACTTAGTAGATGCCATAATTAGTGCAAGGATAAGTTTTTCAAGGTGTGAATACCTGGATTCGGCATCAAGTAAACTTTTACTTACATAATAGACAGGATGTTGTGTACCTTCATGATCCTTAACAAGGACCGCACTTACTGCTTTTGAGGATACTGCAAGTTACAAGGATAACACATCACCTTTTTCTGGTTTCATCAAAGCCGGGGCTGAGGATAGGTAATCTTTGAGGGCTCTTAAAGCATTTTCATGCTTCTCAGTCCACTCAAATTTCTTGTTCTTCCTTAGGATATCATAGAACTCTTTGCACTTCTCTGAGGATTTGGATATGAATCTGTTCAAAGCTGCTATCCTGCCTGTTAGCCTTTGAACATCCTTAGCATTGGCCGGAGATTTGATGTTCACTATTGCTTTGATTTGTTCCGGGCTAGCTTCAATGCCTCTCTTTGTCACCATATATCCTAAGAATTTACCTGCTTTAACACCAAAGTGACATTTTGAAGGATTAAGTTTCACGTTATATCTGTCAAGGATATCGAATGCTTCCTCCAAGTCTCTTAGGTGATCCTCAGCTTTTAAGGATTTTACCACCATATCATCTATGTAAACCTCCATAGTTTGTCCAATCTGATCCTTGAACATCATATTCACCAGCCTTTGATATGTTGCACCTGCATTTCTTAATCCGAACGGCATAGCAATATAGCAGTATATACCAGTTGGAGTCATGAAGGCTGTATCCTCTTGGTCGGATGGTTCCATTTGGATTTGTTGAAATCCAGATGAAGCATCCATAAAAGTTAACAGTTCATGACCCGCAGTTGCATCCACCATGGAGTCAATGTGGGGTAAAGGGAAAGGATCCTTGGGACATGCCTTATTTAAATCGGTAAAATCGACACATACCCTCCACTTTCCGTTTTTCTTTTGAACAACAACCACATTGGCCAACCATCTTGGATACTTGACCTCCCTAATCATACCTGCCCGGAGCAATTTCTCTACCTCTTCCTGGATAATGGCATTCCTTTCCGGTGCAAACTTTCTTCTCCTTTGATGGATTGGTTTGAAGGATCTGTCAATGCCGAGTTTGTGAGTGATTACATCTTTGGATATACCAGTCATATCTTCGTGTTTCCATGCAAAGGTAGTCTTTCTCCTTTTGAGGAAGGATACGAGGTCTTCTTTCATTTCGCCAAGGATCCCTGATCCGATATAGATTTTGGATTCAGGATCCTCAGGATCCATGAGGATTTCTACCACATCCTGCTCTCTTGCCTCCAAGACATCCCTTGGAGGATACCTTGATTGCTATTGCTCCCTTGACTTCGAGGCTGGTTTCATCGATGAAGTGTAGCAATTCTTGGCCTCCTGCTGATCACTATCAATCTTCACTATTCCCCAAGGACTAGGGAGCTTCACACATTGATGGTAAGTAGATGGGACTGCTTTCATATCGTGTATCCAAGGCCTGCCAAGGATAACATTACAACAAGATAAACAGTCAATAACACAAAATTTTTGATAAGAGTGTAGGCCTTCGATGTATATTGGGAGTTTAATGTCCCCCAGGGTATTCTTAGTTTCGCCACTAAATCCCACGAGCACGGAGGATCTTGGTATGATATCTGATTCAGGGATACCCATCTTCTTTAGAACATCAAGCTGGATAATGTTCACTGAACTTCCTCCGTCTATAAGGATCCTGCGGACAAAATGGTTAGAAATAAAAAGAGTAATAACTAATCCATCGTGATGAGGATCCTGGATATCAACACGATCATCCTCATCAAAGGTTATGACTTTTCCTTCGGAGACACTTGATGTTCGAACAGGTCTTTCTCCATTATCCATTTTAGTTTCCTTTGCATGCCTTTTAGCCGCTGAGAAGGATGTGCCGCAAATGTCTGATCCTCCAGAAATGAAGTTTATCACTTGTGCATCTGCTGGAGGGGCTGGAGCCTTCTCAGGGATCCTTTCAGGATCCTGAGTCCTTGACTTTTTTCTTCCCAATAATTCTTTTAGATGCCCCTTGCTCAACAAGTATCCAATTTCCTTTCTTAGTGCAATGCATTCTTCTGTGAGATGCCCAAAATCTTCATGGTATGCACACCACTTTGATTTATCCTTAGTTGTAGCTGGCCTATCGTTTTTTCTCGGCCATCTAGCTTTATCACCTAGGTTCTGCATAGCGAGGATTAGTTCATTGTTATCAACACAAAAACAATATTCAGAAATTGGAGGATAATCCTCATCATCCTCTTCTTGATCAATAGAATGCACGTTCTGATTATCAGATCTGTTGTAGGATCTGAACTTGTTGTTCCTGAATGAGGATCCTTGCTTATCCTGCTTCGAGGATCCTGCTAACCTCTCCTGGATCCTCTTGTCGTCCTTTAGCCGAATGAACCTAAGTGCTCGTGTTCTTACCTCATCTAAGTTCCAGCATGGTGTCATAACAAGATCATCATAGAAAGACGAATCTCTAAGTAACCCCATTTTAAAGGCCTCAACAGCCATGGCTATATCTAAGTTGGGAATGTCTAAGGATTCTTTACTGAATTTGGTAATGTAATCCCTTAATGATTCATTATGACCCTGGGTTATCCTATATAAATCACTAGTTAATCGTTCAAATTTTCTACTACAAGAAAACTGATTATTAAACAAGTTAACTAGGTTAGCAAATGAGGTAATAGAATAGGGAGGAAGACTTAGCAGCCATTTGAGAGCTGATCCAGTAAGAGTGGATCCGAATCCCTTGCACAGGCATGCTTCCTTTAACCTTTCTGGAATTGGATTGATCTCCATCCTCTCCCTGTATTGTGCTATGTGTTCTTCAGGATTCGTTGAACCATCATACAACTTCATTGTTGGCACATGGAACCTCTTGGGTATCTCAGCATCACAGATCGGTGGTGCAAAGCGAGATATCTTGTGGCTCCCATCTGCAATCTCTGGGATAGGTTTGACCACTCCTGGAACACTTGATATCATATCCTTTAACTTTTGCAATTCTCTGGCCATGGCATGATTAATACCTGGATCCTGCATAAGACCATGGTTAGTGGTATAAGAATTATTAAAAGTGTTACCTCCCATTGGATTCAGATTAGGAAGATTGGATGTTAATCCGTATTGTTGAGACTCTGGAATGATCGAGGGACCAGTAGAAGCATTGGTCTGCATTGGAATAAAATCTCCCTGATGGACATCTGAACTTCCTATTTGCAAACTCCTCAAGGATCCTGGCCTCTGGAAGGATCCCTGAAACTTGGACGATCCTGGAACGAAGGAGGATCCTTGAACCTGGGATGATCCTGGAACAAAGGAGGATCCTTGAACCTGGGATGATCCTGGAACGAAGGAGGATCCTTGAACCTGGGATGATCCTGGAACAAAGAAGGATCCTTGAACCTGGGATGATCCTGGAACAAAGGAGGATCCTTGAACCTGGGATGATCCTGGAGCGAAGGAGGATCCTTGAACTTGCTGCATTCCTGAATATCCTCCTGAATTCGTGAGGGACCCCATATGCTGAGGATAGGATCCCGCTGGCTGGAAATATGAACCTGATGCCTGAGTCATTGTTGTTGTTCCGTAGTGCACTCCTTTTGGTCCACCCACATATTGAACGTCTGGAACCACTGATGGCTGAGAAGTAATCACCGGAGTATCAAAATTCAAGGATTTCGGCACCAGTGGGGAATGATCCTCTGCCGTTGTCTTTTGTTTCTTGAGATCTCCGATTTCCTTGAGAATCCTCTCATTGGTCTTATCCTGTTGCCGTATCTGATCTTTCATCTACAAAATCAAAGTAAACATGTCACTAGTAGTGGGAGTGTAAGGAGCAGAAGAAGTTGGAGGTTTTGAGAAAATGGGAGTTGGTTTCTTCGCAGCATTCTCAGCATTCTTCTGGGATCCAGAAGGTGGTGGAGGCAAAGGGGGAACGCCTTGAGAAGAAGTGAATGAGGGCATCAAATTTGAAGCATTCTTCGCTGAGGAAGCCATTTGCTTGGTTGTAGTGAACCGAAATGAGCACAGAAATACGAATTTTTCTAAGGACGAAGCACCAATTGCCCCACGGTGGGCGCCAAACTGTTTTGGTCAAAAAATCTGTTGAGGATATTGCAACCAAACTCTTTGTTATGGGGTATGATGCTAATTATGTATATCAATAACAAAGATCACTTCAATGTAGATTGCACATATGACACAAGGATGTATACGGGGAAAAAGCCCTTGATCAAGAGTTGATCTCCGGCACAAAAAACCCCGGGTGATGGAAACTACCGATCACCAAGCTCAAATAAATAAAGAAATGTTTACAACTTCGGATAGTAACGAGCTAGGTACAAGGATCACTATCGTGAAATGTGTAAAAGTGAGTGAAAATGAATGTATGTTCGTCGAGAGCTTCAAGTGTGCGAGTATACGAGTGTGTGTAGCTGAAAATGGCTAAGTGTTTTTTTACTAGCTCGTTACTCCTTTTTAAAATAGAAATAAACTACCTAAACTAACTATCCGACTTTTGTGCCAAGCTCCCACGTTCTCCACAACGTCCATTTTTGCTCAAGCACGTGCGGGATAGTTTGGGAATATTCTCCAGGAATGTCGCCAAGACTAAGTCCGACTTGTTACTCCTGCAAAACAATATGAAACACAAGTGAACAATTGTTAGTATGAGGATCCTTAAGGTGATCCATGATCCTGATCCTGAAGCTCTTCTGAGGATCACTATCTGTCACAGAAGTAAGGATCACTAAAGAGGATAATAACTAAGGATCACGGGTCATTTAGAAATCCACCCCTAACACCACTTAACTTCAAAACCCACTAGAATCTGATCTAATGTGCTCTAAGTTGAAACCTTTGTTTCATACCTAAGCTATTTTGATCTAGATTAGCATTCGGGGACCCTTCGTAAGTATTCCTTCGTTCTTTTCTTGCTTTTCGAGTCTGAAAGTCAAACTTTGTTTGACTTTCTGCGTTGACCAGTTATGGTCAATGCGAAGTTCGTTTGAACTTCGCAACGTGATTGTAATCACGATGGTTATAGTCCCTTGTGACTATGCCTACTGATTACCACGTTGTCTAGGGTCGTAAGGGTAAGCGATCTGATAAATCGCTTATACCTTCGAACCCGACCCATTTGGTCGATCATTAGGATCCGACCAAACACATTAGGTGACCATAGCATATAGGGAATAACCTTCCGAGGTTATACCCTATGGTCACATCGTTTGAGTAGTTGTATGATAGGTAGTTTATATGCCTTAGGTAAATTACCAGAATACCCTTTTCATGTATAATTGGTAATTAAGCATATGTAACCTAAACTTTTGTCACATAACTGATTATGTAACATGTTTAGGCATATAACACTTGTCATAGGGCTAGTTAGACGTCTCGAGTGCGCTTTTGCGCGCACGACGCGTTAAAGTAGCATAAGCTACCTTAATGGGTCGCGATGGGTCGAAAGCACTCAGGTTAGGTTCCAATTTAGTATATAGGCTTTGTTAAACCATATGACACGAGTCTCCATACTCGTTGGTTTACAAACCCTCATTCTATCAAATCCTTCGATTTAGGTCCGGTTTATTAACATAGTTACCAATATTAGGTACCGTTTGATTTCCGTGATCTCTAGCATTGTTTGGTTGTTACTCAAGGACTACTAAGCAATCTCAAGTGAGTACATAGTTCCCCTCTTTTACTGTTTTCCAAACGTTTTGGGGTGAAGCATGTGTACCTATCTGTTATTTTCATGATTTCAAAGTATAATTGATTATACATGTTAGTACTTATCTGTTGACAAACTAAATGATTATCTATGGTTTAAACACTGATTTCTCAATGAACATAAAATAAAATGTTGAATTGCACTTATTTTAAGTTCACCACACCGATTGGTAGTATGATATTACACTATAGGATTAGACACCCCATTCCTGTTGTCATGGAATGTCTGAAACCAATTTGTTTCTCCATCCAAATAGGGATTGCCTTTGTGGTATCCTTATAGTCTCAAAGGTGTAGTTTGATGCACTAGGTTTGAATGAATTCTTAAATCACACCTTTAAAGTATATTTTGATATACTCCCAAAAGTATATTTTGATATACTCTCATGTGTGGTATTGTACAGAACCAACATATATATTTTATCAACAAACCAAAACATATTTTTATATGTTATTTATAAAACCCAAAGCATATTTTGATATGTTACTTATGAAACCAAAACATAGTTTAATATGTTATTTACAGATCCAAAGTATACTTTTAATATGCTACTATAGGGTTATTCGTTTAACCTTACATTAAGTTACAAAGCATAACTTTTGATTTATTCAAACACTTTGTTTTGTACATTTTTACTTATGGTTTAAGAAATCTCATTTTACTTACCATACATAACTTTTGTTTATACATTACATGGTTTACATTTAACTTGAGTTATGCAATGACATTGGACTATTGGCTTAAACATGAACATTCTATATTGCTGGTTTGGTTTGAGTAAGTGACTTAAGTAACTAGGCGTGTGTAATATGATACAAGCATGGTGGACACACCGCTGGTACTTCCTATATATAAGTGTTTGTATGGTATTACATATCGTAGCGTTATTTGAATCATTTCAATTTAAGTCATATAACATTTTATACAAATAACATACTTTTCATAAGATATTGTTTTACAACCACTTATCTTATACAAACTCATTTTACATGGTTATTTACTTAACCATGTATCATTCTTTTATACCTATATATCATATGGGTTATTTATCACTTACCTTTATTTATACATATCATCTGATCATATTGTTTTTCAAACGATTTACAAAACAAATCAATTTACAAGGTTCATGACTAAACTTGATTAAACATTTTCTTAAACTTACAAGTCATGAATCCTATTTTTCACAAAACCTATGTATCTCACAGGCATTTTTATGCTGACGTACCTATTTTTACACATGTTTCAGGTACTGCTTTGCAATGATTGTTGATACATGCTACATTTAGGATGGACTCGTGCGTTAGCAACTTTAAAACTTGGAGGATCATAGTTGTACTTATTTGATTGTATTAAAACAATGAGTTCATTCATTCAATAAAACAGAAATTATTTATGCCATGGTTATGAAACAATAATTCTGTTACAACACTCCCCGACGTTTCCGCCATGTCTTGTTGCTTTACGTGGTCGGGGTGTGACAAGAAACATGTACCGAAGTTCTGTCGGTATTTCTTGTGACTGTAATCTCTGTTAAATCAATATACAAGAAGATTAAAGTGATATTCTAGCTGTTTCAAACCTATACGTCTGTTTCCGCCTTTCGTATAGTATAAGATCTCTTCTGAACGGCTCGTTTGGGTCTCAAAACGATCCTACATAGACAATAGTTTTTAGGGTTGAGGATCATGGATCCTTGGACAATAGGTAGGATAATGGGTGGTGGATGGATCCTCTGTTTGGGGGATGAAACCACTAGTTATCCTTCCGCCTTTTGTTACCTGCACTTAGACCTTTGTTAAATATGGACACCCTTTGCCAACCTAAGTGGACGGGCTACGTTTTTCTGGTAGAAATTTGGGTTGGCAATTTTGACAACCTTTTAAGGGTTTAACTATTGATAAATAAATAAAAATTTAATCTTTTGGCTTATCATGTGTTGTTACATTTGTGAATACTTTACTTTCCAGTTGCTATTATACACTCTGTTAGAATTCATAAGTTGAGGATAAAATTTTAACAGATTATGTCAAAAAGTTTAGGATATGATCAAGGATCAAATATCCTATAATCGATAAATTCAAAAAAGTAATGTAACTTAAGGATCATGAGTCCTGTTGTCAAAGAGTAAGGGTCACTTAGATAAATAAAGAATAAAATCGAAATAATCAAGGATCATACCTGAGAATCCAAGTTAGGATCCTAAACCTTTAACATTTACAATCAGGATAACCAAAAGACAAACCTTAGTAAATGTTATGGGCCATTTTCTGAGTATGCATGCTGACTAATATCCTGCTTTTTAGTTGTTTATCTATGATCAGGATACTGGACGGGGATATTGCTGACATCCTGGGTGATATCCTGATGTATATCGAATTAATCACGTGCAGGTTAAAGGCTGGGACTTGCTAACGGTCAAGTGGACTTCATTTCCTCAAGACTCGGGCGTGTTTGTTAAAGGAGAGACGTTGAGCCCGAAAGACCAGGTCTCCAACGTTCAACTAAGGAATATTCGTTGGATCCCGGTTATGTAGGATAGTTAGTTACATTTGTTTTACTATAAATAGATGGGGGCGGATCAGATTAAGGCACGTAATTTACACACTTTCAAACACTTTCTCTGTAGTTCATCGCAAACACTACACACAACACTTGTACTCAAATTACATTGTAACGCATAGTCGATCCGCACCACATCCTGCACTGTATCCTGATATTTGAAGCAATAGAAGAACAAGGCAGCTGCGATTGTCAGCTCCCGAGGTGTTATGCCGGCGATCTAAATTGATCAAGGGCTTTCCTCGTACATCACGTGTCAACCTTTACTTTTTTGCTCATTGTTTGATCATAGATATAGCTTTATATCCTGAGCTGTATCCTGAAACTGTTTTCATATCTAACTTGGTTAGCATATTTTTTACACATAATTTTAGCACACTACCTCACTTAACTAATTTGATCACTAAATTGCTTAGGTAATTTTTGACCAAAACAATTCGGCGCCCACCGTGGGGCAAGTGGTGCTACTTTTACTAAAAATCTTTGTAAAATCATTAATCAGTTTTCTATTTTCAAAACTTTTTGCCACATTGTTTACAATGGCCTCAAGATCAAACATGAGCTCTTCCACTATGTCTGCTACAACCTCTGCTACTACTGGTTCGGTGCTTCCACCACCTCCTCCAAGGATGCCGTTTTCTTCACAATCTCAAGATGTTATCCCTACTCGGAGTGTCCAAGGATCTGCTCCCGTTTTAGCCTCTAACGATGAAATTTTGACTTTATTTGGAAGTGTGCAGGAACAAATGAGGCAGCAACAGGAGACTAACCAAATGCTGTTAAGAGAAATACAACTCTTAAAAGCTAGCTCGAGTAGACCCGCTGAAGAAACTGTCACTCCTATACAGCCCAGGGCTTTGAACTTTAGTTCCACAGTTTACAATGAGGATAATAGGGGGAATGTCGTCCCAAGCCATTCTCAGAATCATACCCCTGAGATACCCTCTTCGGTCAGGATATCGACTGTGAGAAGTTCAGGATATGCTTTAGGATATGGCCAAAATCCTCAGAACGGTAATGTGTCAAATAATAATATTCTTGCTACTAACAATAATGGCTCTTTGCAGGATGCAGGTATGATGTCAACATTTACCAGGGAGCTCCAGAAATTGAAGGACATGATATCCAGTGTACCTGGAGTGGTCCAGCCAATTCCGGAAGTATCCCAGGACAGCCACATGATATCCCGCTTTGCATATCCCATCTGTGATGCTGAAATCCCAAAAAGATTTCAGACTCCCAACATGAAGCTGTATGATGGGACTACGGATCCTGAAGAGCATATTGCCCAGTATAGGGAAAGAATGGAGATTAACCCTATCCCTCCGGAGCTTAAGGAAGCATGCTTATGCAAGGGATTTGGTTCTACTCTGACAGGATCAGCCTTAAAATGGCTGTTAAACGTTCCTCCTCACTCAATTACTTCGTTTGCTCATTTGGTTAATTTATTTAACAGTCAATTTTCTTGTAGTCAGAGTTTTGAGAAACTAACCAGTGACCTTTACAGGATAACTCAAGGGCCTCAGGAATCCTTGAGGGATTATGTGAACAAATTCAGTCGAGAATCCTTGGATATCCCACATCTTGATGTTGCAACAGCTGTGCAAGCTTTTAAGATGGGATTACAAAAGGATTCTCAGTTTTATCAGGATCTTGTAATGAATCCCTGCAGGAATCTCGACGAAGCTCGTAACAGGGCTTTGAGATATATCCGTCTGGAAGATGACAAGAAGATGCAGGAGAGGATGAATTCTACCTCAACCTATGAATCAACTAACAGGAAATCAGAAACCTCATATAAGCCATATCGCTCCAGGCCATATGGCAGAAATGATAACAAGAAAGTGAACGCTGTTGAAGACGAGGATCCTGAAGAATATCCTGATTTATCTGAATACTGTTTTTCTGTTAATATACCTGAATTAATGTATGCTATGCAGGGCTTAGGGGACAAAGCTAGGTGGCCTCGAAAGAACCAGCAGAAAGCTGATTGGAAGGATAAATCCAAATGGTGTGCCTTCCACGAAGACTTCGGACATATGACCGAGGATTGCATTGCTTTAAGGAAGGAGATAAGTTACCTGTTAAGCAAGGGGTATCTGAAGGACTTGCTGGGAAAAAAGAAGAATAAAGGGCAGGATCCCGAGAAGGATCCTGAACGAGCAGCATCACCCCCAGCAGATGCCAAGATAATTAACTTTATTTCAGGAGGATCCGACATTTGTGGGACTTCGTATTCAGCGGCCAAGAGACATGCAAAGGAAGCTAAGAGCGAGAGGGGAGACAGACCAGTCAGAATGACTACCCTCACAACTGATAAAGTGATCACTTTCGATAGTGATGACAGGGATACTGTTCAGGATCCTCACCATGATGCTTTAGTAATAACATTATATGTGGCTAACCATTTTGTACGCAGGATACTGGTAGACAACGGTAGTTCTGTCAATATAATTCACCTGGAAACATTGAAGAGGATGAATGTATCTCCGATGGATATCACTTCAAAGTCCACTGTGCTCGTTGGTTTCAGGGGAGATAAAGTTACCAGTATATGTTGAAGGGGTCAACTCAATACAACGCTTCTGTGTGATGGACTCCTTATCCTGCTATAACATCATACTGGGAAGAGCATGGATTCACGATATGAAGGTTGTGCCATCAACATATCACCAATGCATCAAGATCCCTACCCCTTGGGGGGTTGTCAAGGTGGAAAGTGATCAACAGGAAGCGAAAGAATGCTATTCATCCTCGATGAAATCCTCAACTAAGCCTAGTACAGCATAGCAATTAAAGATGCGGGCCCAGAATATCGAGGAGGATTCGGAGCAGGATGTGAAGAAAATTATCCTGGATCAGAATAATCCTGATATCTTGGTACTCGTAGGAACCAATATCCCTCAGGATATTGAAGAATAGTTAACTAACTTTTTGAAATGCAGGATGTCAACGTTTGCATGGAAGCATGAGGATATGACAGGCATATCCAAAGACATTATCACTCACAATCTTGGAATTGACAAATCATTCAAGCCTGTTCAGCAAAAAAGAAGAAAATTCGCTCCTGAGCGGAATGCGATTATCCAAGAGGAAGTTGAAAGATTGTTGAAGTCCAGGATGATCAGAGAAGTCAAGTTTCCAAGATGGCTAGCAAACGTAGTTGTGGTACAGAAGAAAAACGGGAAATGGAGAGTCTGTGTAGATTACACGGACTTGAACAAGGCTTGTCCTAAAGATCCATTTCCTCTCCCTCATATTGATGCAATGGTAGATGCTACTGCCGGACATGAAATGTTAACATTCATGGACGCATCCTCAGGATTTCAGCAGATTCAAATGGAGCCTTCGGATCAGGAGGATACTGCTTTCATGACACCAACAGGTATATATTGCTATACTGCTATGCCTTTCGGTTTGAAAAATGCAGGTGCAACGTACCAGAGATTGGTAAACATGATGTTCAAAGATAAGCTGGGGGAGACCATGGAGGTATATATTGACGATATGGTGGTAAAATCTAAAAGAGCTGAGGATCACCTCCAGGATATCAAGGGAGCATTTGATATCCTGGATCAATACAACATGAAGCTGAATCCTGCTAAGTGTCATTTCGGAGTGGGGGCAGGAAAGTTTCTTGGATATATGCTGACAAAAAGGGGGATAGAAGCGAGCCCAGAGCAGATCAAAGCTATCCTGGATATAAAATCACCCTCAAATATGAAGGACGCACAAAGGTTGACAGGCCGAGTAGCAGCTTTGAATAGATTTATTTCAAGATCCTCAGAAAAATGCAAGGAATTCTATGATATCCTCAAAAAGAATAAGAAATTTGAATGGGGAGCAAAGCATGAAGCAGCCTTGCAGGATTTGAAGCAATATCTCTCAACCGCACCTCTATTGATGAAGCCTGAAAATGGTGAACCACTATCCCTATACCTCGCTGTATCAGGGAATGCTGTAAGTGCCGTTCTTATAAAAGACCATGAAGGTCAGCAATATCCTGTATATTATGTTAGTAAAAGTTTGTTAGATGCTGAAACTAGGAATTCTCATTTAGAAAAATTGATACTAGCTCTAGTCATGGCATCGACAAAGCTTAGACATTATTTTGAGACACATAGGATCCATGTTAAAACAAATTATCCTGTCAAAAATGTGCTTAGGAAACCAGAGATGTCAGGCAGGATGGCCAAGTGGTCAGTGAAGTTAAGTGCTTATGATTTAGTATATGAACCTAGAAATGCCATAAAGTCTCAGGCTTTAGCTGACTTTGTGGCTGATTTCAGTAGTGATATTCAGGATGAGGTAGACCTAGAAGTTCAACAGTTAGGAGAATCTTCAGGATCCTGGACATTATATACTGATGGTGCATCCAATATAAGAGGTGTAGGTTTAGGTATACTATTAAAATCGCCACAGGGGGACATATTACCCCAGGCCATTAGGTGTGAATTTCCTGCTACTAATAATGAGGCAGAATATGAAGCTTTAATTGCAGGATTAGAATTGGCTAAGAGTATGAGTATCAAGAATTTGCGAGTATATGTTGACTCCTTGTTAATTACTAACCATTTTAATGGATCCTATGCAGTTAAGGGTGAGAAATTAATCGAATACCTCGATATTCTAAAAAAATTAGCAGAATATTTCGATGTTTTTACACTTGAACAGGTACCAAGAGAGGATAACGCTGAAGCAGATGCCTTAGCAAATCTGGGATCATCGATCAGGATACCAGAAGGAACCCAAATACCAATATTACATGTCTTGTATCCTGCAACGAATCCTCGGGATAAAGAAGTAGCGAGTATTCAGGATCCTGGAGCAGAGTATCCTGAAGAGGATCCTAAATGTTGGACGGCTCCAATAATGAGATATCTCAAGGAAGGACACATCCCCGAAAATGAAAATCCTAAGGCATTTAGGATGAAGGTATCACGATTCACTATTATAAATAATGTTTTATACAAGAAATCTCTTGCAGGACCGTATTTGAGGTGCTTGGAGGATCCTGAAGCCAAAGAAGTACTTCAGGATATAAATGAAGGGGAATGTTGTAACCATACTGGGGGCAGGTCATTATTCTCAAAAGCATTAAGGACAGGATATTATTGGCCAACAATGAGAAAAGATGCCGCAGAATATGCTCGAAGATGTGACGCATGTCAAAGACATAGTAACATATTACATCAGCCTGCTGAACCGCTGTATCCTATTGTTTCCCCTTGGCCGTTTATAAAGTGGGGTATGGATATAGTGGGAAAGCTTCCAAAAGCTACAGGAGGAAAGGTTTTCATGTTGGCAATGACGGATTATTTCTCCAAGTGGGTTGAAGCAGAAGCATTTGTTCAAGTTAGAGATCAAGAAGTAGTATCCTTCATAAAGAGAAATATCCTGACCAGATTCGGAGTACCAGCCGAGATAATCTGTGACAATGGTTCTCAGTTTATAAGCAAGAGAACTACTGACTTTTGCAAGAGTTGGGGAATCAAAATGATCACATCTACTCCGGTACATCCTCAAGCGAATGGACAGGCAGAATCCTGAAACAAGATAATTGTCAATAACTTAAAGAAGAGGCTTGGAGCCAAAAAAGGAAGATAGGCAGAAGAATTACCCTTTGTTTTGTGGGCTGATAGGACAACGGTAAAGAACACAACAGGCCAAACCCCATTTTCTTTGGTATTTGGAGCAGAAGCAATGATTCCAACGGAAATGACAATACCTACTGCAAGGTTTACCTTAAGTGATCCTGGACAGAATCCTGAAGCCTTGTGTCAGGATTTGGATACTATAGATGAAAAGAGAGACGCAGCAAGGCTAAGGATGGCAGCATATCAACAAAGAATATCCAGAGCATATAACAAGAATATTAAGACCAGAAGATTTAAGGTTGGAGATTGGGTGTTGAGAAAGGCTTTTCAGAATACTACTAATCCTGCCGATGGCAAGTTAGCTCCAAAATAGGAAGGACCATATGAAGTTGAATCAGAAGCAGGGAAAGGAGCATATAGACTCAAGAATATGGAGGGGGATATGCTACCGAGATCTTGGAATGCTATACACCTTAAGCTTTATTTCAAGTGAGTTAGAATTTAATTTCTAACTCAGGAAGGTATGAATCCTATCTTTTTTAAATATGTTTGGTTTAATTTATTCTTTGAAACCCAATACTAACTTAAGCATCGGAGGGGTGTTAGCCAAGCTAACACCCACCTTAGTTTAAGGATGTTTTGCAGTATATACTCCAGGATATAGCTCCAAGATGCTCACTCAAGATACTTCGGAAGATTAGAGGATTGGCCCCCTCTCTCACGTATAAGGGATCCTGATCCCTTCACAGGTTTAAAGGTATTCACCTTTCTTCCGAATTGGGTTTAAACACTCCGCCTGGAGCGCAAGTTATTCAGGGATAGTTCAAGGTGGCGGGACCAGTTCATGTAAAAGTGGCTGACAATTTCATTACTGTTGGCTATATCCTGAACCCTAAAGGTATATGAGGATTGATCACCCTCTCTCACGAAAGGGTATTTTCATACTCTCTAAGGTTTAAAGGTTTTCACCTTTCTAAGTCTTGGAGTTTATACACTCCCGCTTGTAGCGCATGAAATTTTGGGATTTTCCCCAGAATACAAGGAATTTATCTCCAAGACATTTTTGGGTTTTATCCCTGTGACATGAAAAATTGCCTATACAATGGAAACTGATATTCAGAAGATTTCTAAGAAGACATTGTACACAGGGGACATTCCTATCGAGGCAATGGTGTAAAGCTAAAAGGATAAGGCTCGGAACTAATGCACTAAGTGTCTCAGACAGGGGACATTTCCATTGGAAGAGTTGCAAAGGGATTGAAGTTTGGTAATAGGTTTATACCTATTCCTGGTATGATCTTTCCTTTATAAACAATGTTTAAATTTTTAATACTATGTTTGGTAAAGGAATAAATATCCTGATATATTCTCAAAATATGTTTTTAAATACTTTTCGGGATATTTGGTTAAGATATTTGAAACTAATACTAGTTTGAAATTAAAACCTTGATCAAACAAGTATTGTCAAAACAGTTTTTAGAAGGTGGACTATCTTTTATTCGTTTAGAAGTTTTCTCTAAAGTTGATTGAATTTTTAGAAATTATATTTATTAAAAGTTTTCATAATATATCACTGAGTATATTTATCAGGATATTTTCAAAAGATAGTTGTACATAATTTTGCAAAGTTAAAATCTACATTAAGAAATGCATGACAGAAGTTAAAAGGCAACAACAAATAAGTCAAAAGGGAGTTATATTATTAACATGTCAAAAGTTGTGCTTTTGGTTTCACCTCAAACCGAGGCCCATCCACCAAAAGCACAATTAGTCTTTACCATACTTATGTAACGGTTGAAGGTTCTATCTCAAAACGGGACCTGTCCACCTTCAACCGATACGACATTCAAAACAGGTTATACTAACCGATGACCAAGGGCTTCATCCTGAAAACCCAGGACCCATCCACCTTTGGTCATCGTATTGTTCTAGTGCAGGAAATATAAATTGTTCAACGACAGGAAAAGTAAATTGTTTCTATATCCATCATCGCCCACTTCGCCGCCTAAGGGGCGACACCTTCTTGATCAACAACTTCCTTTCCAGCATCTGCACCAGCATCCCCCTCAGGATTTTTCTCGGCATCATCACCAGCATTGGCCACTTCCTCTGCCGCCTTAGAAGGCTCTTCACCAGCATGCTTTGCAGGATGAGTGACGGGATGACCTCCAAGATCCTGTAGTTTCGCTTCCCAAGCCTTTACATTCCAAGAGGGGCATTCGAAGCCCAAGTCCTTGGCCTCGTAATCCATCCTTAACCTGGCTTGGAGAAGGGAGATAACAACGGATGCTTTGAGACTGTCCCGATATGAACTCATGTCCGGCTGGTATTGGAGAAGGGCGGCATCTAGTTTGGCTTGAGCATCCTCATTGGCTTTGTGGAGGGCAGCTTGGTGTTCCTGGATCATTGCCTTGTATTTGTCTTCGTAATGCTGGGATTTGGCAGCCGCAATGGTTCCTTGATCAGCTATGGTGGCTTCAGCTTTCTCCAGCTTGATCTCCAACATCTTGTTAAGCCCGCAGGCGTCTTCATACAAGTGCATAAGACGGTCCAAGCCCTATCGATAAGGACACAGGTATCGATGTAAAAATAAGCAGGATAAGGACTAACATACTTGTGCAGGATATCGAGAGGAAAATTTTACCTGTTTGAGGAATGAGGTGGCTTCGTTAAACCCATGATTCTCGAGAGAGAATGTCTCAGAAACAGCTGGAGAGTCCGTCTCCTTTCTCTTCCGAGAGCTAGATGCCAGGGTCCTGGATGCTGGAGGGGCTTTGGAAGCAGAAACAATCCTTGAAGAGGTAGGCTTTGACAACTTTGGCTTGGATTCTTGTTTGATGGGTGCAAGGCTAGAGTAGCAATCCAACTCGTCAAGCTGGAAACCTTCAAGGTTGACAACTGGTACTGCACAAGGGAAGATATTCTTAAACTCATCATACTTTTGAAAAATAATTGATTTAAAATATATGCTGAGAATGTGCTTACCAGACATTTCTGAGCTTGATTTCTGGCTTGAATCTGTGAGAGACTTGGAGAAAGTTCTTTCACTGGCAGGAAGTCGGTAGATTTCCTTAATCTTGGATTCGGATTCTGCACTGGGAGGCACTAAATCTCTGAAGTTCGCTGCATAAAAACATCAGGATATAAGTCTGGGATATAGTTTGAGGATATAATTGGGGATATTCCTAAAACCCTAAATCCTACCCTTGGTTAACCATTTAACCGGCAGATCGAAACCCTTATCAATAGAGTCTCTTTTTACAAAAAAGAATTTTCGTCGCCATCGATCCTCGTTCTTGGTGGCCTTAAGAACCAAAGGGTTCTTGGAGGTAGAAAACAGAAGAAAACGGTGATTGCCGTGGGATCTCAACCGGTATGCTATAGGGAGGTCTTCAATAAACAGGTCAGGAAAATGACGAGACTTGATTTGATCCAGCACTATCAAAACTCGCCAGACCATTGGCATAGTCTGGGCATAGCTAAGGCCGGTGAGTTCAAAAAAGCGAGAGATGAAGGGTGGAAATGGGTACCGG
This sequence comes from Helianthus tuberosus, assembly GCA_030545235.1. Lineage (NCBI taxonomy): Eukaryota > Viridiplantae > Streptophyta > Magnoliopsida > Asterales > Asteraceae > Helianthus > Helianthus tuberosus. Next base: position 3,887,145 of record CM060417.1, read on the forward strand.
AGTCCAAGAGAGAAAGGGTAGCCGAAGAAATAAACCCACTCGTCAGATGACGCGTCTGATCGGGCTTCCCGATCAAAAGGGCGAAAGACTGTTCCGGTGGGGAAGGCGCCGGAATCTTTAAGAGCAGCGATGTCGGCATTGTTGAAGCAGCATATTTCCTTTGCTGGATCATGGATGAAATTTTGACTTACAAGGGTTAAGGCCGGTCCGTCCGATCGAGATCTTGTTCGTGATGCCATGAAGGGTGTTGGGCAAACTAAAAGAAACTCAAGAAAAAAGGATAGAGGATGAAGAGAAAAGTGATTACCTGAAAATCGCTTGAAGAATGATGATAATAAGCAGAAATGATTTGGCTAAATATAGGCTGAATATAGGGGGTAAAGAGTAAATATTGCATTGAAAATGGCACAATGTCATTTCAACCATCGTTTCATTTTAATTGCCTCGATCGACGAGATAAAGTTTTTAAAATATATCCGTTGGATTGGTATACCAACCGATATATTTGGGGACAATTGTTATGGGCCATTTTCTGAGTATGCATGCTGACTAATATCCTGCTTTTTAGTTGTTTATCTATGATCAGGATACTGGACGGGGATATTGCTGACATCCTGGGTGATATCCTAATGTATATCGAATTAATCATGTGCAGGTTAAAGGCTGGGACTTGTTAACGGTCAAGTGGACTTCATTTCCTCAAGACTCGGGCGTGTTTGTTAAAGGAGAGACGTTGAGCCCGAAAGACCAGGTCTCCAACGTTCAACTAAGGAATATTCGTTGGATCCCGGTTATGTAGGATAGTTAGTTACATTTGTTTTACTATAAATAGATGGGGGCAGATCAGATTAAGGCACGCAATTTACACACTTTCAAACACTTTCTCTCTAGTTCATCGCAAACACTACACACAACACTTGTACTCAAATTACATTGTAACACATAGTCGATCCGCACCACATCCTGCACTGTATCCTGATATTTGAAGCAATAGAAGAACAAGGCAGCTGCGATTGTCAGCTCCCGAGGTTTTATACCGGCGATCTAAATTGATCAAGGGCTTTCCTCGTACATCACGTGTCAACCTTTACTTTTTTTCTCATTGTTTGATCATAGATACAGCTTTATATCCTAAGCTGTATCCTGAAACTGTTTTCATATCTAACTTGGTTAGCATATTTTTTACACATAATTTTAGCACACTACCTCACTTAACTAATTTGATCACTAAATTGCTTAGGTAATTTTTGACCAAAACAGTAAAAGGTAAGGATCAAGGACTCTTAGCTGTTTAGCTTCAAAAACCTGAAATGGAACATAACTTGGGACTAAGCCAATATAAGAGAAGAGTTAGAAACTGGGGACAAGCCCAACAATTCTGGGGACAAGCCCAATATACTGGGGACAAGCCCAAAAAACTGGGGACTAGCCCAAAAAACTGGGGACAAGCCCAAAAAACTGGGCACAAGCCCAAAAGATCTTGTGTAAACTGGAGTATGGCCCTCACTGGCGACTATCCAAACTTAGTGACATGAAAATTCCAAAACCTTAGCTAACGTGAAAATGTTAGAAACCTTAGGAACGGATGTATGGTACGTCTACCATTATACGTAGGATCCCGGATACAGCCAGTACAATGAAATTGTCAGCCCCTAAAGCGAGTACTGGTACCATTGCCATGAACTGTACCAGGATCATCGTGCGCTGCTGGCGATACTGGGGACAGGCCCAACAACTGAGGACTAGCCCTAATAACTGGGGACAAGCGCAAATAACTGGGGTCAAGCCCAAAGAACTGGGGTCAAGCCCAAAGAACTGGAGACTTCTGTGGATACTCAATCCTTCATTAAGGATACATGAACCTTCTGCAAAACTCAGAATCAAGTGAAAGGAGGATAAAGGATCCAGGATCCTTCTCCTTATATATAGGATAATTAAAGAATGAAATAGATTGGGATTAGTTCATTACCAGAATGAGGATCATCTATCCTCTAAGGATCCTTCAAGGATATCAGTCATGAATATTGCTAAGGATCAAGGATCCTTATCACATGAAGTATTTCTTCAAGTGGACAGCATTCCAAGCTCTTGGTAGCAAATCACCTTCCATTGTTAGCAATCGATATGCCCCCTTTCCAGCCTCAGCTTCAATCAGGTAGGGGCCTTCCCACTTTGGTGCCAACTTTTCATTAGCAGGATTTGTGGTATTCTGAAATGCTTTCCTCAATACCATATAACCAACTTGGAATTTCCTGATTCTAACATTCTTATTGTAGGCTCCAACCATCCTTTGTTGATAACTAGTCATCCTTATCCTTGCCAAATCCCTGAGTTCTTCTATAGTATCCAAGTCTTGAACCAAGTTTTCAGCATTTCCTTCAGGATCACGAATGCTTGTTCTTGCAGTAGGAACCACCATCTCTGTAGGGATCACTGATTCTGCTCCAAATACCAAAGAGAATGGAGTTTGGCTAGTAGCATTCTTGGGGGTTGTCCTATCAGCCCATAGTACATATGGTAGTTCTTCTGCCCATTTTCCTTTCTTGGACCCAAACTTCTTCTTCAAGTTGTTGATGATGATCTTGTTGGATGATTCTGCTTGACCATTAGCTTGTGAGTGGACTGGTGTTGATGTTATCATCTTAATCCCCCAGCTGTCACAAAAGTTAGTAGTTCTATTCCCAATAAATTGGGATCCATTATCACAAACAATTTCAGAAGGGATACCAAATCTAGTAATAATGTTTCTTTTAATAAAGGATATCACTTCCTTTTCTCTGACTTGAGCAAAGGCTTCAGCCTCTATCCACTTAGAGAAGTAATCAGTCATCGCAAGCATGAACACCTTTCCTCCTGGTGCTTTGGGAAGTTTACCAACTATATCCATTCCCCATCTCATGAATGGCCAAGAAGAGGATATAGGATGCAAGAGCTCTGCTGGTTGATGAAGGATATTACTATGTCTTTGACAAGGATCACACTTCTTGGCATAATCCACAACATCCTTCTTAATTGTAGGCCAATAGTATCCTGTCCTAAGGATCCTTGAGAATAATGCCCTGCCCCCAGTGTGGTTTCCACAATCTCCTTTATGAAAATCCTTTAGGACTTCTTGAATTTCAGGATCCTCTATGCATCTTAGATATGGACCTGCAAGAGATCGTTTATATAACATGTTATTCAATATTGTGAATTGAGATACCTTGATTTTGAAAGCCCTGGGGTTTTCTCCTGTAGGAATCTCTCCATGTTGTATGTATCTCATGATTGGAAGGATCCATGATCCTGGACGAGACTGTGCACCATCACTAGGAACCATTGCAGAATCCTCTTCTATCTCCATAGTTATGTGATCCTCAATAGCAGGAGCCAAAATATGGATGATAGGGATCTTAATATCCTCTGGAATCTTTAAGGATGATCCTAGGTTGACCAATGCATCAGCTTCTGCTTTTTCTTCCCTGGGTACCTGTGTCAAACTAAAAGAAACAAAAGAGAGTGCCAATTCCTTGACTATCTCTAGGTATTTGATTAGCTTTTCACCTTTAACATCATAGGATCCATTAAAGTGATTAGTAATTAACAACGAATCTACATGTACCTCAAGATACCTGATCCTCATATGCTTGGCAATTTGCAAACCAGCTATCAAGGCTTCGTATTCAGCCTCATTATTAGTAGTTTGAAACTCACAAGCTATGGAGTGGGGTATTATGTCCCCCTGTGGCGATTTTAGTAGTATTCCAAGTCCTGTTCCTTTGACATTAGATGCTCCATCAGTAAAGAGTATCCAAGGATCCTTAGTTTCTTCAAGCTGCTGAACTTCTAACTCAGGTTCTTTTTGTAAATCACTACTAAAATCTGCCACAAAGTCAGCTAAGGCTTGGGATTTGATGGCAGTCCTTGGTTCATATCTTATATCATAAGCACTAAGCTTCACTGCCCATTTAGCCATCCTTCCTGACATTTCAGGTTTCCTGAGAACATTCTTAATTGGAAAATTAGTCTTAACAATAATGGCATGAGTTTCAAAATAATGTCTTAGTTTAGTAGATGCCATAATCAATGCAAGAATAAGTTTTTCTAAATGTGAATACCTGGATTCAGCATCAAGCAAACTCTTAGTTACATAATAGACAGGATGTTGTGTACCTTCGTGATCCTTAACAAGGACCGCACTTACTGCTTTAGAGGATACCGCTAGGTACAAGGATAATACATCCCCCTTTTCTAGTTTCATCAAGGCAGGAGCTGAGGATAGGTAATCCTTAAGGGCTTTGAGAGCATTTTCATGCTTTTCATTCCATTCAAATTTTTTGTTCTTTCTTAAAATGTCGTAGAATTCCTTGCACTTTTCTGATGATTTTGATATGAACCTATTCAAGGCCGCAATCCTCCCTGTCAACCTTTGCACATCCTTGGCATTGGCAGGGGATTTGATATTCACAATAGCCTTAATTTGCTCTGAACTTGCTTTAATGCTTCTTTTAGTTACCATATAACCTAGGAACTTGCCTGCTTTAACACCAAAGTGACACTTTGAAGGATTCAGCTTCATATTGAATTGGTCAAGGATATTGAATGCTTCCTCCAGGTCTTTAAGGTGATCCTCAGCTCTCTTGGACTTAACCATCATGTCGTCTATATAGACTTCCATAGTGTGTCCAATTTGTTTCTTAAACATCATATTGACTAGCCTTTGATAAGTAGCACCTGCATTCCTTAGTCCAAATGGCATGGCAATATAACAATAGATACCAGTTGGGGTCATAAAGGCCGTATCCTCTTGATCAGATGGTTCCATCTGAATTTGTTGAAATCCAGATGAAGCATCCATAAAAGTCAACAACTCATGACCCGCGGTAGCATCCACCATGGAGTCAATGTGGGGTAATAGGAAAGGATCCTTGGGATATGCCTTGTTTAAATCAGTGAAATCGACACATACCCTCCACTTTCCATTTTTCTTTTGAACAACAACCACATTGGCTAACCATCTTGGATACTTAACCTCTCTAATCATACCTGCTCGAAGTAATTTGTCTACCTCCTCCTGGATAATGGCATTCCTCTCAGTTGCAAACTTCCTTCTCTTTTGATGTATGGGCTTGAATGACCTGTCAATACCAAGTTTATGAGTAATTATATCCTTAGAGATACCTGTCATATCTTCGTGTTTCCATGCAAAGGTAGTTTTTCTCCTCTTAAGGAAGGATACTAGATCCTGTTCAATGTTACTGAGGATCCCTGATCCTATGAAGACTTTGGATTCAGGATCATGAGGATCCACAAGGATTTCTTTCACATCCTCTTCTCTTGCCTCCAAGACATCTCTTGGAGGATACTTTAGTTGCTATTGCTCCCTTGGTCTTGAGGATGGATTCATTAATGTGGTATAGCAATTTTTTTGCTTCTTGTTGGTCACTCTCAATCTTTATCACCCCCCATGGACTAGGAAGCTTTACACATTGGTGATATGTAGATGCAACTGCCTTCATGTCATGTATCCATGGCCTTCCAAGGATAACATTGCAACAAGATAAGCAATCTATAACACAAAATTTTTTATAAGAATGAAGTCCTTCAATGTAGATGGGAAGTTTAATGTCCCCCAATGTATTCTTGGTTTCTCCACTGAATCCCATAAGAACTGAGGATCTTGGGATAATGTCTCATTCAGGGATATTCATCTTCTTGAGGACATCAAGCTGAATGATGTTCACTGAGCTTCCTCCATCGATTAGGATCCTGCGAACAAAATGGTTAGAAATGAACAAAGTAATAACCAGACCATCATGATGAGGATCCTGAACATCAACACGATCATCCTCATCAAAAGTTATAACTTTCTCCTGTGTAACAGTAGAGGTCCGAATGGGTCTATCTCCATTATCCATCTTGGTTTCCTTGGCATGTCTCTTGGCTGCTGAAAACGAAGTACCACAAATATCTGATCCACCAGATATGAAGTTTATAACTTGTGCATCTGCTGGAGGAGCAGGAGCTCTTTCTGGGATCTTCTCAGGATCCTGGATCCTTGAATTCTTCCTTCCCAAAAGTTCCTTTAAATGCCCCTTGCTTAACAAGTAACCAATTTCTTTTCTAAGTTCAATACACTCTTCAGTGAGATGTCCGAAATCCTCATGATATGCACACCATTTGGACTTGTCTTTTGTTGCGGCTGGTTTATCACTCTTCCTTGGCCATCTTGCTTTCTCACCTAGATTCTGCATTGCAAGAATTAGTTCATTATTATCAATAGAAAATCAGTATTCAGAAATGGGAGGATAATCCTCATCATCCTCTTCCTGTTCTACTGCATGCACGTTCTGATTATCAGATTTGTTGTAGGACTTGAACTTGTTGTTCCTGAAGTAGGATCCTTATTTTTACTGCTTCGAGGATCCTGCTAGTCTTTCCTGGATCCTTTTATCATCCTCTAATCGGATGAATCTAAGGGCCCTGATTCTCACTTCATCAAGATTCCTGCATGGGGTCATGACAAGATCATCATAGAACAATGAATCCCTAAGTAAACCCATTTTAAAGGCTTCCACAGCCGTAGCTATATCCAGATTAGGAATATCTAAGGATTCTTTACTAAACTTAGTGATGTAATCTCTAAGTGATTCATTTTGACCTTGTGTTACCCTATATAGATCACTAGTTAAACGTTCAAATTTTCTACTACATGAGAATTGACTATTAAACAGATTAACTAGATTAGCAAATGAAGTAATAGAGTAAGGGGGAAGACTTAGCAGCCATTAAAGAGCTGATCCCATGAGTGTGGATCCAAAACCCTTGCATAGACATGCTTCCTTTAACCTCTCAGGAATTGGATTGATCTCCATCCTTTCTCTGTATTGAGCTATATGTTCCTCTGGATCCGTCGAACCATCATACAGCTTCATAGTTGGTATCTAGAACCTTTTGGGTATCTCAACATCACAAATAGGTGGTGCAAAATGAGATATCCTATGGCTGCCATCTGCGATTTCAGGAATGGGCTTAACCACTCCTGGAACGCTGGATATCATATCCTTCAGTTTCTGTAATTCCCTAGCCATAGCTTGATTGATACCTGTATCCTGCAATAAGCCATGGTTAGTGTTGTCAGAATTATTTAAAGTGTTACCTCCCAGAGAATTCAGGTTTGGAATCCCAGATGTGAATCCATATTGACGAGATTCTGGTATGATTGAAGGACCAGAAGTAGCAATGGTTTGCATTGGAATGAAGTCTCCTTGATGAACATCTGAACTTGAGGGTTGTACACTTCTTAAGAATCCCTGATCCTGAAAGATGTTGGATCCTTGGTGCGCTGTGACTGGGGGTCTTAGAGGATAATCCTTGGATCCGTAAACCTGAGATGAGGATCCTTGAACCTGAAAGGAGGATCCTTGAACCTGAGAGGATCCGTGAACTTGAAAGGATCCTTGAACCTGAGAGGATCCTTGGACTTGAGAGGATCCTTGGACCTGAGAGGATCCTTGAACCTGAGAGGATCCTTGAACCTAAGAGGGTCCTTGAACTGTGTGCGTCCCCATATATCCTCCTGAGCTGACGAAGGATCCTTGATGCTGGAAAGAGGATCCCGAAGGCTGAAAATAGGATCCTGAAGGCCGGAAGTGAGATCCTAACGCCTGACTCATGGTTGTTGTTCCATAACACCTTCCCAATGGTTCACTCTAGTACTGGATATCCGGAGCTGCAGATTGCTGGCAGTTATAGCTGGAGTGTCGAAATCCAGTGATCTTGGTATCAGAGGAGAGTGATCCTCCCCTGATTTCTTCTGATTCTTGATGTCACCAATCTCCCGGAGGATCTTTTCATTGGTTTTATCCTGCTCTTGTATGTGATCCCTCATCTGCAAAATCAAAGAAAAAAGATCACTAGTGGTAGGTGTTTTGGTCAAAAAAATCAGACAAGGATAATGTAACCAAACTCTCTGTTACGGGGTATGATGCTTGAATTGGTTTATAGCAATAAGGATCACTATGAAAAATAAATAACAAGTGACACAAGGTTTATACGGGGAAAAAGCCCATGATCAAGAGTTGATCTCCGGCACAAAAAACCCCGGGTGATGGAAACTACCGATCACCAACTCAAATTAAACAAGTAATGTGTTACAACTTCGGATGATAGCGAGCTAAATACAAGGATCACTATAGTGTTCTGTGTAAAAAGTGTATGAAATTGCTAAGTGAATGAACGAGAGCTGTTGTGAGCGGTTTTCAGAGTGTGTGTAGCCAAAAATAGCAAAAAGTGTTGTCTAATTAGCTCGCTACCCCTTTTAAATCTAGTAAAAATCTAAATAACAAACTATCCGCAAATGGTGCAAGTCCTCCACGACTCCACAACGTCCATTTCTGACCAAGCACGTGCGGAATAGACTGAGAATATTCTCCAGGAATGTCGCCAAGACTAAGTCCAAGTTGATATTCCTGCAAAACGTTTACGAATTCAAAGTAGACAATCGTTAGTACAGGTATCCTTATAGTGATCCATGATCCTGATCCTGCAACACTTCTGAGGATCACTAACTGACACAGAAGTAAGGATCACCAAACAGGATAATAATTGAGGATCACGGGTCATTTAGAAATCCACCCCTAATAATTGCCCCCAAAATATAAGGAGTTATATTGTAAATAAACGAGTTATATTTTGTTAATCTTATCCGTAGCAAACTAAATGATAACTAGCCGTTGAAGACGGACTAGCCGTTGCAAAGCTGACGTCACTGAAGTGACAATCCTGCAAATCATCATTATAAATAGGAGTTAGAGATAGGATCAATATGCATTTAAATCCGAAGAAACTCCCTTCAAATTCTCAGTCGAAGATCAATCAGGTATCTCTTCTCTTACTTCTCCTTCTCTTACTCTGTTTTTCTTTCTTTACCATCATCTCGTTAAGAATGATGCTCCGGTCCTCCCCCGCCAAGGATCACCAGAAAGATAGCCCCTTGAAGAGTCAAGGGATCATCAAGGACTCAGTGAATGAAAGGTGTTGCTTTACCGATGCTCAAATAGATAAGATCCGCCATTGCTTTCCGGCGAACGCCTTTTTCAGACCTTCCGATCCTACGGTTCTGAGCGACTATGTTTCTGAAACATGGGTTGCCTTTCCAGCTACTCCATTCACCATAGGATACACCTATCCTTTTCCAGACTTTACCCAATCCTTCTTTTCCCTTACCGGCATCTCTTACATCCAAGCTATGCCGATGATTTGGAGGGTCTTGTATACCCTGGAGAGGATCATAGAGCAGGAAGGGATTGATTTAGGAATGTCAGAACTGACAGAGATGTATGATCTCACGACGTTTGGATCTCATCGATATCTGTTTAAGCGAAAACCCGGCGAAGAACATCCCATTTTTAAAGCCACCAAGAATGACACAAATTGGAAACGACGCTTCTTCTTTGTCAGGAGGGATACCATTCCAAACGGAAAGCATTTACCCAGGAAGTGGTCCACCAATGGTAGGACAGAGAATCCTGAGAAGGATCACCAGGTAATCTTACTCTTGTGAAAGGATCACTAACCCCTTTTTGTCTTGTGTTATGCAGCTATCTCTGTTTCGCACCTTATCACAACACCCGCAACCAAGGAAAGGCTTGCTACTTTTCGGAGGCTTGATCCTGAAATAAGGACATTCAAGATAGACACCCAAGACTCACAAGAAGTATCCTCAGGTTCCATCACCATGTCAAGTAAGTATCCTGCTTTTTGTATAGTTGAATATTAAAATAAATAGTTAAATTGAAATAGGATAAGGATACTTATCTTGCTTTGAATATGTAGGTGCCGGAAAATCTTCCAAGCCTGCCTCCCAGTTCAACACGGCCGACCTTGATGTTGTTCGATCCAGGAAGAAGAGGACCACCGCCAGTCCTAGCGTCTCCATTCCCAAGGCACCCACTAAAGGAAGGGGTGGCAAGAAGAGGAAAAGTTCTGATATAGAGGACCTACAAGGCCTGCCACTGATCCGCCACCAATTCCATGAATACTTCAACGAAGTAAGGATCTGAAGGGGTATGGTCCCAAATATCGCGTCAGCACGACCGCGAATGACCATTACCCTCATTAAAAACCCCCAACAGCAATTAACTCTCCAGTGTCCGCGTAGACACACGCGAACACTGCGGTCCAATCTGTCCATTGATGAGAAGACTTACCTTAGGGACGGAAACTAATGTTACGCATAGCGATGCGGCCTCGCACCGCATCCTATGAACGTTTTCGTCACGACAAGGGATCTGGACAACAGTAACAGTCACTCGACAGGCGATGCGGCACAACACCGCATCCCACGCAAATCATGGATGGAACAACCAATGCGGGAACACCATCAATGACCGCAAGCAGCGATGCGGCTTGGCACCGCATCCTGCCTACAAGGCAAGTGGGTCTGACACCACAGTGCAAGTGGCACTGGGAACAGTCGCCTACCAGCCCACGTATGAACAACAGTCTGACACCACAGCCGGACGTGGCATCAACACAGTATCCGACAGGTCTGACACACCTGCAAATAGCTGTGTGATGTCAGACTAGCTACTCAACTACCCTCCTTCACTCCTCGGCTATAAATACTCACCCCAAACCAGGTTTGAGGTATCACTTTCCAACTCTCTCAATACTACTACTATCATACTTTGCTTCCTAAGCAAATTACTGATTCTCACGCCGGAGAGTGGTAACAAGGAGCTCCCCCCACCCCATCCTCCTTGTTACGAGTCACAGTTTGTTCCTTGTGCAGGAAACCCACCACCAGACGATCCAGCCAACGATCCTCGGAAAGAAGGGATTAACCCTCTTGACGAGACCAGTGAGTTAACCCTACCCGGTTAACCATTGTTTCATCATTGGCGCCCACCGCTACTCTTAGCACTTTTTTCCAATCATCCTTTTCTTTCCAAAAATGTCTGATCGTCAAAACAACACTACCGGGGATAACCTAAACCCCGCAAACCAAGGGCCTGCGGGAACCATTCCCCTAGCCCCAAATGCCCAACACATTGGCACGTCAACGCAAGGGGGCGCATCCCTTACGTTCGGACACGATCTGTCACAATACGCTGCCGTCATACCTCCAGGCATGAGCCCTCATACCTGGTATGACCAACAAGCAGCCCTTCTGGCCGCAACGTACAACAGAGCTTACGCCGACGAACAAGGAGGTATCGGACCTACCCCGATACCACGTACACCTGCCGGTCGTATTTTACGATACGACGACAGGGCCCCCACACATCCAGCCTCCAGAAGCAGGCAGGAGGACCGCGGCTCCTCCTATTGTGATGTCCGCACAATCAATGAGGACGATTCCTCATACGGGTCCCGCCGCAGGGACTCCGTACATAGCCATTTAGGCTCTCAAGAAGAAAGAAGGCGGCAGTCTACAATGCGCCGCAACACAAACATTCATAGTCGTTTGGGACCACAGTCCCACCATGAAGGGTATGGCCATACTGATCCAGATGACAGTACATACCGCGGGGAGTCCCATTCCACCAACAGTAGACCGGGCGGACGCAACTATGTTCCTCCCAATCAACCCCGCAACACATACCTCCGCGCTGCAAAGCGCAACCAGGGCAAACCTTATAGGCCGAAATCTGCGGCCGAAAACTCTAAGTTTGTCCCGGAGATCGCCAACGCCGATGTCACCACCACAAAATTCCCATTAAACATTGGGAAATACAACGGCTCGACCGACCCAGATGATCACAACAACATTTTCGTCGGTGCTGGGTGCAACGGTAAGTGGGACGAACCTACCTGGTGCCATTTTTTCCCACAGACCCTAACAGGTCTGGCCAGGGCATGGTTCGATTCTCTGCCACCAGGGTCACTGGCCTCATTCGAGGACTTACAAGAAAAGTTCCTCGCACACTTTAGCCAGCAACGACGCCATGAACGTGATTCAATGGACGTCATGAACATCTGGCGCAGAGACAACGAATCGCTTGACGCATTCGTTGTCCGTTACAATAAAGAGATCCTAGAGATAGGCGACGTTGACAACCAGATGGCACGTAACCATTTCATTGTTGCAGTCAAAGACGAACAAATGGTTATGAATATTTCCGGCGGCAACGGCTTGCCTAAGAAGTGGGAAAATGTCATGGCTAAGGTCAAAACATATGCCCAAACTCAGCGGTCTCTCAGACCGCACATGTCAAAGGCACAACCCCTAGCGGAAGGCCAGTCTTCCCGCCAAGAGACCAAGCGCGGCAATAAGCGCAACAGGGACACATGGAATCGCGGCAGCGATCCCAAGCCATATGTCCCCCGGAACAACCAGCCCGACGCAAGGGCTACAATCAACGCCCAACGAGAAAACCGGGCGTCAAAGAAAGAGTCTCGGGACCGCAGCTGGACCGAGATCAACCAGTCGCCAAGCGACGTTCTCCTCACGGATTCACAATTCCTGAGACCGGCCCAACCAATGAAGTCCAAAAAGAATCAAGATCCCGCACTCTACTGCGAGTATCACAAGGACTCGGGCCACACCACGAACAACTGCATCAGTCTCCGACTGGAGATTGAGCGAGCCCTAAAGGAGGGGAAACTGCAACACCTGTTGACAGGCGCACAAAAAGCTACCAAGCGCATCACTCCCCACAACGAGGGCACCTCCACGGGTAAAAGGGCCATGTACGTGGCCTCTACCCACATGATCAATGGAGGAAAAGGAAGACCGCGTAAGGCGGCGAGAAGACCGGACAATGACTGGAAGGACGAGCAAGTCGTCTTTCCAAAAGTCCGAGGCGGACCGCGCGATAGGCGCGCCGTGGTTATCACTGGGCACCTAGCTCACTACTGCACCGAGCGATTGTTCATCGACCCGGGCAGTACGTCCGATATTATATACGAGCAATGCTTCAACCAGTTCGATCAAGAAGGCAAAGATCGACTGCAGCCAGCGGACTACCCGTTGGCCGGATTTTCAGGGGAAACCGTATTCCCCCTGGGACAAATTACCTTCCCTGTGCGCCTCACCAACGGAAGGCACACAAGGACGGAGGAGGTGAACTTCATGGTTTTACCTCACACCTCAAAGTATGACGTAATTCTCGGGAGGGAGTCCCAAGGCGACTTCAACATGATAACATCCGTCCCCCACTCTGCCATCGGTTTTCCAACCTAAACGGGGATCGCGATAATATACGCCCAAAGAGAAGTCATGTCTACGGACGAACTGCGTCCGATAAAGGTAGCAAGGCCTACCCCCAACACTCAACCAGAAAAATGGGTTCTTAATGCAAGACACCCAGAGCAAACAGTCACGTTGGGCCATGCCTTGACACCTACCATCAGAGCGCGCCTGAAGCAACTCCTCTTCAGAAACCAAGATATTTTCGCGTGGACACCCGCAGATATGACAGGGGTACCACGCGAAATTGCGCAACACTTCTTGAATACCATGCCAGGTATCAAGCCTGTGATCCAAGGCCAACGCCACCTCGGATCAGCAAAGAACGCAGCGATGGAAGAGCAGGTACAAGAACTGCTCTCCGCAGGCATCCTGCGGGAAGTGAAATACCAGACTTGGCTGTCCAACCCAGTCATGGTAGAAAAACCAAGCGGGGGCTGGCGCATGTGTGTCGATTACAAAGACCTTAATAAGGCCTGCCCCAAGGATTGTTACGCACTTCCAGAGATCGACGAGAAGGTCGACAACCTCGCACCATTTCGATGGAAGTGCTTCCTTGATTGTTACAAAGGCTATCACCAAGTACAGATGGCAATCGACGATGAAGACAAAACGGCATTCCGCACTCCTACCGGGAATTACTGCTACACCAAAATGCCGTTCGGGCTGCGCAACGCGGGCTCAACCTATCAAAAGTTGATGAACGACACCTTTCGCGGTCAAATCAGCAAAAGTGTCGAAATCTATATGGACGACCTGGTCGTCATGAGCATGGAGGAAAACACCATGCTCGACGACATCGAAAGAACATTCCAAACTCTGCGAAGCGTTAACATGAAGCTCAACCCAGGGAAATGCTCGTTAGGAATGGAAGAAGGCAAATTCCTTGGATTCATCGTAACCAAAGATGGATTCAAGGTGAACCCGGAAAAAGTTCAGGCGATCGAGCGCATGCCATCGCCTTCTACGATGAAGGAAATGCAACGACTAGCCGGTAGGCTAGCCGCACTCAATAGATTCTTAGCCAACCATGCAGCTAAGTCTTACCCTTTCATCAAGACCCTGCGGAGCTGTCTAAAAAAGGAACAATTCCAATGGACCGCAGAGGCAGAAAAAGCTTTCCAGGAAATGAAAGAGTGTTTGATCCAACTCCCAACTTTAACCGCACCACGAAAAGATGAGCCACTTATCTTATACCTGTCTGCCGCGGACAACGCGGTAGGCGCAGTACTTATAGTGGAGCGGGAAGGAGTCCAAACACCCATCTACTACATCAGCAAAATGCTTAACGACCCAGAGACAAGGTACTCCATCATGGAAAAATTGGTACTGGCACTAGTGCACGCATCGAGACGTTTACGACGTTACTTTGCAAACCACGTCATCACAGTGTTAACCAACTATAGGATCGGCCCGATCCTATCAAAACCCGACATCTCTGGGAGGTTAGCAAAATGGACAATCGAGCTGGGCGCGCTTTCACTGAACTACAAGCCGCGCCCCGCAATCAAAGGCCAGGTCTTGGCTGACTTCGTCGCTGAAATACCAGCAAACCGCATCCAAGAATGCGAAGAAGAACAAAACCCTGTATCACAACCATCCTCCACAGAAACCTGGGCACTATTTACAGATGGTGCATCCAACGAAGATGGTTCTGGCGCAGGTTTGCGACTTGTCAGCCCCGATGGCCAAGAGCTAACCTACGCAATACGCCTCGATTTCGAAAGTACGAATAACGAAGCGGAGTATGAGGCTCTACTGGCAGGGTTGCGTTTAGCAATTAAACTCGACGTCAAACATTTGGAAGCACACGTCGATTCACTACTAGTTGCAGGGCAGATACGCGGTGACTATGCCGCAAAGGGGGATACCATGATCCTCTATCTCGAACAAGCCCTGCAACTGAAGTCAAAGTTTACCTCCTTCAATATTCGCCACATCAACATGAGTGAAAATAAACCCGCGGACGCACTATCAAAACTTGCGTCCACCAGCTTCCAACACCTGGCAAAAGAGGTACGCATCGAAGTCCTGCAAAATCCTTCGGTACCCCTGCGCCAAGTCAATGTCATCCAATACGGTACAACATCCTGGATGACACCGCTCATTGCATACTTACAATCAGGGGTTACTCCTGAAAGCAAAGCAGAGGCACGCAAGTTGCAATACAAAGCGTGTCATTACCAAATGGTAGACGGTATCTTATACCGTAAATCATACCTGGGGCCACTCCTACGATGCGTCAACCCCCAAGATGCCACATACCTTATCAAAGAAATTCACGAGGGGATATGTGGCATACACGCAGGACCACGCATGGTGGTGGCCAAAATCATGAACGCCGGGTACTATTGGCCGGGCATGCACCTGGATGCAGTCAAAGTCTTACGCAAGTGTTTCAATTGTCAGTGACATGCTCCCAAGACCTTGCGTCCCAAGAACAACTTGATCCCCGTCACCACCGCATGGCCATTCCAAAAATGGGCAATCGATGTGGTGGGACCATTTCCAGACGCACCAGGAGCGGTGAAATTTATCATAGTAGCTGTTGATTACTTTACAAAATGGGTAGAAGCAAAGCCACTTGCATCAACCACCGCTATGATAACAAGGAAATTCGTTTGGGAACATATCATCTGCCGTTTCGGTCTACCAATGTGCATCGTCACCGACAACGGTACCAACTTCGCTGCCGACGACTTTAAAAAATGGCTAAAAGAGCTAAACATTGAACACATATTCTCCTCAGTGGCGCATCCGCAAGGGAACGGCCAAGTCGAGAGTATCAATAAAAGCTTAGTCGAAGGCATCAAAGCACGGTTGGGAACAGCCAGACGCGGCTGGGTTGATGAACTCCCAAGTATTTTATGGGCTCACAGGACAAGCCCAAAAACAAGCAACGGCGAGACCCCCTTCAGCCTGGTCTACGGTACTGAAGCGGTGATCCCCGCGGAAGTAGGCCTCCCCTCACCTAGAATGTTGGCCATCAACAAGATGGACAACAATGAGGAACGCAGGGTTGACTTAGACCTCTTGGAAGAAAGGCGCGAAAACGCTGCCATCAACGAGGCCAAGTACAAAACCAAGTTGGAAAAGTACTACAATGCACGCGTTCGCATTTGTACTTTCAACCCTGGAGACTACGTCCTTCGTGACAACGAAGCATCCAACGCAGAACGCCCAGGGAAACTTGCCCCCAAGTGGGAAGGACCGTACCTCATCCAAGAGGTCCTGGGCAAAGGCGCGTATAAACTACAAACATTAGAAGGCGAAACTATCGCACGCACATGGAACGCACAGCAACTTCGACGCTGTTATATGTAAGCCATGTTTTCTGCATGTAATCTATTGGGCCGCAGACCATTTGCAAATAAATAAATAGACGATTCAATGCAATATTGTTTATTTATTTCTATTACAAATGCGTGTTCCACTCTGAGGTATACACAAAAACAGATTAGCAAAATCTTCATTCGTGATACCCACACAGAATGGTAACCACACGCAACTATTGTAATAGGCCAGCAATGGCAATACTGTTTGTCTACCAGAGACAAATCTTCATACTTGCATATCACCTAGATATGCAAAAGGCAATTATAGATTTAGTATTACTCACAGTAACACTAAACGCGTACAAATTCAAACATGCAAGTGCTAAAAACACTTGTAAAAATTGAAACAACAATTCTTTATATTAGAAAAATTCCTGCACCTGCGCGGTGCACAAGGCATTTACATAAAGTTTTGTAACAGTTGCATAAGAAAAAAAATAAAAAGGCACGCAGGCCAATCTAGTCTTCCTTTGTGCCACTGGGGCCCGCACCATCCTTGCCCTCAACAAATGGTTTTTCTTCGTCGTCTTCATCAGCGTATAAGACTCGCAAGCGGTCCACATAATCCTCCGCTTCTAGACACTTTTCAAGTTCTTCAAGATCTGTGAGGGTTGTATCATTAAATTCCTGAACCGCAGGAGCAAGAAGCGCTTCAGTGTCCACGCCATGAAACCCGGACCGCTCATCAGTAAGCCCGCCACGCGCTGCAACGTTCAAATGACTAATACAGCGGTTGTAGCCAGCTTTGAAACCAGCATCCCGGGCACGCTCCCTGATCTCGTTAACACCTGCTACGGTCTCGGGTGCGTCAAGAATGGCAGTAACAATCTGCGAAACATGAATACAATTGTTATCAAAGGCAAACCTACAACAAAAATAACAAGGCAACGGATACTTACATGCCCGATCCCGTGCATACGCATCCATTCATGATCAGCCTTGAGCAACTCAAGTGAAGAAGCGTGGCTATCCCTAGCCTCTTCAGCCTCTCTTGCCCGCACTTCAGCTTCAGCAGCACGGGCAGAGATTTCCTCAATAGCGACCCCCCGGGTCCGCACTTCAGCCTTTTAAGCAAGGAATCAGAAGTATACAAAAAGAATCAACAAACTTGTGAGACACAATTTCAAAGTTAGGAAAAACTTATACCTGAAGGTCCAAGATAGTTTTGCTTAACTTGGTGCGGTCAACATTTGCCCCTTCAAGAGCTTTTGCAGCACGAGCCTCCGCCTCCTTGGCCTCTTCCAGAGCCTTGGCAAGACGAACCTCTGCTTCCTTGGCCCCGTGGGCAGCCGCAACAGCCTCAGCTTTCTCTTTAGCCAACGTAGAAATTGCTGCCTTGGCATTTATAAGCTCCTGACGAACATGAAAGAGAGTTTCATTCTGTTTACCCCAAGATTCTTTCCAAGTCTTGCGCTCATCAGATAGCGTCTTGCGCTCATTAGAAAGGGTTTCTTTCCAACGATTACGCTCATCAGACATCAGTTTTGCAAGAGTACGAACCTGTTTAAGCTCAGCAGTTGCAGCCCACTCTTCAGTCTGCTTATGCTTCTCAAACGCAGCTCTATCCCTCTCAAGCTGCTCTCTATCCCTCTCAAGCTGCTCTGCACCCTCACGTGCAGCCTTCACCAACTCCTCGGCCTCGGCCCGTAAACGCGCATTCTCCTCCTCCTTGCGCCCCAGCACCTTGCACTTTTCCATAATGGCATTTGCCATTATGGAGCTCCCCACAAGCATGGAGGAGAGTTGGTTCATCTGGACCTCAGTCGGTAAAGAACGGGCCCGGTTTACCTCAAAAGGAGTGCCCAAACCACTCAAAATCTCCCTATACGCAGAGGGATCAGCGGAAATGTCATCCCCTTGCATCACAGACCACGGAGGGCGGTGGTAAGACATGGCCCGGTCTTCTGTGTAGGAGCGATAATAATACTCCAATTCAGACTCTTCAGGCTGAATAGGAGTCTCTACAAAACCCGCACCACCAGAAACGGAACCGGAAGCCTTCTCGGCAGCAGGAGACTTTGGCTTTCCGGTGTAACCAAACTTCAAATCCATATCAACAGTATCCTCTGGGGTGATAACATTATCACTCGAATCAACCGTGTCATAGATTTGAGCCGCGGGACCCTTTCCAGTGTCCACCCCCCGCCCAGAGGCTTCAGGAGTAACAACCTTATGAACCCCCACACCCGCAGCAGTGTCATACGGAGGAGGGGGAGGAGGAGCATCAAAGAGGGAGAACCCTTCATCTTGCGGTTCTGAAATCAACACAGAAATACTTTAAAGTACAAGTATAAGCACAAAATACTTGTTAAAGTCATGCATCACATACCAGAAACAACCGCAGGCTTCCTTGGTACGACAAAAGCCTTGCGCCTGGTCTGAATCTTCGGCTTCTTTCCCCCACCAGCATCACCAGCTTCCTCTGCCTTCCTCTTCTTTTCATCACCAGGTTTCGAACCCGCAGTGGTTCCACCGGTGGCCGCACCAACACCTGGAACACCCAAGCCCTCTAGGGTGTCAGATACTACCACGTAATCGGTATATCTGTGGAAATGAGAATGAGAGATACCTGCTGCTTGCTTCACCAAAGGCGGAACAACAGATACATCAGGTTTCTTCACACCGCGACCCCGCCCAGGTTTGTCCACATGCTTTTTCTCCGCATGTTTTTTGGGGGCACCCTTTGACTCAAATTTACCAAGGTTCCCAAGTGTACCTGCGTATAGAATATCAGCAACAAACCTTGTAAAGCAATAAAGGTTATGAATAATACCTTTGCCCTGCGGCAGGGGTGCAGTCATCACCTCGCGTGAAGCAACGCGGAAGAAAGGGACAATCGTCAAGTTAAAACCTTTACCTTCCGCAGTCGGAACAAGATCAACTTTGCCAGTAAAAGTTGGATCAAATATCTTCCACACTTCCACAATTTCTGATAATACATATCCAAATTAATAACAAACACGGGAATAAAGCAACCGCAAAAGAGTGGTAACACTTACCACCAGTTTTCTCCCGCACCACAGGCATGAAATTCCTCTTAGGCCGGGTCAACATCATCCGCAGCACCCACAACTCATTGTTGGTCAGCTGCCTATGCTCAATGGGTTTCAGCCTTGAGAACCACTCCGCAGTCTCCGCGGTAGGTATAGCAATATCCTCCGCAGGGATAGGCTCATTGACGTTCCGCATAGTCATGTCCACAACAACTGCGGCAACTTTAACGTAGAAGAACTTACACTTCCACTTCGTAATACCCTTCGGAGGGGTCATCAACTTGATGCTTCCATACCGTTCTCTAAAGGAAAAGAAACCGGTGTTCACCGTCAACTGGTAAAACCCCCGGAAGTTTTCAATGGTAACCGGCAGACCAAGAGCACGAAAAGTTGATTCAAAATGTCTAATACGGATCATCCCAAAAGGACTCATCTGGGAGATATGGATCTTGTAATGTTCCAAGACCTGAGCAACAAAAACTGTTAATGGTAAACGAAGGTTACCATCAGTAAAACACTCGGCCCACATGGTGATGTGACCGGCCGGAGCACAGGCACCAGTATCACCAGTTTGGGGATAAGCAGCCCCAAACTCGTGAGGCATCTCAATCTTGGCCATCAGTTGGTCGAATGAAGCTCTCGACCACTTCAATGGTGGCAGACCACCACCAGGAACACTGCCACCATCATCTTCTTCTTCTCCGGCCACCGGAGAAGATGCTTCAGGGTTTTCACCCTCCACATTATGTGGGTTAGATGGATCAGCCATCAGAAATATGTAGAACAGAAGTTTCGAGTTAAAGAAAAACTCAGAAAACTCAAAAGATTACCGGAATAAAAGACAGATTGATCGGAGAAGACGAAGGGAATGCTCTCTCTCTCACCAGAAATTTTTTCGAAAAATTTGAACAGTAAGGAGAAACCAAACGGTTCCCCCTTTATATACTCATCGCAATAAATGCGATACAGTAAACCGCCTCAACACGTTCAAAATAGACGAGTTACAAGGCGACACATGGTCAGCGACCTTTCCGCTGACGGTTATCACGCGCGCGTGGCCGCCCACGCGCCTGACAGAGAAGACTTTTTCACTCCCTGCTACAGTGCAGTTATGACCTCGGTCAGTGCAAACGTCTTTTCAAATCAGCACATGTCAGAATCCTACCAACTTCAACAACCCACACGTGCAATCGTGACGTAGGCAACAGAAAGCGACAACCTTATCCAAACACAAGCGGCATGCGGTTTCTCTGGTTTACCGCACCATAACCCATACCACATGTCATTTTTTACATACCCCTCAAAAAAGGCAAAAATATATATCTTTATATTATATAAAGGGGTATAAGTCATAACCGCACATACCCACGAGCACACGTGGAATATGCGGAGATGACACACACCAACCCGCACAGGTGTGTCAGATACTCAGAACCAGAATGGTTCTTTGGACTGCGAAAACCGCTTCGCAGGATGCGGTAAACCGCACCCCATGAAAGCTTCTTCAAGCTTCAAAACCCTCATTTCCGGTTCACAACCACAGAGGGAACGCAAACAGCTTCTCCCTAAGGAAAAGGACAAGTATGCTGAGCAACCGTACATCAGGAACCCTGTCCCCTGAACCTTCAAGAGCCACATCCAGGCTACAAGACTTCTAGAAGCGAGTTCTTTGCTGCAAACTGCAACCATTCTTGCGTAGTTACTGCAAACCGCAACTATGCGAACGGTAGCTACGGAAGAGCCACAACTAAGCCACCACGCGGAAGAGCAAAGCTATTTCAAGAAAAACTGCTTTCCAACTAAGCGTGAAGGAAAGTGGCTACAAAACGAATGCGGAAGAGTTTCAACCAACTTCCCAAGTATCTAAAACGATCTCTTCCGGCAACGCTACTTACAGGGAAACTACTTTCCACCAAAGCGTGAAGGAAAGTGGCTCCAGAACAGCGGTAACAAGTCTGCCTATGACTAGTTACCCACCTATGGACCGCATAGAATAAACAATGGTGGGCACAACCCTGCCTATGATCATGTTTATCTGCCCATAGTCCAGATTCACATTGTTCGACCAAACACGGCCAACAATGACGCAACTACCCCACGATCCTCAAAGAAACATGGCAAACGAGGTTCGGCAACGAGGTAACCGCAAAGAACGTACGGTTACTAGAGAGCTACACCTCTGAGGACGTGCGGTTACTTGAGAGATAAACCGCAGAAGACACGCGGTTACTAGAAAGCTTAACTGGAGAACACGAACACCCCACAAAACAGGGATCATCGTTACATGTCCAGTTGCTGAACATAGAGCTTAAGCAAAGTACTTACAACTTTGCACCAACTGACGCAGAGGTTCCAACTACACTGAAGAAGACATCTTCAGTCACGATCTCAAAGGTTGGTTCGAACCCTACTAATACCTTCAGTCACCATCTCAAAGGTTGGTCCGAAACACCAACAGGTGGCTGATGACATCAGCAAAAGGTAGACAGAGTCAAGTCCTTGACTGAGAATTCCGCATCAGACGGAACTTGCTCACCATGCACCCTTCTCAAAGGAAGAAACAATCCACTAGAAAGGGCCTACTACTTAAAGAAGGTGCCATCTGCATGGCACAATCTTAACCTTCCAGACAACATAGTCCAGTATCCCTCCCACATGCGACTCGCATACGAAAGGAACACTAGACTGGGGGGACTTGAAGGGGTATGGTCCCAAATATCGCGTCAGCACGACCGCGAATGACCATTACCCTCATTAAAAACCCCCAACAGCAATTAACTCTCCAGTGTCCGCGTAGACACACGCGAACACTGCGGTCCAATCTGTCCATTGATGAGAAGACTTACCATAGGGACGAAAACTAATGTTACGCATAGCGATGCGGCCTCGCACCGCATCCTATGAACATTTTCGTCACGACAAGGGATCTGGACAACAGTAACAGTCACTCGACAGGCGATGCGGCACAACACCGCATCCCACGCAAATCATGGATGGAACAACCAATGCGGGAACAACATCAATGACCGCAAGCAGCGATGCGGCTTGGCACCGCATCCTGCCTACAAGGCAAGTGGGTCTGACACCACAGTGCAAGTGGCACTGGGAACAGTCGCCTACCAGCCCACGTATGAACAACAGTCTGACACCACAGCCGGACGTGGCATCAACACAGTATCCGACAGGTCTGACACACCTGCAAATAGCTGTGCGATGTCAGACTAGCTACTCAACTACCCTCCTTCACTCCTTGGCTATAAATACTCACCCCAAACCAGGTTTGAGGTATCACTTTCCAACTCTCTCAATACTACTACTATCATACTTTGCTTCCTAAGCAAATTACTGATTCTCACGCCGGAGAGTGGTAACAAGGAGCTCCCCCCACCCCATCCTCCTTGTTACGAGTCACGGTTTGTTTCCTTGTGCAGGAAACCCACCACCAGACGATCCAGCCAACGATCCTCGGAAAGAAGGGATTAACCCTCTTGACGAGACCAGTGAGTTAACCCTACCCGGTTAACCATTGTTTCATCAGGATCCTTATCCATGCTTTAGGTATCCAGCCTATTTGAGGATCACTTGTTCCTAAACTGTTCTTTGCCTTCTTTGCAGAAATTTGCTGAGATTGAAGATTATGTGGGAAACGTCGAGGAGCTGGATAAGAAGATTGCTGACCTCCAACAAGTTGCAGTGCTTAAGGATCTTAAGATCGCTGATCTTGAAAAAGCCCTTCAAGATGCCAAGACTAAAACAACTAAAATCTTGATCGACATTGACTACGAGAAGCATGATCTCATAGAAGGTGCAAAGGTCTCCGCTGCCATCACAATGTATCAGACAAAACTAAAGATGGCCCAGGAAGCTCAAGATCCTAACTTCGACAGAAGCAGCTGGGATGTTGAGGGCTGGAAAGCGAGGTTGGCTGATCTTGAAGATGATGAGGAGGCTGAGGAGGTTTTAGCGATTGAGGCTGGAAGCAGTGGAAAGGATCTGGTGAAGGATACCGAAGCTGGAGGGGATGAAGATGCAGCGAAGGTGTAGGCTGCATGATTGGGCAATGATGGACATTCCTAGACGTAGCCGGAGCCCAATTTTTAAATTTGTTAGTAGTTTTTTGTGGTTGTGATGTTTTTAAAACAATGATGGTCTGTAATAACTAAACAATAGCTATTAGGGTTAAGGATCATGAATGATCCTTTTGACAATAGGTAGGATTACAACTGGTGGAGGGATCCTCTGTTTGGGGGATGAAGCCATTGTGATCCTGCCGTCTTTTGATTCCTGCACTTGAAAAACCTATGAACAATGGACACCCTTTACCTACCCCAGGGGACGGGCCACGTATTGCTGGTAGATGCTCGGGGTAGGTAATTTTGACAACCTTAAAAGGGTTTAACTTTTGTGAATAAAATGACTTTAACTTTTTGGCTATATCCTGTGTTGTTATCCTTATTGTTATTTGATTTTTCAATTTATTGTGATGTTCATGTCGTTTAAACTTATCAAGTAACGAAAAATTTTAGAAATATCCCTTAAGAGTTAAGGATATGCTCAAGGATCACAAAAAAATTATTTAAGGATCATAATTTCAGTTGTCAAAGGATAAGTGTCACTTACACATAATGAATAAAATCAAAACAGTTAAGGATCATACCTGAGAACCCAAGTTAGGATCCTATCCTTCAACACTTAAAATTAGGATAACCCAAGATACAAACCTTAGTTGAAAGTAAGGGTCGAGAATCTTTGACCATTTATCTTCACAAACCTGAAATAGGATATTACTTGGGACTGAGCCAATAGAAGATGAATGTTAGTAACTGGGAACAAGCCCAACAATTCTGGGGACAAGCCCAATATACTAGGGACAAGCCCCAAGGATAACTGGGGACAAGCCCAAAGGATAACTAGGGACAAGCCCAAAGGATCGTATGTAAACTGGAGTATGGCCCTTACTGGCGACTATCCAAACTTACTGACATGAAAATGCCAAAACCTTAGCTAACGTGAAAACGTTAGAAACCTTAGGAACGGATGTATGGTACGTCTACCATTATACGTAGGATCCTGAATATAGCCAGTACAACGAAATTGTCAGCCCCTAAAGCGGGTACTGGTCCCATTGCCATGAACTATACCAGGATCATCGTGCGCTACTGGCGAAACTGGGGACAGGCCCAGACTGGGGACTAGCCCAAAAGATAACTAGATACTTCTGTGGATACTCAATGCTTAGTTAAGGATGCCTGAACCTTCAAAACTCAGAAATCAAGTAAAAGGAGGATAAAGGACGCATGATCCTTATCCTCATAAGAATAAAAAGAATGACATAGTTTAAGATTGGAATGTTACCAGAAAGAGGATCATCTATCAGCGGGGATCCTTCAAGGATACTTGTCTGGTAAGGATCATGGATCATGATCACATGAAATATTTCTTCAAATGGACAGCATTCCAAGCTCTAGGTAGCAAATCACCCTCCATTGTTAGCAATCGATATGCCCCCTTTCCTGCTTCAGCTTCAATCAAATAGGGTCCTTCCCACTTTGGTGCTAGCTTTCCATCAGCAGGATTGGTGGTGTTTTGAAATGCTTTCCTTAATACCATATCCCCAACTTGAAATTTCCTAAGCCTGACATTTTTGTTGTAAGCTCCAGCCATCCTTTGTTGATAACTGGCCATCCTTATCCTTGCTAAATCCCTGATTTCTTCTATAGTATCCAAGTCTTGAATCAAGTTTTCAGCATTTTCTTCAGGATCACGAACGCTTGTTCTTGCAGTTGGAACCACCATCTCTGTAGGGATCACCAACTCTGCCCCAAATACCAAAGAAAATGGAGTTTGGCCTGTAGCATTCTTGGGAGTTGTTCTATCAGCCCACAGCACATAAGGTAGTTCTTCTGCCCATTTTCCTTTCTTGGATCCAAGCTTCTTCTTCAGATTGTTGATGATGATCTTGTTGGATGATTTTTCCTGACCATTAGCTTGTGGATGGACTGGTGTTGATGTAATCATCTTAATTCCCCAACTGTCACAAAAGTTAGTGGTTCTATTCCCAATAAATTGGGATCCATTATCACAAATAATTTCAGAAGGGATGCCAAATCTAGTAATAATATTCCTTTTAATAAAGGATATAACTTCCTTTTCTCTAACTTGAGCAAAGGCTTCAGCCTCTATCCACTTAGAAAAGTAATCAGTCATAGCAAGCATGAATACTTTTCCACCTGGTGCCTTAGGAAGCTTTCCAACTATATCCATTCCCCATCTCATGAATGGCCAAGAAGAGGATATAGGATGCAAGAGCTCTGCTGGTTGGTGAAGGATATTACTATGCCTCTGACAAGGATCACACTTCTTGGCATATTCCACAGCGTCCTTCTTCATAGTGGGCCAATAGTATCCTGTTCTCAGGATCCTTGAGAATAATGCCCTGCCCCCAGTGTGGTTTCCACAATCTCCTTTATGGAAATCCTTTAGGACTTCTTGAATTTCAGGATCCTCAATGCATCTCAAATATGGTCCTGCAAGAGATCGTTTATACAACATATGATTTAATATTGTAAATTGAGATACCTTAATTTTAAAAGCCCTTGGGTTTTCTCCTGTAGGGATTTCTCCATGTTGTATGTATTTCATGATTGGAAGTATCCATGATCCTGAATGAGATTGGGTATCATCACTAGGGATGATTGCAGAATCTTCTCCTATCTCCATAGTTACATGATCCTTGATGGCAGGGGTCAGGATATGGATAATAGGAATCTCAATATCCTCAGGAATCTTCAAAGATGATCCTAGATTGGCTAATGCATCAGCTTCTGCATTCTCTTCCCTTGGTACCTGTGTCAAAGTAAAGGATACAAAAGAGAGTGCCAATTCTTTGACTATCTCCAAATATTTGATTAGCTTTTCACCTTTAACAGCATAGGATCCATTAAATTGATTAGTGATCAATAAAGAATCTACATGTACCTCAAGATACCTGATATTCATATGCTTTGCAATTTGCAAACCAGCTATCAAGGCTTCATATTCAGCCTCCTTGTTGGTAGTTTGAAATTCACAAGCTATGGAGTGGGGTATTATGTCCCCCTGTGGCGATTTTAGTAGTATCCCAAGCCCTGTTCCATTCACATTGGAGGATCCATCAGTAAACAGTATCCAAGGATCCTTGGTTTCTTCAAGCTGTTGGACTTCTAGTTCAGCTTCCTTTTGCAAATCACTACTAAAATCTGCCACAAAGTCAGCTAATGCTTGGGATTTAATGGCTGTCCTAGGCTCATATCTTATATCATATGCACTCAACTTCACTGCCCACTTACCCATCCTTCCTGACATTTCAGGTTTCCTGAGAACATTCTTAATTGGGAAATTAGTTTTAACAATAATGGCATGGGTCTCAAAATAATGTCTTAATTTAGTAGATGCCATAATTAATGCAAGGATAAGTTTTTCTAAATGTGAATACCTGGATTCAGCATCAAGTAAGCTCTTACTTACATAATAAACAGGATGTTGTGTACCTTGGTGATCCTTAACAAGGACCGCACTTACTGCTTTTGAGGATACCGCCAAATATAAGGATAACACATCTCCCTTTTCTGGTTTCATTAAGGCTGGGGCTGAGGATAGGTAATCTTTAAGAGCTTTAAGGGCACTTTCATGCTTCTCAGTCCATTCAAATTTCTTGTTTTTCCTCAGGATGTCATAGAACTCCTTGCACTTTTCTTAGGATTTGGATATGAATCTGTTCAAGGCTGCGATCCTGCCGGTCAACCTTTGCACATCCTTAGCATTGGCAGGAGATTTGATATTCACGATGGCCTTAATTTGCTCTGGACTTGCTTCAATGCCCCTCTTTGTTACCATATATCCTAAAAATTTACCTGCCTTTACACCAAAATGACACTTAGAAGGATTTAGTTTCATATTAAATTTATCAAGGATATTGAATGCTTCCTCCAGGTCTTTAAGGTGATCCTTAGCTCTTTTGGACTTAACCACCATGTCATCGATATAGACTTCCATAGTGTATCCAATTTGTTCTTTGAACATCATATTGACAAGCCTTTGGTAAGTAGCACCTGCATTCCTTAATCCAAATGGCATAGCAATATAACAGTATATACCCGTTGGGGTCATGAAGGCTGTATCCTCTTGATCGGATGGTTCCATCTGAATTTGTTGAAATCCAGATGAAGCATCCATAAAAGTTAACAACTCATGACCCGCGGTAGCATCCACCATGGAGTCAATGTGGGGTAATGGGAAAGGATCCTTGGGACATGCCTTGTTTAAATCTGTAAAATCGACACATACCCTCCACTTTCCATTTTTCTTTTGAACAACAACCACATTGGCTAACCATCTTGGATACTTAACCTCTCTAATCATACCTGCTCGAAGTAGCTTATCTACCTCTTCCTAGATAATAGCATTTCTTTCAGGTGCAAACTTCCTTCTCTTTTGATGAATTGGCTTGAATGACCTGTCAATGCCAAGTTTGTGAGTAATTATATCCTTAGATATACCTGTCATGTCTTCATGTTTCCAGGCAAAGGTGGTCTTTCTTCTTTTAAGAAAGGATACTAGCTCTTGTTCAATATCGCTGAGGATCCCTGACCCTATGAAGATCTTGGATTCAGGATCATCAGGATCCATGAGGATTTCTTTCAAATCCTGTTCTCTTGCCTCCAAGACGTCTCTTGAAGGATACTTTAATTGCTATTGCTCCCTTGGTCTTGAGGCTGGTTTCATTGATGAGGTATAGCAATTCTTGGCCTCCTGTTGATCACTCTCGATTTTCACCACTCCCCATGGACTTGGAAGCTTTATACACTGATGATAGGTGGATGGAACTGCCTTCATATCATGTATCCATGGCCTGCCAAGGATAACGTTACAACACGATAAGCAATCAATAACACAAAACTTTTGATAAGAATGCAATCCTTCAATATAGATTGGGAGTTTGTTGTCCCCCAATGTATTCTTTGTTTCTCCACTGAATCCCACAAGTACTGAGGATCTTGGGATAATATCGGACTCTGGGATGTTCATTTTCTTGAGAACATCTAGCTGAATGATGTTCACAGAGCTTCCTCCATCTATAAGGATCCTGCGAACAAAGTGGTTAGAAATAAACAATGTAATTACGAGACCGTCATGGTGAGGATCCTGGATGTCAACACAATCATCCTCATCAAAAGTAATGACTTTATCCTGGGTGACAACGGAGGTCCTGACGGGTCTGTCTCCATTATCCATCTTGGTTTCCTTAGCGTGTCTTTTTGCTGCTGAGAAGGATGTACCACAGATGTCTGATCCACCGGATATGAAATTTATAACTTGTGCATCTGCCGGAGGGGCAGGAGCCCTTTCCGGGATCCTCTCAGGATCCTGGGTTCTTGACTTCTTTCGTCCCAAGAGTTCCTTTAAATGCCCCTTGCTCAATAAATAACCAATCTCCTTTCTAAGTGCAATACACTCTTCAGTGAGATGCCCAAAATCCTCATGATATGCACACCACTTGGATTTATCCTTTGTAGCAGTTGGTTTATCACTTTTCCTTGGCCACCTGGCTTTTTCACCTAGATTCTGCATTGCAAGGATTAGTTCATTGTTATCAACAGAGAAACAATATTCAGAAATAGGAGGATAATTCTCATCATCCTCTTCTTGTTCCACTGCGTGCACATTCTGGTTATCAGATCTGTTATAAGACTTGGATTTGTTGTTCCTGAAGTAGGATCCTTGCTTATCCTGTTTGGTGGATCCTGTCAATCTGTCCTGGATCCTTTTGTCATCCTCTAGGCGGATGAACCTAAGGGCCCTAGTCCTTACTTCATCAAGATTCCTGCAAGGTGTCATAACAAGATCATCATAGAACAATGAATCCCTAAGCAATCCCATTTTAAAGGCCTCAACAGCCGTAGCTATATCCAGATTGGGAATGTCTAAGGATTCTTTACTAAACTTAGTGATATAATCTCTAAGTGATTCATTTTGACCTTGTGTTACCCTATATAGATCACTAGTTAATCGTTCAAACTTTCTGCTACAACAGAATTGACTATTGAACAAGTTAACTAAATTAGCAAATGAAGTAATAGAGTAAGGGGGAAGACTTAGCAGCCATTTAAGAGCAGATCCTGTAAGTGTGGACCCAAATCCCTTGCATAGGCATGCTTCTTTCAATCTTTCCGGAATTGGATTGATCTCCATCCTCTCCCTGTATTGAGCTACATGCTCTTCTGGATCCGTTGAACCATCATATAGTTTCATTGATGGTATCTGGAATCTTTTAGGTATCTCAGCATCACACAAAGGTGGTGCAAAACGAGATATCCTATGGCTACCATCCGCAATTTCAGGAATGGGTTTAACCACTCCTTGTACACTGGATATCATATCCTTAAGCTTTTGAAGTTCCCTAGCCATGGCCTGATTGATACCCGTATCCTGCATAAAGCCATGGTTAGTGTTATATAAATTATTAAAAGTGTTACCTCCCACAGGATTCGAGTTTGGAATTGCGGATGTGAATCCATCTTGTCGAGACTCTGGTATAATTGAAGGACCAGATGAGGCAATGGTCTGCATTGGTATGAAGTCTCCTTGATGGACGCCTGAGTTCTGAGGTTGCATATTTCTCAAGGATCCTTGATTTTGAAGGGGGTTGGATCCTTGGAATTGTGATGATCCTAGAATCTGAAAGGATCCTGGGACCAGAGAGGATCCTAGGACCTGAGAGGATCCTTGGACCTGGGAGGATCCTTGGACCTGGGAGGATCCTTGGACTGCATGCATTCCCACATATCCTCCTGACGTAAAGTATCCTTGATGCTGAGAAGAGGATCCTAATGGTTGAGAAGAGGATCCCTGAGGCTGGAAGCAAGAGCCAAATGCCTGACTCATTGTTGTTGTCCCATAACGCCTTCCTGGTAGTTCACCTAAGTATTGCACGTCCGGAACTGCTGAGTATTGTGAGGTTATGACCGGAGTGTCGAAGTTCAGCGATCTTGGCATCAGAGGGGAGTGATCCTCCACTGATTTCTTCTGTTTCTTGATTTCATCGATTTCCCGGAGGATTCTTTCGTTGGTCTTATCCTGCTCTTGTGCATGATTCCTCATCTGCAAAATCAAGGCATAGAGATCATTAGTAGTAGGATTAGTTGAAACAGAAGAAGTAGGTGGTTTTTGGAAAATGGGAGTTGGTTTCTTCGCAGCATTCTCAGCATTCTTCTGGGATCCAGAAGGTGGTGGAGGCAAAGGAGGAACGCCTTGTGAGGAACTGAATGAGGGCATCAAACTTGAAGTATTCTTCACTGAGGAAGCCATCTGTTTGGTTGTAGCGGATCGAAATGACCACAAAAACACGAATCTTTCTAAGAATGAAGCACCAATTGCCCCACGGTGGGCGCCAAACTATTTTGGTCAAAAAATCAGACAAGGATAATGTAACCAAACTCTCTGTTACGGGGTATGATGCTTGAATTGGTTTATAGCAATAAGGATCACTATGAAAAATAAATAACAAGTGACACAAGGTTTATACGAGGAAAAAGCCCTTGATCAAGAGTTGATCTCCGGCACAAAAAACCCCGGGTGATGGAAACTACCGATCACCAACTCAAATTAAACAAGTAATGTGTTACAACTTCGGATGATAGCGAGCTAAATACAAGGATCACTATAGTGTTCTGTGTAAAAAGTGTACGAAATTGCTAAGTGAATGAACGAGAGCTGTTGTGAGCGGTTTTCAGAGTGTGTGTATGTAACATCCCAAATCTCGTATAATATAAATAATATTATATTCAAGATGTTAAGTAACGGAAAACGGTAAATATAGATTTGTACCATAAGAAAGTAATGATAAGTTTAATATTTATGTGTATATATATAAAATTATTGGGGTGTTAAATGTTTCATGTAATTAGCTAAGTCTTAGATAAATATGAAGGAAGTTATAAATTTAGAAATATTATACAAGAATGACAATGAAAGCTTGTTCAGGGGCTGAATGTGTAAATTCATATTATAAGAGGGGAAAATTAAAACACAGTGATTGTGTTTGGTGTGTGGGTCGCGAGAGAAAGGCAGGAGCAAGGGGAAACCCTTCTCCTTCAATTACATGCAAGAACTCAAGAATTGAACCTGAATTTGAGAGGAAATCGAATGCATGAGACTGGATACAACTTAATCTAAGTGTATTGATCATAAGGTAAGTTGCAATTTATGATTTGATGATCTTGTATGAAGTGGGTTTAGGTTTAATCCGTGAAATTGTGTGAAATTAATCATGTATATGTGTTAGAATCACCGTGTAGAACATGAACTATGTAAGATTCTAAGCAATTTGATGTTTTGGGATAAAACCCACTTGTGCTAGTAAGAATGGTGAGATGAATGAATTACCATGTTCAATTCTTGTATAATTTTGATGTATGGTGTGCTATATGATCGATTCTTACTAGTTAGATTGAGTAGGATTTGAAAGAAATATGATGTTGTGTTATTGTTGAGGATTGGAAACAAGTGGTAGAAGATGAGCATGAAATACTTGTACATTGTGCCTTATTTGTTGTACACCCACAAAGTGTTTGATAAAATGCCTACACGAAACTTGAATTGTTTCAAGTTTGTGTTAAAAAGTTAGTAAATTCGTCACTTTTGACAGCCCTAGATAGTCATCTTGTAAAGGCCGTATCTCATTCGTTATTAGGAATTAGACAACGAGCCTTATATCGTTGGAAAGCTTGTTTCGCATGTTACAATTCTTATTTGGTCACAAGATGCTGATTATGAGATTTAGTGGGTCAAAACAGCATGAAAAATTAGTAAATTCGTCATTTTGACAGCCCTAGATAGTCATCTTGTAAAGGCCGTATCTCATTCGTTATTAGGAAATTGGACAACGAGCCTTATATCGTTGGAAAGCTTGTTTCGCATGTTACAATTCTTATTTGGTCACAAGATGCTGATTATGAGATTTAGTGGGTCAAAACAGCATGAAAAGTTAGTAAATTCGTCATTTTGACAGCCCTAGATAGTCATCTTGTAAAGGCCGTATCTCATTCGTTATTAGGAATTAGACAACGAGCCTTATATCGTTGGAAAGCTTGTTTCGCATGTTACAATTCTTATTTGGTCACAAGATGCTGGTTATGAGATTTAGTGGGTCAAAACAGCATGAAAAGTTAGTAAATTCGTCATTTTGACAGCCCTAGATAGTCATCTTGTAAAGGCCGTATCTCATTCGTTATCAGGAGTTAGACAACGAGCCTTATATCGTTGGAAAGCTTGTTTCGCATGTTACAATTCTTATTTGGTCACAAGATGCTGGTTATGAGATTTAGGGGTCAGAACAGCATGAAAAGTTAGTAAATTCGTCATTTTGACAGCCCTAGATAGTCATCTTGTAAAGGCCGTATCTCATTCGTTATTAGGAATTAGACAACGAGCCTTATATCGTTGGAAAGCTTGTTTCGCATATTACAATTCTTATTTGAAAGTCGAAGTCGGATTAGGTGATTAAAAAGGGGGAAAGTGCCCCCGAACAGCTGCTGCGTGAAAAATGCAGCAATGAAAATAATGTGTTTTGTGAACTTAAAACATATGATTTTCTAGTCACCAATTTACTAAACACTAAATATTGCTTCGGGTGAATGTTACAGTTGTTAAGGTGTGTTTAAAGCGTTACTATGTGTAAAATTGGCGTTAATGTACAGCATGGTTAGCCTTTCGGATATGATTGTAATAGTAGAGAAGTCAGGCGTATTGTAGTAGATGATCTATGTGTCGTGTATGATGATAATTGAGTTGCTTGAATAAGGAACAAGGTGACTTTTAGTCTATATGCCTTATGTATGTGGTATTTGGTTAATAAAAAGTCAAGTAATATATGAATGGAAAGAAACGAATGTAGTATGAATGAGCATGTGTGCTAACCATAATGTAATTGTGATGACATGAAAGGATAGGAATCACATTAGCAAGGACTCGAAAACGGAAGGTTAACGGGTCAAGCGGAGGCGAGGAAACAAGCATGAACACTAACGCTCGAGGTAAGTGACTTTCGATTCACTTCTTAGTATACATATAGAGTTTTCTTGTTTATGGATGAATGGGATGATTGATGTATATAAAATGGCCGGCAGGTATGTATGTATGTATGTATGAATGCATTTAGGAAAATTACGTAAGTACATGCACGTGTGAGCTAAGGTATGCACGGGTGTAGTTATGATTCATTTTATGAATGTATGTAAGTATGGAGTTATGTATGCATGTATGTATATATGTAGGTATTGGTGTATGTATGTACGTAAGTAGTTATGTATGAGCATGAGCATTATGTATTTGAATATGAAAGTACATACGTGTGTAGGTACGAACGTATATATATATATATATATATATATATATGTGTGTGTGGATGCAAGTATGTATGCGTGTATGTATGTGTGTATGTATGTATGCATGTAGGTATGTATGTATGTATGTATGTGAGTAGGTATGTGTGTATGTAGTTATGTATGTATGTATGTAAATACATATGCGAAGATGTAATCATGTATGTATGTAATTAGATGCGTGGGTATGCAAGTAAAGGTATGTATGTATGTAAGTGGTTCTATATATGATTTATATACGCGGTTACAATGCATTTAAGTATTGACGTCCTTAACAGCGTGCTTCGAGAATGAAATGAAATGCAGGTAGACACAATAATGTGGGTATGTATGTAGATGTGTATTTATGCGTATGCGAAGATACGTAGGTATATATGAATGTATGTAGAGAAGTAGTAATGTATGCGCGTATGTAGATATGTGGTTGGTATAGAAGAAGGTACGTATGAGTATATGCAGGTATGTAGAAATATAGGAGGGTATGTACGTATGTAGACGCATATGTATACATGTAAACATGTACATGTGCATGATTTAGATACGTCGAGTAATGCGTTACTAATAGTGTGCCTTGAGAATGAGAAGCAATGCAGGTACATTATTGAAGCCTCACCAGAATATGGATGCACAAATGAAATGCCTGGAATTAGAAAGATAACGCAATGGAAAGTGTACGAGATTGAATCTTATTTATGTATTGTGTACTAATGTGATGAACGTATGTGGTGAGTGCAGGTTGTACAAATCACGGGCGGTTATATCGAGGAATAGAGATCGAAGACCGAGTCACAAGATAGATTGTACGGGAATAATTGAGTATGTATTATTAGTAAACAGGACTTATGCTTTATTTTTGTAGAAGATACATAATAAAACGAACTTTCAAGTAAGTCAAAACGTTTGTAATGAAAGAAATTTTATGGCACGAATTTCCGCTGCGACTTTTTGGCAAATACGTATTAGGGTCTTACAAGTTGGTATCAGAGCCCTGGTTTGAGCGAAATCAAGTATGAGGAGGCAAATACTTGAACTCAAACCTGTGTGCTCTTGTGACAAGAAACCCGTACAATCCAAGACTCGATCAAGATCTAAGGGTAGAAGCCAAGGTAAATATGTGCTTAAGTATGTATTGGAAGATAACTAACAATATGTTATGTGTAAGGTAAGCATGGTTGCTTGGAAAGAATGATATGTGGATGCGGTCTAGCACCGGCACCAAGGTATATAATATGACATATCGACCCAGGTACGTATATTTAATATATGTAAGTACATGTAATGGTAAAACCTATCAACGAAAGGAAGATTTTAAAATGGAAAATAATGATAAGAATGGTAATGAAGTTTTGGAAATGTTACACGTGCCGAAACCTAATTCTTCGGACATAAGGTGACAATTACACGAAGACACGAAACTGGTATGTGGATTGTGTACCTGGCCAGTACACGAGAAGCATATGACGTTCGTGAGACCGTGATAATTGCTACAGGTAGGTCCGTTAGAATTAGGTAGTAGGTGGACGTGAGGGTGAAAAGAAATGTAAGACTTTCAGGAATGAAAGTACGAATGATATGTTAGAATCCGCGAGACGGATTCGAAGCATGAAAGAATTGAAAGCATGAATAATATGTTAGAATCCGCGAGACGGGTTCGAAACATGAAAGAATTGAAAGCATGAATGATATGTTAGAATCCGCGAGACGGATTCGAAACATGAAAGAATTGAAAGCATGAATGATATGTTAGAATCTATAAGACGGATTCAAAGAATGAAAGATATGAATGCAATGCTTTAATCCGCGAGACGGATTCAAGTGATGAAAGGCACAAATGCAATGTTTGAATCCGAGAGGAGGATTCAAAGAATGAAAGATGTGAATGCAATGTTTGAATCCGCGAGACGGATTCAAAACATAGAAGGTACGAAAGGTATGAATAATGTGTTCGAATCCGCGAAACAGATTTAAGATATAAAAGACGGAACTAGTCTACATAAGAAGAAGTCGATAGCTTGACCATGTATGCGTCAAACAAATCATATAAATAGATGTAAAGCAAATGAACAAAAGAATGATAGGAATGAAAATATCCGAATGTGTAAGTAATTACGGACCAGACAGGTAAATATTTCTTAAAAAATATGATTCAAATTATGCTTAAACTTTCGTGTATAGATATATGAATATATTTATGCAAATGCGTTGTATGCAAGAATGGTCGAAAGGATAAATGGGTCAGATGGCGATTGCCATTTGAACTCGTTAGTTAATGTTTTGATATGTTAAGTTTTGTACTCATAGGTGAGCTTGATGAATGGACACGTAATGTCACCAATCGGAAAGGGATGATCACCGTAAGATAAGGAGGACACGTAACCCAAGCCTAACCCTTCACCCACAAAGTCCTCTTGATATTTATAAAGGTATATAAGTTAAAAAGGAGGAGGATTGATTGCTTGGCAAGCCTATGGTAGGAGTAAGTTCCATGCCGCTCTCGAGTGATTCACAAAAATACATTTTCGGCCGAGTGTTGAGTGATCCCCGTGAGGTATGTGAACTTGTATATAAATAGAATTTTAAAAAGGCATGTTATGCCCTAATAAGTAATTTATCTTATGAAAAGTTTTAAATAAATCATGACGAATAGGATTGTAAATAAATAAAAATAAAACTAAATAAAGAATCTTGCAAATCCCGACACTCTACGACAAGCCCAAAACCTTCTTCTCTACCCATTCCATTTGGGAGTGTAATAGCCACATATTAAAGAGTTTTGCTTGAGGACAAGCAAAGATTCAAGTGTGGGGGTATTTGATGTGTGCAAAATGCAACATATAAATTACATCAATTGTGGCATAAAACTAACCCTTTTTTAGTACTAATGTTGGAAAAAGTGTGCTTTTGTCTTCCTTTTGTATTTTCAAGATTAAATGAGCTCAAATTAACAAAAGAAGCAAAAAGACATCAAAATCTAACAAAAATACAAGAAAAGGAACAAGATGTGACATGCCCGACCCCACGACAGCATCTTCCCAAGCAAAACAAGGCAACAGAGGACTGAACACGCCCCGTGCTCAGCCAGCACAGGGGCGTGCCCAAGTGTCAGCAGAAAAGACAAAGTAGTAGAAGCTTCTATTGCCCACCACGGGGCCGTGCTCAGCGGACACGGGGCCGTGGTCAACTATAAGATTCGCACAATTCAGGCAAATCTTCATAGTACAAAGATTCTTCTGCACACGGGGTCGTGCTCAGCGGACACGGGGGCGTGGTCAACTAATAAGACAAAGCTGCATTAAATGAAGAAAGAGAGGATGTGGACACGGGGCCGTGCCCGAGCTTCTATTCAGCCTATAAATAGGAGTGATTGGCTCAAGCTCAAACCATCCCTTGGCACACCACCTCTCTCACACTTCACCCACCACCCACCACCACCATAACACCATCATCCACCACCATCATCCATTGTCCATCATAGAGTGTGTGAGTCGTCTCGGGATCCAAGATTGATCGTAAGAGTTCTTGACAATCAAGGCCATGTTTGCCTAAGTCTTTTACATCACTTGGTGAAGACAAAGTGTCTAGTGTAATACTTTTTATTTCTAATCTTTTCGCACTTTTTACTTGGTTTTGTATTAATGACTTTAATAACTAGTTGCTTATGTTGAAGGTGATCTTTGCTTATCGTTTGTCCGTGGTGTCTTGGCATTATTTTACTGTCTATATAAAATAAAAGATTTTCACCATTCATATCTCCACGGTCTATATGGAGGTATGTTGGCTACCTGGTCGGGGGTTAAGGGAACGGTTTGGTAAAGGTCTTGCCATTGTTCAGCGTTTAGAGGTCCTGCAATGGACCTGGGTCAAATTTAGTAGGACCTCCTTCAATACTTAACGGTATTGGATGGCGGGGGTCCAAACTCTTTGATCCCCTCATAAGTTAACTACTATTAATACTATAACCCGGCTATTTAGGACTGTATCCCTGCTGACTCAGACTACTTAGTCGAGGGTAACGTCACCTCCAAAAGAGGGGCCTACCATAATTTGCATTAATAACTTAATTAATTATCTTCCAATAATCCACCCTTTTAGGATTGTATCCTTGCTGACTCAAACTACTGGGGTGAGGGTAACGTCACCTTCAAAAGAGGGGCCTACTACAATAACTAAGATAATCTCTTAAAATAGTGCAAAAGTGCGGAAATAATCAAAGGTTACACTAGATACGAGTCGGAACCAAGTGATTCATCTGGTCTATCTGTTTTTCTTTTATTTTTATTTTTAGCATTTTTAGTTAGTTTTTATTTTTCTTAGCTTAAAACATTTTTCTAAACTTTTTATTTTGATTAGACGTTGAGGATAAACCGGTACTAAAAGCTCGTGTGTCCTTGGACGACCTCGGTATCTTACCAACACTATACTACGCTCACGATGGGTGCACTTGCCCATATGAGTGTCTAGTGTTAGTAAATATCGTGTTTTATAAATTTAAAAGTTGACTAAAAAGTGTTAAAAGGGGCTTAAAATATACACCTAATATATATAACACTTGACACCCATCAATGCGTTCTCACCGTTCTCACACTTTTGAGCGTTTTCTCCTGATCCTGTTTCTCTCTCTCTATATATATATATACAATAGCCCAAGAAAAATTAAAAGCTCAAGAGACATACTAGCCCAACTCAATACCAAAACCTAACCCTAATTCCTATAATAATCACAAAATCACATAATATCGCTGCAACAATAAATGAAACGTATTTTTATAATTAACAAACCATAAAAGTTGTTATGTAATGTGTAGAACTTAATGGTTTTGTTTAATGCTTGTGTTTATAGATTATATATGTTGATTTGAAGTTGAATTTTGTGGATGGAGATGATTAAGCTTAAAGAAGAAGTTTATGGCTTTTGAGCAAAATGACAATTTGTATTTCGCACTTTATTTTGTGCTTCTTGATATTGTTAAAAACATTTTTAGAATCATGATTTTAGTTATTTATTGCTTTTGTTAGTAAGGTGTTGAACATGTTTTAATTAAGTTAGGATTTGTTTTTGTTGAATGCAGCCTTGTAATAGTCTTGATTTCAGTTTTTTTTTTTTTTTTTTTTTTTTTTTTGCTACACATGTTTTAATTTCGGTACTGAGAAAAACCGAGCGAAAACGATCTTCTCGAGTCAAATTCAATCCGAGCACGAGCATTACTTTTGTGCTCGGTTTTGCAAATTAGATCCGATCGGATCAGATCGGTTGTAATTCAATCCGAGCACGAGCAGACCCTCAATCGGATCAGATCGTCTCATGAACACCCCTACTTTGGATGACTCTTAAACGACATATTAAATACACAACTATGTCATAAATCATAATAACTAGTATTAAGGGCCCCCGCGGTGCGGCGGGGTATAGACCGTGTCAAGTAGCACTAATGCTACACAACTACAAGCGACCAACAACACCGGAAAAGCTCGTAAAAACAAAATAAATAAAAGGAAAAAATAACATCGAACGAAAAACATACATAAAATCGTTGAACCACGTATGTCAGTTGCGACATGTTAATGCGAAAAAAATAGATTGAAATGTAAAAATAGAAAGAGTAACTAAGTCGAGATCTAAGACCACGCGCGATGCGACGAAGCTGTCAAACAGGGAAAATAAACGCGTTGTGACGGTCTTGTCAAATGGGAAAAATAGTCAAAAAAAATTTTGAAAATCGCACGTACGTTACGGCGTGTTTACTCACAAAATTAGAATGAAATGTAAAACAAAAAAATTGCAAAAGATGAAAAATACGTGGAACAAAGTTGAAAATAAAAAGTGTTGGGGTTAAATTGGAAAAGATGAAAAGTTTTGGGTTAAAAGTAAAAAAACCAAAAAGCTTACAATGTAAATCATTGGGTTAGAAGTGAAAAATTAGAATTTTTTTTAAAAGACTCTCTATGCATAGAGTACATTTCATAAAGCATAAACATTATGGTAATTTATAATATGGTAATGTCCATTGTGCATAATATATTATACACATATTAATAAGTGAATGAAATAAACAGTGAAGGTCAGGCTTGATTTGCCTCTTTTGGCGGTCATAGCCTCATCACCAAATCAGACATGTGTTTGTTTGGCTTTCTTCCCTTTTTGCTTTCTCTGTCCAACATCCAGCAGCAGACATCGTATTTTGGCAGATGAGGAGTCGCCGGCCATGGCCTCCGGCCGGCCTCCTCACCCCGGTTACACACCTCGCTGCTGACGATGATGGTGGTTGTGTAGTGTTTCATTTGTGTGGTTAGCTATGACCACTGTCGGTCACTTCCACTACCGCCACCGCCATCATCGCCGCCGGTATGGCCGCCGCCTGCAAATCTGAAACCCTAACATCGAAACCCTTCTTTCTCTTATCAGGTTTTTGCTGGTGGAATTTTTGTGTGGTTGGTTGTGTTTAAGCTGACTGTTATTAGGCTGTGATGAGTATCAAATTCATATAGATCATTCACAAAGATGGTGCGGCAAGGGTGGTGGATGGTAGGTATAGACCTGCAACCCACCTTGCAGCCAGCTTCACTCTGATCCTTAGATTTGTTTTTATTGTGTCTTTGATTTTTAATGTTTCTCCACTGTTTGCAAATGTGTTGATACATATGTGTTTGTGGTAAGCTTTTCACTGAATTGGTTGATTTGTGATAAGGAAAACAGATTAGGTGTTAATCGATCGGTAAATTTGGTGTTAATTCTTCAACTTTTAATGATTTCTTAACGGGGGATCAGAAAGCCCTTGCTGGTTCAACGATGAAGGTACTGGATTAGGGTTTAGGGAATCCGTCTGATCTTAGCTTTGATTTCCGTATGATGAAGTTCTCCTTTTAGGGTTAACTCAAGGATGGTGTTGAACAGGGAGGGTGATGGTACAAGAAATGGTCATCATGTTGAAGGAATCAGGTGTTATTCAAGACAATTAAATATGCTTTTTGTAAATCTTTCTTTAATCTCATTTCCAATCAAAGGTAAATTGCTGTTCAAAATCCTTAATTGCTTTTTTTTCCCGCATCAATGCCTTTTTCTCTCTTTAATCTTATTTACAATCGTTCTGTTTTTTTTGGAATCGAAAGAGGCGATCTGGAGTTCTTGTTGAAGAGGCTAAACATGCTGGCTTCTACGGTGTTCCCGCCGCAATGCGCTGGCGGGGATAAACCTAGTTCAATTAATTTGAAAAGAAAGTGACGAGTGATCAAAATATGGTGGTTTTAATATATAAGTTATTGTGTATTGTTGAAATTGATATCACAACAGTATAAAAATGTAAAAATGAAAGATGGGATTAAGAGAGGAAGAGCTTTTATATATCAAACATTTTTTTTTAGTAAATTGTTATTTTAGTCCTTAAGGTTTGATTCAAAATACCATTTTAGTGTAAATAGTTTTCTTCTGTCATTTTAGTACAAAGAGTTTTTTTTTCCCTGTCATTTTAGTCCTTGACTTTTGTCATTTTTTGTCATTTTCATCCACCACCACCACCACCACCTCCTACTACCCACCTCATCACCACCTTCTATCATAATCACCACCTGCCTGCACCATCACCACCCATCCACCCCACCACCACCAGCCATTTTTCTGGCACTCACGTCATAACCAACACCACCGCCATCATCGTAAACAAGCAACCACCGCCATCATCTTTGTTGTAAATCGGCACACCACCGTCCCCATACCATCGCACCTAAAAAAAGAAAAATGTGGTTTGACCAAAATACCCCTAAGTTTACTTACTTTTTTGAATGAAATTAGTAGGTTGGATGAGAATGACAAAAAAATGACAAAAGTAAGGGACTAAAATGACAAAAAAAACAGTCTGAACAGAAATAACAGAAAAAAACCATATGAATTAAAGTGGTATTTTAAATAAAACCTCAGGTAGTAAAATTACAATTTACTCAACATATTTTTATAGTAGGTAGATTTCTCATCTCATCAAAAACTTTTTATAATTAAATATCCTTAATAGTTATTTATTTAATAACCATTTGTGTTGTAATAATGCATGTACTTTTTAGTTTTTACCG
The DNA here is from genome assembly GCA_030545235.1 of Helianthus tuberosus. Taxonomy (NCBI): domain Eukaryota; kingdom Viridiplantae; phylum Streptophyta; class Magnoliopsida; order Asterales; family Asteraceae; genus Helianthus; species Helianthus tuberosus. The sequence goes on from CM060417.1 coordinate 3,929,128, forward strand.
TATTCGAACCTTCCAAACCAGTTCACACAAAAACCATCAGGTTCATTCTAACCGGTTCAAACATTCTAATCGATACATTTGTACTAGTTTGAAGCCTTTGACCCTCTAGTTCTTGATTCTTTAGACCAGTCTGGTCTGATTTTCAAAATATCAGTTTAATCCATTCGTTGTTCCACATATGACTTGGCTATATTTAATTTCTTTTTTTGTCAAGTAACTTTTTAAATTTTTCATGCATCTGATTTAGATCAAGACTATGTATATCTTTTAATTCCAAAATCATTTTTAAAGTAAATTATTTTTTGAGTATCTGTGTTTTAGTGGTTTTAACCACTTGAGTCCAAAATCAAAATGTTTAACACTCTGAGTCTCTATAGCCACTTTTCTTAACCCTTTGAATCCAAATTTCTAACTCCATTTGAATTTTCTGTTAGCTTTTCATTAAAAGAATAAAATGCCCCTTCATATTATTGTTATTAATTGTTAACAATACATAAACTATCTCACACACACTCACACAACACACACTGATTAGTCTCTATCTCTCTCCCCCTTCTCTCTCAACCACACCACCATCACAACCATCATCCTAACGCCACCGCCACCACCACCATCCTAACTCCACTGTACCCCAACCTAATCAATTTTATCAAAACTAGTACAATTGTGTATTGTAAACAACACACATCAAATTCAACAACGGATCACAATATCTTATCAAAATTGCAACGAGAAGAAAACAAACACACACCTGATGATGAGTTTGAATGTGAGCTTGTATAATGGTCTTCTTAGAATGTACAATTCCAATTGTAGGTGCTCTGTAAATATTGTTCAGTCTAGGGCATGGGTCGGGTTGAAGGAGAATCGAAGTGTGGCTTAGTTTTGTACTGATAAGGGGGTTTCGGTTTCTGCTATGAGTTCTGAATCTAATAGTGATGGTGTTGATGAGAAACCTATGAAGTTTAGCAGGAGAAATAGAAGTACTGTGGGTAGTGGTAATGCTCCGTCGTTGCTTGCTGGAAACCCGAATTTGTTGACAAAAGTTAACAGAAATTTAAGAAAGTTGGTGGAGAATTGAATTGGGGTTGTTGCTGTGTAACAGGGCCGTCCCTGAGAATGATATAAAAGTTTTGGGCCTCGTGCGAGACAAAAAAAATTGGGCCCCCTCCCTATAATATAAACTCATCAATCATATATCAAAAAACACAATACGACGCTAATTGTGATAAAATAAACAAAACAAAAATAGTGTAGCAAAATGATCAAACTTACTTGTTTAAACAAATCGTGAGACACTCCTAACGTTTTTGGAAGTAAAGCTTTCGATCAAGTATTTATAATCCATACCGATTCTTCTTTATATTTCAATGTATCACAATTATCCATATTCATAAAGTAAAGTGAATGCACAACTCAAATTAGCATCGACTAAAATCAAGAAATCCTAGTTTTATCTTACAAATAAATTGATACACCTAATATTAGTTTCAACACCCTCTACCCTCTGGACAAGCAAAAATAACTAACACTTGAATCTTCATTAGCAAAAAGAATTGTAAGCATGTGTAAACATATCCAAATTAGTTTGGCAACATGAACCTTGTCATACAAATAAAATAAATAGAACTAGATACTGAGTTCTTCTAAGTTTATATTGTAAATGGTTAAATGAGAAATGAGAAATAAAAAACCAACAAATTTAAACATGTAAAGTTTGTTTTGTAAATTGTTAAATAGAAGAAAAAAAATCAAAGAACTTACAAATTTATATGAAGGCCTAAATTTAAAAGTGAAAAATCAAAATTAAGACTAAAACTAAAAAGTATGAGTTTCCCTCAGTTAAAACAAGCCTAGAAAACAAAATAAATTTGGAAAAATGAGAACAAAGGACTTACAAATTTATGAAGGCCTAAATTTAAAAGTGAAAAATGAAAATTAAAACTAAAACTAAAAGGTATGAGTTTCCCCCAGTTAATTAAACAAGCCTAGAAAACAAAAGAAATTTGAAAAAAAATAGAACACAAAAGACTTAATGCTGGGATTCGAACCTAGAATAATCAGTTCATCACATAATTCCGGCATCCATTAAGCCAAAGGGAGAATTTGTGTATTATTTTTCTACATCGAATTTATATATTAAAAACTTATATATTTTTTAAACAATTTTGGGCCCCTAGATGCTTTGGGCCCTGCGCGGTGGCACCTCCCGCACAGGCCCAAAGCCGGCCCTGCTGTGTAACACCCTTAATTTTTTTTTACTTGAATTAATCACAAATTTTATACATTTTTATACCAAAAGATATTACATTAACATAAGTTTCATAAGTAGCATAAACCTTAGTCAACTAATGACTAAATTGGAACATTCAAAATTTGTTTAAGAAATTGTTTACAACCCATGATCAAAATCTAAGTATGATTAAAATATTGCGGAAGCTTCAAAAATCGTGTTCGGTTCTTCATCATTCGCTTGACCGTCATCCGTAAGACCCACATTGTTACCTGTAGTCAAAATCTTTAAAATATTAGTTCTGACTATGTTATATAATACTTAAATACAAGATCCAAACATTAAAATTTGAATATCAAAGTATTATTTTGTTTTCTGGTTCCACCGTAACTTACGGTGTCACCGTAAGTTACGATGGGTTCTGGGATTTTCTGATCACCGTAAAACAGGGGAAACCTGCCGTAAATACTTGATCTCTACCGTAAGTTACGGTGTCACCGTAACTTACAGTGGATCCTGCACATTTGAGTTTTGACATTTTTGTTTGTTTTGCCAATACACTTTTCTCAATTCCTTATTCTAACAAACCAAATTCTTAAACTCTTTTGTTCTAATATGTCAATATATACAATTGATAACAATAGACAAATTGATCATATTATGAAGCAATAACCATGTTTTATTCAATTATTCGACCCGTTTGGCTCGTCTAAGGAAATCCTCCTTTATGACGACTACCAACGAGTTTCAACTAACTTTTGACCAAATATTAGATATATCGACATCATTGCTTAAATTCAACGCGACTCTTATTCTAAAGTTCAACTACGCATATTATAATCATCAATTTTACTTAATGTAACGGGTCAAGTTACATACCTTCAAAGTAGCCCTTTTTGACGTGGTTCGCCACCCGCTTGTCCACTTGACGCTCCTGCGCCCGTTCCTATAGAGTTCATTCATCATATGTTTAGAACTCTCTCTTTTCAAATCATAATTCGCATAATACACCAAACATCATGATTATGCGTTTAAACTCGAAATTTCAGTTTTTAAGCCTTCAAAGAGGCATTTCAACAAACACTTCATAAGCAGATTTTTACATGATTAAACATCACATCTTTAGTTTATCATTTAACCCTATTTTCATATAAATCAACCAATTTACATGATTGTTAGCTTCTAATTGCTGAAATCACTTCAAAATTGCCAAATTACACTAGATTAACAATCTACTTTCTAGTGTTCATCCAAATACACATGACCCACTAATCACCTACCATGGTGTTTATGGATTCACCCAAAATTTCTTATGATTTCAACTTATATTGATCTAGGGTTTGTCCTTAGACACTATAGTTATTCCTCAATCATCATAACATACACATGCAACCATAATTTCAGATTTTTCCCAATTTAGTAAAATTTCAAGTTGAGAGTTTTCCTTAAATTTTACATACCTTGTAATCCTCTTGTGATGAGGATCACGATTCTATGCTCGGATTTTCGTTTGGACCAGATTTGCACCTCCAATTTGAGATTTCAAGTAGATTTTTGAGACATGGAAGGTGGGGGTGTCGCCTCTGGTTCTTCTGGTCGACCAGACATCCCCATTATGGGGTGTTTGGTTTGTTTTATTTAGTTTTAATTATCCCAAGTTTCAATTCTTACAACTTAAGCCCCTCAACTTTATTTAACATATTGTTTAGTAGCTTTTTAACCCCATCATAAGCTACTTCTAGTCTTTTAACTAACTAGGTTAAAAATTTCTAGTTAGTAAATTCTTGTTTATTTATACTTTATATTTTACTATAAAGTTTTATATTTTTCGGGGTGTTACAAGTCCACCCCCCTTAAAAGGGTTTCGTCCCCGAAACCGAAGTACGTACCAAATAATGTAGGGTGAAGACGTCGCATCTCCTCTTCGGACTCCCACGTAGTGTCCGAACCTTTCCTATGCTCCCATTTGACTTTGACTTGGTCAATTTGTTTATTTCGTAAAAATTTGACCTTCCGGTCTAAAATCTCCACCGGTCTTACCGCATAATTCAGACTATTATCCACTTCGATGTCATCGTAATGGATATAGGTCGTTTCGTCTGCTAGGCACTTTCTTAATTGTGACACGTGGAACATGCCATGGATCCCACTTAGTTCCTCCGGTAGCTCAAGGCGGTAAGCTACCTTGCCAACTCTTCCGATAATTTTAAATGGCCCAATAAACCTCGGGCTTAGCTTCCCCCTTTTTCTGAATCTAATAATGCCCTTCCATGGGGAAACTTTTAGCATGACCATGTCACCAACCTGAAATTCGATTGTCCTATTCCTTTTATCAGCATACGCTTTTTGCCTGTCTTGAGCTGCTTTCAAGTGTGTCCGAACTATATCGATCTTTTCATTCGTGGCTCGTACTATATCTTGATGAGCGAGTTCACGTGGACCCACTTCACCCCAACATACCGGGGTTTGACACTTCCTACCATAAAGCATTTCGTACGGTGCCATTTTAATACTAGATTGGTAGCTGTTATTATACGAAAACTCGACTAACGGTAGGTGAACGTCCCAACTTCCTCCAAAGTCGATTATACATGCCCGTAGCATATCCCCCAATGTTTGTATCGTTCTTTCACTCTGTCCATCCGTTTGAGGATGGTACGCAGTGCTAATAAACAATTTGGTTCCCATTTGTTCTTGGAAATCTCGCCAGAAATTTGAAGTAAACCGGGTATCCCTATCGGACACGATGGATACCGGCACCCCATGACGTGCTATTATTTCATTAGTGTAAACTTCTGACATCTTTTCTGACGTATAAGTCTCACGAATCGGAATGAAGTGAGCACTTTTCGTCAATCTATCCACCACTACCCAAATGGCATCGAAACCACGACTCGTCTTAGGCAACTTGGTTAATAGGTCCATTGTAATATGTTCCCATTTCCAAACCGGAATTTCTAACGGTTGGAGTTTGCCATATGGTTTCTGGTGCTCCGCCTTGACTTGTAAACATGTCAAGCATTTTTCCACATACTTCGCCATATCCCTCTTCATTCCGGGCCACCAATAATTTTGTTTCAAATCATTGTACATCTTGGTCGCACCCGGATGAATTGAATAACGGGATTTATGAGCTTCATTAAGTAGAAGCGCCTTCACTCCACAGGTATGTGGGACCCATATCCTTCCGGATCGAGTCTTCAACCCGTGATTTCCATCCGACAAATCTTTCAATTGACCAATTATTCTTTCTTTCTTCCAATTCTCTTCTTTTACTGCTTCTAACTGCGCCTCTCGAATACGTTCAAGTATACCCGAGGTCACCACGAGTTGCATCGACCTTACTCGTATCGGGACGTAGTCCGCTTTTCTACTCAGAGCATCCGCTACCCCATTTGCCTTTCCGGGGTGGTAATGTATTTCACAATCGAAATCTTTCACCGTTTCTAGCCATCGCCTTTGTCGCATATTTAACTCCTTCTGATCGAAGAAGTATTTCAAGCTCTTGTGGTCGGTGAATATGGTGCACTTTACCCCATACAAGTAGTGCCTCCATATTTTTAATGCAAATACCACCGCAGCCAACTTGAGATTGTGCGTGGGATATTTCTTCTCGTGTATCTTCAATTGTCTCGAGGCATAGGCTATTACCTTGCCCCGTTGCATCAACACACAACCGAGCCCTGATAATGAAGCATCAGAATAAACCACCATGTCTTCGACTCCGTCTGGCAATGTCAGTACCGGAGCTTGAGTTAACTTTTCTTTTAGCGTTTGAAACGCTTTTTCTTGATTGACACCCCAAATAAACTTTTCTTTCTTTTGGGTTAGCTTTGTTAACGGTGACACAATTTTGGAGAAATCTTGAATGAATCTCCTATAGTATCCCGCAAGCCCCAAAAAGCTTCTAATCTCCGACGGGTTCTTCGGAGGATTCCATTTTGTCACAGCCTCAATCTTTGACGGATCCACCAAAACTCCGTCGGCACTTATGACATGGCCAAGAAATTGTACCTCTCGTAACCAAAAGGCACATTTAGAGAATTTTGCATATAACCTCCCTCGTCTAAGTGTCTCTAACACTTCTTGTAAGTGGTGTGCGTGTTCAGCTTCACTTTTCGAATACACCAAGATATCATCGATAAACACGATGACCGACCTATCCAACATTGGCTTGCAAACCCGGTTCATGAGGTCCATGATAGCCGCGGGTGCGTTTGTTAGTCCAAATGACATCACGAGGAATTCATAATGTCCGTATCTCGTGCGGAAAGCCGTCTTCGGCACATCTTCTTCTTTGACCTTTAGTTGGTGATACCCCGATCTAAGGTCAATTTTTGAAAACCAGTTCGCACCTTGTAGTTGGTCGAATAAATCATCTATCCTCGGGAGCGGGTATCGGTTCTTTACCGTGAGTTTATTTAACTCCCGGTAATCGATACACATGCGCATGCTCCCGTCTTTCTTTCTCACGAACAACACCGGTGCGCCCCAAGGAGACACACTCGGCCTTATGAATCCCTTGTCAAGCAGGTCTTGGATTTGGGACATCAACTCTTGTAATTCCGACGGTGCTAGTCGATACGGGGCTTTTGCTACGGGTTTCGCGCCCGGAATCAATTCGATCCCGAACTCTACTTCCCGTTCAGGCGGTATCCCCGGTAAATCCTCCGGAAACACATCTTCATAATCTCGTACTACCGGTACATCTCCAATCTTTCGTGATTCTTTTTCTGGCTCATTAGCGTATATCATGTATGCCTTGCATCCTCGCTTCATAAGTTTGTGAGCTTTCAACATTGAGCATACTATGGGGTTGCCACCTTTTTCGCCATAAATAGTGACGTGTTTTCCGCTCGGAGATGTTAGTTTTATCTCTTTACGAAAACACACGACCTTTGCATGATGTTGAGATAGCCAATCCATCCCAACGACTACTTGAAATTCTCCCATTGACATCGGGATTAGGTTTATCAAATATTCTTCGTCATCAATGCTCAGTTTACAATTTTCACATACATCACAAATAATAAAACTCTTGTTATTACCTATCTCTACTTCTAAGGGCACAGGTAATTTTGTTAGAACAAATGAAGGATGTCGAATAAATCCATATGAAACAAAGGATTTATTCACACCCGTATCAAATAACACGCGTGCAGGAATCGAATTTACAGCAAATATACCTGAGACCACGTCAGGTTCAACCTTTGCTTATGCGGCGGTCAGTTGAAAAGATCTTGCCTTTGCTTTAGGAGCTTCACCTTTCGGGTTCTGCTCATCCTTCTTTCCAACCAGTTCCGGGCATTCCGACTTTTTGTGACCCGTTCGATAACAATTGTAACAAACCGTCACTTTCTCCGGGCACGATATAGCCATATGTCCCGTTTTCTTGCATATGGGACAAGGCTTATCCTTGTAACGACATTCGCCTTTATGACCCTTTCCGCAGATTCTGCAACTTGGCGACCCGCCTTTCGTATCAGATTTCTTTGCGGTTTCGTTTGTTCGTGCCTTCCTAGCAGGGCTTGGGTTTACATCTTGTGCTTTCCGTTCACCCCGTTCAATGCTCTTTTTCAGTTCGATCTCCCTTTCCCGAGCAGCATTTATGATCTCGGTAAGGGTCTCGTATTTTGAAGGGGTGATAAATTCCCTATACTCAGCACTCAACATGTTATGGTAGTAGTATATCTTTTGTTCTTCATTTGTCACTAGATCATCACAAAACTTCATCTTATCCATAAACGTTGCCGTAATCTTGTCTATGGTCTCACCCTTGTGCCTAAGTTGCATGAATTCCTCCTTGATTTTATTCATAACCGCCTTGGGGCTATGATGCTTAAGAAATGGCGTCTTGAATTCTTCCCAAGTCATGACCTTAGCAGCTTCAATACCGATCTCTCTCTTTTTGTTATCCCACCAATCTTTCGCTTGACTCCTTAGTTGACCCGTACCATAGGCTACGTAGTCATCTTCGTCACAATGGGTCCTCTCGAATACCACTTCGATATCACTTAGCCATCGTTGGCACACTATTGGGTCAACCTCCCCATTATATATTGGTGGTTTACAAGCCATGAATTCCTTGTATGAACAAGGCTTTCGTCCTCCATGCTTTTCCTTTGCTAAATTTGAATCATCTTCCAATTTCTTAATTCTCTCTTCTACTATTGATAAAACCGTGTTTTGAATTTTATCAATAAAGCTCGACAAACTGTTTTCGATCGCCTTTCCAACCTCTTCGGCAATCACTTCCCTCATTTGTTCGGTGGCTCTTGGCACCGCATTATCATTACCTCCATCAGCCATCTCAATTTCTGAAATGTTTACATAGGTTGTTAAACATTCCATTTATAACACATGCTTTACTTGTTTTGATTCAATCAAGTTCATAACTTGATTTAATCATTCTTGTTTCAATTCAATCAAGTTCATAACTTGATTTAATCATTCTTGTTTCATGCATTTCTTGTATTTGAGTGAGCTTACACACTCTTTTCATGCATATTCATTCGTTTCTCATTTTTTTTACGTAATACATAATTTATTAACAAAAGAAGTTAATTCTTACCGGACGATCGATCAAGCTTGAACCGAACACTTACTGACAACCTTGAGCTCTGATTACCAACTTGTAACACCCTTAATCTTTTTTACTTGAATTAATCACAAATTTTATACATTTTTATACCAAAAGATATTACATTAACATAAGTTTCATAAGTAGCATAAACCTTAGTCAACTAATGACTAAATTGGAACATTCAAAATTTGTTTAAGAAATTGTTTACAACTCATGATCAAAATCTAAGTATGATTAAAACATTGCGGAAGCTTCAAAAATCGTGTTCGGTTCTTCATCATTCGCTTGACCGTCATCCGTAAGACCCACATTGTTACCTGTAGTCAAAATCTTTAAAATATTAGTTCTAACTATGTTATATAATACTTAAATACAAGATCCAAACATTAAAATTTGAATATCAAAGTATTATTTTGTTTTCTGGTTCCACCGTAACTTACGGTGTCACCGTAAGTTACGGTGGGTTCTGGGATTTCCTGATCACCGTAAAACAGGGGAAACCTGCCGTAAATACTTGATCTCTACCGTAAGTTACGGTGTCACCGTAACTTACAGTGGATCCTGCACATTTGAGTTTTGACATTTTTGTTTGTTTTGCCAATACACTTTTCTCAATTCCTTATTCTAACAAACCAAATTCTTAAACTCTCTTGTTCTAATATGTCAATATATACAATTGATAACAATAGACAAATTGATCATATTATGAAGCAATAACCATGCTTTATTCAATTATTCGACCCGTTTGGCTCGTCTAAGGAAATCCTCCTTTATGACGACTACCAACGAGTTTCAACTAACTTTTGACCAAATATTAGATATATCGACATCATTGCTTAAATTCAACGCGACTCTTATTCTAAAGTTCAACTACGCATATTATAATCATCAATTTTACTTAATGTAACGGGTCAAGTTACATACCTTCAAAGTAGCCCTTTTTGACGTGGTTCGCCACCCGCTTGTCCACTTGACGCTCCTGCGCCCGTTCCTATAGAGTTCATTCATCATATGTTTAGAACTCTCTCTCTTCAAATCATAATTCGCATAATACACCAAACATCATGATTATGCGTTTAAACTCGAAATTTCAGTTTTTAAGCCTTCAAAGAGGCATTTCAACAAACACTTCATAAGCAGATTTTTACATGATTAAACATCACATCTTTAGTTTATCATTTAACCCTATTTTCATATAAATCAACCAATTTACATGATTGTTAGCTTCTAATTGCTGAAATCACTTCAAAATTGCCAAATTACACTAGATTAACAATCTACTTTCTAGTGTTCATCCAAATACACATGACCCACTAATCACCTACCATGGTGTTTATGGATTCACCCAAAATTTCTTATGATTTCAACTTATATTGATCTAGGGTTTGTCCTTAGACACTATAGTTGTTCCTCAATCATCATAACATACACATGCAACCCTAATTTCAGATTTTTCCCAATTTAGTAAAATTTCAAGTTGAGAGTTTTCCTTAAATTTTACATACCTTGTAATCCTCTTGTGATGAGGATCACGATTCTATGCTCGGATTTTCGTTTGGACCAGATTTGCACCTCCAATTTGAGATTTCAAGTAGATTTTTGAGACATGGTAGGTGGGGGTGTCGCCCCTGGTTCTTCTGGTCGACCAGACATCCCCATTATGGGGTGTTTGGTTTGTTTTATTTAGTTTTAATTATCCCAAGTTTCAATTCTTACAACTTAAGCCCCTCAACTTTATTTTACATATTGTTTAGTAGCGTTTTAACCCCATCATAAGCTACTTCTAGTCTTTTAACTAACTAGGTTAAAAATTTCTAGTTAGTAAATTCTTGTTTATTTATACTTTATATTTTACTATAAAGTTTTATATTTTTCGGGGTGTTACATGCTGAGCTTAAGAAAATTTACAAGGACAAGGTTTCTTTCTATACGCATTTTAATTGGGGAATAATGGAATTGGGGGGTCAGCAGAAACCCTTTTGCCACTAGTAACCCTTCTGAATCTAATAGTGATGATGCGGTGTTGGTGTTGGTGGTGGTGATGCGGTGTTGGTGCAGCGGTGATGGTGGTGATTGTGGTGGGGTGGTGATGGTGGTTGTGTTTTGTTGAGAGAAAAAGATAAGAGGGAGAAAGTGATTAGACAGAGGAGAGAGAGTATAAATCTGAAGAAAGTGATGGAATATGTTTATATATTTAACAATAGTTTTAATAATAATAAAATGGTTTTTTTAAGTACAAGGGTAATTTAGTCATTTAATAAAAATTAACAGAATAATTCTAACAGTGTTAAAAATGTGAACTCAAATGGTTAAGAAAAGTGGCTATAGGGACTCACGACATTAAACATTTTGATTTTGGATTCAAGTGGTTGAAACTACTAAAACACATGGACTCAAAAAGTAATTTACCCTAAAAAATTTCCCTTCTAAATATCTAGTAGGGATGAGCTTGGTACCGAACCGGTACCGGTACCAAAAGTACCGGTACCGAAAATCGTCAAAAGTGGGTACCCATACCGGTACCGAATATACCTGGCATGATACGGTTTGGTACCGGTACAGTACCGGTTCAATACCAGTACCAAGTACCATTTACTCATCCCTAATACATTACTAAATTAGCAAAATGGATCATTTCTGTAAACGAGATGAACATTGACTATAATACATTTAACAAACTTTCTTAACAGTGTTTACTTTTTTATTTTTATTTTTGATTTTTTTTTTCTGTTTTTGACTCATTGTCTTTTTGTTTTTTTATATATGTTTTTATTCCCCAACTTTAAAGTATTAACACTTACAACACCTTTAATTTCTTAAAGATTTTGTAATTGAGTTTTACGTACGTATCATTATAAATTCAAGTTGTTTTTCCTGGAAATAAGTTGGGTGAAATATAATATGTTATTATGCTTTATTATTTTGTACGCTTTTCAGTTGTTTTACGTTTTAACGTAAATTTTTTTTCCCGCAAATGAGTCGGACCAAGTATAATACGTTTTCATGCTTATTTTATATACATTTTCAGTTGTTCTACATTTTGACGTAAATTACACTTAGCAAGTTGTTTGAATAGTGCTTTCATCCTATTGGCTTTTTTGTTTCTCTCTTAACTTTTTTTCTAGACTTTATTATTATTATTATAATTATTATTAATATTATTATTATTTTTACTTTTCTTTATGTATAATGTTTTAGTTTAGGTACCTTTTTCATTACAAATTATATTTAAAATAACTTTTACATTTCAATTTACAACTAATTTAAAACCAGCTCATCCCTCTGTCCAATTTAAATTTATTTTTATTGTTTTCGGTCAATGTAAAGTATGTAAAAAAAAGGGTAATGCACGGTACCCCTGACTGCGGAGGAGATAACCCCTCCCAGGCCGCCACCCGACAAGCCTGAGCCTGGCAGTAAATACCCTTGCCGAGCCGACCCTTTGAACGTACTTTGTTCACCCCAAGGTATAGATATTCTTTTATGCAGATTTCTTTTCATTGTTAAACTGAACTAACCAAAACCTCGCAGCGTAGCACGAATAATCTTACAAGTTTAAAACAATAAGTAAAATGAAGACACTCTTTTAAAGCTAATGTTATTCAACTTTTCTAAGAACGTTTTTGACCTTTTAACCCTTTAAACTTTGAAGGGGCTCCTCTTGGCAAGTCAAAGGGACAAACGAAAATGAGAAAAAAACGAAATGAGCCATGCAATTGGGTGGGCGGTGGGCCTAAACAAATATTAACCCAGGAGGATTTTTCACACCATGTTGCATTGTTGCCGGATATTTAAAACTTGTAATTTTATAAATAAAAAAAATAATAAATGTTGAGCAAAGAAAGTAATATATATAGAGAGAAACGGGATCAGGAGAAAACGCTCAAAAATGTGAGAACGGTGAGAACGCTTCCTGGCCCAACACGTGTCACGCCGCTTAGAAAAGGACGGAGGGGCTTTTTGTCCTTTCATCTTCTGCTTTTCCAGTTCCGCTTTTCCCAATATTGTTTTAATTTTTGGTTTTTAAGATTTTTGGCGTTAACCAAATTCAATAATTAATGGCGTTTTATGGTTTCATTGTATTAACATTTTGGCGTTTATGACGTTTATTCAAATCGTATGCCATTGGAACCCAGGGGGTCAGGAAATCTATTTGAATGACGTTTTTCAAGGCGTTTTAAACAAGATGTCCCATTGTTCTATTATTTTTTATAAACATTTTGCCGTTTGTGGTATCTTGGCGTTTTACTATTGTTAGATTATATTTAAACCACAGGAAAAAAAATTACAAGCGAAGAAAATAATTTAAAAATCCTAATCGGATCTCTCTTCACAATCTTCACTGTCAACAGTCTCTCTCTTCTTTAATAGTACAAGAATTGTCACCAAACATATGGCGTTTTATGTAAAACTTAACAAACCCATCGGTTTGATTATTTTTGCCTGCTCGTCTGTTGAACTGACTTTTTTTGTGGATGTTTAAGGACATAGATCTATGACGTGTGAGTGGGTTTTTCGCTTTTTCTTTATCTTGATCTTCATCTTTATAATCAACTCACCCTTCAGTGTCATTGATATCTTCTCCTCATCCAAACCTTCTTCAAGAACAAAAAATACAAAATGCCATATGACTGGCATCAGTATCTTTTTCTTGAATTTTTGTACATCTTATGCAGCAAAATCTTTCTGAGTTACTCCCCTCTGATAAGAATTCATCCAGTGAAACTTCACGAAAAACAATTTTGAATATCCAAGAAAGCATATTAGCCATCTTTGATTTTTTTTTTATTTTTTGGCGTTTTATAATGAGTGGTATTTAGTAGTATTGGCGTTTGTTTTTTAGTTTGATCAAATGGAAGTTGCTGAGACGTATCATTTTATAGGTTGTATTTTTAGCGCCTAAGTTAGGCGATGCGTTATTATAATAAAGAAAATGATATGCAAAAGAAAATGATATGTCTTCAAGGTATGGAAACCTCCATTTTTTGGGGAAACTATGACAAAATTTTTCTAAAAATTAAACACTTAGAAAAATATTTTTAAACAAATATTTACAAGTATATTTTAAACCATGGATTTTCATATAAAGTTTGCCATAAATTTTTGTTACAAAAATTATAAATATTGGAGATTGGCTTTTATAAATAAAAGTGACTAAATATGTATTTAGGGAAATATATATTTAGATATCACCATGTGTGTGATTATTTGTATATTATGTGTATTAGTTATATTATTTTAGGACTTGAAATAATATAACTCATCAAAATACCAAGAAATTACAAACAAAAAATTTACCAAAATTCCAAGGAATAAATATATAAAGAATACCCACAATATTGGAGAAACCGAACAAAGGAATATAACTTACAAAATATTCCGGAAAGTTTATTGAAAAGTATATTTTGGTAAATAATATTTTGGACACCAAAGGAACAAAAATATGATTGCCACAATTATTATAAATTTATATCATATTTTTGACAAATAGAGAATATATTATTATTTGGTAAATAAAAATATATATTTTCTTGGAATTATTAGAAGGTATATTAGTTTTAAAAGAAATATATGTTTTCTCAAACAAACATCAAATATATTATTTTTGGGAGAAAAATAAGTTTATATATATTTCCCAAGTTAGACTTGAAAATATATTATTTTTGGGACTTATATAGAAATACAAATATTTTTGCCAAAGGAAAAATTATAAATAATTTTTCTAAGTAATATTTCTTAAAATATATATTTTGGAAATATATATTGATGAATTTTTATTTAAGATATTATTCCGGAAAAATTTATACAAAATTAAGTATAAGAATACTTAATGAATACAATAAAAATACGTATTTTCGTACGTATAAATACACACCGGAATGCGACACCAATAAATGGCAAAAATATACAAATTTAAGAATACAAATACAAATATACCCATCATTGGTAAGAATATACATGTTTAAATACTTGAAAGGTAACAAGTTAAAATATATTATTTTAACTATTATTCCAAAATTTAATAAATATAATTTAAGTTAAAATATTTATTATTTTAACAAATAATTAATATAACTTGGAATAATATCAAAGACACAAAGAGCGTAACTCAAAGACACTAATTTATACGAAGTCAAGGCACGACCCGCTTGTCTAATAAACCTTAGTACGTTGTATGTAGTCGTGTACATTCGAAGGAGCTTTGAGTTACTGTGATTACGAAGAATGCAAGACTGTGAGTTCATGTCCCCCTTTTCTTTTAACTATTTTCGTTTTATAACTTCGGGGGTGAAATACATGTTACAAATGATTATGATTACAAAAGGTATGGTTAGTCAAGAAATGAACTGTTAGATCATGTGAATGGGTAGGCGTTATCTTGAGACCATTAATCCTTGTTAAGGACCGAGGGGCATGAGTGATAGATCTATTTGGGTGTTGCGAGCCCCACTCATAGGTCTGCGAGTTGACCGCATGTGTTGACTATGTCGTTCCAGCCGGGAGGCCCGGTACGAAATACACAAAGGATTGACGCTTCCTATACCGTTACACACACATTAATGACCTTGCAAATCATTAATCGATCTATTCATATTCTCTTTCATACCAGGATTACAAAACATACATACTTACAATGATTACAAAGGTTTATTCGCGTACACATACAAAACACATGAACTCGCTCAACTTTTGTTGATGTTTTCAAACTACATGTATTTCAGGAAACTAAGTATGGATCTGGCGGGCGTTGGAAGTTATCAAGGGTTGTTTGGAATAAAAGATGTCATCCAGTGTCTGAGGGTTCGGGGTTGTGTACCTTATCCCGGATAAGATGCATAGTCCTAAACCTAGTTTTTAATAGTATCTTTAGTCGAGTCCTTCTAGAACTCTAAAACAAATTGAATGGTGTGTTTTATGGATTCGAAGTCTGTGTTGGATTTCTAAACAATGTGGTTGTTATGTTTTAAAACTTAAATACAATGGATGATCATCTTAGTTTCATCATATAGATGTTTGTTATGGTTGAATGCAATGATATTAAGCAAGTCACACATAATCACGCTTCCGCAAAAGTCAGGGTGTGACAGTTTGGTATCAGAGCTTCGATTGTAGCGAACTAGGATTCCTTCTCGAGTCTAGACTACAATCACTAGGGCTCTCACGAAACTATTTTTACAACATGTTTTCATTGCATACACGAAACGCCCAGATCCATGGAACAAACATTTTTACAAAAGAAAAGAGATGAAACACGATTGCAAGGTTTACATTTGTGGTTTAGTCTGGGAGACTTGGTGGTTTAGTCTGGGAGACTAGGAAAGATAGAAAGGGTTTGTGAGGAATCACGAGGATACATGATTTCATGATACGTTGACTTTGCTTGCATACTAAATGTTAGTGGTTAATATATGTGCATATATTGTGATTGTTCTGTTACAGACGCTATGTCTTCATCCGAGAGCGGATTGTCCGATACTGATGACCCCATGGCTATTGTTTCTGACAACGAGATCGTCCCAGATCCAAATATCTTTACATCCGATACTGAGAGCAACCCAGATATGCTATCAGACGACGACGACGACTTCTAGCCGTTTACGCTGCCTGATTTTGGAGATGACTCACCGCTTGCTGATGGTATTCCAGAAGAGGATCCTTTTGTTATTCCCATTCTAGTCCACGATCATCTTATCATCTGGCATCCCGATGGTGAGCATATTGTGGCACCGATCCTCGCTCCTGTTCCTTTAGTGGTCAACCCTCATGAGGATTGGCCTTTTAATGATCTGTTTGATGATGACTTTGATCTGTTTGTTGATGGTCCTCCTGATGACGCCTATGGCGATGGAGAGCTAGATGAGGACGTTGTTGCTAGTCCACTCCCCGAGATCCCTGTTATTGAGATTTCCTCTGACTCCAGTTTACACTCTGTCTCAGATTCCTTTGAGTCTGTGACGTCTTCCGCCTTGCAGATAGTTGGATTACGACGCTATGCCACTGATTCTGATGATGATACAGCCATATCAGCTGCACCATCCCCTCCACACGATCCCGAGCTTGATTTTGAGTTAGATTTTGTTCCTGTTGATCAGCCTGATGCTGCACCTGCTGACCCTGAGCCCTTGCCTAATCATGACCCTATTCCTTTTGGCATACCAGACATTGCACCCCTCATACCTGACCCAGATCCTGCACCCACTGACCCTCCTGTTATTGAGCCCTTCATTCCTCAACCTGCACCCACACCCGCTGATGTTGCTCCTTTTCACCTCGTGGAGTCTGATGTTCATCGTGTTGATCTACCTATCATTTTCTTGCAGGATATAACCGCACCCCGTCCAGGGGAAGGCACTTAAGGCCAGCAGCTTAGTCATGACCCTCATGTTTCAGCAGCTTATCTACACATTCCCAGTCTTCACCTTTTGCTCCTTTTACTTCTTCACCACTGGATGAGCCACTCAGATGGTTCCCACCATATACCATGCCGATTTCAGACCCCTACCATCCCTCAAATTTTTTTGGTTATACATGGGATGAGTTGCTTTTATCCCTTCAGCTCCAGTATGAGATCATGAGTCGTAGGATTTTGGAGCTTGAGATGACACCGCGTCCTTTACCATGTCCTTGTCAGCCTGCTTTTGTTCCCCCCCGTTCATCAGCGTCTCCATTTTCACACCCACCTGCACCTCTCACTCCATTTCCAGAGTTTGATGCTCCATTTCTTACGGTCGAGCAACATATCAGTTATCTGTTGCGTCATGTATATGAGCTTGAGGAGGAGCTTGCGCATGTGCGCAGCTTTCTTTTCTTTCCTCCACCACCATCAACATAGTTAGTTTTTGGTTTTATGTAGGTTGCTTTGCTTTTGATGAGAGCACCACTATTGAGCCGAGCTTGCGAAGCCTTTTGGAGACCACCTTTTGATTGTATGACATTTGTAGATTGGTAGACTTATTGGACAAGGGCAGTGTGACCCTGTGTTCCCTTTTGATATGATACACTTTGTAAAACATGTAACAATATTTTGTGGTCAATGATTAATGAAAGCTCAATCATCATGTTCTCATTAAATACGTTGTTAATTTACATGTTTGTAATTTGATTGTGATGCTAAATGACATGCTTGCTATAATAAATGCTATTATATAGGTACTATATAGTCATTATACGAATAAGACCTGACATATACAATCTTCTTTTACAAGATGCCTCCTCAAAGGAACACTCAGTTCCCCACAACAGAGGTAGAACTGCACGAACGGATTTCATAGGCAATCGCAGAACATGAGGCCCTACGCTCTGAACACAGCGGAGGTAGCTCAGGAAATAACCCACCTCATGGTAATGTTTAAGTCACCTTAGACACATTACAATACGTTTGGACATTCCATGTGCGTTTTCTAATGCTTTCTGTGAATGATGTTGCTTGTATAGGCTGTACTTACAAGCAGTTCCTAGACTGCAAGTGATGTGTGCGGTGTTATATAGTTTTTAATGTGTATTTTAAGCCCTTTTTAACACTTTAGTCAAGTTTTAAATTTATAAAACACGATATTTTACTAACACTACACACACATATGGGCAAGTGCACCTATCGTGAGCGTAGTATAGCGTTGGTAAGATACCGAGGTCGTCCAAGGACACAAGAGCTTTTAGTACCGGTTTATCCTCAACGTCTAATCAAATCAAAAATTTAGAAAAAAGGTTTTTAAACATGAAAATAAAAACTAAAAATGCTGAAAATAAAAATAAAATAAAAACAGATAGACAAGATGAATCACTTGGATCCGACTCGCCTTTAGTGTAACCTTTGATGTTTTCCGCGCTTTTGCACTTTTTAAGAGATTATCTTAGTTATAGTAGTAGGCCCCTCTTTTGAAGGTGACGTTACCCTCAACCCAGTAGTTTGAGTCAGCAAGGATACAATCCTAAAGGGTTAGATTATTGGAAGATAATTAATTAAGTTATTAATGCGTAATGTGGTAGGCCCCTCTTTTGAAGGTGACGTTACCCTCGGCTAAGTGGTTTGAGTCAGCAGGGATACAATCCCAAGTAGCTGGGTTAATGTATTAATAGTAGTTTACATATGAGGGGATCAAGCCATTCGCACCCCCGCCATCCAATACCAGTGGGTATTGAAGGAGGTCCTAGTAAGCTTGACCCAGGTCCTTGCAGGATCTATACATTGAACAAGGCAAGAACCTTACCAAACCATTCCCTTAACCCCCGACCAGGTAGCCAACATATCTCCATATAGACCGTGGAGATATGAATGGTGTAAATCTTTTATTTTATATAGACAGTAAAATAACGCCAAGACACCACAGACAAATTATAAGGAAGTTTCACCTTCAACATAAGAAACTAGTTATTAAAGTCATTAATACAAAACAAAATAAAAAGTGTGAAAAGATTAAAATAAAGTATTACACTAAATGCTTGTCTTCACCAAGTGATGTAAGAGACCTAGGCAAACGTGGCCTTTGATTGTCAATAACTCTTACTATCAATCTTGGATCCCGAGACTACTACACACACTCTATGATGGATGATAGATGATGGTGATAGATGTGGGTGTTGTGATGGTGGTGGAGTGTGGGTGAAGTGGGAGAGAGGTGGTTTGTCAAGGGATGCCTTTGAAATGAACCAAGCACCCCTATTTAAAGCCTGCACAGAAGCCCAGACACGGCCCCGTGTCCGGTGGGCATGGCCCCATGTCCATCCACTTTCTCTTTCTTCATTTAATGCAGTTTGTCTGTATTAGTTGACCACGCCCCCGTGTCGGCCAGGCATGGCCCTGTGTGCAGAAGCGTATCTGTACTATCAAGATTTGCTTGGATTATGCGAATCTTAGCGTTGACCACAGCCGTGTGGAGTTGGGCACGCCCGCGTGTTGGGAAATATAAGCTTCTATGCTTTTATCTTTTCTACAAACGCTTGGGCACGGCCCCGTGTCCGCTGGGCACGGGGTGTTTTTAGCCCTCTGATATCTTGTTTTTGCTTGGGAAGATGTTGTCGAGGGGTCGGGCATGCCACGTTTATCCCTTTTCTTGTATTTGTGCTAGATTTAGCTGTATTTTTGCTTCTTTTGTTGATTTATGCTCATTTGATCCTGAAAATACAAAAGGAAGACAAAAACATACTTTTTCCAACATTAGTACTAAAAAAGGGTTAGTTTTATGCCTCATTTGATGTAATTTATATGTTGCATTTTACACACATCAAATACCCCCACACTTGAAACTTTGCTTGTCCTCAAGCAAAACTCTTTATAATGTGGCTTACACACCCAAATGGAATGGCTAGAAGAGAAGTTTTGGGCTTGTCTAGAGTGTCGGGATTCCAAGATCTTTATTAGGCTTTATTTTTATGTTATTTACAATCCTATTCGTTATGATTTATTTAGAACATTACATAAGAGAAATTACTTATTTGGGCATAACATGCCTCTTTAAAATTCCATTTATATACAAGTTCACATACCTCACGGGGGATCACTCAACACTCGGCCAAAGATGTATTTTTGTGAAACACTCGAGGCCGGCATGGAACTTACTTCTACCATATGCTTGCCAAGCAATCAATCCTCTTCCTTTGTAACTATAAACCTTTGTAAATATCAAGTGGACTTTGGGGAAGGGTTAGGCTTGGGTTAAAGGTAGGTTGTTTTGGGTTAGTGGTTAGTAGAAAAGGGCGAAAGGCGTAAAAAGTGTCGGTTTTCGTAAAAGTTTTTGTTTTTGTGACTTTTTATTCCAATGAAGCATTTTTCAAACAAAGTTTCTTGTTTGTTTATTGCTAGACTTCATCATCATTTTTTTGGTAAGGATGTCACAAGAAAACCGAGCTTTTTACTAAAATAAGGGGTTTAAAATAAAAAAAGGGTTTTGGTGGATAAAGGGTGTTTGTTTTGTGGGTTTAGAAATGAAAAGGTTTAGGCTCAAAGGGGTTAACTAGGGGGATTTTGGGTAGGTTGTAAAAAAAAAGAAAAATAATGGTGTTGAAAGAAAAAGGGTTAGTCCTAATGCCTCCATCATTTACTTTTTTGGGTTTAAGTTGGTAAGGACCGGGAATGTATTGTCATGGCAAGTTCTAGAGTCGTAAGAAACCAAGCGGCTATTCACACAAGAAACGAAAAATGAGCATTTAGTTTAAAGAAGTGTATTTGTATGCTCAATTAAAGGCTCAAAACTCACTTTTTGTGGGAATGGATTTTTAATGTGATCAAGTATATATAATCAAATTTTAACTAGATTTGTCATGCCGTTTCATAATTTTCTTATGTTGTTCTTTTTATCACGACGCTATCGGTTGTAAATTTGTAAAAATATAACATTTTTAGAACTTGTTATTCCCAATTTAAACCAAGACAAGTAAAAAAAATGAAAAGTTTTTTTGAAAAAAATTTGGGGTGTTGAGCGGTTCCAATAGAGTTTTGTGTAAGGCTTGTAATTAAGACTTGCAAAATTCAAGGTTTTAGCATCCCCCCCCCCCCCCACTTAAATTACACATTGTCCTCAATGTTTCCCAAAAATAAGTTTTTAGGTTAATTGAATGTGTAAAAGGTGTGTTAAAAACAAAAATTTATATTACTGGGCATCTGGGCACGGCCCCATGGTCAGATTGCCAGTAACGAGAACTTACAGAAGGTGGACACGGGGACGTGTCTGGTGAACACGACCCTGTGTTTGGCAAAAATCTGCATAATTTAGACAAACAACAGGTCCGGACTGTGGGCACGGGGGCATGTCGGTTGGGCACGACCCTGTGTGGACAATATGCAAACATGTAAAACAGGTTTCTACTTTCGGTTCTGTTGTCCCGGATTTAGTAGCACTAATATTTAGCGCTTAAAGCCTCGTAGGTACCTGTTTTACTAATAAATACCACACCAAACAATAACCAACATCCTAAATTACCGAAGTTTCATCATCCATGTCACAAAATAAAAAGAAATGTATAAAATTAAAAAGTGTTAAAAGAAGTAAATTGTTCAACAAATGGCATGCAGGCCATGCAATTGTTCATGAGATAAAGGGGTTAACCTGTTAGACCTTCAGCCGTGTGCTGCTACCTCCAACTCCTCCCGCTCAATCCATGTCCTCGTCCTCATCATCCCCTCCGTGGCCCGCCATATACTCCCGGATGTTTCTAATATCATCTTGCATGTCGGAGATATTTCTCTCTATCACTCCGACCCGGGCGTATGTGTTGCTGGCTATGTTGTAGGTGTTCCTGGTGCACATAAAATTTTCCTGCAATAAATCATGTAAGTTCTGAAAGGTAGGAAAAGCACCCCCTTGAGAGGAGGATTGACCCGGATCACCGTGGTGCGGGTATTGGTACTGGGGAGGAGGACGGATGTGTACAGCGTGTAGGACTAGAGCTTCTTGAGGGTTCCATGCATGCCCTTGAACCGTTTGAAAACTGATCGTCCCGTCATCCGCTTCATAGATCAAGTTCATGGAGCGGCAAATGACCATGTCCACTTTTCCCGACCACGGTCCCTTGTGAAAGGACCTCGACATCCTCACAAAGTGTTTGAAAATGCGGTAAATCCACCCTCCAAACAGGATAGGAGTCGGGGGAGTAGCAAGCTGGTTCAAGTGTATGTTTCGGAGTAGCAGGTATGGAACATCAAGGTTGACACGGTTGTGAATGCAATGGAGAACTAGCAGATCACGCAACCCTACAACACCACCATTGTCGTGTCTCTGGCAGAGATAGTAGCTAAGGACCCGGTGGATGTAGTGGTAAAGATGGTCTCTCAACTGTGTGCTCTTAGTTCGGCTTGGGTTATAGAGACCCTCCCTGATTTGAGCCCAAGCAGCTTGGCGTTGATTTTCTAGAAGCTCGCGGAGACCGCCGATGTTCTCTTCATCCCCAGCATCCATTTCCGAGTACAACCCGACTATTGCCCCAAATTGTGTGACTGAGATCGAGTACAAGGTCCCTCCACAACGGAACTCTACCCCATCATTGTCAACTGGATCCGCTCTTGGATTAAGGACAAACGTGCTGTAAAATTCCATGATGTATTCATGCACGGAGTGAAGCCGAGTGCAAAGAGCCACTCGTAGTGGTCCGGTGACAATGTTGTTGAAGCGGTCTATTTGGTTTACTACTTCAAGGGTGTCCATGCACACTTGTCGGGGATTCTCTTCGAGCCTAGTTCTCTACACATCATACTACGCCTGAGCAGCCAACTCACTTGCGTTGAATCTAGTAAATTTCTTGGCCATCTGAAAGAAAACACACCAAATAATTAGTATGAAACAGTGAAATTTTCAAAGAAAACCGAAAAAAGTCGGATGAACACGCCCCTGTGTTCAGGGGATACGCCCCATGTTCGGCTGGATTTGGCTGGACACGACCCCGTGCTTGCTGAGCACGACCCCGTGCTTGCTGAGCACGACCCCGTGTCCAGGCCTCTGTTTCCCAAAATTCCCATTTTTCGACCCGGTCCTGAAAACTTGAAAATTTTTGGTCCAGTAGGGGCGGTTTTCCCCGAAAATGAAACCCCAAGTGCCATTTTCCCAAAACAAACCGTTTACCCCTTCAATTTCATCTTTTTCGGTTCAAAAACAAGGGTTTGGGGTTTTTGTGAGAAATCGGGCAAATCTACAAACAATACAAGTTGGTTTACTTCCTATAACACGTATCTAAACTAATGCTAACAAATTTATGCAAAAATTTGAGGTTCGATCCGGTTCAAGTTGAAGAACCGTAGATTTTCCCCAAATTTTGATGTTAATCTACATGCAAGTACTTAAACTAACTAATTATAAGGATAGAATCATACCTTGACGTTGTTAGAAGAAGGGGAAACGTTGAAATCTGCAGAAAATTTCACCGGAACCAGAGAGTTTTTGGGGAAACGGGGCGTGTGGAATGAAGAAACTGAACGAAAAAGGGGGTTTTATCCCGACAGTTGCGCGGACACGGCCCCGTGTTCGCTGAACACGACTCCGTGGGCGGGCGAATTTAACTTTTTTTAAGTGCTCGTGTGAGTGCCCTGTTTCCCAAAACTTGGTTTTAGAAATCTTACCAATTTAGATGTTTTCCCAATGTTCATAACTTACAAGGTACGATGTTGATGCTTGAACCTTCGTTTCATTCTTTGACCGTTTGAAGCGAGATTTCTTCCTCTTCATCCTAAATAAATCCTTGATAAAGCTTTAGCCTTTGGCCATTGACTTTGAATGGAATTCCATTCCGAGATTTAATTTCGACTGCACCGTGTGGGAAAATATGGGTGATGGAAAAAGGTCCTGACCACCTAGACTTTAATTTACCAGGAAATAATCGAAGTCGTGAATTAAACAATAGAACCTGATCTCCTACTCGAAATTCATTAGGTTTAATGTGTTTATCATGCAAATTTTTCATTCTTTCCTTATAAATTTCGGAGTTAGAGTATGCATAATTCCTTAATTCGTCTAATTCATTTAATTGGCAAAATCGATTCTTACCGGCAATTTCTAAGTCTAAGTTTACGTTTTTAATTACCCAGTAGGCCTTGTGTGCTATTTCTACTGGCAAATGACAACTTTTTCCATAGACGAGCTTATATGGGATTGTACCTATTGTTGTTTTGTACGCTGTTCGAAAAGCCCATAAAGCATCGTCTAATTTATCGGCCCATTATTTTTTATTTAACCCTATGGTTTTTTTCAAGTATTCTTTTTAAACCGCTATTAGTCACTTCGGCTTGTCCGTTTGTTTGAGGATGATATGCCGTTGAGACCCGGTGATAGACCCTATACCTTGTTAAGATTTTTTCAAGTTGATGGTTACAAAAATGGGTACCTCTATCACCTATTAATGCTTTTGGTGTTCCAAAATGAGATAATAATCTTCTCAGAAATCTTACCATGACTCTTCCATCGTTGGTTGGAAGTGCCTCGGCCACGGCCCCTTTAGACAAGTAATCTACCGCCACAAGTATATATTTGTTTCCTTTTGATGGTGGGAAAGGTCCCATAAAGTCGAGTCCCCACACATAAAAAATTTCACAAACAAGAATGCCATTTTGTGGAATTTCGTTTTTGGAAGAAATATTACGTGATCTTTGGCAAGCGTCACATGTCTTGACAAGACTTTGGGCGTCTTTGTAAATGGTTGGCCAATAAAATCTTAAATCAAATACCTTCCGTGCTGTACTAGCGGCACCATGATGTCCTCCGTATGGACCTTCATGACAATGGCGGAGAATTCTTCTTGCTTCACTACCATGTACGTATCGATGGATGAGTTGATCAACACACATTTTGAAAAGATAAGGATCTTCCAAAAAATAATGATTTACATCGGCAAATAATTTCTTTCTTTGATGATGTGGCCATCCTTTTGCGACTATACCGCTAGCTAGGTAGTTGGCATAGTCGGCGTACCATGGCTCTTCTCGGTATTCCACCATTTCCAGGGACTCCGTTGGAAATTTTTCATTGATTTGCTCGTCCCTGGTTGCCTCCAAAGCTGGATCTTCCAAGCGCGAAAGATGATCTGCTGCGGTGTTTTCTGCTCCTCTTTTGTCTTTTATTTCAATGTCAAATTCTTGGAGGAGTTGAATCCACCGAATCAAACGTGGTTTAGCATCATGTTTCTTGAAAAGATATCGAATGGCTGTATAAACTATCGTTTTAGAAAGAACAAGATAAGAACGGAATTTATCAAAAGAAAATACCACGGCTAGTAATTCCTTTTCTGTTGTTGTATAATTTTCTTGTGCATCATTAAGTGTTTTACTAGCGTAATAAACTGGGTGAAAATGCTTATCTTTTCTTTGTCCCAAGACGGCTCCAACTGCAAAGTAACTTGCATCACACATGATTTCGAAAGGTAATTTCCAATCAGACGCTATCATGAGAGGTGCATTGACTAGCATTTCTTTTAGGGTTAGAAATGCTTGGTTGCAATCCTTGTCAAAGATGAAAGAGGCATCTTTTTCAAGTAATTTTGTTAGAGGCCTTGAGATTTTGGAAAAGTCTTTGATAAATCGTCTATAAAATCTGGCATGCCCTAGGAAACTTCTGATAGCTCTAACGGAGGATGGGGGTGGTAATCGAGAAATGGTATATATTTTTGCTCGATCTACCTCCATTCCTTCGATTGAGATTTTGTGACTGAGTACTATTCCCTCTGTTACCATGAAATGGCATTTTTCCCAGTTAAGGGCGAGGTTAGTTTCCTCATATCGGGATAGCATTCGTTCAAGGTTATCGAGGCATTGGTCGTATGAATCTCCAAAGATAGAAAATTCGTCCATGAAGACTTCCATTGTCTTTTCTATCATATCATGGAAGATGGCCACCATGCAACGTTGAAAGGTTGCGGGGGCATTACATAGACCAAAAGGCATGCGTCGATAAGCAAAAGTTCCTTAGGGACATGTGAATGTTGTCTTTTCTTGGTCTTCGGGTGCTATCGAAATTTGAAAGTAACCTGAAAAACCATCTAAGAAACAATAAAATTTGTGACTGGATAATCTTTCTAGCATTTTATCAATACAAGGTAAAGGAAAGTGAACTTTCCTTGTTACCTCATTTAATCGACGATAATCTATACATACCCTCCATCCTGTGACGGTTCTTGTTGGTATTAATTCATTTTTATCATTAGTTATTACCGTCATACCTCCTTTCTTTGGAACTACTTGGACGGGACTTACTCAAGGACTATCGGAGATTGGGTAAATGAGTCCGGTGTCAAGTAATTTGATGACTTCGTTTTTAACCACTTCTTGGACATTTGGATTTACTCTACGTTGTGGCTGTATTACCGATTTATAGTCATCATTCATTAAAATTTTGTGCGTGCACATGGAAGGACTTATTCCTTTAATATATACAAGCTTCCAAGCGATCGCGTTTTTGTGTTTTTTCAAAAGTGTAATTAATTTTTCTTTTACTAAACTAGTTAATTTTGAAGAAATAATTACAGGTGATTTACCATCTTTGTCTAGAAAAGCATATTCCAAACCTTTTGGGAGTTCTTTGAGCTCAAGAGGTGGGTCTTTAGGAGACCCCTTATTTGGTTGCTCATTTCGATCAAGAACCACAAAGGTTTGTTCTATGGCGACCTATTCTTCAACAAAGTGGTCAATTTCTTCTCTTGTATCGGGTAATTCATCTTCATCTTCAATTAGGGGGTCATTATTGCCGAATGGATATTTCATTGAACGCTCAAGATCGACACTCTTTTTAAATGCCCCTAATTGAATAGATAAGTTGTTGTACTTCCGGTTTTTCAAGGCTTCGTGGGTCTTTACAAAAGGTCGTCCCAACACTAGAGGAGCATCATCAAGGATGAAAAAGTCGGTTGGGATTACCATTTGATTTGTTTGGACCAAGACATCCTCAACTATCCCTATTGATTTTATTACTTTCTGATTAGATAGAAAAATGGGTATTTGAAGCGGAGAAAAATCACCAATACTTAATTTTTCGAAAATGTAGTTTGGCATTATATTAACACAAAGATCTTTATTAATTGTAATATTACTAATAAAGGAATTTTGAAAAAAAACATGTAGCCGGTGTAATGTTAATTTCAAACGGATCTTCTTTTATTAGCACAATTTGATCATTTGTTAACTTAATGCTTACCGTTTCGTCAATTTTAGTGTTAGTGTTTAACTCTTTTAAAAACTTAGCATGAGTGGGTACTAAACAATGATTTTCGAAAGAAGGTGACAAGAGATTAATTTCTTCAAAATTAGACTCTTCTTGAGTTTTAACGTTATCGGACTCACCTTTTTCGTTGTTTAACTCATGTGTCGGCTTTTCACTTATTTGTTCTTCCATTTTACATTTTCAACTATCTCTTCTTTATTACAAATTAATTCTTCCCTTGCACAGGACTCCTCTTCCCTTGCGTGGGATTCTTTTATGCAGCGCTTGATAGTTTTAATGTGTTCTATTATCTTATCGGCTATGTGGGTGATAGAGTAAGAATCTGGATCCTCAAAGCTTGAATCCGGATGTTCAATCCTTGGAAACTCATAATACTCATATGTAGTAGATGGTTCACACCATTATTCCTCATTGTAAGTATATGATGGATAAAAGTCGTAACTTTGTTCTTCATAATACTCATATGAGGTGGGTTGTTCACGCCATGGCTCCTCATAGTAAGCATATGGAGGTGGAGGCTCATATCTTGGTTCCTCAAAGTATGAGTATGGAGGCTCATACCTTGGTTCCTCAAAATATGAGTATGAGGGAGAAGGTTCATACCTTGGGTCTTCATAGGATGTGTATGAAGTGAACGGCTCGTACCTGGGCTCCTCATAGTAGGTGTATGAAGTGGATGGTTCAAAGAGGTCACAATATTGTACTGAGTGAGCGTTACCACAAATGGTGCAATAGTCTTCCCTATAATCATCCTCCTCATAGGTGTAGTTGTAATCTCCTGAGTATTGATCCATAAGAACCACTCAGCAGACCACAACAGAGTCTCGAGACCAGAAAACAAAAAAAAAAACGGAAACAGAGGCTGGACACGGCCCCGTGTTCAGTGAGCACGGCCCGTGTTCAGGTTTTGTATCTGGGCGTTTTAATAAACGTGACTGGTTTTGTGCAGCACGGGGGCGTGTTCAGTGAGCACGACCCCGTGTTCAGACTCTGTATCTGGGAGTTTTAAAAAAAATGTGCAGCACGGCCCCGTGTTCAGTCTTCTATAAATGCAAAAACTAACTAAAATGCAGAAAAATGCGCGCGTTTTAAAAAGGTTTTGAAAAACTGATTAGGCCTCGATTTTAAGCTTTCTTAAAATCCTTGTGTCCCCGACAACGGCGCCAAAAACTTGATGTGTGCGGTGTTATATAGTTTTTAATGTATATTTTAAGCCCTTTCTAACACTTTAGTCAAGTTTTAAATTTATAAAACACGATATTTTACTAACACTAAACACACATATGGGCAAGTGCACCCATCGTGAGCGTAGTATAGCGTTGGTAAGATACTGAGGTCGTCTAAGGACACAAGAGCTTTTAGTACCGGTTTATCCTCAACCCTTAATCAAATCAAAAATTTAGAAAAAGGTTTTTAAACATGAAAATAAAAACTAAAAATGCTGAAAATAAAAATACAATAAAAACAGATAGACAAGATGAATCACTTGGATCCGACTCGCCTTTAGTTTAACCTTTGATGTTTTCCGCACTTTGCACTTTTTAAGAGATTATCTTAGTTATAGTAGTAGGCCCCTCTTTTGAAGGTGACGTTACCCTCAACCCAGTAGTTTGAGTCAGCAAGGATACAATCCTAAAGGGTTGGATTATTGGAAGATAATTAATTAAGTTATTAATGCGTAATGTGGGGATCAAGCCATTCGCACCCACGCCATCCAAAACCAGTGGGTATTGAAGGAGGTCCTAGTAAGCTTGACCCAGATACTTGCAGAATCTATACACTGAACAAGGCAAGAACCTTACCAGACCATTCCCTTAACCCCCGACCAGGTAGCCAACATTTCTCCATATAGACCGTGGAGATATCAATGGTGTAAATCTTTTATTTTATATAGACAGTAAAATAAAGCCAAGACACCACGGAGATATGAATGCTCCTTTTCACCTCGTGGAGTATGATGTTCATCGTGTTGATCTACCTATCGTTTTCTTGCAGGATATACCCGCACCCCGTCCAGGGGAAGGCACTTCAGGCCAGCAGCCTAGTCATGACCCTCATGTTTCAGCAGCTTATACACATTCCCTAGTCTGCACCTTTTGCTCCTTTTACTACTTCACCACTGGATGAGCCATTCAGATGGTTCCCACCTTATACCATGCCGATTTCGGACCCCTACCATCCCTCACAGTTTGTTGGTTATACACGGGATGAGTTGCTTTTATCCCTTCAGCTCCAGTATGAGATCATGAGTCGCATGATTTTGGAGCTTGAGATGACACCGCGTCCTTTACCATGTCCTTGTCAGCCTGCTTTTGTTCCCCCTCGTTCATCACCGTCTCCATTTTCACACCCACCTGGACCTCTCACTCCATTTCTAGAGTTTGATGCTCGATTTCTTACGGTCGAGCAGCAGATCAGTTATCTGTTACGTCATGTATATGAGCTTGAGGAGGAGGTTGTGCATGTGCGCAACTTGCTTTTCTTTCCTCCACCACCATAAGCATAGTTGGTTTTTGGTTTTATGTAGGTTGCTTTGCTTTTGTTGAGAGCACCACTGTTGAGTCGAGCTTGCGAAGCCTTTTGGAGACCACCTTTTCATTGTATGACGTTTATAGATTGGTAGACTTATTGGACAAGGGCAGTGTGACCTTGTGTTCCTTTTGATATGATACACTTTGTAAAACAAGTAACAATATTTTGTGGTAAATGATTAATGAAAGCTCAATCGTCATGTTCTCATTTAATACGTTGTTAATTTACATGTTTGTAATTTGATTGTGATGCTAAATGACATGCTTGCTATGATAAATGCTATTATATAGGTACTATATAGTCATTATACGAATAAGACCAGACCTATACACTCTTCTTTTAGAAGATGCCTCCTCGAAGGAACACTCAGTTGCCCACAATAGAGGCATAACTGCAAGAACGGATTTCATAGGCAATCGCAGAACATGAGGCCCTACGCTCTGAACACAGCGGAGGTAGCTCAGGAAATAACCCACTTCACGGTAATGTTTAAGTCACCTAAGACACATTACGATACGTTTGGACATTCCATGTGCGTTTACTAATGCTTGCTGTGAATGATGTTGCTTGTACATGCTGTACTTACAAGCAGTTCCTAGACAGCAAGTGATGTGTGCGGTGTTATATAGTTTTTAATGTATATTTTAAGCCCTTTTTAACACTTTAGTCAAGTTTTAAATTTATAAAACACGATATTTTACTAACACTAAACACACATATGGGCAAGTGCACCCATCGTGAGCGTATTATAGCGTTGGTAAGATACCGAGGTCGTCCAAGGACACAAGAGCTTTTAGTACCGGTTTATCCTCAATGTCTAATCAAATAAGAAATTTAGAAAAAGGTTTTTAAACATGAAAATAAAAACTAAAAATGCTGAAAATAAAAATAAAATAAAAACAGATAGACAAGATGAATCACTTGGATCCGACTCGCCTTTAGTGTAACCTTTGATGTTTTTCGCACTTTTTCACTTTTTAAGAGATTATCTTAGTTATAGTAGTAGGCCCCTCTTTTGAAGGTGATGTTACCCTCAACCCAGTAGTTTGAGTCAGCAAGGACACAATCCTAAAGGGTTGGATTATTGGAAGATAATTAATTAAATTATTATTGCGTAATGTGGTAGGCCCCTCTTTTGAAGGTGACGTTACCCTCGGTTAAGTGGTTTGAGTCAGCAGGGATACAATCCCAAGTAGCCGGGTTAATGTATTAATAGTAGTTTACATATGAGGGGATCAACCCATTCGCACCCCCGCCATCCAATACCAGTGGGTATTGAAGGAGGTCCTAGTAAGCTTGACCCAGGTCCTTGCAGGATCTATACACTGAACAAGGCAAGAACCTTACCAAACCATTCCCTTAACCCCCGACCAGGTAGCCAACATATCTCCATATAGACCTTGGAGATATGAATGGTGTAAATCTTTTATTTTATATAGACAGTAAAATAACGCCAAGACACCAATGACAAATGATAAGGAAGTTTCACCTTCAACATAAGAAACTAGTTATTAAAGTCATTAATACAAAACCAAATAAAAAGTGCGAAAAGATTAAAAAACAAAAGTATTACACTAAATGCTTGTTTTCACCAAGTGATGTAAGAGACTTAGGCAAACATGGCCTTTGATTGTCAAGAACTCTTACTATCAATCTTGGATCCCGAGACTACTACACACACTCTATGATGGATGATGGATGATGGTGGTGGATGTGGGTGTTGTGATGGTGGTGGAGTGTGGAGTGTGGGTGAAGTGGGAGAGAGGTGGTTTGTCAAGGGTTGCCTTTGAAATGAACCAAGCACCCCTATTTATAGCCTACACAGAAGCCCAGACATGGCCCCGTGTCCGGTGGGCACGACCCCATGTCCATCCACTTTCTCTTTCTTCATTTAATGCAGTTTGTCTGTATTAGTTGACCATGCCCCCGTGTCTGCTGGGCATGGCCCCGTGTGCAGAAGCGTATCTGTACTATCAACATTTGCTTGGATTCTGCAAATCTTAGCATTGACCACGGCCGTGTGGAGCTGGGCACGCCCCCGTGTTGGGAAATAGAAGCTTCTACGCTTTTGTCTTTTCTGCAGACGCTTGGGCACGTCCCCGTGTCCACTGGGCACGGCCCCGTGTCCGCTAGGCACGGGGTGTGTTCAGCCCTCTGATATCTTGTTTTTGCTTGGGAAGATGCTGTCGAGGGGTTGGGCATGCCACGTTTATCCATTTTCTTGTATTTGTGTTAGATTTAGCTGTATTTTTGCTTCTTTGTTCATTTATGCTCATTTGATCCTGAAAATACAAAAGAAAGACAAAAGCATACTTTTTCCAACATTAGTACTAAAAAGGGTTAGTTTTATGCCTCATTTGATGTAATTTATATGTTGCATTTTACACACATCAGCAAGCCTCTGAACTTTGACGGCACTGGAGGTGCTGTAGCTTTTGTAAGATGGGCTGAGAAGACAGATTCTGTGCTGCGAATGAGCAAGTGTGCGCCGGAGCATAAGTCACTTACATTTCTGGACTATTTCTAGATGGAGCCATGTCGTGGTGGAACCTTCAGGTTCTGTGACAACCCTCATGAATACATGTATCCGTACGATTAATTAATATTAAATTGTGCTTAATGACTGTGCTTAATTACAACTGATGACGTAACTGCATTTTTCAGCAAAATTCAGGTTTTTTTTTATCATACTAGTCTTGTGCAGAAAATTGACTAAATGGTCCTGAATGCTTTCCTAAGTGTTGGGAATTTAAAGTGTTACAAAAAGATACATAAAGGACACTATACGGAATAACTTAGCACTTTATCAGAACGGTATCTAACCGAACAAACGGACATTACCCGGAACACTAAAATATTGCAAAAAGCATTGTTTCACTTTTTCTGAGCTAGTCATGGTTCCCGAGTACTATAACACACTACATAATACATGTAACACACTAAACACCAGACTTTTACCACATAACCTTCCACTAACTAAATTAGTTACCACAAATTACATTTACCCCCCCCCCTATTGTAACCGTCCGCTAAGGGACCCCACTCAAAGATTTCAATCTTCCTAATATCTTCCATATTATTCACCTTGGGATTATGTAGATATTGCTTGTACTTCCCTTGACACATTGACCACTAGACATTAGAATTTGATTTATAAATTACCACTATCATTATTATCATTCATCACAACACACTTTCTTCCTCCTCTACATATAAGCTACGGCCGAAACCCCCTTCAAACACACCAACCATTTTCATTTTTAATTCATACAATCCAAGCTTGTCTTGAGGTGATACAAGGTGATTTACGAGGCTCGGTGCTCACGGATCTTGAAGGGCCTCCTTTACAACCTTTTATCCACTAATTTTTCTCCATTGATCTTCCCTAGCTTTAAGCTAGTAGTAAGACTTCTTTTGATCCTTGTTTACTTCATATTTTTGGTGGTTAATAGATTTATTATGATGAAATAACTAGAACACTAAAAGACTTGAATTTTGAATCATGAAACATAAGCCTAAATAAGATGAAACATGATGAAATAATGCTAGTATGTGGTTGTTTTGAATATGTATGATGTTTGCTTGATGATTACTAGTAATAGGATGATTGATCATCATATGGAACTTGTTAGAGCATGAATAAAAACATGGTTTAACAAGTTAGAGATGATTATGTGTGGTCATAAAATAATCATCTTCTTATTTAAACATGAACTTGAAAGTAAAAATGATGTTTTTTACAAAGTAATAAACCTAGTGAACTAGTAAACTTGTAAACCCGAGGCTTGTGAATGATTTTTCTAAACAAACCAAGTTTAAAAGACGGTTTTTTAAAGATCATGATTCTTACATATACTTACACTATTTTTGGAAATAAAATAAGTATATGGATGCTAGTGAAACATGAAAATATTGTAAACAAATATTTTTGTAAAATGAGTTCACAAGTTGTGAACATCTAGAAATCCCGAGAATGAGATTTTAACAAAAGTAAATACACTTTGGAGGGTAACTGAACCCACTAAACACCCCACTAAGTTACTACGCGTTTTTATAAAACATCAAGTTCATGTTGTGTTACAAATAAGAATAGTTTTGCACTTGGTAAGTGTAATATTGTTTAGAGTGTGGTTGTTGATTGATTTGAATGATTTTTGGAAAAGAAAATGATATGCTATTTACCATGGACACCTCCATTTACAAAGGAAACTATGGCGAAATTTTCTAAAAAAATTTCAACACATAGAAAATATTTTCTAACAAGTGTTACAAGTGTATTTTTAACTATGATCTTCCGCAAAAGTCAGGGTGTGACATTAGAATTGTGTGGTACGTGATAGAAGTAATGAGTAGATAAACCGTACGTAGGATACGTATTATGCATGCACGTGAAACCGATTGTTATCTGTACCATGTTAGGACGTGCTTAATTCCTGATTATTAGAGTAACTAATCAAACCGAGCAAACCAAGGTGAGTTCACTCTCTTTTTAAGGCATGGGATTCCCGGTGGTTGGGAATGGGTTAAAGAACTAAAACGGAACCTGCATATCCTCCTTGGGTAGGATATGTACCGCCATCCTCCATGGGTAGGATGCCAATATTAATCCTGCGTATTCTCCTTGGGTAGAATACGTACGTTCGTCCTCCTTGGGGACAACAACCTTAAAACTTACTTGACAAAACTCTTTCATTAAGTCCCTCATTTTTATATCGACTTAATAACCGGGCTAATGGCGATCGGGTCATTAGTTAATAGCGCTATTAGGGTTGACAAGCCTCACACCGTGCCGTAGGACGGGTGTGTACTAATGGATCTGGGCATTCAGTCAATGATGATAGACATTGACTTAGGACGCAACTTACTTTCGTCAGTTGTCGATATGGTAACGGTCTAGTGGTTCACATGGGGAAGCCCCCACTGATTATGGATATGGTTTGGGGAAAAACAAAGATACTGGTTAACTCGTGGTTTACGAAACAACTTATGGTTTTCAAAAAAAACTTTTAAAACTAAACAACCAACTGTGAACTCGCTTAACTTTGTTGTTGACTCCTTGTTACATGCCTTGCAGGTCGTTAGGTATTTATGGAGCTTGCACGAGGAGACGTGATCGTTGTGGGGCATGGACAGTGGTGTGCCATGCTAAACATTTAAACTTTATGAACTTATTGAACTTATGTTTTGGTTTTACGTCTTATGCTTCCGCTGTTTAATTTGAACTTGGTTAACTTGTTTTTGAACACCAATTATATTGCGTGGTTGGATTTTATCTATTTTAAATACATTGTTCAATATGATTGGTGGCTTGATCCTGGTCAGTCACGCCTCCAAGCGGTGATACTCCGCAAGTGGATTTTTGGGGGTGTGACAGATTGGTATCAGAGCCATTGGTTATAGTGAACTTGGTTTTAAAAAGGGAAAAGCTTTTTTTGACAAAACCATACTATAACCTGTTCAGTGCTCAACGATCCCCAACGACGCTTCGCTCCACGTGCAAGACTCGACACAATAAGTGGTATGATTTATGTTTATATTGTCTGTTAGATAGTTCACATAGTGCACTAGTTAACGTGATAACTGCTATTTGAACCTTGTGTGCTTACTCTTTTCTGTCATCCCACGCTTATGCACCTTCGCGACACTTTTTTCACTTACGTTTGCTTCGTTGTGAAGATCATGAGTGGGCGTTTGAACTTGACTCAAGCCCAGCTGACGGCTCTAATCAACGAACGAGTGACTGAGGCACTCGCAGCTGTCCCTGCAGGAGGTATAACCTGCCATATCAACCCATCTTAGGACGTTTAGATCCTACCCTCGCGAACCAACTCTTGTGCTTAACCTTGTCTTTTATTCTCGTGCAATAGGTCAACATGCTCAGCCTCCCGTATGTACGTTCAAAACATTCATGGATTGCCGACCTAGTACTTTCAGCGGCACAGAAGGAGCTGTAGGTCTTCTTCACTGGTTCGAGAAGATTGAGTATGTTTTTGAGATGTGTGAATGCCCTGAAGCTCGTAGGGTGAAATTTGCTACTGGAACACTCGAAGGTGTTGCGTTAACCTGGTGGAAAGCACAGGTTCAACTGCTAGGGCTGGCGGTTGCTAATGCCACCCCATGGAACGACTTCAAAGATTTGATCAAAGAAGAGTACTGTAGTCATGACGACATCCACAAGCTAGAGGTGGAATTTCTCAATTTGAAGATGACGGGGTCTGAAATCGAGGCATACACAAAGAGATTGAACGAACTAGCTATCTTGTGTCCCACTATGGTGGATCCTCCTATCAAATGTATCGAGCTGTACCTTATGGGTTTGGTGCCAGAAATTCAGAGCCACGTGACCTTAGCTAATCTTGGCACCATTCAGCAAATCATCCGGTTGGCTCATCGTCTCACTGATCAGGCAGTTGAGCAGAACAAGCTGCCCAAGCGTATTAGCGCTACTACTACTTCTGATGCTCCCAGTGATAACAAGCGCAAGTGGGATGGAAATTCGGGCAAGGGTTCTACTTCAGTTCAGTCTCAGTCCCAACAGCGAAAGACAGATGAGTACAGGAGCCCCAGTCAGCAGTCTTCTGGGAATCAAGGTCAGGGTGGATACAAGGGAAATCACCCTAAGTGCAATCGATGTAATTTGCACCACAGCGGGCCGTGCAACAAGGGTCGTTGTCAGAGATGTAACAAACTGGGTCATGAAGCCAAGGATTGCAGGAGCTCACGTCCTGAGAATCAGAGTCATTAACAGCAGCCACAAGCTCCACAGAATCAGCAGCAGCAACAACAGGGTAACAAGGGATGCTATCAGTGTGGTGTTGAAGGTCACTTCAAGAGAAACTGCCCCCAGTTGAACCAGAAACAGAACAACAACAACAATCAGGGGAACAGAAACAACAATGGGGGAAACAATGATGGCAATGGAGCCAGGGGACGTGTTTTCATGCTGGGTCAGGGTGACGCAAGGAACGATCCCAACGTTGTGATGGGTAAGTTTCGTCTGGATGACTTCTTTGTTACTGTTTTATTTGATTTGGGTGCCGATACTAGTTATGTGTCCTTAAAGTTATCCAAATGCTTAAGAGCACTCCAACACTTTTGAACCCCAAACACACGGTAGAACTAGCAAACGGTAAAAGTCTTGAAGCCACACACATAGTTAAGGGTTGTAACCACGTCTTAGCTGGTCAGACCTTCTCTATCGATCTTATTCCTATCGTACTTAGTAGTTTCGACGTCGTTATTGGGATGGATTGGCTATCTCAACATCAAGCGGGAGATTATTTGCAAGGAGAAAATCGTCCGTATTCCTCGTTCTGGTGAAGAACCTCTCATGATTCATGGCGACAAGAGTGGTGCTGTTGTGGGCATCATCTTTTTCCTTAAGGCCCAGAAGTGTTTGCGAAAGGGCCACACTGCTATCCTAGCCCTCGTTTCTGATACATCCTCGAAAGAAAAAAAGATAGAAGACATACCTATTGTACGTGATTTTCCTGAGGTATTTCCTGAGGAATTACCTGGTCTTCCGCCTCATCGGCAAGTTGAATTTCAAATCGAGCTAGCTCCTGGAGCAGCGCCCATAGCTCGAGCACCTTATCGTTTATCTCCATTAGAACTTGAAGAACTATCCACGCAACTACAAGAACTCTTGGAAAAGGGTTTCATACGTCCTAGCTCTTCGCCTTGGGGAGCACCAGTGTTATTCGTGAAGAAGAAAGACGGTACCTTCAGAATGTGTATTGACTACCGCGGACTCAACAAGGTGACCGTAAAGAATCGTTATCCTCTCCCACGCATTGATGACTTATTCGACCAGTTGCAAGGTCGAGTTTTTACTCAAAGATTGACCTGAGGTCAGGCTACCATCAACTGAGAGTCCAAGACGAGGATATCTCTAAGACAGCATTCAGGACTCGGTATGGGCACTACGAGCTTCTGGTTATGCCTTTTGGATTAACGAATGCACCTGCGGTCTTCATGGATCTCATGAACAGAGTGTGAAAGCCTGACCTGGATAAGTTTGTCATTGTATTCATCGACGACATCCTAATCTATTCTAAGACTCAGGAGGAACACGAACGACACCAGAGACTTATTTTGGAACTCCTTCGAACAGAGCAGTTGTATGCCAAATTTTCAAAATGTGACTTCTGGCTTTGCGAAGTCCATTTTCTAGGCCACGTGGTAAACAAGGATGGGATTCATGTGGATCCATCCAAGGTCGACTCGATCAAGAACTGGCCTGCACCCCGTACACCAACAGAAATCCGCCAATTCTTGGGTTTGGCAGGATATTACGGAAAGTTTATCAAGGATTTCTCAAAGATTGCGCAACCTCTCACTTCACTGACTCAGAAGGGTGTCACCTATCGTTGGGGTGATGTACAGGAGTCCGCATTTCAGCACTTAAAAGATAGACTTTGTAGCGCGCCTATCCTCTTATTTCCTGAAGGCACAGATAATTTTGTGGTTTATTGCGACGCTTCCATCCAAGGACTTGGTTGCGTGTTGATGCAATGTGACAAGGTCATTGCCTACGCATCGCGCCAACTTAAAGTTCACGAAAGGAACTACACTACGTACGACTTGGAATTGGGAGCAGTTGTTTTCGCACTTAAGATATGGAGACATTACCTGTACGGTACCAAGTGCACCATTTACACCGATCACAGGAGTCTCGAGCATATCTTCAAGCAAAAGGAGTTAAACATGCGACAACGCCGATGGGTCGAGCTCTTGAACAATTATGAATGCGCTATCAAATACCTTCCGGGCAAGGCCGATGTTGTGGCCGACGCCCTCAGTCGAAAGGATACTACACCTAAGCGTGTGCGTGCGTTACGACTTACCATCCAATCTAGTCTTCCTACTCAGATACGAGATGCTCAGGTTGAAGCATTGAAAGCAGAGAACATCAGGGCTGAGTCCTTACGAGGATCAAGGAAACGGTTAGAACAAAAGGAAGTCAGCGCTTACTATGTAACAGGGCGCATCTGGGTCCCACTTTACGGAAACTTACGCGAGCTTTTGATGGATGAAGCGCACAAGTCTCGTTACTCAGTACATCCTGGTTCGGATAAGATGTACCACGACTTAAAGACTACATACTGGTGGCCTAGCATGAAAGCCAACATAGCAACCTACGTCAGTAAATGCTTCACTTGTGCGAGAGTCAAGATTGAATATTAGAAACCATTAGGCCTACTCCAACAACCAGAGATCCCGAAATGGAAATGGGAGCAAATTTCCATGGATTTCGTTACTGGCCTGCCTAGATCTCAACACGGAAATGATACCATTTGGGTGATCGTGGATCGACTGACCAAGTCTGCACATTTTCTGGCTATCAAGGAAATGGATATGTTTTCTACTCTAGCAGACGTCTACCAAAAGGAAGTAGTATCAAGGCACGGAGTGCCAACCTCCATCATTTCTGATCGTGACTCACGTTTTACATCTGAGTTGTGGCAAGCTATGCACAAGTCCTTTGGCTCTCGATTAGACATGAGCACGGCATATCATCCACAGACGGATGGGCAATCTGAACGCACCATCCAAACCCTTGAAGACATGCTTAGGGCATGTGTAATAGACTTTGGTAATGGCTGGGAAGAACACCTCCCGTTAGTGGAGTTTTCGTATAACAACAGTTACCACACCAGTATCCAGGCCGCTCCGTTCGAGGCATTGTACGGACGGAAATGCCGATCACCCCTTTGTTGGGCAGAGGTTGGCCACAGTCAAATCACTGGCCCAGAACTTGTAGTAGATACACCCGAGAAGATTGCTCAGATACGACAACAAATGGCGGCAGCTCGTGACTGTCAGAAAAGCTATGCTGATAAGCGAAGGAAACCACTCGAGTTCCAGG
This sequence comes from Helianthus tuberosus, assembly GCA_030545235.1. Taxonomy (NCBI): domain Eukaryota; kingdom Viridiplantae; phylum Streptophyta; class Magnoliopsida; order Asterales; family Asteraceae; genus Helianthus; species Helianthus tuberosus. The sequence continues at coordinate 3,968,976 of CM060417.1, forward strand.
TTGGGGATCGAGTGCTACTTAAAGTCTCACCTTGGAAAGGTGTAGTTCATTTTGGCAAACGAGGCAAACTCAACCCGCGGTATGTTGGACCCTTCGGAATCATTGAGAAAATTGGCAAGGTGGCCTACAAGCTGAATCTACCAGCAGAACTCAGCGGAATTCACAATGTTTTCCATGTGTCGAAACTGAAGAAGTATCTGTCAGATGGGACCCTCATAGTTCCTCTCAAAAAGCTCACTATCGACGATCAGCTGCGATTCGTCGAGGAACCAGTAGAGATTACTGATCGAGATGTTAAGGTTCTCAAGCGTTCCAGAATACCTCTTGTTCGAGTTCATTGGAACTCCCGTCGTGGCCCAGAATATACCTGGGAACAAGAAGACCAAATGAAACTCAAGTATCCCGAGTTGTTTAGGAAAAGTGCAACCACTACTGAGGCTGAAGCTACTTCAGAATTTCGGGACGAAATTCCAAACCAACGGGGGGATGATGTGACACCCCAGGAAAACCAGGTAACCACGCAACCTAAATTTCGGGACGAAATTTTCTTAACAGGGGGAGAATGTGACAACCCTCATGATTACATATATCCGTACGATTAATTAATATTAAATTGTGCTTAATGACTGTGCTTAATTACAACTGATGACGTAACTGCATTTTTCAGCAAAATTAAGCTTTTTTTAACATACTAGTCTTGTGCAGAATATTGACTAAATGGTCCTGAATGCTTTCCTAAATGTTGGGAATTAAAAGTGTTACAAAAAGATACATAAAGGACACTATACGGAATAACTTAGCACTTTATCAGAACGGTATCTAACCGAACAACCGGACATTACCCGCAACACTAAAATATTGCAAAAAGCATTGTTTCACTTTTTCTGAGCTAGTCATGGTTCCCGAGTACTATAACACACTACATAATACATGTAACACACTAAACACTAGACTTTTACCACATAACCTTCCACTAACTAAATTAGTTACCACAAATTACATTTACCCCCCCTCCCCCCCCCCCCTTATTGTAACCGTCCCCTAAGGGACCCCACTCAAAGATTTCAATCTTCCTAATATCTTCCATATTATTCACCTTGGGATTATGTAGATATTGCTTGTACTTCTCTTGACACATTGACCATTGGACATTAGAATTTGATTTATAAATTACCACTATCATTTTTATCATTCATCACAACACACTTTCTTCCTCCTCTACATATAAGCTACGGCCGAAACCCCTTCAAACAAACCAACCATTTTCATTTTTAATTCATACAATCCAAGCTTGTCTTGAGGTGATACAAGGTGATTTAGGAGGCTCGGTGCTCACGGATCTTGAAGGACCTCTTTTACAAGCTTTTATCCACTCATTTTTCTCCATCGATATTCCCTAGCTTTAAGCTAGTAGTAAGACTTCTTTTGATCCTTGTTTACTTCATATTTTTGGTGGTTAAGAGATTTAATATGATGAAATAACTAGAACACTAAAAGACTTGAATCTTGAATCATGAAACATAAGCCTAAATAAGATGAAACATGATGAAATAATGCTAGTATGTGGTTGTTTTGAATATGTATGATGTTTGCTTGATGATTACTAGTAATAGGATGATTGATCATCATATGGAACTTATTAGAGCATGAATAAAAGCATCGTTTAACAAGTTAGAGATGATTATGTGTGGTCATAAAATAATCATCTTCTTATTTAAACATGAACTTAAAAGTAAAAATGATTTTTTTACAAAGTAATAAACCTAGTGAACTAGTAAACTTGTAAACCCGAGGCTTGTGAATGATTTTTCTAAACAAACCAAGTTTAAAAGATGGTTTTTGAAAGATCATAATTCTTACATATACTTACACTATTTTTGGAAATTAAATAAGTATATGGATGCTAGTGAAACATGAAAATATTGTAAACAAATATTTTTGTAAAATGAGTTCACAAGTTGTGAACATCTAGAAATCCCGAGAATGAGATTTTAACAAAAGTAAATACACTTTGGAGGGTAACTAAACCCACTAAACACCCCACTAAGTTACTACGCGTTTTTATAAAACATCAAGTTCATGTTGTGTTACAAATAAGAATAGTTTTGCACTTGGTAAGTGTAATATTGTTTAGAGTATGGTTGTTGATTGATTTGAATGATTTTTGGAAAAGAAAAAGATATGCTATTTAGCATGAACACCTCCATTTACAAAGGAAACTATGGCGAAATTTTCTAAAAAAATTCCAACACATAGAAAATATTTTCTAACAAGTGTTACAAGTGTATTTTTAACTATGATCTTCCGCAAAAGTCAGGGTGTGACATTAGAATTGTGTGGTACGTGATAGAAGTAATGAGTAGATAAACCATACGTAGGATACGCATTATGCATGCACGTGAAACTAGTTGTTATCTGTACCATGTTAGGACGTGCTTAATTCCTGATTATTAGAGTAACTAATCTAACCGAGCAAACCAAGGTGAGTTCACACTCTTTCTAAGGCGTGGGATTCCCGGTGGTTGGGAATGGGTTAAAGAACAAAAATGGAACCTGCATATCCTCCTTGGGTAGGATATGTACCGCCATCCTCCATGGGTAGGATGCCAATATTAATCTTGCGTATTCTCCTTGGGTATAATACGTACGTTCGTCCTCCTTGGGTAGGACAACAACCTTAAAACTTACTAGACCAAACTCTATCATTAAGTCCCTCATTTTTATATCGACTTAATCGCCGGGCCAATGAAGAGCGGGTCATTAGTTAATAGCGCTATTAGGGTTGACAAGCCTCACACCGTGCCGGTAGGACGGGCGTCTACTAATGGATCTGGGCACTCAGTCAATGATGATAGACATTGACTTAGGGCACAACTTACTTTCGTCAGTTGTCGATATGGTAACAATCTAGTGGTTCACATGGGGAAGCCCCCACTGATTATGGATATGGTTTGGGGAAAAATAAAGATGCTGGTTAACTCGTGGTTTACGAAACAACTTATGGTTTTCAAAACAAACTTTTAAAACTAAACAACCAACTGTGAACTCGCTCAACTTTGTTGTTGACTCCTTGTTACATGCCTTGCAGGTCGTTAGGTATTTATGGAGCTTGCACGAGGAGACGTGATCGTTGTGGGGCATGGACAGTGGTGTGCCATGCTAAACATTTAAACTTTATGAACTTATGTTTTGGTTTTACGTCTTATGCTTCCGTTGTTTAATTTGAACTTGGTTAACTAGTTTTTGAACACCAATTATATTGCGTGGTTGGATTTTATCTATTTTAAATACATTGTTCAATATGATTGGTGGCTTGATCCTGGTCAGTTACGCCTCCAAGCGGTGATACTCCGCAAGTGGATTTTTGGGGGTGTGACAGGTTCAGACTCTAGGTGAGGCTGCAGCGTATGCTATGACGTGGGATGAGATGAAAGAGATGATGAGCAAGAAGTACTGTTCAAGGGCTGAAATTCAGAAGTTGGAAACCGAGTTTTGGAATCTGAAAATGGATGGTCCTAAGATCACTGAGTACATGCAGAAATTTCGTTATTTGTCTCGTGTTGTCCCATACATGGTAGAGCCAGAGTTCAAGCGAGCCGAACGTTTCATTTGGGGATTGGCACCACAAATACTGAGCATGGTGACTACTTCTAAGCCTCCAACAATTACTGAAGCCATCGACTTGAGTGTGGCACTGACTTAAGAAGCGATCTGTTTGGGCAAGTTTTCATTCACTGAGCAGAAGAAGAAAGAGACTCATGTGGAGTCATCTGGAGAGAACAAAAGGAAGTTCTCAAATTTCAAGAAGGGTACCCAAGGAAACAACAGTGGTACTAACAAGCGTAAAGATGCTAACCCACCAGCCGAGTTCAGGACTGGTGCTGCAAGTTCTGAGAACAAAGGAAAAGAATACATGGGTACTCTGCCCAAGTGTGATATTTGCCAGCATCATCACACAGGACGATGTAGGTATGGGAAATGTGAGAACTGTGGCAAGGTAGGGCATGCCAGGGAGGCATGCTGGTACGGTGCTGGACGAAGGAATGGAGGATCTGGTGGAAATGGTAATGGAAACCGCAACAGTAATGGGAATCAGACTGGAAATCGCAATCAAGGAGGAAATGGAAACTTCGGTGGAAATGGAAATCGTGGTTGTTTTGGGAATCAGGCTGGTAACGGAAACCGTTGAGCAAACAACAACCAGGGCGGAAATGGAAATGGAAGTGGTCGCGGCCAAGGTTGTTTTGGTTGTGGTGATGTAGGGCACTTCAAGCGGGATTGCCCAAAGAACAACCAAGCCCAGGGAAGAGTATTCAACATTGTTGCTAGGGAAGCTCGCCAAGATCCGAACGTAGTCACTGGTACGTTCCTTATCAATCAACATTTTGCATCTGTGCTATTTGATACTGGTGTCGACTATAGCTTCGTATCCCTAGAATTTAAGGATATACTTGGGTTAGTTGCCAGTAAGTTAGATATCCCGTATTCAATAGAACTAGCTAATGGGAAGCTAGTAGAAGCAATCGAAGTGATTAGAGGCTGTGTAATAGAGCTGGGAAAGCGTGAGTTTACGTTTGATTTGCTGCCAGTAGAATTGGGAAGTTTTGACGTAGTAGATGGAATGGATTGGTTGTCAAGCAACCGAGCTGAGATCGTATGCCATGAGAAGATTATCCGCATCCCGATGTCGAATGAAGAGACGATCGTGATTCATGGGGAGAAGCATGATACGCCTCTACGGATTATCAGTTGTTTGAAGGCCCGAAAGTTTTTGCGGAAAGGATGTGCTGCCTTCTTGGCTCACGTAGTCGATAAAGAAGCCAAAGAACCGAAGCTCGAAGATATCCCTGTAGTGAGGGAATATCCTGAAGTCTTCCCCGAAGACTTTCTAGGACTACCTCAACAACGACAAGTTGAATTCCATATTGACTTGGTTCCAGGTGACGCGCATGTAGCCAAGGCACCTTATCGACGTGCGCCTTCAGAGATGCAAGAGTTGTCGACGCAGCTTCAGGAGCTATTGGACAAGGGATTCATTAGACTAAGCTTCTCGCCTTGGGGAGCTCCAGTTCTATTTGTCAAGAAGAAGGACGGTAGTTTTCGTATGTGCATTGACTACCGGGAGCTGAACAAGCTAACCATCAAGAAATGGTATCCTTTTCTGAGGATTGATGATCTGTTCGATCAACTTCAAGGTTCGACTTACTACTCCAAGATCGATCTTCGATCAGGTTATCACCAGCTGCGAATTCAAGAAGAGAGTATACCGAAGACTGCCTTTAGAACTCGTTATGGACATTATAAGTTTCTAGTGATGCCATTTGGTTTGACAAATGCGCCGGCAGTGTTTATGGACTTGATGAACCGAGTTTGCAAGCCATATATCGATAAATTCGTGATTGTATTTATCGACGATATTTTGATCTATTCCCGGTCGAAGGAGGAGCATGAGCAACACCTTAGAGCTATTTTAGAGCTGCTAAAGAAGGAGCAGCTCTTTTCCAAGTTCTCAAAGTGCGAGTTCTGGTTGCGTAAGGTACAGTTCCTTGGTGACGTGGTAAACGAGGATGGAATTCATGTGGATCCCACCAAGATTGAGGCGATTAAGAATTGGGAAACTCCGAAGACGCCAACCGAGATCCGACAGTTTTTGGGCTTAGCAGGGTATTATCGCAGATTCATTGAGGATTTTTCAAAAACCGCTCAACCGCTGACCTCCCTTACTCAAAAGGATAAGAAGTATGAATGGGGAGACAAACAAGAGGAAGCTTTTCAGCTGCTCAAGAATAAGCTTTGCGATGCACCTATTTTATCCCTACCCGAAGGCACCGATGACTTCGTGGTCAAATGTGACGCCTCGTGTCAGGGATTGGGCTGTGTGCTAATGCAGCGACAAAAGGTTATCGCTTATGCTTCGTGCCAATTGAAGGTTCATGAGAAGAACTACACCATGCATTATTTGGAATTAGGCGCAGTGGTGTTTGCTTTGAAGATTTGGCGGCATTACCTTTATGGTACCCGATGTACGATCTTTACAGATCACAAGAGCCTCCAGCACATATTCGATCAGAAAGAGCTCAACATGAGACAGTGACGTTGGGTAGAGCTGTTAAATGATTATGATTGCGAAATCAAATATCATCCAAGAAAGGCGAATGTGGTGGCAGACGCCTTGAGTCAAAAAGAGAGGATTAAGCCCATTAGGGTTAGGGCTTTGGAGATGATTGTTCAGACAGACCTCTCATTGCGTGTCCGTGCTGCATAGAGAGAAGCTCTTAGGAAAGAAAACATTAAGGCTGAATATCTCCGTGGGATGGAGAAAAAGTTGGTACCCAACGAGGAAGGAACCTTGTGTTTTATGGGAGGAATTTAGGTTCCACTTTTTGGGGGTCTTAGAGATGTCATTTTTGATGAAGCTCATAAATCAAGGTACTCGATCCATCCAGGATCTGACAAGATGTACCAAGATTTGAAGGATTATTACTGGTGGCCAAGACTTAAGGGCGACGTGGCTACTTATGTTGTGAAGTGTTTGACTTGTGCCAAGGTGAAGGCCGAGTATCAGAAGCCTTCAGGTCTACTACAGCAACCTGAGATACCCATGTGGAAATGGGAGCAAATCTCAATGGATTTCATAACAAAGTTGCCTAAGACTCCCAGAGGTCATGATATGAGTTGGGTAATCGTGGCAGTTTGACAAAGTCTACGCACTTTTTGCCAATCAGAGAAAAGGATAACACAGGTAAGCTAGCTGAGCTGTACCTAAGAGAGATAGTCGCACATTATGGAGTGCCTATCTCAATTATATCAGACAGACATGGAAGATCTGTGTCAAGGATTTGGCAATCCTTTCAAGAAGTGTTTGGCTCTCAGTTGAATCTAAGTACTGCTTTTCATCCACAGACGTACGGTCAAAGTGAGAGAACAATTCAGACGCTTGAAGATATGCTACGTGCTTGCGTAATAGACTTGGGTGGCAGTTGGGCCACAAACCTACCTATGGTTGAGTTCTCTTATAACAACAACTACCATACAAGCATTCAATCTACACCATTCGAGGCTCTTTACGGATGCAAGTGTCGATCACCGTTATGCTGGGCAGACGCAGGTGATAGACAGCTGGTTGGTCCCGAACTGGTCCAAGAAACGACTGATAATATCATGCAGATCCGAGTGCGCATCAAGGCAGCTCGTGATCGACAAAAGAGCTATGCGTACTAAAGACAAAAACCCTTGGAATTTGAAGTGGGTGATATGGTTTTGTTGAAAGTCTCACCTTGGAAAGGTGTGGCACGCTTTGGGAAGCATGGTAAGTTAAACCCACGATTTATCGGACCATTCAGAATTTTAGAAAGGGTTGGTACGGTAGAATACAAGTTGGAGCTACCAGCAGAACTTAATGGTGTTCATACATTTCATGTATCTAATCTGAAGAAAAGTCCAACTCAAGAAACAGTGGTCATTCCTGCTGACGAAGTTCACATTGACGACACACTCCACTTTACCGAAGAACCCGTTGAGGTTACTGATTGGAAAATTAACAAGACTCGGAGGAGTAGTGTTAAGCTCGTCAAGGTTAGATGGAACGCGTGTCACGGCCCAGAGTTTACTTGGGAGCGTGAAGATCGCATGAAAGCAAAATACCCGCATTTGTTCCCCAACTCCCCAGCTGCTAGTAGTAAGGCTTAAAATTTCGGGACGAAATTTTCTTAACAGGGGGAGAATGTGACAACTGTCAAAATTTTAGGTATCCGTACAACTATTAAACCATGATTAGTGCTTAATGACTGTGCTGCATTTCAATTAATGATTTGAATTGCTTCTGATTACTGCTTTATACATACATGTGCATCACATATTGCATAATGTCATACCATTACTACATGCAAACCATATTGACTCAAATGATGCACGAAACACAGTTTGCACAATTATCAGACAAATAAGAAAAATGCTGACGGAGTTCAGTACATAGACAGATAATGTGTTGAGACACAGAAAGAGCTAGAAACCAAGTATGACACTAGTATAGTGTGTAGGAAAGTAAGGATCACAAAATTGCCTTCATAGAGATAGTTTAAGTGCCGAAAAGTGCCTAAAACTCACACAAACTGCAGAATTCTGCAGAAAATAAGCAATTAAGCATTTAAACAATCTAAGATCATGCAAAAATATGGGTAAATGGTCTTGAATGCTTTCCTAAGTGTCGGGAATCGAAACTGTCACAAAAGGGTACATAAAGCACACTAAACTGCATAGTTTAGCACGTTAACGAACTGGTAACCAACCGAACAACCAGACACTACCCAAAACACCAAATTTTCACTAGAAGCACTATTTTAACATTACCAAGCTAGTTATGGTCCCCGAACATCATAACACCCTATATAAATATCTAATAACTAAACATCTAACTAGAAACTTGCATTTCAACTATGAACTAACTTAATGGTTAAACCCTAGCCTAAGGACCCCCCCACCTAGTAATCGGCCAACATGGCCACCACCATCAAGATTTTATATTGATTAAATATTGGATCATGTCTCACTTTGTAGAACATAAAAACCAATGGAAAAACTCATGAAATGGATTTATAAGTTAACCTTAAGCTTCATTCCTCATTCATCACTCAACACCACACTTCTCTCTTCTTTCATTCTTGTTCACGGCCGAAGACAACAACAACAACAACAACAACATCACCATCATTCAATCATCTTCATCTAATTCCACATATACTCAAGGGTGTTTGAAGGTGCATAAGGAAGCTAGGAGCTTTCGAAAGTTGAAGAACATTCACCATTTGCTTTTATCCACCTCATTTCTTCTTTTGATCATCCCTAGCCTTGAGCTAGTAGTAAGAACACTAAACTCTTCATTTTACATCTTGTTTAAGTGGTTAAAAGAAGATACATGTTGATTATCATGAAGAACACTAAGAAACAAGAAGATGAAACATGAACATAAAATTATAAGAAATCTTAAAGAAATTATGTTGTTTAGTGTTGTTGTGATACTTGATGATAGATTTGCTTATGATAATGATGTAGATCATCATAAGATCTTGCTAGATCATGATTAAAAACATAATCTAGCAAGATGAGAGGATGAAAGTGTTAAAGATTCATAGATCATCCTCATGAAAGACATGAACTTGAAAGAATATATTGTTTTCTTATAAAATGATGATTAAAGTAAAATGTAAGTCTTGTAAATCTAAGATTTCAAGAATGATTTTTCAAGAAACCAAGTTAAAAATACAAGGTTTACTAAATCTTGGTTCTTAAAGAAACCAACCATGTTTTTAGAGGTTAAACAAGTGTAGAAACACTTATGTAGCAAGAAAAATCCAAGAAGAAGCATTTTTAGAAAATGTGATTATAAGTTGTAAAGATCTAGATTCTTCAAAAATGATGTTTTTAAAGAATCAACCACACTTTAAAGGGTAACTAACCTTACTAAACACACTAGTAAGTTACTACACATTTTTATAAATTTTCAAGTTCATGAAGTGGTAGTTTATGCTTGTTTTTGGCAAAATTGGTAAGTGTGGATTGTTTATTGTTGATTGTTGATTGATTGTGTTGATTTACAAAAGAAAATGATATGCCTTCAAGGTATGGAAACCTCCATTTTTTAGGGGAAACTATGGCAAATTTTTTCTAAAAATTAAACACTTAGAAAAGTATTTTTAAACAAATATATACAAGTATATTTCAAACCATGGATTTTCATATAAAGTTTGCCATAGATTTTTGTTACAAAAATTATAAATATTGGAGGTTGGCTTTTATAAATAAAAGTGACTAAATATGTATTTAGGGAAATATATATTTAGATATCACCATGTGTGTGATTATTTGTATATTATGTGTATTAGTTATATTATTTTAGGACTTGAAATAATATAACTCATCAAAATACAAAGAAATTACAAATAAAAAATTTACCAAAATTCCAAGGAATAAATATACAAAGAATACCCACAATATTAGAGAAACCGAACAAAGGAATATAACTTACAAAATATTCCAGAAAATTTATTCACAAGTATATTTTGGACACCAAAGGAACAAAAATATGATTTCCACAATTATTACAAATTTATATCATATTTTTGACAAATAGAGAATATATTATTATTTGGTGAATAAAAATATATATTTTCTTGGAATTAATACAAGGTATATTATTTTTGGAAGAAATATATATTTTCTCAAACAAACATCAAATATATTATTTTTGGGAGAAAAATAAGTTTATATATATTTTCCAAGTTAGACTTGAAAATATATTATTTTTGGGACTTATATGGAAACACAAATATTTTTGCCAAAGGAAAAATTATAAATACTTTTTCTAAGTAATATTTCTTAAAATATATATTTTGGAAATATATATTGATGAATTTTTATTTAAGATATTATTCCAGAAAAATTTATACAAAATTAAGTATAAAAATACTTAATGAATACAATAAAAATACGTATTTTCGTATGTATAAATACACACCGGAATACGACACCAATACATGGCAAAAATATACAAGTTTAAGAATACAAATACAAATATACACATCATTGGGAAGGATATACATGTTTAAATACTTGAAAGTAACAAGTTAAAATATATTATTTTAACTATTATTCCAAAATTTAATAAATATAATTTAAGTTAAAATATTTATTATTTTAACAAATAATTATATAACTTGGAATAATATCGAAAACACAAAGAGCGTAACTCAAAGACACTAATTTATACGAAGTCAAGGCATGACCCGCTCGTCTAATAGACCTTAGTACGTTGTAGGTAGTCGTGTACATTCGAATGAGCTTTGAGTTACTGTGATTACGAAGAACGCAAGACTATGAGTTCATGTCCCCCTTTTCTTTTAACTGTTTTCATTTTATAACTTCGGAGGTGAAATACATGTTACAAATGATTATGATTACAAAAGGTATGGTTAGTCAAGAAATGAACTGTTAGATCATGTGAATGGGTAGGCGTTATCTTGAGACCATTAATCCTTGATAAGGACCGAGGGGCATGAGTGTGACAACCCTCGAAATTACATGTATTCCGTACGATTAATTAATGTTAATTAAAGTGCTTGATGACTGTGTTGAACTACTTAACTGCTTTCTGACTACTGTGTTATACTTACATGTGCTTATTAACATACTAGTAGTGTGCAGGAAAATAACTAAATAGTCCGGTATGCTTTCCTGAGGGTTGAGAATTAAAAATGTTACAAATATATATATATATATATATATATATATATAGGACACTTTACGGATTAATTAAGCACTTTAACGGAACAATATCAAACCGAACAACCGGACATTACCCGAAACACAAAAATATTGTTAAACACATTGTTTTTATTTTTCTAAGCTAGTTAGGGTCCCCCGAACACCATAACACTAACTACATACTTAGAATCTAACTAAGATCACTAACTAATAGTTGAAACCCAACCAAGCACACCCCCCCCCCCCGCTTCTTACGGTTTCAAGTGTGTACTCCACCCTTGATTTTCCTTCATTTGTTTATTATATATGCAATGTACTTAGGGGACATGTTATCTAATGGATAATTAAGTGTTGGGGATTTATAAATATTAACCACTAGATCACCATTCTTATCTTCACACATCAAACAACACCACAAAAACTCTCCCCCTCTCCCTCTTGCTCGGCCGAGAACACCACCACCATCATCATCATCATCATCATCATCATCTTCAAGTTTCATTTCATGCAATCTCTAGTGATCCAAAGGTGATAGAGTGCATACAACTAAGCTCGGTGTGTTCGGAAGTTGAAGGACCTCTCTTATCTTCTTTTAACCACCACATTTCATCACTTGAACTCCCCTAGCCTTGAGCTAGTGGTAAGTCTCTTGAATCTTCATCTACTTCATGTTTTTGATGGTTAATAGTTAAAGAATGATGAAATCTCAAGAAACACTAAAGACCATAAACAAAGTCTTGAACTAAAAGCTAACCTAATGATGAAATATTGTTAAAAATGAAGAAGTAATGATATGAATGATGTTGTCTTCTATTATTGATGATTTCTTGTTGCTTGTTTGATGATTGCTAGAGATATGATGTTAAACATAATGGTTAAAACTTGTTAAAGTAAGATTAAAAGCTTAAGTTAACAAGTTAGGAGGTGATTAGTGATTTCCATAAAAGAATCACCTCCATGTTTAAGCATGGACTTGGTAACAATATGTTTTCTTGAAAAATTAGTAAACAAAGCAAGTTGGTGATCGTATGGATCCGAGGCTTACAAATGGTTTTTCCTAAATAAACCAAGAGTAGAAGATAATTTTTGAAAGGTCATAACTTTGGTTAAACCTACACTATTTTAGTAACAAAATAAGCGTATAAATATTTTTAGAACAAGAAGATCCAATAAATACACATTTTTGCTAAATGAGTTTACAAGTTGTAAACATCTAAAAATCCTGAGGATGAGATTTTAACAAAAGTAAACACACTTTGGAGGGTAACTAAACCCACTAAACACCCCACTAAGTTACTACGCGTTTTTATGAAAAACCAAGTTCATGTTGATATGTAAAGTGCATTGTTTTTGCACTTGACTAGGGTGATGTTATTTAATAACTTGTTGATTGATTGAATGATTTCCGAAAAGAAAATGATATGCTAATAAGCATGGATACCTCCATTTACAAAGGAAACTCTGGCGAAATTTTCTAAAAAATTCCAACACTTAGAAAATATTGTTCTAAACTAGCGTTACAAGTATATTTTATAATTTGTGTTTCAAATACAAACTTCGTCATAATTTTTGTAACAGAATACAAAGTGTCGGAGGTTGATTTTCGTGAATAAAAATGGGTAAATATATATTTAGAATATATATCTTATACTAGAACACTTGTGTGAATACTTGTTTATTTTGTGAGATGGTTATATTATTTTAGGGTAAAATAATGTAACTTAACATTATAACTTAACAGTTGAATCGTGTGGTATGTGATAGAAATAATGAGTAAATAAACCGTACGTAGGATACGTGTTATGCATGAGAAACTGATTGTTATCCGTACCTTATTAGGACGTGCTTAATTCCTTTTTATTTGAGTAACTAATCTAACCGAGCAAACCAAGGTGAGTTCACACACTTTCTAAGGCATGGGATTCCCGGTGGTTGGGAATGGGTTAAAGAATTAAAACGGAATCTACATATCCTCCTCGGGTAGGATATGTACCGCCATCCTCCATGGGTAGGATGCCAATATTAATCCTGCGTATTCTCCTTGGGTAGAATACGTACGTTCGTCCTCCTTGCGTAGGACAACAACCTTAAAACTTACTAGACAAAACTCTATCATTAAGTCCCTCATTTTATATCGACTTAATCGCCGAGGCCAATGGCGAGCGGGTCACTAGTTAATAGCGCTATAAGGTTTAACAAACCTCACACCGTGCCAGTCGGACGGGCGTGTACTAATGGACTATGGCAAACTGTCAATGATGATTTAACGTTGACGTAGGGCACAACAAAATTCGTTAGTTGTAGATATCATACGGTCTAGTGGTACACATGGGGAAGCCCCCACTAATCATGGATATGGTTTGGGTAATAAAGAAGGAACTGGTTAATCATACTTTCAACTATGGGGTAACCCCCACGGCAACTAAGCCAACGAAAGATAAACCATGTTTTCAGAAACAACTTAAAACTAAACAACCAACCGTGAACTCACTCAACTTTATTGTTGACTCGTTGTTACATGCCTTACAGGTCGTTAGATGCTTATGGAGCTTGCACGAGGAGGAGGTCGTTGTGGGATTTGGACTGTTATGTCCCGTGCTTAACATTTGAACTTTATGAACTTATGTTTTGGGTTTTACCTTTAATGCTTCCGCTGTTTAATTTGTACTTGGTTAACTAGCTTTTGGTCACCAATTGTATTGTGGTTGGTTTTATTTACTTAATTATGTTGTTCAATATGATTGGTGGCTTTATCCTGGTCGCGTCACGCCTCCAAGCGGTGATACTCCGCATGGTGGATTTTGGGGGTGTGACAGATTGGTATCAGAGCCATTGGTTATAGTGAACTTGGTTTTAAAAAGGGGAAAAGCTTTTTGACAAAACCAGACTATAACCTGTACCGTGCTCAACGATCCACAACGACGCTTCACTCCACGTGCAAGACTCGACACACTAGGTGGTATGATTTATGTTATATTGTCGGTTAGATAGTTCACACTGTGCATTAAATAACGCGATTTGAACCTTGTGTGCTTACTCTCTACTGTCGTCCCACACTTACGCACTTTCGAGACACTTTTCTCACTTACGTTGCTTCGTTGTGAAGATCATGAATGGACGCGGAGGACGTATCAACCTAACTCAAGCCCAGTTGACGGCTTTGATTAATGAACGAGTTGCTGAGGCACTCGCAGCTGTCCTTGCAGGGGGTATAACCTGCCATATGAAACCATCTTAGGACGTTTAGATCCTACCTTCGCAAACCAACCCTCGTGCTTAACCTTGTCTTTTATTCTCGCGCAACAGGTCTACATGCTCAGCCCCCCTGTGTGCACATTCAAAACATTCATGGATTGCCGACCTAGTACTTTCAGCGGCACAGAAAGAGTTGTAGGCCTTCTTTACTGGTTCGAGAAGCTTGAGTCTGTTTTTGAGATGTGTGAATGCCCTGAAGATCGTAGGGTGAAATATGCTACTGGAACATTCGAAGGTGCTGCGTTAACCTGGTGGAAATCACAGGTTCAACTGCTAGGGATGGCGGTTGCTAATGCCACCCCATGGAATGGTTTCAAAGAACTGATCAAAGAAGAGTACTGTAGTCGTGACGACATCCATAAGCTAGAGGTTGAATTTTTCAATCTGAAGATGACAGGGTCTGAAATCGAGGCATACACAAAGAGGTCAAAGGAATTAGCTATCCTGTGTCCCACTATGGTGGATCCTCCTATCAAGCATATCGAGCTGTACCTTAAGGGTTTGGTGCCAGAGATTCAAAGCCACGTGACCTCAGCTAATCTTGGCACCATTCAGCAAATCATCAAGTTGGCTCATCCTCTAATTGATCAGGCAGTTGAGCAGAACAGGCTGCCCAAGCGTATTTGCGCTACTATTACTGATGCTCCCAATGATAACAAGCGCAAGTGGGATGGAAATTTGGGCAAGGGTTCTACTTCAGTTCAGTCTCAGTCCCAGCAGCGAAAGACAGATGAGTACAGGAGCCCTGGTCAGCAGTCTTCTGGGAATCAAGGACAGGGTGGGTACAAGGGAAATCACCCTAAGTGCAATCGATGTAATTTGCACCACAGCGGGCAGTGCCACAAGGGTCGTTGTCTGAGGTGTAACAAGTTTGGTCATGAAGCAAAGGATTGCAGGGGCGCACGGCCAGCAAATCAGAATCGCCAACACCAACAACAAGCTCCACAGAACCACCAGCAGCAGCAACAGCAGGGCAATAAAGGATGCTTTCAGTGTGGCGCTGAAGGCCACTTTAAGAGGAACTGCCCTCAGCTGAACCAGAATCAGAACAACAATAACCAAGGAAATGGGAACAACAATGGAGGAAACAATGGAGGCAACAACAGGGGTAACAATAATGGCAATGGTGCCAGGGGACGTGTTTTCGTGCTAGGTCAGGGTCATGCAAGAAACGATCCCAACGTGGTGATGGGTAAGTTTCTTCTGGATGACTTCTTTGTTACTGTTTTATTTGATTTGGGTGCCGATACTAGTTATGTGTCCTTAAAAGCTAGCCAAATGCTTAAGCGCACTCCAACACTTTTGAACACCAAACACACGGTAGAACTAGCAAACGGTAAAAGTCTGGAAGCCACACACATAGTTAAAGCTTGTAACCTCGTCTTAGCTGGTCAGACTTTCTCTATCGATCTTATTCCTATCACACTTGGTAGTTTCGACGTCGTTATTGGGATGGATTGGCTATCTCATCATCAAGCGGAGATTATGTAACACCCCGTGTTTTCGTAGGTGATAGTCAAAGTCAAGATCAAAGTCAACGACCGATTTCGCGCGACTTGACGGGTAGAATTGTCTTTATTTTATTTATGTTATGTGGAGTAAGTGTTGTTAATGACAATAATCGAATCGTGTTAATCGTTAATCAATCGACTCGCGACTGCGAATCGTAGGAAGTAACAATGCGATAAAGTTAATCGACTAATAATCAAGCTATACTAATCGAATCGACATCAAATCGTAACTCAAGCTATGTATTTTACTTGTCATTTATACGTGTGTGTGTGCCTTACGTGTTACCTGTGCATGTTTATTTATGTTTTGTTGTGATAATCAAGCGAACTCAATCGAACTCGAAGTCTAACTCGAAGTCTAACTCGAATGTAAACGAACCCGAACCCAAATTCCGAGTCGAACCATGTTATATACGAAGTAGTTGGGACTGAAAGTAATTTGACTAGGAAACCCTATTGAATCGCTCGCAATCGAAACCGAAGCGTCATCGCACCCGAACGCACCATTCAGTCGACATCCGGACGGATGGTCCATCCGCACGGATTGCCAATCCGCACGGATTGCCAATCCGCACGGATTGCCAGTCCGCACGGATGACCAGTCCGCACGGATGACCAGTCCGCACGGATAAACAATCCGGGTGACCTGCAATCCGCACGGATCACCCTTTCCCCTTTTAGCATCCTATAAATACCCGGGTCACTCTCCCAACTTTCCACTTTTGGCAAGTGACGTCCGACCAGCACGCATTCTTCACCTTTTCTCCGATTTCTCTCAATCCAGGTAAGATCTCGCCCTAAATCTTGTACATTCTTGATCTATACACACATCTACACCTTTCTATCTTTCAAATCTCAACTTTTAAGCATGAAATCATCAAGATTTGAGGTATTCTAGGGTGACGTCATCATGAAGTTCTCATGAACTTCAAGTGAGACCTCATTCCACCAAGAATAACTCGGATCTGAACGATTTCCACAAGATTTCACAACAAATTCACCTAAATCTAAACTTTTCTAAAGGATAAAAGGGTTGAAAGAAATAAACAAGTTTTCTCCTTCTTTTACCCTAAAAAAAAACGGTAGGAATCGGATCCGTTCTAGTCTCCTACTTAATGATAGTGATGCACTAGTCCTAGATCTGGTTTCTACCCGCAAGACACCTGGTTTCGGGTTAGACCGGGATGACCGTTCTAAACCGCCGACATGCCGAATTAGGGTGATTCCTGGCCGGCTTGGTCATGCGGGAAGGATGCGATTCCAAATGGTTGCCACGTAATCAGAACGTCTCGATAGAACGACAAAGGCGACTAAGGGTGGCCGGACGGAACAACCAGTACGAGTAAGTTGTCCGCACGGACAAGCTGTCCGCACGGACGAGCTGTTCGCATGGACAGACAATCCGAACGGGTTGTCACCCGGACGAGCTACACTTGGGACCCACATTCAAAACGAGGTTTGAGTATCGACGAATGAACAATCTGGACGGACGACCTCTGAATGGATTACTCTTCGGATCATGAGATGCTAAGACCTTAGACAATTTCAAACAATGTTCATCCGCACGGACAGACTATCCGGACGGATTGTCTTTGTCCGCCCGAACGAACTATCCAGACGGATTATCACTGTCCGCACGGATTACCATCCGGACGGATTCCACCAATTTCATCAAGTGACTCAGCCTTAGAGACGTGTCCGCACGGATTACCATCCGGACGGATTGTGGTCCGTGCGACCGGCTTGAAGGGTAGAGATACTTAGATATTTTCTAAATGCTACAACGAAAACTTCAAAGGACAAGCCATCATACACAAACACATCTCACCCATAGGAAGAAACAATCCACTCGAATAGTTATCCGCACGAACATGTTATCCGCACGAGTGACTCGTCCGGACGAATTGCTAATCCGCACGGATTACTTGTCCGCACGAATAACTTGTCCGCACGGATAACAATCCGCATGAGTGACTAATCCGGACGGATTACCACTCGCACGGATTACTAATCCGCACGGATTGCCAGTCCGCACGGATAGCCAATCCGCACGGATGACCAATCCGCACGATCAGTCATCCTACCCACTCTCACTATGTACTGTTTTACGCGCCACTTATCGTTAAGTTATCGAATCTATTCAGGCTAACCGTACTCGCTGAAAAGCGCTCCCTTCAATCCATAATCACTGTGAGTATACTCGAACCCTTTTTGCTTTTAGCACTTTTGGGTGTTACATACGTTACGAATATTCAAACTACAACTATCACACTACTCAAGCTATTTTAACGCTAAACCATTTATGCATGTTATACGTGGCTTATGAATGCTTGTTTGTTATGTTTACACATGGAATGCTGTCTACCTGCCTTAGCAACGATAGTACTATAGTTTGGACTCAGCACCCGTTCACACGGGGGTTGTTAAGGATCTTTTACTTGCATGGATTACGGTGGTAATCATGTATTGCGAACTGCCTCGGGCAGTCAATCCGTAGTCATTGGTATCGATGGGTCTATGTCGATAACTAACGTGCTTCATTTCACTATGTGTACGTGCTGGTTATGCGTAAACGAATTCGAACTCTATATGTTATTATCAAACTTGTATACTCACCTTTACATTATATGTATTGACTTTATTTTAACGTATGTGACAGGTGCTTAGGTTGTTTCTGTGCTTAACTTGCTGGTTATGAAATTGAGGCTAGGGAAGGAGTCCTAGAAACCAATAAATAAATTAGCTATGTTTAAATCTGAGTTGTCGGAACAGAATACTTGTCTTGATGCTTGTCTGTAATAATTATTTAACTATTTGAGATACGGTATGGGACGTATTGCTTTAATTGAATGGTAATGATAGTTGTTATGGAAACTTCTGGACAATCTGTTTCGCTCAGTGCCACACCCCGATGATTCCGCCATCGGTTGGGGTGTGACAGATTATTTGCAAGGAGAAAATCATCCGCATTCCTCGTTCTGGTAAAGAACCCCTCGTGATTCATGGTGACATGAGTGGTGCTGTCGTAAGCATTATCTCTTTCCTTAAGGCCCAGAAGTGTTTGCGAAAGGGCCACACTGCCATTCTAGCGCTCGTTACTGACACATCAATGGAAGAGAAGAGAATCGAAGACATTCCTATTGTGCGCGATTTTCCTGAGGTATTTCCTAAGGAATTTCCTGGTCTTCCGCCTCATCGTCAAGTTGAGTTTCAAATAGAGCTAGCTCCTGGAGCAGCACCAATATCTCGTGCACCTTATCGACTAGCTCTGTCAGAACTTGAAGAACTATCCACGCAATTACAAGAACTCTTGGAAAAGGGTTTTATACGTCCTAGCTCTTCGCCCTGGGGAGCCCCAGTCTTGTTTTTGAAGAAGAAAGACGGTACTTTCAGAATGTGTATTGACTATCACGAACTTAACAAGGTGACCGTGAAGAATCGTTATCCTCTTCCATGTATTGACGACTTGTTCGACCAGTTGCAAGGATCGAGCTTTTACTCTAAGATTGATTTGAGATCGGGATACCATCAGCTGAGAGTCTGAGAGGAGGACGTCTCCAAAACAGCATTCAGAACTTGTTACGGCCATTACGAGTTTCGCTTAACATCAAACTCTCGGCTAAAGTCGCTTAACCAACTTGCAATTTTAACTACAAACAAGGAGAATTATGCCAAATTAGGAGTGCAATCCATATTTTGATGAATAATCTCCTACATTTTATCAAAATAGGGATGAAGTTGTTAAGCCAGGGGTGAAACCCTAACCTTGATAACTTGTTCCACGCATTTTACAAAACTCTCACCAAGGTCTCAACAGACGATCTGTAGACACCATAAAAACTAACAGGATTCACGCCAAACGCCCAAGAATCGAGGCCAAGGCACGATCCTGAAGGTTGAAGCTGCATAACAGATCCACTGTGAATCATTAAACCACCTTGGTTAGTCGAAGTCTACTAGCCGCAGACAATCTATTCTCTATTTTATGCGTTTCAAGCTTTGAGCCAAGACTATTGACTCTGACGATTCGTCGATTTCATGTGAATTACGTGTTTTATGCTTATTTGTTAGCGTTTTGAGGTACTACTGGTTTCAATCGAATGCCTTTTTCTTTCACACAACACACAACACATCATTAACAAATCGCTCGCACCATACTATATTCGAACCCTCGCCGACTTTGAATGATAGGTTTCTGTTTTCTGAATGCCTCTAGTCACTAAGGTATGTGTGTTCCTGCTATTGTGTTTTACGTGTTCAGAAATTTTGTGACTATGTGATTATGTGCTCTACATGCCTATGTGACTATGCACTGTGTGTTACGCTGTTACGTGAATGTACGTGTTACTGAGCTTTAGTAAGTAGTAGACGTGCGAGGTGAGATTCGAATACAATGTGTTGAGTTCCATGGCGATGTCTATTGCAGACAATGTCGTCTGGATCCCGTCATGCACTCTCTCGTCAGGAAAAGAGGGACAAACGCCTTGCTTCCATCATCGCGAAGAGTGTAGCTAAGGCCGTGAGTGATGTCTACGAGAACGCCAGCAAACCATCCGAGGAATCGAGGACTGAAGGTCCTAAAGCTGTCACGAGACCTTTCAGTTTCAAACAATTCAAGTCATGTGGGCCAAAAGAATTCACAGGCGAAGGAGGTCCTACTGCACTATTCCACTAGTTTGACTCTATTGAGGTTACTCTGCAACAAAGTGGTTGCCCTGATGACCTTCGAACTCTGAACGCTACCGGCGTCTTCCAGTCCCATGCTCTAGACTGGTGGACGGCCGAGAGGAACAAGCGAGGGAATGATGCAGCCTACGGTCTGTCATGGGATGAGCTCAAGGAAGTCATGCTAGAGGAATTCTGCCCTCCTCACGAACGTCAAAAGCTTGAAGATGAATTTTGGCACATACATCAGAAGGATGGAGACAATGCTGGTCTTACTGCTCGCTTCAAACAGCTCAGCATTATCTGTCCCGACCAGGTCAAGACTCCCGATATGACCATCAAGAAGTACATCCGAGCTTTTCCCGACTGCGTTGCTGATTTCGTGCAAGCGGCTAAGACTACCACGATCGAGGAAACCTATCTGCTGGCCGCTGAAATCAATGACAAAAGGGTTAAGGCTGGGGTATGGGATAAGACCTCCAAGCATCTACATCAAGCTACCGCTACTGCACCAACTGTTGAACCCACCTCATCAAGAAACAAGAGAAAGAACAAGAGAAAGAACAGCTCCACCAACAAGAACTGTGCGATTACTGCTGCACCGATTCAAGCAGTACCAGCTCAACAGCGTCAAGTAGCGGCGCCTGTGGCCAATGCACCACCTGCGAAGCGTGCATATACTGGGCCGCACCCGCTCTGCCCTACTTGCACCTATCATCACCCGACAGCTATTCAATGCCGCTTTTGTGCTCACTGCAACGTATACGGCCACTTTACTGCCAACTGCCGTATTCACCAAACTCCTGCCAATCAAGCTCTACTCACTGCCCCACAGGGTTAACAAGCTCCTCCGGCACCCGCAGTCAAAGCCAGAGCCTGTTTCTCATGTGGCGACCCGAACCATTTCGCCAACGTGTGCCCAAACAGGGTTGTGAAACAAGAGCCTCAGCAACAACCGCCACAACAGCAACAACAGCAGCAACAACAACAGGCCGCACGCGCCAGAACTTTCAATCTCAACGTGCGTCAAGCCCAGGCCGATAACAACGTGGTCAATGGTACGTTCCTTGTGAATGGTATTTATGCTTCATGTTTGTTTGATACTGGAGCCGATAATTGCTTTGTGTCGCTCGAATTTGAGAAACTCCTTAGTCGTAAACGTTCCCAACTCTCCTCTGCATTCGATGTCGAAGTCGCTACCGGAAGAACCGTCGCTGTCAATTCCGTTATCCGTGATTGTACTCTTGAGCTCAACAATCACATCTTCCCAATTGATCTTATTCCGATGCAACTCGGAAGCTTCGACGTCATAGTAGGCATGGACTTTCTTCGAGAAAACCATGCCGAAGTTGTGTGCTTCGATAAGATGATTCGTTTTTCGCTCGCAAACGGTGATTCGTTGCGTGTTTATGGTGATACTACTTCGAAGGGTCTCAAACTTATGTCATGCCTCCAAGTTAGCAAGTATCTCCGCAAGGAATACAGGGCTTTCTTGGCTAACGTTGTAGCAGCGGAGAAGGAAAAGAAAGAGAAGAAGGAAGTGAAAGACGTACCTGTGGTTCGAGAATTTCCTAATGTTTTTCCAGAGGATCTTCCCGGACTACCGCCAAGTCGTGATATCGACTTTCGTATTGACCTCATTCCAGGAGCTAATCCTATCGCCAAAGCTCCTTATCGACTCGCGACGTCCGAAATGCGCGAACTCTCAACCCAACTCCAGGAATTGCTTGAAAAAGGCTTCATTCGCCCGAGCACCTCTCCCTGGGGCGCGCCGGTCCTCTTCGTCAAAAAGAAGGATGGGTCGTTCCGGATGTGCATTGACTACCGGGAATTGAATAAGTTGACTATCAAGAACCGCTATCCTCTGCCTCGAATCGACGATTTGTTTGATCAGCTACAAGGCGCTACGTGTTTTTCGAAGATCGATCTACGTTCCGGATATCATCAGCTGCGTATACAAGAGGAGGATATACCCAAAACCGCGTTTCGTACTCGTTACGGCCATTACGAATTCGTTGTCATGCCTTTTGGCCTAACCAACGCACCAGCGGTTTTCATGGATCTGAGGAATCGCGTGTGTAAACCATATCTCGACCGTTTCGTCATCGTGTTCATCGACGATGTCTTGATCTATTCCAAGTCGAGAGCCGAACACGCGCAACATCTACGTTTGGTTCTCGAGTTACTCCAGGGGAACCAACTCTACGCCAAATTCTCCAAGTGCGAATTTTGGTTAGGGGAGGTTCAGTTTCTGGGTCACATTGTAAATAGTCAGGGTATTCATGTCGATCCTGCGAAGATTGAAGCTGTTAAGAGCTGGGTTACGCCTAAGAACCCGTCTGAAGTCCGCTCCTTTCTCGGGCTAGCGGGCTATTATCAACGATTTATCGAAGGATTCTCGAAGATTGCTGTACCACTTACCTCTCTCACGCATAAGGACCAGCCTTTTGTCTGGGGAACCAAACAAGAGTCTGCCTTTCGAACCCTCAAACACATGCTTTGCAATGCTCCTGTTCTCACACTACTCAACGGAAACAATGATTTCATTGTCTACTGTGATGCTTCCAACCTTGGTCTCGGGTGTGTCCTCATGCAACGGGATAAGGTCATAGCTTACGCATCTCGTCAGCTCAAAATCCACGAGAAGAACTATACAACCCATGATCTCGAGTTAGGCGCGGTTGTTTTTTCATTAAAGATTTGGCGACACTACCTGTATGGTACAAAGTGTACGATCTTCACCGATCATAGGAGCCTACAACACATCTTTAATCAGAGGGAACTAAACATGCGTCAACGCCGATGGGTGGAACTTCTCAACGATTACGACTGTGAGATTCGTTATCACCCAGGCAAAGCAAATGTTGTAGCCGACGCACTTAGCAGACGGAGCTATCTGCTTAGCACTCGTAATGTTCAAGCCCAGCACAACCTCGAAACTCTCATCCGCGACGCCCAACATGCATGTTTCAACGAACGTACTTTGAAGAAAGAAAGAATCTACCATGATGGAGCCCAGCTTGTGAGCAAATCAAATGGGATATTCCACTTTTTAGACCGAATTTGGATTCCCAAGCGAACCAATTTGCGACAGATTATCATGGACGAAGCCCACAAATCTCGGTACTCTATTCATCCCGGTGCCGACAAAATGTACCAGGATCTTCGCTATAGGTACTGGTGGCCGGGTATGAAACGGGATATCGCTCTCTACGTCGGAAAATGCCTAACCTGTGCTAGAATTAAGGCTGAACATCAAAGACCCTCTTGCTTGCTCGAAATACCACCAATTCCTATGTGGAAGTGGGAGAGTATAGCTATGGATTTCGTAACCAAGCTTCCAACCACGTCATCAGGTCACGACAACATTTGGGTTGTAGTCAACCGATTGACCAAATCAGCTCACTTTTTGCCAATACGAGAAGACTACAAGGTGGAACGATTAGCCCGAATCTACACCGACGAGATCATTTGTAGACATGGGACGCCTCGTGACATCATCTCTGATCGGGATGCTCGGTTTACTTCTCGATTGTGGGAAACATTTCAAACAGCACTCGGTACAACGCTAAATCTAAGTACCGCTTTCCACCCATAAACCGACGGTCAGACTGAAAGAACGATTCGTACTCTTGAAGACATGCTCCGTTCGTGTGTTCTAGACTTCGGTGGTAATTGGGATAAACACCTGCCGTTAGTCGAATTCTCGTATAATAACAGCTACCAGGCTAGCATCCAGATGGCACCTTTCGAGGCCTTATACGGAAGAAGATGTCGATCGCCTATTGTGTGGCACGAGATCGGTTACTCGCAATTAACCGGTCCGGAGCTACTACAAGAAACGACAGACAAAATTTTCCAAATTCGAGACAACCTAGCGAAAGCTCGGGATCGACAGAAAGTTTACGCCGATAAAAAGCGCAAGCCCCGTGAATTTGGCGTTGGTGACTACGTACTCCTAAAGGTATCACCTTGGAAGGGTGTAGTCCGATTTGGCAAGAAAGGGAAACTCGCGCCTCGATATGTTGGACCTTTTAAGATTCTGGAAAGGATCGGAAAAGTCGCCTACAGACTCGAATTACCGGAGGAACTTAACAATGTCCACCCGACTTTCCACGTGTCAAACCTCCGGAAGTGCATCGCCGACCACGATTTACATATCTCTCTAGATGATCTACAAGTGAACGAAACATTACACTTCGTGGAAAAGCCTGTCGAAATCATGGATCGCCAAACCAAGCAACTCAGACGCTCTCGCATCCCTATTGTGAAGGTCCGATGGGAAGGCAAACGAGGCGCAGAGTTTACTTGGAAACTCGAAAGCGACATGAAGGCTAAGTACCCGCAGTTGTTTAAAGAGTGAAACTAGAGAGAGAAAGTCTAGATAGAGAAGGTAGTATGGTGACTCTAGTGTTTCGACCATAGAAACCTGTTCAATTTGACAAAAATCAGTTTAAAACGTGAATGGGATGAAAAAATGAAGAATTTGACAAATCTATATGATTTTGGCTCTAAATCTGATCAATTCTTGTACGGATTCCGCATATCGCACGGTCGGTTCGCAATCGAAACGGAGTCAAAATCAGGACCTACCCAATCCACGCACGATCACGGACTCCGCACGTCAAACATTCGTTACACAATCGTACGGTGTCAAAACCGATCGTACAATGGTCACGATCGTGTACGGATTCCGCACGTTACACGTGTCAAATCGGTCTAAAACGAATACTTCTCACTCGATTCACGGCTTAGTTACGGCTTTCAGCTTAATTTCGGGACGAAATTCCCTAAACGAGGGGAGGCTGTAACACCCCGTGTTTTTGTAGGTGAAAGTCAAAGTCAAGGTCAAAGTTAACGACCGATTTCGCCCGACTTGACGGGTAGAATTGTCTTTATTTTATTTATATTATGTGGAGTAAGTGTTGTTAATGACAATAATCGAATCGTGTTAATCGTTAATCAATCGACTCGCGACTGCGAATCGTAGGAAGTAACAATGCGATAAAGTTAATCGACTAATAATCAAGCTATACTAATCGAATCGACATCAAATCGTAACTCAAGCTATGTATTTTACTTGTCATTTATACATGTGTGTGTGCCTTACGTGTTACCTGTGCATGTTTATTTATGTTTTGTTGTGATAATCAAGCGAACTCAATCGAACTCGAAGTCTAACTCGAATGTAAACGAACCCGAACCCGAATTCTGAGTCGAACCATGTTATATACGAAGTAGTTGGGACTGAAAGTAATTTGACTAGGAAACCCTATTGAATCGCTCGCAATCGAAACCGAAGCGTCATCGCACCCGAACGCACCATTCAGTCGACATCCGGACGGATGGTCCATCCGCACGGATTGCCAATCCGCACGTATTGCCAATCCGCACGGATTGCCAATCCGCACGGATTTCCAAGCCGCACGGATGACCAGTCCGCACGGATAAACAATCCGGGTGACCTGCAATCTGCACGGATCACCCTTTCCCCTTTTAGCATCCTATAAATACCCGGGTCACTCTCCCAACTTTCCACTTTTGGCAAGTGACGTCCGACCAGCACGCATTCTTCACCTTTTCTCCGATTTCTCTCAATCCAGGTAAGATCTCGCCCTAAATCTTGTACATTCTTGATCTATACACACATCTACACCTTTCTATCTTTCAAATCTCAACTTTTAACCATGAAATCATCAAGATTTGAGGTATTCTAGGGTGACATCATCATGAAGTTCTCATGAACTTCAAGTGAGACCTCATTCCACCAAGAATAACTCGGATCTGAACGATTTCCATAAGATTTCACAACAAATTCACCTAAATCTAAACTTTTCTAAAGGATAAAAGGGTTGAAAGAAATAAACAAGTTTTCTCCTTCTTTTACCCTAAAAAAAACGGTAGGAATCGGATCCGTTCTAGTCTCCTACTTAATGATAGTGATGCACTAGTCCTAGATCTGGTTTCTACCCGCAAGACACCTGATTTCGGGTTAGACCGGGATGACCGTTCTAAACCGCCGACAGGCCGAATTAGGGTGATTCCTGGCCGGCTTGGTCATGCGGGAAGGATGCGATTCCAAATGGTTGCCACGTAATCAGAACATCTCGATAGAATGGCAAAGGCGACCAAGGGTGGCCGGACGGAACAACCAGTACGAGTAAGTTGTCCGCACGGACGAGCTGTCCGCACGGACAGACAATCCGGACGGGTTGTCACCCGGACGAGCTACACTTGGGACCCACATTCAAAACGAGGTTTGAGTATCGACGAATGAACAATCCGGACGGACGACCTCTGAATGGATTACTCTTCGGATCATGAGATACTAAGACCTTAGACAATTTCAAACAATGTTCATCCGCACGGACAAGTTGTCCGCACGGACTGACTATCCGGACGGATTGTCTTTGTCCGCCCGAACGAACTATCCGGACGGATTATCACTGTCCGCACGGATTACCATCCGGACGGATTCCACCAATTTCATCAAGTGACTCAGCCTTAGAGACGTGTCCGCACGGATTACCATCCGGACGGATTGTGGTCCCCGCGACCGGCTTGAAGGGTAGAGATACTTAGATATTTTCTAAATGCTACAACGAAAACTTCAAAGGACAAGCCATCATACACAAACACATCTTACCCATAGGAAGAAACAATCCACTCGAATAGTTATCCACACGAACATGTTATCCGCACGAGTGACTCATCCGGACGAATTGCTAACCCGCACGGATTACTTGTCCGCATGAATAACTTGTCCGAACGGATAACAATCCGCACGAGTGACTAATCCGGACGGATTACCACTCACACGGATTACGAGTCCGCACGGATTGCCAGTCCGCACGGATAGCCAATCCGCACGGATGACCAATCCGCACGGATGACCAATCCGCACGGATGACCAATCCGCACGATCAGTCATCCTACCCACTCTCACTATGTACTGTTTTACGCGCCACTTATCGTTACGTTATCGAATCTATTCAGGCTAACCGTACTCGCTGAAAAGCGCTCCCTTCAATCCATAATCACTGTGAGTATACTCGAACCCTTTTTGCTTTTAGCACTTTTGGGTGTTACATACGTTACGAATATTCAAACTACAACTATCACCCTACTCAAGCTATTTTAACGCTAAACCATTTATGCATGTTATACGTGGCTTATGAATGCTTGTTTGTTATGTTTACACATGGAATGCTGTCTACCTGCCTTAGCAACGATAGTACTATAGTTTGGACTCAGCACCCGTTCACACGGGGGTTGTTAAGGATCTTTTACTTGCATGGATTACGGTGGTAATCATGTATTGCGAACAGCCTCGGGCAGTCAATCCGCAGTCATTGGTATCGATGGGTCTATGTCGATAACTAACGTGCTTCATTTCACTATGTGTACGTGCTGGTTATGCGTAAACGAATTCGAACTCTATATGTTATTATCAAACTTGTATGCTCACCTTTACATTATATGTATTGACTTTATTTTAACGTATGTGACAGGTGCTTAGGTTGTTTCTGTGCTTAACTTGCTGGTGATGAAATTAAGGCTAGGGAAGGAGTCCTAGAAACCAACAAATAAATTAGCTATGTTTAAATCTGAGTTGTCGGAACAGAATACTTGTCTTGATGCTTGTCTGTAATAATTATTTAACTATTTGAGATACGGTATGGGACGTATTGCTTTAATTGAATGGTAATGATAGTTGTTATGGAAACTTCTGGACAATCTGTTTCGCTCAGTGCCACGCCCCGATGATTCCTCCATCGGTTGGGGTGTGACAGATTATTTGCAAGGAGAAAATCGTCCGCATTCCTCGTTCTGGTAAAGAAACCCTCGTGATTCATGGCGACATGAGTGGTGCTGTCGTAAGCATTATCTCTTTCCTTAAGGCCCAGAAGTGTTTGCGAAAGGGCCTCACTGCCATTCTAGCACTCCTTACTGACACATCAATGGAAGAGAAGAGAATCGAAGACATTCCTATTGTGCGCGATTTTCCTAAGGTATTTCCTGAGGAATTTCCTGGTCTTCCGCCTCATCGTCAAGTTGAGTTTCAAATCGAGCTAGCTCCTGGAGCAGCACCAATATCTCGTGCACCTTATCGACTAGCTCTATCAGAACTTGAAGAACTATCCACGCAATTACAAGAACTCTTGGAAAAGGGTTTTATACGTCCTAGCTCTTCGCCCTGGGGAGCCCCAGTCTTGTTTTTGAAGAAGAAAGACGGTACTTTCAGAATGTGTATTGACTATCACGAACTTAACAAGGTGACCGTGAAGAATCGTTATCCTCTTCCACGTATTGACGACTTGTTCGACCAGCTGCAAGGATCGAGCTTTTACTCTAAGATTGATTTGAGATCGGGATACCATCAGCTGAGAGTCTGAGAGGAGGACGTCTCCAAAACAGCATTCAGAACTTGTTACGGCCATTACGAGTTTCTAGTTATGCCTTTCGGATTAACGAATGCACCTGCGGTCTTCATGGATCTCATGAACCGAGTGTGCAAACCTTACCTGGATAAATTTGTCATAGTCTTTATCGATGACATCCTGATCTATTCTAAGAGTCAGGAGGAACACGAGCAACACCTGAGGCTTATCTTGGAACTTCTTCGAACAGAGCAGTTGTATGCCAAATTTTCGAAATGTGACTTTTGGCTTCGCGAAGTCCACTTTCTAGGCCATGTGGTTAACAAGGATGGGATTCATGTTGATCCATCCAAGGTTGACTCGATCAAGAACTGGCATGCACCCCGTACACCAACACAAATCCGCCAATTCTTGGGTTTGGTAGGATATTACAGAAGGTTTATAAAGGATTTCTCAAAGATTGCGCAACCTCTCACATCACTGACTCAGAAGGGTGTCACCTATCGTTGGGGTGATGCACAAGAATCTGCTTTTCAGCACTTAAAAGATAGACTTTGTAGCGCACCTATTCTCTCATTGCCTGAAGGCACAGATGATTTTGTGGTTTATTGCGACGCTTCCATCCAAGGACTTGGCTGTGTGTTGATGCAATGTGACAAGGTCATTGCCTACGCATCGCGCCAACTTAAAGTTCACGAAAGGAACTACACTACGCACGACTTGGAGCTGGGAGCAGTTGTTTTCGCACTTAAGATATGGAGACATTACCTGTACGGTACCAAGTGCACCATTTACACCGATCATAGGAGTCTCGAGCATATCTCCAAGCAAAAAGAATTAAACATGCGACAACGCCGATGGGTCGAACTCTTGAACGATTACGAATGTGCGATCAAGTACCATCCGGGCAAGGCCAATGTTGTGCCGACGCCCTCAGTCGAAAGGACACTATACCTAGGCGAGTACGTGCGTTACAACTTACCATTCACTCTAACCTTCCCGCTCAAATTCGTGATGCTCAGGTTGAAGCATTGAAAGCAGAAAACATCAGGGCTGAGTCCCGGCGAGGGTCGAGGTAGCAGTTAGAACAAAAGGGAGATGGCACCTACTATGTTAACGGACGCATCTGGTGTAACAACCCCCATTCAAAGTCCTATTTATTTTATTATTTTATTCAATAGGAAACCCTAATTGAGTCACCCAAGTGATTCTGCACAAACCCTACAAATTTCAGAACAATCAGAATCAGGATCAGGGCCCCTAAAACTCGGGGGGGGGGGGGATATTCCCACTTGACGATTATCTTCATATCTCGTTGTCAAATTCAAAAATAAACGTTTCGTCGACTCAGCAGGCCTACACCCACACGTGGCCACCCTATAATGAAAATATGTCCCTTACGGACCGTAAGGGATAATTCTTACGGTCCGTAAGCATGACAAAATTCGTGTATAAATAGCAGGCTTTGGGACTTGATTCTGTGCGTTCGTTCGACAAAGAAATTCGTAATATACGCTGAGTTATAGCAGAAACACTATTAAAACACACACAATTCACGAAGTGCTGCCGCAAACAGGGTATTAACTTGATCGCTGCTACGATTCAATGTCCGATCGATTGAAACTATCCGATGGATGTTTTAGTACTATCCTTTGTCATTCGTTGTGAATCCGATGGATGTTTAGGTAATTATACTTTGTCATTAGTTGTGATTCCGATGGATGTTTAAGTGATTACACTTTGTCATTCGTTGTGAGGGTTTTAATCTCGTGAGTTATCGTAAATGCTGCATTAGTTACTTACCTAGTTCATATGCACTAGGTTACAAGGCTAATCAGTAGGCTAGGCTGTGCTCAAACTAAATCTGCAATGTGAGTCCATTCTCTTTTCTCATCATTTTATCACCTTTTTGTGATACAATTATATTTACAAATGCTTTTCCAGAATCCTAAAAGTTTACCAGTTATACTTACAGTGATTAAATTTTTATATTCTATAATAACTGCCGGTATAGGAGGTTTTTATTATTTGATCCTCATTACTATTTGCCAGAAAGTTAGCCAATAATAACATGACCACAATCACAGTAAGAATTATGCCCCAGTAGCAATAGCCTATAACTAATATTATTTTAACATTAAATCATTAATAAATTTAATATTTGTTTGAAATAAATCTAAATGGTGTATACCATATTAAAATAGTCAAGTATAATATATTCTACTATACTAAGATTATATTTTTAGTCTTAGTCACGTTAATATATTAAATAATGATATTATAATTATTTAATTAACATATTATATTTGATAAGTTATAGTAGTTTGACATAAAATGATATATGTTATTTTCTGGGTTAAATGGTTTTGTACCATAAGTAATATATTTGAGAAAGTAATGTCACGGGACACAACTAAGTCCAGAGTCACTAGTTGAGAGAATGATCAACAGTGACATGACCAAAAGCACTAGTTGAGAGAATGATCAACAGTGTTATGATTAGAATCACTAGTTGAAAGAATGATCAACAGTGATATGACCAGAGTCATTAGTTAAAAGAATGATCAACAGTGATATGACCACCGTCACAGGAATCGCCTAGTGACAGATAAATTAAATAATAGTAAAATGTAAATACTTAATAAATTCACTATTGGAAGAAAATGAGCCAATGAGTAATTTGACTACTGTCACATCGGAACTGCCACCATGTGACAAATACTGATTATGTTAGGTAAATATAAATAAATATAAAAACCTTAATGCTGTAAGGCATAACAATATATTTTATAAAAATGGAATGAACTCACTCAGTATTTTCCACTGACAAAACCTTTTTCAAACATATTTCAGGTAAATACAGTAGATTGGAGTAAGAGATGGATACGGCACTGAAAGGCTTCAAGAAGTGGCTTATTTTATTAATTAAATCAAATTAAGAAATAGTGTTTTATGTAATCAAATTTATCTTTATTAAAACTACCATTGTAAAACATGGGTTTATCCCAATCTATTTAATAAATAAAAATCCGGTGTTTTCTAAACTCTGATATTTTTCCTAACTCACGGTCCTGATAAAATTTCCGCTGCAATAGTTTTCAAAATAATCACCGGTACCACTGGGCTGTTCGTGACAGAAGGTGGTATCAGAGCCACTTGTTTAAGCTATTTAGGTGTTCTTTTAATACCTAAACTTAAATAATTAAGTTAGGAAAATTAATACAAAATAACATATATATTATTTTTGTAGATTTTGATATATGTATATATCTACATATATGCACACATGATTCTTGAAAGTATTGTTTTATTTTAATTATTCTGTGATATTAATAAGTGCAAATGTTTGTAATTCAGATGTCGAATAAAGTACCACATAATCCAGAAGTTCATGCTAATAATGAAAATCCTTTGGATAAAAATGCTATAGAAAATCTAATAGCCCAAGGAATAGCTAATGCTTTACCTTTAATAATTAAAGCTATTAAAAACCCCGTAGAACTCACCAAAGTTGTGAGTAGCAAGCATACTCATGACGACTGTATCAGCCATAGTGTCAATGGAGGTAATGATAATATTATCAAAACCCTATTTCCCAAGAAAAAGAAGGCGATGACTCTCGGGTGTACCTACAAAGAATTTCTAGCTTGTAAACCAACTGAGTTCACAGGCAGTGAAGGAGCCACCGCTGCACTGCAATGGATGGAAAAGACGGAAGCTGTTCTTACAATCAGCAAATGTGCCGAAGAAGATAAGGTGATGTATGCATCTAACCTCTTTAAGGAAGAAGCCTTAGAATGGTGGAATACAATTCTTCAGGCAAAAGGAAGTGACATAGCTTATGCCATGAACTGGGAAAAATTCAAAGAAATGACAGAAAGGAAATTTTGTCCCCCTTATGAAAAGGAACGAATGGCTAACAAATTCCTAAATCATAAAATGATAGATGTGAATTGTCGTGAATATACGAAAACGTTCTTCGAATATGCAAGAATGGTACCAACTCTGGCTTCGCCAGAACCCGTACTAATTTCTCGTTATATTTGGGGATTAGTTAGCGAAATCCGAGACATAGTCAAGGCCACTAGACCACAGACTATTGAAGAAGCAGTCGAACTAGCTAACATGCTGACAGATGGACTAATCCGCACAAGAGAAGAAAACAAGAAGAAAGAGTTAGCCCAGAAAATTTTCCAAGAATTCAAGAAGAAAGGAACTGAACCGTCATTGGAACAACCTACCTGCAGAAGCTGTAACAAAAAGCATTCAGGAAGATGCCGTTTTGGGAGAACATCCTACTGTGACTTCTGCAAGATGACCGGGCATATAGAGGAAGAATGTAGAAGGAAAACTAATGTTTGTTTCAATTGCGAAGAAACAGGACACATCAAACCATATTGCCCGAAACTGACCAAAGCACCCGACAACAAGGCCAGAACTGCAGACGGAGCTAAGAAAAACGCGCGAGCATTCGTACTTACTACGCAAGAAGCAGAAATGATTCCAGACGTAATCGCTGATATGTAATATCTAAGTTAAGTTATTATTTAAACCTAATATAAATAGAAGTTTTTAAATAAATACATTCTGTCAAGTACTTCATCTATTCAAAACCATAACAGACTTGTTTGGTCTTCACTTTCACTGATTCATTTAATTGGTTACGACACCTTGTGGTGGCGTTTTCTTTAATTTGAAGCTTGAGCTATTCTCATTTTTACACCTGATGTACGGATTTATTTATTTCCTTTTTGTTGGTTCATTATCTTCAACAGTCTTAATACAATTATGTGTTAAGATAAGAGTACACAAATTCATATCATATTCCGGTGTATCTCTAAAAGTTTCTTTCATCATTGATCGAAAATTTTATAATATTCATTTGGTCTTTCATCAGCAATTGAAAATCCTATTCAAAATGAATATCCAAATTTACTTCATTAAAAACTTTCAGTTGATTACAAACACGATGAATTTGTTCAGTTACCGTTATTATTGAGCTATTTCAATTATTTCGACACCTTGTGGCGTCGATATAAACTTGTAGCTTGGGCTAATCATAATCATACGAACTATTCAAAATCACGTATGTCTTTTGTTTCACTCATCATTGAAAATAGTCTTAATGCAATTATGTATTAAGACAATAATACACTAAACTCTGTTGTATTTCGGTGTATCCTTGCAATATCAACGCATTAATTTTCTCGTATCATAATTCGATAGTTGACAAATCATTTTTCATGCTTTTATTTCATTTTGAACCTGTCGATTCTAAGTCTTCCTCAGTTGCCAATCAAAGTAAGCTTTCTTTTGACAAAGAATTTTTTTTGATTCTAAAAATCCTTCACATTCATTCTAAATATCTATTGATCATATATCTTTTGGCTTGAACATAGTCATTTTGGAAATTATATCATTTCATCTTATTCGATTGTCATCGATTTCTTGAACTAATTCAGTTGAACCATTGAATCTTACCTATTGTACAACTTGTATTCGCAAAATTCGATATTTTAATCCTGTGTCATCTACCTTAATATTGTTTTTATTGACTAAAATATGACATAAATCTAAA
Source organism: Helianthus tuberosus (assembly GCA_030545235.1). Lineage (NCBI taxonomy): Eukaryota > Viridiplantae > Streptophyta > Magnoliopsida > Asterales > Asteraceae > Helianthus > Helianthus tuberosus. The sequence continues at coordinate 4,003,625 of CM060417.1, forward strand.
AGAAATATCATAACCCAAATCTCGAGGATGAGATTTTATTAAAGTGGGGAGAATGTAACAACCCTCATTAAAAGTCCTATTTATTTTATTATTTTATTCAATAGGAAACCCTAATTGAGACACCCAAGTGATTCTGCACAAACCCTACAAATTTTAGAACAATCAGAATCAGGATCAGGGCCCCTAAAACTCAGGGGGGGATATTCCCACTTGACGATTATCTTCATATCTCGTTGTCAAATTCGAAATTAAACGTTTCGTCGACTCAGCAGGCCTACACCCACACGTGGCCACCCTATAATGAAAATATGTTCCTTACGGACCGTAAGGGATAAGTCTTACGGTCCGTAAGCATGACAAAATTCGTGTATAAATAGCAGGCTTTGGGACTTGATTCTGTGAGTTCGTTCGACAAAGAAATTCGTAATATACGCTGAGTTATAGCAGAAACACTATTAAAACACACACGATTCACGAAGTGCTGCCGCAAACAGGGTATTAACTCGATCACTGCTACGATTCAATGTCCGATCGATTGAAACTATCCGATGGATGTTTTAGTACTATCCTTTGTCATTCGTTGTGAATCCGATGGATGTTTAGGTAATTATACTTTGTCATTAGTTGTGATTCCGATGGATGTTTAAGTGATTACACTTTGTCATTCGTTGTGAGGGTTTTAATCTCGTGAGTTATCGTAAATGCTGCATTAGTTACTTACCTAGTTCATATGCACTAGGTTACAAGGCTAATCAGTAGGCCAGGCTCTGCTCAAATTAAATCTGCAATGTGAGTCCATTCACTTTTCTCATCATTTTATCACCTTTTTGTGATACAATTATATTTACAAATGCTTTTCGAGAATCCTAAAAGTTTACCAGTTATACTTACAGTGATTAAATTTTTATATTCTATAATAACTGCCGGCATGGGAGGTTTTTATTATTTGATCCTCATTACTATTTGCCAGAAAGTTAGCCAATAATAGCATGACCACAATCACAGTAAGAATTATGCCCCAGTAGCCATAGCCTATAACTAATATTATTTTAACATTAAATCATTAATAAATTTAATATATGTTTGAAATAAATCTAAATGGTGTATACCATAATAAAATAGTCAAGTGTAATATATTCTACTATATTAAGATTATATTTTTAGTCTTAGTCACGTTAATATATTAAATAATGATATTATAATTATTTAATTAACATATTATATTTGATAAGTTATAGTAGTTTGACATAAAATGATATATGTTATTTTCTGGGTTAAATGGTTTTATACCATAAGTAATATATTTGACAAAGTAATGTCACGGGACACAACTAAGTCCAGAGTCACTAGTTGAGAGAATGATCAACAGTGATATGACCAAAAGCACTAGTTGAGAGAATGATCAACAATGTTATGATTAGAATCACTAGTTGAAAGAATGATCAACAGTGATATGACCAGCGTCATTAGTTGAAAGAATGATCAACAGTGATATGACCACCGTCACAGGAATCGCCTAGTGACAGATAAATTAAATAATAGTAAAATGTAATTACTTAATAAATTCACTATTGGACGAAAATGAGCCAATGAGTAATATGACTACTGTCACATCGGAACTGCCACCATGTGACAAATACTGATTAAGTTGGGTAAATATAAATAAATATAAAAACCTTAATGCTGTAAGGTATAACAATATATTTTATAAAAATGAAATGAACTCACTCAGTATTTTCCACTGACAAAACCTTTTTCAAACATATTTCAGGTAATTACAGTAGATTGGAGTAAGAGATGGATACGACACTGAAAGGCTTCAAGAAGTGGCTTATTTTATTAATTAAATCAAATTAAGAAATAGTGTTTTATGTAATCAAATTTATCTTTATTAAAACTACCATTGTAAAACATGGGTTTATCCCAATCTATTTAATAAATAAAAATCCGGTGTTTTCTAAACTCTGATATTTTTCCTAACTCACGGTCCTGATAAAATTTCCGCTGCAATAGTTTTCAAAATAATCACCGGTACCACTGGGCTGTTCGCGACTCCCGATTCCGTCCAGGGTGGGTCGGGGGCCGTGACATCTGGGTTCCACTTTATGGAAACTTAAGCGAGCTTGTGATGGATGAAGCACATAAGTCTCGTTATTCAGTACATCCTGGTTCGGATAAGATGTACCACGACCTAAGACTACATACTGGTGGCCTAGCATGAAAGCCCACATAGTAACCTACGTCAGTAAATGCTTGACTTGTGCTAGGGTCAAGGTCGAGTATCAGAAACCATCAGGCCTACTTCAACAACCAGAGATACCTAAATGGAAATGGGTGCAAATTTCCATGGATTTCGTTACTGGCCTGCCTAGATCTCAACGCAGAAATGACACTATTTGGGTGATAGTGGACCGATTGACTAAGTCTGCACACTTTTTGGCTATCAAGGAAACCAATAAGTTTTCTACCCTAGCAGACATCTACCTAAAGGAAGTAGTATCAAGACACGGAGTGCCAACCTCCATCATTTCAGATCGTGACTCACGTTTTATATCTGAATTGTGGCAAGCTATGCACAAGTCTTTTGGCTCTCGACTAGACATGAGCACGACATATCATCCACAGACGGATGGGCAATTTGAACGCACCATCCAAACCCTTGAAGACATGCTTAGGGCATGTGTAATCGACTTCGGTAATGGCTGGGAAAAACATCTTCCGTTAGTGGAGTTTTCGTATAACAACAGTTACCACACCAGTATCCTGGCCGCTCCGTTCGAGGCATTGTACGGACGGAAGTGCCGATCACCTCTTTGTTGGGCAGAGGTTGGCGACAGCCAAATCACTGGCCCAGAGCTTGTAGTAGATACAACCGAGAGAATTGCTCAGATACGACAACGAATGGCGGCAGCCCATGACCGCCAGAAAAGCTATGCTGATAAGCGAAGAAAACCACTCGAGTTCCAGGTTGGGGATCGAGTGCTACTCAAAGTCTCGCCTTGGAAAGGTGTAGTCCGTTTTGGAAAACGAGGCAAGCTCAATCCGCGTTATGTCGGACCATTCGAAATCATTGAGAAAATTGGCAAAGTCGCTTACAGGTTGAATCTACCTGAAGAACTCAGCGGAGTTCACAACGTATTCCACGTGTCAAATCTGAAGAAGTGTCTGTCAGATGAGACCCTCATAGTTCCTCTCAAGGAGCTCACTATCGACGATAAGCTGCGATTCGTTGAGGAACCAGTAGAGATTACTGATCGAGATGTTAAAATTCTCAAGCGCACCAGGATACCTCTCGTCCGAGTTCGTTAGAATTCCCATCGTGGCCCAGAGTATACCTGGGAACGAGAAGACCAAATGAAACTCAAGTACCCCCAGTTGTTTAAGAAAAGTGCAACCACTACTGAGATTGGAGCTACTGCAGAATTTCAGGACGAAATTCCAAACCAACAGGGGGATGATGTGACACCCCAGGAAAACCAGGAAACCAACGCAACATAACTAGCTTCCTCAGTAACCACGTACTAAATTTCGTGACGAAATTCTCTTAACAGGGGGAGAATGTGACAACCCTCGAAATTACATGTATTCCGTACGATTAATTAATGTTAATTAAAGTGCTTGATGACTGTGTTGAACTACTTAACTGCTTTCTGACTACTGTGTTATACTTACATGTGCTTATTAACATACTAGTAGTGTGCAGAAAAATTACTAAATAGTCCGGTATGCTTTCCTGAGTGTTGAGAATTAAAAATGTTACAAAAATATATATATAGGACACTTTACGGATTAATTAAGCACTTTAACGGAACAGTATAAAACCGAACAACCGGACATTACCCGAAACACAAAAATATTGTTAAACACATTGTTTTTATTTTTCTAAGCTAGTTAGGGTCCCCGAACACCCTAACACACTATATATTACATAACCCACTTATAACACTAACTACATACTTAGAATCTAACTAAGATCACTAACTAATAGTTGAAACCCAACCAAGCACACCCCCCTTCTTACGGTTTCAAGGGTGTACCCCACCCTTGATTTTCCTTCATTTGTTTATTATATATGCAATGTACTTAGGGGACATGTTATCTAATGGATAATTAAGTGTTGGGGATTTATAAATATTAACCACTAGATCACCATTCTTATCTTCACACATCAAACAACACCACAAAAACTCTCCCTCTCTCCCTCTTGCTTGGCCGAGAGCACCACCACCATCATTATCATCTTCAAGTTTCATTTCATGCAATCTCTAGTGATCCAAAGGTGATAGAGTGCATACAACTAAGCTCAGTGCGTTCGGAAGTTGAAGGACCTCTCTTATCTTCTTTTAACCACCACATTTCATCACTTGAACTCCCCTAGCCTTGAGCTAGTGGTAAGTCTCTTGAATCTTCATCTACTTCATGTTTTGATGGTTAATAGTTAAAGAATGATGAAATCTCAAGAAACACAAAAGACCATAAACAAAGTCTTGAACTAAAAGCTAACCTAATGATGAAATATTGTTAAAAATGAAGAAGTAATGATATGAATGATGTTGTCTTGTATTATTGATGATTTCTTGTTGCTTGTTTGATGATTGCTAGAGATATGATGTTAAACATCATGGTTAAAATCCCGAGGATGAGATTTTAACAAAAGTAAACACACTTTGGAGGGTAACTAAACCCACTAAACACCCCACTAAGTTACTACGCGTTTTTATGAAAAACCAAGTTCATGTTGATATGTAAAGTGCATTGTTTTTGCACTTGACTAGGGTGATGTTATTTAATAACTTGTTGTTGATTGATTGAATGATTTCCGAAAAGAAAATGATATGCTAATAAGCATGGATACCTCCATAAACAAAGGAAACTCTGGCGAAATTTTCTAAAACATTCCAACACTTAGAAAATATTGTTCTAAACAAGCGTTACAAGTATATTTTATAATTTGTGTTTCAAATACAAACTTCGTCATAATTTTTATAACAGAATACAAAGTGTCGGAGGTTGATTTTCGTGAATAAAAATGGGTAAATATATATTTAGAATATATATCTTATACTAGAACACTTGTGTGAATACTTGTTTATTTTGTGAGATAGTTATATTATTTTAGGGTAAAATAATGTAACTTGACAGTTGAATCGTGTGGTATGTGATAGAAATAATGAGTAAATAAACCATACGTAGGATACGTGTTATGCATGAGAAACTGATTGTTATCCGTACCTTATTAGGACGTGCTTGATTCCTGTTTATTTGAGTAACTAATCTAACCGAGCAAACCAAGGTGAGTTCACACACTTTCTAAGGCATGGGATTCCCGGTGGTTGGGAATGGGTTAAAGAATTAAAACGGAATCTACATATCCTCCTTGGGTAGGATATGTACCGCCATCCTCCATGGGTAGGATGCCAATATTAATCCTGCGTATTCTCCTTGGGTAGAATACGTACGTTCGTCCTCCTTGGGTAGGACAACAACCTTAAAACTTACTAGACACAACTCTATCATTAAGTCCCTCATTTTATATCGACTTAATCGCCGAGGCCAATGGCGAGTGGGTCATTAGTTAATAGCGCTATTAGGTTTAACAAACCTCACACCGTGCCAGTCGGACGTGCGTGTACTAATGGACTATGGCAAACTGTCAATGATGATAGAACATTGACGTAGGGCACAACAAAATTCGTTAGTAGTCGATATCATACGGTCTAGTGGTACACATGGGGAAGCCCCCACTGATCATGGATATGGTTTGGGTAATAAAGAAGGAACTGGTTAATCAAACTTTCAACTATGGGGTAACCCCGACGGAAATTAAGCCAACGAAAGACAAACCATGTCTTCGGAAATAACTTAAAACTAAACAACCAACCGTGAACTCACTCAACTTTGTTGTTGACTCATTGTTACATGCCTTACAGGTTGTTAGATGCTTATGGAGCTTGCACGATGAGGAGGTCGTTGTGGGATTTGGACTATTAGATCCCGTGCTTAACATTTGAACTTTATGAGCTTATTGAACTTATGTTTTGGGTTTTACCTTTAATGCTTCCGCTGTTTAATTTGTACTTGGTTAACTAGCTTTTGGTCACCAATTGTATTGTGGTTGGTTTTATTTACTTAATTACGTTGTTCAATATGATTGGTGGCTTGATCCTGGACGCGTCACGCCTCCAAGCGGTGATACTCCGCATGGTGGATTTTGGGGGTGTGACAATGAGTGATAGATCTATTTGGGTGTTGCGAGCCCCATCCATGGGTCCGCGAGTTGACCGCATGTGGTGACTATGTCGTTCCAGCCGGGAGGCCCGGTAAGAAATACGCAAAGGATTGAGCCTTCCTACACCGTTACACACACATTAGTAACCTTGCAAATCATTAATCGATATGTTCATATTCTCTTTCATACCAGGATTACAAAACATACATACTTACAATGATTACCAAGGTTTATTCGCGTACACATACAAAACACATGAACTCGCTGTTGGATCGTTGTGTGACCCAAATAAGTCAATCAGACGAGTTTTGAGTCAGAATCAAAGGCGGAATCAATGATTCTAACTTGATACAGCTTGATTTTCCCTAATTATCTTCTTTTTATTGATTTCAAAGCTTTATAGATCGTTTGACAAATGGACAGCACCTCGGCTCTGAAATCTCGAACCTTTCAAATGAATCAGCAGCTCAGGTATATATAGGGGTTGTGATTTCGTACGAAATAGCAATAGCTCATTTCGTACGAAATACCTTTGTGTTATTTCGTATGAAATAGCTCTTGCTATTTCGTGCGAAATACCCTTTTTATATCTAAAACCTATTTTCTATCCTACTGAGCACTGGTTAATCCTATCTAGATACAAGACTCTATAAAGACGAAGTTAACAGACATCTATGCACCAACAGACTCCCCCTTGGATGTTGACGAAGTCTTTAGCATCAAATCTTCAGTCTTTAGTCTTTATCTATCTTCTCACTCTGCCCAAAATGTCTGACACTGTAAGCATCCTTCAATCTCTATCTTCAAACTCCCCTTTGAATGTTGATCCAGAATGTAGACTCCCCCTTTCAATATGCTGGAGCTCGAATTCTGGTTCAAACTTTGTTCAAACTTAGCCACGGGGATCTTACTTTGCTGCTTTGTCTGGATCAAACCTGTTCCCTGCTTCTCAGAAATTTGACATTACAATGTATTCTCCTTTTTGACTACATTTGATGTTTTTATCAGTTTTTAGAAATCCACTTAAGTAACTAGGTCCAAGTTAATGACCCTAGGCACTTAATTTATCTACCAAGTCCAACTTAATGACCTTGGTTGATCTGAAACGAAACAAAAACTGACTTTTGTTCAACATTTTACAAAACATTTTCTGAAAATTACAAGTTTCAACTTAATGAACTTGTTTTGACTTATCATTTACAGGTTTAACTTATTAAGCTCCCAACTCTTCTGCCCAGTTCAGAAACTTCCTGCATCTTCTTCAAACTGCGAATCTGAAGATTAACTTTCCACTTTGGTTTGTCGGAAAAATAAAGCAGAAATGTAAAATCTTTTTGGATTTTGAGTAAAGTTTCTATATTAGAATGCTAAACAGAAATGAAATGCAGTAAATGTAAACTATTTACAAACATATTTTTGAGGAGCGTTTTAGGGAATCATATCAGCTGTCGACAAGTCACAAGTACCGTTAAGCTTTAATTTCATACTAAGAATTTAAAAATTCGCTTAGATTGTCGATATACTGATCCACTTAAGTTCTCACACAAATTTCAGTCTGTTCAGGATACGAATTAGGTGTATTGTAACACCTCGTAAAATCATACCCAATAGAATAAAGACACGTGTCATGTAAGATAAACGTGTCAGGAACCCGAGTCAAATTAGAAGATGTATGGTAGGATTTAAAAAGTGTCGACATGTTAATAAACACCTCTGAGCGACCTAATTATAAATCCCAAGACCTTAATCAATATGATAAACATCTGATCTATTTAGAGCCGGTTATTCCTATAATGAATAAATTCAGTTAATAAAGAATTAGGTTTTTAAAATGATGTTACGACAAGGTGTATGATCCATTCTTTTCAAAAGAATTCAAATCCATCTAAATGCATGGCAAGACCTTCCACAAGAATCCAAGGCAACATAAGTGCATGGCTAGGTAAGCATGCCCTTTTCAGGACTGATCATGTGGTCCCATATTGTTACAAAAGACCCAAGATTTGGATTAGGAAAGTTGCATAGTCAAGACCTTAAAGCTAACAAGTTTTTGTCTTCTGATGAAGGCTTACGGACCGCAAAGGTGAACCCTTATGGCCCGTAAGATGGCAGAGCTGGGCGACTTAAAATTTAAAAAGCGGATGCGGACCGCATGGCCAAGGGCTTACGGTCCGTAAGGCTGGTAACTGGGCATTTCAGATGATGGTCAGTTACGGACCACAAAGCCAAGAGCTTACGGTCCGTAAGGAAATCGCTGGCAGCAGAAAATGGACAACTGCCTGTTCAGCCTGTTGCACCGCCTTACATGAGTGGTTTTCGAAATCAGGGACTTGGCAACTGGTTTTGGCACTATAGGGACACATGGGGAACATCAGGGAACATCTGTAGACTTAAGTGTGATGATCTTGTGGCATTTAGTTCACTATATAAGAGCTTGAAGTTTCAACAATTGGACTTGCTCATTTCATTTGCATTTCAAGCTTTGCTCTGGAACTCTTGGCACTTCTAGCAGACTTCCATCAGCTTTTAAATCATACTTAGGACTCTTGTAAGTGTCCTTAACCTTCTTTAATTCAGTTTAGCCTAGTTAATTAGCTTAAAGTCAAACCGTCGTAATTAAGGTTTGACTTCGAGATTAATCAATAATTGTTCAGTCAAATCTCGAATTAAAAATACCTATGAGTTGGTAATTATGTGGGTAATAAACCCTTAAAAGGGTAACCTCTGATTCCCACTCTAACTAGGTCAATTGTCGGGTCAAAGCTAATCTTAAAAAGTCAACAAAAAGCTTATTTTCAAATTAATGCATAATTAACAATGTAGAAGCCATGCAACCTGTTTTATCACTAATATAACTTGGTAATCAATGTAAGAACATGTCTAAACATGTCCCACCCGACAATTTTCAGTTTAGGCTCGGTTCGGAACCGAAAGTCGCAGAATTTGACTTTTTCTTTGACTTTCGATTCTGACCCATTGTAGCATGTTTTAGAAATGCCTTAGAGCCCTATTAGGACCAGGTTTCATGTTAGCATAACCCTCTGTGATTATACAACTTGGTTCATTAGTTATCCGATTCACATGCATGTTTCCGTTAAATGCTTATATTTGACTATTATGCCCATATGACCCTAAAACGTGATTTTTGAAAATGTAAAAGAGTAGAAACCTTAGTTACTGAATTATAAACTTGCACCTAAAATTTGATATCAGTTTGAGGTCTAGATTAGGAGTTATGCTCATTAGCGTAAATGAAAAGCTTTTTATTAATTAAACGACGTAATTAGCGTATAACTTATCTAAACCCAATTTTTGATACCAAACTTTTTACCCATTGATGTAAAATAATATTTTGGGACTCTTGAAGATTTTTATTTATTTTTAGGCTGAGCATAACTTAGAGTTCTAAGATTGATTCGGTAATTGCCGGTTTTGCCCTTTTGGGCTATAAAATGAGTTTTACAAATCCTTTTGACCCCAAACCTTTTGCTACTGATTTTATATGATAAATAAAATATTTGGAGCCTTCTGGAATAATAAAAATATCAGCTTTCCTTTGAAAACCCGGAAATGGCTCCAAATCGCCTTTTTAAGCGTTTCTAACGCATAGTATGTATTAAAACTATTTTAAACATATAAGGTTTGATGCCTTCTGATAATCTCAGTAAATTTTTATATTTTTACAGTAAGTAAAAGTTTTAAACTCAGATTTCCAGTTTTGACCTTTTAAGCCTAAGTGAAATTACCAAAATGCCCTTAAGATTCATAGTTTGGTTTTAAATGATAAATTTCACATATGTGTAATACCCTACTGTTACAACTTATTAACGTAAGTATTTTTACTGATTACATCAGACCTGTAACTCATATTATTATTTAAACTTTTTTATAACCTTTAAAATGACCAAAATGCCCATACGGGGCATAGTTTGAGTTTAAATTCATTTGGGGCATAATAGAAGATATCTTACTGATGTCACAATATATTTAAGGCATATTAACTTAGGAAACCTGCATATGACTCTTTTGGTTACCCGTTACGCATTTTCGCGTTCGGATCGGCTTATGCGACTAGTTTGCATAAATTAGCCGAAACGGGTCAAACCTTATCATTTTTGTCTCAAAATCCAGAATGTGTTTAGGTTACCCATATTAAACAAGCATACAAGCTAGTCGGGTCAAAACCACATTCTAAACCGGTCTACGCTATATCATGCGTTTGAACCGTGTCTTCCTTTTGAAAACTAACCGATCTAAGTCTAGGCTTAATTAAAGACCCATTAGGATTCTAATAGGTTATTAAAACCTTCGTTCCAGATTAGGAGCCCAGTAAAAGCTACGTGCACTTGCTGTATTTGATTTATACTTTGCTCAGGTAAATACTCTTAACTTATTTTCCCTATACGGGCTTGGGATACGGTATTATAATAATATCGCTTGGTCGGGTATGTAGTCATTTAATCGTATTATGATTTATGTATTTACATAACCCGTTTTATTCTGTATTATTTGGTGTATGGCCTTTGGGGGTTAAATGACCATGTCCCGGATATCCTTGGCATCATTCAAAGAAATGGCCACGACCTAAGCACGGGGTGTAGGCGTACACCTGACAGATGCATTATGTAAAAACTGGTAATCCACTTTAAGGAAATAATCCTTGTGGGCATTATACCTGTAGCGTGTCAGTTAATCTAGACCGGCCCTACAAACCGGCCCTGATGGACGACAAATAAGTAAAACTGTATACAAGATTATTTTAATAATTGTCCCATGTTATAAAAGATATTTTTGCCGAAGTGCATTCAAATCAATTTTCAAACTCTTTTCAAAATGAGTCAGTTAAGTTGTATTTACCAGTGTAAACTGACGTATCTTCCAAAAAGGCTAAGTGCAGGTACTATACGAAATAGGCTGGCTACTCCAGGCATCAATAATCAAGTCTCGCAAGCTCTAGATGTCAAAGTCTATTGAACAGTTTTCCTTTTTATTCGATCCGCCTGTGGATCTGTTTCAACTATTTTGTGATACTTAATATTACAATTTATTTAGTTGGAATTAATCTATCTTTTGCTTCCGCTGTGCATTTAAATATTGTGTTGTTTGACTATGATGATATCAACTACGTCACGATACTCCCCACCGGGCCCACCGGAAATACGTGGAAATATCGGAGTGTGACATGTATTAAGAACTTAAACTCATTCATGTGTCCCACCTCTTGAATATACTCCCGTATCCAGATCCCAATATTCAGTCTTACAGGTGAGTATACCACAGATGATATCTGTAAGGGGTTAAATGCGAGGGCCATGAGAGCTCAGTCTTACAGGTGTGACATGTTGGTATCAGAGCCAACACTGAGTGAATTAAACACTAGCCTTTTGTGTTTAATCTCAGTTACACAGTTGCACATTCCTCAAATTTTCGAGTCTAGACAAAGAACATAGGACAAATCCTGGTTTTGTTTTAATTTTTGCCTTTTATATATTTTCCTTGTTGTTATCCTTGTTTATGTTGACAGGTTTAAACATGCCGCCAAGATTCTTTAGGAGAAAGGGAAAGGCACCTGTAGCAGGCCACGACCATGAGGCCGGGCCATCTCAAAGACGAACCTCACCCATCAACATGCGTACAAGTCCCCAGGGGGATTGGAGGACACATCTGCAGCCAGCGAGGTGGTCCGTCTCGTTAAGGTCGTCACCGTCTTACCTTCACTCCTTTGGTCCCCAATCAGAAAATGAGCCCGAAAACCCACAGCCTTCATTTATCCCTCTCCAGAGGTCCAACTCTCGTCACTCCTTTGATAACCCGTTACATATCTTCCGAAGCCGGTTCAACCCGGCAAACTACCTTGAAGAACTAGTAGGTGTTAACCCATTGGGACCTGAATATCACTTTTCTGGAGATCACGCCATGGATATGGATGAGGACACCGACCCTATTGAACCACCGACTGGTACCCCCACACATCCCATAGAAATTTCTGATGGGTCATCTTTTCATGGATCACCTTACCGTGGTCCAGACAGCTACCAAGCGAGGTTCAACCAGTTCGAATGGTATTTTACACCCTCTCACCATTCATCGCCTCATTAGCAGCAGCAGCAGGATCCTTCTGAGGATTCACGTTTCGTGGCAGTTACCCCGCCACCACCACCACCTCAGCAACAGCCTCCTGAGCCACCGAGGTGAAGGAGATCGAACGCACGGATGTCCGTGCGAGGGGGAGTGCGTATCAGCACCCCTCAACCATCGAGTGGCAGCCACTACCTGCCACTCCAAGAAGACCAGCAGATGGGGGGACCTTCAAACCCCATCCCGGAAGTGAACTCTGCACCTGTCGTGCCACCACCGTTGGGCTTTGGCAACCCAATTCCTACATAAGCTGGCTCAGCAGCGTATAATCCCTTTGAGCAGCCGGCTCACACCAGCTTCAATTATGCTGAGGTCGACCCATATTTGGCAGCCTGGAACTACAATGCTCTCAACCCCGAGGGACCTTACGGAGCTCCCTGGGGAGTTGGATACCCAGCTTATGGATACCAACAACAGCCGCCTCTTCGACCTCCACATCAGCCGCAGCCGCAGATACCACGGTTTTCCTCGCCAGAACAGGAGGAAATTCTCCAAAGATTGAGCCAAGTGGAAAGGGTAGTCCGTGAGGACCAAAGAAACAACCAGGGATTCTTTAAGGGATTGGCGAATTTAATAAAAGGAAAGAGCAAGAAGGACCATTGAATCCTTTAAATTGTTGGTTGTATTTCCTTATTTTCAATCCAGCCCCTGCGTGGGCATGTCTTTTGTTTAACCCCTGCGTGGGTATGTCTTTTTGTATTCTGCCCCTGCATGGGCATTCTTTCTGTTGACCCCTGCGTGGGTATGTTTGTTTGTTAAAGCCCCTGTGTGGGCATGTTATTTTAGTAGAAGTCCCGTTTAGGGCAAAATTGTACTTGTTAAATTTTTAAAGGAATGGTTAGTTTAAATTTTCATTTTATTAGTTATGTGCATAAACATAAAATGTGAAATAAATAAAATAACTTTCCCACTAAAAGATCTACCATTATAATAAAATGGGAAAATCTAAAACGGACAAGACCTAGCCATATGTCACCTCAAGACAGGGCCAAGATGGTAGTTCCTCAATTAGATTCAGATCCTTGTTAATAAAAAGAATCTTAAAGGTAAAACCTAGCCTAAATGTCATTGCAGACATGGCCAAGATGGTAAAACCTATTCAAAGGATTCAAAACCTTGTTAACATTTGAAAGCATATTAACATGCTTGACAAATGTGATTCGATAAAATCACATAAGTCATTCTTAAATTGTGTTATTCTAAATTCCCTTATTTAAATAATCATCCCTTAAGGATGAAGTACCCACGGGCTATAATTAACGTCCTCTGGGATGAAAGACAGTGGTAGCCTACAACTCCCTGTCAAGAAAAGGTAATGAACTTGGATTCAAACCTTAATGCCTCGATTCCATAAAACCTGGGCTTATAAACTAAACTTGTCTACGTGACTAGGCCTTTGTGCCATTACTAACTTATAATTTAGGATTATGATAAAGATCCTGAATAATTATATATTTAACAAATTAACTAAAATGGCTATTAAAAATCATAGTTAATAAATTGTCAAAAGTAATAAAACTGTATAAGCTTCTATATAAACCTTGCCTTATTTGATTTTATGTAGCAACTAAAGCTACATGGCTAGGTCAGAAGAGGTAAACAGTCATCCGGTGGAAAACCATGAAAATACTAAGATACATGTGACCGGTGCGGAGCTGCAAACATTAGTAGATAATGTTGTTACGAAGGCTATAGAGCGGCAGTATAATGAATCTAGCAGGACTCGAAGTAGGACCCTATCCGCACCGCATTCCAAGCCTAAGACTCATTCAGAGGCTCACAGCAAGCCACCTCTAAGTAAGATGAGCCAAAGAAATATGATGATCGACATTCATCTAATCAACACAGTGTTCCATCTAAAAGGATAGTGTTTGATGATAAACCACGTACCAAGTCCTGTACCTATAAGTACTTTGTTTCCTGCAAACCCCGGGATTTCACTGGGGAGAAAGGGGCAATTGATTGTATGACTTGGTTAGATGAAATGGACACAGTAGTTGACATCAGCGGTTGTGCTGAAAGGGATGTAGTGAAGTATGTATCCCAATCGTTCAAGGGAGAGGCACTAGCATGGTGGAAGTCTCTCATTCAAGCTGCTGGAAAGATCCCGCTCTACAATTTGTCATGGGATCAGTTCGTTGCTCTCATTAAGGAGAATTATTGCCCAAAACATGAGGTTGAAAGAATTGAATCAGATTTCTTATCATTGGTGATGAAGAATTTAGATTGTCAAGCTTACCTCACCAGTTTTAATACCCTGTCTAGGCTGGTTCTGTATCTCGTAACCCCGGAACCCAAAAGGATTGCTCGTTTCATTGGGGGTTTAGCCCCAGAAATCAAAGCCAGTGTTAAGGCGTCCAGACCTGCTACTTTTAGATCAGCAGCTGATCTATCTCTGTCTCTTACCTTGGACGCGGTCAGGCTAAGATCGCTCAGGAATTCGGAAGAAGGCAAGAGAAAGTGTGAGGATGATAACTCATGAAGATCTGAAAAGAAGCATAAAGGTAGCACTGACTTCAGGAAGAAGTCTGGATCCAACAAGGGTAGCCAACAAGCTGAGGAAAAGCCAAAGTGCAAAACTTGCCAAAAACGCCACTTTGGAAAATGCAGACTTTAGTCCAAATCTATGTCAGGACCACCTACATGTGGGTTATGCATGTCTAAAGAGCACAAGACTGTTGATTGCAAGAAGATTAAAGATGCCACATGCTACAACTGTAATGAGAAAGGGCACATTAAAACCAATTGCCCTAAATACGCCAAGAAGCCTGAAGAGGTCAAGAAGACCAATGCAAGGGTCTTCCGAATGGATGCACGAGAAGCCGTCCAGGACAACAATGTGATCACAGGTACCTTCCTCATAAATGATGTTTATGCAAGAGTGCTATTTGATTCAGGAGCTGATAAGTCGTTTGTAGATAATAAGTTCTGTAAATTGCTGAATTTACCTGTTAAAACCCTAAGTGTGAAATATGAGGTGGAATTAGCTGATGGTACCTTAGAAACCGCGTCAACCATGTTAGATGGATGTTTCATATCCATTAGGAACCACTCTTTTCCATTGTCCCTACTTCCTTTAAAGTTAGCCGGTTTTGACATAGTTATAGGCATGGATTGGTTATCTCGTAACCAAGCCCAGATAGTGTGCAATAAGAAGCAAGTGGTGATCAAGACTCCGTCTGGTGAGCCAATTACCATTCAAGGAGATACCCAATATGGACTGCCTGAGCAAGTGTCTATGCTTAAGGCATCTAGATGTTTGAAGAAGGGTTGTGTCGTTTATATGGCACAGGTGACTATTGATGAGCAGAAGCCCAAGATTGAAGATATTCCCGTCATTTCTGAGTACCCTAAAGTTTTTCCTGAAGAACTACCTGGTTTACCCCCAGATAGGCAAGTAGAATTCAGAATTGACATCAACCCCGGAGCAGCACCTGTTGCGAGAGCGCCCTATAGGTTGGCACCAACAGAAATGAAGGAATTAACGGCACAGCTAGATGAATTGTTAGCCAAAGGTTTCATTAGACCTAGTTCATCTCCTTGGGGAGCGCCAATCCTATTTATCAAAAAGAAGGATGGATTGATGCGTCTGTGCATCGATTACCGTGAGCTTAATAAGGTCACTATCAAGAATAGGTATCCTTTGCCCAGGATCGACGATCTGTTCAATCAATTACAAGGGGCAAGTTACTTCTCGAAGATCGATTTGAGGTCAGGCTATAATCAATTGAAGGTTAAAGATGAAGATGTACACAAGACTGCATTTAGGACTCGTTATGGTCATTACGAGTTCCTAGTGATGCCTTTTGGGCTCACTAATGCACCTGCCGCGTTCATGGATCTCATGAATCGCGTCTGCAAGCCTTACTTGGATAAATTTGTCATCGTTTTCATCGACGAGATTCTCATTTACTCGAAAAGCCAAGCTGACCATGAGAAACATCTCCGTTGCATTCTTAAGCTACTTCAACAAGAAAAGCTCTATGCCAAATTTTCAAAGTGTGAATTTTGGCTTCGAGAAGTCCAATTCCTTGGACATGTTGTTAGTGAGCGTGGTATCCAAGTGGATCCCGCTAAGATTGAAGCTATTATGAACTGGCAAGAGCCGAAGACGCCTACGGAGATTCGCAGCTTCCTAGGACTGGCAGGATACTATAGGAGATTTATTGAAAACTTCTCAAGAATTGCAGCACCCCTGACTCTACTCACCCGCAAGAATAACAAGTTTGACTGGGGGCCTAAGCAGCAAGAATCTTTCGATATTTTGTAGAAGAAGTTAAGCAACGCTCTTGTATTGACGTTGCCTGATGGAATTGATGAGTTTGTGGTATATTGTGATGCATCACACACCGGGATGGGATGTGAGCTTATGCAGAAAGGCAAGGTTATTGCCTATGCTTCACGTCAGTTAAAGGTGCACGAGAAGAATTACACCACCCATGACTTGGAGTTGGGTGCTGTTGTATTTGCACTAAAACTGTGGAGGCATTATTTGTATGGAACCAAGTGTGTGATCTATTCTGATCACAAAAGCCTTCAACATCTGTTCAATCAGAAGGACTTGAACATGAGGCAGCGACGTTGGATGGAAACTTTGAATGATTATGACTGTGAAATAAGATACCATCCAGGCAAGGCAAATGTGGTTGCCGATGCCTTAAGCAGGAAGGAAAGAGTGAATCCTATAAGAATCAATGCCAAGAGCATTGAGATAAAGAATAGTTTGAATGAAAGGTTGTTAGCTGCGCAGAAGGAAGTTGTGCTAGAAGCTAACTATCCTGATGAAAAACTAGGAGTAACTGAAGAACAGTTATTCTATGGCAAGGACGGAATCCTGAGATTAAATGGACGAATTTGGGTTCCAGTTTATGGAGGACTTCGGGATGTTATCCTCCAGGAAGCCCACAGTTCCAGGTATTCTTTTCATCCTGGAGCTGATAAGATGTACCAAGATCTAAAGGCAAACTATTGGTGGATAGGCTTGAAAAAGTCTATAGCTGCCTATGTAGCTAAATGTTTGACATGTGCGCAAGTCAAAGCTGAACATCAGAAACCGTCAGGTTTGCTACAACAGCCTGAACTTCCCACATGGAAGTGGGAGATGGTGACAATGGATTTCATCACCAAGTTACCAAAGACAAAGAAAGGAAATGATACTATATGGGTGATAGTAGATAGACTGACTAAGTCAGCACATTTCCTACCCATTAAGGAGACTTATAGCTCCGACATGATAGCCTAATTGTACGTAGATAAGATTGTATCTCTACATGGCGTACTAGTGTCAATAATCTCTGACAGAGATACCAGATACACATCACATTTTTGGAAAAGTTTCCAACAATCTTTGGGCACGCGCTTAAATTTTAGTACGGCTTACCATCCTCAGACGGACGGACAGAGTGAGCGTACAATCCAAACTTTGGAAGACATGCTTCGTGCATGTGTGATTGACTTAGGTGGTAGTTGGGATAACCACCTGCCATTAATTGAATTCTCCTATAACAATAGCTATCATACGAGCATTAAGGCTGCACCTTTTGAGGCATTATATGGTAGGAAATGCAGAACGCCTATTTGTTGGGCAAAAGTAGGGGAAACTCAATTATCAGGACCTGACATAGTCTTTGAAACGACGGACAAGATTGTCCATATTCGCGACCGCCTGAAAGCTGCCAGGGATAGGCAGAAAAGTTATGCTAATAAAAGGCGAAAACCTCTAAAGTTTGAGGTTGGTGATAAAGTTTTGCTTAAGGTATCACCCTGGAAGGGGGTGATGCAATTTGGTAAGAAAGGTAAGTTAAGCCCGAGGTATATAGGACCATTCGAGATTATCGAATGTGTTGGGTCAGTGGCTTATAAGTTGAACTTGACTGAAGAGCTCAGTGGTATTCACAATGTATTCCACATCTGCAATCTGAAGAAATGTCTAGCAGATGAATCGCTAGTCATACCACATACAGATGTGCACATAGATGAGAGCTTGAAATTTGTGGAAAGGCCTTTGTCGATTGAGGATCGACGGGTTAAAAAGCTTCGGAGGAAGCATGTACCTATCGTAAAGGTTAAATGGGATGCCCGCAGAGGTCCCGAATATACGTGGGAGGTAGAGTCTACCTGAAAGAAAAGTACCCTCATTTGTTCCAGTAAATCTCGAGGTCGAGATTTCTTTTAAGGGGGCGAGGATATAACACCTCGTAAAATCATACCCAATAGAATAAAGACACGTGTCATGTAAGATAAACGTGTCAGGAACCCGAGTCAAATTAGAAGATGTATGGTAGGATTTAAAAAGTGTCGACATGTTAATAAACACCTCTGAGCGACCTAATTATAAATCCCAAGACCTTAATCAATATGATAAACATCTGATCTATTTAGAGCCGCTTATTCCTATAATGAATAAATTCAGTTAATAAAGAATTAGGTTTTTAAAATGATGTTACGACAAGGTGTATGATCCATTCTTTTCAAAAGAATTCAAATCCATCTAAATGCATGGCAAGACCTTCCACAAGAATCCAAGGCAACATAAGTGCATGGCTAGGCAAGCATGCCCTTTTCAGGACTGATCATGTGGTCTCATATTGTTACAAAAGACCCAAGATTTGGATTAGGAAAGTTGCATGGTCAAGATCTTAAAGCTAACAAGTTTTTGTCTTCTGATGAAGGCTTACAGACCGCAAAGGTGAACCCTTACGGCCCGTAAGATGGCGGAGCTGGGTGACTTAAAATTTAAAAAGCGGATGCTGTGACAACTGGCCCAAACCGGTAATTTCCGTACACATTAATTATTGCTTAATGACTACAATTATGAGTTTAAGTGTCAGCAATGTCTGAACACATGATTAAACAAGTGAATTCATGCACGTTGTATACTACAAAATATTGCTTTATGCATAAACGAGAGCGTTGCGTCAAAAATAATAGTAAACTCACCGGTAAGACACACTGTGTCGACTGAACTGCAGAAAGCAGTCAGACAATAAAATTGGAGCCTAGGTGTAGGTCCGACAATAAGAATGCATTAAAACCCAAGAGCACATACAAGGGTTAATATATATGCAATACGAAAGCAAAAATAAGCACTAAAAAGCACCCGAAACGCACTTTAAGTGCAGAATTTATACAAATCAGCAATAATTCAGCATTTAGATATATAAATATTATGCAGAAATGTCGTTTTATTATCCAGAATATTTCCCTAAGTGTTGGGAATTGAAAGAGTACAAGAAAGGTACTTAAACGACACTAAAAAGTGTAATTTAACACTTTAACGAATCGGTATGTAACCGAACGACCGGACTATACCCGAAACATGAAAATATTGTTATTTTCATTATTCATCTTTTCTGAGCTAGTTAGGGACCCCGAACACCCTAACACTCACTAAAATAGCTAGTAACTAACCTACTTAACTATATACTTGGTTATGGATTACAAGGTAACTAATTAGTTCACATTTACAATTAGACCCCCTCCCCATATCCAAATAAAATCGACCCACATGCCTAAATTGGAAGATCTTGTGAATTTTCCTTGGAATTGTCAAGATTGTGTAAGATATGTATGGTACTTTTGAAGACATAAAACACATTGGATATTAGGAACTTTGGTTATAAGTAGGTTAAGTCACCAACACAACTCAACACACTCACTCTCCCTCTCTTCTAACTTACGGCCAAACACCCCTAGAGCATTCATCCATCTTTCAATTTTGGTTCTTGCCATTCCAACATCATACATACATCAAAGGTCACATATTAGGAGTCTTGGAGCAAACGGAACGCGAAGGACCTCATTCTCTAGCTTTTATCCACCCATTTTGCGCATAGATTCTTCCCTAGCCTTGAGCTAGAGGTATAATGTTTACAACTCATTTTTGAACTAATCTAAAGTGGTTAAAAGGATTTTTATCGGATAAAAGTCGTTAACATACAAGATGATGCTTTAAAGTCTACCTAAAACACTAAAAATGGTGGTCAATAGCACATAAGTTGTGTAAATGATGTAGTATTCGAAATGTATGATTATTGAGACCCGATCTATGTTGTGGTAGCTCGGATCATCGATTAACCCGGTATAGTCATGTTCTTGAATCATGACACAAAGCTATTTTAGAAGTAACAAGGGTTAAAAGGTGAAACTCTACCACACATGAAACATGAACTTGTGTAAAAGTATTTTTACTTGCAAAATAGTGGTTAAAACTAGCCGATCTATGTATCTACAAGTGGTATTTTCAAAAGACCAAGCATCAAAAGAAATCACATGTTCTAAACCGGAACTTACACAAACAAAAGTGGTTTTTGTGAACAAACAAGTGTGTGGACACTTGTGTAACAAAGGTTTTAACAAAGAAATAATTTTCGTAAAAACCAACTAGAAGTTGTGAAACTTCATATTCTTTAAAAATAAAGTTTTTAAGAAACTAAAATTATTTTTAAAGATAACAAGACTTACTAAATGTGCTAGTAAGTTACTACACATTTTTGTAAATATTCAAGTTCATGAAATGGAGAAACTAGTGATTATTGCTGATGAGTATTGTTGATAATTGTTGTTGATGATTGATAACGATTTAAAAGAAAATAAACACACGTTTTGAAAACGTGGGAAACCTCCATTTTTAGGGGAAACTCTGTCAAAATTTTTATAAATTTTGACACTTAGAAAAATATAAGTTTTTGAGAAACTTATTCCCTAAAAATGTATTTAAAAGTATTACCAAGGTTTCCCTAAGTTTTGGTGACAAGAAATGGTGATTTCTTCAAGAATAAAAATGGATATTAAGTATATATTTTTGAAAGAAAAATATATATTATTTGATCACCAACTTTTGTGCTAAGTGTATATAGTATGTGTTATACGTGCTAGTGTATTAAGACTTAAAAATACACTAAAATACTCATGAGAAGTATGAACACAAAAATACACATACAAAATACAAGATACATGATTCGGGTGCAAAGTGCAAAACACAAAAGACTTATATTTATTTGTGAGAAAATAATATAAGTAAGATACGTAGTTAAAAATATAGAATATTTTTAACACAAGAATATATACAAAAGAGAGTGACTGTACTTGTGCGACGCAAGTCTAGTGACTAACGATAAGAAAACGCGTATAGGTTACGACGTTAATTAAGCAAATCCGGTGGAGTTTACGACGCTAGGAACGCAAAGTTGTGAGTTCATGCTCCCCCTTTTCTTTAACTGTTTTCAGTTTTTATAACTTAGGGGGTGAAATACATGTACAAAAGTACAATATTTATAAATGGTATGATATAAATACAAGAAGTACGCTTGGTGAGAACGAGAACCAAGTGTGACAAAATATAAAAATACAAGAAGTACACTTGGTGAGAACGAGAACCAAGTGTGACAAAATATAAAAATACAAGAAGTACACTTGGTGAGAACGAGAACCAAGTGTGACAAAATATAAGAATACAAGAAGTACACTTGGTGAGAACGAGAACCAAGTGTGACGAAATATAAGAATATGAGAAGCGCACTTGGTGAGAACGAGAACCAAGTATGAGGCGCTATGAGAAATGATAACAAGAAACGCGCTTGGTGAGGACGAGAACCAAGTAGGATGCGTTATGAGAAATAGTGTCACGAATAGGGTAAAGAAGCACCATTAATCAACGTATACATTCAGACCGCAGAACAAAAGGTTAGATCTAACGGGTGCCTGGCAGCCACACTCCCGGTCGGGGCGAGAACCGAGGAGTGCTTTTGTGTCTCAGAAAATACCAATTAAATGCCTTAGGTTTGGTGACTTCCTATGACGTGCCACATGTTAATGGCTTTGCAACCCATTAACAATCTGATATTTACAGAAATACTGTATTTACATAAAATTCATACCATACTAAAATTGATATATAACTTGAAGTACGTGGGGTACTCAAGAAGATTGAATTATACTTGAAGTACGTGGGGTACTCAAGAAATTGAGAATTATACTTGAGTACGTGGGGTACTCAAGAAGAAATTGAATTTATACAAGTGTACGTGGTGTACACATGAAACTGAATTTATTTATGAAAACTTGATTTACTCACAAACTATGTTTTCATACAAAGTATACAAACATGAAATACAAAACTGCATGAATTCACACCAACTTTATGTTGACGTTTTTCCAAAAACTCACATGTATTTCAGGTAACTAGGATGGATGTGCGCGTGGTCTTGCTTATGCTCGTGGATGTCGCTTTGTTTATCTTTAAATAAAGTCGTGACTTTTAAGACAATATGTTATCTAGTGTTGTAAACACTTGACATATGTTTTTGGTAATGTAATATTTGAAGTTATTTTTGGGCATGTAGTATGTTTACTCTTCGTATGCAATGAGAACCTTTCATGATCACACCTCGTGCTTCCGCCGTAGAAAGGGGTGTGACAGATTGGTATCAGAGCTGCGATTGTAGTGAACCAGGATTCCTTCTCGAGTCTAGTCTACAATCTCTAGGATCCATTCACGAAAACAATTTTCAAAGAGTTTTCATTGCATAAAATGTCCCGCGACATCCACTACCTGAAACTGTCTACATGAGTCTAGAAAAGACACTACGAGACTTAGAGTGCACTTGAGTAGCACTTGTCGTTGACTAGAAATTACTTGCAATTATGTGTGATAATTAGCATGTACTAGAAGTAGAATGTCACAAGTATACGTGACTTTATTTGAAAGCAATGGCCCATCTGAAGGAAGAAATACGAGGATGAAACGAACTGTGCGGACTGTGCAAGGAGTTACGTAATTATGGATGCATACATAATTATGGAATTCAGTGCACAGAAATCACAGCAAGCCTAGTCACGTATAGATTCCCTCAGTACATGCCTACTAAGTACTCTGCTAGAGTAATAATTGTTTGATGTCACTTATGTGGTATATATACCTGTGAATATATATGATACCACTGTCTAGTGTGACGATATCAAACAAATGCCTAAACCTATTGGGTTGCGTTCGTCAGAACATGGCACCCAGAAGAGCTGTGAACGCTCGTGACCAACCTCCTCCTCCCCAACTGCCAGGAGCTGCTGAAGAGCTGAACGTTCTACTGGAAGAAAGGATCTCCGCTGCTATCGCCCAGTACGAGGCGAACCGTACTCAAGACAGTGGAGGACCAAGCAACGCTAGGCGTAATGGGAATGGAGATTCGTCTGGAGGCAATGCAGCTCAAGGTAACCTTGAGACACTGTACTAAGCATGAGGAAATTTATGAACGGTCCTTGTTTCATCATTTCTTCAATTGCTCACATGTGAATTGGTTGAATCAATTCCAGGCTGCACTTTCAAGCAGTTCCTCGACTGCAAGCCAATGAACTATGATGGCACAGGAGGTGCAGTAGCATTGTGCGCTGGACGGAGAAGACTGAAGCTACTATCCGCATGAGCAAGTGTACCGCGGATCAACAAGTCACCTTTGCTACAGGGTTGTTTGTCGATGAAGCTCTGACTTGGTGGAACCTGCAAGCCCAAACTTTGGGTGATGATGCCGCTTATGGCTTAACTTGGGAGGAACTGAAGGAAAGAATGAGAGAGAAGTACTGCTCTCGTGCGGGACTCCAAAGGCTGGAAACAGAGTTCTGCCACTTGACCATGGAAGGTGCGGATATTAGCAGTTATACTCGAAGGTTCCACGACCTGTCTAGAGTGCTTCCCTACATGGTGACTCCTGAGTTGAAGCGTGTTGAACGCTACATTTAGGGACTGGCCCCAGAGTTTCATGGCATGGTAACATCGCCAAACCTCAAACGATCACCGAGGCTGTAACTCTGGCTGTCAGCCTTACTGAAGATTGTGTTCGTATGAAGAAGCTATCACTGAACCCAACAGGGAAGACCGAGACACATGCTGAGTCGTCCGGCGACAAGAAAAGGAAACATGCAAACCTGAATCAAGCAACTCGCAACAACAAGGGTTCCAACAAGAAGCGTGACGCTAACCCGCCCCAGGAGACGAAAACCCTTGGAACCAAAGGATGCTTCAGATGTGGAAGCAATGATCATTTCATGAAGGACTGCCCAGAGGGAAACAATGCTCAGGCTCGAGCATTTGTGATTGGAGCAAAGAACGCACGCGAGGACCCTAACGTGGTCACCGGTACGTTTCTCATTAACAATCACTTTGCATCCATATTATTCGACACTGGCGCCGATTATAGTTTCATGTCTGTGGAATTTAAACGCATACTTGGAATAGAATCTCCTTATTCCATAGAACTAGCCAATGGTAAACTTGTTGAATCAGGCGAAGTTGTCAGAGGCTGCACATTAGAACTTGGCGAACGAAATTTTAGCATCGACCTCCTACCTATTCAATTGGGTAGCTTCGATGTAGTAGTCGGGATGGACTGGTTGTCCAAGAATAAAGCTGAAGTTATTTGCCATGAGAAAATCATTCGCATCCCTTTAGCGAATGGTGAAACTCTCATCGTGCATGGAGAAAAACGAGACGCGCCTCTTCGAATCATCAGTTGTATGAAGGCACAGAAGTGCTTGAGGAAAGGATGTGTCGCTTTCCTAGCACACGTTATAGACAAGAAAGCTGAGGAGCCGAAACTCGAAGACATTCCTGTGGTGAAGGAATTTCCTGATGTGTTCCCTGAAGATCTGCCAGGACTACCTCCGCAACGACAAGTCGAATTCCGTATAGACTTGGTTCCAGGAGCTGCTCCTGTAGCCAAGGCACCCTATCGACTTGCACCATCCGAAATGCAAGAATTATCTACACAACTTCAGGAGTTGTTGGATAAGGGATTTATAAGACCAAGCTTCTCACCCTGGGGAGCCCCGGTATTATTCGTGAAGAAGAAAGATGGAACACTGCGGATGTGTATCGATTACAGGGAACTGAACAAGCTCACAATCAAGAATCGGTATCCGCTACCAAGGATTGATGACCTCTTTGATCAACTGCAAGGATCAAGCTACTATTCCAAGATCGACCTTCGATCTGGATACCATCAGCTGAGAATCCAAGATGAAAGCGTGCCAAAGACTGCATTCAGAACGCGCTATGGGCACTACGAATTTCTTGTGATGCCATTTGGGTTGACGAATGCACCAGCGGTCTTTATGGATCTAATGAACCGCGTATGCAAACCATATCTCGATAAATTCGTGATTGTATTTATCGATGATATCCTGATTTACTCGCGAACGAAAGAAGAGCACGAGCAACATCTCAGAACCATCTTGGAGCTACTAAAGAAAGAGAAACTTTATGCAAAGTTCTCGAAATGCGAATTCTGGATTCGCGAAGTACAATTTCTTGGTCACGTGGTGAATGAGAAGGGCATTCATGTAGACCCGTCCAAGATAGAAGCGATAAAGAATTGGGAAGCTCCCAAGACCCCAACTGAAGTTCGACAATTTTTGGGCTTAGCGGGCTATTATCGGCGATTCATTGAGAATTTCTCGAAGATAGCTCAACCGCTAACGACCCTTACTCAGAAAGACAAGAAGTACGACTGGGGTCACAAACAAGAAGAAGCCTTCCAGTTACTTAAGAGCAAGCTATGCGATGCACCGATACTATCATTACCCGAATTTACTGAAGACTTCGTGGTATACTGCGACGCCTCACGACAAGGCTTGGGTTGCGTGCTCATGCAACGCCAAAAAGTCATCGCTTACGCTTCAAGACAACTGAAGGTTCACGAGAGAAATTATACCACTCACGACCTGGAGCTGGGTGCAGTGGTATTCGCCTTGAAGATTTGGCGACATTATTTATATGGTACTCGATGTACAATCTTCACAGATCACAAAAGCTTGCAACACATATTTGATCAGAAGGAATTGAATATGCGCCAGCGACGTGGGGTCGAGCTGCTGAATGATTATGACTGTGAGATTAAGTACCATCCTGGAAAGGCAAACGTTGTAGCAGACGCGTTAAGCCGAAAAGAAAGGGTTAAGACCCTAAGGGTTCGAGCACTGGAAATGACGATTCGAACGAACCTCAAAGCACGCATTCAAGATGCACAACAAGAAGCTCTTAAAGAAGAAAACCGTAAAGCTGAATACCTACGGGGTATGCTGAAATACATGGTGCCAAACGAAGAGGGAGCCTTATACTTTAAGAAGCGTATTTGGGTTTCACTCTATGGTGGCATACGAGAAGTCATCCTTAATGAAGCCCACAAATCGAGATATTCGATCCATCCAGGATCGGACAAAATGTATCAAGACATGAAGGAGTACTATTGGTGGCCGAGACTCAAAAGCGACGTTGCTGTGTATGTTGGAAAATGCCTAACCTGTGCCAAGGTTAAGGCAGAATATCAGAAACCGTCCGGCCTACTACAACAACCAGAGATTCCCGTATGGAAGTGGGAAAAAATCTCGATGGACTTCATAACAAAATTACCCAGGACCCTGAGAGGGCACGATATGATATGGGTAATAGTTGATCGATTGACGAAGTCTGCGCATTTCCTACCAATCCGAGAGAAGGATAGCACTGGAAAGCTGGCAGAGATATACTTAAGAGAAATTGTGGCACGACATGGAGTGCCAATCTCAATCATTTCAGACAGAGATGGACGCTTTGTCTCAAGAATCTGGCAATCATTTCAGGAAGCCTTTGGATCTCAGTTAGATCTAAGCACGGCATTCCATCCGCAAACAGACGGCCAGAGCGAACGGACTATACAAACGTTAGAAGATATGCTTCGCACATGTGTCATGGATCTAGGCGGCAGCTGGAATACTCATCTACCTTTAGTTGAGTTTTCCTACAATAACAGTTATCATACGAGCATAAAAGCCGCGCCGTTCGAAGCTCTGTATGGCCGCAAATGCCGATCGCCCTTATGTTGGGCAGATGCCGGAGATAAACGTATGGTTGGTCCTGAACTTGTACAAGAGACAACCGACAAGATTGCGCAGATCCGAGAGCGCATTAAGGCGGCTCGAGAGCGACAAAAGAGCTACGCGGATCCGAATAGGAAATCGGTAGAATTCCAGGTGGGAGACAAAGTGTTGTTAAAAGTCTCACCATGGAAGGGCGTAGTCAGATTTGGAAAGCGTGGAAAGCCGAATCCGCGATATATCGGACCATTCAGAATACTGAAGAGAATTGGTACCGTGGCATACAAGTTGGAGTTACCGGAAGAACTTAATGGAGTACATGATACGTTTCATGTATCCAACCTGAAGAAGAGTCCAACACAAGAAAACGTGATCATCCCGATGGATGAAGTGCATATTGATGAAGCCCTCCGATTTACAGAGCAACCCGTTGAGGTTACTGACTGGAAAGTCAACAAGACCAGGAGGAGCAGTGTGAAACTTGTCAAAGTACGTTGGAGCTCTAAGCACGGACCCGAGTACACATGGGAACGTGAAGACCAGTTCAAGAAAAAGTATCCCCACCTATTCAAGAAGACTCCAGCGGGAGTGAGTCCAGCCTGAATTTCGGGACGAAATTCTTTTAACGGGGGGAGACTGTGACAGCTGGCCCAAACCGGTAATTTCCGTACACATTAATTATTGCTTAATGACTACAATTATGAGTTTAAGTGTCAGCAATGTCTGAACACATGATTAAACAAGTGAATTCATGCACGTTGTATACTACAAAATATTGCTTTATGCATAAACGAGAGCGTTGCGTCAAAAATAATAGTAAACTCACCGGTAAGACACACTGTGTCGACTGAACTGCAGAAAGCAGTCAGACAATAAAATTGGAGCCTAGGTGTAGGTCCGACAATAAGAATGCATTAAAACCCAAGAGCACATACAAGGGTTAATATATATGCAATACGAAAGCAAAAATAAGCACTAAAAAGCACCCGAAACGCACTTTAAGTGCAGAATTTATACAAATCAGCAATAATTCAGCATTTAGATATATAAATATTATGCAGAAATGTCGTTTTATTATCCAGAATATTTCCCTAAGTGTTGGGAATTGAAAGAGTACAAGAAAGGTACTTAAACGACACTAAAAAGTGTAATTTAACACTTTAACGAATCGGTATGTAACCGAACGACCGGACTATACCCGAAACATGAAAATATTGTTATTTTCATTATTTATCTTTTCTGAGCTAGTTAGGGACCCCGAACACCCTAACACTCACTAAAATAGCTAGTAACTAACCTACTTAACTATATACTTGGTTATGGATTACAAGGTAACTAATTAGTTCACATTTACAATTAGACCCCCTCCCCATATCCAAATAAAATCGACCCACATGCCTAAATTGGAAGATCTTGTGAATTTTCCTTGGAATTGTCAAGATTGTGTAAGATATGTATGGTACTTTTGAAGACATAAAACACATTGGATATTAGGAACTTTGGTTATAAGTAGGTTAAGTCACCAACACAACTCAACACACTCACTCTCCCTCTCTTCTAACTTACGGCCAAACACCCCTAGAGCATTCATCCATCTTTCAATTTTGGTTCTTGCCATTCCAACATCATACATACATCAAAGGTCACATATTAGGAGTCTTGGAGCAAACGGAACGCGAAGGACCTCATTCTCTAGCTTTTATCCACCCATTTTGCGCATAGATTCTTCCCTAGCCTTGAGCTAGAGGTATAATGTTTACAACTCATTTTTGAACTAATCTAAAGTGGTTAAAAGGATTTTTATCGGATAAAAGTCGTTAACATACAAGATGATGCTTTAAAGTCTACCTAAAACACTAAAAATGGTGGTCAATAGCACATAAGTTGTGTAAATGATGTAGTATTCGAAATGTATGATTATTGAGACCCGATCTATGTTGTGGTAGCTCGGATCATCGATTAACCCGGTATAGTCATGTTCTTGAATCATGACACAAAGCTATTTTAGAAGTAACAAGGGTTAAAAGGTGAAACTCTACCACACATGAAACATGAACTTGTGTAAAAGTATTTTTACTTGCAAAATAGTGGTTAAAACTAGCCGATCTATGTATCTACAAGTGGTATTTTCAAAAGACCAAGCATCAAAAGAAATCACATGTTCTAAACCGGAACTTACACAAACAAAAGTGGTTTTTGTGAACAAACAAGTGTGTGGACACTTGTGTAACAAAGGTTTTAACAAAGAAATAATTTTCGTAAAAACCAACTAGAAGTTGTGAAACTTCATATTCTTTAAAAATAAAGTTTTTAAGAAACTAAAATTATTTTTAAAGATAACAAGACTTACTAAATGTGCTAGTAAGTTACTACACATTTTTGTAAATATTCAAGTTCATGAAATGGAGAAACTAGTGATTATTGCTGATGAGTATTGTTGATAATTGTTGTTGATGATTGATAACGATTTAAAAGAAAATAAACACACGTTTTGAAAACGTGGGAAACCTCCATTTTTAGGGGAAACTCTGTCAAAATTTTTATAAATTTTGACACTTAGAAAAATATAAGTTTTTGAGAAACTTATTCCCTAAAAATGTATTTAAAAGTATTACCAAGGTTTCCCTAAGTTTTGGTGACAAGAAATGGTGATTTCTTCAAGAATAAAAATGGATATTAAGTATATATTTTTGAAAGAAAAATATATATTATTTGATCACCAACTTTTGTGCTAAGTGTATATAGTATGTGTTATACGTGCTAGTGTATTAAGACTTAAAAATACACTAAAATACTCATGAGAAGTATGAACACAAAAATACACATACAAAATACAAGATACATGATTCGGGTGCAAAGTGCAAAACACAAAAGACTTATATTTATTTGTGAGAAAATAATATAAGTAAGATACGTAGTTAAAAATATAGAATATTTTTAACACAAGAATATATACAAAAGAGAGTGACTGTACTTGTGCGACGCAAGTCTAGTGACTAACGATAAGAAAACGCGTATAGGTTACGACGTTAATTAAGCAAATCCGGTGGAGTTTACGACGCTAGGAACGCAAAGTTGTGAGTTCATGCTCCCCCTTTTCTTTAACTGTTTTCAGTTTTTATAACTTCGGGGGTGAAATACATGTACAAAAGTACAATATTTATAAATGGTATGATATAAATACAAGAAGTACGCTTGGTGAGAACGAGAACCAAGTGTGACAAAATATAAAAATACAAGAAGTACACTTGGTGAGAACGAGAACCAAGTGTGACAAAATATAAAAATACAAAAAGTACACTTGGTGAGAACGAGAACCAAGTGTGACAAAATATAAGAATACAAGAAGTACACTTGGTGAGAACGAGAACCAAGTGTGACGAAATATAAGAATATGAGAAGCGCACTTGGTGAGAACGAGAACCAAGTATGAGGCGCTATGAGAAATGATAACAAGAAACGCGCTTGGTGAGGACGAGAACCAAGTAGGATGCGTTATGAGAAATAGTGTCACGAATAGGGTAAAGAAGCACCATTAATCAACGTATACATTCAGACCGCAGAACAAAAGGTTAGATCTAACGGGTGCCTGGCAGCCACACTCCCGGTCGGGGCGAGAACCGAGGAGTGCTTTTGTGTCTCAGAAAATACCAATTAAATGCCTTAGGTTTGGTGACTTCCTATGACGTGCCACATGTTAATGGCTTTGCAACCCATTAACAATCTGATATTTACAGAAATACTGTATTTACATAAAATTCATACCATACTAAAATTGATATATAACTTGAAGTACGTGGGGTACTCAAGAAGATTGAATTATACTTGAAGTACGTGGGGTACTCAAGAAATTGAGAATTATACTTGAGTACGTGGGGTACTCAAGAAGAAATTGAATTTATACAAGTGTACGTGGTGTACACATGAAACTGAATTTATTTATGAAAACTTGATTTACTCACAAACTATGTTTTCATACAAAGTATACAAACATGAAATACAAAACTGCATGAATTCACACCAACTTTATGTTGACGTTTTTCCAAAAACTCACATGTATTTCAGGTAACTAGGATGGATGTGCGCGTGGTCTTGCTTATGCTCGTGGATGTCGCTTTGTTTATCTTTAAATAAAGTCGTGACTTTTAAGACAATATGTTATCTAGTGTTGTAAACACTTGACATATGTTTTTGGTAATGTAATATTTGAAGTTATTTTTGGGCATGTAGTATGTTTACTCTTCGTATGCAATGAGAACCTTTCATGATCACACCTCGTGCTTCCGCCGTAGAAAGGGGTGTGACAGATTGGTATCAGAGCTGCGATTGTAGTGAACCAGGATTCCTTCTCGAGTCTAGTCTACAATCTCTAGGATCCATTCACGAAAACAATTTTCAAAGAGTTTTCATTGCATAAAATGTCCCGCGACATCCACTACCTGAAACTGTCTACATGAGTCTAGAAAAGACACTACGAGACTTAGAGTGCACTTGAGTAGCACTTGTCGTTGACTAGAAATTACTTGCAATTATGTGTGATAATTAGCATGTACTAGAAGTAGAATGTCACAAGTATACGTGACTTTATTTGAAAGCAATGGCCCATCTGAAGGAAGAAATACGAGGATGAAACGAACTGTGCGGACTGTGCAAGGAGTTACGTAATTATGGATGCATACATAATTATGGAATTCAGTGCACAGAAATCACAGCAAGCCTAGTCACGTATAGATTCCCTCAGTACATGCCTACTAAGTACTCTGCTAGAGTAATAATTGTTTGATGTCACTTATGTGGTATATATACCTGTGAATATATATGATACCACTGTCTAGTGTGACGATATCAAACAAATGCCTAAACCTATTGGGTTGCGTTCGTCAGAACATGGCACCCAGAAGAGCTGTGAACGCTCGTGACCAACCTCCTCCTCCCCAACTGCCAGGAGCTGCTGAAGAGCTGAACGTTCTACTGGAAGAAAGGATCTCCGCTGCTATCGCCCAGTACGAGGCGAACCGTACTCAAGACAGTGGAGGACCAAGCAACGCTAGGCGTAATGGGAATGGAGATTCGTCTGGAGGCAATGCAGCTCAAGGTAACCTTGAGACACTGTACTAAGCATGAGGAAATTTATGAACGGTCCTTGTTTCATCATTTCTTCAATTGCTCACATGTGAATTGGTTGAATCAATTCCAGGCTGCACTTTCAAGCAGTTCCTCGACTGCAAGCCAATGAACTATGATGGCACAGGAGGTGCAGTAGCATTGTGCGCTGGACGGAGAAGACTGAAGCTACTATCCGCATGAGCAAGTGTACCGCGGATCAACAAGTCACCTTTGCTACAGGGTTGTTTGTCGATGAAGCTCTGACTTGGTGGAACCTGCAAGCCCAAACTTTGGGTGATGATGCCGCTTATGGCTTAACTTGGGAGGAACTGAAGGAAAGAATGAGAGAGAAGTACTGCTCTCGTGCGGGACTCCAAAGGCTGGAAACAGAGTTCTGCCACTTGACCATGGAAGGTGCGGATATTAGCAGTTATACTCGAAGGTTCCACGACCTGTCTAGAGTGCTTCCCTACATGGTGACTCCTGAGTTGAAGCGTGTTGAACGCTACATTTAGGGACTGGCCCCAGAGTTTCATGGCATGGTAACATCGCCAAACCTCAAACGATCACCGAGGCTGTAACTCTGGCTGTCAGCCTTACTGAAGATTGTGTTCGTATGAAGAAGCTATCACTGAACCCAACAGGGAAGACCGAGACACATGCTGAGTCGTCCGGCGACAAGAAAAGGAAACATGCAAACCTGAATCAAGCAACTCGCAACAACAAGGGTTCCAACAAGAAGCGTGACGCTAACCCGCCCCAGGAGACGAAAACCCTTGGAACCAAAGGATGCTTCAGATGTGGAAGCAATGATCATTTCATGAAGGACTGCCCAGAGGGAAACAATGCTCAGGCTCGAGCATTTGTGATTGGAGCAAAGAACGCACGCGAGGACCCTAACGTGGTCACCGGTACGTTTCTCATTAACAATCACTTTGCATCCATATTATTCGACACTGGCGCCGATTATAGTTTCATGTCTGTGGAATTTAAACGCATACTTGGAATAGAATCTCCTTATTCCATAGAACTAGCCAATGGTAAACTTGTTGAATCAGGCGAAGTTGTCAGAGGCTGCACATTAGAACTTGGCGAACGAAATTTTAGCATCGACCTCCTACCTATTCAATTGGGTAGCTTCGATGTAGTAGTCGGGATGGACTGGTTGTCCAAGAATAAAGCTGAAGTTATTTGCCATGAGAAAATCATTCGCATCCCTTTAGCGAATGGTGAAACTCTCATCGTGCATGGAGAAAAACGAGACGCGCCTCTTCGAATCATCAGTTGTATGAAGGCACAGAAGTGCTTGAGGAAAGGATGTGTCGCTTTCCTAGCACACGTTATAGACAAGAAAGCTGAGGAGCCGAAACTCGAAGACATTCCTGTGGTGAAGGAATTTCCTGATGTGTTCCCTGAAGATCTGCCAGGACTACCTCCGCAACGACAAGTCGAATTCCGTATAGACTTGGTTCCAGGAGCTGCTCCTGTAGCCAAGGCACCCTATCGACTTGCACCATCCGAAATGCAAGAATTATCTACACAACTTCAGGAGTTGTTGGATAAGGGATTTATAAGACCAAGCTTCTCACCCTGGGGAGCCCCGGTATTATTCGTGAAGAAGAAAGATGGAACACTGCGGATGTGTATCGATTACAGGGAACTGAACAAGCTCACAATCAAGAATCGGTATCCGCTACCAAGGATTGATGACCTCTTTGATCAACTGCAAGGATCAAGCTACTATTCCAAGATCGACCTTCGATCTGGATACCATCAGCTGAGAATCCAAGATGAAAGCGTGCCAAAGACTGCATTCAGAACGCGCTATGGGCACTACGAATTTCTTGTGATGCCATTTGGGTTGACGAATGCACCAGCGGTCTTTATGGATCTAATGAACCGCGTATGCAAACCATATCTCGATAAATTCGTGATTGTATTTATCGATGATATCCTGATTTACTCGCGAACGAAAGAAGAGCACGAGCAACATCTCAGAACCATCTTGGAGCTACTAAAGAAAGAGAAACTTTATGCAAAGTTCTCGAAATGCGAATTCTGGATTCGCGAAGTACAATTTCTTGGTCACGTGGTGAATGAGAAGGGCATTCATGTAGACCCGTCCAAGATAGAAGCGATAAAGAATTGGGAAGCTCCCAAGACCCCAACTGAAGTTCGACAATTTTTGGGCTTAGCGGGCTATTATCGGCGATTCATTGAGAATTTCTCGAAGATAGCTCAACCGCTAACGACCCTTACTCAGAAAGACAAGAAGTACGACTGGGGTCACAAACAAGAAGAAGCCTTCCAGTTACTTAAGAGCAAGCTATGCGATGCACCGATACTATCATTACCCGAAGGCACTGAAGACTTCGTGGTATACTGCGACGCCTCACGACAAGGCTTGGGTTGCGTGCTCATGCAACGCCAAAAAGTCATCGCTTACGCTTCAAGACAACTGAAGGTTCACGAGAGAAATTATACCACTCACGACCTGGAGCTGGGTGCAGTGGTATTCGCCTTGAAGATTTGGCGACATTATTTATATGGTACTCGATGTACAATCTTCACAGATCACAAAAGCTTGCAACACATATTTGATCAGAAGGAATTGAATATGCGCCAGCGACGTGGGGTCGAGCTGCTGAATGATTATGACTGTGAGATTAAGTACCATCCTGGAAAGGCAAACGTTGTAGCAGACGCGTTAAGCCGAAAAGAAAGGGTTAAGACCCTAAGGGTTCGAGCACTGGAAATGACGATTCGAACGAACCTCAAAGCACGCATTCAAGATGCACAACAAGAAGCTCTTAAAGAAGAAAACCGTAAAGCTGAATACCTACGGGGTATGCTGAAATACATGGTGCCAAACGAAGAGGGAGCCTTATACTTTAAGAAGCGTATTTGGGTTCCACTCTATGGTGGCATACGAGAAGTCATCCATAATGAAGCCCACAAATCGAGATATTCGATCCATCCAGGATCGGACAAAATGTATCAAGACTTGAAGGAGTACTATTGGTGGCCGAGACTCAAAAGCGACGTTGCTGTGTATGTTGGAAAATGCCTAACCTGTGCCAAGGTTAAGGCAGAATATCAGAATATAATCAATCCTATTTATCAAAAAGAAGGTTGGATTGATGCGTCTGTGCATCGATTACCGTGAGCTTAATAAGGTCACTATCAAGAATAGGTATCCTTTGCCCAGGATCGACGATCTGTTCAATCAATTACAAGGGGCAAGTTACTTCTCGAAGATCGATTTGAGGTCAGGCTATAATCAATTGAAGGTTAAAGATGAAGATGTACACAAGACTGCATTTAGGACTCGTTATGGTCATTACGAGTTCCTAGTGATGCCTTTTGGGCTCACTAATGCACCTGCCGCGTTCATGGATCTCATGAATCGCGTCTGCAAGCCTTACTTGGATAAATTTGTCATCGTTTTCATCGACGAGATTCTCATTTACTCGAAAAGCCAAGCTGACCATGAGAAACATCTCCGTTGCATTCTTAAGCTACTTCAACAAGAAAAGCTCTATGCCAAATTTTCAAAGTGTGAATTTTGGCTTCGAGAAGTCCAATTCCTTGGACATGTTGTTAGTGAGCGTGGTATCCAAGTGGATCCCGCTAAGATTGAAGCTATTATGAACTGGCAAGAGCCGAAGACGCCTACGGAGATTCGCAGCTTCCTAGGACTGGCAGGATACTATAGGAGATTTATTGAAAACTTCTCAAGAATTGCAGCACCCCTGACTCTACTCACCCGCAAGAATAACAAGTTTGACTGGGGGCCTAAGCAGCAAGAATCTTTCGATATTTTGTAGAAGAAGTTAAGCAACGCTCTTGTATTGACGTTGCCTGATGGAATTGATGAGTTTGTGGTATATTGTGATGCATCACATACCGGGATGGGATGTGAGCTTATGCAGAAAGGCAAGGTTATTGCCTATGCTTCACGTCAGTTAAAGGTGCACGAGAAGAATTACACCACCCATGACTTGGAGTTGGGTGCTGTTGTATTTGCACTAAAACTGTGGAGGCATTATTTGTATGGAACCAAGTGTGTGATCTATTCTGATCACAAAAGCCTTCAACATCTGTTCAATCAGAAGGACTTGAACATGAGGCAGCGACGTTGGATGGAAACTTTGAATGATTATGACTGTGAAATAAGATACCATCCAGGCAAGGCAAATGTGGTTGCCGATGCCTTAAGCAGGAAGGAAAGAGTGAATCCTATAAGAATCAATGCCAAGAGCATTGAGATAAAGAATAGTTTGAATGAAAGGTTGTTAGCTGCGCAGAAGGAAGTTGTGCTAGAAGCTAACTATCCTGATGAAAAACTAGGAGTAACTGAAGAACAGTTATTCTATGGCAAGGACGGAATCCTGAGATTAAATGGACGAATTTGGGTTCCAGTTTATGGAGGACTTCGGGATGTTATCCTCCAGGAAGCCCACAGTTCCAGGTATTCTTTTCATCCTGGAGCTGATAAGATGTACCAGGATCTAAAGGCAAACTATTGGTGGATAGGCTTGAAAAAGTCTATAGCTGCCTATGTAGCTAAATGTTTGACATGTGCGCAAGTCAAAGCTGAACATCAGAAACCGTCAGGTTTGCTACAACAGCCTGAACTTCCCACATGGAAGTGGGAGATGGTGACAATGGATTTCATCACCAAGTTACCAAAGACAAAGAAAGGAAATGATACTATATGGGTGATAGTAGATAGACTGACTAAGTCAGCACATTTCCTACCCATTAAGGAGACTTATAGCTCCGACATGATAGCCTAATTGTACGTAGATAAGATTGTATCTCTACATGGCGTACCAGTGTCAATAATCTCTGACAGAGATACCAGATACACATCACATTTTTGGAAAAGTTTCCAACAATCTTTGGGCACGCGCTTAAATTTTAGTACGGCTTACCATCCTCAGACGGACGGACAGAGTGAGCGTACAATCCAAACTTTGGAAGACATGCTTCGTGCATGTGTGATTGACTTAGGTGGTAGTTGGGATAACCACCTGCCATTAATTGAATTCTCCTATAACAATAGCTATCATACGAGCATTAAGGCTGCACCTTTTGAGGCATTATATGGTAGGAAATGCAGAACGCCTATTTGTTGGGCAAAAGTAGGGGAAACTCAATTATCAGGACCTGACATAGTCTTTGAAACGACGGACAAGATTGTCCATATTCGCGACCGCCTGAAAGCTGCCAGGGATAGGCAGAAAAGTTATGCTAATAAAAGGCGAAAACCTCTAAAGTTTGAGGTTGGTGATAAAGTTTTGCTTAAGGTATCACCCTGGAAGGGGGTGATGCAATTTGGTAAGAAAGGTAAGTTAAGCCCGAGGTATATAGGACCATTCGAGATTATCGAATGTGTTGGGTCAGTGGCTTATAAGTTGAACTTGACTGAAGAGCTCAGTGGTATTCACAATGTATTCCACATCTGCAATCTGAAGAAATGTCTAGCAGATGAATCGCTAGTCATACCACATACAGATGTGCACATAGATGAGAGCTTGAAATTTGTGGAAAGGCCTTTGTCGATTGAGGATCGACGGGTTAAAAAGCTTCGGAGGAAGCATGTACCTATCGTAAAGGTTAAATGGGATGCCCGCAGAGGTCCCGAATATACGTGGGAGGTAGAGTCTACCTGAAAGAAAAGTACCCTCATTTGTTCCAGTAAATCTCGAGGTCGAGATTTCTTTTAAGGGGGTGAGGATATAACACCTCGTAAAATCATACCCAATAGAATAAAGACACGTGTCATGTAAGATAAACGTGTCAGGAACCCGAGTCAAATTTGAAGATGTATGGTAGGATTTAAAAAGTGTCGACATGTTAATAAACACCTCTGAGCGACCTAATTATAAATCCCAAGACCTTAATCAATATGATAAACATCTGATCTATTTAGAGCCGCTTATTCCTATAATGAATAAATTCAGTTAATAAAGAATTAGGTTTTTAAAATGATGTTACGACAAGGTGTATGATCCATTCTTTTCAAAAGAATTCAAATCCATCTAAATGCATGGCAAGACCTTCCACAAGAATCCAAGGCAACATAAGTGCATGGCTAGGCAAGCATGCCCTTTTCAGGACTGATCATGTGGTCTCATATTGTTACAAAAGACCCAAGATTTGGATTAGGAAAGTTGCATGGTCAAGATCTTAAAGCTAACAAGTTTTTGTCTTCTGATGAAGGCTTACAGACCGCAAAGGTGAACCCTTACGGCCCGTAAGATGGCGGAGCTGGGTGACTTAAAATTTAAAAAGCGGATGCGGACCGCATGGCCAAGGGCTTACGGTCCGTAAGGCTGGTAACTGGGCATTTCAGATGAAGGTCGGTTACGGACCACAAAGCCAAGAGCTTACGGTCCATAAGAGATGCTTACGGTCCGCAAGGATTCTTGCTTACGGTCCGTAAGGAAGTCCCTGGCAGCAGAAAATGGACAACTGCCTGTTCAGCCTGTTGCACCGCCTTACATGAGTGGTTTTCGAAATCAGGGACTTGGCAACTGGTTTTGGCACTATAGGGACACATGGGGAACATCAGGGAACATCTGTAGACTTAGGTGTGATGATCTTGTGGCATTTAGTTCACTATATAAGAGCTTGAAGTTGCAACAATTGGACTTGCTCTTTTCATTTGCATTTCAAGCTTTGCTCTGGAACTCATGGGACTTCTAGCAGACTTCCATCAGCTTTTAGATCATACTTTGGACTCTTGTAAGTGTCCTTAACCTTCTTTAATTCAGTTTAGCCTAGTTAATTAGCTTAAAGTCAAACCGTCACAATTAAGGTTTGACTTCGAGATTAATCAATAATTGTTCAGTCAAATCTCGAATTAAAAATACCTATGATTTGGTAATTATGTGGGTAATAAACCCTTAAAAGGGTAACCTCTGATTCCCACTCTAACTAGGTCAATTGTCGGGTCAAAGCTAATCTTAAAAAGTCAACAGAAAGCTTATTTTCAAATTAATGCATAATTAACAATGTAGAAGACATGCAACCTGTTTTATCACTAATATAACTTGGTAATCAATGTAAGAACATGTCTAAACATGTCCCACCCGACAATTTTTAGTTTAGGCTCGGTTCGGAACCGAAAGTCGCATAATTTGACTTTTGCTTTGACTTTCGATTCTGACCCATTGTAGCATGTTTTAGAAATTCCTTAGAGCCCTATTAGGACCAGGTTTCATGTTAGTATAACCCTCTGTGATTATACAACTTGGTTCATTAGTTATCCGATTCACATGCATGTTTCCGTTAAATGCTTATATTTGACTATTATGCCCATATGATCCTAAAACGTGATTTTTGAAAATGTAAAAGATTAGAAACCTTAGTTACTGAATTATAAACTTGCACCTAAAATTTGATATCAGTTTGAGGTCTAGATTAGGAGTTATGCTCATTAGCGTAAATGAAAAGCTTTTTGTTAATTAAACGACGTAATTAGCGTATAGCTTATCTAAACCCAATTTTTTAAACCAAACTTTTTACTCACTGATGTAAAATAATATTTTCGGACTTTTGAAGATTTTTATTTATTTTTAGGCTGAACATAACTTAGAGTTCTAAGCTTGATTTGGTAATTGCCGGTTTTGCCCTTTTGGGCTATAAAATGAGTTTTACAAATCCTTTTGACCCCAAACCTTTTGCTACTGATTTTATATGATAAATAAAATATTTTGAGCCTTCTGGAATAATAAAAATATCAGATTTCCTTTGAAAACCCGGAAATGGCTCCAAATCGCCTTTTTAAGCGTTTTTAACACATAGTATGTATTAAAACTATTTTAAACATATAAGGTTTT
Organism: Helianthus tuberosus; assembly: GCA_030545235.1. Classification (NCBI taxonomy): domain Eukaryota; kingdom Viridiplantae; phylum Streptophyta; class Magnoliopsida; order Asterales; family Asteraceae; genus Helianthus; species Helianthus tuberosus. The sequence continues at coordinate 4,043,792 of CM060417.1, forward strand.
ATGCCTACTGATAATCTCAGTAAATTTTTATATTTTTATAGTAACTAAAAGTTTTAAACCCAGATTTCCAGTTTTGACCTTTTAAGCCTAAGTGAAATTACCAAAATGCCCCTAAGGTGCATAGTTTGGTTTTAAATGATAAATTTCACATATGTGTAATACCCTACTGTTACAACTTATTAACTTAAGTATTTTTACTGATTACATCAGACCTGTAACCAACGTTTTTAAAACCGGACCGGGCCGGCCGGTCGGACCGGTCCGACCGGGATCCGGAAACACCACCGGGCCGGTTCAGCCCCTTAACCCGTTTCAGCATTGACCCGGAGGTCCGGGCGGTCGGGCCGGCGGGTCATCACATAAGGGTCGGGCCGGCGACATCTGCAACCTCCTCCGGTGACATCTGCGACCTCCGGCGACGATAATAAACCTAGTAGAGAAAGAGGAGATCTGAAGTAGATGTTGTTGTCGTCGGTGATGCAACATACTTACGGAGATGAATGATGATGATGCTGGTTACCGTTTGTTAAAGATGAGATGTGAGGTTGGTGTTGTTGTCGATGGCCGGTGTTATGGAGATGAACAATGGTGGTTATGGTTGCCGGAGCTTGGAAGTGTGAGAGAACTTCGATAGTCACGAAGAGGGTGTATATTTGGAGACTCGTATATTTGTTGGTTTCAAAGTTGGACACAACTTTCAAGTATGGTAAATAAGTCAAAAGGCTCTTGGTGAACAGATAAAAGCCAGAAAGTATAGGTGATTATAATATAAATATTAGCTATGGTGATAGAGATATTTAAATCACTTGAAATTCATTTAAATAATATTATCATATCAATAAGTTATCTCATACATTTTGTTTGTAAATTATATGATACTAGGGTTAAGACCCGTCCGCGTTGCGGCGCGGGTACATCGTAAACATTGAATGGATTAGTCCAAACGTTATATGATGCATTAACCATATGAAAACACACATTTCGACGTATCCAGTTGAACTTTATGTAACCTGTATAAGCATTGTGATTGGATCAAATGTAAAGTAAATCAAATTCATATCGAACAATTATAACGTATTATATGTGACCCAACTCATACATAGAAAACGTAACGGGTATGAAGGAAAATATGCACATGTAATCAAAAGGGATTAATTAGAGCTTTCAAAAAAGGGGAGAAAGAGAAACCATAATTTGACTCCATTCGGTTCAAAACAAACTTTACGAAACATACATAAAATAAACACGAAAACATATTATATTTGACCTGAATCATTTCCCAAAAACGTTTACGTCGAAACGTAGAACAACTTGAATTTATACCAAAACGTACATAAAAATATGCACGTAAAAATGGTTTCTTTAAACGAAAAACGTATTATATTTGACCTGACTCGTCTATAAAAAAAGTTTACGTTGGAATATAGAACAAATCATATTTATACATACCCGTACATAAAATATGTGTGTACAAAATAGTTTTTAAGTAAAGGAAGTATAGGGGTAAACCGAAACAAAATATTAGTAAATAGGTTAAAAATGTTCGTAAAACCGTGCCAAGTAGCACCAATGCCACAACGACATCGACTCTTAACATCGTAAAAATAAAATAGATAAAAAGGTCAAAATTACACTGAACGAAAAGCAGACTAAAATCATTGAACCACGTACACCCGTTACAGTGTGTTAATGCGAATTAATCAGAAACGTAAAACGTAGAAAATAATAACTTAGTCGATCTAGGACCCGCCCGCTGCGATGAACTTTTCAAAAGGGAAAAATGGACGCGTTGCAACGGGTTTGTCAAATATGAAAAAATAGAGCAAAAAAAATGAACCTCACACGCACGCTACGACATGTTAACTTGCAAAATTTAGAACGAAACGTAAAACGAAAAACTTGCGAAAGACAAAAAGTATGGGGGACCAAAGTTGTAAATAGTAAAGTGTTGTGTTAAATTACAAAAGATGAAAAAGTTTGAGTTAAAAGTAAAAATTTGAAATGGGTTAAAATGTAAAAGAAGAAACTTTAAGGTTTAAAATGTAAAATGAAGTTTTTTTGTTTGAAAAAGTTCCAAAGCATGATGTACAAGTGATGATGCACAAGAAAGTTGGTAATTTATATATGGAATAATTATTACTTTTTAGCTTATTGAAATCAATTAGTGATATCATTATTTAAATATGATATTATTTAGTTTTAAAATATATATTTACATAATTTTAATTTTAATATTATTTAAAAATTCATCCGGTTCTTTAATCCGGTCCGACTGATCCGACCGGTTCGACCAGTGAACCGGTAAGATGACCGGTTCGATGTCCGGTCCGGTTATGAAAACATTGCCTGTAACTCAGATTATTATTTAAACTCTTGTATAACCTTTAAAATGACCAAAATGCCCCTACGGGGCATAGTTTGAGTTTAAATTCATTTGGGGCATAATAGAAGATATCTTACTGATGTCACAATATATTTAAGGCATATTAACTTAGGAACCCTGCATATGACTCTTTTGGTTACCCGTTACGCATTTTCGCGTTCGGATCGGCTTATGCGACTAGTTTGCATAAATTAGCCGAAACGGGTCAAACCTTATCATTTTTGTCTCAAAATCCAGAATGTGTTTAGGTTACCCATATTAAACAAGCATACAAGCTTGTCGGGTTAAAACCACATTCTAAACCGGTCTTCGCTATATCATGCGTTTGAACCGTGTCTTCCTTTTGAAAACTAACCGGTCTAAGTCTAGGCTTAATTAAAGACCCGTTAGGATTCTAATAGGTTATTAAAAACCTTCATTCCAGATTAGGAGCCCAGTAAAAGCTACGTGCACTTGCTGTATTTGATTTATAGTTTGCTCAGGTAAATACTCTTAACTTATTTTCCCTATACGGGCTTGGGATATGGTATTATAATAATACCACTTGGTCGGGTATGTAGTCATTTAAATCGTATTGTGATTTGTGTATTTACATAACCCGTTTTATTCTGTATTATTTTGTGTATGGCCTTTGGGGGTTAAATGACCATGTCCCGGATATCCTTGGCATCATTCAAAGAAATGGCCACGACCTAAGCACGGGGTGTAGGCGTACACCTGACAGATGCATTATGTAAAAACTGGTAATCCATTGTAAGGAAATAATCCTTGTGCACATTATACATGTGGCGTGTCAGTTAATCTAGACCAACCCTACAAACCGGCCCTGATGGACGAAAAATAAGTAAAACTGTATACATGATTATTTTAATAATTGTCCCAAGTTATAAAAGATATTTTTTCCAAAGTGCATTCAAATCAATTTTCAAACTCTTTTCAAAATGAGTCAGTTAAGTTGTATTTACCAGTGTAAACTGACGTATTTTCCAAAAAGGCTAAGTGCAGGTACTATACGAAATAGGCTGGCTACTCCAGGCATCAATAATCAAGTCTCGCAAGCTCTAGACGTCAAAGTCTGTTGAACAGTTTTCCTTTTTATTCGATCCGCCTGTGGATCTGTTTCAACTATTTTGTGATACTTAATATTACAATTTATTTAGTTGGAATTAATCTATCTTTTGCTTCCGCTGTGCATTTAAATATTGTGTTGTTTGACTATGATGATATCAACTACGTCACGATACTCCCCACCGGGCCCACCGAAAATACGTGGAAATATCGGGGTGTGACATGTATTAAGAACTTAAACTCATTCATGTGTCCCACCTCTTGAAAATACTCCCGTATCCAGATCCCAATATTCAGTCTTACAGGTGAGTATACCACAGATGATATCTGTAAGGGGCTAAATGCGAGGGCCATGAGAGCTCAGGCTATTGCTTCCGCAAAATCAGAGAGATGATGTCTTCGACTGTAGGTGTGTTCCCTTTAGAGAATCTTTTCTTCAACAGCACATGATTTGCATTTTGCAATGTTTCATCATTTTTTATGCTGAGGGTGATGCTATTATTTCAAGTAAGCGAAAAATATTATACGGGGACTAGGCCATTGCTTACACAAAATCAGAAGTCCCGGGATAATACCCTAGATATCACTGAGTATAAAGACCTAGTATTTCAGAAAGAGGGGTCCTTCAAACAAGATTTCAGGGTTACCTATATATCCAAGTAGTGTTCCCCACGAAATAAGCAAGTAAAGATTTAGGTTTATATCCCGAACAAACCTACTAAATGTGTAAAAACCTATCGGCATATCATCAGCGAGACTGTTTAAGACTTTTAAACTTTACATATCTTTAGCGTACTGTAACTGTCAAGCCGATGTACTATCATTTTCCCTTTTTACACAAGCTCTTTTTCCATTTTCTATTGTTTTTGGATTTTTGAAAATATCTCATGTTTTTGGATTTATGAAATTTTTTTACTGTTTTTGCATTTTCTGAAAATATAACCTACCTCCCCCTAAATACCAAAACAAGTAAAAAATCGACAAACCATTGCAGATTGCTTCTCAACATCATCTACAGTGGTACCTTCATCTATGCCAAGAATCTCCTCCGACACCGACAAAAGCTTCATACTATTCAATTTTAAAAGATATTTAAAACGAGTTTTATCAAACGCTTTGGTATGTAAATCAGCTTTTTGTTCGTCAGTGTGGATTTTCTCAATTCGTATCAACTTCTTCTCGAAACAGACTCGGATGAAGTGATGACGAATTTCAATGTGTTTCGTTTTAGCATGATGAACAGGATTTTTTGTTATACTTATCGCTGCCTCATTATCAACAAAGATAGGGGTGTTAAGAAATTGCAAACCGTAGTCTCTCATCTGTTGCTGGATCCCCCATTCAAGATGAAAACCTTTCACATGAACACCAATTACTAAGTCGTTATGCACCAGGTGATTCATTTTTTACAGGTGAATATGGCCCATCTTTCGATGCCACAATTGCGATTCTTTTTCCGTTGCTCTTGACATAAAGCAATGAGCCTGACCCGTGGTAGTAGTTGCTACACTCATGTCCAACACGTACAGATCATTGACTCTAGGTGCTCTCATGATAACCCACTCTTCGGGAACAACAAATCCTGGTTTCAATATCAAACATTCCTTATCCGTGAAGTGCATTGTATACATACGATCACAGATCTGAGAAATGCTCAGAAGATTGTTTTCAAGCTCAGTGATGTAGTTTACTCTGTCAAACGTTACAATTCCATTCGATAAAGTTCCTTCACCAACTATTCTACCACCTTGATTTCCTGCAAATCCCACATATCCTCCATTAAACCCTCGAACATCGTACAGTAAGGTCTTCTTCCCTGTCATGTGTCAAGAAGCTCCACTATCCATAATCCAACGTGAAACGGATCTTGGAAGCTCCTGCACATATCACAATTACTTAGTTAGATTTTGATGCCACCCAATCCTCTTTTGACTCAGGTAGCTTGACTTTGATGTGAGTTTTAGCAGTGTAAAGTGGCGGAAAATTTTTGTCATTCATCTTTAAGCTCTCCTCAGATCCAATCTCAACCTCTTTGTATAAAAAGAAATCATTTTTAGGAGGTTGACCAGATGATTGGTCTGTCTTTGGTACATACTTCTTCTCAGAAGTAGTAGACTTTTGTTTCTCAAGGTTCTCATAGTAATCCACAGAAACATTCATCTTTACCGGAGTGGTAGAGGATGATTGTTTTTCCGTCTTAGAAACCTTAGGTTTTGGAGAACCTGGTTTCTTTTCAACTGATTTTGGCTTCCATGCTTGTTGAGGTGAAGCAACCCGTTTGTAAAATTTATCAGTTTTAGTTACCACATTCTTTACGGGTTCAGTTTTGATCTTGGTGTTTTCATTTTTCAAAACTTTCTTCTCAACAACCATTGGAGCTTTGCCTTTTGCATCAGCTTTCTTTTTATGACTCTCAGCAACTTCAGACTTAGGCTTTAAGTTGGTGCACTTTCGTGCAATATGTCCAACTTTGTTGCACTTAAAGCATGTACGGGTATCAGTTACCCGACTTGTGCCTTCGGTCTGAGGCTGTGAGGCCTTTTCTTCAAAAAACTCTTCATTTGATTTTGAAAAAATCTCAGATTCTTGTTCGGAGTGAGAACTCGAGCTTTTTACAAACACCTTTTTCTCAACAAACTTCTTGTTTTGAAAGTTCCTTCTTTGATAATTCTTACCACCCTGATATCCACCCGACCATTTGTTTTGATTGTTTTTAGAAAAACGCGGCGGTACAACAGGTTTTTTGTAGTAAGCTTTATCTTTTTCAAAGTTTAATTGCCTTTTAGAACGTTTCAAACCTTCAATTTCACAGACATCAATCTCAACCAGTTTAAAAACATTTTTCAATTTGTCAACATTCACATTTTCCAGAGGAAACTCAAGATCCGAATACAACTTATCTGATCCCGACATCTTGTACATCACAAGATTAGGTTCTTCATTTAAGTTGTTTTTGGATGTTGATTTCGGAATATATTTGTCCAAGAAACATTCTTCATCCTCAGTTGAATCACTCTCAGATTTTAAAACATTTTCAGCCATGCTTTTAACAATTTCAGACTGAACAATGTCCTCATCGTATGATGAATTGAATGTGACATCAATTGATTCTGGAAGTTTAACCTCATTTATGTCTTCATCATTAACCAACCCGGACTTTTTCTTTGAAAAATTATTTAACACTGGCGGTGGAACCTGATGATACGCAACCCGAGTTCCATCCGAATAAACATCTTCACCAGCTTTGTTCTTCCCGATTGGTTTAGGAACGATATGCTGAAGAACAAAACTTGCGGAGTTGTAACTGTTGAGTTTCAGATTGATGCGTTCATTCTCAATCTTAGCTTCCTGAAACTGAAGCTTCCGATTAGCAATCTCATCCAACTGTTGGTTGATTTGCTCTTCTTTAACCCTAAGAACCCCTGACAGTTGCACATTTTCTTTGTTTGTTTTACCATTTCTTTCATCAAAATCTTTTACCGTTCGTTTTAGCTTCTCAAAACTTTCTGAGAGTTCACGATTTTCATGAATTAACTTTTCGTTTTCTTTCCTAATTCTTTCTACATCAATTTTATCATTTTCGATTTTCTCAGTTAATTCTTTTAATCGTTCATTTGAAGCTTTTAACATTTTGTCACGGTTTAAGATCTGATCTTTAATATCTCTGACTCTTCCTGTCAGTTCTTTGGTTTTTTTACCACTGAGGTAAGCAATTGTACTACAAACCTTGCAGTCTTTCATGCAATTTTTGCAGTTGCTATCAATTTTAGCTTTCTTACCTGACTCTTTGGTTGAATCATTTGGACTGACCTTGCTTTTAGAATCAGTTCCAGACTCAGAAACTACCTCTAGCTCTTTCGCTGCAAGCACTTTGTCAGCCATTTGCTTCAGGTTTTCTGCGGTGAATTCTTTTGACGTGTCAATAATCCCGTCATCAAATTTCTTTGGCTGCGATTCTTTCTCTTTTTCTTTTTCTTCAGCTTCTCCTCCTCCCCACCACATTCTTTGTCATGCTTCTTCTTCAGCAATTTGCCCGGTGAGAGTCTCAACACTGACAGAATCTGGATCAACAACTATATTTCCCTTGGGATCTAGGTAACATTCTCTATCAGCATCCCATCTATTCGCCTTCTTTGCTTCTATCCATGTTTTGTAGATTCTACTTTTCATGTATTGAGCTGCCATCTTTCTGTTGATGTATTTCACTTCTTCACTTCTGGAATCTTTAAAAGGAACAATCTTTGTTGTGAAAGCATATCCCACTGCGTCGTCTTCTGGTAACACTTCACTCCAATCATATCCCTCATCGTCATGGATAACAGCGAGTGCTCTGGATTTTTCTTTGGGATTTTCTTCAATCTGCTTCATTCTGGGGGATTCAGATTTGTTTTGATGATAGGTGGCTCTTTTGTAATAATCTTCACGGAACAGATTTGCCGTATCATCGGCATATGCATTTCGACATTCTCTTTTAAAATGTCTGTTTTGTTAACATTTAAAGCAAGTGACCTTCGACTTATCAAACCCTAGCTTGGTTGAAGGTCCACCAATAGAATGCCTACCGGTAATCTCCATGAATCTTTGCGCTCTCCTAACCGCACTCGCCATACAACACCTGATATCAATCAACTCCATCTCCTCGGGGTCGATCTGATCATAATCTTCCTTGGTGAGGTTAGTGTTTCCAATATTTCCTGCAACAAGGCTCTCGTATGATTCTAAGACAGATGCTAAAAACACCATTTGCTGCTTTACGGATTCTTCACTGAAATTTTGAGCATTCTTGAGATCCACAACAATGTTACATTAAAACAAATTCTTTGGAACTGATTGACTTTGAGTAGTTGACGAAGAACCTCCTTGATAAACACTGCTTGAACTTTCTTGATTTGACGTGTTAGAACTTTCTGCTGAGAAAGCTGTCTTTGGAGACACAGTCTTCGGGATCATACTTCCTTGATAATACAGCTCAACATTCTGTTGATATGAAGAGTTGTTGACTTTGTTCCATTTCCTGATCTCCAACTCATGACTTTCCAATCTTTCGATTAACAGATCAATCGTCAGTTTAGTTTGTTCCACTTTGTTTTTCCGCATCAAAGCAAAATACTGCCAGTCTTTCTCATCAGGCAGTGAGTCAAACAGTTTTTCAACCAATTCTTCTTGAGTATACATGATTCCGTGTGTTGCAAGTTCCATCTTCAAATGTTCGAATCTTTCAATCATCTTTGACACAGATTCGTTTTTCAAACATCCAAACAAATCAAATTCTTTTCTAAACAATTTCTTTTTGTTTTTAACAATCTCGGCACTACCCACACATTTTACTTTCAGTTTCTCCCATAGATCTTTCGAATTCGTGTATTTAATCAATGATATTATGTCATCCCTCACGGACTGACGAAGTAAAGCAATGCATTTTTGTTCAGCAACAAAACTTTCAACTTCATTATCCGCTATATTTTCATAATCCATTCTTCCCATATCAAAACCATTCTTCATGTTCTTCCAACTAAGATATGCAAAAGCTTTTAGCCATTCTTCAAACCTTTTAGCCCATCTGTTGTATTCTTCAATCGCCATTAGCTTGGGCGGTTTATTGTAGGTACCATAGGCACTATCAACACTCAAAGAATCAGCAATGGTTTTCTTTGCACTCGGATTTGGAGCATTTTCATTTGTGTTACTTGATGTATCACCTCCTGTGCTACCCGTGAAAGCAAAAGCGTCACTGAACTGATTCAGAAAATCATCCATCTTCAAGTACCTGAGACAATCAACAAACACTTAGAAAATTTTTTGGATTTTAAAACAATCTCAAACGAAATGGTTCACGCGGAATGAGTTTCAAACGAAATGAATCTCAAGCGAAATAATCCTCAAACGAAATGATCTTCACGCGAAATAAGCTTTCACAGGAAATGACTATTTCGTGCGGAATAGCCAAACGAAATCACCCTCTTCAAGCGAAATAGCAGTTTTGGTGCGAAATAGCGACTTTCGTACGAAATGAATGTGTATTTCGTACGAAATGAGGTCCAAAATTTTGATTCCGTGCGAAATGACATTCCAGTTGTTGATTTCGTGCGAAATAAAGAAGTATAAACTGATTTCGTGCGAAATGATGATGACATCAACATATCGGCCACATTTTTGTCCAATTGATCTGGTTTTAGGGTGAATTTTGGTCAAATTCTTTCAAGGATTAGTTAAAACTATGTTTTACGTGATATATGTGAAATTTAAGTCATTTTAACCGTAAAATCTTATTTAATTTTGAAAAGAATGAGTAGAAGTGAGAAAATCTGATGAAAACAAGCTGAATTGGTATGAACTCTTCGTCCTGCGCTCTGATACCACTTATTGGATCGTTGTGTGACCCGAATGAGTCAATCAGAAGAGTTTTGAGTCAGAATCAAAGGCGGAATCAATGATTCTAACTTGATACAGCTTGATTTTCCCTAATTATCTTCTTTTTATTGATTTCAAAGCTTTATAGATCGTTTGACAAACGGACAGCACCTCGGCTATGAAATCTCGAACCTTTCAAATGAATCAGGAGCTCAGGTATATATAGGGGTTGTGATTTCGTACGAAATAGCAATAGCTCATTTCGTGCGAAATACCCTTTTTATATCTAAAACCTATTTTCTATCCTACTGAGCACTAGTTAATCCTATCTAGATACAAGACTCTATAAAGACGAAGTTAACAGAGATCTATGCACCAACACTCGCTCAACTTTTGTTGATGTTTTCAAACTACATGTATTTCAGGAAACTAAGTATGGATCTCGCAGACGTTGGAAGTTATCAAGGGTTGTTTGGAATAAAAGATGTCATCCAGTGTCTGAGGGTTCGGGGTTGTGTACCTTATCCCGGATAAGATGCATAGTCCTAAACCTAGTTTTTAATAGTATCTTTTGTCGAGTCCTTCTGGAACTCTAAACAAATTGAATGGTGTGTATTATGGATTCGAAGTCTGTGTTGGATTTCTAAACAATGTGGTTGTTATGTTTTAAAACTTAAATACAATGGATGATCATCTTAGTTTTATCATATAGATGTTTGTTATGGTTGAATGCAATGATATTAAGCAAGTCACATATAATCATGCTTCCGCAAAAGTCAGGGTGTGACAATTTCATTTAGCGAAATCTTACAGACAGACAACCAAACTGAATTTCAAAAAACGTTTTTGGGTTAGAAGATATTTGATGTTTGGGTTTTTTGGCGTTTCTATGGCGAATGGGTTATATCAAATATGGCGTTTAGGTTTTTGTGTGTGTTTTTAATTGAAGGGCTGAGATGTTGTATATATAGGATTTTTTTGGCGGTTTTTTTAGGTGGGATTTTACTATAATTAAGTTTGGCATTTTATATCTAATGGCGTTTTTACTTAGTATGGTCTGTGATTTTTGTTTTTGGCGATTTAATCATGAGATGGCATTTTTTGTGGAGAAGTCAAAAGACCCTTTTACCCTTAATGAAGCGCATCCACGTAATAAAATTGATGTTATTTACGAAAACGCCATCTCGCCAATATAGTCCATAAATTGTTTTGACCGGACGATCGATAAGCGTTCTCACTGTTTTCACACTTTCTACCGTTTTCTCTAAATCCCGACCCTATATATATACATATATATATATATATATATAGGGTGGGAGTTGGCTACAAAGTCCACTTTTCCTACAAGGTGTACAAAGTCATAAAACACCACAAGTTCAACCATAAAACACACTCAAACCCCATAAATAACAAAGTAAAGATCACTAGAATGCCATATTTGTGGGTCTTGTGTTGTGTTTTGGATGATAAGGCTTTGATTTTCGAATGACTAACATTAGTGTGTTTTATGATGATCATCATGTTGTGTTTTATATTCATAGTTCTACGATGCTGTGTTTGAAGTTTTTATGGAATGTTAGGGTTTGGATATTGTGTTTTAGTGATCTTCACACTGTTATTTGTGGGTTTTGAGTGTGTTTTATGGTTGAGATTGTGGTTTTTTATGACTTTGTACACTTTGTAGGAAAAATGGACTTTGTAGCCGAACCCCACCCTATATATATATGTGTGTGTGTGTGTGAACGTTTAAATGAGAACGCTAAATATTGTGAGAACCGTAAGAACAAATTAAAAAACCGCGATAACTTGGTCAAAAACAATTCAAATTCAAAATTTTTTCTACACTTATCATTATTATTCGAATACATTGTTAGAAATTTAATTTACACGTTTAAATTTACGTGAATTCGTAAATAAAGAAAATTTACACATGTGCAAGTTTGTCATTTACACATGTGTAAATCTGTTATATTTACACATGTGTAAAAAATCTAAAAAGAGTGATTTTCAAAGGAGAAATGAATTATTTGATGTTGTAAATTCTTTTTTTGATGTTGTATCTTAATTACAATGAGGTTTGTATTAAAAAATTGGTTTTGATCGGTTTTTTCATTCGTTCTCATGGTTCTCGCAATATTTAGCGTTCTTAAGATATATATATATATATATATAGAAACGGGATCAGGAGAAAACGCCCAAAAGTGTGAGAACGGTGAGAACGCATCTTGGCCCAACATGTGGCGCGGGACATGATCAGGGTCCGAGAGGTTTTTTTGTCTTTTTAGTATTTGATATTCACCAAAATACGCATACTTTATTCTCCCATTTTACACCCATTTTATGTGTTTTCGGCCGTAAAACCGTGAATCAGATACTTAATCAGGTATACTTTTGTTTACAGGCCTAAAACAGCTTGCCAAACAAGAAGATGATGAAAACGAGGACTTTCCGGGCAAAACGACAAAGCTGCGAAGATTCTGTGAACATTTTGATGTGGGCAATTGGCACGACCGTGCGGATTCGGCAACATAGCTCTACCCAGCAATGCACGCCAGTGCGATCAGGAGTGCAAGCCTATCTCGGAGTGGAACGACCGTGCATCTCGAGGCACTCCCGTGCATCTCGAGGCACTCCCGTGCACTTCATACAGAAAGCCCCAGCTCGGAGATGCAAGCCAGTTCAGAAGCTCGTGCTATCCAAACATCAGAGATGCACGGGAGTGCGACCCGTGGAACGGTCGTCCGACTACGAAGACCGGTCAAGATCTGTTGATGTCACACAGTATGGTGAACAGGACTTTAAAAGTGAACGGTCGTGCACTTTAATGGCACGACCGTGCGAGATGAAAAAGTTATAAAAACAGATAGCAGCTTTCTTTTGAAAAAAATTATGGACTTTTGGGAGCTCTTTTGGCGAATTCACAGGCTCAAGAGGTACTAGCTTTCACCCGGATTCAAGCCACATTGTGCCGATTAGCTCCGTTACTATCCAGATACTCAATCTTGTGCTTGATTATGGTTTGATTCTTTAATCTTTCCATGTTTTGTTCGTGTTTCAAGTATTTAGATTGATGATTATGTATTACTATAAGCCTAAGGGCAAAAACACTAGTATCCCTTGCTTAATTACAACCTTTAGTATGTAATTATGTTTGTAATGACACTTTGAAGCATTTTCTATGTTAATCTTTGATGATTAGTTTGCAACCTTGTTTATTGATGTCGAATTCTTGATTACAAGTAATTATCTTGATGATTGGTATGTGGTTAGTTAAGATATTTGCAAGAAGAAGCTTAATTAATCATGTATTAGTAGACTTTGAACTTGTTTAACTTGTTTAATATGTTTGCACCATGATACTAGAAATGGTTAGTAGGTTAATAAGGGATAATTATTGTTAATTAAGAAGGCTTTCCCTCACGGAAGGACCTTAACGGGTTAAATGGTGTTGTTATGAATTCTTGAAATAAATTGTTAGCTTAGTTAGTAGTTTAGGCCAAAATTGCTATCTTGGTGAATTTAAGTTCAAGATTTGTAAAATGAACTCGGTTGTGATTTAATCTACTTTATGCTTGTCTCGGTGGTTGCATTGTGTTTATCGGTGTCACTTTCCTTGATTAAGTGAGGTTAGAAAACTCCTAACGGATGACTAACTTATCTTTAGGGGATTATCATAGACATTTATCAATTGCATGTTAAACAATAATTTTAGGTGGTTAAAGTGTGTTTATCATTTTAGCTTTCCAAATGATTGTCATGTTAGGATTCCCGAAAGGGATACTAATTGTCTTGAAAATGAAGAATTGACCAAATGTTTTAAGTGACAAAACCGACTTAGTTCACATGCTTAGGTTGTGTATAAAGCAAGGCTATATATCTATTTTCTTATTTGGAAGTCATTATGTTTTTATAAATATTTGTTTATGCTTATTTTAGTTTTTAGAAAATCACACAACTTATCTTCCTACCGGTAATTTAATGACAAAAGGTTTAGTATTATTCCTCCGCCCACTTCCTTGGATCGACACTTGGTTCTTACCGATACTTTACTACATATATGACGGGGTACACTTGCCCTTTTGTGTGTGTTTTAATGTTGAAGTATAAATTATTTTTATAAATTTAAAACCGAATCGTGTGTAAAATTCATTGTAAAAATATGTATATACACGCACACGTCAAGTTTTTTGCGCCGTTGCCGGGGATGGTGGTGAGCTTTAGGAACGACCCGAGTCATTATTTTATCGATGCACATACTTGTTAATATTTGTGAATATTTTCCGATTCATTCATTTATTTATTTGTTAATATTTCTTGTTTTAATATAATTTATTCGTTTTCCAAGTCTATTTTAAACACTTGTGAAATTTTTATTCCATTTATTTGTTCGAATTCAAACTCGTTATTCATTTATTCTTTGAGTTTTCGGCTCCGAAAAATCATTTTTATACTAGCCGATTCGATTTTTTGATTCATTATGATTTTTATAAAAATTTTGGGCCCATTTTCAAATTTTTATAAAATTTTTCAGCCTTATTTACATAAATTCTGTTTCAATTCAGCCAAAAAAAAGCATTATTATAATAATAAAATATTCATTGTGTCAATTTTTCGTTTGCAGGTTGATGTCCTCAACCCCCGCTCCCGACGTTGTTGAGCCTTCAGACGAGCCCGAGCGCGATCTGAGGAGTCGTATTCGTGATAGATCCCGCGCGGTAGCACTGCTACTCGCAGCTGGTAAGCTGGAGCAGGTGGTACCCGCTGAAGCCGAGGGCTCAGGGGGGTAGGAAACGCAATCATGGCGGACGACGAGCGACCTTTGAATGACTGGAATCAGCCCGAAGGAGCAGGCCTGGAGCCGAGCATCTTGCAACCGACTATAGATGCACTTACTTTTGAAATTAAATCTAGTATTATTAATATGTTTCAGAATTCGGTGCAGTTTGACGGGCGTGAGCATGAGGATCCCGGAAGACATGTCGCTGCTTTTCTCGCAGTTTGTTCGACGTTTAGGATTAGGGGTGTTTCTGAGGATGCTGTTCAGTTGAGGTTGTTTCCATTCTCATTGTGTGACAAAGCGAGAGCTTGGCTTATGTCACTTCCAGCTGGGTCCATCAGGACCTGGAATGAGCTGGCGGAGTTATTTATGCAGAAATACTTTTCGCCTGAGAAAACAACCAAGTTGAGAAACCGGATTGTGACATTTCGCCAAGATGAGGGAGAGTCGTTGCACGTGGCCTGGGAGCGATTTAAAGATTTGTTAATTGATGTACCACATCATGGCTTCTCCAAGAGACAGCTGGTCTTGACGTTCTATCAAGGGCTTAGTTACAACACGCATGAGAGATTAGACGTGAATGCAGGAGGCGATCTAGGAATGAAGACGCCGAATGAAGCTTATGATATCATAGAAAAAGCTGAGTTGAAGTCTAGCTCGCGTCGAGAAGGAGATAGAGGCCGGACAACAACATCATCATCATCGCCTCGCCCAAGAGTTCACGCTGTGGATGACTACACGGCCATTACTGCACAAATCTCAGCTCTTTCAGCGAAATTCGATAAGTCCCAGATAGTTGCGTAAGCTGGTTCAGGGTGTGACCAGTGCGGAGTGTTACACGAGCCTGGTGCATGCTTTCAGGGAGTCGTGTATGAAGGCCAAGAAGAAGTGGATTTTGTGAGTAATCAGGTGAGGCCGCAGAACAATCCCTACAGCAATACATACAACCCGGGATGGAGAAATCACCCAAATTTTGGGTGGTGAGCGAATGTGGGAAATCAAAACCCACTAGGATTTGCCCAGCGCGCTCCAGCGCCGCAGCAGGCTCAGGGTCCGCAATTCCAGCCATACAACCAATCTTACCAGCAACATCCATACTCATATCAGAATCAGGGCACTGGGAGTAGTTCCCAGCAGCAGGCCCCTCAATCAAGTTCCAAGCTGGAGGATATGATGTCTCAGCTTCTTACTAGCTCCTCGAGTGCAAATCAGTTGGCTGAAAAACGATACAAACAAAGGGAAGATCGTTTTCTATCCCATGAGGGAGAAATGAGGAGTCAGAAAGCCTTGATTCAGAATATTGAGAACTAGGTTGGTCAGCTAGCGAAGATGATGTCTAAAAGACCCCTAGGTGGTCTTTCGGGCAATACAAAGCCAAATCCGCGTGGGCATGTAAATGCGGTTATGACCAGGAGTGGCAAGACTTCCGGACCCAACGTATCGGACTCACCACCGATCGATGAAGCGGTCCAGAATGATGCTCAAGACGAGGTGCATGGCAGGCGAGGCCCAGCAAGTACAGCGCAAGTCCAGGAGCCAGTTGAAGAGTACACTCCCCCAGTACCTTATCCGGGCAGGCTGAAGAAACAGAAAAACGAAGAACAATACGGTAAGTTCCTTGAATTGTTTAAACAACTGCACATAAACATACCGTTTGTTGAAGCCCTGGCCCAGATGCCAAAATATGCGAAATTCTTAAAGGACATCCTCTCGAATAAGCAGAAGCTCGAGGATATATCATGTGTGGTGATGAATGAAAGTTGTTCTGCCATTCTGCAAAACCGTCTGCCCATGAAAATGGGAGATCCGGGTAGTTTCACGCTCCCTTGCTTGATTGGAAACATGTCTGTTAGCCATGCATTGGCTGATTTGGAAGTGAGTATCAACCTTATGCCCTATAAGGTTTTTACTAAACTGGATCTGGGTGAGCCGTCACCCACTAGGATGAGCATTCGGCTTGCAGATCGTTCAATCAAATATCCGCATGGATTTGTTGAAAACATGCTTGTTAAAAACGATAAATTTTTTTTCCCCGTGGATTTTGTTATTCTTGACATGGACGAAGATTCAAAAGTGCCATTGATACTTGGGCGCCCGTTCCTCAATACTGCGAGGATGATTGTTGATGTGGTAGCTGGCCAAATCACGCTCCGAGTAAATGACGAGCACGTGACATTTGATATCAAAAGATCAATGAAACATCTGAAAAGTCATGATGACATGCTTTATTATGTCAACATTGTTGACGCATGTGTGTGCTCTCATTTCCAAGGCACTATTAAAGAGATTGATTCGGATACACGTCTGTTGTGTGGGGACCTAATTGGCATTACGCAGGAGGGCCACGATTTCGAGCAGCCAGTCTATCAGATTGGCGATGATGGTTCCTAGAGTCCGGAGCGGTTTCTAGAAATTGGCCATGTAGAAGATGAGAAATCAAAACCTTCGATTGAAGATCTGCCGTCTTTGGAATTGAAAGAACTTCCACCACATCTCGAGTATGCATTTATGGAAGAGGAGTGTCGCCTGTCGGTCATCATTTCGGCATTATTGGAAAAAGATGAGAAGAGACAGCTTCTCGAGGTTCTTAGACTTCATAAGAGAGCCATCGCGTGGAAGATTATGGATATCAAGGGCATCAATCCTTCTTTTTGTACTCACAAGATTCTGATGGAAGACGAGTACAAACCCTGTGCACAGCATCAGAGGCGGTTGAATCCAAACATGCAAGATGTGGTCAAGAAAGAAGTGATTAAGTTGTTGGATACCGGGTTGATCTATCCTATATCTGACTCTGTGTGGGTGAGTCCAGTGCAGCTAGTACCCAAAAAAGGTGGTATTACTGTAGTCTCAAATGACAGGAATGAGCTAATTCCTACCCATACCGTTACTGGGTGGCGAGTTTGCATCGACTACCTCAAACTCAACGATGCTACTCGTAAGGATCACTTCCCGCTTCCATTCATCGACCTGATGTTGGAGCGTCTGTCGGGGAAATTGTATTACTGTTTCTTGGACGGGTTCTCTGGGTACTTCCAAATTCCTATTGCTCATGAGGATCAGGAGAAGACTACCTTTACCTGCCCCTTCGGCACATTCGCCTACCGGCGTATGCCTTTTGGGTTGTGTAATGCACCGACGACCTTCCAGAGATGCATGGTTGCAATTTTTCATGATATGATCGAGGATTCTATGGAGGTTTTCATGGATGACTTTTCGGTATTTGGAGATTCCTTCGATCATTGTTTGGAAAATTTAAAGAAGATGTTGAAGAGGTGCGAAGAAACGAATCTGGTCCTAAACTGGGAAAAGTGCCACTTCATGGTGAAAGAGGGCATAGTTCTGGGACATAAGATTTCTCGTGCTGGTATGGAGGTCGATCCAGCTAAAGTTGACATTATTTCACGACTTCCGCCTCCCACCTCTGTGAGAGCGATACGGAGCTTTCTTGGTCATGCGGGGTTCTATAGGCGATTCATCAAGGATTTTTCAAAAATCGCTAGGCCCATGACCCGTCTGTTGGAGAAAGACGCTCCGTTTATCTTTGGAGATGACTGCTTGAGGGCTTTTGACCTTCTCAAGAAAAAGTTGATTGAAGCCCCTATTTTGGTTGCACCTGACTGGAGTCTGCCATTTGAAATTATGTGCGACGCAAGCGATTTCGCTATAGGGGCCGTTTTGGGACAAAAGAAAGAAAAGCACTTTCACCCGATCTATTATGTGAGCAAGACTCTTCATGACGCTCAGGAGAACTATACGACGACAGAAAAAGAGCTCTTGGTGGTTGTTTTCGAATTTGACAAATTTAGATCGTATTTGGTGCTTTCAAAAACAGTTGTGTATACTGATCACGCAGCCATCAGATATATTTTCAGCAAACAGGACGCAAAACCATGTCTCATCAGATGGATCTTATTACTGGAGGAGTTTGATATTGAAATTCAGGATAAAAAGGGTGCGTTGAATGTAGCGGCTGACCATATATCTCGGTTGGAGCATGGAGACATCAAGGACACGCGTTGGGATTCAATCAATGACAATTTCCCACACGAGTCGTTGATGAGCGTCGAGGTATGCGATGAGTCACCCTGGTTCGCCGACTTTGCGAACTATCTTGCTTGCGGGATTCTGATTAAAGGGTTGACTCACCAACAAAAGAGGAAATTCTTTTCGGATGTCAAGCACTACATTTAGGACGATCCTTTCTTGTTTAGGGTTGGTGCTGATCAGGTGATAAGGAGATGCGTTTCAGGAAAGGAGGCGACTGACATTCTGCGCCACTGTCACGAGGGACCTACTGGAGGCCACCATGGAGCCAATTTCACCGCTAAGAAGGTGCTTGATTCCGGGTTTTATTGGCCGACAATATTTCGTGATGCGCAAAGTTGGGTCAGAGCGTGCGATGCCTGCCAGAGGGCAGCAAATATATCGGGACATGACGAAATGCCTCAGAATTTGATACAAGTATGTGAAGTCTTTGATATCTGAGGGATAGACTTCATGGGACCATTTCCCCCTTCACGAGGAAATAAATATATCCTGGTTGCGGTTGATTATGTATCAAAGTGGGTGGAGGAACAGGCCTTACCCACCAATGATGCCAGGGTAGTCGTGAGATTTTTAAAGAGTTTGTTTGCCTGGTTTGGTGCACCGAAGGCGCGTATCAGTGACAGAGGGACTCACTTCTGCAATACACAGCTTGAGAAAGCTTTGTCCTGTTATGGTGTGCATCACCGTTTATCCACGCCCTATCATCCATAAACGAGCAGGCAAGTGGAGATCACAAACCGGGCGTTGAAACGAATCCTTGAGCGGTCGGTAGGTACAAACCGCAAGGACTGGTTAGACAAACTTGATGAAGCATTGTGGGCTTTCCGTACGGCTTAAGGCGATAACCAACTAATACCTTCTTCAGGTATCTCAATTGAAATCCCCAGAAATGGTATTCTCCGTAGAAATAGTATTCTTGCTTATTTCGATGATCCTCGATAATCTCACTCAAAAGGTGCTGAGTTGGAATCGCATTCTAATTCTAACTAAGGATTCTTGTGGTTCCGGAGGATCCAGCTACAGGAGAACCAGGAATGGAGATCTTTATCTGGATCATAAAAGGGTTTAGTTCCTTTTGCATGTAATTTGAACTCGATTTAGTTCAGTTTGTAAAAAATGAAGATATGATTTCGAAAAGAATCATTTTAGGCTTGTTTACGGAAACGCGTGTCATTTACCTGTGGAGTTGGAGCACAAAGCGATGTGGGCTCTAAAAACTGCAAATCTGGATCTAAAAACCGGAGGTGAAGCCTGGTTCCTTCAGATTCACGAGTTAGAGGAGCTACGACAACACGCTTATGAAAGCTCCGTGTTATACAAAGAGCGCACCAAGAGATTGCATGACAAACGCTTGAAGGACCATAAACAATTCGAAGCGGGCGATCTTGTTCTTCTCTACAACTCGAGGTTGCATTTATTTCCAAGAAAATTACATTCACGTTGGACAGGACCATACATGGTAAAAGAGGTATTTCCATATGGGACTGTTGCAATAGAGAACGTGGACGACGTTATTTTCAAGGTAAATGGTCATCGTTTGAAGCTTTACGTTGCCGGGCCGATCGAGTCGGCAGTGGAGGTTATCGAACTCCACGTCCCGCACACATCATAAGTATGGGGAGGAGAGTCTACGCTACTGACTCGAGGATTAAAAATGTAGCAAGAGCGTCTTTGGCGCTTTAGGGGTAATATTGTCCATATTTTTATTTTTGCCGTTTTTATGTGTTTTTGGCGTGTTTGGTAGATTACGTAGGTTCGTATAGTTTTTAAACATTCCGAGCGAAGGTTCTAAGTTGGAATAATATTAGAACAGTTGGCGTAGTGCGAAAATGGCGAAAAATTGGCAAAACAGCTGCTGAAACAACTTTCTGCAGAAAGCAGACTGATCTGCAGATGTGGAATGGTCGTGCCTCAGGTCGCACGACCGTGCGTTTGCGGGCCGGCCAGCACCTCGAGTCGCACCCTGGTGCATTGCCGAGATCAGCGTACCAGGGTTTGCCATTGTCGGAGACGCACGACCGGCGTAGGGTCGCACGACCGTGCGACAGGGCAAGGGCAGTTTGGTCATTTGTGCCATATAAAAACCCTTATCTGCAGCCCCCATTCACTATTCGCGAACCCTAAACTGCACCAGCCGTTCCAGACCGAGTTTTCCCCAAAATCGCACCATTTTTCATACGATTTCTCAGATCCTTCCGCACGGTATGGTTTTCTTGTCGATTTTCTGTTTCATTCTTGTTCTAGGGTTAGATTTGTCCGATTTCTTCAAGGCTTTTTAGGGTTCCCTTCATAAACACAAGCGAAACCCTAGCCCTTGCAAGAATCATATGTCTCGTGAACATCCGGTCGGATTTCCAACCCCCTGTATGCCAAAAATTTGATAAATTTCGTAAAAATATGGTTGTTCTAGTTCAGGGGTTCGAATTCTGCAGAAATTTGGTCGCACGGTCGTTCCTCGGGTGGAACGGTCGTTCAGTTCCGGATGTTCACGTGGTTTTTCTGTGATCTCGGAGTCGCACGGTCGTTCAATATTGGCACTGTCCGTGCATTGCCGACAGACTCCGATCACATGCACTGGTCTCGGTGACGCACGTCCGTGCTTCTGGTCGCACGCCCGTGCGACATGCCCAGATCAGCAAGACAGAACCTTCATAACTGTGTGTTTAGGTTGTTTTGTTTGTAATTTTTCCTGCTTCTCTTATTCTAACAACTTTCCTCATGCAGATGGACCATCCCTTTTTACAATTCAACCCCAACAGCGAGCGGGAAAATCTCTGCATTCCGAAACTCAACGCATTGTGGCAAAGGCGGGGCCAGTTTGGCATCCCTAGAAGGTTGGACTGGGAAGTAATGATAGAATTAAACCAACGCGAACGGCTTGAAGACATGTTGACACTTCCATTCTCACGTCTGGTCAATATCAACCGTCCGATTTATTTGGAGCCCACGCTTGAATTCTTCGCTTCCTACTCGTATGACAAGCCAAAATCGAGTAGTGATCCTAACTTCCACTACAAGAAACGGATAAATTTCATATTAGGCGGTCGTTGGCATAGTTGGACAGTGGGAAGGTTGGGTCGAAGAATTGGTATCTACACCGATGCAGAAATGGATTCTGAGTTGTTTACTGATCAGTTCACCTTCCCCGGGGAAGATGAGCGGGGCGAGTTTTGGGCGCGAATTTCGGTTGGCGACCCATATGATCCTCGGATGTCCAAGGCTTCAAGATTACGAGACCCTTTACTTCGGGTTATGCACCACATATTCAGCCACACTATCGCCGGTCGCATGGACAGTTTGGGAAACTGTCCCACACCGGATCTTATATTTCTTTATACGCTCAAGGAGGAGGTCCACATCAACCTCCCTGCGAAGATGGCTGATTACTTTGTGCATAGTTCGGGTAGAACCGCCAACAGTCGGATACATGGTGGTCAATATGTGACCCAAATCGCTTACAACATGGGAATAATGACTGACGAGGTGGTTCAGGGTCTTACGTTGGTTACTGAGGGTACATATGTCGACATCCGCTCCTTGAAAGCGATGGGGATTATTGCAGAGACAGATCACGGGGATCGGTTGAAGGGATTGGTCAACGAGGTCTGGGACCCGTTGCCTCCACTCCCAGGCAAGAATGAGGATAAGGTTATGAGGAGCAGCATGTGCAGCATGAGGAGCCGCCACACACGCCACCACACTCACCACAGCAGCACCACTCCCTGCAGTATCAGCACTGGCCCCTGGCATCCCTTCATATCCAGAGTTCTATGGCCAGTTCCAGCAGATGCAGGTCAGTCAGAAGCAGCAGCGGGTCAATATAGAGCAGCTGCGAGTTGGCAAGGACCAGCTGAGGGCGAACCAGGAGTTCATGCGCCGGGAGGTGCAGGCCGGGTTTTCATACCTTTTTGGGGGTGTTCATAATGCATTCCCTAACTACTTTGCGGTGCCCCCACAGTTTCCATTCGGGAACCCAGGCGGTTATGGAGGGGCAGGCCCATCCGGCACGAGAGGAGATGCGGATGACGACGACGAGCAACAGTGGGAGTTGTGAGTTGGTGGTTATGATATTTTTGTAGTTTATTTCTTGGGTGTTCATTTTGGTCTTCATTTCAAACACCCGCGGCTATATACTTTATTTTTCAGACATTTTCGTTTCGTTGCTTTGTTTCATGTTTGGATATTTAGTACTCCTTTTATGTATGTAAATTATGGTTTGTTTGAGTTTAGATTGTCGTTGCCTTCTGTTTTGTTTTGATTTGCTTTGTGACATCCGTACAGATTTTTGAAGCAAGTCTTGGACCGGAGCACATCACAGAATCAGCTTTGAAGTCTCGTTTCATCTAAATCATCTTCAGGGGAGTGTTATTCTCCTTTTTCTCTATATTTCGGGTTTCGCATTGGGGACAATGCGAAGTTCAAGTGTGGGGAGGGGGTTTAACATGTTGACTTTGTTTGTCCTAAAAAAAATCAGAAAAATCAATCAAAAATATCTGAAAATTGTATACATTTTTGGTAAATAAACCGGTTAGTTGTGTTTTAGAAAGCTTCAGATATGATAAAAACCCGACAAGCCAAATAAATTTTGAAAAATATAACTAGAAAGCGTGACAAACAAAGAAAGACTTGCATGATAATTTTCACACTTTTACCCATTCCTTCCGTTATGTGAGCATATTTGAGCCTTAAACTTGTTATATATTTGTTCATTTCGGAGTAGGAGTGAGCCGGATGTCACGTGTAGCTTAGAACTTGTCACTAGCATGCTTGTTAAGACCATAAACGTGTGAAATTGTGTAGAAGTGATAGAGGCACCTAGAAAACCCCTTTGTTGTTAGCCTTGTTCTTTGTGTTGTGTTTCCCCTAAACCCTACATTACCCCTTAGGATTAACCACGTTGAGCCTTCCCCGTGTTTCCCTTTGTTTACCCAACAAAATCACCCACTTCGCCAAATTTAGCCTTTTTATTTTTTAAACCTTTTGTGTTAAAACTCGGTCAAAAGCATCGTTTAACTAGCGCTTCTTGTAGTTAATTGTTCATTGTACAAATCCATTAGATTATCTAAAAAAATAATAATAAAAAAACAGAAAATAAAACACCCTAAAATAGGGTGAAGTCGACAAAATTCGAGCAATTTTGAATGCTAAAATGATGAAATCTCGTTGATGAGCTCGATATCACAAAGGTCGCCTTTTTAAGGCGTAAGTATGTATAGTTTTATTGTTTTACGCTTGTTAAACGTAGCTACCGAGTTTTAAGCATTTTGTCACTTTAGAATTCCCATTCCATACCCTTAACCCAAGCCTATCGTTACAACGCGTAAAGACCTCTTGATTTGCAGTTTTTCGCATGTTAGCTGGTGGAGATAAGATATTGTGACAAGCTTATGATATTACATGTTTCATTGACGAGGCATTGAGTGTTTGTACATACACATTTTATGTATGTTTAACAAATAAAACCGAGTGTGTGTGAGCATTGTGAGGTGTGTGAAGATTAGCGTGTTAAGTCAATCGAAAGTGAAGTCACGGCTTTTTGGTTATCTATACACATATTTGCATATGCTTGTTTGGTTTAAATCAATTGATGTTATCTTTCGAAAAACCGGCTAACTGTATGTTTGTAGTTGTTTTAGTAGATATTTGTAAATTCTCATTCTTGTTAGATTCTAGCTTTTATTGCATTTTAGTTTTAGCTTGCTTGAGGAGAAGCAAGGTTCAAGTGTGGGGAGGTTTGATATTCACCAAAATACGCATACTTTATTCTCCCATTTTACCCCCATTTTATGCATTTTCGGTCGTAAAACCGTGAATCAGATACTTAATCAGGTATACTTTTGTTTACAGGCCTAAAACAGCATGCCAAACAAGAAGATGATGAAAACAAGGACTTTCCGGGCAAAACGACAAAGCTGCGAAGATTCTGTGAACATTCTGATCTGGGCAATTGGCACGACCGTGCGGATCCGGCAACAAAGCTCTGCCCAGCAATGCACGCCAGTGCGATCAGGAGTGCAAGCCTATCTCAGAGTGGAACGACCGTGCATCTCGAGGCACTCCCGTGCACTTCCGACAGAAAGCCCCAGCTAGGAGATGCACGCCAGTTCAGAAGCTCGTGCCATCCAAACATCGGAGATGCACGCTCGTGCGACCCGTGAAACGGTCGTACGACTACGAAGACCGGTCAAGATCTGCTGATGTCACACAGTATGGTGAACGGGATTTTAAAAGTGAATGGTCGTGCACTTTAATGGCACGACCGTGCGAGATGAAAAAGTTATAAAAAACAGACAGGAGCTATCATTTGAAAAAAAATCTGGACTTTTGGGAGCTCTTTTGGCGAATTCACAGGCTCCGGAGGCACTAGCTTTTACCCGGATTCAAGCCACATTGTGACGATTAGCTCCGTTACTATCCGGATACTCAATCTTGTGCTTGTTTATGGTTTGATTCTTTAATCTTTCCATGTTTTGTTCATGTTTCAAGCATTTAGATTGATGATTATGTATTATTGTAAGCCTAAGGGCAAAAACACTAGTATCCCTTGCTTAATTACATCCTTTAGTATGATAATTATGTTTCTAATGACACTATAAAGCATTTTCTATGTTAATCTTTGATGATTAGTTTGCAACCATGTTTATTGATGTTGAATTCTTGATTATAAGTAATTATCTTGGATGATTGGTATGTGGTTAGTTAAGATATTTGCAAGAAGAAGCTTAATTAATCATGTATTAGTAGACTTTGAACTTGGTTAACTTGTTTAACTTGTTTAATATGTTTGCACCATGATACTAGAAATGGTTAGTGGGTTAATAAGGGATAATTATTGTTAATCAAGAAGGCTTTCACTCACGGAAGGACCTTAACGGGTTAAATGGTGTTGTTATGAATTCTTGAAATAAATTGTTAGCTTAGTTAGTAGTTTAGGCCAAAATTGCTATCTTGGTGAATTTATTTTCAAGATTTGTAAAATGAACTCGGTTGTGATTTAGTCTAGTTTATTCTTGTCTCGGTGGTTGCATTGTGTTTATCGGTGTCACTTTCCTTGATTACGTGAGGTTAGAAAACTCCTAACGGACGACTAACTTATCTTTAGGGGATTATCATAGACATTTATCAATTGCACGTTAAAGAACAATTTTAGGTGGTTAAAGTGTGTTTATCGTTTTAGCTTTCCAAATGATTGTCATGTTAGGATTCCCGAAAGGGATACTAATTGTCTTGAAAATGAAGAATTGACCAAATGTTTTAAGTGACAAAACCGACTTAGTTCACATGCTTAGGTTGTGTATAAAGCAAGGCTATATATCTATTTTCTTATTTGGAGTCTATTATGTTTTTATAAATATTTGTTTATGCTTATTTTAGTTTTTAGAAAATCACACAACTTATCTTCCTACCGGTAATTTAATGACAAAAGGTTTAGTATTATTCCTCCGCCCACTTCCTTGGATCGACACTTAGTTCTTACCGATACTTTACTACATATATGACGGGGTACACTTGCCCTTTTGTGTGTGTTTTAATGTTGAAGTATAAATCATTTTTATAAATTTAAAACCGAATCGTGTGTAAAATTCATTGTAAAAATATGTATATACACGCACACGTCAGTATTCTTCTCCTTTCCCGATTTTCGCGTTTGACATGCTGCTTCATTTTTTGCGTGCAAGATAATTTTGGCGTTATCTAGAATCATTAATTACTTGGTGTTTTACTGTTTTTCTCAAATTTCTTCTCGTTGAATTAATTCTTTTTGTGTCACATAGTTAATTTTTTTTGGCGTTATGGCTTTTTCCATGTCATTTTTTTGGCGTTTTTGGTCTTTTTGTTAATAATTGATTACCATAGATTAAATATTTTATAAAATTAAAATAATACAAAATCAAAATAAACTAGTAGTCTTCTGTGGGTGGGATTACATCAGAGATGTACCCATCGCTTTGTTAATCAGTTTCTTCAGATTCATCATCATCAAATTTTAGATTGGCGTATAACGCCATTAGCTCGTCTCTTCTTTCCTGCAACCTATTCTTGAATATCACTGCATCCTTGGATTTTGGATTATTCGAAGGTGCTAAATCACACAGTTGTTCAATGATAGATAGCAACCCTGTCTTCAACATTTCCTCCATTGGCAATGAATATTGCACCCCATTTTTATAAGTCACTTCAAGCGTTCCTTCTTCCTCATGCATCACCCAACTGCTAAGTTTTAGTAGAGGAGTATCGTCAATATCATTATCATCTTCATCATCTTCTGCCATAAATTTTCTCTTCAGTCTTTTTATTACAGTTCGGATTCTTTCACAATCGTTGGCCATTGGAACCCCAAGGGCAAGGATATCCCTCTAAACCCCTTCATTTATACAAAGCATGGCTTTGATTGTCCTTACCTTCACCCTTCTCCTATAAGA
Organism: Helianthus tuberosus; assembly: GCA_030545235.1. Classification (NCBI taxonomy): domain Eukaryota; kingdom Viridiplantae; phylum Streptophyta; class Magnoliopsida; order Asterales; family Asteraceae; genus Helianthus; species Helianthus tuberosus. The sequence goes on from CM060417.1 coordinate 4,070,844, forward strand.
GAACTTTATGATAAATCGTTTCTCTTTCCTTTCAAACCTCCATGCAATAACCTTAGCCATTTTTAAAGTTTTTGGCGTTTTGGACAATATGTGGCATTTTTAGTCAATGTTTTTGGCGTGTTTGAGCTTGTGTTCTCATGGTCTTCTTTTATATTGACTTTTTTCCCCGCGCATGACAGGTAATTATGGCGTTTTGAAAAAGTTAAATAAATTCAATTCCCCAAGTGAAGAAACACTAACTAAATGGTCGGAACCGAGATAGTTAGGGGGTTTGAATCCGCATAAAAGGGTTAGCACTCTCTCGATTGACTCAGTTGCGGCTGAACTTCTTCTCCGGTGGTTCTGCAAAAAAGAACACCGTTAGTCTCGCCAAGGGGAGAAGAGGGTTCTCTCCTTGACCCGACTCCGGTGTGAGAATAAGTATTGGTAATGGAGAAGAGAAAGTATTTGATAAGTGAGTGTGATCTGAGTTTATACCTGAACAGTTCTCTTATTTATAACCGGGAGTTTTGGGAGGGAAAACCTGTTATTGAAAAGATGACGGAAGATGCTAACGCCGTAGCGGTTATCTTTTCTTCCGTTAAGTTCTTTGATCCTACGTTGAGTTGCCTCGATCCGATGTGAATGCACACGGATCGTGGATTGATCTATGGCTAGGGGGTTGCCACGTGGAAATTGATTAAGTGGAGATTATTCTCCAATTGCATGCCTTCGTCATGATTTTAGGGATGCCTGTGGTAATGACACGTGTCCAGACGGTTACAACCGTCTGGGTGGTACACGATTGCATTTCTTTCTAGAAGATTACTGCTGTAATCTGGTGTGATACCTTACTGTGTGGACACAGACAAATAAATCCCAAGTCTGGGTAAAATAGGTGGTACACGATTGCATTTCTTTCTAGAAGATTACTGCTGTAATCTGGTGTGATACCTTACTGTGTGGACACAGACAAATAAATCCCAAGTCTGGGTAAAATAGTATCCAAGTCTGGATATTTAGGCGGAAGTATTGAACAAAGGATTTTAATCCTTTGTTAAATGGGAGAAGGCGCAAGGATTCATGTTTTCCTTTTGGGCGCGCGATTGTGAATCGCTGACTTTTCCTTCTTTGTAAGACCGATGCGCGGCCGCGCAAGGTCGAAAGGCTAAAAAGGTTGGTTTGTGGTATGGTCTCGAATCCCTTTTATGAGGTTTTTGGGACCTTACCCCTTCAAGTCCCCCCAGTCTAGTGTTGTACTTATGCAAGTAAGTGGAGCACTGGACTTATGAGAGGGAGGTGTTTTTTAGGCGCGAGAAATAAGAAATCTTCTCTTGGAAGTTCTAACTTGTTGAAAAAGGAAAAACTTGACTTTGTAATCATGCTCTGACATGTAATGACGTCAACTGGCAGTAAGAGTGGGTATTTCTCTTTTTGCCTTGAGATTCGTAATGGCGCTTGTCAGACTTCATTAATGAGGATATGACCCTGGTTCCTGTAGCGCCGTTTGGATGTGATATAATTCTGACAATTAATGATAAGTGGGTTTCTCTTTACCCGAGGCTGGGTTCGTATATATATATGCATATTCCAGATGCCTTATCTTCCGATTAGTTTTTGAGCAAGAAAGATGAAGCGTTCGTACCAAACTCGTCGTTTGCTGGATATTTTTAGGGTTTACGAGGCTGCCGAAGGCCTTGTGCTTCTATCTCGTTCTCCCCCTTTAGCTGCTGTTGCAGTAGAGAGTCCGGTGAAGACTGATATTCCGGCAACTGTTGATCCTTCTATGGTGGTTTTCTCTGATGATGAAATTCGCCAGCAAGGGGAAATTGCTGCTAATAGTGCTACTGTGCTGGATGCGGATGGTTTAACTGCTCGTTTTTCAACGATCCGGAGGGGAGGTTGCCGGTTGGTATACCATCGTCGGAAAAAATCTCCGGGGGAAACGGATGTTGAAGACGAACCTATTGTTGGTTAGGTTTGGGAGTTGTTCATCCCTTCTTTTGATTGTATATATAAGTCTGTTAGCATAAACTCCTTTTTTGAAGATCACGGGTGTGATCGTTGTTAATGGTTGTTGTTTGATCGTCCTGCTATTTTGTAGAAACAAGGTTTTTTGCTTTTGTGAACATTTTAGTTTCTGGAACTAAAATTTTGAAGATCATTGTCATGATCTTGTTTATGAAGTGTTTTGTTACACTTAATGATATGTACATCGATAATGTTTTTACTTCTTATGTGTTTGGATTACAATATGTTGCATGTTTTTTAATTGCTTTTGGATAGGTAAGGCGAATGAGAGATGGTATTGTACTCATGTTTGAACGTTTGTCTAAAAGGCGTAACAGCTTGCCTTGTTTTTAGACTGTTCATGAGGTATACAATGTTTGACCATATTGTTTTCGCGCGAACCAAAGAAATTACATGCAATTTGTAATAAACAGTGAGATAAGTAAAAATGATGTTTGTATTGATAAGGGCGCAAGGCTTGTAAAACATAATAAAGAAATACATTGCCTGTATGTTCTTTCCGCTTTTGAAGATTTAGTTCATATGTAACACCTGCGCAACTGTTGTGCGTTCCAGGTGCGGGGGACTAGGGTCCCATCGATCCTTTTTAGGGTATATGCTCCCTTGCCTAGGACCTCGTTAATGACGTATGGTCCTTCCCATCTTGGCGCTAATTTGCCCGGCTTTTCAGCGTTTGACGCCTCATTGTCGCGCAAGACGAAATCGCCAGGGACAAAGGTGCAAACCCGAACGCGCGCATTGTAATATTTTTCGAGCTTGGATTTGTACCTTGCTTCTGTTATGGCAGCGTTCTCACGCCTCTCTTCTAGAAGATCCAAATCCATCCTTCGCTCTTGCTCGTTGTTCTGTTTTTCCATGGCTATCATGCGCGGTGACGGTAAACCTATTTCGGCTGGAATGACGGCCTCAGACCCATAGACTAGACTGAACGGAGTTTCGCCGGTGCTAGTCTTTGGCATTGTTCGGTGCGCCCAGAGGATGCTGGGAAGTTCGTCAACCCATCCTCTGCGCGCTGTCCCGAGTCGCGCTTTTATGCCGTTAACGATTTGTTTGTTTACACTTTCTACCTGTCCGTTCGCTTGAGGATGCGCCACGGACGCAAAGGTATGCTCGATCTTCATTTCTTTAAACCATTTTTGAAGATCTTCTGCGGCGAAGTTTGTACCATTGTCGGAAATAATGCGCAATGGTAATCCAAATCTGCAAATGATATGTTCCCATATAAATTTGTGGATTACCATTGCTGTTGTTGAGGCCAAAGCTTTAGCTTCCACCCATTTTGTGAAGTAATCTACTGCGACTATGATGAACTTTACTGCACCTGGCGCGTCAGGAAATGGCCCGACAATATCGATGCCCCACTGTTGGAATGGCCAGGCGGAAGTAACGGGAATTAGCGGATTTTTGGGTCGGAGTGTCTTTGGTGCGTGGCGTTGACATGCCTCGCATCTTCTTAATAGATTGACTGCATCCATGTGCATTCCTGGCCAGTAGTATCCAGCGCTCATTATTTTTGCTACGACCATGCGCGGTCCCGCGTGTATCCCGCATAATCCTTCGTGGATTTCTCTGACAAGGTACTGGGCGTCTGTTTTATCGACACAGCGTAGTAATGGGCCCATGAATGATTTCCGGTAGAGGACGCCATCCGCCATTTCGTAATTTACTGCCTTGTGTTGTATTTTTCGAGCTTCTGCCTTTCCTTCCGGTAGTTTTCCGTGCTGGAGGTACAAGATAATTGGAGACATCCAAGATGGATCTCCCATTTCTATGACGTTTACTTGCTTGAGATGAATGGAAGGGTTGGATAATACCTCTATGCGTACCTCCTTTGCTAAGTGCTTAAAGCTGGTAGCAGCTAGCTTGCTTAGCGCGTCAACATGTTTGTTCTCGCTTCTGTTTATGTGATTAACTTTGAATGTTTGAAATTGGCTGATTAACATCCGCGCTTGTTCAAGGTACAACGCCATAGCTTCTTTTGCATCGTAATTGCCATTAACTTGCTCGGCTACCAGTTTTGAATCAACGTTAGCTTCAAGATTTCTTGCCCCCATTTTCAACGCTAAGCGAAGACCTGCCAAGAAGGCTTCATATTCGGCTTCGTTATTCGTGCTTTTTAAATCTAAGCGTATAGCATATGTGAGCTCGTGGTTGTCTGGGCTGATTAATCGGAGACCTACTCCTGCTCCATCGTCATTGGAAGCACCATCTGTGTGTAAGGTCCAGACTCTGTCGTCAAAAACAGGTGTTGGGTTCTGGATTGCCTCACATTCTTGTATTTTATCGATAGGAACTTCAGTGGCGAAGTCTGCTAGAACTTGCCCTTTGATTGCGGGTCTTGGTCTGTAAAAAATGTTGTAACCTCCCAGTTCAATTGCCCATTTGGCCAGTCGTCCCGCCACGTCGGGTTTGGATAAGATCTGGCCTAAGTGGTAATTGGTAAGAACTGTGATGACGTGACCCGAGAAATACCTGCGTAGGCGTCGGGATGCATGTACTAGTGCTAGGACTAGCTTTTCTATCATTGAGTACCGAGTTTCCGGGCCGGTAAGCATTTTGTTGATGTAATAGATTGGAGTTTGGATGTTCTCGCGTTCTAACATCAATACAGCACCAACCGCTACTTCCCCGGCAGATAGATATAAAATCAGTGGCTCTTTTTCTTTTGGTGCTGTCAGTGTTGGCAGCTGAATTAAACATTCTTTCATTTGTTTGAATGCGGTTTCCGCTTCAGATGTCCACTGAAAGTCAGTTTTCTTTGCGCAGTTTCGTAGCGTACTGATGAATGGATAAGACTTCGCTACGTGATTAGCAAAAAATCTGTTCAAAGCCGCTAGGCGTCCGGCGAGCCTTTGCATTTCTTTAACTGTTGCGGGTGACGGCATTAGCTGAATAGCCTGCACCTTCTCTGGATTTACTTTAAAACCATCTTTTGTGACGATGAATCCCAAAAATTTTCCTTCTTCCATGCCGAAGGAGCATTTAGTTGGGTTGAGTTTTAGACTCACGCTGCGCAAGGAGTAGAATGTGCGCTGAATATTGTCGAGCATTGTGCCTTCCTCATGGCTCATGATGACAAGGTCATCCATGTATACTTCGACAGTCTTGCCAATATCATCTTTGAAAATTGTGTCCATTAGGCGTTGATAAGTTGCGCCTGCGTTGCGCAGGCCGAACGGCATTTTGGTATAACAGAAAATGCCTTTATTTGTGCGGAACGCCGTTTTGTCTTCGTCTTCTTCTTTCATCTGGACCTGATGATAACCCTTGTAACAGTCAAGAAAGCATTTCCATCTGAATGATGCTAGAGAGTCGACTTTTTTGTCTATCTCTGGAAGCGCGTACCAATCTTTTGGGCATGCTTTATTCAGGTCTTTGAAGTCGACGCACATTCTCCACCCGCCGCTATGTTTTTGTACCATCACTGGGTTGGCGACCCATGTATGGTATTTTACTTCGCGCAAGATTCCCGCATTAAGTAACTCTGCTACTTGCTCGTCCATTGCTTTTGCTTTTTCTTCACTGAAGCTGCGCCTCCCCTGAGCAACAGGTTCTACTGATGGTTTGATGTTTAGACAATGTTGCGCAATGTCGCGTGGAACTCCAGTCATGTCTGCTGGGCACCAGGCAAATATATCTTTGTTGTTAGACAACAATTCTTTCAGTTGTATGCGTGTTGCTGGGGAAATGGCTTGTCCTAGCAGAATGGTCTGTTCTGGATATGCGTTGTTCAAGACCCATTTCTCTGGTTCGTTTGGTGCCGAAGGTTTGACTACCTTTGCTGGTGGTTCGTCGTCTACGGACATGACTTCTTTGCTTGAATAGAGAATTGCCACTCCGGTTTCTGTCGGAAATCCACAAGCAGCATGTGGAATGGAAGTGATCATGCTAAATTCCCTTTGTGACCTTCTCCCGAGCAAGACATCATGACATGATGTTGCCGGCATGACAATGAAATTGACTGTAACTGTTCGTGAATGTTCGCCGTCTGATAAAGTCACCGGGAAAGCGATTTGCCCTAATGGGAATACAGCTTCATTACAGAATCCAGTGAGGGGAAAATCGACTGGTTCTAGACGTGCTTTGTCTTCTGAATCAAGCTGTTTAAAGCACTGTTCGTATATGATGTCCATCGAGCTCCCTGGGTCTATGAACATATAGTTCGTTCGGTAATGACCGAAAATACCAGTAATAATTACTGGTCGTTCTTCCTGAGGGCCCCCAGGAACAACGGGAAATACGACTTGCTGTTCTCTCCAGTGTTGATCATAATTTCGTTTATTTGGTCTTCGTGACGGACCTCCTTGAACCATGTGTATTTGTTTCTGATAACTGTTATATTGGCTGGATTGGATGTCCCCCCTACGTAGTGTTGGTGGATCCAATACTGTGGTATTAATTTCTTTTCCAGATCTGATGTTTGGGAAATCAGATCTGGCGATTTGAATAACGATTGTGTTTAAAACAGCTTGGCATCTGCTAAACCAATGTTCTGGGGATTCTTCTACTAGTAAATTGTTTCCGACGTTTGGTCGAGGACCAGGTTGTCGGTGAGATGACGAATTTTCTGCCATGTGCAAAAAACAGAAAACGGAATGAACTGAATCGAAACGAGATAGAAACTAGAAAAACTGAGAAAACGGTGGGCGCCAATGAAGAAACACTAACTAAATGGTCGGAACCGAGATAGTTAGGGGGTTTGAATCTGCATAAAAGGGTTAGCTCTCTATCGGTTGACTCAGTTGCGGCTGAACTTCTTCTCCGGTGGTTCTGCAAAAAAGAACACCGTTAGTCTCGCCAAGGGGAGAAGAGGGTTCTCTCCTTGACCCGACTCCGGTGTGAGAATAAGTATTGGTAATGGAGAAGAGAAAGTATTTGATAAGTGAGTGTGATCTGAGTTTATACCTGAACAGTTCTCTTATTTATAACCGGGAGTTTTGGGAGGGAAAACCTGTTATTGAAAAGATGACGGAAGATGCTAACGCCGTAGCGGTTATCTTTTCTTCCGTTAAGTTCTTTGATCCTACGTTGAGTTGCCTCGATCCGATGTGAATGCACACGGATCGTGGATTGATCTATGGCTAGGGGGTTGCCACGTGGAAATTGATTAAGTGGAGATTATTCTCCAATTGCATGCCTTCGTCATGATTTTAGGGATGCCTGTGGTAATGACACGTGTCCAGACGGTTACAACCATCTGGGTGGTACACGATTGCATTTCTTTCTAGAAGATTACTGCTGTAATCTGGTGTGATACCTTACTGTGTGGACACAGACAAATAAATCCCAAGTCTGGGTAAAATAGTATCCAAGTCTGGATATTTAGGCGGAAGTATTGAACAAAGGATTTTAATCCTTTGTTAAATGGGAGAAGGCGCAAGGATTCATGTTTTCCTTTTGGGCGCGCGATTGTGAATCGCTGACTTTTCCTTCTTTGTAAGACCGATGCGCGGCCGCGCAAGGTCGAAAGGCTAAAAAGGTTGGTTTGTGGTATGGTCTCGAATCCCTTTTATGAGGTTTTTGGGACCTTACCCCTTCACCAAGTATTTGGCTTTCAATAAATGTTAGTAATTATGTTTTCCGTCGTTTCATTTTACTGTTTTTGCAGTTACCGTGTTTTGTTTTCAGACTCAACTGTTTTTATGGTGTAAGACGTCTAATCTTGACGGCTGTAATTATGGCGTTTTGTTTTCCAATGGCGTTTAGATAACGATGGGACTTTTTTGTTTTATTTTCTTTGCACATTGTTTTACGCTTTTTTTTAATAGTACTTGTTCAAAGTAATTTTATTATAGTTTGGTACTTTTTGGGGGCGTTTTTTATGGCATGATGGCGTTTTACAAGCATTTGCTCGTTTTGGCGTTTTATTATATTTTTCATTATAGTATTAATGTACTTTTGTTGTTTATTAACTGAAATTACAAAACAAACAACAGATAAAGCAAATTAAAAATAAAACAAATAGAAGCAATTTATGATCTAAATCTTTAGTGTTATCAGTCTCTTTTTTCTTTTGAAACTACAAGAACTGTCACAAATAAATGGCGTTTTGGGTTTGGCGTGGTTTATTTTCTTTATTCATGTGTTGAAGTGTCTTTGTGGATGTTGGAGACATATATCGACCCTTTGTGGGTGGATGTTATCTGCCCGTCGTCTTCATTATAATCATCGAGGCCAAAGTAGCATTTACACTGGGATAGGTCTCGTCTAATCATCCAAACCTTCTTCAAGAACAAAGATAACAGAATGACATATGGGTGTCATCAGTCCATCTTTTTTGAATTTTGTCCATCTTATGCAGCAAAATCTTACTTAACTCACGTAACAAATCATTCATCGAAACTTCATGCAGAACATTACTGACTATCAAAAAAAAGATGTTCGCCATCGTTGTATTTTTTAGCGTTTTACATTGAGTTGTATTTTTTTATGAACCACTGTGTTTTTTTTGGTGTGATAAACGGAAGGTGGTGAGACGCTTCTATTTATAGGATTTTTTTTTTGGCGCGTAGTTTAGGCGGGATATTATTTTTATAATAAAAAATGTAATTAACATTTATCTAGATGTAAGGCTTGGTGTTATATATTATGGCGTTTCACATTTTGTGGCGTTTTTGTAGCCTGAGAGCTTAAATAAAAACACAGAAAAAAGTACGCAGTGATAAAATTGACGTTTTGTATTTATTTGGCGTTTTATATTTCAACGGCTTTTTATGTGACAAATGATGTTTTACCTTTTTTACCCTTAATGAAGCGCGTCCACGTAATAAAATTGATGTTATTTACGAAAACGCCACCGCATCAATCTAGTACATAGATTGTTTTGATTGGACGATCCATAAGCGTTCTCGCACTTTCTACCGTTTTCTCTAAATCCTGACCATATATATATAGGATGGGGTTCTAGAGTTAACATTAGTGTATTAATGAATTGAATGAACAAATCCTGGCTATTGATTTACATCATCAAATCATAAAATACACTAACGTATTTTCATCAACAAATTCTGGCCATTGAGTTACACTTGTGTATTGATAATCAGGGCTAGGATTAGTTCACTAGTGTTCACAATCAACAAGGTTGCTCTCAAAGCCCAAGTGCAAAACATGATGTCTACATGTCAATTCTTATGCCTTCTCACACTTCTCATGAAAAATGTCAATTTTACAGGATCCTAAGACTATATATATATATACTAGCAGGATGCCCACGCGATGCGACGGGAGCGATACATCGTATTGTGATACTTGTTTTTTTTTTTTTTTGGTTTTCTTATTCATATATGTTGTGTAATAACTAGAACCTATTAGCAATGTATAGAAGAGAATGAGAGAATGGGAGATGAATTTCTTATTGATATATCACATACAAAATATATGAGCCACTATATATAGACTATAACATTAATACAAACATAAATGTGACATGGGAGTTAGAAATGTGGATAGTCACTAATAATGGATGCATTCATAACACTCCCTCTTGACAATCCACATGATTATATATTATTCTTTAATACGCTTGGTGATGCTGCCTCATTAAAAACCTTGCTAGGAAAACCCAATGGGACAAAACCGTAGCTAAGGGAAAAGAGTGCACTACGCATTATACATAATTAACAACATGATTTATGATGATGTTAAATTAGTAATTCGGGACCTATAAGATAAACTGACACTACTGGATCAGTTATGTTGTCTCGTTAAAAACCTTACCAAGAAAAACCCAATGGGAAAAAACTTAGTGAAGGGAAAAAGAGTGCAACATTTGAGATTAGAACTGTAATCTTACCAATACAACGTAATATCAGATGTCGTCTTGTTTGCAAGATATGTCAATGCTCTGATCGCGATTAAGTATGATACTTCTTGACTAAGTAGTTCAACATCCTTTTCTTGGGGTTGATAAGAATATTTTTTCTATGTCAATCGATCTGACAATCGTTCATCTACTCAACAAATGAGATTTTTCTATATAACATCTTCTAGATGTAGTCAAATTGATGAGCAAAAATAGTACATATATACTCGAAACTACAGGTCGATGATAACTACACTTTGTAAAGGTCATTCAAAATTTTCCCCTTTAGTTTGAGAGTTCCCTCTCGATGATGTTTACATTATCACTGTAAGAGTGAAATCTTGTTAAATAGATGTAGCTCATTTTATCAAAATTATACCTCTCTTTTCAGAGTATAGTCGACTGTACCACATACGAGTAGTTTCCTTTAAGATTCATATATATAACACATATGGGGTTATTGTTTCATAATACTTTGAGCATTTTTAATCCTTCAGGGGTTTTCATACAGATGTCATTTGCAATTGTCTCGTACATGTATACGGTGATAACATCCATAAGTTGGTTTATCTGAAGTCATTTTGAGATTGCGAGGCCGCTTAAACATCTAAAGATTATCGCATCCACTATAGGGGTATACATTTCCTCGTAATCAACTGCTGGGATTTGGGAAAAATCTTTATGTTAAAATGTGTGCCCTACATCGCGAAACTCATTATTTACGTTTCCTTTTATTAAAGACACCCATTTATAACCTACTGGTTTGACGTCTATGGGTGTTCGAACTGCTGGTTCGATAACGTTTAGTTTGTCGAGCAAATTTAGTTCAACCTTAAGTCATGTAGCCATTTTGGCTATTTGTGTGCGTACACTCTTGCACATTTTCTATATACGTAATCTTTTTTTTTTTCATCGATTACATCTATTGCTATAGCATAATCAAATATATCATTTTACACGTGTTTAATTACGGTTCCATATTGTACTTATTTTGTACATAATTTATCACGATCTCATATTTGTTTGGTACTAGAGTTTCTTTTAGAACTCCATTAGCCTCTATTGGGGTTTTGACAACAACCTTCTTTAAGGTTTAGTATGCAACCACTTCTGGGGTTTTGTATGCAACCACTTATGGTGTTTTATGTGCCACCTCTTTTGGAGTTACACCAACTGCGTTACTCTGCTCTTTTTGTGTTTGTGGGTTTTATCTTTTTGGAACCGATTTATCTCTCACAGTTTATTAATATGATAATCATTTTGTGAGTACTTCCATTCGAGCAGATAAGTTTAAGATGGTATATGTGACTTTGTCACCTTATTTGTATTAGTGAATGCATCTTGTATTTCATTTGTTATTATTTGCAAATACACGCTCTTTATTTTGGACTTCAGATTTGCATTGACCACTTCAGGGGTCGATATATAATATGATGCATTTTTTTATGTTACCAGTCTTTCATTTTATTGTCTCCCCCTAAGACTGGGAATACGATGTACATATCTCATTTTAGATGTTATGGTGGTACTATTGGTACATAGGCTGCACAACAAAATATATATATATATATATAAAATGGAAACTTGGTTCTCTTCAGGAGACCAGTTGTAATGGGGAGTATTTGTGATAAGCAGTTGGTTTTAAATTGATATAATCAATCGACGAATTCCGTCTCGACTACGTATGCCTCTCACTATATTTCTCATTGTGCCCAACAATGGTCCCTACAATTTAGTTGTCAAAGAACAATGTTAAACCATGTCAAAAAAACAATGTTCCATAGTGTTGGGCATATGCTACATACGGGTAGCTAAAAACTCACATGTAACCATGTATGAATGCCACAATCCACACAACTGTACATTTCAATGGTCCCATATAAGAGGGATTGTTTGTAGGAGTCTATTGTTTGGAAGGGCATAAAAATTTATTCGCCACAAAAAAAAAAAAAAAAAACTAACTAGACATATGATAAGGCATTTTAGGAGCAATGTTTTTAGATTACTTAGAGGTGCTAAGGTACCACCGGTTAGCATGTTTGATTGTTTAGCATATCATGATGCTATCTTGATGACCTATTTGGTCATGCCATGTGGTGAACGTATAAATATTCTAGTAACTTTTGGTTACTCACCATATTTGATTTAATGGAATATTGTGGAAAATTGGTATCATTTCTAGTAACTTCTAATATAGTCTTCTGACCATATTTGCTATACGATATATTTTAGATATTTAGTACATTTTCTTTTACACCATTCCAATGTGATGACTTTTCATTCAAACACAGTGAAAATTTAATAAATTTCTTCGGTATACATTATGAATTACAAAATTCGATATCAGCGGGTAAACTATCGATGCTCTTCTGGAGCATTTAATATGCTATTAACACGTGAAATAGTATCAATAGCGTCTCTACCACGTGAAATATTATAGTTTTAGCCTTTGTTTAGAGGGAAACCATATACTATTCATAAGGATTTCCATCACTAGGCTATATGTTAGCCAAAAACGCCTAGTGCGATGAACTAAAGTTTGGGTTAAACTTGAAAAATCATTATTAAAAACAAACGGGACTTTGTATACATTTGGGAGAACTTCGGGTTCTCAACATTGATTTAGGATTCATGTGAGCATTAACACTAACTCAAATGAATTATTATCTATCAATTTAAGTAACTAACATCAGAGTAGTTTACTTAAGCTAAAATCCACTAATTATTTTCATAGCTATTTTTCATCATTTTCATGTGAGGGCACATTTCTAATGACTATATCAATGTCTATTAATATTTGTTTAGCAACAACAAGCAATTAGAAGAATAACCATACAATTAATTATGTTGACTATGCATAGCATTGTAACAAGCTGAAATATCAAATCACTAAAGCATAACAATGTTTATCTCAGCGTAGTTGTTTGGTAACCAGCTACCAATGAAATTTGTATTAATTTATTTAGCACTTTTAACTTGTCAAAAGGCAATACATATAACATATATGCTATCTAAAACAATGAGACCAACAGAAGTATTGCTAAACAAATGAAATCCGTAATATCTACCCATAAGCAAGTTATATGCATGTTAATTATTCACAATTTATATGCATATCAATTACATATATAAATCACACACAATCCTAGGACATTATACGTATACATATATGTGTGTGTGAGTGTTAAAGAGATTAAGCTCATATTAATTTGCTTGTCATGTCTAGAAAAAAAAAATATTAAAGATCATTTAAAGTAATAAGAATTAATCAAATTTCTAATTAAAAGATATTAATAAGAATGAATTAAAATTAATAAAGAATGAATTAAATGGGAAAATGATATTTAATGATTTTAATTTCTATGCATTAACCAACATCATATATATTAATATCCATGTTCATAACTCCATATAATTTAATATTGTAATTAAATGGATATTAAAGATCATTTAAAGTAACGTACCCATTTGTTTATGACGTGTTGTGTAATTTATGCATAAATGTAACATGATATAGCCAATCACAAGTATATCATATATACAAATATTTGTCACTATAGTTTAAAACATAAACAAATGTCACTATCAACTTTCTCGATCGTATAATAACATATGAATCTTTATTACTCGTAAATGAGCTTTCTTACACTAATAAATTTTGTTGCTCAAGAAAATATAACAGGCATCTTGAGAATTTTAGTGTCGTGTTAATTTGCAAATAATATCTTTTACCACACAAATATTTCATAGAATCAAATCACATATTTAAATATCAAATAGCAACTAAAAGGCTTATACAATTGCAATAACAATGATATACAACAAAATTAACTAAGTAGTTGTCATATTATAACATATTTTCATATAAACATGTGCGTTATTGTAAATTCATTAACAAAATTGCACTAATGATTATCTTCAAATATAACTATTAGACATCACCTTTTAATACAAATTGTATTTTGGTAGTCATCATAAATTGTATAAATACTAATAACAAAAACTAATTAATGGACCAATCAAAACTCATAACCATAATAATAAAAGCACATAATGATTTAGAATTTGTAATGTCTCTTTGAAACCCCAACAACGTAATTTGTTATATAAAATTTAGAACAACAATAAAAGGCTATTTAATTACTATTTACTAACCATAAAATATAATAAAAACAATTTATTAGAACAACAATAAAAGGCTATTTAATTACTATTTACTCATTTCGTAAAAATAAATAGGTAAATATACATCAACATGAATTAATGATGAGGAAATCGTAATTAATTTTATAATTAATAATATTCAATCTAAACTCATAAGTTATATATTAGAACTTTAATTGAATTTATGCTATATTAATTAAAACTAAATAATATATATAACTTTAAAATATATATAAATAATATAATTAACAAGTAAATGCAAGATCATGGATATCATAAATTCATAATACAACTTTTCTTTTCAAGGTTTATCTATTAATCATGCATAAAAAGAATTTATCAAACTATATATCAATTTCTAAACCAAGGAATAAGCTTGCAATATAACTAGCAAATAGATAAGATTAGACTTAATAAATTAATAACAAGTATTTTCTCATCGGGTTTCTGTCACAAGTGTCCATGTATATATTAAACTTATATTTCCTATTTTTTTTCAATACCGTGATGATCATTTATTCTAGAAAAGGTCATTGAAATGAAAATGAAAATTATGAGTAGGATTTGAACATCCTATGTTCAACCGACTTTCAAAAATCTCATTCTGGTTAACGTTTATTAGTATCATGGTAAAATCAAGTTGAAAGATAAGGCATATTCAACAAGAAACAATATAGGTATAAGAGTAGTACCTTATGTAGATAAACATGTATGGTGGGGAAAAAAACTTACCTTGAAATAACTAAAGGAAATAGTATCTCCATCACTTTTCAATCGCCATGTCTACGAAATCCAATCTTCGTTAGAAACACCTCGGGCCACCAAAACTTTTATCAACAAAACATCATCAACGACATGGGTCAACCGAGACTTTAATCAACGATTAAAACCAATGATGATTATAGCACTTTCGTGCTGATAACGTGTTGTGTAATAACTAGAACCTATTAGCAATGTATAGAAGAGAATGGGAGATGAATTTCTTATTGATATATCACATACAAAATATATGAGCCACTATATATAGACTATAACATTAATACAAACATAAATGTGACATGGGAGTTAGAAATGTGGATACTCACTAATAATGGATGCATTCATAACAATATAATTTTTATTGTAGCTTCATTGCGATATATATATATATATATATATATATATATATATATATATATATATATATATATATATATATATCAAAAGCGAAGTAATTGGTTAATCTATTTCATTGTGATGTGTATGGTTCGGTCGGTTCAGTTATTATCCTCAACCGAAGCCAAAACCAAAGTCATCGGTTAGTCTATTTTATTAACCAATTAGTTTTTAGCTAATCATTTTGGTTTATCCAGTTAGATTGACGGTTTATTGTTCGGTTCATTTAATTTCAGTTAATAGCAAAAATTAAACTTGGGCTAAAACTTTTGCTTAGAAATATATAAAATTAAGGTATAAATATATGAAATCAAAGTATAAATATATAAAATGGAGATATAAAATATGAAATGGAGGTTTAAAAGCTAGAAATATATAAATGATTTTTGGTTAAACAAGAGTACAAAAAAGTTGATAACCGATTTTTGGTTAATTTGATTTTCAGTTTTTAGTTAATTAAGTTTTTTTTGTTTTTGGTTGATTTCTATAGGGTGTCATTTATTTTCGGTTTGGTTTAGGTTAACGATTTAGTTATTGCTCACCGATAACTAGTTTTGGTTACTAACCAATAGGTGCGCGCTTGATGCGGCGGTAAACAAAGACATTGCCACGATGTGCATCGTTCGGTTGGTTAGATTATTATCCTCAACCGAAATCGAGGTCACCGGTTAGTCTATTTTATTAACCAATCGGTTTTCTGTTAGTCGGTTTGGTTTATTCAGTTAGATTGATGGGTTTTTGGTTTGATTCATTTAATTTTGGTTAATAGCTAAAATTAAACTTGAGTTAAAACCTTTGATTATTAAAACATGACATTTTGGTATAAATACATGAAATGGATGTATAGCTACATGAAATGGAGGTATAAATACATAAAATGGGGGTATAAATACGAAAAAAATGAATTGAAGGTATAAAAGCTAGAAATATATGAAAATTTCGAATGGTTCGGTTCAGTTAGATTTGGTTAAGTGAGGGTACACGAAAATTGATAATCGTTTTTTTGTTAATTCGGGTTTCGGTTAATCAGTTTCCAGTTAATTCAGTTTGTGGTTGATTTCGGTTCAGTTTCAGTTAACGATTCAGTTATTACTCACCCTTAGACGCTGTTAATCACATAACATATCATTTTTTTAATTAAAAAAATATTATAGTTTTTTATGGTGTAATTTAAGAGTTATGACCAATTAAAATACTCGTTTATATGATGTAATATAAAGTTATGACCGTTTAAAAATCGTGGGGGGATTATAAGGGGATAAAGTGTAACTACTAACTAATATGAGGGATTAAAGTGTAATCTAGATGAGATGATTAAATTGATGGTATTTAATCACTTGACATTCTGTAGTTATTAAACATTCTGGGATAATGACTAAGTACGTTGGGCTTTAATCACTTGTACACTAAGGTATCATTTACTTGTACCTTTTAATCCACACGTCAATGCCACCCAAGACAACTATCAAAACATTGACAAAAATGAGTAGGTCGTCACGGTACTTTTGGATATTTTTTTAAACATTATAGTTTATAAGATATGGCAAGGATACGTAAAATAATTATAAGTTTGTTGTGGAGAGGGAAAAGTAACTAATTACACATAATTATGTTAAAACCCATGCATTTAAGTGTAATAAGATGATGGCTAAAATATAATTATTGTTTAAAAGACCAATTTACACTCATTTTAGGGGTGTATTTATAAATTAAGAGGGGAAAAGTTCTTTTTTTTGGCTATCTTATTATGCCCTTCCCTCATGCATTATAACATATATATATATATATATATATATATATATATATATATATATAAGAAGTGTAGAATACAAATACCCTAATCATACATTACGTACGCGGTCCTAATAGCCCTACACGTGTCCCTGATTCAGTTTCCTACATAAAGGTATATCAGACAATCCATTCAATCAGCAGAGGGCAAATTAGACAATTTCTTCAATAAGCAGATCACGAGTTCGTTACACCACTATCCCGGTAATTATGAATCGTATTAGTTTAATCCATTGTTGTTTTTTAATGGATCCACAGAGCAACACCGGATGAAACACAAATGTTGATTTTGAAGATGTTGAACTCGTCAGTGAGCATTCCAATAGAAATTAATTTCGCATGTTATTATTTAAACAAATCGCATGTTATGAAAAGCATGAAATACAATTTCGCATGTTACATGATAATATTTAATTTGCATGCTGTTACTTTTACAAGGAATAATTCGCATGTTATTATTATTTTTTTTCTAAGGAATTTGAATGTGAATGAGTTCCCAGTTAAATCGCATGTTACAAAGTTATTATTTTGGAATTCGCATGTTATTATATAAATCATAATTAAACCAAATATTGGAATTCGCATGTTACAAAGTTATTGTATTAGAATTCGCATGTTATTATTATTATTTTTTTTCTAATGAATTTGCATGTGCCATGAATAATACTACAAGAAAATTCGTATGTTACAAAGTTACTATTTTGCTGCTCATTATGATTTAATAACATGCAAATTCCATGGGAATTCCATGCGAATTCCAAAATAGTAACTAATATTAACATGCCATGAATAATTGATGTTCATTATGATTTAATACTATGCAAATTCCAAAATAATAACTAAAATTAACGTGCCATGAATAATATTACAAAAATTCACATGTTATTATATTATCGCATCTTATCAAGAAAATTCGCATATTACAAAAGTTACTTTTTTGGAATTCGCATGTTATTATATAAATCATAATTAAACCAAATATTATTCTAGTAAACGTTGCTATCGATTGGAGATCTAATACCTCCCAAAGCTGTTGTACTTGTCATAATCGTCGGATGAACAATCGATTAGACGAAATCGCACCAGCAGACGTCGATTACAGAAGAGTCTGTTGGAGAAGAAAAAGGTACCGAATGAAATTACCAAGATTTTGATAGAGAAATTGTCAATTTTATCCTTCGCTGTTGGTTTTATGTATATTAATTTGATTAATTTAAATATGTAAATTAATTTCGCAGCGTTCAATAGATAGAAGATCGGACGGCTGGGCTTATCGCATACATAATGTAGGATAAGGGGTATTGTATGTTAACCGGCCTCTATATATATATATATATATATATATATATATATATATATGTATATATGTATGTATATATATCTATATATATAGAAACGGGATCAGGAGAAAACGCTCAAAAGTGTGAGAACGGTGAGAACGCATCCTGGCCTAACACGTGTCAAGCGGCATAGAGAAGGGCGGGGGGCTTTTTTGTCCTTTCATCTTCTGCTTTTCCAGTTTCGCTTTTCCGAATATTGTTTTAATTTTTGGGGTTTAAGATTTTGGCGTTAACCAAATTCAATAATTAATGGTGTTTAATAGAAAAGCGTATTAACATTGTGGCGTTAATTCAAATCGTATGCCATTGGAGCCAAGGGTGGTCAGGAAATCTATCTGAATGGTGTTTTTTCAAGGCGTTTTAAAAAAATGGCCCATTGCTTTATTATCTTTTATAAACATTTTGGCGTTTGTGGTATCTTGGCGTTTTTCAATTGTTAGATTATATTTCAGCCACAGTAAAAAAAATACAAGCGAAGAAAATAAATTAAAAATCCTAATCAGATCTCTCTTCACAATCTCCACTGTCATCAGTCTCTCTGTTCTTTAATAGTACAAGAACTGTCACAAAAAATATGGCGTTTTATGTAAAACTTAACAAACCCATCGGTTTGATTATTTTGCCTGCGTGTCTGTTGAAGTGGCTTTTTTTGTGGATGTTTGGGGACATAGATCTATGACGTGTGGGTGGGTTGTTCGCTTTTTCTTCATGTTGATCTTCATCTTTCTAATCATCCCACTCTTCAGTGTCATTGATCTCTTATCCTCTTCCAAGCCTTCTTCAAGAACAAATAATACAAAATGCCATATGACTGGCATCAATATCTTTTTCTTGAATTTTTGTCCATCTCATGCAGCAATTACTGAGTTAGTCGCCTCTGCTAACAATTCATTCAGTGAAGCTTCACGAATAACAATACTGAATATCCAAGAAAGCATATTAGTCATCTTTTGATTTTTTTTGGCGTTTTACAGTGAGTGGTATTTAGTAGTATTGGTGTTTGTTTTTTTTTTTTGGTTTGATGAAATGGAAGTTGCTGGGACGTATCATTTTATAGGATCTCTTTTTGGCGCCTAAGTTAGGCGGTTCTTTATTATAATAAAGTATTAGTCTTTTCAGTTACTGTTTGTAATTATTGTTTTTCACAAACTTTATCTCTGAAGTCTGTAACACGTCCCATCTTTCAAGTTTGGCGTTTTAGATTTTAATATAATAAATTTTTGCTATCTTCAGTATTACTGATTTGTAGTTACTGTTTCTAGTTACATTTTCAAGTTTGTTTTTTATTTATTTTATTATTTTATTTTTATTTTTTTTATTTTTTATTATAGTTGTCCAAAGTAAATTTATGATGGTTTGATAAACGCCAAAGGTGTAAGACATTTGGCTTTTTGGCGTTTTTATTAGATATGGCGTTGTTATTATATAACAATCAACTGAAAAAGAAAATTAAACAAAATAAATATTGATCTTCGAAATCTTCACTGTCACCAGTCTCTTTCTTCTTTTTGAAGCATCTTCACTGGCTGTTTCGACTTTCATATGATTTTTTTTATTTTTGTTTTTTGAAGTAGTTTTTTTTTGTCGCCGTTTGTAAACACAAAGTCTGAAACCAGCCTCTTTTTCTATAATTTTGTCCATCTCATGCAGCAAAATGTTATTGAGTTTGCACCCTTTCAGCCAAAATGTTATCTTTTTTGGCGTTTTACCGAGAAAAAGAACGCCACAAAATAAAACATCTTAAAACTGTAAATTTGATCATGCTAAAATCAATAAAGTGTTGCTGTATGGTGATGGATAACATTGTTAATCCTCAGTTAAGAAAGATAACTGATGATGTTGTCCACCCCATACAGCTACACTTTATTGACAATAATATATTTGATGTTTGGATTTTATGGCATTTATCAGGCGAATGGTATATATTAATTATTGCGTTTGGGGTTTTTGTATGTGTTTTTAATTGAAGGTCTGAGTTGTTGTATATATAGCATTTTTTGGCGGTTTGTTTAGGCGGGATTTTACTATAATTAAGTTTGGCGTTTTATACCTACTGGCGTTCTTTTAGAATGGTGTGTGATTTTTGTTTGGCGTTTTATTTTCACGAGATAGCGTTTTGTTTGGAGTACTCAAAAGACGCTTTTACCCTTAATGAAGCGCGTTCACATAATAAATTTGATGTTATTTACGAAAACGCCATCGCGCCAATCTAGTCCATAGATTGTTTTGATTGGAGGATCCATAAGTGTTCTCACCGTTCTCACACTTTCCACCGTTTTCTCTAAATCCCGACCCTATATATATAAATATATATATATATATATATATATATATATAGAAACGGGATCAGGAGAAAATGATAGAAAGTGTGAGAACGGTGAGAACGCATCATGGCCCAACACGTGTCACGCGACATAGAGAAGGGCGGAGGGGCTTTTTTGTCCTTTCATATTTTCTTTTTTTAAATGCGTGTTACATCACCTTTCCATTTTTTGGCGTTTAATAAATACGCGCCGTTTTTATTGTTTTTACATGAGGATCATATTAAACATTTTGGCGTTTTAAGCAAATTTTGGCGTTTTTTTATTGTTTTTAGATCAGGATGCAGGCCTATAATGTAAAAAACATCAGTTATTTTTTTATGTTTGTTTATTCAGTTTCTGTGTTTGTTTTTTACTCTTTTTGTTCAGCTTTTTATGAGTTTTTAGGGTCATAGACTTTCCATCTCGCAAGTTTGGCGTTTTTTAATGGGTTTAAGTAGTTGTTGGCGTTTTTTTTATTTTTAGCTTTTATTAATGGAAAATTGGATTTAAATAATCCCAACTTGCTCAATTTGGCCTATAATAATCCCAACTCAGTTATTGGCCGATAGTAATCCGAACTAGTCCACTTTTGGCCGATAATAGTCCACCGTTAAAAATAACTTAACGAAGTTAAGCTTTTTTCCGAATTACAAACCGATGTTTTATGTATTTTGATCAGAAAAAGGATACGAGTTGAATGATATAAAATTTACCTCGAAATACTTCCCCAATAGGGTTGTAGCCCAATGGTAGAGGCAAAATTCTCTTGGGGGAAATTTCAGGATCAATCCCGGAGATGGGGATAATTTTAGTGTAGTAGTTGAGAAAGTTGTCTTTGAAAAGGAAATATCACAAGACGATTAGCTTGGATGTGGTCTATGCAATGTATGATTCAATGCCGGAAACTATGGATCATTTATAACCCTTTGAAGTAATCAAGTGAAGTGAGGTCGAAGGTAAACCCATGTTGCAAATTGTCAGCAGTCTGCCCCACTTCCATCTCAGCCCTACTTGAGGTTCCTAGGAGTAACTCACACACGACAGCATGCATGATGATTCTCTAATCGATGTACATGGTGACTTTATGGTTCCAGTGGAAGTCATGAAATGAGAAGTTCTGTAATGGAAGGACACAAACACAAAGAAAACATTGTGTTAATCAAAACAAACTTGTTCTTATTGATCAAACATAGGGTGCATATGCAACAATTAGAATGGAATGTTTGGTGTGACTTTTTTAAATTCACATTAAGTCTATCCTTTAAGCATCTAGCTTCTTGCTGGTGTTTGGTTTGTTGATGAAATTCGATGTAAAAATATATAAAAAGAGAATTCATGATCATACTCATTTTTGGCTATCGTGATTTTCTTTCTATTGGAGACAAAAATCATGCTACTAAAAAATTTATGTCAATTATTTGAAGGAAAACAAAAGGTAACGTACACAAGTCGTTGTATTCAAGTGAGAAAAGGCGTGCATTTATTTGTTCTTGACCTAAATTTAGGAAATCTAGAAATATAACATGTCGATGTTTAATTTCTATCATCTTTCACAGCAAAAGGCATTCGTAATGCGTTTAAGTATTCTTAGTGGAATCAGATTAATTTTAATATAGAGAGGGAATTTTGAGGAAACCATATCTAAAGCTTTTTTACTTCATATCAATTTGTAGGATGATGATTATTGTTTATTAATGCATGTATGATATAATTTATAGTATGCCAACTAAGGATTGGCATTTTTATATAGAGTATTGGTACTATAATCTAACGATAGATTCAAGGTATTTAATACTCTTTTTTAGAAATTCGGTACAATACTGTTACGGTACCAATACGATATAGAGATGAGCATTTTGTAACGAGTATTGGTATCGTACTAATAGAGTCCTTATGGTATTCGGTACCCACTTTTCCATAAATTTGGTATCGGTATTTTCGGTACCAATACGATACCGATCTCATCCCTATGGCCAACTACCCCACTACGTTAATCGATCACACTAACTCATACCTCTTACAAAGATTTATGCATTTTTGGTTGCTTGTGTTTTCCAACCTCTTCACCCTCCTACTACTAAACTATCCATCCGATCTGTTCCATGTTTACTTCTCGGCTACCCATCTAATTATTTGGGCTATTAGTGCTTTGATTTATCCTCCCACAAAATAATCATATCTCACCATGTCCTCCTTGACGAAACTAATTTTCTATTCTCCAAACTACACTCCATCCCTCCATCATGTGATTGTTTGCAAACAGACCCTCATCCTTTGCTTTGGGCACCTTCTGTTTCTACCTCTAAAAAACCATAGCAACCAATCTACAACCCAATACCTGGCCCAACCATTGTTCGCCCCTTTTACTTTTACCACCCAATCTTTTGCTTTTGCTTCCCTAACTACCTCTTTGCAAACACCAGTGACCCCTCTTCACCACCAGCCCAGACCACCTCGACTGAACCTACCACCCTTATTGGCAAGCCTCTTCACAACCTAATAACCACTTACATTATCCACCGCCCAAGCTGCTCTGTGACCACCCGCTCTATGGCTAGCATAACCAAACCTAAACAAATTTTCAATCTCCATGCTTCACAACCATCAAACCTCTACTCCATAACCCAACCTCAGCCCTAACAAACCCTGTTAAGAAACATGCCATGATGGATGAACTTAATGTTCTTGTTGAAAATAAGATGTGGTAACTTATACCCCGTCAACCTCATATGAATATTATCCAATATATGTGGATTTTAAGGCATAAACTAATTTTGATGGGTCACTTAAATGCTATAAGGCTCGTCCTGCTTATGATGGCAAATATTTGACAAATATCGATAGATTGTTGGAACTTTTTAGCCTGGTTGTCAAATAAGCTACAATCCAGACTCTTCTAAGCACAATCATTCCCCATTCATGGTCAATTCATCAACTGGATGTGAAAAATGAATTCCTACACGGCCACCTAGCTGAAACAATCTACATGTACCAACCAATGGGCTCTCGAGACATATGCTTCCCAAATCACATTTATTTACTCAAAAGGTCTCTTTATGGGTTGAAACAGAAGCCACGAGCATGGTAACAAAGATATGCCAATTACGTCACACTTTGGGGTTTCCCTAAAGCATATGTGACCACTATTTTTTGCATCTACTATTAGTGCATATTCCGTGTGCCCGTCACTATGCGAATAGGCTAGATAAAGCGTGTGTTGAATATCGTATAGATGAGAGTTAGAAATACGGAATTGTAACAAAATGTTTCCTTCGTACGAAGGAACCCTTCACACGAAGGGACACTAGTCCATTCGCATT
This sequence comes from Helianthus tuberosus, assembly GCA_030545235.1. Taxonomy (NCBI): domain Eukaryota; kingdom Viridiplantae; phylum Streptophyta; class Magnoliopsida; order Asterales; family Asteraceae; genus Helianthus; species Helianthus tuberosus. The sequence continues at coordinate 4,094,728 of CM060417.1, forward strand.
AATGAGAGAAGCCCATTCGCTCCAAGCTCACTCGCACGGAGGGTCACGCCTATAAATAGTAGTTGTGAGTGAGAGCTTAGGTGAAGTTTTGGTTTCCAGAGGGGAAACGCTGGAGAAGTTTTTTCTCCAACTTGTAAAAGACATAAACTCTTTCGGTATGAATGAAACATTCAACTTATGGCTAGATCTTCTGCTTCTACTCTTTTTTTCTAAATAAAATTCTACCGAATTAGTTCTATCTCGTCTAAACTTCCGTCTAAACCAGTCGGATCCACACTTTCTTTTACATCTTTTACAAGCTGGAGAAAATTTTCTCCAGCATTTCCCCTCTAGGAACCAAAACTTCACCTAAGCTCTCACTCACAACTATCATTTATAGGCGTGACCCTCCGTGCGAGTGAGGTTGGAGCGAATCGGCTTATCCCATTCGTGCGAAGGGAACTTTTTCTTACAATTCCGTATTTTTAACTCTCATATATACAATATTTAACACACGCTTAATCTAGCCTATGCGCACAGTGACGAACACACGGAATGCACTAACAATTTTCCCCTTGTACGTCACTGTCGAAGCTTGATCTACAACTAGTGTCTACACATGAAATCTATTTTTGATGCAAATGTGTACATATAAAAAGTAGTATATTTTTTGCCATTTTATACATCAATTCAATTTTTGATATTTAGAAAACATGATAAGATACTATCACTCTACACTTCATGTTAGGCAAGTGCACCCATCATTCGCGTAATATAGTGATGGGAAGATACAAGGTCGTCCAAGGATACAACAATTCTTAAGGATGTAGGTACCCTGGTCATTTGATTTTGAAAAGATTGAATATACGATCAAAAGTGTGGAATCCTCTTTATTAGACAGTAACAAAAAATGAGTAGAAACAGATTAACGGTCACACAAACAAACTGATCTTCTGTGATTAACTAACAAAACTCACTCAACATCTCTAAACTCTCTCTAAAACCACTCTCTCTTTTTCTGCGTTTTCTCTCTATTCCTAACTGTTCTGCAGTTGTGTAACCTAAACCCTAATGTAAGACCTTGTTATATTATACACAAGTCATGCTTACTATAACAACTCTCCCAAAACCATTAAAATACTCCTATACGTCATAAAATACACCCCATATACGAAAAACGAGCTTAAAATACCTTTATATTAATAAAAATAAAATAAAAACAAGAATATGAGGGTCTCGCGGGCCGCGACCCGGACCCTCATATCTGTCGCTGGGCGCGACGGAGTAACACTAGGCCGCACCTGGTGCCGCCACGTGTCAGGTTACGCGTCAAAGTTAGTGTGTTGACTCGCCCAGGCTAGAGCCTAGCCTACGGCTCTCACGGGCCGCGAAGGAGAACGGGGTGGGCGTCGCGGGGCGCGAGCCGCCCTATGTCCAGCCTATATAAGGAGTCGAGAGGCTCAGTTAGAATCCGTTCAAATTTCTTTTTCTCTCTCTAATATATTATAAGCTAAAACTCTCGGGTATTATACCCCCTAAAAAGCTAAGCTCTGCCTCGTTGTAAGTATTATAACCCCCGGTTACGTATTAGTTACTCTGCCCGATTAATCTAGAGCTCCGTAACGCATGTAGAGGCTCTACCTGACTCAGTCGTTGGAGTTCTGTCTAGGAGGTATAGCTAATGTGAATTGGGTTATCAGTCTAACACTTGTGCATTATTTAATTTTAATAGATTATAACCAGGAAGTCACCAGAAAGCAGTAGTAGTATCTAAAACAACAATGTGAGTTATTCTCTTTTTATAAACAAACTGTTTTAACAAAACCTCAATTGTTTTAAATTATGATAAACAGTGATTGAGTCTATGTATTCTACAATTACTGTCGGTATGTTGGGGTTTTGTATACATTACTTGTTACTAATACTGTGAATAGTAACATGACCACAAGTCAGGTTTGACAGTACCGTGGGTGGTAATTTAGTAGATAGAAATATTATAATCGCCCTCAATACTGTAAAGATATAAAATGTTGTTTTGATTAAATTGGGATGCACTCGCCAGTATTTCTTGTTGATAAAATGTTTTTAAAATGTGTTTCAGATAACAAAATGTGAAAGCCAACTAGAAGCCAGTTGGAGAACACTGAAGGCTTGGAAAAGTGGCTATAAAAGTTACCTAAACAAGAAATAAGTTTTATTTCAATAAATAGGGTTTACCCCTATAAACATATTATAAATGGAAACTTGGGTTTTTCCCATGTGTTTATTATATATAAAAATTATGGTGTTAACTCTGATAAACTAATTCCTAATTACGGTCCAGGTGTAAATTTCCGCTTCCAAATTAATAAACATCGATAATACCCGCTCTCCGTGCCGCGGCCGCCCGCCTCTCGAGGCAGGGGTCGGGGGCTACGAAAGAAGGTGGTATCAGAGCTACAGCCACTGATTTTAGCCACAGATGTGTTATGCTTACACCAAAATTTTATCAATAATGTTAGGAAATAATCTACGTGATTATCTGTATATATGTATATTATTGTTTTGTGTTATTTGACAATCTGTTAGTTTACAGTATGAGTGAGCAATGTACGTCTGACGCCTATCGTCATCTAGCTAGTTCTCCCAAAAGTGAAGGAACTTCATCATAGCCTACTCCTTCGGGGTATTCTGCTGACACTGAAGAAGGAATCTTCATATTTAAGGCGCAATCCAAGGAACCATTCCCTTTGAAATAGAGATGATGGTTTAGTAGGGGAGCACACGAGAGGAGAAAGCGAATGAGAAAGTTACAGCAACAAAGAGCGTTAGCAGCAGCCAATAGGGAAGTCAATGCCCAGATATAAGAAGTAGTTAATAGACATTTGGCAAACTTTCATATACTAGCCACCACTGCCACAAATCCAAACCTTGATCAAATCATTGCACCACAGCCATTGCCTTTATTTCCAACCCAACCAATGGAGATAGAACCTAACCCAGGAAACCAATTTCCCATATCAGCCTTTGACCCTAACGAGATACCTAGAATCCCAGCACCTAATCCTCTAGCGTATGATCCATGGGAAGATGACCATAAGGAATATCAGGAGCTTTACCCACAAGGAGAACCGATACCAAACCCCATAGCACAATACACCAACCTTAATCCTTTAGATCCGTATTGGAACGCCGATCAGTATGTTCAGGAAATATTAAACAACCCGTACCCATATGGAGAACCAATACCCCAGTACCCTGACCCAGTAACCACACCACGACCACCCATGAGTGACGAGAATGTGCGGGAACTCCGCACATATGGTGAAGAATTGATAGATGGAGGAGAGAGGAAGAGACAGATAGGCGAGAAGCTCGTGTGGAAATATGACGAGCGAGAGATGCAATTTTGGAGGACTAACCCATAATATATATATATATATATATATATATATATATAGAAACGGGATCAGGAGAAAACGCTCAAAAGTGTGAGAACGGTGAGAACGCATCCTGGCCCAACAGGTGTCACGCGACATAGAGAAGGGCGGAGGGGCTTTTTTGTCCTTTTATCTTCTGCTTTTCCAGTTCCGCTTTTCACAATATTTTTTTATTTTTTGGTGGTTAAGATTTTTGGCGTTAACCAAATTCAATAATTAATGGTGTTTAATGGTTTCATTGTATTAACATTTTGGCATTTATGGCGTTTATTCAAATCGTATGCCATTGGAACCCAGGGGGTCAGGAAATCTATATGAATGGCGTTTTTTCAAGGCGTTTTAAACAAGATGGCCCATTGTTCTATTATTTTTATATGCATTTTGGCGTTTGTTGTATCTTGGCGTTTTACAATTGTAAGATTATATTACAACCACAGGGAAAAAAATAGAAGCGAAGAAAATAAATTAAAATTCCTAGTCGGATCTATCTTCACTGTCATCGGTCTCTCACGTCTTTAGTAGTACAAGAACTGTCACCAAATATATGGCGTTTTATGTAAAACTTAACAAACCCATCGGTTTGATTATTTTGTCTGCGCGTCTGTCGAAATGGCTTTTTGTGGATGTTTGGGGACATAGATCTATGACGTGTGGGTGGGTTTTTCGCTTTTTCTTCATCTTATCTTCATCTTATCTTCATCTTTATAATCATCCCACTCTTCAATGTCATTGATCTCTTCTCCCCTCCAAGCCTTCTTCAAGAACAAAGAATACAAAATGACATATGACTGTCATCAGTATCTTTTTCTTGAATTTTTGTCCATCTGCAGCAAAATCTTATTGAGTTACTCCCCTCTGCTAACAATTTATTCAGTGAAACTTCACGAAGAACAATACTGAATATCCAAGAAAGCATATTAGCCATCTTTGATTTTTTTAATTTTTTGGCGTTTTACAGTGAGTGGTATTTATTAGTATTGGCGTTTGTTTTTTTTTTTTGTTTGATCAAATGGAAGTTTCTAAGACGTATCATTTTATAGGATGTCTTTTTGGCGCGTAAGGTAGGCGGTGCATTATTATAATAAAGTATTCGGCGTTTCAGTTACTGTTTGTAATTATTGTTTTTGATAAGATTTATCTCTGAAGTCTGTAATACGTCCCATTTTTCAAGTTTGGCGTTTAGATTCTAATATAATAAATTTTCCCTCTCTTCAGTTTTACTGATTTGTAGTTACGGTTTCTAGTTACATTTTCAAGTTTGGTTTTTATTTATTTATTTTTTTAGGTTTTTTATAATTCTTGTCCAAATTAATTTTATTATGATTTGGTAGTTTTGGGGGTGTTTTATGGCATGTTGGCTTTTGACAAGCATTTGGCTTTGTGGCGTTTTTATTAGATATGGCGTTTTTATTATATAGCAATCTTCTGAAAAAGAAAATTAAAAAAATATATATATTGATCTTCCAAATCTTCACTGTCAGCAGTCCCTTTCTTCTTTTGAAGCATCTTCACTGGCTGTTTCGACTTTCGTATGATTTTTTTTTTGAAGTAGTTTTTTTGTCGCCGTGTGGAAGCACAAAGTCTGAAATCAGCCTCTTTTTCTATAATATTTGTCCATCTCATGCAACAAAATGTTATTGAGTTTACACCCTTTCAGCCAACAATCTTGAATTTTCAACTGAAACCATGTTTGATTTATTAATTTTGGCGTTTTAGCGATAAAAAGAACGCCACTAAATAAAAGCATCTTAAACCTCAAAATTTGATCATGCTAAAATCAATAATGTTTTGCTGTATGAGATGGACAACATTGTTAATCCTCGATTAAGAAAGAAAACTGGCAATGTTGTCCACCCCATACAGCTAAACTTTATTGACAACAAACATCAATATTGTTGTTGTATGATTTGGCGTTATAAAATGGAAGGAAGTTGATGAAAAAGTCAATAAGATTTTACTTAATGAAATGTACAATATCCTCACTTAAGGATTTTTGTCCATTACATTGAGTGAAACCTTACAAAGAACCAAACTGAATTTCAAATAAACGTTTTTTTTTGTTTAGAAGATATTTGAAGTTTGGGTTTTTTGGCGTTTCTAAGACGAATGGTATATATTAAATATGGCGTTTGGGGTTTTTGTGTGTGTTTTAATTGAAGGTCTGAGATGTTGTATATATAGGATTTTTTTGGCGGTTTTTTTAGGCGCGATTTTATTATAATTAAGTTTGGCGTTTTATATCTAATGGCTTTTTTAGTTAGAATGTTGTGTGCTATATGTTTGGCGCTTTATTTTCATGAGATGGCGTTTTGTGTGGCGAATTTAAAAGACTTTTTAACCCTTAATGAAGCGCGGCAAAGTAATAAAAGTGATGTTATTTACGAAAACGCCACCGCGTCATCTAGTCCATAGATTGTTTTGATCGGACGACCCATAAGCGTTCTCACCGTTCACACTTTTGAGTGTTTTCTCCAAATCCTGACCCTATATATATAAATGCGTATAGTTTGAAAAAAAATCAAATCAACTAAAATAGGTAATCTAATATCTATAGATGCATAACTAGTAATGTGTTTAAATTCCAGTTGTAGGTTGTAATATATATATATATATATATATAAAGAGTAAAAGTCGCAATGTTCGACGATTTTGATCAATTTGTTTGTTTGATTGGTTGCATTAAATCTTATTCTGTGATATTAATACCTGATAAATGTTTATAATCCAGATGGACAATGAAGAAAATCAGGAAAACCAGAATAATGATAATAATGGAAATTAAATAGATAACAGTGTCTATATAGTAGCACAAGGAATTATAGATGCTATGCCATATATTATCAAGTCTGTTAAAGAAGTAGAAAATACTAAAAGTGGAAGTAAACGACCACCTAGTGAACCAAGTCACAGCTTGAATAATGGACCGCTACTCCAATTACCAATTCCAAAAATAAGAAGAAGAACCATGTCATATGGTTGTTCTTACAAAGAATTCTAGTCTTGCAAACCAACAGAATACTCTGGCAATGAAGGAGCCATTGCAGTTTTACGTTGGATAGAAAAGATAGAAGCAGTCTTAAAAATAAGCAAATGTGCAGATGAAGATAAGATTATGTTTTCTTCTAATCTTTTTAACAATGCAACCTCAGAATGGTGGAATACTATTCTCCAATCTAGAGGAAGTGATAAAATTTATAATATGGAATGGTCTGACTTTAAGGATATAGTTGAAAGGAAATTTTTGTTGGTGCACTACATCTGTCGACTTCGTCTTGGATCGAGTCTTAGATTGCATTGTATAGTTTAGGGCACGTTTTACGAGAAAATAGGAGAATGTATGTGTCTTAGGTGCTGATTTCGCTCATAGGGTCTTAGATAGGTGATTTCGCTTATGTGGTCAAGTTGGGATTTCGCTTTTGTGGCCCTGTGTCTCTTGGAGCGAAATCTGGATATATAGGTGTCCATGAGCAAAATCATATATCCACTCCTTGTATTCCACGCCGAAGTGCTGCCGGTGTGAAGAACTACTTGTAATTGCATTCCAATCAATACAATCAGTGTTAAAAGTGAAGAATCAGCTGTTTCTATCTCCGTTTCTTGTTATTCCGCACCTGAAACAAAGTTGAACTCCTCTGAACGACTCGTTCGGGTCAGTCGAACGATCCTACAATTGGTATCAGAGCCAGTTGGAGGAGTTCTTCAGTTTACAGCCGTATTTCATTGATAATTCTTACTTCTACACCTTCTTTTCTCGATTCAGAAAGATTTCACGGTCAAAATCGGTTCAAAATTTCACAGATTATAGAGAATTGGACATAGACAAATCCTAGAAAGTTACACATCTAAAATCAGACTAAAAATGGACAAAAGTGGACTCTGAGTTGATTCCGCTCGTAATGATCATTCCTGATTTCGCTCTTGAAAGTCTGATTCCGCTCCAAAACTGCTGTTGATTTCGCTCACGGCTGCTAAATGTGTGATTCCGCTCCTGGATGACGAACAGTTTGATTCCGCTCCTGTGAACAGTTTGATTCCGCTCCTGTGAACAGTTTGATTCCGCTCATAGTGCTCAAAGTCTGTTACCGCTCTAGATTTCAAAACTTATGATTTCGCTCCAACATCAGAAGAATATTTGTGTTATAATGATGTTGTCGGATACTTTTTGATATAAGTGTTTGCATGTGAAAGATATTAATGGAATAGTCAGAGATCACGTGTATATAAGTATATCGGCCCAATCAGAAACTGTTATTGGCCCAAGACATTTGAAACACATATAGGTTCTATCAACATTTTAATTAGTGGATTTGAAGGCCCAATCAGTTTGTATTGAAAAGTTAAAAGAGATGTATTAAAAGAGTTGTCGGTTTAGTATATTAAGAGGTGTCAGCTCTTTAGACTTTGCATGTGGCCCAAGATTCAATATATGCCGCCCATGTGCTGATTGTGTTGTTCAAGAGATTTGAGGTCTAATAATATTACATTGAACAAAGTTGTGCATGTGAGTGTTGTCGACAACATTTAATCCGATCCAAGTGAAGTTCATTGTTTGCGGCCCAAAAGTGTATTACATCAATTTCAGTCTAAGCCCATATCTCGTAGTTCATTGTTTGCTTGTTTTAAGGTGATAAAGGTGTGTTACGAGGTGAACCAGCTCGTTTGAAGAATCTGAGTTTGTGATATTTCAAAATCCGAAACATGGATAACGATTTCTACAACGCCTTTGCGACTCCGACTACTCCGACTTCCATTGCTCAGAATATGAATTTGGAAAACGAGACAGGAACGTTACAAAAGCCCCCGAAACTGATGAGCATAGAAGAGTACTACGGATGGAAAGACAGATTCGAAAATTGGGTTCAAGCTAACCATCTCAGATCTTGGGAATGCATTCTGAAGAAATATGTATTACCACAGACTGATTTGCAAGTTGAGAAAGCTATATCTGAGTTTAGTGATGAAGAACGTAATATGTACAGAGCTAAAAAGATGATGATTAGTCTACTTCAGCAAGCTATCAAAGAAGACATTTTTGTGTTACTTCAACATGACAAGACTTCAAAATCAATTTGGGATGCTCTTAGAGTTAAGTTTGAGGGTAGTGAGAATATGATCAAGAGCAAGAAAGCACTGCTCAAGAAAGAGTTCGATATGTTCAGTAGCTTACCGGGAGAGGATGCGAAGAAGCTGATAGAACGCTACTGTCACTTAGTGCGATCAATGTCAATGTTGGGTATTACAAAAGATCGTGAAGAGTGGGTAGACAAGCTTGCTGATGCACTACCGCAGAAAGAGTGGGGAACGTATTTGATGATTCTAAAAAATACGGGTGTTTATGATGGGTTGACTATCTCTCAGTTCATAGAAAAGATCAAGAGTCAGGATTTGGAACAACAAAAGATCGCGAGGATGAACAGTCCAAGTGGTCAACAGGACGTAAAGAGGTATTATAAAGGTAGTATTCCAATTCCAGAATCTGAGAGAAGTCCGAAAATTCAAACTGCATTCAGTGCTGGGGATTCATCAGAAAAAGCTGATCAAGGTTCAAACAAAAGCAGCAGTGGATTCTCATCATTTCCAAGTGTAAATCCTAAGAGTCAAACACGAGTTTTCAGTCTCAAAGCACAAAGACAGGAAATGGCTATGTGATTCAGTGCAATATCGCTCTAAATCTTCCAGAAGGTCAAAGTTTTTCAGAAGACACTGCTAAAGACCACATGGCTCTACTTGGTTCTGTGTTGTTATCTTATGAGGGTCTAGTGGCTGGTCGAATCGGAAATCCCATGCTCACCAAAGAGGATTACGATCAAATAGACGCCGAAGAGATGGAATTGATGGATATCAAATGGTGTCTTGCTAGTGTTCTTAGACGTGCTGAAAAGTTTAAGACAATTACCGGGAGAAATGACTTTCTTGATGCACATGTATCTACTTTAGGTTTTGATAAATCTAAAGTTACTTGTTTTCGATGCAGGGAGAAAGGCCATTTCAAACGGGAATGCAAGAACAGGGAAGCTAGTGGTGCTCAGAATCCGTTTGGAAAAGATGATTACTACCGGAAAGCCATTTATCAACAGGTTGGTCAATCACAAGATTCACAGACGGCTCATGGTAGAAAGATTGAGGATTCCAAGAGAGCGTGTTTGGTAGATTTTAATTGGAACAATTATATATCCTCTGATAGCAAAGCATGCATAGTCGATCAAGATGATGAGAGGCTACCTGAAGGCTTCAGCTGGGATATGTTTGCAGATAAGAATGGAAATTTCAAAGCTTTCATTGCCAAGATTATGAAAGAACCAGACATGTTCACTGAGTGGATGAAATCTATTGGTGAAACTGTAAAGTTTGTTGCATTAGATGAAAGTTCAGAAAGTGCTGATGAAAGTTCACAGAGTTTAGATGAGAGTGTACAAAATGTTGTTAGTTTAGAAAAGGAAGTTGTTTTTATAAAACACCATCTGATTCTGGATTATCAGATACTAGTTCTGAAAAATCTGCATAGTTTGATCAGTCACCTCCAGATGATAGTAGCAGTGATGATGAGGAGGAAAAACACATTAATGTTGCTAAAACTCATCTTTCTCCTGAAAGTTTTCATTTCTATTTTGCAAATCGGATGGAGAAGCTGAAGGAGAAAAGAGCTGCAAAAGAACAACAGGAAATGAAGGCTGAAAGTGTTGTTCAGAAAGAGAACATTGAAAGTGTTGCTAAGGAGATGGTTGAAACTGAGCGAGTGAAGGTAGAAGAGAAGGTGATTGAAGAAGAAAAAGTGTTTGAAGTGGTAAAGACAATCGAGATTGAGAAGATTGTTGAAGTTGTAAAGCCTTGCGAGAAGTGTTTGGAAGCATGCAAGGGTTGTGCAGCAAAAGACGAGATAATTGCTGAGTATGAAAAGAAGAAAGAGCAGTTACTGGTCAACCTTAACTATGTGAAAGAATCTTATGATATCTTGAACAAAACAGTAACTGGTCTCCAAAAGACAAATTCAGAAAGAGAACAAGCACTAACGATGATGAATGCTGTAATGATGACAAAGCAGAAAGCCATCAACTTTTACATTGAAGAAAGTGCTAAATGGAAGCAAGAGTTGGAGACAGAGAATTAGACGTTTATTACAAAGTTATTCTAGTTCTGATTATCTCATTGATCGTATTTACCCAACTGTTGCAGGTGTGGAAGCTTTTCAAGACGAGAAGCCGAAGAAAAAGAAAGATAGTGGTAAGAAACCGACTGTTAGCTATAACAAGTGTCCGCCTCCAATTTGGGAAGGGTACTCTCCTAGAAAACCAAACGAGGAGCAACTTGAAAAAGCAGTTAATATAAAGCTAAAAACCGACACAACTGATGAATTACCAGAAAACATTGACGTCACGTTTACCTCGTCTGACACTGATCATGAGTCTGAGTTAATCAAAAAGGTGGTCAATCAAGTGTTGGATACTGATGAGGAATCCGAGTCAAAGTCTGAGTCTGAAGGGTCAAATTCGTCAGTCAACAGTCCAAAGTCGTCGGTCAAAAAGGCTTACAGTAAAGAATTTTTGTTATTAAAAGGAAATTTGGATGATGAAGCATTTGAAGTTGCATACACTTTAAATGATTCGGACAAATTATACTCTGACAAAGAGTTTCCAATAAGAAGTGTTCGTTTTGACATAATAAAAAAGGTTTTCAAAATGACAGAAATTAATATTTCTGAAATAAAAGATTTAAATCTTACTGAAAAACCTAAAAAGTACACTTCAAGAGTTCAACAACGATTAAACAAGAAAAAAGGTTACAATTCTGGTTCTGGTTTTCAAAAGAAACCAAACCAAAATCGTAGCTACAAAAAGAAAGGTCTTGGATTTATTCCACCAGAAAATCATAAAAAATTGAAAAATTCTAAAACAAAAACAGAATTTGTGTCAGGTGGAAGTGCAGAAGAGGAACAGAAGAAACCATTCTGGAGACAGTCAAATCAAGAGTTTCTTGCTGAAAAGAAGAAGAATGGAACTGAAGTTTGTCACTCAAAAGAAACTAGAACCTTTTACAAATGCAATGAAGCTGGTCACATTGCATGGAACTGTCCGAAAAATGCCAAGTCAAAACAGGGAGTTTCTAACAAGTTGAAAGGAAAAGTTGTTGATATTGAACCACCAACCGAAAAATTTAAAATTTTTGAAAACTCAACTTATGAGGTTGGTGAGTGTTCTAAAAAGAATTTTTATAAAAAGAAAGAGAAAGACAACCAAGTGTGGGTTGTTAAGAAAGTTGATGAGAAAGTCGGCGATGAATCTGATTCCACAAAGCCAGAAGAGCCACAGGTTGAGATGAAAATTTCAGTGAATGATGATGAGTTTCCATCACTGAAATTTGAAGAAGTTAAACAGAAAGTTGGCAAGGTTGATATCTCGAATCAGTTTTACAACGAGAATACTAAGTTTGATGTCGAGAAAACATTCAATGGAAGTGTTAAGAAAATTTTTGGGAAAATGTTGAATGGGAAAGCTAAGGGGGTTAAAGATTTTTATGCAACTAAAAAGGCAACTTACAACCCTACTGCGCAAGAACTGAAAGCCATCAAGTCTGAAAAGACTTGGATGGAAGTTTGTTTCCCGTAAAGTCTTAGGACTATGCCGGAGATCCCAAGTTTATATCGTGGATCAGGAATCGGCATCATTCATATTTTAAAGTGTTTGTATGAAAGTCGTTAAAATTGTTAAAATTTTACAGGTTGAATGACTACGCCGGAGCTTCTAGGTTGGTTAGTGCAAAGCAGGAATCGGCATCCTGATTGATAAAATGATGCATGTAGATGTACCATTCCTACAGTTGGTATTGGTTAGTCATACTTACAAGTGGTATTGTTTGTGATCCTAAAAGTGGTAATTCTTACAATTGGTACAGAGGTTGCTTAATTGCAAACGGAAAATCAGGGACATTAAATTGTACTTGATTTACTACATTTTATAAAAACTGTCAAGATGATGAACCATATCCCCATACTTAACAAGTGGTAAATTTACAAGTGGTAAAAACAAACTCATTTTCCGGAAAAATCATTTTGATTAAATCTAAATGAGAAAATGGTTTGTTGAAAGGGGGAGTTCTGATTGTTTATGCCTAGTGGATGGCGATTTGAGGCGATTTGATATCGGTTGTCAAATTTTTCTTGTACAGTTTGTTTTCAAATTTCCTGAAATGTGTTTGCATTTTAGGGGGAGTAAGTTTTTTTTTAGAAAATCCAAAAACATTAGAAAATTTGAAAAATACAAAAACATGATAAAATGCAAAAATGAGTTTTGTTGTAAAAAGAGGAAATGATAGTAGATCAGTTGGACTGTCACATCATGCTAAAGAAATGGAAAGTTAAAATGTGATAAACGGTCTCACTAAAGATGTGACGATAGGCTCAGCTAGACTAGTAGATTTGCGATAACGATACAAACCTAAAGCAAAAAAGCCTAGTTCTAGTGGGAAACACGGTCAAAAGTGTAGTACTTGGTTTTGTCCTTCTTGATTGTATGCCTACTCAGTAATCGCTGATTGTCGAAAGACATAAAACCGGTTAAGTTTGTGAACTTTCACAACTTTGCTGAAAAGTCGCTGTGATTGTGCATTTCATTTTGCAAAGATTTAAACTTGTTTTATTTCTTTATTTTGTTTAAGCATCGGACATCCTCTGCGTATACGTGAGTATCGACCTGGATGTTGTTGCCTAAACGTTCTGCTTTATTTTCTTTCGTGTTTCGTTTAAGCTTTGGATCACCTCTGCGTATACGGGAGTATCGACCTGGTGGTTAAAGCCTAAACAACTTCAACTTGTTTTATTTTTCTTATTTTGTTTAAACATTGGACTTTCTCTGCGTATACGGAAGTATCGACCTGATTGTTAATGTTTAAACATTCTACTTTGTTTTTGCACAATTCACAGTTGATAAAGTTTAAAGGCATTACTTGAGTCAGTGTATTGCATGATGAGGGGATACGCTGAGATCGTGGGGTCCATAAGAATTTAGTGCTATATTAATATACCTTAACGTATCGGTAAGCATTTCGAAAGTTTTTAGATTGAGTTTAAGTGGACAACAATATCGTCAATCTACTTGAATCGTTTAGAACTGAAAATGTTTAAAGCTTAACGATGCTAGTGATTGGTAACAGAAACTGATATGATCCTCTTACACAAACTCACAAAAATATTGTCTGTAAATATTTCTTTACTGCATTTCTTAATATTTCAAAATCCAAAAAGATTTTTAGTGTGTTTTAGCATAAATGTTTTGAAAAAGTCAAAAACATTTTCGACAACTGATGTTGGAAAGCTGATTCTCAAAATTCCAAATGCTAAACATGATGACAATGTTGTGAGAGGGAGTGTGTTTTAATTGTCAAAATGTGTTTTTAAATCAACAAATGGTTCATCATAGAGATAGTTATTTCTGAGGGAGAGTGATTGTTGATGCATATGAGAGTTGTTGTTGGTACATATGTTTATACTCAAATTGATAAAAGTAAATCTTACTTTGAGGTATAGTTTATGCAGGATAAGTTGTGCCAGGTTTCGATTCTGAAGACAAAGATTGAGTCGATCGTAGACTTGTGAAAGCCAGATAATGATCCTGAAGAAGATATTGCTGAAGAACAAAGAAATTCCAGCAAATCGAGAGGGGGAGTCTGAAGATATTCAAGCAGATACTGTTAAAGGAGAGTCTGTTGATGAAGACAGAGAGAGAAGCCCAGAGACTGATCAAGACTGAAGAAGTGAAGACATGATATTGTCAAAGACTCGATGGAAGACTCGTCAACATCTGAGGGGGAGTCTGTTGGTGCACTACATCTGTCGACTTCGTCTTGGATCGAGCCTTAGATTGCATTGTATAGTTTAGGGCACGTTTTACGAGAAAATAGGAGAATGTATGTGTCTTAGGTGCTGATTTCGCTCATAGGGTCTAGATAGGTGATTTCGCTTATGTGGTCAAGTTGGGATTTCGCTTTTGTGGCCCTGTGTCTCTTGGAGCGAAATCTGGAACCTATATATAGGTGTCCATGAGCGAAATCATATATCCACTCCTTGTATTCCACGCCGAAGTGCTGCCGGTGTGAAGAACTACTTGTAATTGCATTCCAATCAATACAATCAGTGTTAAAAGTGAAGAATCAGCTGTTTCTATCTCCGTTTCTTGTTATTCCGCACCTGAAACAGAGTTGAACTCCTCTAAACGACTCGTTCGGGTCAGATCACGATCCTACAATTTTATCCTCCTCATGAAAAAGAACTGTGACATTTGTGCCACTACGACCATCATACAAATACGAATCCAATGAAATCTTGTGTTTCGTTCTCGGGATTTATACAATTACATATGACAAGTACACATATCAAATTTCGTATGATTCCGAACTCTCGAGAAGCTTTTCTGGAAGTTATACGCAAACTGTTATGTAATCGTAATCAGTTTAACGCGGAAAACACTCTGGAATAGTGACATAAGCTTAACATACCTTAAATAACCTTTACATAACTTAGAAATAAGTTTTGAAGGGTTTGGTATGCAAAAACAAGTTTATTCGATCACAGGAACTATTTGAGACAAACTGCAAAAGTCTGCCAATTCGTATAGCAACGTGCACTGTGGAATATGATCATAAGCTAAACATACCTTAAATATCCTTTACATATCCTAGAAATAAGTTTTGAGGGGTTCGGTACGCGAAAATACGCTTATTTGATCACAGGGACTAAAAGCGTCAAAACTGCGAAAGTATGCCTATACGTGCATATCTTGCATTCTGACCATATCCGGACATCCAAAAATTTTTGTAATCACTAAAATATTACATTTTAGTGATAGGAATGCAAAAATACCATTCGTTTCGCAATTTGGGTCGTTTACGCGTTCGTTACTATTCCGTCGTAATTAACCGAAAACCATAATAGTACGGCCAAACGAACTGACATCCGTGACATTTTTTAGCATAATTCAAGTTAAATATACTTTAACTTCATCATGGAGCTTGAAAATGGGCTTGACGGGTGTTAGAAGTGCCAAAACGCGACAAAACAAAGTTCAGGGACTAAACTGTCAACTTTTGAAAGTTTTCTGCCAACAAGGGTCCATACGGACCGTATGGTGGACCCCTTGCGGTCCGTAATCCACTCCCAGATCAGCAGATTCATTTAATCTACAAAACAGCTGCTGATCATGGTTTTAATCCCAGATTTTTCAATGTTGTGGGTTGGTTTGTGTGTTTATCAAGTTGACTAATCAATGTTTAACAAGTGTATGGTCAAGATCAAGCCTAGAAACATGTGGAATGATCTTGTTGGTTCAAGAAATCTATAAATAGCAAGGCCCTCTTGCTTCATTTCTTGCTCATCATCATTTTCTTCTTCACCTGCTCTCTTGAGAGGCTCTCACACTTGTTGAAGGCCTCCTACTTCAGTTTTCTTTGTCTTCTTTCCAAGCTTGGACTCTTGTAAGTGTTCTTTCATGCTTGGTTATTGATTTCAAGCATGAAAGTCAAACAGTGTATGACTTTCAGCTTTGACCATGATTTGGTCAAGATAAAGTTCGTTTGAACTTTGCAACGTGAGCGTAATCACGATGGTTATAGTCCCTTGTGACTATACCTACTAATTACCACGTTGATGAGTCGAAGTGACGAGTCAAAGTTTCGATCAAAATGCATGATTATGTGCATTTTGCGACGAAACTATTTTCGGGTATCAAAACACTTTGTTTTGATATCAAATCTGTTTTCTAACTTAGTTAAACATGTTCTAACATGTCTAACTCGTCACTTTTAGTTTAGTGCTTGTTTAGGGTCGTAAGTCAAGCGGTCTAAACAACCGCTTAGACTTTCGAACCCGACCCGTTTGGTCGATTATTTGGATCCAACCAAACATATTTTGTGACCATAGTTGTATAGGGAATAACCTTCCAAGGTTATACCTTATGGTCACTTAGTTTAATTAGTTGCTATGATAGGTAGTATATATGCCTTAGGAAAAGGACCAAAATGCCCTTTTCATGCATAATTTAAATTTAAGCATATGTAACTTCATTTTTGACACTTAAACTGATTATACAATGTTATTAAACATGTTAGGGCATATAAATACTTGTCATAGGACTAGTTAGGATATTTGTTTGCGCTTTTGCGCAAATGACGCGTTAAAGTAGCAAAGACTACCTTAACGGGTTATAACGGGTCATAAGCACTTAGGATAGGTTTCAAATCAGAATGTAGGCTTTGTTAAACCATATCATATGATTTCCAACACTCATTTGGTTTACAAGACCTCATTCTATCCGATCTCCCGATTTAGGCCTCGATTATTAACATAGTGATCCGATACTAGGTGCCACTTGATTCCTTGACTTCCCGAGCTTTGTTAGGACATTCATTAACAATGAACAAGCCGACCAGTAGTATGTTGTGGTACCACAGGATCTGACAAATCCCGTTATCAGACTATCCATTTGGTGGGTAATGTGGGTAACGACAGAAACTGTTTTTCTAATTAACAAATCATGTGTTGGTTTGTTAGTCTTGTTAAAGAGGTCTTTCAGGGCCTAGTTAAAGATACCCCATGGGTAGTATATCGAGTCACACAGGTTTGAATGTATTCTTTAAAGAACGACCAAAAGTTAGTTTTCACAATTAAAACACAAACGATTTGAATGATTGGAACGATTTGAACGATTTTGGACGATTGGTTTATGGTAAGTGATTAGATAACGAGACGGGTGTAATGTGATAAAGCATGGTGGATACGCCACTGGTACTTCCTATATATAAGTTCTTTTATCACATTACATGTCGTAGAGTTATCTAGATCACTTGGACAAATGTTTTCAAACGATGACACACAACGAGGTTTACTTAAAGATATAAACCATACGAGTTTTCATACAAGACGATTTACTACTTGGTTTTACAAATACAAATGTTTTCAGTCAAGATTTATGGCTACAATGGTTTTGGTTTACTTATATCATCTTGTAAAGGTGATAAAACATATTGCAATATTAAACACTTTTTGGTTTCAAGGTACGTACTCGACAACTCTCGTAGTTGGACAAGGTATTTCAATATAGATTCAAAGCCATGAATTTGACAAATAAAACCTATATACTCGCCGGCATTTTTATGCTGACTGTTTTCACATATGTTTCAGGTGGTGTTGTTTGATGATGTTGATGATGACTATGCATGCTCACGTAGGAATGGACGAGGCCTTAGTGACACTATAAAACAAGAAAGACAATGTGTTTGAACTTGTTTGATTTACTTCAAGACAATGTTAAATGTTTAATAATTCAATAAAACGAAACTTTAATCCATGTGTTGTGAAATAATGATTCTGTTACGACACTCCCCGACGTTTCCGCCGTGGTTTTGTTGTTTTAACGCGGTCGGGGTGTGACCGAAGTGTTGGTATCAGAGCTCATGCTTATAGGGAATTAGGTTATTAGTAATGCTTTGACCTAGACTATAACCTTCCTAGGACCCTAATACAAGTTATCTTGTGTTTAGATCTTAAAACAAAACCGTCACCCTTTCTTTAAGTGACAACCACAACCAGAACACAAAATACGAATCCGTTTTGAAAACCAATCATATCTTCTTAGATGATTTGCTTAAGGTTTACGCCCTCAAAATTTTACAAAAATCTCGTCAAAGCTTGGGTCTAAATAATGTGAACACGTGCAATCTGGAAGGGTGGGTGCCTGTACCTCGAGTTTTCTGTCTAAGGCTAGAGTGTTCGTACAAATCCACATAATCGGACCAGTTACTCTTACCTGGGAACTCTTGGGGTGAGTGTCCACTTATAGGCTAAAGCATGTCTTCGCGATACATTATTATGACCCATTTACTTTGATTAGTCACCGTGTCATTTGTTCGTTTTAAGTAACGATCAAATGATCACAATCCTTATGCCTTGTCGAATATTTTTAAACATTCTGTTTTGACTATCCAATGTCAACTCACTCATTTCCTTTCATGTTTCTTTGCTCTTTTAGAAAATGCCTCCTAGACGCGATCAAACTCAGGATGCTGAACTCGCAGCCCTAGTCGTTCAGCAGATTGCTGCTGTAATTCCGAACCTCATTACCCAGATAAACCAAGCAAATAACAATAACAACAATAACAATGCTCAGTGTAGCTTCAAAACGTTCAATTCGGCTAAACCACTGAAATTTTCTGGGTCTCAAGGAGCAACTGCGCACCTACAATGGTTCAAGAGTCTAGAAAGCACATTCTGACATGTTCAGTGTCCAAATGAGCGAAAGGTTGAGTTCGCATCTAGTGTTTTTGAGAAACGAGCATTAACATGGTGGAACGGTGTAATGAGAGACAGGGGTTCCGATGTGGCAATGGCACAAACCTGGGAAGAACTTCGGGCTCTAATGATGAAGGAATTATGTCCTCGTCATCAACTCAGGGCATTGGAAAGGGAATTCGACGATCTTAAACAAGATAGCGGGGAGCACCGAGCCTACACTGATCGTTATGAAGAATTAAGTCTGTTGTGTCCAACCATGGTTATGCCTTTGGATAAGGCAATTGAAAAGTACATTGATGGCCTCCCTGACCCAGTTCAAGACATTGTTACTAGTAGTAACCCTACCATGGTTAGACAGGCCATTGAACTATCCGCTACCCTGACTGAATCTCAGATCAGGAAGGGTAAACTTTTTCAAAAAGGTGACAAGAAACCATCAGATGAGACAAAACCAAAGGATAAGCAGACTGAGTCCTCCAAGAAGTCAATAAAGCGTAAGGCTTCACAGAACTTCGCAGTAGTTGCTCAGAACAATCAGCCTGCTCCCAACCAACCAGCACAGCCTCCTGCTAAGAGAACCTATGCTGGTACTGCACCGCTATGCAACAGGTGCAATGCACACCACCAAGCTCACCTATAGTGTCGTTAGTGTGCATCATGTGGGCGACTTGGTCATTTGGAAAATGCTTGTCGAACTAACCCAAACCAAGGTGGTCCAAACCAACCTCAAGCCAACCCTACTCAAGCTCGTTTTCCACCTGGTTCTTGCTACAATTGTGGTGAGATGGGCCATTTCAGAAACAATTGCCCAAGGCTTGTTAATGCAAATCCAGCCCGTGGATGAGCATCTGGCTAACTGGAAGACAATGCTTCTTTGAAACGACTAAACTATATGTTTTATTTCTTTTATTATCCAAGACTATGAAACAATTATTTTGGTTTATAAATAAATCTTTATTTGCATTTCGGTGTACGAAAACAAATGTGGTTACTTATGTGAATGATATACCCCTACGATACCGACACCAAGGAACCGTGTTCCTTGCAAGACAAACTACTCTCGTAGTTCTCCCATTTTTGTGATCGTTCGCGATCTCCATGAAAATCCTAAGTACTCGTTTCTTCTAAGAAACAAAGTACAAGATACAAGTTACAACTTTAGACTAATACTCAAAGTACCACTTTAAATCCTTGCTTGGATATCCAAGGGTACTATCCATAAGTCCTTAATTGGTCTTATGCGATATGTCTATGTACATGTCATTACATTCTGGTTTTCATAACATAGTATATGATGTCAAAACATCATTTATGATTTCAAAAAATTTCATATGGTTTAAAAACATTTGAACATAGTATATTTACCTAATATACCAAGTGCATGAATTCAATAACATTATTTATGCTTTCGAAAACTTCATACATGATCTCAAAATCATCTCACACGGTTTCAAAACATTTTATAAAATATTTACCTAGTATACCTATTACATGATTTCAAAAACATTACATAAGGTTTCAGAAACATACTTTCAAAGATCTCATGCATAGATTTTCATGAACACTCTGCTCGTATGTTGACTGAGCATGCATAGTACATGATTTCCAAGGACATTCTGCTTCGTATGTTGACTTAGCATGCCTAGCACATTGATTTCAAGGATCCTATTTGCTTCATATGTTGACTTAGCATATCTAGCACCTTGATTTCATAAACACCATACTTCATATGTTGACTTAGCATACCTAGTACAAGGTTTCGAAACAATTTCTCGCTACACGAATTCCAAAATCCATATAG
Source organism: Helianthus tuberosus (assembly GCA_030545235.1). Lineage (NCBI taxonomy): Eukaryota > Viridiplantae > Streptophyta > Magnoliopsida > Asterales > Asteraceae > Helianthus > Helianthus tuberosus. The sequence continues at coordinate 4,115,204 of CM060417.1, forward strand.
GATCTTCCTATCTTCGTTGTTAGATCCTTGTGGATGTTTAAAGTGCAAAATCAGAGTCCTTAATTGGATTCTTTGTGTGCTTTAATACGTATGTTACGATTCAATGAGGACAAAACCAAATCCTTATAAGTCTTTCTATTTTCATAGTGAGATTCTTGAGGATGTTTAAAGTACTAATTGAAGTCTATTGATTGGATTCCTGGTGTACTTTAAATGCAAATGTGCAAATCAATAACAATTTGATAACAAGTTGATGACCAAGTTGACAATTATGTGATTTAGTGATTATGTGTTATGTGTGTTCCAAATGCTCGCTATCCAAATCCTTGTAGAATCTTCCATATGTTCATCTGATGGATTCTTAGAAGGATATCCAAAAGTACCATCTTAAATCCTTAATGGGCTTCTATGTAATAGTTAAGACCCAATCTTGTTCAAGAAGAAAGATGGATCAATGCATATGTGCATTGATTATCGAGAATTGAACAAGGTTACGATTAAAAATCAGTACCCACTACCGAGAATCGATGATCTGTTCGATCAACTGCCAGGAGCTCGATTCTTTTCTAAGATCGATTTACGCTCAGTATATCATCAATTGAAAGTACAGGAAGAGGACATTCCTAAAACTGCTTTCAGAACAAGGTACGATCATTATGAATTTATAGCCATGCCATTTGGTTTAACCAATGCCCCAGCCGCATTTATGGACATGATAAACAGAATATGTAAACCATATCTGTTTAATTTCATAATTGTCTTTATAGATGATATTCACATTTACTCTAAAAGTAAAGAGGATCATGCAGAGCATTTGTTTATACTTTTAAATTTGCTAAGAAAAGAAAAGCTTTGCGCTAAATTTTCAAAATGTGAATTTTGGTTACAAGAAGTACAATTCCTTGGACACCTGGTTAATCATGAAGGAATTCATGTAGATCCCACAAAAATCTAGGCAATTACTAAGTGGAAGGTCCCTGAATCACTGCCGGAGGTGAGAAGTTTTCTTGGACTAGCAGGTTATTATAGACGTTTTATTCAAGATTTTTCTAGAATAGCCATTCCATTAATGAAACTGACTTGCAAATCAGTTAAGTTTGAATGGGGACCAAAATAAGAGGAAGCTTTTAGGATTCTAAAGCAAAAGTTAACCAATGCACCCATACTAGTGTTACCAGAAGTAATTGAAGACTTGATAGTCTAATGTGAGTTTCTAAGTTAGGTTATGGATATGTGTTGATGCAGCACCAAAAGGTTACAGCCTATGCCTCTAGACAACTTAAGAATTGTGAAGAGAATTATACGACCCATGATCTAGAGTTAGGAGCTATAATTTTTTCCCTTAAAATTTGGAGACACTATCTTTACGGTAGTAAGTTTACTGTTTTCACCGATCATAAGAGTCTAAGATATGTTTTTGGGCAAAAGGAGTTAAATATGAGACAGAGATGCTGGATGAAGATTCTTAGTGATTATGATTGTAATATCCAGTATCATGCAGGAAAAGCTAATGTAGTAACTAACGCTTTAAGTCGAAAGTATCATGAAAAGCCAAGACGAGTACGTTCTCTTAAATTAAATCTGCATATAGATTTAAATGAGCAAATTAGAGAAATACAAGAAACAGTAATCAAGGACGATACTAAAAAATTAAAAGGAATGATTAAGGAACTAGAACAAGGAACAGATGGAATTTGGAGATTCCATAAGAAAAGAATCTGGATACCCACACAAGGAAATCTACGCCACCGAATTTTAGAAGAAGCCCATAAGTCTAAGTATACGATACATCCTGGTAATGATAAAATGTATCAAGACTTGAGAAAGAATTATGGTGGATAGGAATGAAAAAGGATATAGCAACCTATGTTGCTAAGTGTCTAACCTATTCACAGGTTAAAGCTTAACATCAGAAACCCTCAGGTTTATTACAGCAACTAGAAATGCCAATATGGAAATGGGAATTGATAACAATGGACTTTGTTACTAAATTACCCAAGACACAAAAAGGTAATGATGCAATTTGGGTGATTGTAGACAGATTTACCAAGTCTGCTTCTTACCTATGAAGGAAACTTTCAGTATGGAACAATTTGCCAAATTATATGTAAATGAAATAGTTTCATTACATGGAATTCCTTTGTCTATTGTTTCTGATAGAGATAGCCGTTTTACTTCTCATTTTTGGACTAGTTTCCAGAAAGCAATGGGAACCAAGTTAAAACTAAGCACAACTTAACATCACAAATCACTCATTTTTATCTGTTATTCTATAACTGACAATCTCGAACAAGCAATTTCATCAAAGATCTTCAGTTTAGTTTCAATTATAATGTCTCATGTTGTTTTAGCAGAATTAAACACTGAATCAAGAGCAATGGTGGATCAGATAGGCGGTTAGTCCTTTAGACTCGAGCACCATTATCTAATACCACTATAGTCCCTAGGACCCCTATCAGATCAATAAAACTAACACGGACGTCACTCTTGATTGAGACAGGAGCGAGTGAGTCTATCTTACCTAAAACAAATCAATAATACAGACAAGAATATAGATGAGGAATGTAGAATCAATTGATTAGTCATCACAATTAGATTCATACATACACACGTACATACATCATTTAAGCACCGTTGCCAACCCTATGTGAGCTCCACTAGAGTTGGAGACTCCCTACCAATACTCTCAAATAATGTAGTTTTAATCCTTCTATCAAATTCTATCTTGCGAAACCACTCTATCTATTTCACTTTCCAAAACTCTTTATCTATTTCGCTCAACTAAAACTGACCAAAACATACATATACAAAGACAAATCGTGACTAAGTAGGTTTGGTGTTCAAAGTATGCCACTTTCAAGCGGACTTGGCACAACCACTTCAAGTTACTAAGTGCCTCTTTACCCCTAAGTACGCTGAATCACAACACAGAGTTGCATAGCAACAATTACTAACCTTGGTGTGACACCCGGCTATTTAAGTTGTACCGTACAAATGTAACACGTGTCGTGAATGAATAAAAAGGCTGTATTTGACTGATATTAATGTTTATGTGTGATATTTGAGATGTTGGTAAATCCAAACTTTGATAATAATTATGTTGGCAACAATAAGATAAACGCTTATCGCGTAACGAACAAAATGCGAAACGAACGTCGGTGACCGCCCGATCAAGTTAAAATCCTAAAAATAATTCTTTATGATTAGAATAGTAATTTTAATCATATCCGGAAGGAAAAATAAATTAAAACGCTAAGAAACTCTATTTTTCGAGTTTAAGCGCGTACCACGCGATACTGCGCGTATTTGAAGAAATACTGTCAATGCGGCCAGTCAAGGCAACTGATAATTATTTCAGTAATATTTTGGCGAGTTTATTTTTATAGAGTGATAAAAATAATTTAAAACATCGTAAAACGGGATTAAAACGCTAGATAAAATACCCGATATCCAGTAAAATACCAGTTTTAATCTATATATATGTATATATGTGTGTGTATGCGTGTAAATATGTGGGAGTGGACAAGATGTGGCAGCCATGCAAGTCTTTTCTCTCCTCTCCCTTCCACTTGTTGGCTTAAGAGATTACTTGTGATGATTAACCTTTGCTAGAATCTTCTGAAATCTTGCAATATCCAAGAATACAATCACAAACATATCTCAAACAAAATCATTCTTACTCTCTCTCTAAGAATCTTGGCCGAACACCCCATCTTCATCCAATTTTTCAAATTTCCAACTTTGTTCTTGGAGATTCAAGCTCATTCCAAGGTGATTTCAAGTCTATTTGAAGGTTTAAAGGTGGTTCCAAGGAGTTTCAAGCAAGAACCAAGTATCATATCATATTTTTATTCAAAAACCCACTTGAATCTTGAAGGTATAAAACTATTCTTTTTTAAAATATTCTTGATTCTTGGTGATGAAGATGATAGTGAAAAGTTTCTCTTGTTCTTGGAATTTAAACATAAACTTGAAAACTAAAACAAATGGGTTTTTAAAGAAAAATAAAATGGATGAAATTGTATGTATATGTGTGGCCGTATGTATGTATATATATGTATGGAGTTTGAGTTTTGACTTTTTGAATGTTCTTGATTGATAAGAATAAAAAAGGTGAATGCATGCATGTTTAAAAAGTTGTCATATGGAATCTTTTTGATTTGAAATGAGTTTATGTGAAAAGGGAATTTTTGGAATTATATACATATATATATACATGCATGTAAATTTTTGATGATAAGAATATTAGATGTGTAAGAATGTATATGTCTTGCAATTATGATAAATGATTAGATAATGATCATATGAAATATGGAATGTTTGGATTATTAAAACATGAGTTAAATAAATGTGTAGATGCATTTAAGTTCATGCAAGTTGATTTTGACATGTGATGGGTGCATTAGATGCTTGTACTTAAGCATGCATGTTGATATATGATCATGAAATGATGATTTGAATATGATTTGATCAAAGTAATTTTTAATCAGATTCTAAACACTAAAAATCTTAATATTTGAAGTGTTAAAATATTATAAAACTTTGTCATAAAGTTTACTAGCTTTGCATGTTGTACTTAGTGCTTAAAGTGTTGTAAATTACGTAAAATCGCATGATTTATATGACTTACACAAAAACTAAAGTAATCTGATTATAACCATCATTTTAATCAGTAAATAACATGTATTATATTAAAATATCAAGTCTTTACGAGTTGGGATGGTTATGGTAACGTTTGACGCAAAACTATGCGGTAAAACGGTTAAAACTCGGCTTTTTGAAGGATTTTTATAAAATTGTTTTAGATCAGTATGTAATCTGATATTTTTAGTATAAAAATAAGCATTTTAACTTATATTAAGTTTACTTGGTGTTTGGTTAGTCATACATAACTTCCGACGCCCGAAAACATTACGGAATCACTAAAATACGCGTTTTACAATGTACACTAGCATGGGTTATTATTTGGTGAACCTTATGTGTTAAAATGTGTTATGTGATTTAGATATGTGTATATGATAAAAAGTTAAGTGTTGACATGATAGCGGGAATTTAGAGTATGCATGTACAATTGTACACTTAAAGTGGTAGAATCGGTAAAAAATCGCGTTAAATGTGTAACTTGTTTGTCGAGCATGAAAATTGATACATATGTTAACTTGGTAAGTTATTTCATGTATACATGCTTTAAAAATTATAGAATAAATAAGTTAACGAGATTTCGCGTGTTATGATATTAAGTTTATGTGTACGTTTATGTATATATATTACGACGCGTAAATCGTAGATATATTGCGTTTAAACGGGAGTGTTAACGGATTTACATGATAATGGTCACCAATAAAATCGTTCAAGTCGCAAAATTTTATATATATATATATATATGAACTCATATATATATTAAGATGCCAACATAATAAAAAATAATGACTTTTTAAGAAAATCTCGAAGTTATTGGAAAATTCTAAGATTCAGAGAAACATAGGAATTTTGTGATATATATTGATTGATAAATCGTTCCTACATATATTAGGACGTGTAGAAATCAATTTGTGGGATTGCGCTATTTATAATACGCACCCAAAGGTGAGTGTCACTAAACCCCCTTTTTTTACTGTTTTGATATGTTTTGGGGGAAGAACACGCCTAAAAAGGGTTTAATAATATTTTTGAGTAAAACATACCTTTTGATATATTAAATATATATTTTCACTGGAAATATATGGATTTGTTAAATATATATGTTTCGGGGAGAAACGGGGATTGTGTGACAACCCTCACTAAACCAGGTATCCGTACAACTTAATTAATAATTAATTACTGCTTAATTACTGTGCTTGTTTGAAATTACTGATGAACTGCTACTTGATTTCTGATACATGCATATACCTGCATCATACATTACTTACCGTCACTACATTATTTACATGCTGAACCTTAGTGACAAACATGATGCACAAAAAGCACAGTAGCACTATAACGGATAACCTATTGAACATGCTGATAAGCCAGCATCAGGCAGACACTGCCTCTTAGGCCTGTATGAGCCAGAAATATTTTACTACACTAGTGGTGAGTGTAGGGATACAAGGGTTGTAGAACTGCGTCTCTAGGAATAAGTTACAATGACTGGATGTGCCTAAAACGTGCTCTAAGCACAAAATTCAGCACTTTACATAATAATTCAGCTTTTAGCTAACTAATAAAGTGCCAAAACATGGGAAAAATATTACTAGACACTTTCCAAAGTGTCAGAAATGAGTTGTGTCACTAAAAAGGGTAATAACGACACTTTAAAGCTTGTTTAACGCTTTAACGGATTACTATCCAACCGAACAACCGGACTATACCCGGAACATGAAAATATTGTCATTTTCATTATTTACCTTTTTCTGAACCAGTTAGGGTCCCTGAATACCCTAACACCCACTGTAAAGCACAACACACTAGTAACCGGGTTAATCACTTAACTTAACTAGATTAACCTAACTAATATCCTAACTAATAGTTGGAATCGGACCAAGACCCCCCCCCCCTTTTACAAACCGTCCCCAAGAGGGGGGACACCCTTTTGCCCTTCTTGAATATTATAATCCTAGTGTTTAATAACTAGAATACACATAAACCATTGGTTAATCACCTTAAGGAATGTCTTTAAGTTCAAGGTTTGATCCACCATCACTTCACTTAACACAAACTCAACAACAAGCACTCCTCTCTCTCTCTCTCAAAGGCTTCGGCCGAACACACCCACCCCCCATCCATCATTTTCGAGTTTTGTTCATCACATTCCAAGTATCTACAAGTGATAAGGATCGCGTATAAGGAACCTTGGTGCAATAGGAAGGCGAAGGACCTCACTACATTGCTTTTATCCACTCTTTTTACGCCTAGATTCTTCCCTAGCCTCGAGCTAGTAGTAAGTTGCTTAAATCACCTTCTCGAACTATTTTAAAGTGGTTAATATGATTTGTAACGGTTAAAAGTCGCAAACATACAAGATGAAGCTTAAAAGTCTACTAAAAACACTAAAAGAATTGGTTAAAAGCTCATATGTTGTGTAAATCTTGTAGTAATTGATTTGTGTATTTATTTGGACCCGATCTATGTTGTGGTAGCTCGGATCATCATTTAACCCGAGTTGATCATGATCATGAATCATGACATAAGGTTGTTTTGGAAGTGACAAGGGTTAAAGGATGAAACTCTACCACACACGAATCATGAACTTGTGTAAAAGTGATTTTGCTTGTAAAATAGTGTTTAAAACTAGTAGATCTACGGATCTACAAGCGGTATTTTCAAAGGACCAGGTGTCAAGAGAAAACATACTTTTAAAGACGGATCTTTCATAAACAAGAATGATTTTAGCAAACACACAAGTGTGTAAATACTTGTGTAACACTAAGTTTCGACAAAATAACTATTTTTGAAAAAGATGACGAGAAGTTGTAAAGACGGAACTTCCCTAAAAACGAGGTTTTTACAAAATCGGATTGTTTTATATAAAGATCCACTAAAAGTAATGGGATTTACTTCATAGTTTGGATAAATCACAAGTTCATGAAATTTATGCGATTTATATATATATTTTGACTAGTTTGTGGTTTGAACATTGTTTTGATTGAATGATAAAAATGATTGTTTTGATTTATAAAAGAAAATGATACGCTTGAAAGCGTGGCCACCTCCAGTTACAGAGGAAACTCTGGCGAAATTTTTCTAAACCTAACACTTAGAATTATTTTCACCATAAGTGTTAGAGATACTTGTCGACTTGTTTTCAAACTACGAATTTCGCCACGACTTTGTTTACAAAATATCGGAGGTGGGATTTCACAAAAATAAAACTTGATAAATATATATTTAGTATATATTTTTCACTTGATATGTGTTTATGATTATTTTGGGGAAAATTATGTATAATGGAAAATATAATATTTTTGAGAAGAATTTTTATATTTTGGAGATAGAAATAAAATATATTTTTAAGTGAGACTTAATAATATATTTCGAAATTATACGAACACACATGTATTAAATCCCCCATCCTTGGGAAGGAAAACGACTACCAAGTATACAAAAATATAAACACGAAATAGTTGCCTAACTATTTCCCAAAAACTTAAACCTTGAAGCTAAGGCACGGCCGTCCGTCTAATAGAGTTAGTACGTGTAGGTCGTCACACAGCTGCTTGATTTGGAGGCATACTTGGTAGAGACGCACCACTGTGAGTTCATGTCCCCCTTTTCTCTTAACTGTTTTCAGTTTTCTAAACTGCGGGGGTGAAATACATGTTACTATGATTACAAGTACTTTTTACATGGTATGGTTAGCGTAAGGAGGTTTACTACTTAGATCATGTGAGTGGGTAGGCGGGAACTGGAGGCCATTAATCCTCATTATAGGACCGAGGGACGTAAGCGGTAGATCTATCTGGGTGTAGCGAGCCCAACTCCAGGTCCAGCATAACGGACCTTGGGGTGACTTTGTGCCCAAACGCGAAATCTGCTAGGTTTGAGTCTTCCTACTTGCACTTCACACATATCAATGGCCTTGTAAACCATTGGTGATCTCTTTTTCCTTATTTGCTACATACCAGGATTTTTATACTTACAAAGGTTTATTTACTCACTTACACATGAACTCGCTCAACATTATTGTTGATTTTTCAACTTACATGTATTTCAGGGAATTAAAGGATCTGGCGCGGTATGACACGTTTTCCCGCTGCACTAGTTACGAGGTCATCCGGGTTTGGGGAATGTGACTCTTTCCTGGACAAGTCACAGTCCTTAAACTGTGTTTATGTCATGTTGATGTTTGTGTTTGTTGAACAATGTCGTTAGGATGTGTTTCCGTTGAGACAATGTTGTTGTATTTGGTTTTTAAAACTTAATTAAATGGATGGTCTTGCATGATTTTATTTCATATAGCTTTGTTATGGTTAAGCTATGGTATTAAGAAGTCACACCAAATTAACCACGCTTCCGCAAAGCCAGGGTGTGACAGCTTGGTATCAGAGCTCTGATCATAGCGAACTAGGATTCTTTCTCGAGTCTAGACTATGATCACTAGGGCTCTCACGAAAACATTTTTACACTGCATACCACTTAAGTCCAGATCCAAAACTTTTTATAAACAAATGTTGAGCACATTTTATTTATTATTTATAGGCTCAGTCTGGGAGGCTGAGGCTCGGTCTGGGAGGCCGAGGCTCGGTCTGAGAGGCCGAGGTAGTTGTCTAGTGGGACTAGGGAGTCAGTCTGAGAGGCTGAGAGAATTGGCTAGTGGGACTAGGAAGAGCAGTCTGAGAGGCTGGGAGGCTAGTGGGACTAGGAAGAGCAGTCTGAGAGACTGGGAGAATTGGCTAGTGGGACTAGGAGAATTGGCTAGTGGGACTAGGAAGAGCAGTCTGGGAGGCTGGGAGGCTAGTGGGACTAGGAGAACTATTTGAATACTTACTTGGTGACTTATGTGATTATTTGATTGTATGATTGACTGTTTGTGCATATTTGTGTTTATGTTACAGACACCATGGACACCTCTGGCACAGGTGACTCAGACACCACAGGACCTAGACCTATAGTATCAGATGACCTAGAGTCTTCAGAGCGCGAGGTCCACACATCCGACGTTACTAGCACGGACGAGGAAGACTTTCAGCCCTTCGCTTTACCTGATGGTGCTGATGAGCTCGCTGATGGCCCTTTGGCCGGGGACTTACCGTTAGTGGAGATCCCTGCTCCCATACCTTTGGCTTCATATCCTGCTTACGATTTGCTTCTCGACGCCGACGATGATGGTGACGTCGATCTGTTTGATGACGAGCCCTTAGAGGATGAGGTTCAGGGCGAGGCCCTTCTTGCTGATGGAGATCTTTTGTTGATCGCAGATGCTCCCGCCGAGGAGTCACCTGCTCACTCTCCGGTCCCAGACTCTTTCGAGTCTGTGGCCTCCGCGCCTTCACACACCCAGAGTGCGCAGCACTTCTCACATGGATCAGATCCCGACCAGGCATCCTCTGTTGCCCCTATTCCTAGTTTTGCTTTCGACCACGAGGATGTGGAGGATTCCGATCCTGACTTTCCCCCAGGATTCGACCCGGATGAGGATATAGAGTTTATACCCATGGATCAGCCTATGGAGGATCCAGTCGACCCAGTAGACCCAGTTGATCCCATCGACCCTGAGTTTGATTTTGAGATGGCCTTTGATGACCCCGAGCCTACCATGGCCCTTGAGCCAGTGGCTGCTCCAGACCCTGCGTTTGAGCACGACCCAAGTTCATGCTGACGCACCTATTATTGAGCCTGTCATTGCTGACCCACCTATTGATGATCACCCGGTGGATGCCCCGTTGTTGGAGGGCGATCATGTCTTTGCTGCTGATCATGTTGATCCCCCACTTATTGCTGATGCACCAGTTGACCCTTTTGTTGCACCTCACCATGATCCTATGCCAGTTCAGTTTGATCGTGCACTTTTTGAGGCACAGATTGACCCACGAGATGAGCACGCCCAGCATGGATGGATTCCTGCTGATGACGAGGTCCCACCTATTCCCCCTCAGATCACTGATACCCGTCACGTTGATACCTCCTTTTCATTTCCTCGGTTTACACCTCCAGCGCGACCTGGAGAAGGTTCTTCGGCTCACCCATTTGGACATGTACCGGTATCTATCCCTGCTATACCACCGTCTGCTACTTTTCCCCATGTTTCTCCATTTCATGTGGCACCTTTTGATCCCACCAGTGAGCCGTTTCTCTGGGCGTCACCTTCTGCCATGCCACCGACCGACCCCTACCATTCTTTCCATATGGGGTATACTATTGAGGACATTCTGATGTCTTTTGTCGCCCAGCAGGAGGCACACACGCAGCGCATTCAGGAGCTTGAGAGAGCTCAGCCGCCGTCGTGTCAGTGCCAGGGTCAGACCCACTCTCCTTTCCAGCCCTCTCGACCTTTACCACCAGACTATGCTGCACGCCTTTTGGCACTTGAGCAGCAGGTTGCTTCTTGGTTGCGTACCCAGAGAGCCATGGAGGAGGACTGGCTCCTTTTGCGTCGTTTTTTTTACACTCACTTTCCCCCTCCTCCACCGCCATCCGTGTAGAGCTCTTCAGTACCGTATGGGTAGACGTTGGTGAGAAGACGGCGAATGCTTTTGACTGCACAGCATTTTTGGAGACTACATTTTGATTCTGACTTTTGTTGACATGTATTTGATGTATTGACACTGATTTGATATAGTTTTTGGACTAGGGTGATGTAGCCCTTAGTCGACTGATGTTGTATGACACCGTGATGTACCTGTACGCTTACTATGTGGTCTCAATATATAGCAATCGCAGTATTCTCATCATATTTGATGCTTGATTTGGTTATCTATATTCTATGACATGGGATGTTGCGTGATTGATGTTTGTAACATGGGATGTTGTGTGATTGATATGATTATAACATGAGATGTTATGTACTATTACTATCGTTATATATGTACGCTATATTATGACCTGACTTGCGTATTATAACATGGGATCTTTACTATGGCCTGACCAACGTAAACCATCTTTTAGAAGATGCCACCAAGACGTGAGACACGCATGCCTACCAATGAGGCAGAACTCCAACAAGTCATCGCTGTTGCCATCGCACAATACGCCGCTTCGCAAGGAGGACCCAGCGGAAGCAGCTCAAACAACAATGGCAACAACAATCCACCTCATGGTAATACTAAGTCATTTAGACATACCATGATCTAATTGGATGTCTCTAGCAAAGATGCTAATGCCGTTCACATGTTAAATGTATGTGCAGGGTGCACCTACAAGCAGTTTCTAGACTGCAAACCGGTCAACTTTGATGGCACGGGAGGTGCTGTCGCCTTTGTTCGTTGGGCTGAGAAAACTGAATCTGTTCTTCGCATGAGCAAATGCGCACTAGATCAGCAAGTCACCTATATCTCGGGGCTATTCTTGGATGGAGCCCTCTCTTGGTGGAATTTGCAAGTACAGACACTTGGTGAAGCTGCTGCCTACGCGCTAACCTGGACCGAACTGAAGGAACTTATGCGCAAAAAGTACTGCTCTCGCGCGGAAATCCAAAGATTGGAAACCGAGTTCTGGCATTTGAAAATGGAAGGTCCAAAGATCGCAGAATACGTTCAAAGGTTCCATGACTTATCGCATGTGGTACCCTACATGGACACTCCGGAGTTCAAGCGGATTGAACGTTTCATTTGGGGATTAGCTCCTCAAATCATAAGCATGGTGACCTCATCCAAGCCTGCGACAATTTTTGAGGCAATCGATTTGAGCGTAGCTCTCACAGAGGAGGCTATTCGCCTGAACAAGTTTGGTGATGCCGAGACAAAGAAGAAAGAGACTCACGTCGAGTCATCAGGAGGTAACAAACGAAAGTTCTCAAACTTCAAACAAGGCACCAGTGTGGTTGTTAAGAAAGGAGAGTCAAACGCGCCAGCTCAGGTTACAGCTGGTAGTGGGAAGAAAGGAAAAGGATATATGGGCACCCAGCCCAAGTGCAACACCTGCCAACGTCATCATTCTGGCCGATGCGGGCCAAAAGTATGTGAAGCTTGTGGAAAGACTGGTCACTTGAAGGATTCTTGTTGGGCTAGTGCTGGCCGGGGAGGCCAAGGAGGATTTGGGAATAGAAATAATCGTGGTGGTATTGGGAATCGCCCACAGGGGAACAATGGAGGAAACGGGAATCGAGGGAACAATGCGAATCAAGCCGGTAATGCGAACCAAAACAACAACCAAGCTGGAAATGGAGGTGGAAACGGGCAAAGACTTGGATGCTTTAACTGTGGTGATATTGGACATTTTAAAAGGAACTGCCCAGAGATGAACCAAGCCCGTGGAAGAGTGTTTAATATCGAAGCAAGGGAAGCACGCCAGGATCCCAATGTTGTTACTGGTACGTTCCCTGTAAACCAACGCTATGCATCCGTTTTATTTGATACTGGTGCCGATTATAGCTTCGTGTCGTTAGAGTTTAAGAATATGCTTGGTTTAGCCGCTAATAAGTTAGATATTCCGTACTCAATCGAATTGGCTAATGGAAAGTTAGTAGAAGCCAATGAAGTTATCAGAGGTTGTGTGATCGAATTGGGAGAGCGTGAGTTTGCTCTGGATCTACTACCAGTCCAGTTGGGAAGCTTCGACGTGGAGGTAGGAATGGATTGGTTATCAGGCAACAAGGCTGAAATAGTTTGTCACGAAAAGGTCGTTCGTATCCCAACCGAAGATGGCGAAACAATTGTGGTTCACGGGGAGAAGCGTGATACGCCGTTAAGAATTATCAGCTGCCTGAAAGCGCGAAAGTGTTTGCAGAAGGGGTGTGTCGCCTTCCTGGCACACATTGTGGATAAGAAGGCTGCTGAGCCAAGAATAGAAGACATCCCTGTCGTGAGGGAATATCCAGAAGTCTTCCCAGAGGACTTACCTGGACTGCCACCTCAGAGACAAGTAGAGTTCCGCATCGACTTAGTTCCAGGCGCCGCGCCTGTGGCTAAGGCACCTTATAGACTTGCCCCGTCTGAGATGCAAGAACTGTCGACACAACTTCAAGAGTTGTTGGACAAGGGATTTATCCGACCAAGCTTCTCGCCTTGGGGAGCTCCGGTCCTGTTTGTTAAGAAGAAGGACGGTAGTTTTCGTATGTGCATCGACTACCGGGAGTTGAACAAGCTGACGATCAAGAATAGATATCCTCTGCCAAGAATTGATGATCTGTTTGACCAACTGCAAGGTTCAAGCTTTTACTCAAAGATCGATTTGCGATCTGGATACCATCAGTTAAGGATACAAGGGGAGAGTATCCCGAAGACAGCCTTCAGAACTCGTTATGGACACTACGAGTTCCTAGTTATGCCGTTTGGTTTGACAAACGCACCTGCAGTCTTTATGGACTTGATGAATAGAGTTTGCAAGCCGTAGTTGGACAAGTTCGTGATTGTGTTTATCTACGACATCTTGATTTATTCAAGGACAAAGGCTGAGCACGAACAGCATCTAAGAGCTATTTTGGAGTTGCTGAAGAAGGAACAGTTGTATGCCAAGTTCTCTAAGTGCGAGTTTTGGCTGCGTGAAGTCCAATTTCTTGGACATATGATTAATGGAAATGGAATCCACGTGGATCCAACCAAGATCGAAGCGATCAAGAATTGGGAAACGCCAAAGACGCCAACCGAGATTCGACAATTCTTGGGTTTGGCTGGCTACTATCGAAGGTTCATTGAGGACTTTTCGAAGATCGCTCAACCATTGACGCTCCTCATGCAGAAAGATAAGAAGTTTGATTGGGGAATCAAACAAGAAGAAGCGTTCCAGATATTGAAGGATAAGCTCTGCAATGCGCCAATCCTAGCACTACCGGAAGGTACAGATGATTTTGTGGTATACTGTGACGCCTCACGTCAAGGTTTGGGTTGCGTGTTGATGCAACGCCAAAAGGTTATTGCTTACGCATCGCGTCAATTGAAAGTGCACGAAAAGAACTATACCACACACGATTTGGAACTTGGCGCAGTGGTTTTTGCATTAAAGATCTGGAGACACTACCTTTATGGTACAAAGTGTACAATTTTTACAGATCACCAGAGCCTACAACACATATTCAACCAGAAGGAGCTGAATATGAGGCAGAGACGATGGGTTGAGTTGCTGAATGATTACGACTGCGAGATAAAGTATCATCCAGGGAAGGCGAATGTGGTCCCCGATGCCCTAAGTCGAAAAGAGAGGATCAAGCCCATAAGGGTTAGGGCTTTAGAAATGATTATTCGAACCGATCTTTCCTTGCGCATTCATGCCGCGCAGAAAGAAGCTCTCAAGGAAGGAAACCTTGAAGAAGAATACCTCCGTGGGATGGAGAAGCTTTTGGTACCAAACGAGGAAGGAACGTTATGTTTTGAGAAAAGGATTTGGGTTCCTCTGTTTGGTGGTTTAAGGAAGGTTGTTTTTGATGAAGCTCACAAATCGCGGTACTCTATCCATCCAGGAGCGGATAAGATGTACCAGGATCTCAAAGATTATTATTGGTGGCCTAGGATGAAAGGCGATGTTGCTGTTTATGTGAGCAAGTGCCTAACGTGTGCTAAGGTGAAAGCGGAATACCAGAAGCCTTCAGGACTTCTGCAACAACCTGAGATTCCCAAGTGGAAATGGGAACAAATCTCAATGGATTTTATTACAAAGTTGCCAAGAACGCCAAGAGGTCATGACACTATCTGGGTGATAGTTGACCGCCTAACAAAGTCCGCACACTTTATACCTATCAGAGAGAAGGATAATACGAGCAAATTGGCTGAAATTTACATAAGAGAGATCGTCGCACGTCATGGAGTGCCTCTCTCGATCATCTCTGATAGAGACGGAAGGTTTGTGTCAAGGATATGGCAATCCTTCCAAGAAGCTTTTGGCTCACAATTAAATCTGAGCACCGCATTTCACCCACAGACTGACGGTCAAAGCGAGCGAACGATTCAGACGTTAGAAGATATGCTGAGAGCATGTGTAATGGATTTGGACGGTAGCTGGGACAAGCATTTGCCTTTGGTCGAATTTTCATACAACAACAGCTACCACACCAGTATTGGTGTCGCGCCATTTGAAGCCCTTTACGGACGCAAGTGCCGATCACCCCTATGCTGGGCCGACGCAGGTGATAGGCAGCTTGCTGGTCCCGAAATCGTCCAAGAGACGACAGACAAGATTGCGCAGATTCTAAAACGCATCGAAGCAGCTCGCCACAGACAGAAAGCCTATGCAGAACCAAACCGGAAACACTTGGAATTCCAAGTGGGAGAAATGGTTTTATTGAAGGTTTCACCCTGGAAGGGTGTGGCACGCTTCGGAAAGCGTGGGAAGTTAAATCCGCGCTACATTGGTCCTTTCAGAATTTTGGAAAGAATAGGACTAGTAGCATACAAGCTGGACTTACCTGCTGAACTCCATTCAGTTCACGATACATTTCATGTATCCAACCTGAAGAAAAGTCCAACTCAAGATACCATTGCCATTCCCATCGACGAGATTCATGTTGACGACACGCTCCATTTCGTTGAAGAACCGGTTGAGGTTACGGATTGGAAAGTAAACAAGACCCGCCGGAGCAGTGTCAAGCTCGTCAAAGTTCGATGGAATGCCAGACATGGTCCTGAATACACCTGGGAGCGTGAGGACCGGATGAAAGAGAAATACCCCCACCTATTTCCTAAGAACCCTGCGTCTACAAGCAGAACTTAAAATTTCGGGACGAAATTTTTCTAACGGGGGGAGAATGTGACAACCCTCACTAAACCAGGTATCCGTACGACTTAATTAATAATTAATTACTGCTTAATTACTGTGCTTGTTTGAAATTACTGATGAACTGCTACTTGATTTCTGATACATGCATATACCTGCATCATACATTACTTACCATCACTACATTATTTACATGCTGAACCTTAGTGACAAACATGATGCACAAAAAGCACAGTAGCACTATAACGGATAACCTATTGAACATGCTGATAAGCCAACATCAGGCAGACACTGCCTCTTAGGCCTGTATGAGCCAGAAATATTTTACTACACTAGTGGTGAGTGTAGGGATACAAGGGTTGTAGAACTGCGTCTCTAGGAATAAGTTACAATGACTGGATGTGCCTAAAACGTGCTCTAAGCACAAAATTCAGCACTTTACATAATAATTCAGCTTTTAGCTAACTAATAAAGTGCCAAAACATGGGGAAAATATTACTAGACACTTTCCAAAGTGTCAGAAATGAGTTGTGTCACTAAAAAGGGTAATAACGACACTTTAAAGCTTGTTTAACGCTTTAACGGATTACTATCCAACCGAACAACCGGACTATACCCGGAACATGAAAATATTGTCATTTTCATTATTTACCTTTTTCTGAACCAGTTAGGGTCCCTGAATACCCTAACACCCACTGTAAAGCACAACACACTAGTAACCGGGTTAATCACTTAACTTAACTAGATTAACCTAACTAATATCCTAACTACTAGTTGGAATCGGACCAAGACCCCCCCCCCCCTTTTACAAACCGTCCCCAAGAGGGGGGACACCCTTTTGTCCTTCTTGAATATTATAATCCTAGTGTTTAATATCTAGACTACACATAAACCATTGGTTAATCACCTTAAGGAATGTCTTTAAGTTCAAGGTTTGATCCACCATCACTTCACTTAACACAAACTCAACAACAAGCACTCCTCTCTCTCTCTCTCAAAGGCTTCGGCCGAACACACCCACCCCCCATCCATCATTTTCGAGTTTTGTTCATCACATTCCAAGTATCTACAAGTGATAAGGATCGCGTATAAGGAACCTTGGTGCAATAGGAAGGCGAAGGACCTCACTACATTGCTTTTATCCACTCTTTTTACGCCTAGATTCTTCCCTAGCCTCGAGCTAGTAGTAAGTTGCTTAAATCACCTTCTCGAACTATTTTAAAGTGGTTAATATGATTTGTAA
This sequence comes from Helianthus tuberosus, assembly GCA_030545235.1. NCBI lineage: Eukaryota > Viridiplantae > Streptophyta > Magnoliopsida > Asterales > Asteraceae > Helianthus > Helianthus tuberosus. The sequence continues at coordinate 4,132,728 of CM060417.1, forward strand.
CGGTTAAAAGTCGCAAACATACAAGATGAAGCTTAAAAGTCTACTAAAAACACTAAGAGTGATGGTTAAAAGCTCATATGTTGTGTAAATCTTGTAGTAATTTATTTGTGTATTTATTTGGACCCGATCTATGTTGTGGTAGCTCGGATCATCATTTAACCCGGGTTGATCATGATCATGAATCATGACATAAGGTTGTTTTGGAAGTGACAAGGGTTAAAGGATGAAACTCTACCACACACGAATCATGAACTTGTGTAAAAGTGATTTTGCTTGTAAAATAGTGTTTAAAACTAGTAGATCTACGGATCTACAAGCGGTATTTTCAAAGGACCACGTGTCAAGAGAAAACATACTTTTAAAGACGGATCTTTCATAAACAATAATGATTTTAGCAAACACACAAGTGTGTAAATACTTGTGTAACACTAAGTTTCGACAAAATAACTATTTTTGAAAAAGATGACGAGAAGTTGTAAAGACGGAACTTCCCTAAAAACGAGGTTTTTACAAAATCGGATTGTTTTATATAAAGATCCACTAAAAGTAATGGGATTTACTTCATAGTTTGGATAAATCACAAGTTCATGAAATTTATGCGATTTATATATATATTTTGACTAGTTTGTGGTTTGAACATTGTTTTGATTGAATGATAAAAATGGTTGGTTTGATTTATAAAAGAAAATGATACGCTTGAAAGCGTGGCCACCTCCAGTTACAGAGGAAACTCTGGCGAAATTTTTCTAAACCTAACACTTAGAATTATTTTCACCATAAGTGTTAGAGATACTTGTCGACTTGTTTTCAAACTACGAATTTCGCCACGACTTTGTTTACAAAATATCGGAGGTGGGATTTCACAAAAATAAAACTTGATAAATATATATTTAGTATATATTTTTCACTTGATATGTGTTTATGATTATTTTGGGGAAAATTATGTGTAATGGAAAATATAATATTTTTGAGAAGAATATTTATATTTTGGAGATAGAAATAAAATATATTTTTAAGTGAGACTTAATAATATATTTCGAAATTATACGAACACACATGTATTAAATCCCCCATCCTTGGGAAGGAAAACGACTACCAAGTATACAAAAATATAAACACGAAATAGTTGCCTAACTATTTCCCAAAAACTTAAACCTTGAAGCTAAGGCACGGCCGTCTGTCTAATAGAGTTAGTACGTGTAGGTCGTCACACAGCTGCTTGATTTGGAGGCATACTTGGTAGAGACACACCACTGTGAGTTCATGTCCCCCTTTTCTCTTAACTGTTTTCAGTTTTCTAAACTGCGGGGGTGAAATACATGTTACTATGATTACAAGTACTTTTTACATGGTATGGTTAGCGTAAGGAGGTTTACTACTTAGATCATGTGAGTGGGTAGGCGGGAACTGGAGGCCATTAATCCTCATTATAGGACCGAGGGACATAAGCGGTAGATCTATCTGGGTGTAGCGAGCCCAACTCCAGGTCCAGCATAACGGACCTTGGGGTGACTTTGTGCCCAAACGCGAAATCTGCTAGGTTTGAGTCTTCCTACTTGCACTTCACACATATCAATGGCCTTGCAAACCATTGGTGATCTCTTTTTCCTTATTTGCTACATACCAGGATTTTTATACTTACAAAGGTTTATTTACTCACTTACACATGAACTCGCTCAACATTATTGTTGATTTTTCAACTTACATGTATTTCAGGGAATTAAAGGATCTGGCGCGGTATGACACGTTTTCCCGCTGCACTAGTTACGAGGTCATCCGGGTTTGGGGAATGTGACTCTTTCCTGGACAAGTCACAGTCCTTAAACTGTGTTTATGTCATGTTGATGTTTGTGTTTGTTGAACAATGTCGTTAGGATGTGTTTCCGTTGAGACAATGTTGTTGTATTTGGTTTTTAAAACTTAATTAAATGGATGGTCTTGCATGATTTTATTTCATATAGCTTTGTTATGGTTAAGCTATGGTATTAAGAAGCCACACCAAATTAACCACCCTTCCGCAAAGCTAGGGTGTGACAGATTGGTACGGTGTTTCAGAGAAAACAACCGTGTAGTTGGGACGAATTTGCTTGATCTCAAGAGAGTAAGTATCGGCATAGGCTTACATTTCGGTGGGGATTTCAGGGAATTCGTACAACATCATATATTAAATTTATCATTATTAGTAGGATATATATATTGTACGTGAGGCAGGCATTATAGATGGCCTCGATATGGGCCATGTGCAAGTAATGTTGTTTAATCATTTAAGTATTGCACGCGAGAAATTGTTGGTAGATCTATTGGGTTGACAACCCTGTCGTGACCGGTCGCCCCGTGTCAAGTCAAACGACGAATTGATATTCTGTTCATAGTCTAGCATTGATTCTACCTTCATTGTTAATATATAGTTCGTAATGTCTTGCTAACTTACGAGTCCGAACATTTGATTGTATAAATTTAATATGTAAATTCGGGAAGGTGTCTATGGTCGGAAGGTTCTACGGAAATGCTTGCGACGGCTGACCCTTGAATTTTTGCAAGGAAATAATAAAATTTTCTTAAAAATTATATGGATGTTTTAATAATAGACACATAATTAGAAAGTTTTCCTTGGATCAAATTATTTAAATTTGAATATGTGAACTCGCCCTCCTTTGTGTTGACACTTGATTTTAACGTGTTCTTCAGGTACTTGAGTTCGGCTTCGGGAATTATGGCATATCTTGTGGTTGTTGATGCATGTTTTGTTTGATAATGTGTTGGACAAACTTTTAAAACTATTCGGAACAGATGTAATAAGATCCATAAGGATCAAAACAACTTAACTATGGTGTGGTTGTGACGAACTTTAAGACTCTATGTTTTAAAAACTATGTTTTAATTAAGTTAAATTGTCCAACATTTCGATGCATCATTCATCAAGATATTAATGGGCACCAACTTCCGTCACCACTACGTTTATATTCTGCTGCGAAGTTTTTGGGGTATGACACTTGATCTTGCACCAACAGACTCCCTTTAATTGTTGTTATCAATTTCTGGCAAACACAGATAATCATTAGTCACAAGTCATTTATCAACATGTAATAATATAGAAAAAGGGTTAGTTATTAAATTATAATTATTGTTTAAGAATTTTCACTTAGTAACAACACGCACACATATAAGGCCAGATCCTAGGTAGGGATGGTAAAAATACTTTAGCCTGACATGTATATCTGAAACCCAACACAAATGGGATTGGTATACCTGATACCCGAAAGGTATTGGGGTGGGTAAGAGATTAGTTTTAAAAAATTTCGCGGGTATGGGTCGGATATGGGATTAGGTGATACCCGACCCGATTACCCAAAACCACATACCCGTTTACCCGAACTATATACCCGATTTTTTTAATTTATATTTTTATTTTTCATTGACATTTGTTTATTAGTGATTTATTTTAGTATGTTCATAATGTGAAAGAAAAAAAATCTTTTAGTATATGTTTTTGATAATACTAAAGTTTTCTCTCCGTTTTCTCTCCGTACATACCAACAACGGTAACTTTCCTTCGCCGGTAATACAACCGGCGACCACTACCGGAGAACCACTTGTCTCGCAGGTACAACCTCCGGCGACCTATTCTCTTGTCTTGCAGGTACAACCACCGGCGACCACTTATCTCTTCTCCGACAACCATCCTATCCGACGGATTTTACGGGGGCAGTGTCCGACCACAAGCCCAGCTCCGACGACTCTACCGACCACTTTTCTTCGCTCCGACTGTCCTCTCCACTACTCCGGCTCCAGAACCAGCTCCGGCGAGCTTTCTCCGGCTACACCATACCCCTGTTACAGTCTTCGGGCAGAGGCTTCAGATTCTAAGACATCTCGGATTTCTGCTACGCTAAGACATCTCGGATTCTAATCAATAAAAGGTGATATCTTTCTGTCTCTAAACTTGTAGACCTAATTGTGGTTACGAGTCATTAATCTTATCTTTGGAATACCCTAACTTGGGCACCTCGGTTGTAAGTTTTCTGCACCTTTTAAGTTTATTTGTCTCATGAACTTGGGCTGATACTTGTGCATTTTTATTTACTGGGTTAGGAGTACCGTATTTTTTTTTGAGGAAAGTCATACCTCTGATTACTTGTGCATCTTATGTGCTGCATTATTGAGTGCTTTAGTATAGCTTTTATATCCCCTGTTTCCTTGCTTGTTTGTTATCTAATATTTTGGGTTATTATTTAAAACTCTTATTAGTAAACTTGATTATAACACTATATTTGTTCATTAATTATTGATTTTAGACGCACCATATTGATTAGTGTATGTTTAGTGCTCACCCATTGACACTGTCTACCCATTGTATGCTGTGTTCACTGTGTGTTTTATGTTACCCACTATAGTGTTTTAGCGAGTTTTTACGGGATCGACCTATTTGTTTATGCGTGTGCCCTTTTTGGTTTATCGGGTGATTTGTAGCAATCATAGACGGTAGATATAATGATTTTCCATTGAGATCATGTTCGAGGACGAGGGGTGCAGGGAAGGGAAAAGTAGAGGGGTATAGTTTGCGTGTGGCTACGTGGAATGTAGGGACCCTTAGTAGTAAGTTGTTGGAGATCATAGATACACTTAAAAGACGTAGGGTAGAAATAGCGTGCCTTCAGGAGACTAGGTGGAAGGGACATAAGGGGGATGAGCGTAATGGGTACAAGTTGTTATATTCAGGGTCGGATGGAGTAAAGAATGGGGTAGGATTTCTAGTGGCTATAAACTTGTACAAAAATGTGGTAGAGGTGATACGACACAATGATAGGATCATGGTGTTGAGATTAGTACTAGGAGAGGAAGTAGTGACAGTTGTTAGCGCTTATGCTCCACAAGTGCGATTAGGGGATCTAGAGAGGAGAGACTTTTGGGACTGCCTAGACGAAGTTGTGAGGGCCATACCTAGGGAAGAAAGAATTTTCATAGGAGGCGATTTTAATGGCCATATTGGTAGACATAGTGATGGTTTTAGTGAAGTTCATGGGGGTTTTGGTTTTGGTGATAGGAACAACCCTGGTAGGGATTTGTTAGAGTTTGCGGTGGCTCACAACCTAGGTATCTTGAATTCTTTCTTTAAGAAGAAAGAATCACAGTTGATTACTTTTAGTAGTGGTGGACGTAATACTCAGATTGACTATTTTTTGATGAGGCTAGGAGATCGAAGGTGGTGGAGGGACTGCAAGGTTATACCAGGGGAGACAGCAGTGGCTCAGCACCGTTTATTGGTGGCGGATATAAGCATGAGAGGAAAGCTGACCAAGGGAGAGAGGGTAATGCGACCTAGGGTTAGATGGAGTATGTTAAAGGGCGACAAAATCGATGTGTTTAGAGATAAGGTCCTCTCAAGGACATCTCCTAGATTAGATGGGGACGCAAACCAAATGTGGGAGGACATGGCAAACATCATTACTAATGTGGCGAAAGAAACGCTAGGGGTCATAACAGGAAAGCGGTATGGACATAAGGAGTCATGGTGGTGGAATGAGGAAGTGCATACTAAAATAAGGATTAAACAAGGGTGCTTTAGGGATCTTTTAAGGTGTACAGTCGAGGAGGAGCAAGTGCTTTTAAGGGTGAGGTATAAAGAGGCCAAGAGAGAAGCGAAGAAGGCTGTGTCAGAGGCGAAGAACGCAGCTTACAAGCAGATGTATGATCGACTGGAAACAAAGGAGGGGGAGCATGACATGTTCAAGATTGCAAAAGCTAGAGAACGTAGAAGGCGGGACCTAGGAGCAGTGAAGTTTTTAAAGGGAGAGGATGGATGCGTTTTGGTCAAAGAACACGACATTAAGATGAGATGGCAAACGTACTTCTACAATCTTTTCAATGGCGGGAGGGACTACCAACAAGAAAATGATGATTCACCTACGCAAAGGCAACTACGGAATAACGGCTACTGTAGACGTATCACACGGGAGGAGGTGAAGACAGCTCTTAGAAAGATGGGAAGGGCTAAGGCAGTTGGGCCAGATAACATACCGATTGAGGTATGGAAATGCTTGGGAGAAGAAGGAGTACATTGGCTAACTATTTTATTCAATTTTATTTTCAAATCGGGGAAAATGCCAGACCAATGGAGGAATAGTGTAGTAGTACCTGTGTATAAGAACAAAGGGGACGCCCAATGTTGTGGGAATTACAGGGGGATTAAGCTGCTAGGACACACAATGAAATTATGGGAGAGAATAATTGAGACGAGAATCAGAAGAGAAACCCAAGTCACAGTAAACCAATTTGGCTTCATGCCAAGGCGATCGACTACGGAAGCAATACATATTCTAAGGAGATTGATGGAGAAGTATAGGGAGAAGAAACGGGACCTACACATGGTGTTCATTGATCTCGAAAAGGCCTATGACAGTGTGCCACGTAGACTGATTTGGGGTAGTTTGGAGAGTAGAGGGGTTTCTGGGAAGTATATAGACTTAATTAGGGATATGTATGTTAGGACCGAGACTACTGTTCGAGCGCCTGTAGGGGATACTGAGTCTTTCCCGGTGGAGGTAGGACTACACCAAGGGTCTGCTCTGAGCCCTTTTCTATTTGCAGTTATCCTAGATGAGTTGACAAAATCAATTCAGGAGGCTTTGCCGTGGTGCCTGCTTTTCGCAGATGATATTGTGTTAGTTGCTGATAGTAAACATAGCCTGAATGCGCGGTTAGAACAGTGGCGATCTGCTTTAGAGGGCAGAGGTTTAAGGATTAGTCGTTCTAAGACTGAGTACCTATATTGTGACTTTAGTGGAGTAGACAACGTTGAGGACATCCAGATCACCATTGACGGTCAAGTGGTTCCGCAGGTTAATAAGTTCAAGTATCTAGGATCGTTTGTTCAGAGGGATGGGGAGATAGATAGTGACGTTGCCCACCGCATCCAAGTTGGATGGTGTAGGTGGAGAGCTGCCACTGGGGTATTGTGCGATAGAAGGTTCCCAACAAAATTGAAAGGGAAATTTTATAGAGTTGCAATTAGACCTGCTATGTTATACGGAACCGATTGTTGGGCCATTAAGGAAGTACAAGCACGCAAGATGGAGGTGGCAGAGATGAGAATGCTAAGATGGATGTGTGGGCACACAAGGTTAGACCGGATAAGAAATGATGTTTTTAGGGAAATGTTAGAAGTAGCTAGTATATCAGCTAAGATTAAGGAGGGAAGATTGAGATGGTTTGGGCATGTGAAGAGGAGGCAGACAATAGAGCCAGTTAGAGTAGTTGAAACTCTCGTGGTGGAGGGGAGGAGGAGTAGGGGCAGACCCAAAATCACTTGGGATGAGCGGATTAGGCAGGATTTGCAAAAATTGCACCTCTCTGAGAGCATGGTCCATGATAGGAGCTCGTGGAGACGGAGGATTAAGGTTAAAGATTTCTAGGAGAGGGTTCAATTGTGCTTTTAGGGGTAGTGTATAGTAGTAGATATGTTTATATTTGTATAGGCTGTTTGTGTTGTTATATTTGTCTTGTTTACCATGCACTCTTTTACCACTCATGTTATATTGGTAGCTTCACACACACACACACACATACACCTCATGTTCTATATTTTTTCCTCTTTCTTTCCTGGGTGTTTTGGAGCCGAGGGTCTCACTGGAAGCAGCCTCTCTATCCCTAGGGATAGGGGTAAGGTGTGCCTACATCCCACCCTCCCCAGACCCTGCCAATAGCTATGCTATTTGTGGGATTTTACTGGGTATGATTGATTGATTGATGTTGTGAAGTATATAGATATAGGGAGCCGCTAAAATGAAAACCATCCCAGTTGCGAGAACCGCAAGAACCACTCTCCACCAATCAAACCATGCCACATATACACTATTATTTTAAAACGAAAAGGGTTTTTTGGTAATTTACTCTATATGTCAAATCTGATTTATCTCTCTTACTGAAAAGGTCAGTCATATAATTTGAATTTTGTTTCTCTCACTTGTATCACAATCTCTCCATCTCTCTCTCCTAATTCATCTTCTTTCCCCTAAATACCTAAGCCAAAAATCCCCTTTAAAACTCTCCCACCATCAACAGATTGAATCTCTCAACTGCTCAAACACACACATACAAAAGCATCGGCATCCCCTTCTCCGCCACCACAACCACCCTTCTCCACCGCCCACAACCACCCTTCTCTGCCACCCACAACCTACCACACCACCTTGCCACCGCCCCCAGATCTGATGAAGGGAAGAAGAAGGGGGCGACGGTCACCACGACCGATGACGGTGAGATGAACGGTGGTGGGGGTGTAGGTTTTGATTCGATGAGTGACGGCGGTCACCATGGTCGATGACGTGAGATGAACGACGGTCACCACGGCCGATGACGGCCGATGCTAGTGAGATGATTGGGTGTTTTTAACTAAAAATGAGGATGAGTGTTTTTTACTAAAATGGTAAGAATTTCAAGCCTTTGATTCCCCCTGTTGTGTTCTAAACGGAGATGTCTATGATGAACCTTTATCTCTGTTTTTGTTGTTTGAATCTTTGTTTTGAGTGGTGGGTAGAGGTGGTATCGATGATTGGGTGGTGGGTAGAGGTGGTGGCGGTTTTGGGGGTGGTCGGACGGTGTTAGCGGCGGTGGTGTTGGAGGTGGTGGCTGTGTGAGTGCAGGTGTCGTCGATGTCAGAGGTTCTTTCATTATGTGGGTATTTGATTATGTTGTTATTTTGGTACGTTTGGGGGTTGATTGGGGTTCTTTGATTCTGTGGGTATTTTGGTATGTTGGGGGTTGATTGGGTTTGGGGTTCTTTGATTCTTTTTTACGGCGATTATGTGGGTTTGGGGTTCTTTGATTCTGTTGATATTTTGGTATGTTGGGGGTTGATTGGGGTTCTTTGATTCTGTGGTATTTTTGTGATAACTGCAATTATGTGGGTTTTTTATTTGGTTGATTGGGCGGTGATGATGCAAAAAAAAAACGTATATTTTGATGACGATGGCACGACAAGGATGGTGGAGGGTAGGTTTTTTGAACCTGCAACCCCACTTTACAGTCTTGATTATTGGAAACTCTGAGCCAAACCCCGTTTTTTTCAAGAATCTACACATTGTTTTTGATTTTTGTTGTTGGTTTTTTATATTTTTTTCAGTCGATGATGATAAGTTCAATCTATCTGAGACACCACGATTTTTGGGTGAGTACATTTTGTGCAAAAAAGATTTTGTAAAAAAAAAGTAAATCGTAAAACTTTTTTATTTATGTAAATTGTAAATCGTAAAACTTTACGTAAAAATTTTAATGTAAATTATATAACGCGAAACTTTAAAAATTTAATGTAAAACGTTTTTATGTAAAACGTAAAACTTTAAAAGTTTTACGTAAAACGTAAAATTTTACGTAAAAATTTTATCTCGTAAAACGTAAAACTCTACGTAAATTGTAAAACATAAAACATTTTCCTTTAAAACGTAAAACCAAATACCTTTTTTATGTAAATTGTAAAACGTACAACGTAAACTTATATGTAAAAAATTAATTCCGCAAACGTAAAACATTTTCATGTAAAACGTAAAACTTTTTTTATGTAAACTGTAAAACGTAAAACTTTTTAACGTAAAACGTAAACTTTTATGTAAAAAAATTAATCCCGCAAAACGTAAAACGTAAAAATTTGAGGTAAAATTTTTTATCCCGTAAACCGTAATTTAAAAAAAAATGTTTCTTTACATCCGTAAATTCTTTTGTTAATTTTTGTTTACAACCGTAAAAAGCGGCGCGTAAAAAACGGCGAGTAAAAACGAGGTGAAAAGCGGCGTGTAAAAACGGGGCGTAAAAAACGGCGCATAAAAACGGGTCGTAAAATACGGCACGTAAAAAACGGCGCATAAAAACGGCGCGTAAAAAAATTGGGCGTCAAAACGGCGCGCAAAAAAAAAACGGCGCCCAAAAAATTTTTGTTTTGTTAAAAAATATGAATTTAAAATGGTTTTTAATAAAAAAAATTCTGTTTACATTAAAATAACAAAAGACAAAAAAACGGCGCACAAAAGAAGTAATAAAAAATAATAAAGACAAAAAGACAAAAAAAAAAGTAAATTTACTAAACTGCCCCCTTTTACATTAAAATATTAAAAACATAATAAGACAAAAAATATTTAATATTAATTTTAACTATTTTTAATCTCATCCATCAATCTTTAAGATCTAATGGTTGTAAAGTGGTTCTCTCGGTTCTCACAACTGGGGGGGGGGGGGGGGGGGTGGTTTTCATTTTAACGTCCCCCTATAGATATAAGTGCATAAGTATTAGAAAGTTATAACTTATTTATGATATAACCTATATGTATGTGATTTATATTTTTTTTTTTGTTTATAATAGTTGTTGTAAGAATAAAATTATATAATAATTATAATAGTAAAGAAATGTATTTGGAAATCCTAACGTACATATTTTAATAAACTAATGGGTATATCCGATACCTGATGGGTACTTACTCGAAAAATTTCCGACGGATATTAGGCTGGGTATGAGACATGATTTTACAACCAAATATGGGCATAAGATTACCAATACCCGACCCGAACCCGACCCATTACCATCGCTAGTCCTAGAAAAGGTGGGAATGAATCAATGCATGTCACATGTTCAAGGGGTGAGGTGTAACAAGTCCAAGATAAAATTTTAATGTGGATGTGCACATAACCCCATGTACAAAAACAATACTCGATTTGAAAGTATCACCTAAGTGAATAACATGACAAAAAAAAGAACTCTGTGTTGAAAAATGGCACCAAGATGTAAAATACAAAATCAACCTAAAACACCATATTGAAAAATGACGATTTTAAACATAACGGACTTATGAATTTTTTTCATAGGGATGCAGAATGTTTTTATAACTTTTAGGTCGCCTAGATATATAAATAAAAAAATTGCTTTAGGTCGGGTCATGTAAACAAAAAAACATCAAAACTAAAATTTATATAATTATAACAAACACGTCAAACGTTGTTACAAACATAATTTAAAATGTCACCCTACGAGTTTTCATTTTTTGAAACCTATCCATAACATCATCTAGAGTTACTTTCTTAAGTAAGTCCTTCTCTATATAACAAACTCATGCTATAAAGACTAGAACAACCCTAAATTACCTCAAAACACATAAAAGTTTAAATTTTTTTTAACTCATCTTATTATCTCATGAGTCTTGAACAATTTTTTTTTGCGGACGAAAATTTCCAAGGGGCAGGGCCGGCCCAATGGGCTTTTGGATCTAGGCAAAGGCCTAGGGCCTCCAAAGTTTAAGGGCCTCAGGATTTTGGGGATTTTCTTTCTTCAATAATAATCATCTTACTTACAAGCCCAAGTGCGCACAGCCCAATTCATTAATCTGAAATCAGGGCCTCAATTTTTAACAACACCATTCTCTTTCTTATCTAGGGCTACACACTTCTGAATCTGAAGTTATGGAATCTAGCACGCAACCAATCAATCCCCTGCTTCCTCACTATTATTCCAAATGACACCCACGCTTCTAACGTTATGATTAACGAGTCGTTCATTGCCTGAGGTTAATGATGGCCTCCCAAGTCATGATTTGGGGAGTCATTAATGTTAATTCGGGATATAAGGTAGGTTAACAACTATTTCATATGGTATATGTTTATATATGTGTGTTTTTCTCAATCAATGTTTGCCCTAAATTTCTAAAACTCTAACTGATGCTTTGTCTTTTTTATTGTGCTTGAGAGTGTGACTCTTGTGGAATTGCAATTGATTATTGATATTGTGAGATTGGGGTTGTGTTTGGAAGGCAAAGAACCTATTCAGACTATCAGAGAAGAGGAGAATAGTGAAAATCTGCATAGGTAATTTTTTAGATTTCAGTTTTGATATTTGTTATAAACTATTGATTGCTATTTGCTATTAGTTAAGGTATATCTAATTGATATTTGCTAAACATTGGGGATTGTTGTCTGATAGTAGTTAGGCAATTTGTTTGAAGCTAATCATTGTTCTCTTTTAAATCAATTCATATGTAGAAGCTCATACGCTTATAAATTTCCAAAAAAAATATTTTAACCACGCCAATTATAAACTTTTTAGTTTATAATTGTTGGTTCTAAGACCGGGTATAGAACGAGGGTTTTATTACCAAATATGTTGCAAATGATAATTTTATAAAAGGGCCTCCAATTCGTAGTTCGTTTAGGGCCTCCGAAAATATAGGAACGGCTCTACCAAGGGGTGCGAATGAAAATTTCCAAAGGGTGCGGTCGAGATTTTTCACAGAAAATACCATTAAAATTTTTCTTTTTCAAGGGTTGCGGCCGCCCACCCGCACTATAGGGTTGGTCCACCCTTGTACATGTTATAACTCAACGCTTAGAAAACAAAATGCCATATTGAAATTGTCACTAGGTTTAAACATCATGACTAAAATATAGAACTCCATGATGAAAAGATGGCTCCAATACGTAAATTTCCACGTGTAAGTGTAAAACACCATGTACATGATAACCTGGTCCTAAGATACCATATTAACCTGGTCCTAAGATATCATATGTAAATTCGCACCCAGGCGTAAAAGACTATTTACAGACGCCATGTTCATACATACGACACTTTTTTAATATAGCAATACCATAGTCAATTGAAAATAACGCTCATTATTTTGGTGTTTTTTTTCAAAACAATAGTAGCACAAAAAAAATATATAAACGTTTTAAAAGAGAGGAACTTGAATGTGAGTTGCAAGTGTATGTAGAAAGTCAACAATGTTTGTCAATTACACAATTCCCATCATACCCTTGCCCTGCAAATTCCCTCTTTGACGTGGTGCGCTTATCACCATCCAACCCGACCTAATTACTCGAAACTATATACTTGTTTGCCTGAACCTTATACCAGAACCATACATATCCCCAAATAATTTTAATTTGTAGTATTTGTTTTTTCCTCAACTCTCGTTCCATAATGCTTCATTCTAATAGCTTTATTACCTTGAAAATATTTTTTAAGATACATATCTTGATGATATTATCTAGATTTGTAAGTTATGAATACAAAACTATCTTTTGACCATCATGATATTTATATATTTTACACTTTTATCGTGATAACGATATGCATGTAATTAATCATATTTTAACTTATTCTAGTTATTTAGAATATAAAAATGTATAAAGATTAGAATTGTAAGAACAAAATTATTTGGAAATGGCCACGGGTATTTTTTTATAAAAGTATTGCATCTTTAGTACCTGACGGTAATTGCACAACATTTATCTAATGAGTATTAAGCCAGATATAATAGTCATTATTTTGATGACTATTATTGTGGTACATTATCTATTCCATCATATTGTCGTTCTATCATTTTAAAAAGGTGCCAATTTAACCCGGTAAGTCTGGACAAAGTCAATAATTGTATTTTAAACTTTAATGATTTATTTAAAGAGAGGCGTCCAATAATATCCAAAAAGTTGTGTGGATAACTTCACTGAGTGGGTTTGCTGGCTGACTCAGCCTAGCAAATCTCATAGAAACCCAAACCCTTCTAGAAGAATTCAACAGTGGTCGCTTCCTATTGGACTATTCCATGGGATGTACATGCGGGGCCCACATTATCGTTTAGCTATTCAAGGTCTCGCCAAAGTTGAAAATTCTCTTTTAGTTTTCAAAGCTTCTACGAAATAAAACATTTATGATTTTATATATAAATAATATTTATTCAAACTATGATAAAAGTTAGCATATAATAGATCACAAACCTTTCCTTCTTCCTCGCCAGCTTCGTTAAGGGTAACGCTATTTTTGAAAAGTCTTGTATAAATCTCCGGTAATAGCCGGCAAGGCCTAGGAAGCTCCTTACTTCAGTGGAAGTTTTTGGGGAAACCCACTTCATTACTGCCTCAATCTTCGATGGATCGACCAAGACACCTTTCGAGTTTATTACGTGGCCGAGAAACTGCACCTCTCTGAGCCAGAAATCGCATTTTGAGAATTTTGCGTAAAGTTTCTCCTTACGGAGAACTTCAAGTACTTCACGCAAGTGTCTCGCATGTTCAGTCTTGCTTCGCGAGTAGACTAGAATATCATCTATGAACACGATCACAGATTTATCTAACATGGGTCGGTATACCCGGTTCATAAGATCCATAAACGCAGCCGGTGCGTTCGTCAATCCAAAGGACATGACTAAAAATTCATAATGCCCATATCGGGTTCTGAACGCGGTCTTTAGAACATCTTATTCCCGTATTCTTACTTGATGATACCCCGAACGCAGGTCTATTTTAGAGAACCAACTCGCCCCTTGTAATTGATCAAAAAGATCATCAATTCTGGGTAAAGGGTAGCGGTTCTTCACGGTCAGCTTATTTAATTCTCTGTACGATGCACATGCGCATCGACCCGTCTTTCTTCTTAACAAATAAGACAGGCGCTCCCCAAGGCGACACACTCGGGCGTATAAAGCCCTTATCCAGTAGATCTTGTATTTGTGTCATTAACTCCCGCATCTCGGTGGGAGCCAATCTATAGGGAGCCTTCGCAACCGGCTTCGCACCCGAACTCAATTCGATGCGAAACTCTATTTCTCGTTCGGGAGGGAGTCCCGACAATTCCTCCGGAAATACATCCGGAAATTCCTTCACGACCTCAACATCTTCAAGCTTCGGGAGGCTTTGTCGAGCGTCTACTACATAAGCTAGGTATGTTCTACTCCCGTTAAGCGCGTATTTAACGGCTTGAACAAGGGTGCACAATTTTGTTTCCACGTTTCTCTCCCCTTGAATACTCAATTGCCTTCCACTTGGAGATTGGACACGCATTACTTTATTTTCACAATTAATCTCTACACGGTGTCGTGCCATCCAATCCATTCCTACTATCATTTTAAATTCCCCCAAAACCATAGGTATGAGGTCTATATTGAATTCTTCATCTTCTATAGTGAACTTGCAATTTCTACAAATCTCGTGCAACACATAGTTCTTACTATCAGCTATTTCTACCTCTAAAGGCATCGACATTCGTTCAATCTTAAATGAAGGATGTTGTGTGATTTCATTTGAAATAAACGACATAGTGGCTCCGGTATCAAACAAAACATAAACCGGTATGGAGTTTAATAGAAAGATACCTGAAACCACATTCGGATGGGACTTGGCTTCTTCGGATGTGATTTGAAACATCCCCCCTTTCGCCTTAGAGCTTTCCTCGTTCTTTCCATCCTTCTTTGATCCTTGTTGGAGTTTAGGACATTCCGAATTAACATGCCCTTTCTGGAAGCAGTTGAAACATGTCTTCAGGTTGCTAGGGCACTTATATGATGCATGCCCTTCTTCACCGCATTTATAACACCCCTTCTTACCCAAAAGGCATTCCCCAGTGTGAAGTTTTCCACATGTTTTGCAAGGAGTAATACCACCATTCGACTTATCTTTCCTTCCCTGATCATGGAACCTCACCTTTTTAGATGGACTTGCATTTGTCCCCTTTTCTATCGACCTCTTTTCACCACGTTCTTCTTGCCTCTTAATTTCAATTTCTCTATCCCGTGCCAGATCGATAAGCTCGTCAAGGTTCTCACATTTTGAGGGAGTGATGAACTCCCTAAATTCTGCCTTCAGTATGCCATAAAAGCGATTGATCTTCATTCTTTCGGTCTTCACAAAGTCTCCGCAAAACTTCATCTTATCTAAGAAAGTGTTTGATATTTCGTTTATAGTTTCGTTTTTCTGTCGGAGGCGTAAGAAATCCTCTTGAATCTTATCAACGGCCGACTATGGACAGTGATATTTCATGAAGGGTTCTTTAAATTCTTTCCAAGTCATCATTGATGTAGAATTAGCATGAAAGCATGATCAAGTAGAAGTAAATATGTGTAGGCTGCAGTCGCTGCTGTGTGTAGGCTGCAGTCGCTGCTGCAATGAATTCATTCTAGAGGTGTTTTTCATTTTTTTATGTAACATATCATTCTTTGTTGATAAAAATGTGCATGAGTTTGACTTTAAACTAATTTACAGGGCCTACATTTGGCTTAACATGCTTTTGATGAGGCTAAAAGCTGATCTAGACCCCATGGGTGAAGAGTTAGAAGGACCTCATCTTGATCGTGTTTAATAACAACGATGCCCCTTTAAAGTTACCTTTTCTGACATAAGCGTGTACTCATTATCCCAACCTGTTTTGACCCATTTAACATGCATCTTTTTAGTTCTATCTCATTAATTTCTTGATCACCAACCACAGGAGACTGATGATAAAATACATGAGTTATTGGGTCAGATTACATTTTGGCAAATGTCCAAGTCAAAACAAGTTAATGAGTTATGTGTGATAGTAAATATTGGTATAGAAAAACATGAGCTAGATCATGAATATTCATGATAGACAACAAAATATGCATATGATGGTGGATTTTGATCTGATCTTTATAAGGCCATAGAGGAAAATAAAGTCAGCAACCTTTTCATTAAATCGATTACTTAAATCTGGGCACCAATTATAATAATTTCATTGGATTGACTTTGGTTAGCTCTTTTAAAGCGGGGTTAAAGTCAATCATTATATTGTTAACGGTCAATTATGGTAGATTGTGGATAAAACCTTAGAGTGGAGGTTGCAATCAATGGTCCATATCTGTCGATCGATAAATTAACGATGGAAAGAAGCCCAGGCCAGCATGAGTTAAACAGTGAAAATTGGATATATGACATGTTCATATGAGAAAGTGTAAAGAAATTTGTCTTGCATATTAGGTACAACTTGTGGAGCAAAAGGTACAATAGACATAGCTTTGACATTATACAGTTGGTTATCTGTTGGATTAATCTATCTACATCTATCCATACACATTCCTAGGTTCGACATATTAATTGATTTTTGGGTGTAGGTATCATTTTTTTGAGAAGATTGGAAAATGTTCAAGGGTTGGCTTTTTGGTCAAAATTTACTAGAAAGTCATAGTTGGGTTAATTACATGTTGAGCTGTTGAAAATTGAAATACAAGGTTGAATTAACCCTTAAACTAAATTAGCTGAACAGGTTAACCATTGCCCAAAGTATTGAATGATGAGTCTATATTTGTTTTATTCAAATATCTAAATAATCATTTCCCAACTCATTTTTACCAGTTAGACAACCTGTTTTGCCCATCAATGGCTCCTTGTTCTTGTACATCAAATGCTACTTGAATTAATGCCAAACAATGGACCTACAAGGTTGAATTAGAAAAATCCTCATGATATATTTTTAAGCATGATGAAAGGGGTTGGGCCTAAAACACTTTGGAATGTTTTATGTAATAGACATAGTAAAAACATAATACGGATGATGTTGTGCATACCACTCGTCCATTGGTTGTTGATAGGTAACCTTGGAGTTCTGACTCTAGCCTGCGAACAAAAAAACTTGTATCGTCACCATCAAAATTATATAGTTTGTACCAATAAATATCAAAACAAATTCAACTTAAAACAAGCACTTTATGGGTACAACCCAGAATGAACTGGGCAGGGTCTTACAGGTAGTTAATGCATTAATAACAATTACAAATATACATTGAATTTTGAATGCGCTAAAATATACATTAGCCAGTCGTCTCTGAGGTCGCAATTGGAACACCATCACCGCCTCTGGTTCGGCTTGAAACCACCCTTGAACATGTTGAGCAAAAGCCACTTCTGATTTGTTTCCCACTTCATCGTAATGAGTAGATCCTAATTCCATCACATGTCTGTCGGGCCTTGTCGAGGGATCCTTTAGCTGAAAGTTTTCATCCAGAGGATTCATATCTTGATTCTTCATCACCAGCAACTGTTTTCTACTTTGTTTTTCTTTTTCTTTCTCCTCTCGCCTCTTCTTGGATTTGCTACTTAACTTCTTTGGTTTAGCAGCCAAATAAGCTTCTAAGGCTGCTTCACGCTTAGTTTCAGCCGCTACGTGTGCTGCTGCTCTTTGCTCTTGAGTTTCCTCTGGTCTTCCAACGTGAAACTGTTCATCCTCTTTATCCACAAATTCATTTCCAAATTTCTTTTCATGTTTTGCCTTCAGATCGTAGACAGTTGAAATTAACATTCCTACATCTCCTTGCAGCTGATCTATGGTAAGATCTCTGTTAGTGAGTTGAGATTGTAGAGATGTGATCTGGGCTTCTTTCAATGCAGCATCTTATTGGAGAGAAACAATCTGAGCACTTTTTAGCTCTCCATCTTGTTCCAGTATCACCACACGTCTTTTCAACCTTTTAACATATTCTTCTTCATCATGTTGGACCGTGTCGTGACCCTAAACGATCAGTTGAGCAAGTTCATCATCACGTATAAAGGCGGAATCAGTATACGCAACGTTACAACAGCTTTCCTATTCAATTCCTTCACTTTATTAGCTTTCTGATTCAATTTTGACAGAGTTCGGTTACAATGCTAATGATCAGGTCTCTCTCTAATGTTCACACACATGAGGTATTTATAGATAGGCTGATTTCGCTTATGTGTCAGTGACACTGAAGCGAAATCACCTTATGTACATTGAAGCGAAATCACTCAATGACCTTTGAAGCGAAATCAACTAACAACATGTACATTAAAGCGAAATTAACCCTAAAAACCCTAATCTTGACTTTTAAAATCCAATCTTGACTTTCTTGATTTAAGACTTTATGAAGATGCAGTCAACAGACATTCTGTGCATCAACAGACTCCCCCTTGGATGTTGACGTAGTCTTCAGCTCCTGAGTCTTCAGTCTTAGTCTTTTCTCTAACTCTCTGTCATTTCATCATAAGCACTCTATCTTCACACTCCCATAGATTGTTGATCCAGACTCCCCCTTTCACAGACTCCCCCTCTCAATATGCTAGAATCTGAGATATCTGGTTCAAGCTTTGACAAATAGCTTCCATTGGGAATAATGAAGTCCAAAACCTGTTTCTCAACCAATAAACATAACCATTCTATCTTTTCAACTATAAAACACAAACTCAATCAGTTTTAACAATCCACTCAAGTATTCAGGTCCAAGTTAATGACCCTGATCACTTGATTAATCTACCAAGTCCAAATTAATGACCTTGGTTGATCTTTTGACGAATCAATACTGATTTTAAAACAACAATTTCAAACATTTACTGAAAATAACAAGTATCAAGTTAATGAACTTGTTTTTGACTTTTCAAACAATTCAAACTTCTACAAAGATAAGCTCTCCTCATTCTTCAGTTCAGAATCTCCTGCATCTGCTTCAAACATCTAAGAATCCAACAATCAACTCTCCACTTTGGTTTGTCAGAAAATAAAGCAGAAATAAAATCTTTTTGGATTTTATCAAAGTGTTCTAAACTAAGAAATGAAATACAGAAAACTTAAATTGCAGAAAGTAAACAAAGTAAACCATTTACAAACATATTTTTGGTGAGCGTGTTAGGGAATCATATCAGCTTTTCAGACAAATGACAAGTACCATTAAGCTACATTTCATACTCAGACTTAAACAATTCACCTCGATTGTCGATATACTGATCCATCTTAAATTCCCACACAAATTTCAATTTACTCAGGATACGATTTAGATGAATTAAGAACTTAGATCATTCATGTGTCCCACCTCTTGAATATACTCCCGTATCCAGAATCCCAATAATCAGTCTTACAGGTGAGTATACTACAATGATATCTGTATATAATTTAGGTATGCGAGGGCCGAGGGATCTCAGATCGATACTTCCGTATACGCAGAGAGATATCAGCTTCGACTTTACGGTGTGTCCCCTTTAGAGGATCTTTTTGCTTACAACAGCAGCATTTATCAATTTTATTGTTTCAGCATGCTGAGGGTTTAATGCTGTGTTTCAAGCATTGAAGCAAGTATTAGCCAGGGACTAGGTCAGAAATACCGTTCAGCAGAAGTCCCGGAATAATACCCCAGATATCATAGAGTATAAAGACCTAGTATATCAGATTAAGAGACCTTTCAAACAAGATTTCAGGGGTTACCTATATATCCAAGTAGTGTTCCCCACGAATTCACAAGTTTGAATTTTAGGTTTATATCCCGAATAAATCTACTAAATGTGTGAAAACCTATCGACACATCATCAGTAAGATTGTTTAACTCTTTTATACTTTTCAAATCTTTAGCATACTGTAATCGTCTAGCTGATGTACTATCATTTTCCCTATATACACAAGCTCTTTTTCAGATTTTATCATGTTTTTGTATTTTTGCATTTTTTACTGTTTTTGTATTTTCTGAAAATATAACTATGTACAAACATCTACTCCCCCTAAATACCAAAACAAGTAAAAAATCGACAAACCATTGCAGATTGTTTCTCGTCTTCATCCGCAACAGTACTCTCATCAACGCCAATTATGCCATCCGACACCGACAGAAGCTTCATACCATTCAGTTTTAACAAATATTTAAACCGATTTTTATCAAAAGCTTTGGTATGTAAATCAGCTTTCTGTTCGTCAGTGTGGATTTTCTCAATTCGTATCAACTTTTTCTCAAAGCAATCACGAATAAAGTGATGACGAATTTCTATGTGTTTAGTTTTAGCGCGATGAACTGGATTCTTTGTTATATTTATAGCGGCCTCATTATCAACAAAAAGAGGTGTGTTAAGAAACTGCAAACCGTAGTCGCGCATCTGTTGCTGTATCCACAAGATCTGAGAGCAGCAACTGCTAGCAGAAACATACTCCGCTTCACATGTAGATAACGCCACAGACGTTTGTTTCTTACACTGCCAGGTAACCAATCTAGGACCAAAGAACTGGCATCCTGCAGTTGTTGATTTTGAATTGACTTTGCAGCATCCGAAATCCGAATCGGAATACCCTTCGAGCGTAAAGTCGCCTTTCCTAGGATACCACAACCCCAATGAAGGAGTTCCTTTCAGGTAGCGCAATATCCTCTTCACAATGATCATATGCGATGCTCTCGGGTTAGACTGAAATCTTGATGCGAGGCACGTTGGGTACATGATATCAGGACGTGAAGCAGTTAGGTACATTAAAGAACCTATCATGGATCGGTAAAACGTTTCATCAGCCCTGTCTCCGGTGAGATCTGGGTGAATCCCATGATTTGTTGCAAGTGGGGTAGCAGCTGGAGTAGAACTTGACATTCCAAATTTCTCTAGAATATCATGAACATACTTTGACTGATGAATGAAAATTCCCTCAGGAAGTTGTTCAACTTGTAAACCCAGAAAGAATTTCATCTCCCCCATTGATGACATTTCAAACTTCTGCTTCATCACTGATTCAAAATCTTTGCATAGATTTTCATTTGTTGACCCAAAGATTATATCGTCCACATAAATCTGAACTATCAGAAGATGACCATCGACCTCTTTAGTGAAGAGAGTGGCATCCACTTTTCCACGAATGAACTTGTTGGCTAGTAGGTGTTGAGACAAAGTCTCGTACCAGGCTCTCGGGGCCTGGTGTAAACCATACAGCGCTTTGTCCAATAAGTAGACCTTGTTTTTGTGGATTGGATCAATAATGCCCGGCGGCTGACCGACATAAACCTCCTCTTTAACCTTCCCATAGAGAAACGCCGATTTAACATCCAACTAATAAACTTTGAAGTTCTTCCAAGACGCAAATGCTAGGAAAATTCTGATTGCCTCTAGTCGTGTTACAGGAGCATAGACTTCGGTAAAAATCAATTCCCTCCTGTTGACTAAAACCCTGAACAACGAGTCGAGCTTTGTTCCTTACAACAACTCCTCTATCGTCCCTCTTACACTTAAACACCCACTTAGTGTTAATCTTTCTCTGACCATCCGGCAAATCAACTAACTTCCACACTCCCAATTTCTCAAATTGACTAAGTTCCTCCTGCATTGCATTGACCCAAGAGTCTTCAGTAAGCGCCTCTTTGTAAGTTCTTGGTTCAACCTGCGAGATAAAACAACTCAATGAGAATTCAGTTTGCAAAGGAGCAACTTTTATATAAAAACATGTAAGCCCTTTATCAATCTGATTTCGAGTGCGAACTCCAGCTTGCAATTCTCCTATGATCAACTCCTCTGGATGATATGAAAAAGTTCGCGGCATCACTTCACTTTGAACATCTACATTTCCCTCCAGATTAGTAACATTCTGCTCTGCATCTTGTTCACCAACTTGGTTTGTTTGACCTTAAATCTGAATTTGCTCCCCCTCAGAATCTGAATCTGAATCACCATGATCAAATACTGGCATATTTTCAGCTTCTAGATTATCATTCTGAGCCGACTGATTATCTTGAGCAACTTTATTCTGTTGGACATCATCATGTTCACCAGCATTACTTGGACCTGCTTCATCATCATTTGAAGTTTCCCTTGGTCTCCTCGAATACTTAGCTGGGAACCTTAACTGTGACTCATATTCACGCAAAATATCCAACTCATCAAAGAAATCTTCATCATCCTCTGATTCTTTTCTCATGTCAAACGAATCCCAAAGTTTGTCGTAATGATAACGCCATGAATCACCAGGATTCTGCGGCGGCATAGTATAACCTTGACATTCAACATTTACAGCTTCAATAATCTGCTTCTCACTTGGAACGAAGACACGTCGCAACGGATTTGCATAACCAACAAATATTCCCTCAATGCACTTCGGACCAAATTTTCCAAAAGGTTCTATAACCGTACAGGGTGACCCGAACGGTTCTAGATACTTCAAATTCGGTTTGCGGTTATTGATTAGCTCAAAGCATGTTTTGTTGAACTTCTTGACAGTGAGAACCCTGTTGAGTGTATAGCATGCGGCGGAAACAGCTTCAGCCCAAAAATTAATCGGTAACTTTGAATCTGCGAGCATAGTTCTAGCCGTCTCGATTAGTGTCCGGTTTTTGCGTTCTGCAACTCCATTCTGCTGTGGAGTGTACGGAGCACTAAACTCATGCAAAATACCTCTTTCATCACAAAATTCTTCCATCTTGCTGTTCTTGAATTCAGTACCATTATCACTACGAATTCTCTTGATACGCCTTTGGTACAAATTCTCAATCTTTCTGAACAGCCCCATCAAACTGTCAAATGTTTCATCTTTCGTCTTCAAGAAAGAAACCCACGAAAATCTGGAAAAATCATCAGTAACGACCAAATAATAGTAATCTCCTGTAATACTTTTGACATTCACAGGACCAAACAAATCCATGTGAAGTCTTTCCAGCGGTCTCGAAACTGAATTGACTTGCTTTGTAGGGTGTGACTTTTTCTTTTGCTTGCCTTTGATGCAGCTAATGCACTCCCCTTCCAGATGAAAACCTTTGATATTAACTCCCAATACCAAATCATTGTGCACCAAGTGATTCATCTTCCTTAGGTGAATATGCCCCATCTTGCGGTGCCACAATCTTGATTCTTTCTCAGTTGCTCTAGACATAAAACAATGTGCTTGACCAGTAGTTGTAGTTGCTACAGACATATCTAACACATATAAATCATTCACTCTAGGTGCCCGCATTAGAATCCATTCTTCAGGGATAACAAAACCAGGTTTCAAAATCAAACATTCTTTATCAGTGAAGTGAGTAGTATACTGATTGTCACAAATCTGCGAGATACTAAGCAGATTGTTCTCCAGCTCAGTGATGTAGTTAACTCTTTCAAACGTCACAATTCCATTGGATAACGTTCCTTCACCAACAATTCTACCACCTTCATGACCTGCAAATCCTACGTAACCACCATTGATATTCTTCACATCATACAGTAATGCAGTTTTTCCTGTCATATGTCTAGATGCGCCACTATCCATGATCCATCTTGAAATGGCTCTTGGAAGATCCTGCACATACCACAAGTTGATTTTAAAACACTTCAATAAAGATGTCGATTCATGCTTCGCGAACCAGGAAGTTCCGGCTATTCAAACTGCTTATTCAAACATGGTGTCCACCCAGGCCTCATCAGCCTTAGGTGTAACCTTGACTCTAGCAATTTGAATTTTGAAATTTTCAGCCTTCAAAGGTGGAAAATTTGCATCATAATCAACCGAAATTGATTCTTCAGCCTTTTTCACTTCAGAAGTTGAAATTTTCATTTCAGTTTTTGGTTTCCAAACTTGTTGAGATAATGCAACCCTCTTGTAAAATTTGTCATTTTTAGTTACCACTTTCTTTACGGGTTCATTTTTCATTTTGATGTTGTCATTTTTCACATTCTTTTTCTCAACAACGATTGGTGTTTTACCCTTCACATCAACTTTCTTTTGTTGAATCTTCACATTTTCAGTCTTAGACTTGAAGTTGATGCAATTTCTTGCAACGTGACCAACTTTGTTACATCTAAAACATGTACGAGTATCAACAACTCGACTTGTGCCTTCAGACTGATAATGTGAAGCTCTTTTCTCAAAGAACTCTTCATTTGATTTTGAAAAAAATTTCATTTTCCTCATCCGAAAGTGAACTTGAACTGTTCACAAACACCTTCTTTTCAGCAAACCTTTTGTTTTGAAACCTTCTTTGATGATGACTCTTACCATCCCTATAACCACCCGACCAATTGTTTCGATTGTTATTATAAAACCTTGGTGGAACAACAGGCTTTTTGTAGTAAGCTTTGTCTTTCTAAAAATTCATTTGCCTTTTTGTTTGTTTCAAACTGTTCATTTCTGACAATTCAACTTCAACCAACTTGAAAACATTTGTCAACTTTTTCACATTTACATTCTCAATTGGAAACTCAGAATCCGAATACAACTTATCAGATCCAGCCATCTTGTACATCACAAGACCCGGTTCATCACTTAAGTTGTTTTTGGACTTTGGTTTCTTAATGTACTTGTCCAAGAAACATCCATCTTCTTCAGTAGTGTCACTATCCATTTTTAGCACATTTTCAACAACACCTTTTACAATATCATTTTGGACACTATCGTCATTAGAAGATGTGAACGTGACATCAATGTTCTCCGGAAGTTTAACTTCACTTTCTTCTCCAATTTCAACCAAACCAGATTGCTTTTTCGTGTAATTATCAAGAACAGGTGGTGGAACTTGATGAAACCCCACCCCAGTTCCATCACAATACACATCTTCGCCCGCTTTGTCTTTCCTGATGGGTTTGGGAATAATGTGTTGCAAAACAAAGCTTGCGGAGCTGTAACTGTTAAGCTTCAACTGGATTCGCTCGTTTTTTATTACAGCCTCTTGAACTTTAAGTTTCAATTTAGCGATTTCATCCAGTTGTTGATTGATTGATTCTTCTTTGACTCTAAGCACTGCTCTTAGATGTTCATTTTCTTTAAAAGTTTTACCATTTCGATCATCACAATCTTTCAATGTGCTTTTTAGTTTTTCAAATTTTTCAGAAATCTGACGGTTTTCAAGAATCAACTTTTCATTTTCTTGTTTAATTTTGTCATGATCAATTTTATCATTTTCAATTTGTTTAGTTAATTCTCTTATCCGTTCAGTTGAAGCTTTAACTGTTTTGTCACGATCAAGAATCTGATTCTCAACGCTTCTGACCTTAGATGTCAGATCATCAACTTTCTTCCCGTTGAGATACGTGACTGTGCTACAAAATTTGCACTCTTTGTTGCAATTTTTGCAATCAGCATTTCCATCGATTTTCTTACCTGACACATTTGTTGACACATCCGAACTGACCTGGCTTTTTTACTCAGACACGGAGTTAGAGTCTACCTCAAGTGCCTTAGGAGCTAGCACTTTGTCAGCCATTCTTCCAAGATTTTCAACAGTCAACTCCTGCGTTGTGTCAATAACTCCAGTATCAATCTTCTTTGCTTTCTCGATCTCTTCTTTCTCCTTTCTCTCTTTCTCTTTCTCTTCTTCAATCATTTTCGAAGTTGGAGTTCCCCACCATTTGTGTTGCCAGTACTCATCATCTTCTTTGTATTGCTGGATTATGGCTTCGATATCAAGTGTACTATCATCAATTGCAATATTTCCATACTCATCAAGATAGCACTCTCTATCTGGATCCCATCTATTGGCTCTTCTTGCTTCCAGAAAGATACGAGATATTCTAATGATTTTGTTTTCAGCTATCATTTTTCTGTAACTATACTTTTGCTCTTCAGTTCGATCGTCTTTCCACGGAATAGGATCGTCATTTTTCGCCATGAATGCGTAACCAACCGCATCTTCTTCCTGTAGAACCTCTTGACTCCAATCATAGCCCTCATCATCGTAAATCACCGCAAGAGCTCTAGATTTATCTTTGTTGTCTTCAACCTGCTTCAATCTAGGTGGCTCGTATTTATTCTGGTGATAAATTGCCTTCTTGTAGTAATCATCTCTGAAAGGATTCTCCGACTCATCAGCATAAGCATTTCTGCATTCTCGTTTGAAATGACCCTTCTGCTTACACTTGAAGCAAGTCACCTTCGATTTATCGAACCCCAGCTTAGTAGAAGCTCCTCCAATTGTTTTCCTTCCGGTAATTTCCATGAAACGTTGTGCTCGACGAACAGCACTTGCCATAGCCCAACGAATATCGATCAGTTCCATTTCCTCCGGATCAATCTGATCGTAATCTTCTTTCATCAGATTTGTGTTGCCTATCTTCCCAGCTACCAACCCTTCATATGATTCCAACACCGATGCTAGAAAAATCATCTGCTGCTTAGCCGACTCTTCATCAAAATTCTGAGCATTCTTCAAATCTATCGCGATGTTGCATTGAAAATGATTCTTTGCATCAGAATGACTTCCAGAAGATGAAGATCCACTGTGATAACCACTGTGACTTCCACTGCTTTGACCACTTTGACTTTCTTTGCCAGCTGTCGAAACATTTTCAGCAGAAAACACAGTTTTTGGAGAAGTTGCTTTTGGCATCATGCTCTTTGGATAATACAAATCCAAATTCTGCTGGTGAGATGAGTGATTGACTTTGTACGTCTTCTTCAACTCCAACTCATGACTTTCGAGTTTCTCAATCAGCAAATCTAATGTCAACTTTTCTGGTTCTTTGATGGTATTCTTCAGCATGAGTGCATAATATCTCCAATCCATCTCGTCAGGCAACGAATCGAACAATTTGTCGATAAGATCTTCTTCAGGAATGTCGATATCATGTCTTACTAATTCCAGCTTCAGATGACCGAACCTTTCTATCATTTTACACACTGACTCATTCTTAAGACAACCAAACAAATCAAACTCTTTCCTAAGAAGTTTCTTTTTGTTTTTCTTAATTTCTTGACTACCTATACATTTCTTTTCTAACTTTGCCCAAAGATCTTTTGCATTTGAATAATCGATCAATGAAATTATGTCTTCTCGGACGGATTGAAATGACAACGCCACACACTTTTGCTCAGCTACAAACGAATCAATCTCCTCAGCTGTTCTTAACGTCTCACCATTTTTATTTCCATTGGCATAACCGTTTTTCAAACTCTTCCAGCTAGGAAATGCGAATGCCATCAACCAGTCTTCAAATTTTCTGGACCAACGACTGTACTCCTCGATAGCCGTAAGCTTTGGGGGTTTATTGAACGTTCCGAATGCGCTTTCAGATTCCCAAGCTTCCTTCTTCTTTTCTTTCGGAGTATTTTCATTCTCATTATTTGATGAAGTATCAATGTTTCCGGAATCTCCAGCGAACGCGTACATGTCGCTAAATGGGTTCATGAAAAGATCATCCATCATGAATGTACCTGCAAGATTATCAAACACTTAGAAAAATTTTTCGAAGTTTTGTCAAATACTGACACTGAAGCGAAATCAATCAGATTGACTGATGAGCGAAATCACTTAAAGTGACACAAAAGCGAAATCAAGTACAATGTTCACTCGAGCGAAATCACAATGTTCACTTGAGCGAAATAGCAGATTGTTCTTATAAGCGAAATCAGAATGTCCCTTGGAGCTAAATTAACATGTTCGTATGAGCGAAATTAACTACTTGTCCGGATGAGCGAAATCAGCAGTTAATGTTCGTTAAAGCGAAATCAAATGATGATGTCCGTAAAAGCGGAATCAACTGTTAACCAATTTTCACCATGTTTTAATCCGAATTACAATCTGATATTTTCAAGGGTTGTACTACTCTTAATTCCGATCACAATGATATGATTATCGTTCAATTTCGACCGCAAAATCGTTCCAGATCTGAAAATGAAGTTTATGTTCGTGAACCGATTGATATTTTGATAAAATTGAATGAGTTTTACTTTGTTTTAAAGGCTGATACTTTTACGGATTGTTTAACAACTAGTTTCGCTCAATATACTTGACTTTCAACTCATTTTGTCCGATGAAACTTGTTGAATCCGAAAAATAAAAGAGAAATATGAGTATAAATGAGATAATAGTGTCGAATCAGCTGATGTAGTATGAACTCCTCGTCCTGAAGCTCTGATACCACTTGTTGGACCGTGTCGTGACCCTAAACGATCAGTTGAGCAAGTTCATCATCACGTATAAAGGCGGAATCAGTATACGCAACGTTACAACAGCTTTCCTATTCAATTCCTTCACTTTATTAGCTTTCTGATTCAATTT
This sequence comes from Helianthus tuberosus, assembly GCA_030545235.1. Lineage (NCBI taxonomy): Eukaryota > Viridiplantae > Streptophyta > Magnoliopsida > Asterales > Asteraceae > Helianthus > Helianthus tuberosus. The sequence continues at coordinate 4,161,203 of CM060417.1, forward strand.
TGACAGAGTTCGGTTACAATGCTAATGATCAGGTCTCTCTCTAATGTTCACACACATGAGGTATTTATAGATAGGTTGATTTCGCTTATGTGTCAGTGACACTGAAGCGAAATCACCTTATGTACATTGAAGCGAAATCACTCAATGACCTTTGAAGCGAAATCAACTAACAACATGTACATTAAAGCGAAATTAACCCTAAAAACCCTAATCTTGACTTTTAAAATCCAATCTTGACTTTCTTGATTTAAGACTTTATGAAGATGCAGTCAACAGACATTCTGTGCATCAACACATCACTATCGCTTTCAAAGACTTGTCTCTTTTCGCTTGCACATCGAAATGCTACTTCATCATGCTCAGTAGTATATGCACAACTAGAACTCCCTGCTTCAAATTGAGCACCACCACTAGAACTGCCTGGCTGTGAGGGGTGGCTTCAAAATCGAAGTTGAAATCATACAAATCTGTGTCTTCTAGGTTTGTTCTCTTCGATGCATCAATTGTTGGTGGATCAGGTTGAGGATTAACTGTAGGAGTAGACTCAGAGGCAGTCGAGGGCCTAGAAAGAGTGTTGTCTGGTGCAGTGTCGGTTCTTTGTTTCTTTGGAGCTGATTCTTCAGTAATATCAGCTGTTTCTTGAATATCAGCAGTGTAGATGGATGGAGAGTCTCCATCGCCACCCTGTAAACTTCGAATCAAAGCTGCAAGATTATCATAGGTCATCAGCACTGCCTGTCGAACAACATCTTCTTCCTTATCATACATTACTATCTCTATCTCGCTTCCAGAATCTGTTTCTTCACTCGAGTCTGTTTCGGATTCAGAATCAACTAAAAGAACTTCATCTTCATCATCAGCCGCCTGTTGTACTTGCTGCATGAGCTGTACATCATGCTCTTCCGCTATTTGTGCATTGATTTGAGGCGGAACTGGAGCAACATGAATGACTGGAGGAGCTGGTGCGACATGAGCTCCTTGCACAACGTCAGCAAACCTCCTTTGCTTCTCAAGTGGAAACCTCGCCTCAAAATTATGATGCTTGGCTCTTTTGTTTCTACATGCATTCTCAAAGCATTCTGGCCCCATTGGCTTTAAATTGATGTAGTTCGGCCCCTTGACTAACGTTGGGATCGTTCATCGAGAATCATCTGGATGAACCTTGGGTATAGCCTGAAAATCTTCTTCTTTGGATCATCCAACATTTTCTTCATGTTATCAAAGATGAAGGTCGAAAAGTTGTAATCCCATTCATTCACTAACGCCATGATAGCAGAAGTTTGCGTTTTATTTAGCTGATCCCATCCTCCCTTGTTTTCAGCAATACATTGAAGGAAAAAGTGAACTAAAAGCCTCCAAGATGGTGGGAATAGTTTCTTCAGGACAGTTGGATAACCTCCTTCATAGCTCATCCTTCTTAGTGCAGCTTGAACTCTAGCTTGATCGTACAACGTTGGATGATGTGGTTGATCTCCCAATCTTAATACTTCTCGAATCACTACTTCAGACACAATAATCTTTGTCTTTTGTACTGTAGCTTCAATAGATCCTGCTCCTTGCCTGTTTATCTTCGCGGTGTCCCAAAACGTGTTAATGCAGTTGCTGCATATGACAGGATTTGCTCTTAAAGCGTGCGTGAGAGGACAGTTGTTCAGACCCCTGATTAAGGATCCAAATAACTCCACTTGATCTGCCGGAGGATCTGACAAGAATCCTGCTTGATTATGAAATTCATTGACTTCCAATTGCCATTGATTCCCTTCTTGTAACATTGCACCGACCATTTTCCGCACTAAAATGTCGTCGTTAGATCATTTTTAATATGAAAGTTAACATGTATTCGAGTTAACGACGAGTTAATAAAATCAACACGTTGAAAACTTAAACACAAGCAACTCGTTACAAAAGCAGTTCAAAAAGCAGTCCAAAGGTCCATTTGAAAAGGTTTATCAAGGATCAGGTCAAAGGTCAGGTCAGAAATGGTTAAGGTCCGGAGTGATGGCGTTCATTTCGGATGAACATCTTCTTCCGGAATGACATTCCGTTTGAAATCATCCGTAACGAACATCTCCCGATCCGGAATCATCCATGATCTGGAATCATCCGTGATGATGATCTCCCAGTCCGAAATCATCCGGAATCATCCGTAATGTTGCTTTGTGATCCGGAATGGTGTACCTTCAGTCCGAAATATATCCAAAATCGTCCGAAATGAGAGAAGTTGAGAGAGAATCTTTAGTCCGAAATGATACGAAATGTGTTTCGGACCTTTGTCCTTTTCACATTAAATACTTCCGAAATGGGCTTATGGGTCAGTCCCATTTCGGATGCTTGGTCCAGAATGATGGGCTTGTTCAGGATTGACTAAGTCAATTCCTGATGGGTCCGATCCGGAACAGTGGGCCATCCAGATCCAATTTTTATTATTATTTTAATCACCTTTTCAAGATAGCAAAATACCCCCTTCATAATCAACGAAACAACCCACTAAGCACCATTAAAATATATTTAAAAAATAAAAACTAAAAATAAAATAATAATATGCACAAGGTACTAACATAGGGGTGATATTGGGAAGACTGTCACGGGATCATATCGTTCTCGAACTGATTAAGGGACACTTTTCAGCCCTTCGTTTAGGGGTGTTCAGAATTCGTTTCGAATTCGAAAAATTCGAAATTCAATTAAATTCGATTCGATTATCAAGAATTCGTTTCGATTCGAGTCAAGTAAATCGAATACGAATTTATAATTTCAAATTCGATTCGATTCGAAATTCGAATAAAAATTATACATTGTTATTTATTATTTTTATATATAATACATATATAACTTTTATATGGAAATATTATAAATTATTTTTAAAATTTATTCCAAGTATTAAAATTACCCAATATCAAACCTACTATATGACCCATAACTAAAACCTAAGTAACAAATCTATCAATAGATTTCTAACACTAAAAATATTAACTTCTAATGTGGAGTGTCTATTACCGACTTCTCGTTTTAAGTGTTTTATGGTACTTTAGTTGAAACTTTTTAATTTGATATCGTGCTTTATGACTGCTTTAAAATTGATGTTTCATTTTGATAGGTTTCTACATGTTTTAAAAGAATCCGAATTTATTCGAATTCGATTTTTTAATCGAATACGAATCGAATACGAATTGGATTTTTTATTCGAATACGAATTTGAATCGAATCGGGTAGGTTTTAATCGAATTCGAATTCAAGTAAAAATAAAAAATATTCGAATAATTTGAAAATTCGATATTCGATTCGATGAACACCCCTACCTTTGTTTACTTGGGCCGGTCCATGCAATTGTTGATATGTTTGTCCTCTTAAATCCACCGATCAAACTTCAACTTTTAGCTTTGCGATACGCTTTTGGTAGAATTATACTGAAACATCTGTGTGTCCCATTCCAAGGCATACCCCAGCGATCAAGGTAAGCACAATAGTTCATCATAGCAGGTGAGTATACTGAGATCATCCTTTTTATTCTTCAACGCCAGACTTCCTGGTGAACAGGTCACTACTTCCATACAGCAGAGAGACCAAAGAAGATCTAATGAGGGCGAGACAGATACCTTAAACGGTACGAATTTGGCTTTAATAGCTCACGAAATTCTCTATTTTTGTGAGATTTCTTCCGTTTTCAGGTTTTGGCCCTTTTTGTGGCTCTTTTAGCAAAATATCCTGACTGTGCCCAGGTCTGCATATAGTCTGGATGCAACAGAGGGACAGCCCTGATATCCCAGATGATTTATCAGTATAAAGACCCGAAACCTCAGATGTTGGCTATCTATTAACGCAGGATTTAAGACCATGAAATCATACACCGTTGGTCTGTTACCCACGAGATGTTCAGTCCATTATATTTGTATCTTTTTTGCTTCTTTTTGCTTTTTGAGTGGTAGACCTATCAACACATCGCAGTGTAGCCTAGCCTGTTTAACATTGAAACCTTACGTGTGTCAATCAAGTTCTTTAACACGAAAATTTATTTCATTTCCCAGCAACTTTTTCTCCCCCTAAATTTGTGCAAAAGTAGAATACTTTATGCCCAAATTTACCAGATGAGACACATAAAAACCCCTTTGTTTGTTATATACACTAAAGGTTTTTTTTTTTTGCTCAGTCGGTGAAATGAATCATTTTCAAGAGGTCTACAAGCACATTGAACCTAGAGATGCTGACAAGTTTTGTAAAGAGATCCGCTGTGTTAGCATCAGTATGGATCTGTTCAAGTTTGATAAGACCTCTGTCAAAGCAATCTCTTATGAAGTGAATTTTGATGTCAATGTACTTGGTTTTGGAGTGAAAGACAGGGTTTTTAGTGATCTGTATAGCGACATCGTTATCACAATAAATGGTTGTATCAAGATAGGTCAAACCGTAATCCTCCAGCTAATGTTGCATCCAAAGAACCTAGGAGCAGCAAGCAGATGCTGCTACATACTCTGCTTCCGCTTTGGAGAGAGACATTGTCTGCTGCTTCTTGCACTGCCAAGAGATGAGTCTATCTCCCAAGAACTGGCATCCAGCTGATGTGGACTTCCTATCCCTGTCTGTTCCTCCAAAGTTTCTATCTAAAAAGGCAAGAAGATCAAAGTTCGAATCTCTGGGATACCAGAGTCCGAGTTTAGGAGCTCCCTTCAAATATCTGAAAATTCTCTTAACAACAGTTAGATAAGAGAGTTTAGGGTTAGCATGATAACGAGCACACTGAAAAACGGCGTACAGAATGTCTGGCCGACTCGCAGTCAGATACATTAGTGAGCCAATCATGGAGCGATACAACGTTTGATTAACAGGATTTCCCTCCGGATCCTCAGTCAACAACGGCCGTTCTGCAATTGGGGAGTCTATCGGCTTTGAATCAGTCATGCTGAATTTTGCAAGAACGTCATTTACATATTTACTTTGGTGAATCAAGATTCCTTGATTATTTTGACGAACTTGCAGGCCCAAAAACATTGTCATTTCTCCTAATGAACTCATCTTCAAACTCTTTGCAAAGTGCCTCATTAGTTGATCCGAAGATGATGTCGTCAACATATATTTGAACGAGGATGATGTCCTTGTCAACGCGTTTGATGAACAATGTCTGATCGATCATCCCTCGAGTGTACCCATGAGCGAGCAAATGTTCTGTTAGGGTAGCATACCATGCACGAGGTGCTTGGTGCAAACCATACAGAGCCGTGTCCAGCTTGTAGGCATATCCTTCTTTCTCTTGATCAATGAAGCCTGACGGTTGAGCAACATTGTGATACCCCAGGAAAACTAGGAAACCACGCAACCTAACTAGCTTCCTCAGTAACTACGTGCTAAATTTCGGGATGAAATTTTTTTCAACTCGGGGATGATGTGACAACTCGTATTTTAGAACCTATCTTTGTGTTTGATTTAACTTGTATGAACTCTATGTTACTGACTGATATGTTTGTTTTAATGAATGATTATAAGTTGTATGCTACGTGTTATGTGTGATTGTATTACAAGCACGAATAATTAATAACTCTCAATTGCACAAGACTATCTATTCGTACAAGCCTTTGGGCTTTTGTCCCACACTACTCTCGGCCCACACTCTTTGTACTCGAAACCCAAGGGCAGCATATGAAGGGTTCGGCCCACTCCTCTATTTAAACCCACACATAACCCTATGAGGTTTTGCTTCCTCATTGTTTGCAAAACACACAACACACAAACCCTAAATCTCTCTCCCTCTCCTTCAAAGACCGACGGCAGCCCTCTTCCTCATTCGAAGTCTTCTTCGTTCCAAACATCCAATCTGGTTAGTGTTTCACTATTGTTTGCATAGTACAAGATGTTCCGATTGCTATGATTTCATGTTAATTGATATTGTGATTGTTATGATCTCGTGAAATAGTTAGGGTTCTTGCTAATAGAATCATCGATGTTATGTGTTCATGAGATTTGGTACAAATGACTAGCTAGAATGTTAACTTGATTATTAATGAAACAAGGTGTGGTAATATGCTAATCGGTTCACATACATATATATTGAACCGTGCATAGGTTAATCGGCTGTGATATGTTTAGATTAGGATGATTAGTATGATTGGGTGTGTATTGTTGCATGATTTGATGATGATGATGATGAGTTGTTATGATTAGATAAATTGTTAGGGTTCATGTGAATTAAAGGGTAATTGCTTGATTTAATCGAATTAAGTCAAAGTTGGAAACTGTTGGTATTGTTTTGATGGAATGGATAGAAATTGGAAACTGTTTGATGATAATAACTAAATTGCATAAATTATGGAAATTACAACTAATCGCACAAGGCTAGTCACACAAGTCAGTCGTACAAGATATGTTAGGGTACAACTGGTTAGGCACACTATATAACCCCTTTAAGCTCAGTCGCACAACATCTTGTGAATCGCACAAGGTTGTGCTGATCGCACAAGATGTTGCGCCACATATATGTTTAAGCTGTTGGGCCGAACATCCCAAAACTCAATCGCACAAGCTGTTCCGGATCGCACAAGTGTAACTGGACCACACAAGTTGATATTCTGATTGTACGTTTGGGCCGTATAGGCTTTGGATTGCATGTTTGGGCCGGGTATGTTTTGAATCGCACAACCCATTGTGAGTCGCACAAGATTGTGCTAGACGCACAAGATTATGCTAGACGCACAATAGGTTGGGCCAAAGGTTTAGTGGGCTTCAATTATTGAATCGCACAAGATGATTGGGCCGTTGAGCTTGTGCGAGCCCAATCATCTGAGTCGCACAAGCTTCGGCCGTATGTGTAATTGACTGTTAACGTGTTATACGTGCTTGCCATGATCATTACGTTTTCGTAACCTTTTAGCTTATGTGTAAACCTATGTGCACTACTTGAACCTAGACCTGACTTGTATGGTAACCATGTTAGGACGTGGTTGACCACTAGCAGCTCGATTGACCTTTTGTTTATCTGCCGAGCTAACCTAAGGTCAGTTCACATTTTCTACAAGGCATGGGATTCCCGGTGGTTGGGAATGGGTAATTGATTGAAAGGAAACCTGCGTATTCACTTTGGTTAGAATACGTACATCCACCCTCTTAATTGAAGGGTGACACCATTGGAACCTGCGTGATCTCCTTATATGGGACACGTACCTCCACCCTCTTAACTGAAGGGTGACAACATTGTTACTAGACCAAAAACTCAATCATTAAGTCCCTCATTTTTATATCGACTTAATCGCCAGGCCAATGGCGAACGAGTCATTAGTGAAATAGCGCTATTAGGTTTGACAAGCCTCGTACCTTGCCACAGAGGACGGGAGTGGACTAATGGATCTGGGCACGTCAATGATGATAAACATTGACTTAGGGCACCCAACTTTCTCAGTCAGTCGTCGATATGGTAACGGGTCTAGTGGGATATTCATGGGGTAGTCCCCACGGCTGGGAGCCAGAGTAAAAGGAAAGGGTTAATCATGTTTTTCAACTATGGGGTAACCCCCACGGCAAGTAAGCCAGCTAAAGGAAACCTATGTTTTTGAAATAACTTAAAACGAACACCCAACTGTGAACTCACTCAACTTTGTTGTTGATTCATTACTATATGCCTTGCAGGTCGTTAGGTGCTTAGATGGAGCTTGCACAGGAGGTCGAGGTCGTTGTGGGACATGGACTGTTTGTTTCCATGTTAAACTTTATGAACTTATGTTGGATCTGAGTTTGTTTCTGATTGTATTTTCGTTTGAAATTAAGATGGAAATGAAAGAGTTGTGCAGCGGAATTAAGATGAAAACAAACTTTGCATACAATCAAACGAGAGTAATACTTTGATCAAACATCTTTACACAAAGAATCGAAAGATTGAATTTGTTTCAACAACGATTACAATGATTGATGAATGAATGCAAACTCCCCCTCAGCCAGAGCTCAGTAGTTTGTTCGTGTAAAGAAGACGATGTTGCAAAAGAGCTGATAGAACAATACAAAGTACTGAACTATTTATAGGCACTTGCAAACCACTGAGCATCTTAGCTGACGTCACCATGAAAGTGACATCTAACCTCCTAACAAATTCTAACCTCTGATCTATACAAACACTGATGTACTAACTACTGCTATTACATTTCTTTACATAAAAGACACTTAAACAGCTGCTGCATCCTTCCACTGCTGTGACCCCAGCAGTGCTTGTCCGGATCAGCAGTACTTGACTCAAGGCAGTAGATTGAGTCAGCAGAGCTTTGTTCTTCCATCAGTCTTTGACATTGGGCAGTAAATGCAAGGCAGCAGTTGTAGGTCAGCACTTAGTAAGATCAGCAGATATGAGGTCAGCAGATATGAAACCACTTTCAAGGGGAGAGATTTGTATGAACCAACTGTAATTGTCTGCTTATTCTGGATCCACTACTCTGATCCAGTTTTGGCTTTAATTATCTGTTCATCTGATAGGGTTCAATCCCAACAATCTCCCCCTGGAACAGATAATGCCAAAACTCTTCATTATTTGTGGAAGACTTTATTGCCTCATCAACAGTTCCCTTATCCGACCTTTAAATTGTAATTCGAAGTCTAGGGCATCTGTATCTTCATCATCCCTGTTAAGTGGAAGATCAAGGAGATCCTGCAAATCTTCAAGACTCAGGCCAAGAGCTTGTTCCCTTGATATTTTCTCCACTTCTCCACCAGACCTGAGCAAAGTCAATACGCATGTCTGTTTGTCAGTTTCCCACTTTTGTATTTTTGAGCCTGGTGGGTTTCTTGGGAGATGTTTATTTGCAGAAGTATTTGGTGAGGCTGGCCTATTCATAGCTGGCTGAGCAACACTTGCAGATTGTTCTAATTCAAGATCTTCTTTTATCATTACTTTCATGCCTGCTTTTACAATGGCATCTCCAGCTAATAGATCTTGAATTGTTTCCATACTCAACTGGTTTTTGCTCCTTCTTTTGTAGATGGCAGCACCAGCTGGAGCAGTGGTTCTTTTAGCTTGCAGCTTTGGTGGTCTTTTTGAGACCTCTGCTTTGGAATAGTCAGGCTTTTGTGGAACTCTTGGATCTTTCTTCCTAAGTTCCTCTAAGCTTTTATAGGTTGCCCTGACTCTATCTTCTCCCCACTTTGTCACAGAGGTCTTTGACCCATAATCAGCTGTAATCAGCTCCTCTTTCATTCTCCTCAACTCTAACATCTTCTCAGCTTCAAATTGTTTAAACTTTTCAGGAGGAGTCTGCTTGACCTTATTTTTGATCATGTCTTGAATCCTGCCTGCTTCTTTTTCAAGCTCAGGAATGGTCCAGTTCTTGTACATGTGTTTCTCCCCCTTGTATTTCTTGTAGGCCATGATGTTCTCAATGTAGTCTTTCCTCAAGGACTCATCTGCCCTTTCTGAAATTTGCTGACATACATTTTTAGCAAAACGCTCCATAGCATTGACCTGTGAGAGTAAAAACTGATAGTTTTGTTGAAATTCTCTATCAGATTTCTCTTTTCTGTTTTTGATTGCAGTATCCTCTGCTTGTTTAGCCTTGAGTTTCAAGTATTCTTCAATATTGTTGGGCCTGGGATATCCTGCAATTGATGGCAAACTTCTTTTGGCTGGGTCATCCTCATAATAAAAGGATTTTATTTCTTCTCTAACTGCAATGAGTTCTAGAGGAAATGAGACACCAGCAGGAGGTAGTGGTTTTAAAATTTGAGCTGAAGAGAGAGGTATGGGTTTTGGAATAGTGACAAGTGATAGGGAATTTGAAGATGTTGGTGGTGGTGAAGGTGAATCATCATCTGATATATAAATCCTTCTCCTTTTTGTTTTAGAAGAAGCAGATGATGTTTTGGGTGGATCAGTGGTGGTAGATTGTATGGCAGTGGTTTGTGATTGATTAACAGTTGTTGAAACAACTGGTGTTTCAACCACTGTTGTCATTACAACAGATGTTATAACATCTGTTGTCTTCTGCTTTTTGTCAGCAGGTGAAAGTGGTGGTGAAATGGTTTTTGATGGTGACAGTGGTGGTAAAATGGTGGTTGTGGTGTGTGTTGAAGTGGTGTGTGTTGAAGAGAGAACAGATGTTGAAACCACTGAGGTACCAGCAGTAGTTGATACAGCAGGAGTTACAACAGCTGTTTGGATGGAGGTTTGATGCTGATGGCTTTTGGAAGGTGGTTTTGGAGGCTTTGGAAATCTGGATGAGGTGGACTTGGGCTTCCTTTTTGTCTTAGGGTTTTTAGTATCCTTTGAACCAGAACAACCTTGCTCATACAGCTCCATGAAAGCTCTTTTCTCCTCATTCCACCTTGAAACATCCTTTGCCATTCTATCTCTTTTTACACTTGCTACTCCTTCATCAAGTGCTTCTTGAGTAGCATCAACCTTTTTACTACCATCTGGCACAGGAATTTTTCTGGTCATAGCATCCTTTTCAGGTTCAATGTATAGACCATCATCTATTCCTTTCTTCTTCCACTCCTGAATTTTCTCCCCCTTTTTAGCATTATCGTCTGGGAGTTGATCAATGAAAAGTACTGTTGGAGGAGCAGTGCCAGTGGTGTGCAGGATCTGATTTTTGAGAACCCTAAGATCAGCCTGCGTGTTCTTGAACCTTGACTCCATTGCAATTCTCAGCTGGTGGACATGTTTTTCATGTTGCTGATCTGCTAATTGTGCTTGTTGATGGAGGAAAGGTTGAAACAAATTCCAGAGCTCATTTGTAGCAGATGCCCTTTGTGGAGCAGGTGCTTGAGATGGAACAGCAGTTGATTGTACCTTTTGTATTTGTAACACCTGTTGTAGCATATCTTTGAGTTCTGCAACAGAGTTATCAAGTTTTTCAATACGATCCGTCAATTTCTGGTACTTTAAATCATCACCCAAGTTAATGGGATCATCTGATTTCCCACTAGCAGTGGTTTTATCAGTAGTTGATGTAGGGAGTATACTCCAAATATTAACCACTGATGCCCCTTTGTCTTGGTACTGGGGTCTTCTTCCTTCAACACTTGACAACCTTTTGATGTTTCCAGTAGGATAAATAAATCCACTGGTGGTTGGCAGAGGTGCTATATAAGGAATTGCCTCCAAGGAAGTCTTATTAATGTAACCACTGTCCAAATGTAACCCAGTGGGTGTAACAATTGTAGTGGCTGCTTCACTTGGATTACCACCAAGAGTTACTTGTAACTCAAGGGGTCTAACCTCCTCAGGTTGTGTTGGTGGGTTAGCAAAAATTGATACAGCAGACCCAGTCAGTGGTTGAGGCATATTCTCATTGATAGGTGATTGAGAAGGACTGGTTAATGCCTGGTTCAAATCAATTGCATCCAACAGCAGTTTAGTTGGTGGGGGAATTGTGGATGTGAAGGGTGGTGTAGAAAGTGGATTTGCCCCGGGTATTGAGCGGTGGATGATAGAAACGAGTGTTTCCAGAGCATCATGATGTGGAGACCCTATGTGTACAACCTGTTCTTTTTGTGAAGAAGCAGGAGGAGTTTCGGTTATGGGTTGAGATATTTGTACCAACTGCTGTGAGGAAGTAGCAGCAGTGGTTTCTTGTGACTTTTGTGTTGTCACTGGCAGAAGCTCTAGTATCTCATCCTCCAGAGATGCCTTTTTGATGGTTTTGGGGGGTTTTTGTGTTTTACTTTTTGTTGGCTTTTTGGTGATTTTAGGTGTGGGTTTCAAAACAGTTGTGCTGCTGCTTTGATCACCTTGAGCAGTGGGCTCAGCAGCAGATACCTGAGGAGCAGTTGTAACTGCTAAAATCTGCTCAGGCACCTCTGCTTGTGTTTTGCAAGGTGCTAACATTCTTGAAAAAGTTTCAGTTGTTAAACTGTTTATTTGAGTGGAATCACCTTGGTTTATTACAGCTAAATCATCCTTACTGAATTTCTTTGCAAAATAGTAACTTAAAAACCTTGGAAACAGTAAGAATGATTTTGTTTCAACATTATTAACCAAATCTTTAAAAATTTCCCGAGAATAGTTAAAATTTTCTCCTTGAAGAATTGCATATCCCAGATTTTGAATCTTTAAAGGAATTTCATTGAAAGAAGTGGTTTTGTTTGAAACACATAGTAGGAGGGTATGAAATAAAAATCTGGTTGCAAAAGGAAAATAACCTTTTTTCTAAGGTAATTTTCTTCATCATTGTGGCTTCATACCCTCTCTCAATGAAGTCAGTTTGCAACTCGTTTTTAGTGAAAGAAATTTTACCTTCTTGATCATCGAGTTGAAAGACCTCTGAAATGGATTGTGGCGTGATTTGGACAGCTTTACGCTTTATAGAAGAGTGTATGGTGGTTGCAGTGTCTCCTTGTTTTTCAAGGGTTGCATTCTTCCAAAACTCCCTTTGGGTTTCCAAATAGATTGGTGCATCGACAGTGAACAAAGTTTTGTACTTTGATTTTGCCATGGTGTCAATGATGGAATTGAAAACATTTGTGGTTCCTGGTTTTGTGAGAAGACCCAGGAGATTGTGAGATGGTTTATGTGGAATTTCAGTGGAGATTGCCTTTTGAGAGGCTGTTTTCGAAGATGATTTGGAGGAGGGTTTTGAAGATGACTTTGATTTTGTCATTTTGAAGATGAATGATCGAAGGAATTTGTGAGAGATGAGAAGAAAAACTGCTTTGAGAAGAGAATTTTTAAGAATTCAATTCGACAGTAAAACCCTGTTTTAGTGGTGAGTGGGGGATTTTATAGGGAAGAAAGTGAATGCTGAGGTGACAGCCGTTACAAAAAGTCTGACCAATATGTACTGCCCACGTGACAACCCCTGGTGAAAGTGAAGGACAGTACTTTTGTGAAAGTGACTGATGAAGGCAGTGGTATGAAAGCAGTGGATGATTTTCACTATCAGTGGATAGCATATCAGTGGATAAGACACTGCTTTTGAATAACAGAGTTTATCAAAGGAATGAGAGAGCAGGGGTTGACTTTCAGCAGTGGACAGACTTTTGAAGTAGAGCAGACTTTTGAACAATCAGTGGTTAATGGCATACTTTTAAGGATTTTAATGAAAAATATCATTTTTAGCTATTTTTAAGGATGGAGTTTTGATTTTCTGAAAACATTTTGTTGCTTTTATTCATAGAAAAACAAGATGTTGCTTGTTATTCCATGTTCAGCATCCCAATTCTAGAGACCAAACTTTCAAAAGTGGCTGTATCAAGTGCTTTTGTGAGCACATCTGCCAGCTGATCTTTAGTTGGGACATGATGCAGAGAAATCAAACCTTTTTCATAGCAATCCCTCACAAAGTGATGTCTGATGTCGATGTGTTTGGTAGTTGAATGGGAAACTGGATTTTTGATGATATTTTCTGCTGCCTGGCTATCCAACATGAGTGGTGTCTTTAAGGCAGTGATACCAAAATCCAGTAACTTATTTTGAAGCCACAGGAGTTGGGCTGTACAGCTTGCAGCAGCAATGTATTCAGCTTCAGCAGTGGATGTTGAAACAGCTGCTTGCTTTTTGCTTTGCCATGAAACTAAGCAATCACCTAGAAACTGGCACCCTCCTGATGTGGACTTCCTTGTGGTGTGACATCCAGCAAAGTCACTGTCTGAGAAACCTGAAAGCTTGATGTTCCCATTAGCTGGATACCGGATACCAAGTGTGGGAGCACCTTTTATGTATCTGAAGATCCTTTTTACAGCAATGAGATTTGATTTTCTGGGAGCTGATTGACTTCTTGCACAGACACATGTTGCAAACATGATGTCTGGTCTAGATGCAGTTAGGTACAATAAAGACCCAATCATGCTTCTATAAAGTGTTTGGTCAATCAGCTCATCCTTTTCATCAGACATGACCAGCTTATTTGTTGCCATGGGTGTGCTGCATGGTTTACAATCATTCATATCAAATTTGGTTAAAAGTTCTTTAGCATATTTGCTTTGATGAATGAAAGTTCCATTTTGCAATTGCTGTACTTGGAGACCAACAAAGCATTGCAGCTCACCCATTGCACTCATTTCAAACTCTGCTGTCATGAGTTCTCTAAACTCTTCACACATTGAGTTACATGTGCTTCCAAAAATAATGTCATCCACATAAATCTAGACAATCATTAAATCCTTCCCTCTCCAATTTAAAAACAGTGTTTTATCAATGGTACCTCTTTTGAAACCATTTGAGAGTAGGAAGTTGGAAAGAGTTTCATACCAGACCCTTGGTGCTTGTTTCAAGCCATACAAGGCTTTGTTTAGCCTGTAGACATGATCTGGATAAAATGGATCCTCAAAACCTGGAGGTTGACAAACATACACCTCTTCTTGAATTGTACCATAGAGGAAAGCACTTTTGATATCCATTTGAAACACCTTCATCTTGTGGTTGACAGCAAAGGCCATGAACAGTCTAATTGCTTCTAATCTTGCAAAAGGGGCAAATGTTTCATCATAATCAATCCCCTCTTCCTGTCTGTAACCTTGAACCACAAGCCTGGCTTTATTCTTGACAACAATACCCCTTTCATCAGTTTTGTTCTTAAAGACCCACTTTGTGCCAATGGGACTAACCTCTTCTGGCAGTGGTACAAGCTCCCATACTTGTTGTCTTTTAAACTGTTGGAGCTCCTCTTGCATGGCTTCTACCCAGCTGTTGTCTTTTAGTGCCTCTTGGTACTTGACTGGCTGATGGAGTGATAGAAAACCAGCAAAAAGACAAATGTTTTGGGTTTGGCTTCTTGTGAGCACCCCTTCATTTATGTTGCCAATAATTTGATCAGGTGGATGAGATCGCAAGAAGATTAAATCTCCTTGGTATGGTATGATGGCATTGGTTGGTGAAGGCTGCAAATGTGTATCATCTGAGCTAACCACTGCTGGGGACTTTGATGATCCAGCAGTGGCTTCAAAAGGTGATGGAATAGGAGGTAATGAAGTGGACAACTGCTGACTTTTATCCACTATTTGAGGACTTTTGTTAGCAGTGTTTGAGGATGTGGAAGCAGTGGTTGATGGGCTACTTTGGTCAACAACTGTTGAGGTAGCAGTGGTTGAGCTTTGACAACTGTTTTGAACAGCTGGTGCTTTTCCCTTTGTGGCAGACCTTTGAGGGATGATGATTTCATACCCATAGTCTGGTGTTGTATCCTCTGATGGACCTGCACTGTTAATCTTGACAGCAGTATTTTCAAAAGTAAAATTTTCAAGATCAAACAGATCTGCAGGGTTTGCTGTGATTTTCATTGATGAAAGTTCATTGAACTTAACATTCAAAGTCTCCTCCACTGCCTTGGTCCGTGTATTGAACACTTTGTAGGCCTTGGCAGTGGTTTAGTATCCCAGATGATAACCACAATCAATTTTGGCTGCAAATTTTGAAATGGAATCTTTTAAGTTCAAAATAAAGCATGGGCAGCCAAACACCTTGAAGTAAGAAATCAGTGGTTTAATTTTATACAGAATTTCATAGGCAGTCTTTTTGTGCCTGGTGTTTATTAAAACTCTGTTCTGGACATAGCAAGCAGTGTTTACTGCCTCTGCCCAGAAAGTTAAAGGCAAACCTGAATCTGTAAGCATGGTTCTGGCAGCCTCAATCAGAGTTCTATTCTTCCTTTCCACTACCCCATTCTGCTCTGGTGTTCTAGGGATGCTGTACTGCCTTACAATCCCTTTCTTCACACAGAAGGCATCCAACTCCCTATTTTTGAATTCTGTGCCATTGTCACTCCTGAAGCTTTTCACTGGAATGTCAAATTGCTTTTCAACCTGTGTTACAAAGTCTTGCAAAATGTCTGCAGTCTCATCTTTTGAGTGTAAAAAGAAAGTCCATGTAAACCTAGAAAAGTCATCAACAATAACCAAACAATATCTTTTCTTTTTGAGGCTCATGACTTGAACTGGGCCAAACAAATCCATGTGTAACATTTGCAAGCATTGGGTTGTTTTGGACTCTTCAATGGACTTGAAAGAACTTTTATGCAGTTTTCCTTTTAAACAGGAAATGCAATGTTCAGGGCATGAAAACAATTTTTGTGGTAAGCCTCTCACCAAACCATTTTTTGAAATTTCTGTGATTGTCTTAAGATTTGTGTGCCCCAACCTTCTGTGCCAAAGTTCTGTCTCTTTGTTAGAGGCAGCTGAGAACAGACAGACATCAGCTCTGGGACACTCTTTTGACATGTCAACAACATAAACATTGCCACTTCTTTGAGCAACAAGTTTAGTTTGACCAGTTTTGATTATTGGTTCAATCTTTTTGACCATTTCTGGTCCAACAATCCTACAACAGTCTTTTGTGAAGAATGACCCAAATCCCTTGTCACTCATTTAGGACACACTCAGAAGGTTGAATTTTAGATTATCTATTAGATTGACATTTTCAAATTTTACATTTCCAGATTGTACTGTACCAGACCCCAGAACTTTCCCTTTACTATTATTCCCAAAGGATATATCACCCCCTCTATGGATTTTAAAGTCTTTGAGGAGGGCTTTACATCCTGTCATGTGCCTGGAGCCTCCACTATCTACATACCAAAGACTATCAAAGCATGCAGAAGCTCCCTGCACATGAAGTAAAAAGATTAGTTCATTAAGGTCTCCAAAGCCAACAAGGCTTTGGATGGGGTCTCAACAGTGTCTGGGATGGATGCAGAATGGTGGACAGTGGTTAGGTCAGGGGTTTGAACTGTTTTAGGACAGTGTTTCTCTAACCACTATTGTGGGTCCTGACCAATCATCTGCTGGTAACCAAAAGGATGCCTGTTCACTTTGGGTTTAGAGGGCCTTTTGTAGGCTTCATAAACGTGTGGAATCCTTTGGTAAGACTGTTTTTCTCTGCCTTTTCTGAACTGATTGGCAGGGGGTGCATCAGTAACCTGAACATCTCTTTTGACAGATGTTTGGTTCAGCTGTTTTGTAACAGCTGTTTGAACTGGCACAAACAGTGGTTGTTTCTTGGTGAATTTGACAGATGTTGATGATGATGATGGACTCAAGGATGTTTTAGCAATGTACGCATTCTTTTTCACATCAAAGTTTTTGGGATACACACATGCTTGAGTTTTGTGGTTTGTTTTACCACAGACAATGCAACCTTCAGCTGGAACAATGACACTTGTTCTGTTTAAATCATAAGCTTTTAAGTGGAAACAATCTTTTGTTAGATGATTCATTTTCTCACAGAATTCACAAAACAAGTTATCAATTTTTTCTTTCTTCTTTCTCTTTTCAGACTCCTTTGCAGCAGAGGTTTTAACCACTGCTGGGATGTCCTTGAGAGGTATGACTTTAGCTTTTGGAGCCTTGACACCATCAGTTGATGTAAAGTCCATTGGCTTGAAATTTTCAAGAATGTCACACTCATCAGACCATTTTGGTTTAAACTGGTATTCTTCAAGCTCCTCAAAAGTAGAGGATCCCATTGGTCTGTCAAGTGTGATTTTGTTACCAAGTTTGTCAGTGATTTTCACTTCTTGGCCATTCTTGTTTGTGGGGATGAACTCAGTGGTTTCATCAGTGGTTTGAACAGATTTTTCAAAAGCAGTGTTTTCATCATCATGTTTCCTATAGCCAACCCCAAATTTCACATTGCTTTTTCTCTGTTTTTCAAGCATAACCTCATATCCTCTGCAGGATTCCACCCATCTTTCACAAGTAATCCGGGTGGATTCCAACTCCTTTTTACAAACTTGGTATTTTTCTACCGTAGTTTGAAGTTGGGTTTTGGTTATGCTTTGCTCTTCTTTTAGACAGCTGATCTCTTTTTCCTTTTCAGTCAATTTGTTTTTAAGTTCTTTTAAAGACTTTTCAAATTTAACCTCATCAGTCAAGATTTTATCCCGAAGGTTTTCATTCACCTCTTTAATGTTAGCAAAAGCAATTATGCAATTGTCAGAACACAGTTTTTCAAGAACTTGAGGAGATACCTTGGCAGCTGCCATCATTGCACAATCACATTGATGATCCTCTTCATCAGCAGCTTTCACTTTCTTTTCACCACCCTTTTCTTCTTTCTCTTCTTCTTTGTCCTCTTTGGACCATGGGTCTGTCAATGGTTCAATCAGGGTACCTGAACTTTCTCCCAACAGTAGTTCACCAGCCACAGCAGTAACCACTGCTTCAGTCACCTCTTCCACTGTTTCAAAGCTCTGCTGTTCCTCCTCAGTTTCAACCCCCTCCTGTATTGACTCTAATGCCATCAAACAAAACTCATCATGTGAAGAATCATTAGAAGCATAGAGTGCAAAATTTTCATCACTAAGATCTTCAGGCATACTGCTCCAGTCAACAAACCCTTGAGTGAAAAAACTTTGTTGATCTGGTTGTGCTACTGCTGGAACATTGGTTTGAGGTGCAACAGGTTGCACTTGTACCTGTGGAGCAGGGGTTTGAACATATTGGATTTGAGGAACAGTAGTTTGGACATAGTGTACTGGCACAAGGGCAGCAGCATAGTGAGCAGTATTCACTTGAGCTGCTGGGGTATACTGGGCATAGTGCACAGTGCTTTGGTTTTGAGGTCTAGGATTTGAGCTAGGATGAGTAATTATGGGACCAGTAGTTTGACTCCTACATTCCCTAGCGAAATGTCCCAACCTATTACACTTGTAACACTTAATTTTCGATTTATCCAACCCAACCCTTAGATTCCCATGCAACCCTGGGAATTTTCGCCCTGTTCTTTTGTAAAATTTGCTAGTTCTAACACTTAGCAAGGCCAGTTGGTGCAAGATGTCCATTTCCTCTAAGTCAGTGGGATCGAAATGTTGTAAATCATTGAGTTCAAAGCTTAGATTATCTGACATCTGGTTTTCGTTTGCAGTGAATGCATAACTTGCAGAGTGAGGATCAGGGTTGTTGAAATTTGCACCAGCAGTTATGTCAATGAAGTGATCATAACCCTGATCCTTACCACTGCTCCCAGATTCTTCTTGACCCAGAAGAGCAGTATTACCGAAAGTGTAATCATCGGTAACTTTTCCTGACTCTTGTAACCTCCTTTTCTGGTTCAACTCCCTTTCGTAGGTCAGGAGTCGACCGTGGAGTTGGGTCAAGGTCAGATCCTTGAATTCAGGTGAGTTTCGAGTGACAAAAGCTATGGTGTCCCATTTTTCTGGCAGTGACCTGAGGAACCTGCTATTTTGAGTTGAGTTTGTAAAAGTGGTGTTAACAAGCCTCAGTTCACTGATGAGACAACTGAAACGCTCAAATTGTTGCGTTAGTGATTCACCTTTAACGTAGCAAAATGTTTCATACTGTTGGTTCAGGATTTCCCTGTTGTTTTCTATGACTTCTTCAGTCCCCCCAAACTGTTCCTTAAGTGCGTCCCATAATTCTTTGGCACTGTTACAGTATAACAGTCCAGCATATATCTCATTGGGCAGCGCTGATGCTATGATGCTAAAAGCTTTAGCATCTAGTTCGATCTTTTGAAAGTCGGTTTCGGTATAATTTTCAACTGGTTTTGGAACGAACTTTTTAGCATCTTCAGCGCTTGGCACTGAAGGAACATGGGGACCATAAATGACAGACCTCCAACAACCTGTGCTTTGTTGAGCAAGGATGTGACCCATCCTTCTCTGCCAGATGTTGTACTCATTTCTTTTTAGCATAGGTGGTTTAAAAAGTGAGCCGATGTTGTTTTTATCATCCTGAGATTGTGACGTCATTCTTGTTGTTTTACAGACACTGAGAAATCAACTTTAATGGTGATTAATCCTTGCTCTGTTTTTCAACGGACGAACAAACGATCAGTATCAACTGTTATGAGCTGAACTATTTACGTCAAAATGATTGTTAAATCAAATTTGACTGTCCAAGCTCTGATACCAATTGTTGGATCTGAGTTTGTTTCTGATTGTATTTTCGTTTGAAATTAAGATGGAAATGAAAGAGTTGTGCAGCGGAATTAAGATGAAAACAAACTTTGCATACAATCAAACGAGAGTAATACTTTGATCAAACATCTTTACACAAAGAATCGAAAGATTGAATTTGTTTCAACAACGATTACAATGATTGATGAATGAATGCAAACTCCCCCTCAGCCAGAGCTCAGTAGTTTGTTCGTGTAAAGAAGACGATGTTGCAAAAGAGCTGATAGAACAATACAAAGTACTGAACTATTTATAGGCACTTGCAAACCACTGAGCATCTTAGCCGACGTCACCATGAAAGTGACATCTAACCTCCTAACAAATTCTAACCTCTGATCTATACAAACACTGATGTACTAACTACTGCTATTACATTTCTTTACATAAAAGACACTTAAACAGCTGCTGCATCCTTCCACTGCTGTGACCCCAGCAGTGCTTGTCCGGATCAGCAGTACTTGACTCAAGGCAGTAGATTGAGTCAGCAGAGCTTTGTTCTTCCATCAGTCTTTGACATTGGGCAGTAAATGCAAGGCAGCAGTTGTAGGTCAGCACTTAGTAAGATCAGCAGATATGAGGTCAGCAGATATGAAACCACTTTCAAGGGGAGAGATTTGTATGAACCAACTGTAATTGTCTGCTTATTCTGGATCCACTGCTCTGATCCAGTTTTGGCTTTAATTATCTGTTCCTCTGATAGGGTTCAATCCCAACAACTTATAACTTATGTTTTGGTTTTTAAACTTTATGCTTCCGCTGATAACTTGAACTTGGATAATTTGTTTTGGACACCAATTATATTGTTGGTTAATTTTCTATTTACTTTAAATACATTGTTCAATATGATTGGTGGCTTGATCCTGGTCATGTCACGCTCCCTACGGTGATACTCCACTTATGGAATTTGGGGGTGTGATAGATTGGTATCAGAGCCATTGGTTATAGTGAACTTGGTTTTAAAAAGGGAAAAAAATTTTGACAAAACCATACTATAACCTGTACAGTGCTCAACGATCCACAACGACTCTTCGCTCCACGTGAAAGACTCAACACTATATGTGATATGGTTTATGTTATGTATTGCCTGCCTGTTAGTTTAAGTAGTGCATTGATCATGGTATGCTTAGTTAGCGTAACAATTATTGCTTGAAACCCTGTGTGGTTGCTCTCTTCTGTCATCCCATACTTACGCACTTTCGCGACACCTCTCTCACTTATGTTGACTTCGATGTGAAGATCATGAGTGGACGCCTGAACTTGACTCAAGCCTAGCTGACGGCTCTAATCAACGAACGAGTTGCTGAGGCATTCGCAGCAGCTCCAGCAGGAGGTATAACCTGCCATTTCGACCTATTCTAGGATGTTTAGATCCTACTCTCGCGAACCAACTCTCGTGCTTAACCTTGTCTTTTCTTTCTCGCGCGACAGGTCAGCATGCTCAACCTCCCGTGTGTACGTTCAAGACCTTTATGGACGGTCGACCTAGTACCTTCAGTGGTACAGAAGAAGCTGTAGGTCTCCTCCACTGGTTCGAGAAGATCGAATCTGTCTTCGAAATATGTGAGTGCCCTGTTGCTAGTAGGGTGAAGTTTGCTACGGGAACTCTTGAAGGTAGTGCGCTCACTTGGTGGAATGCACATGTTCAAATGCTAGGGTTGGCAGCGGCTAATGCCACCCCATGGAATGACTTTAAGGATCTGATCAAAGAGGAGTATTGTCATCGTGATGACATTCATAAGCTGGAAGTGGAGTTTTACAAACTGAAGATGACGGGGTCTAAAATCGAGGCGTATACGAAGAGATCGAATGAACTAGCTGCTTTATGTCCTACCATGGTGGATCCTCCCTGCAAGTGTATCGAGCTATACATCAAGGGTTTAGTGCCAGAGATTTAGAGTATGGAGACTTCTGTTGTAACACCCGTCTCAATTTAACACGATTATATCATTAAAATACGCATTTTATACCAAAATGCGACTTTACAAAAACTTTGGTCATGTCAACATTCATACATATTTAGAAACATTCAAAATATAGTTTCTAAGTGCCTACATGATCACTTTTAACGAACACAAAATAAGATCGTCGCGGAAGCTTTAAATGACATGTGTTCGGTCCTTGTATATCGCTTGATCTTCATCCGGAGTTCTGTAACATTCACCTAAAATCAAAACCAACTTAAAAGTTAGTTTTGTTAGTTAAATAATAGGTTATAACAAGTTCTCCCAGTTAAACAAAATAAAATAACAAAATTGCCAGCATCAGGGTCTCTCGCGGACCGCGAGAGACTGATGCCATCTTTGTCACGGACCGCGACTGAGGTCACGTGACGCGACTGCATTCCCCAAGTTTGGTCGCGTGACGCGACACCATGATTTCGACAGACTGCTTGGCTTTTTGATGCTGCATTTGCCCGGCTACAATTTTTTTTAACCAAATTCTAACTTTAAAGAGCTATAACTTTCATTCTACTTAGCCGATTTGCATGATTCTTTTACCTATACGTCCGTAATTAAAATACGGATCCGTTTACCATCTTTGTTAGCATTGAAATCCGGTTTATAAGCGAATGGCTTATAAAACCCATTTTACAATTATTCGACCCGTTTGGTTTTAAGTTACACTACATGATTGTTATCAAAAGTCATTTCTAAACATTTTTTTTACCCATTCCCGGGCTTGTCAACATTAGTGCTCTCGCCCCCAATACATGGTTCGCAAACACGTTTTCATCATGCTTATTGACTACAAATTTAAGCTTACTATTAATCAAACAAAAGAATTCACGCTTCTAAGTTTTTTTTAACCCAAATCCAAGGGTTCGCTACATCAATTTGGTGTGTCCGTTTCTCGGCTTACGTGCTCATTATACCAATTTATCAAGTGACCTTCAAGCCACACCAAAACACTATCTTTTAAAACATCATTTTGACCCGTTTGTTTGTCGAGTGAAAACCATCACTTCAATGACATACCAAACTAGTTTTAACCAATATTTTGACCCGTTTGGTTGTCGAGTGAACTTCGTCACTTCAATGACATACCAAACTTATATATTGCGCTAAGACACCATTAACATAACTACGATCAAAGTTTATGCATAATGTAACGAAACCATAAGTTACGTACCTTTAGAGCTTTTCCTTCAAGCGCGCGTCCGCCCCGGCTTGTCCGCTTGAGGATTTAATTCCCTTGCCTAAAGACTTCAACCAACGAAACGTTTAGAACTCTTATCGCATCATATTTCACATAATTCACCATATCATTCAAATATGCGTTTTTACTCGAAATCTCAACATTTTAACTTTCATTTAGGCATTTTAACAAACACCTTGTGTGCATAATTTTACAACATCAACAATCAAGTTTCACAACTAGTTATTTTGCCAAATGTCAACATCATTTTCAAGTCCATTATATCTAGCATGCATAACAACACCTAGATTCACTTCATGGAAATCAAATAACACTCATTTTATGATCAAAATTCTAGTGTTCTTCATCATCCTACAAAACCCATTTAACACCTAAATGGGTGATTATAAATTTCATAATGATGAACACCAATTCATCAAATTATTGACTAGGGTTCGTTTCTAAACATGGATTCATCCTAGTTTCACCCAAACATCAATCATTCAAGCTCAATTTTCGATTTCATGTGTTCATCAAGAATTCAAGATGTAACCAAAAGATGAAATTCGACATACCTTGTGATTCCCTCACTTGAGTGATCACTAGTTTGAGCTTGGTTTTCAATTTGGATTCGATTTGCCTTCTTGATTTGGTTGATTTGCATGAGTTAGGGTTCAACTTTGAGAGCCCTTTTTTCTCTGTGGAAACTCACGACCAGAACACACACTTTGGTGTGTGTTTTGGTGTTTTTGTTTTACTAAAATAAAACCAATTTTAGTTCTTTGTCAATTTTAGTCCCTCACTTAATCAAGTTTTATAAAGGGGTTTTCTTAACTAAATTTCTTATTAATTCCAAGAACTCATGACTAACTAGGTTATTTATCCTAGTTATTTTATCTTGGCTTTTACCGACTTTAGTTTATAATATAAAAATCTATATTTTTGGGATGTTACAAGTCCACCCCCCTTAAAAAGGTTTCGTCCCTGAAACTAATATACATACCAAATAGTGTACGGTAGAGGCGTCTCATCTCTTCTTTGGATTCCCACGTGGTGTCTGATCCCTTACGATGTTCCCACTTGACCTTCACTTGGTCAATTTCCTTGTTTCACCCCTTTTAGTCCTTCATGGTTTCCAAGTTTATAAAATATCAACATTTCAAGTTTTCTTTGTTATTCACTAGATATTTTTAACTAGGTTAATTAATCCTAGTCACATTATTCTTGGGTTATGACTAACATATATACCATATGTAAATAAATATTAATTTATAATACTTTCAGGGTACCCCCTTAATGAGGTTTCAACCCCGAAACTTTCTTTAAGTAGTTCTTTGGTTTGGACCAAACGAACTTAGTTTCGTTTTCAGGGCATTCTTTCTTTTAGTCAAGAGTTATCATTAGCATCGACACGTGCTTGTTTCACGTGTAAGTCCTCACGGACTGTAACTCGTATCTTGTATTTCTTATTTTGTCGCCTATTTTACCCAATTGTCAATTGAGCACTCAATAGTATGAGTTCGTCAACATGTTTACTCCATACTAACCCAATATTAACAAGTGTTTTGTATAAATCACAACACTATTTTAACTTTGGATGGTCTTATCGGCTAAACTGAATAGTCACCGTCACTTCATGCCCCGTTATTTGGGTCTACCACATTGCCATACTCGGCCTTACGTGAGTTTATAATCTCCTATCCTGCAACTTACACTACGACATGATTATATTCTATATCACTTTTTGTGACTATGATCGCATCACGTCATGTTTAAGTTTTCATTATCAAAAATCTTCTATTGAACATATCGTCTTACACCTATTGGTATTAAGACCTATATCCTTTAATATTAACTATTTTCTAATTTATCTATAATATTCTTATTTGTTAAACGTTGTTTCTCACTAAAAATGAATTTTAGTTTAACGTTTTTCTCTTTAAGTTATGTTAATTACTCATATCAAGGAATTGACGACAAGAATTTATTCTTTTCCATTATTATGTTACGCGGGGAATCGTAACTGGTCCCCATGCTTTACCCCGAGTGACCTGTAGTTTCTTTTGCTTAGCCTCTTAGGCTATTTCTTTAGTCTTTCACCCTTTTAGGTGGGGCCCCTATAGTTTATTTCTTTCTATTGCTGACGCGAGGGTCATTTAGTCCTTTAAGCCCTTACATTGTTTATTATCCCGATAGTTATGATGATCCCATAGATCATCTTTTTCTCGTGTCATTTTGCTCTTAAAAATACATTTTTGGTGTCATGGCACCCCTTTCAAGCGTAAAATTTGTTTATTTTCATTTTTGAATTCTATCGTCTTGACCGTAATCTAAGGCTACATTCGTTTTCTTTTTGGACTAATCTTCCGACTCTATGACTTCTCACATCATCTTCGCGTTGGTTTGTTTTCCATGTACCGTTATCTGGTTCACATATTTATTTCTTTACAACCCATTACGCGGGTTCTTTTATCTTAATGTTTTTAACGCTCCCGTTGCCTGGTTTGTGTTTTTTTTCTTATTTATATTCTCTCATGACCCATTACTTAAGTTTGTTAATATTTTGCGCTTCCATTAAGGGTTTGCGCTTACTTGCACTATCAAGCATTACACTTTATTCGGCTAGTTCATCATTGA
Source organism: Helianthus tuberosus (assembly GCA_030545235.1). Taxonomy (NCBI): domain Eukaryota; kingdom Viridiplantae; phylum Streptophyta; class Magnoliopsida; order Asterales; family Asteraceae; genus Helianthus; species Helianthus tuberosus. Next base: position 4,186,792 of record CM060417.1, read on the forward strand.
AATAGTTGAACTTAACTATCAAAATTTCTGTTTTGCGAAATTTTGTCGTCTTTTAGTCATAACTCTTTATTCGAGTCTTTTGTCTTTTAATCCGCTTTCCCGTCTCTTGGTTTACGCATATATCTGAAGCCCTACCCATATATCAGGTATTTTACTGAAGTCATTATCATAGCAACCATTCCGGCATGCATTAAGACTTCGTTTTGATTTATTTGGTCGTATTAGCGAAATCCGTCGCCTTTATTTAACCAAGTCCTTTATTCTTTCATTCATCTTGTTTGACTTGTTCGTGTGAATTTCATCACTTATGACAGTCAAACTTTATCCCTATCCCTTGACATTCTCAATTGTCGGTATATATATATATATATATATATGGTTTACTTTGGTTCGTACCCCTTCCCTCGGGCATGTTATTCTAATGTAACATGCTTCCGTTACCCGGCTCCCGTTTTCCTTTATTATCAAACATTTTATTTATTTGATCCGAACACTCATCTTTCTTTTGTTAGCGACCCTTAGGTCCCTCTCTTTTATTAATGTCCCGAAGGTCCATTTCTTAAGCGTTATTTGGTAAAACCACTGCTATTGTTATAGGTCTTTTGGGGTTTACCCGTTTTTGTTCCAGCACTTTTTAAAACATTATTTTACTAATCTTTTATACAATCACACCCATCAATGTGATCGTCGTTCTTCCTCATAAGGATTTGATTAATAACGTGTTACTTGGATGGTTACCCATACCCAAGTTTCTAAATCCGCATTTATTGATACTTTGTTATTCTCAGTAGCGAATAATACGTATTATCCATTTAGTTTTCCTTGAGGATATATTCCTCCCAAGTCTATTTTGTTTTTGTCTTAACCTTAATCCATTGTCTAATTGTTGCCTAACGTTATCTTTTTGAAATTTTAAAACGTGTATGATGCGTGTATGGTTATATATTTTATGTATATTTTTAGCCCTTTTTACACTTTAGTCAAGTTTTAAATTTATAAAACACGATATTTACTAACACCAAACACACATATGGGCAAGTGCACCCATCGTGAGCGTAGTATAGTGTTGGTAAGATACCGAGGTCGTCCAAGGACACAAGAGCTTTTAATACCGGTTTATCCTCAATATCTAATCAAATCAAAAGTTTAGAAAAAAGGTTTTTAAACTAGAAAAAAATGCTGAAAAATAAAAATAAAACAGATAGACAAGATGAATCACTTGGATCCGACTCGTATTTAGTGTAACCTTTGATTATTTCCGTACTTTTGCACTTTTTAAGAGATTATCTTAGTTATTGTAGTAGGCCTCTCTTTTGAAGGTGACGTTACCCTCAACCCAGTAGTTTGAGTCAGCAAGGATACAATCCTAAAGGGTTGGATTATTGAAAGATAATTAATTAAGTTATTAATGCATAATGTGGTAGGCCCCTCTTTTGAAGGTGACGTTACCCTCGGCTAAGTAGTTTGAGTCAGCAGGGATACAATCCTAAATAGCCGGGTTAAAGTTTTAATAGTAGTTTACATATGAGGGGATCAAGGAGTTCGGACCCCCGCCATCCAATACCAGTGGGTATTGAAGGAGGTCCTACTAAAGTTGACCCAGGTCCTTGCAGGATCTATACACTGAACAAGGCAAGACTCTTACCAAACCGTTCCCTTAACCCCCGACCAGGTAGCCAACATATCTCCATATAGACCGTGTTGACATGAATGGTGAAAATCTTTTATTTTATATAGACAGTAAAATAATGCCAAGACACCACGAACAAACGATAAGGAAGACTCACCTTCAACATAAGAAACTAGTTATTAAAGTCATTAATACATAACCAAATAAAAAGTGTGAAAAGATTAAAAATAAAAAGTATTACACTAAACACTTGTCTTCCCCAAGTGATGTAAGAGACTTAGGCAAACATGGCCTTTGATTATCAAGAACTCTTACAATCAATCTTGGATCCCGAGACTACTCACACACTCTATGATGGATGATGGATGATGGTGGTGGATCTGGGTTGTGATGGTGGTGGTGGGTGGGTGAAGTGTGAGAGAGGTGGTTTGCCAAAGGATGGTTTGCAAATGAGCCAAGCACCCCTATTTATAGCCTGCACAGAAGCCCGGATACTGCCCCGTGTCCATTGGGCACGGCCTCGTGTCCACCCATCTTCTCTTTCTTCATTAAATGCAGTTTGTCTGCATTAGTTGACCACGCCCCCGTGTCCACTAAGCACGACCCCGTGTGCAGAAGCGTATCTGTACTATCAAGATTTGACTAGATTCTGCGAATCTTTGCGTTGACCACGGCCCCGTGTCCGCTGGGCACGCCCCTGTGGTGGGTGATAGAAGCTTCTACAACTTTGTCTTTTCTGCAGACAGTTAGGCACGCCCCCGGGCTCAGTGAGCACGGGGCGTGTTCAGCCTTCTGTTCTCTTGTTTTTGCTTGGGGAGATGCTGTCGAGGGATCGGGCATGCCATGTTTATTCTTTTTCTTGTATTATTGTTAGATTTGGCTGCATTTTTGCTTCTTTTATTCATTTAAGCTCATTTAACCCTGAAAATTCAAAAGGAAGACAAAAGCACACTTTTTTCAACATTAGTACTAAAAAAGGGTTAGTTTTATGTCTCATTTGATGTAATTTATATGTTACATTTTGCACACATCAAATACCCCCACACTTGAATTTTTGCTTGTCCTCAAGCAAAACTCTTTATTTTGTGGCTTACATACCCAAATGGAATGGGTAGAAGAGAAGGTTTTGGGCTTGTCATAGAGTGTCGGGATTCCAAGTTTCTTTATTAGGTTTTATTTTTATTTTATTTACAATCCTATTTGTCATGATTTATTTAAAGCATTACATAAGAGAAATTATTTATTTGGGCATAACATGCCTCTTTAAAATTCCATTTATATACAAGTTCACATACCTCACGGTGGATCACTCAACACTCGGCCGAAGATGTATTTTTGTGAAACACTCGAGAGCGGCATGGAACTTACTTCTACCATAAGCTTGCCAAGCAATCAATCCTCCTCCTTTTTAACTATACACCTTTGTAAATATCAAGAGGACTTTTTGGGGGGGAAGGGTTAGGCTTGGGTTAACGGTAGGTGGTTGGGTTAGTGGTTAGTAGAAAAGGGCGAAAGGTGTAAAAAGCGTCGGTTTTCGTAAAACATTTTGTTTTTGTGACTTTTTATTTTTATAACTTTTTATTTCAATGAAGCATTTACTCAAACAAGCCTCCTTTTGGTGAGCTTTGTTTGTTTATTTCTAACTTCATATATATATATATATATATATATATATATATATATATATATATATATATATATATATATATATATATATATATATTTGATAAGGAAATTCATAAGAAAATCAAGCTTTGTTACTAAAATAAAGGGGTTAAAATGAAAAAGGGTTTTGGTGGGTAAAAGGGTGTTTGTTTTGGGTTAAGAAATGAAAAAGGTTTAGGCTCAAAGGGGTTAACTAGGGGAGTTTTGGGTAGGTGGTAAAAAAAAAGGAAAAATAATGGGTTTAAGTTGGTAAGGACCGGGAATGTATAGTCATGGCAAGTTCTAGAGTCGTAAGAACCAAGCGGTTATTCACACAAGAAACGAAAAATGTGCATTTAGTTTAAAGATGTGTATTTGTATGCTCAATAAAGGCTCAAAACTCACTTTTTGTGGGAATGGGTTTTTATGTGATCAAGTATATATAATCATATTTTAACTAGATTTGTCATGCCGTTTCATAATTTTCTTATGTTGTTCTTTCTATCACGACGCTATCGGTTGTAAATTTGTAAGAATTTAACATTTTTAGAACTTGTAATTCCCGAATTAAACCAAGACAAGTAAAAAAAAAGTTTTTTTTTTGAAAAAATTTGGGGTGTTTTAGCGGTTCCAATTGAGTTTTGTGTAAGGCTTGTAATTAGGACTTGCAAATTTCAAGGTTTTAGCATCCCCCCACACTTAAATTACACATTGTCCTCAATATGTCCCAAAAATAAGTTTTTAGGTTGATTGAATGTGTAAAAGTGTGTTTAAAACAATTTTTTTATGTTACTGGGCATCTGGACACGGGCCCGTGGTGTCCGGGCACGACCCCGTGTTCAGGTTGTCAGTAACAAAAATTAGAAAAAAGAAACAGAAGTCTGGGCACGGGGGCGTGTTCGGCGAACACGCCCCGTGTCCAGTTACCTGAACTGGGCGATTTCCTGCAGATTGTTCAGCACGGGGCCGTGTTGGGTGGACACCGCCCGTGCCGAACTTGTTGTTACGAAGAAAAATTTACGGGATGCTCTTTTTTTGTGCATGGGGTGCTGGTTCAAGTTTACCTTAGTATCCTTCACCATCCCGAGTGTGTTTTACCCATTACATCATCATCCAAACACCAAACAATTTATAAAACCATCATTTATTAAAACTAACACATTACATAGGTCCTAAAAAATTTAAAAACAAAGCAGAAAAATAAAAACTAAAATTCCTAAGATAGATAGGTCAAGTGGTACATAAAATCATCCTAAGGAGTTCTACTTTTAAAATAGGAATCAAAATTCCGGAAATAGCTTTCCGGTATCTAAAAGCTTTGTAGAACTCCGGACCGAGGGGTATTCCCTAGATGTTGTTAACGCCATTCTTCTATCTCTCTTGGGAGGAAGAAGGCGGGCTAATTTTCCTCAACATCTTGCGGAGGGGGAGTGACACCAACCGGAACCCCTTGTGGTATGTCTCGAGGGGGCTCCGGATGTATGGTGTACCATTCGGCCGGTATGATGACTTCCGGTACCACATTCCATACCCTTTGGGTGATAATTGGCACCAAAGGAGGAGAAGCAAGAATGTTCAACCTTTGGTGCAAAAGGTTGACCTCTCGAAGACATCCCTCTAGTCCCACCGTCAAATGATTGATACGGTCGACCAATGCTTCTTCCACCCCCGTCATTTCATCAATGGCCTCTCTTAAAGCGTAAACGTAGTTTACAAGAGAATCTTCAACCGTTGATGACCTTCTCCTTTGTCGGTTGTTCCTGGAGTGCGATGAAGATGTTCCTCTAGTTCTGCTCACCATTCTGAGAAAACAGACCGAAAAGAGTTCAACTTAAATGGAGTAGTACCTCGGACACGGCCCCGTGTTCATTGAGCACGGCCCCGTGTTCACATATCTGCAGATTTTTGGAACAAGGAATCTTGGAGTTTCAAATTATTTTCATGATTTTTAAAGCATTTTTAAGCAAGAATAACTTAAAACCCTGTTGTAGAACTTATTTTTAACAAGGTTCCTTGAATAAAAATCTAACAAACATCACATTAAAGATTGGAATCATGGTGATTTCAAGCTCTAATGGAGGTGTTAAGGAAAAATTGAAGAAGAAGGCAATGGATAAAAGTGGAAAAGACAAGATGGTTGTTGAGAACCTTCTTTAGAATATACCTAGGATGGTATGTGTGAAGATTCCAGCAAATCTTTGTCTTTAGAGTAGTCCAAATGAGCAGGAATCTTGCTGCCTTTATAGAAAATGACAGCACGGTGCACACGGCCCCGTGTCGGCTGGACACGGCCCCGTGTGCAGGCAAGGTCCTGACACATTTTGTCCGTATTCTGACAAAAGGTCATAAGGGAATCTTTTGGTGGACACGGGGGCGTGCAGACCTGGACACTGCCCCATGTCTAGAGGCTGTTTATCAAGTTTCATCCATTTTTAAGGAATTTATCCGGATCGGGCGGTTCCTTACTGGACGGAACAACCCCGAAGTGCCTGAGATACCTTAATTGCTCTAGATTTAGAACGCAAGAGGTTGTCGGCGAGGGTGATTCCTATGCTAAATGTAGATGGCAAGTCCAACCCTTTCCCGGGCTCTCGTTAAAGAAGGTGTATGGCGAATCGCTCAGGTCTATGTATGCACCGAACGAAGTCGATGGGGAGTCCTTCACGGCACAATTGACATAGGGATGACTATCGCTCAAGTCCTCATGAGAGTTAGAAGTGGTATCAGGGACAACGAAGTTGTTTTTCTTCGAATGCGATCCCAATAATTCTTCTTGGGTATCGTCTTGAGGTGTGTTAATGAAATCCATCTCAAGTTCCTTTACCCAATTAAGAATTAAATCCTCCATTTGAAATAATTCGTCAAGAAGCATTTCTCCTCGATTGAGAGCATTCGAGGGAGAGATAGGGATTATTTTTACTTTTGCCCCTCTTAAGGCTACAGGAAAACAATTGGTCTATATAGTGGGGCTTATAATTTAGAAAATAACATTCTAAATCTTTATGATTTCCGCCACATATTTGACACCATGTACCATAGGAGGGCCTATAGTAAAAAAAATCAGTATCACTCATGGTTGTGTCAGAAATTACCAACCGTCGGGATCTTACGGTTCTGTTTTCAGTAATTGAAACTTGGGCACGGGGCATGTTGAGTGGGCACGACCCCGTGTTCAGCTACTATCTGATTTAAAACAGGATTGCCAATACCAAAGATTGGGCACGGGGCGGGTTCAGCGGGCACGGCGCGTGCAGAGTTCTGCAGAAGCTGAAACTCTAAGAAATATCCTAAAAAAAACAGAAAAATAAGAAAAAACGATTAGGCTGTTGGTTCCTAACTTTCTTAAAATCCTTGTGTTCCCGGCAACGGCGCCAAAAACTTGATGCGTGTGTGGTTATATATTTTATGTATATTTTAGCCCTTTTTACACTTTAGTCAAGTTTTAAATTTATAAAATACGATATTTACTAACACCAAACACACATATGGTCAGGTGCACCCATATGAGCGTAGTATAGTGTTGGTAAGATACCGAGGTCGTCCAAGGACACAAGAGCTTTTAATACCGTTTTATCCACAACGTCTAATCAAATCAAAAGTTTAGAAAAAAGGTTTTTAAACTAGAAAATAAAAGATGCTGAAAAATAAAAATAAAAATAAAAAAGATAGACAAGATGAATCACTTGGATCCGACTCGTATTTAGTGTGACCTTTGATTATTTCCGCACTTTTGCACTTTTTAAGAGATTATCTTAGTTATTGTAGTAGGCTCCTCTTTTGAAGGTGACGTTACCCTCAACCCAGTAGTTTGAGTCAGCAAGGATACAATCCTAAAGGGTTGGATTATTGAAAGATAATTAATTAAGTTATTAATGTTTAATGTGGTAGGCCCCTCTTTTGAAGGTGACGTTACCCTCGGCTAAGTAGTTTGAGTCAGCAGGGATACAATCCTAAATAGCCGGGTTAAAGTTTTAATAATAGTTTACATATGAGGGGATTAAGGAGTTCGGACCCCCGCCATCCAATACCAGTGGGTATTGAAGGAGGTCCTACTAAAGTTGACCCAGGTCCTTGTAGGATCTATACACTTAACAAGGCAAGACTCTTACCAAACCGTTCCCTTAACCCCCCGAACAGGTAGCCAACATATCTCCATATAGACCGTGGAGACATGAATGGTGAAAATCTTTTATTTTATATAGACAGTAAAATAATGCCAAGACACCACGGACAAACGATAAGGAAGACTCACCTTCAACATAAGAAACTAGTTATTAAAGTCATTAATACATAACCAAATAAAAAGATCGAAAAGATTAAAAATAAAAAGTATTACACTAAACACTTGTCTTCACCAAGTGATGTAAGAGACTTAGGCAAACATGGCCTTTGATTATCAAGAACTCTTACGATCAATATTGGATCCCGAGACTACTCACACACTCTATGATTGATGATGGATGATGGTGGTGGTGGGTGGGTGAAGTGTGAGAGAGGTGGTTTGCCAATGGATGGTTTGCAAATGAGCCAAGCACCCCTATTTATAGCCTGCACAGAAGCCTGGACAGGGCCCCGTGTCCATTGGGCACGACCTCGTGTCCACCCATCTTCTCTTTCTTCATTAAATGCAGTTTGTCTGCATTAGTTGACCACGCCCCCTTGTCCGCTGGGCACGACCCCGTGTGCAGAAGCGTATCTATACTATCAAGATTTGCCTAGATTCTGCGAATCTTTGCGTTGACCACGGCCCCGGGTCCGTTGGGCACGCCCCCGTGGTGGGTGATAGAAGCTTCTACAGCTTTGTCTTTTCTGCAAACACTTGGGCACGCCCCCGTGCTCAGTGAGCACGGGCCGTGTTCAGCCTTCTGTTCTCTTGTTTTTGCTTGAGGAGATGCTGTCGAGGGATCGGGCATGCCATGTTTATTCTTTTTCTTGTATTATTGTTAGATTTGGCTGCATTTTTGCTTCTTTTGTTCATTTAAGCTCATTTAACCCTGAAAATACAAAAGGAAGACAAAAGCACACTTTTCCAACATTAGTACTAACAAAGGGTTAGTTTTATGCCACATTTGATGTAATTTATATGTTCCATTTTGCACACATCGGTGTACCTGCAATACTCACCCCGATGGGCTTTCTCTCAACTCATTCATCTTCTCTTTCTTTGCCGTCATCAAGGTGACTTGTAGTCTTTCCCTGACTCCGGGATAAACAACTTCAGTAGCCTTTCCAACTTTCCCATCGATCCCTTCGCGCACTTCCTCAGTCATGAGGGATACCGTATCGTCGCCAACTTCGGTTGACATCATTCCATTGTAACAATAACAAAATCAATTTATTTCATTTTATTATTCCATGTTGTTGTATGGAATTTACCCACATCGTTTATCAATATAAACGATGTTTCTACATATTTATTTGGTTTGGCCAAGTCTATAACCTTGTCTTCGCCATTTATTACTATTGCAAATTTCGGGTTCGGGTGTAATTACACTCCTTCCCAATACAACATTTATTCACTTCATTAAGTTCCCGGGTTCGAGTGTACGCGCACTCCTTCCCATTATGACACTTATCTTTCATTGCATTCCCGGGTTCGAGTGTACACGCGCTCCTTGCCATTGCAATATTTATCGAGGTTACTTTTACCTCGGTTTCACATGCTCACCATTGTATATATATATGTATATATTTACATAATTCACTCATTTCACTAATCATATATGCACATATGCAACTATCATTCATTATGTGAATCGTTGCATTCTACTTGTCTTATCGTAATTTAGAACGTGTACCCGATTGATACTCGCCCTGATGTACTCCGTTGTCTCAAATCATCACTTGATTTAGGTTCTTTGCTACATGTTCTTTGCCATGCTTCCGAACCTTCTGCCATTTAAATCATTTAACTCCCGTCATCTCCAAGATGCGGTCATCATATCATTCGAACATTTCCAGTTTATTAATAATCTTGCTATTCAATGTTGCCCGTATTGTTATACGAGACATTCAAACATACTTATTTCACAAGTAATTATTTTATAATCAATCTATGGTTAGGATTATACTACCTAATCATCTTTTACCAACACTAGACATCTCGAATCTGAAATGTTTATATCAATTGTTGAACATATTCCATTTCTAGTGTTTAATTAAAATCTACTAAAATAATTAATTCTTACCGGATGTTTGATCAAGCTTCGAACCGAACACACCTTGTCAACAACCTTGAGCTCTGATTACCAACTTGTAACACCCGTCTCAATTTAACACGATTATTTCATTAAAATGCGCATTGTATACCAAAATGCGACTTTACAAAAACTTTTGTCATGTCAACATTTATACATATTTAGAAACATTCAAAATATAGTTTCTAAGTGTTTACATGATCACTTTTAACGAAAACAAAATAAGATCGTCGCGGAAGCTTCAAATGACATGTGTTCGGTCCTTGTATATCGCTTGATCTTCATCCGGAGTTCCGTAACATTCACCTAAAATCAAAACCAACTTACAAGTTAGTTTTGTTAGTTAAATAATAGGTTATAACAAGTTCTCCTAGCTAAACAAAATAAAATAACAAAATTGCCAGCATCAGGGTCTCTCGCGGGCCGCGAGAGACTGATGCCATCTTTGTCGAGGGCCGCGACTGACGTCGCGTGACGCGACTGCATTTCCCAAGTTTGGTCGCGCGACGCGACACCGTGATTTCGACAGACTGCTTGGCTTTTTGATGCTGCGTTTGCCCAGCTACAATTTTTTAACCAAATTCTAACTTTAAAGTGCCATAACTTTCATTCTACTTAGCCGATTTACATGATTCTTTTACCTATACGTCCGTAATTAAAATACGGATCCGTTTACCATCTTTATTAGCATCGAAATCCAGTTTATAAGTGAATGGCTTATAAAACCCTTTTTACAATTATTCGGCCCGTTTGGTTTTAAGTTACACTACATGATTGTTATCAAAAGTCATTTCTAAACATTTTTTTACCCATTCCCGGGCTTGTCAACATTAGTGCTCTCACCCTCAATACATGGTTCGCACACACGTTTTCATCATGCTTATTGACTACAAATTTAAGCTTACTATTAATCAAACAAAAGAATTCACGCTTCTAAGTTTTTTTAAACCCAAATCCAAGGGTTCGCTACATCAATTTGGCGTGTCCGTTTCTCGGCTTACGCGCTCATTATACCAATTTATCAAGTGACCTTCATGCCACACCAAAACACTATCTTTTAAAACATCATTTTGACCCGTTTGGTTGTCTTGTGAAAACCATCACTTCAATGACATACCAAACTAGTTTTAACCATTATTTTGACCCGTTTCGTTGTCGAGTGAACTTCGTCACTTCAATGACATACCAAACTTACATATTGCGCTACAACGCCATTAACACAACTACGATCAAAGTTTATGCATAATGTAACGAAACCATAAGTTACGTACCTTTAGAGCTTTTCCTTCAAGCGCGCGTCCGCCTCGGCTTGTCCGCTTGAGGATTCAATTCCTTTGCCTATAGACTTCAACCAACAAAACGTTTAGAACTCTTATCGCATCATATTTCACATAATTCGCCATATCATTCAAATATACGTTTTTACTTGAAATCTCAACATTTTAGCTTTCATTTAGGCATTTTAACAAACAACTTGTGGGCATAATTTTACAAAATCAACAATCAAGTTTCACAACTAGTTATTTTGCCAATTGTCAACATCATTTTCAAGTCCATTATATCTAGCATGCATAACAACACCTAGATTCACTTCATGGAAATCAAATAACACTCATTTTATGATCAAAATTCTAGTGTTCTTCATCATCCTACAAAACCCATTTAACACCTAAGTGGGTGATTATGAATTTCATAATTATGAACACTAATTCATCAAATTATTGACTAGGCTTCGTTCCTAAACATGGATTCATCCTAGTTTCACCCAAACATCAATTATTCAAGCTCAATTTTCGATTTCATGTGTTCATAAAGAATTCAAGATGTAACCAAAAGATGAAATTCGACATACCTTGTGATCCCCTCACTTGAGTGATCACTAGTTTGAGCTCGGTTTTCAATTTGGATTCAATTTGCCTTCTTGATTTGGTTGATTTGCATGAGTTAGGGTTCAACTTTGAGAGCCCTTTTTTCTCTGTGGAAACTCACAACCAGAACACACACTTTGGTGTGTGTTTTGGTGTTTTTGTTTTACTAAAATAAAACCAATTTTAGTTCTTTGTCAATTTTACTCCCTCACTTAATCAAGTTTTATAAAGGGGTTTTCTTAACTAAATTTCTTATTAATTCCAAGAACTCATGACTAACTAGGTTATTTAACCTAGTTATTTTTGTGGTGTTACATCTGCTAACCTTCTCATGATTCAGCAGGTCATACGACTTTCCCATCGTCTCACTGATCAGGTAGTTGAGCAGAATAGAGTGCGAAAGCGTATTAGTGCTACCACTACTTCTGATGCTCCTAGTGACAACAAGCGCAAATGGGATGGAAACTCAAGCAAGGGTTCAACTTCTGTTCATTCTCATTCTCAACAGTGAAGGACTGACGACTACAAGAGCCCTAGTCAATAAATTCCTGGTAACCAAGGTCAGGGTGGGTACAGGGGAAGCCACCCTAAGTGCAATCGATGTAACTTGCACCATAGTGGGCCGTGTAGCAAGGGTAACTGCCAGAGATGTAACAAACTAGGCTATGTAGCAAAGGATTGTAGGAGTCTGTATCCTGCAAACCAAAGGCGACAACATCAGCAGCAAACGCCACAGAATCAGCGTCAGCAGCAACAGCAAGGTAACAACAAGGGATGCTTTCAGTGTGATGCTGAAGGCCATTTCAAAAGAGACTGCCCCCAGCTGAACCAGAATCAGAACAACAACAACAACAACCTGGGAAATGGGAACAACAATAGGGATAACAATGATGGCAATGGTGCCAGGGGACGTGCTTTTGTGATTGGTCAAGGTGATGCAAGGAACGACCCCAACGTTGTGACGGGTAAGTTCCTACTGGACGACTTCTTTGTTTCTGTTTTATTCGATTCGGGTGCCGATACTAGTTATGTGTCCTTAAAAGTTAGTCAGATGCTTAAGCGTGCCCCAAATCCCTTAAACACCAAGCATGTTGTAGAACTAGCAAACGGTAAAAGTCTTGAGGCCACACACATAGTTAAGGGTTGTAATCTCGTTTTAGCTGACCAGACCTTCTCTATCGACCTCATCCCCATCGTTCTTGGTAGCTTCGACATCGTCATTGGGATGGATTGGTTATGCCAACATCGAGCAGAGATCCTTTGTAAGGAGAAGATTGTCTGCATTCTTCGTTATGGTGAGGAACCTCTCGTTATTCGTGGTGACAAGAGTGGTGCTGTCGTGGGCATCATCTCTTTCCTTAAGGCCCAGAAGTGTTTGCGAAAGGGCCACACTGCTATTCTAGCTCTCATTACTGACACATCAACGAAGGAAAAGAAGACAGAAGATATCCCGATTGTACGCGATTTTCCTGAGGTATTCCCTAAGGAATTACCTAGTCTTCCGCCTCATCGTCAGGTTGAGTTTCAAATCGAGCTAGCTCCTGGAGCAGCGCCTATAGCTCGTGCACCTTATCGCTTAGCCCCATCAGAACTAGAAGAACTGTCCACGCAACTACAAGAGCTCTTGAACAAGGGATTCATTCATCCTAGCTCTTCACCCTGGGGAGCTCCAGTCTTGTTTGTGAAGAAGAAAGACGGTACCTTTCGAATGTGCATTGACTATCGTGAACTCAACAAGGTGACCGTGAAGAATCGTTATCCTCTTCCGCATATAGATGATCTATTCGACCAGTTGCAAGGGTCGAGCTTCTATTCTAAGATTGATCTGAGATCGGGCTATCATCAGCTGAGAGTCCGAGATGTGGACATCTCCAAGACAACATTCAGGACTCGTTACGGGCACTACGAGTTTCTGGTCATGCCTTTTGGGCTAACAAACGCACCTGCGGTTTTCATGGATCTTATGAACCGAGTTTGCAAACCTTACTTGGATAAGTTTGTTATTGTTTTCATCTACGACATCCTGATCTATTCCAAGAGTCAGGAGGAACATGAACGTCATTTGCGACTCATTTTGGAACTTCTTCAATCAGAACAACTTTATGCTAAGCTTTCGAAATGTGACTTCTGGTTACGTGAAGTCCATTTTCTAGGCCACGTGGTTAATCAGGATGGGATTCACGTTGATCCATCCAAGGTTGACTCAATCAGTAATTGGCCTGCACCTCGAACACCAACTGAAATCCGCCAATTTTTGGGATTGGCGGGGTACTACAGAAGGTTTATCAAAGACTTCTTGAAGATTGCGCAGCCTCTTACTGTTCTTACTCAGAAGGGTCTCACCAACCGTTGGGGTTATGCTTAGGAATCTGCATTCCAGCAGCTGAAGTTGAAGCTCTGTAGCGCGCCTATTCTCTCGTTGCCTGAAGGCACGGACGATTTTGTGGTTTATTGTGACGCGTCAATCCAAGGACTTGGTTGTGTGTTGATGCAACGTGAGAAAGTCATTGCTTACGCATCACGCCAACTTAAAGCTCACGAAAAGAACTACACTACTCACGACTTGGAGTTGGGAGCAGTGGTGCTTGCTCTTAAGAGTCTCCAGCATATCTTCGATCAGAAGGAGTTGAACATGCGACAACGTCGATGGGTCGAACTCCTTAACGACTACGAATGCGCGATCAAATACCATCCAGGCAAAGCCAATGTTATGGCTGACGCCCTTAGTCGAAAAGAAAAGAAACCAAACCTAAGCGTGTACGTGCGTTACAACTTACCATTCACTCTAGTCTTCCTGCCCAAATACATGATGCTCAGGTCGAAGCATTGAAAGAAGAGAACATCAGGGCTGAGTCCCTGCGAGGATTGGAGAAACGGTTAGAACTAAAGGAAGACGGTGCTTATTACCTGGCGGGGCGCATCTGGGTTCCATTTTATGGTAATCTACGTGAGCTTGTGATGGATGAAGCACACAAGTCTCGATATTCAATACATCCTGGTTCTGATAAGATGTACCACGATCTCAAAGCTACGTACTGGTGACCCACATGAAAGCTAACATAGCGACCTATGTTAGTAAATGTTTGACTTGTGCAAGAGTCAAGGTCGAATACCAGAAGCCATCAGGCCTACTCCAACAACCAGAAATCCCGATATGGAAATGGGAGCAAATATCCATGGACTTCGTTACTGGTTTACCTAGATCTCAATGAGGAAACGATACCATTTGGGTGATAGTTGATCGACTGACAAAGTCTGCACACTTCTTGGCTATCAAGGAAACAGATAAGTTCGCTACTCTAGCAGACATTTACCTGAAGGAAGTAGTCTCGAGGAATGGGGTGCCAACCTCCATTATTTCTGATCGTGATCCACGTTTTACCTCTGATTTGTGGCAAGCGATGTACAAATCCTTTGGCTCGCGTCTAGACATGAGCACATCCTATAATCCTCTGACGGATGGGCAGACTGAACGCACAATCCAAACTCTTGAAGACATGCTTTGAGCATGTGTGATCGACTTTGGTAACGGCTGAGAAAGGCACCTACCTTTGGTGGAGTTTTCGTATAACAACAGTTACCACACAAGCATCCAGGCCGCTCTGTTCGTGGCCTTGTATGGACGGAAAAGTCGATCACCTTTATACTGGGCAGAAGTTGGTGACAGCCAAATCACTTGCCCAGAACTCATTGTCGACACGACAGAGAAGATTGCCCAAATACAACAACGAATGGCGGCCGCTCGTGACCGTCAGAAAAGCTATGCTGATAAGCGTAGGAAACTACTCGATTTCCATGTTGGGGATCGAGTGCTACTTAAAGTCTCACCTTGGAAAGGTGTGGTTCGTTTTGGCAAGCGAGGCAAACTAAATCCACGTTACGTTGTACCCTTCGAAATCACTAAGAGAATTGGCAAGGTGGCCTATAGACTGAATCTACCTGAAAAACTCAGTGGAGTTCACAACGCATTCCATGTGTCGAATCTGAAGAAGTGCCTGTCAGATGAGACCCTCATAGTTCTTCTCAAGGAACTCACTATCGATGATCAGTTGCGATTCTTCGAGGAACCGGTAGAAATTACAGACCGAGACGTTAAGGTTCTCAAACGTACCAGGATACCCATTGTTTGTTGGAACTCCCGTCGTGGCCCAGAGTTTACCTGGGAATGAGAAGACCAAATGAAACACAAGTATCCCTAGTTGTTCAAGAAAAGTGAAACCACTACTGAGACTGAAGCTACTGCGGAATTTCGGGATGAAATTCCAAACCAACGGGGGAAGGATGTGACACCCCAGGAAAACCAGGAAACCACGCAACCTAACTAGCTTCCTCAGTAACTACGTACTAAATTTCGGGACGAAATTTCTTTCATCTCGGGGATGATGTGACAACTCGTATTTTAGAACCTATCTTTGTGTTTGATTTAACTTGTATGAACTCCATGTGACTGATTGATATGTTTGTTTTAATGAATGATTATAAGTTGTATGCTACGTGTTATGTGTGATTGTATTACAAGCACGAATAATTAATAACTCTCGATCGCACAAGACTATCTAATCGTACAAGCCTTTGGGCTTTTGTCCCACACTACTCTCGGCCCACACTCTTTGTACTCGAAACCCAAGGGCGGCCCACTCCTCTATTTAAACCCACACATAACCCTTATGAGGTTTTACTTCCTCATTGTTTTCAAAACACACAACACACAAACCCTAAATCTCTCTCCCTCTCCTTCAAAGACCGACGGCATCCCTCTTCCTCATTCAAAGTCTTCTTCGTTCCAAACATCCAATCTAGTTAGTGTTTCACTATTGTTTGCATAGTACAAGATGTTCCGATTGCTATGATTTCATGTTAATTGATATTGTGATTGTTATGATCTCATGCAATAGTTAGGGTTCTTGCTAATAGAATCATCGATGTTATGTGTTCATGAGATTTGGTACAACCGACTAGCTAGAATGTTAACTTGATTATTGATGAAACAAGGTGTGGTAAATGCTAATCGGCTCACATACATATATATTAAACCGAGCATAGGTTAATCGGCTGTGATATGTTTGGATTCGGATGATTAGTATGATTGGGTGTGTATTGTTGCATGATTTGATGATGATGATGAGTTGTTATGATTAGATGAATTGTTAGGGTTCATGTGAATTAAAGGGTTTTGATCAATGATGATAGACATTGACTTGGGGCACCCAACTTTCTCAGTCAGTAGTCGATATGGCAATGGGTCTAGTGGGATATTCATGCGGTAACCCCCACGGCTGGGAGCCAGAGTAAAAGGAAAGGGTTAATCATGTTTTTCAACTATGGGGTAACCCCCACGACAAGTAAGCCAGCTAAAGGAAACCTATGTTTTTTAAATAACTTAAAATGAACACCCAACTGTGAACTCGCTCAACTTTGTTGTTGATTCGTTACTATATGCCTTGCAGGTCGTTAGGTGCTTAGATGGAGCTTGCACAGGAGTTCGAGGTCGTTGTGGGACATGGACTATTTGTTTCCATGTTAAACTTTATGAACTTATAACTTATGTTTTGGTTTTTAAACTTTATGCTTCCGCTGATAACTTGAACTTGGATAATTTGTTTTGGACACCAATTATATTGTTGGTTAGTTTTCTATTTACTTTAAATACATTGTTCAATATGATTGGTGGCTTGATCCTGGTCATGTCACGCTCCCTGCGGTGATACTCCGCTTGTGGAATTTGGGGGTGTGATAAACATAGATCTCTTCCTTGACCTTCCCATAAAGAAATTCCATCTTGACATCCATTTGATAGACTGTAAATCCCATAAAGGATGCATATGCTAGGAAAATACGGATGGCTTCTAGCCGTGCAACTGGGGCATATACTTCATCATAATCTAAAACTTCAACCTGACTGAAACCTTGGACTACTAATCTGGCCTTATTTCTCACAATCACACCAGAATCATCTTGCTTATTACGAAATACCCATCGTGTGCCAAGGGCTCGTTTTCCATGGCGCAGCTTCTCAAGTTTCCATACTCCAAGTCGTTCGAATTGATTGAGCTCTTCATGCATTGCATCAACCCATCCAGGTTCCTACAAAGTAACATTAATGTTTTTAGGCTCAATCTGTGATATGAAAGAAGAGTACAAGCACGAGTTGATGTCTCCAGATTTGCTGCGGGTCTGAACACCAGCAGATATTGGGCCAATGACATTCGTGATTGGGTGACTTTTCTGAACACACTGTGGAATTGATGTTGCAGGGACTTGTAGGTTCGGTTGCAGATTTGAAAATCTTCTTGATGCTATTCCAGATGTCTCCCCCTCATTTGGTGCATCGGTGTTGATCACCAGAGGATCCACGGTACAATCCGATGAAATTGTTTCTTGAAATAGAGAAGCTCCTTGAGCATTTGACGGTCCTGCAGAGACGTCAGAGTTGTTACTTTCACCGTCAGGGGAAGCTGCTGAGGGATCAGGAATCGGCTCCTAAGTAGTGGAGGAGAGACGTTTTGTGCTGTTGCCTCCTTGCTAAGTTCTGATGGATTCACAGTGAGCTTCTTGATTAAAGTCTGCAAGGGCACATCATCGTATTCATCTTCAAAGGGAATAGGCATCTCTGCATTTGAAACACCTGCATCAGCAATTTCATCAGACAAAATAGGAAACGAATAAACAAGGAGGAATAATCATATAGCCAATCAGGTCCAATGCGTGCATCTTTTGGATTTTCTTCTAGCCAATCCACATGATATGCTTCCACAATCTGCTTTTTGACCTTGTTATACACACGATAAGAAGTGTTTTTAGCGTATCCAATGAAATAGCATGGATCTCCTCGAGCTTCAAATTTTCCTTTGGAGTCCATGAGAAGAAGTACGCACGGACAGCCAAAAGTGCGAAAGTGTTGCACCGAGGGTTTTTGACCTTCAACAATCTCATATGGAGTTTTCATGTGACGCTTGTTAATCAATGCATGATTCTGAACGTAGCAAGTTGTGTTTACTGCTTCTGCCCAGAATATGAGAGGAAGACCTGAATCTATCAGCATTGTGCTAGCAGCTTCGATTAGGGTACGATTTCGTCTCTCTGCAACCCCATTCTGTTGAGGGGATCTAGCAGGACTGTATTGACGGTCGATTCCTTTTAGGGCACAAAATTCGTTTAGTTCAGCATTCTTGAATTATGTCTCATTGTCACAGCGGATAATCTTCACTCGTTCATTTGACTGATTCTCCATGAGTATTACAAATTTCTTAATAAAACCAGTAGTCTCACTTTTCTGCTCCAAGAAGAATACCCAAGTGAAACGAGAAAAATCATCTGTGATGAGCAAACAGTAGGCCTTTTCCCCGATGCTGAGTACATTAACCGAACCGAAAAAATCCATATGCAGCAGTTCCAAGACCTTTGAAGTGGTGTGAACAGGTTTGGACTTATGAGGCCGACGATGCTGCTTTCCTCGAGCACATGCTTCACATTTCTCTATTTGCATGAAATTCTTGATTGGCAAGTTCCTGACGAGACCTCCTTTTGCTAGTCGATTCAAATTTTTCGTGTTCAGCTGACCCAACCGACGGTGCCACACCATAGCATCATGTTCAGAAATTTCTGAAAATAAACAAGTAACTTGATCAATAGGTGCTTTGTTCATATCAATTACGTAGGCATTTCCTCTATGTTCGACTTTAATCAGAAACCAGTCTTCAGGTATGAGAATTCCTGGTTTCAAAATAACACATCCACTCTTAGTGAAGAGAACTTCTGATCACACATCTGCGATACACTCAACAGACTGTGCTTAAGCTCAGGGACATAGTTAACATCTGAAAAGGTGATGACGCCATTCTTGACTGTGCCTTTCATGGTGATTCTTCCTGATTCTCCTCCAGCGAAGTTGACACATCCACCGTCGAATATATTAAAATCATTCAACTGCGATATGTCTCCCGTCATGTGTCTAGAACAACCATTATCAATAAACCAAAGTCTAAAGATAGCCCACCATAGTCGTTCCTGCACATATAACGGAATCAGTTAGAGACTGGAACCCAGGCCATAGAAGACCTGAGTTTACCATTGCTATATGTGTAGGTAACTTCGCGAAAGATCATATGATTTTTATCGTTGTTTGTGATTTTAGGCGGTGCGGTAGAAGTTGATGGTTGCGAACACGGAGACTGGGATCTAACAGGATTTTTAGGTTTCCAATCTTTGGTGTCTGAGACACTTCTGTTTGATGAAAAAGCTTTTGTCTTTTCTTGAAACCTGTTTGTTTTAAAAAAAAAAATTATTTTCCTGTTTAGCAAGATTCCAGTCTCTGTCAGAAGGCCTTGCTTTGGGATATCGATTTTTGATAAAATTAGAGTGCATGGCCTTTTGATGGTACATGTTCCTAGAGTAGTAGGGACGATGAACACAATTTCTTGCGATGTGTCCCGGAATTCCACAGTTAAATCATGTCTACCTTTTTGAGAAAAAGACATCTAGTTCGGCTTACGTTATTCTCGAGAATTGATCACGTCTTTTCCATTCATTTGACGCTGAGTGCTTTTGATGGTGCTTGTTCTTGGATGAACCCGGCTCACAGCTGTCAGCACAAGAGTAAGTATCCGCGACCTTACCCTTGAGCTTGGGTTCTGTTTTCTTGAGATTTGGGTTTTCCCCTTTTGCATTCTTTCTCTTTGGCCTTCTGTTTCTACGTGACCACTTTCTTTTAGGGGGAACAGATTCAGATGACTCTGTTTTGTTAAGGTTACTTTTAGGATCGATAGATGAACTGTCTGTGGAATTGACTTTCACATCTTCCTTTTCTTTAGAGACCATGTCCTCAGGAGAATCTGCAGAGAAGGTTTCCACAATAATTTCTTCTATAGTTTCATCATCTGATTCGACTGTGGAATTGATTTCTATGGATTCCTTCTCCATAGTTTTCATGTTTCCATGGGTTTCTGCAGAATTAGACTCTATAGATGTCTCTTCTTCAGTCAGATCAGCTTTTGAGCTCTCGACATTAGATGATTCTGGTAACTCAGATGATGACCAGTCTGTGTCTAAGACAGTTTGACTGTCTTCTTTCGCAATGCTGCTAGATTCTGATTGATCATCACAATCGGAAATGCTCGAAGATTTGAGCTCATTATCTGATATTCCTGAATCCTCTATTTGATTGCCAAGATCGTCAGATGATCCCTGCTTAACACTAAGTTCTTCATTATTACAATCAATCACATCAAATTCATCATTACTGCAGGAAGCATCTGATGTGTCATTCGATGTTTCAGACATACAGGTGCGGTATTCTGAATTATCAGAATTGTTTTCCGAGTTATTCGAAACGGATGTCTCAAATTACTCAGATGACACATCAGGCTCTCCTGCCACATCATTTTCAACATAGTCATTTCTATCACATGCATAATCTAAAATAATAGCACCAGATTCATCAGTCTTAGTGGGAACACCCCAAGTCTGAGCAAACCAAGAAAAAACACAATTCCAAGCATAAAGGTCATTTTTATCAGAAATAACATTATCAGCAGCACTTTGATGTGATTCATCATCCTCTTTAGACTTCTCTTAAGTTCTTACTGACTCTGCACACAAACTAGAACAGTTAGTATTTTTAACAGAATCAGAATTAGATGAACTTTCCTTCATCTCCTCTGCGGGTTCGTTAACTGGTTCCGTTTTTGTTTCAGTTTTGGCTTCTGTATTTGTTACTGTTTCATTTATATGATCGGACTTATCTGCTGATTCATTTTGAACATTTTCATTTTTGACAAAATTCATTGGTTTTTTGAAATCAGCATGTGGATCATTTTTAAACTTAGATGGATCATATGCAACATAATCACTAGGTTTGCCATACATCATTTTGTCATAATTTTCCATTTCTTGCTCAATAATTGGCAATCTGGAATAATTATGATTGTATGGTGGCGGAACCTGTGTATATCCCAATCCCTTTCCCTTGTTATCTTTATAAGCAAGTTACACATTACACAGATTACGAACTGTGTCACTGGAAGTGTCAAACTTTTTGATGTTTAACTCGTTCTGTTTGTACTTTCCAGTGAGGAGCTCTAGCTCACCCTTCACAGAGTCACATTCAAGAGTTTTGACTGTGAGTCTATGTTTATAGTCGTGAACCCAACATTGTTGTTGATTCACATCTCTGTGAAGTTGAGCTATGTCCTTTTTAAGTGCTTCAATCTATAACAACCCTCGGTAAAACCAACACCCTTATAAATATTTATTACGTCCTATTATATGTTAGAATGTCCCAATACGTCTTATATTACACCCCGTATGCGAAAACCGAGCCCGTATTATGTTATAGTTTATAAAAATAAAATAAAAACCTGAAATGTAAGTTGAGGCGGGCCGCATAAACCCACCCCAACATCTTACGCGGACCGTATGGGAGTGTTGACCGGACTCCGCTGAATCCTTTAGTTCAAGCGGGCCGCGTAAGACCTTGTCTAAGTTGAAGCGGGCCGCGAGAGCTTGTGAAACGCGAATACACCCAGAGGCTGACACGTGTCATGATCGTGGCGGTCTAGTGAACGACTCAGCTAAGCTATTGCGTTGACTGGTGTTGACGCGGGCCGCGTAAGGGTCCCTTGTCTTTTACGCGGGCCGCGACAGGACTGAAATCAGCAACTATATAAGAAGGCCATCAGTCTACGTTTTCCGTCGCTCATTTCTTTCTTTCAATCTCGAAATTCTGTAGAGAAGTTATAATATTTCGGGTATTATACCCCTAATTAGCGAGGTTTTGCTCTGTTGTAAGTATTATAACCCTGGTTTCATAATAGTTATGCTGCCCGATTGATTTAGGGTTCCGTAACAACTGTCGTGGTTCTGCCCGATGTAGTTGTTGGAATGCCGTCTCGGGGAGGGTATCATTAATAATTTCAAAGGGTTATGATACTAACCAATGTACATTTGTATAAATTATAGATTATAGCCAGGAAACCCTTACGAAAAGCCTAAGACAGCAATGTGAGTTATCCTCTTTTTGTTAATGTTTTTGGTAATGTTTTACCAAACCTTAAATGTTTTACTATGAAAATTAGCAGTAATTGAGTCTTTGTAGTTATTCAATTACTGTCGGTATGTTGGGGTTTTGTATACAAAATTTTGTACTACTTGCGAGTAGTAAGTCGGGATGACAATGCGTTACCATTGGACAATGAGTTAGCCAATGGGTAATATAACCCACAAATCAGGATTGATAGTACCAAATGGAGTAATTGTGTAGACATAAACAAAGTGATCACTCTCAATACTGTTCACTGTGACTTTAAACTTGATTAAATTGGGATTCACTCACCAGTATTTCCCACTGACAAATATTTTTAAAACATGTTTCAGGTAACCCAATGTGACAGCCAATTAGTAAAAAGCCAGCTGGAGAGCACTGAAGGCTTGGGAAAATGTGGCTATAAAAGTTACCTAATAAACGATGTTTTAAATTCAATAAAATTAGGGTTTGTCCCTAATAATGTATTGTAATAAGAAACTTGGGTTTTACCCATGTGATTATTAATGAGGTGGTTTTACTCTGATAAACATTTTCTAACTACGGTCCTGATGTAAATTCCGCTGCAAGACTAAACAAACCCGATACCACCGAACTCTGTGATCACGTCCGCCCGTTCCCGGGGATCAGGGATCGGGGGTTGTGACAGAAGGTGGTATCAGAGCCTAGCCACTGGTCTGAGCCAAAGAAGTGTTCTACTGACACTTAAGCTTTTGAAATTTTGTGTTAGGAAATAAATTACGGAAATATGTGCATAACTGTAATTATGTGTTATGTGTTATTTGACTATTTGTTAGTTTTCAGTATGAGTGATCAAGGACCATCAGATCTGAATAGTCAGTTATCTGATTCACCTAAGAGTGAAAGTACATCATCACAGCCTGCCCTCTCGGGGTATGTTGCTGATCAGGAGGATGGAATATTTGCTTTTAGAGCTCAATCTGAAGAACCATTTCCTACTAAGAAACGAGGATGGTTCAGTAAAGAAGCTTTTGCTCATAGAAAAAGAATGAGGAAATTGCAACAGCAAAGGGCTTTAGCAGCTATTAAGAAAGAGACAGATGCCCATACTCAAGAGATACTTAATAGAAGCCTAGCTAATTTCCATATCTTAGCTACAACTGCTGCTGACCCAAGTCTGGAACAACTAGTAGCCCCACAACCACAAAAACCCAGAACAACCTATGAAGATAGAAAACCAGGAAAATCAGGAAGAAGAGATGTATAATTTTAATCCAGAAGAAATCCCTAGAGTGCCTGCACCAAACCCACTAGACCCGAATTACGACCCTTGGTGGGATAACAATAGGGATTTTGTGCAACGTTATCCTATTCAGGATTATCCACCCATACAGAACATAGAAGTTTACCCAGGTATGGACCCTTTAGATCCCTATTACCAAGATAACTACATTAGGGAAATTTTAGAGGATCCTTACCAATTTCAGGAATTGTCACCCCCATATCAGGAACCAGAACCACAGATTCCAAACCTAGTCCGAGAACCTGCACCCCCAATGAGTGCAGAAAACGTTCAAGAACTTAGGACTTTCGGGGAAGAAATTTTAGAAAGCAGTGAGAGGATGCGTCAGGTGGGAGAGCGTCTCGTATGGAAATACGATGAGCGCAATATGGATTTCTGGATGAATCCATATCCATGAATATTAGAATGGAGGAAGCAGTAGTAATAATAAAATAATAAAAATAAAATATGTGTGTATGGATGCATATTATTATTTTATTTATGTTGGTATTGTAATCTTTATTTCTGTACTAGTGTGTAATAGACGCATAAGTATATGAAAAGAGTAAGTAGCAATGATCTACGTTTTTGGTTAGATTGTGTGTCACATGATTAATTATACTAGATATTAATTATGATTTTAATATGTGGTAAATGTTTAAAATCCAGATGGCTGACCGAGGAAATCAAGTCAATTTGGATAATAACCCGGAAATCCAGAATGACAATATTCAGAATGATGATAATCTGAATAATGGGAACCCAAACAACAATAACAATGGAAATCAAGTGGATAATAGTGCTATCCAACATATAGTGGCACAGGGAATTATAGATGCTATGCCATTTATTCTTCAAACTGTTAAGGATGCTGATAATAAAAGTAAGCATAGCAGTAAGCGACCAAGTGAATCAGAAAACAGTGTAAACAATGGACCTGTACTTCAAATGCCTATTCTCAAAAGAAGAAGAACCATGCCTTATGGTTGTTCTTATAAAGAATTCTGGTCTTGTAAACCAATGGAATTCTCAGGCAATGAAGGGGCCATTGCAACTTTACGCTGGATAGAAAAGACTGAGGCAGTCTTAAGGATAAGCAAGTGTGCTGAAGAAGATAGAATATTGTTTGCTTCTAATCTGTTTAAGAATGCAGCCCTAGAATGGTGGAACACTATCCTCCAGACAAGAGGAAGTGATCAAACCTATAATATGGAATGGGAAGAATTTAAGAACAAGGTAGAAAGGAAATTCTGCCCACCCAATGAGAAAGAACAGATAGCAAACAAATTCCTAAATCTTAGAATGACTGGTGTAGATAGCAAAGGGTACACTAAGTTATTTTTCGAATATGCTAGAATAGTACCAACTCTTGCTTCACCAGAACCAGTGTTAATCTCTCGGTATATTTGGGGATTAATTGGAGAGATTAGACACATAGTCAAGGCAGCTAGACCTCAAACCATAGAAGAAGCTGTAGAATTAACAAGTACCTTGACTGATGAGTTAGTTCGTACTAGAGAAGAAGACCATAGACGGAACCTAACTCAAAAGCTTACTCAAGAATTCCGTTCGAGGAATTACAATCGTAGGAATATAGGTTTTACCTCTGCAACATACTGCAAGGTCTGCAAGAAAAAGCATTCGGGAAAATGCTCCATTCTCTGCAATCATTGTAAGATGCCAGGACACAAGGAAGAAAATTGCAGGAAGAAAACCAGTAATGGATTATGCTACAACTGTGGAGAAAAAGGTCATATCAGGCCAAATTTTCCAAGGTTAGCTCTAGCTGCAGATAACAAGAATACTAAAAATGCTAGAGCATTTGTATTAACTGTAGAAGAAGCCAGGATGATTCCCGATGTCATAGCCGGTACGTTTTTAGTTAATGATGTCTTTGCTAAAGTATTATTTGACTCTGGTGCAAACCAAAGTTTTATTAATACATCGTTTTGCAAATTACTAAATCAATCATTAACTAAACTACCACATGAATGTTTAGTAGAAACAGCCAACGGAGAAACTGTTAGAATTTCTGAAATCTTGCAGGGAGCATGTATAGAAATTTCAAATCAGAAATTTATTGCAAATCTTTATCCTATGAATCTGGTAGGATTTGATGTTGTTTTAGGAATGGATTGGTTGATAGCCAATAAAGCTAGTATTTTATGTGATCAAAAGTTAATTCGTGTAAATTCACAAAAAGGTAAAACGATCACAATTAAAGGAGATAAACCTTCTAGGTCTACTAAATTCATTTTTGTGATGAAAACTGCAAGTTGCATAAGAAAAGGTTCTATAGTGTATTTGATTTCCATAATCACTAACACTAAAGGAAAAGAATTAAAAGATATTTCAGTAGTATCTCAGTTTTCAGATGTCTTTCCAGAAGAATTACCAGGACTACCTCCAGATAGAGAAGTTGAATTCAGGATTCGTTTAATACCAGGAACCTCACCGATTGCCAAATCACCCTACCGTTTGGCACCTGCAGAAATGCAAGAATTAAAGAAACAATTAGATGAATTGTTGGAAAAGGGATTCATACAGCCAAGTTTGTCGCCATGGGGAGCACCGATATTGTTTGTTAAAAAGAAGGACGGATCAATGCGTATGTGCATTGACTACCGTGAATTAAACAAGCTCACGATTAAGAATCGGTACCCATTACTGAGAATCGATGATCTGTTTGATCAGCTGCAAGGAGCTCGATATTTCTCTAAAATCGATTTAAGGTCAGGATATCATCAATTAAAAGTACAGGAAGATGATATTCCTAAAACTGCATTTAGAACAAGGTATGGCCATTATGAATTTACTGTCATGCCATTTGGTTTAACCAATGCCCCAGCTGCATTTATGGACATGATGAACCGAATATGTAAGCCATATTTGGATAAATTCATAATCGTATTCATAGATGATATTCTAATTTACTCCAAGAGTAAAGAAGATCATGCAAGACATTTGCACGCACTTTTAAGTCTATTAAGAAAGGAAAAGCTTTATGCTAAGTTTTCAAAGTGCGAATTTTGGTTAGAACAAGTACAATTCCTTGGACACTTAGTCAATCATGAAGGAATTCATGTAGATCCAACCAAAATCGAGGCAATTACGAAATGGAAAACCCCTAAGTCACCAACTGAGGTTAGAAGTTTCTTAGGATTGGCTGGTTATTATAGAAGATTTATTAAAGATTTTTCTAGAATAGTCATTCCCTTAACTAAGTTAACCTGTAAATCTGTTAAGTTTGAATGGGGAATAAAACAAGAAGAAGCCTTTGGAATTCTTAAGCAAAGATTAACCCATACACCTATATTAGCATTACCAGATGGAACTGAAGATTTTGTAGTATATTGTGATGCTTCTAGATTAGGTTATGGATGTGTTTTGATGCAACGCCAAAAGGTTATAGCTTACGCATCTAGGCAACTTAAGAATCATGAAGAGAATTATTCAACCCATGATTTAGAATTAGGAGCTATAATTTTTGCTCTTAAAATTTGGAGACATTACCTTTACGGTAGTAAGTTTACCATATTTACTGATCATAAGAGTTTAAGGTATGTTTTCGGGCAAAAGGAGTTGAATATGAGACAAAGACGCTGGATGGAATTTCTTAGTGATTATGATTGTGATATACAGTATCATGAAGGAAAAGCAAATGTAGTGGCAGATGCTTTAAGTAGAAAGTATCATGAAAAGCCAAGAAGGGTATGTTCTCTTAAATTAAATCTGCAAGTAGATTTAAATGATCAGATAAGAGAAGCACAAGAGTCAGTAATCAAAGAAGATACTGAAAAGTTAAAAGGTATGTTAAAAGAATTGAAACAAGGAACAGATGGAATTTGGAGATTCCATGAAAAGAGAATGTGGATACCTAAATTAGGAAATCTACGTAATCGTATATTAGAAGAAGCCCATAAGTCTAAATATACGATACATCCAGGAAGTGATAAAATGTACCAGGATTTAAGGAAAATTTTCTGGTGGATAGGAATGAAAAAGGACGTAGCAGTCTATGTTTCTAAATGTTTAACTTGTTCACAAGTCAAAGCTGAACATTAGAAACCCTCAAGTTTGTTACAGCAATTGGAAATGCCGGTGTGGAAATGGGAATTAATAACAATGGATTTTGTTACTAAATTACCCAAAACTAGGAAAGGAAATGATACAATCTGGGTGATTGTAGATATATTAACTAAGTCAGCGCATTTTCTACCAATGAAGGAAACAATTAGTATGGAACAATTATCTAAATTGTATGTAAATGAAATTGTTTCTTTACATGGCATTCCTTTATCAATTGTTTCTGACAGAGATAGTCGATTTACATCTCATTTCTGGTCAAGTTTCCAAAAGGCAATGGGAACCAAGATAAAGCTAAGCATGGCTTATCATCCTCAAACAGATGGACAAAGTGAAAGAACAATTAAGACAATGGAGGACATGCTTAGAGCTTGTGTAATTGACTTTGGAGGTAATTGGGACGAACATTTACCTTTAATAGAATTTTCTTATAATAATAGTTATCACACAAGTATCAATGCTGCACCATTCGAAGCACTTTATGGACGAAAGTGTCGAACCCTAGTCTGTTGGGCAGAAATTGGGGAACAGCAACTATCTGGACCTGAGATAGTACAGGAAACAACTGACAAAATTATTCAAGTCAAGGAACGACTGAAAGCAGCACGTGATCGACAAAAGAGTTATGCTGATAACCGATGCAAACCATTAGAATTTCAAGTAGGAGATAAAGTATTGTTAAAAGTCTCTCCTTGGAAAGGAGTGGTAAGATTCATCAAACGGGGAAAGCTAAGTCCCAGGTATGTTGGACCTTTTAAGATTATTAGAAGAATAGGACCTGTAGCCTATCAGCTACAACTGCCAGAGGAAATGGCAGGAATACATGATGTGTTTCATGTATCAAATCTTAAAAAGTGTTTAGCTGATGAATCACTGATAGTGCCTCTTAAGGATATAGAGGTAAATGAACAACTCAAGTTTGTAGAAAGACCTCTACAGATTGAAGACAGGAAAGTCAAGAATCTCAAACACAAAGATTAGTTCTAGTCAAAGTGAAGTGGGACTCCAAAAGAGGACCTGAGTACACATGGGAACTCGAGTTAGAAATGAAAAGGAAATATCCGCACTTGTTTCAGTAGATCTCGAGGACGAGCTCTAAAACAAGGTGGTGAGAATGTAACAACCCTCGGTAAAACCAACACCCTTATAAATATTTATTACATCCTATTATATGTTAGAATGTCCCAATACGTCTTATATTACACCCCGTATGCGAAAACCGAGCCCGTATTATGTTATAGTTTATAAAAATAAAATAAAAACCCTGAAATGTAAGTTGAGGCGGGCCGCATAAACCCACCCCAACATCTTACGCGGGCCGTATGGGAGTGTTGACCGGACTCCGCTGAATCCTTTAGTTCAAGCGGGCCGCGTAAGACCTTGTCTAAGTTGACGCGGGCCGCGAGAGCTTGTGAAACGCGGATACACCCAGAGGCTGACACGTGTCATGATCGTGGCGGTCTAGTGAACGACTCAGCTAAGCTATTGCGTTGACTGGTGTTGACGCGGGCCGCGTAAGGGTCCCTTGTCTTTTACGCGGGCCGCGACAGGACTGAAATCAGCAACTATATAAGAAGGCCATCAGTCTACGTTTTCCGTCGCTCATTTCTTTCTTTCAATCTCGAAATTCTGTAGAGAAGTTATAATATTTCGGGTATTATACCCCTAATTAGCGAGGTTCTGCTCTGTTGTAAGTATTATAACCCTGGTTTCATAATAGTTACGCTGCCCGATTGATTTAGGGTTCGGTAACAACTGTCGTGGTTCTGCCCGACGTAGTTGTTGGAATGCCGTCTCGGGGAGGGTATCATTAATAATTTCAAAGGGTTATGATACTAACCAATGTACATTTGTATAAATTATAGATTATAGCCAGGAAACCCTTACGAAAAGCCTAAGACAGCATTGTGAGTTATCCTCTTTTTGTTAATGTTTTTGGTAATGTTTTACCAAACCTTAAATGTTTTACTATGAAAATTAGCAGTAATTGAGTCTTTGTAGTTATTCAATTACTGCCGGTATGTTGGGGTTTTGTATACAAAATTTTGTACTACTTGCGAGTAGTAAGTCGGGATGACAATGCGTTACCATTGGACAATGAGTTAGCCAATGGGTAATATGACCCACAAGTCAGGATTGATAGTACCAAATGGAGTAATTGTGTAGACATAAACAAAGTGATCACTCTCAATACTGTTCACTGTGACTTTAAACTTGATTAAATTGGGATTCACTCACCAGTATTTCCCACTGACAAATATTTTTAAAACATGTTTCAGGTAACCCAATGTGACAGCCAATTAGTAAAAAGCCAGCTGGAGAGCACTGAAGGCTTGGGAAAATGTGGCTATAAAAGTTACCTAATAAACGATGTTTTAAATTCAATAAAATTAGGGTTTGTCCCTAATAATGTATTGTAATAAGAAACTTGGGTTTTACCCATGTGATTATTAATGAGGTGGTTTTACTCTGATAAACATTTCCTAACTACGGTCCTGATGTAAATTCCGCTGCAAGACTAAACAAACCTGATACCACCGAACTCTGTGATCACGTCCGCCCGTTCCCGGGGATCAGGGATCGGGGGTTGTGACACAATCTTTTCATAGAGAATTTTATTATTCTCTCGATGACTGATGTACTTTCCCATCACAGTGTTGTAATCGGTGATTAAAGCTGAATTTTGGGATCTCAGCAAAGCAACTTTCTTCCTACAATGTTCAGTACATAAAAGGGAATTTACCGTCTCGGCAAGTGACTTTGGTTCCTCGGTTATAGTCATCAAGCACTGATGAACCTTGTCCACGGCAGCAGATTCAGACATCTTCATTGATTCTACTTGAGCAACAGCATCGGCCTAGTTAAATCCATTTTGCTCCTGTGCGATCAAAGCTCTTCCAGCTCCTGAATTTCCTTGTCCACTAGAGGTTGCAGTCTCAGCAGGTGTGACGGGAACCATAGACCTTTCCTTGTTTCTTGCTGTAGCTGCCTGAGTTGCTTCATACCCTATAAGAACCTTTTTGCAATCCCTAGCAAAGTGTCCCGGTTCATAGCACCTGTAGCACCTTAATCTGTCTTTCAGCACTCATGGACGAGCATACATAGGACGACGTCCATGTCTTTTGGCAAACTTGTCAGCCTTAAATGCTGCATAGCCATATTCCAAGCCACATCCAGCTCATCCAACTCTTCTTCCACAACTTGATTAACATCTGGTGTTATCTCCCCTGAAGGCATGAGATCTCCTGCCAAGAAAGCATTGAAACTGTAGATCATGGAGGCTGTAAGAGCAATTTTTTCTTCATTCAGTTTGGTTAAGAAAGCCATGTGGTCCACTGATGGGATGTTTAGAGGAGCAGGCTGAGTGTTTGAGCTGAAAGCAACATTAGCATGTTATGGCTGAGGCTGAGACTGTGGCTGTGCGTTTGTGGCATTAACAGCAGGTGCTTGAGAGGTAGGAACAACCATCCCATACACATAGTTTGACTTAGGTGCAGCAATGGGATTGAAGACAATGTTTGGGTTGTGATTCATAACTCCATGAACAGGACTGAAAACCAAATTTGGATGAGCTTGAGACATCAGTGCAGCATTGTTGGGGTTAGTTACTCCGGCAGCCATCAGTGAGTTCTTGTGATTAATTTCCCTTTGTTGATTGTTGATTTCACAAGACTTGATTGTAGCAATCAGTTCCGTCAGTGTCATTTCATTCAGATCCTTGGTACGCTTGATCATAGAAACCTCAGCATCCCATCCTTTAGGCAAAGAGTTGAGAAGCCGACGATTCATTCCACTGTTTGATATGCTAATTCCAGCACTCACCATTTGTGACACGAGTTTGACAAACCTTCTAATATGATTTTCAACAGTTTCTCCATAGATGTGATTGAAAGAACTGAACTGTTGATTCATCATGTTGACCCTACTAGCTTTCATGTCAGCATTTCCTTCAAACAGGTGTGTCAGTTGATCCCAAATTTCTTTTGCACTTTTGAAGTTTCTAACTCCAATCGAAATGTCTGGACCAAGTGCCATTGACAGAGTTCCGTAAGCAGCTTCATCTTCAGCAATGACGTTTCTGTCTTCATCAGTGTAGATGTTTTCGGGTTTCGGAATTTGAGTTTGAGGGTCATCTTCAGTAGCGTACATGATAGTATGTGGTCCATTCTTGATGCTTTTCCAAACATGAGGCTCTTTCGCCTTGCAGTACTGCTCAAACCGAAACTTCCACTCATAGTAGTCGTCCCCATACAAAAACCTTGGAACCTTGGTGGACGTGCCGATAACTTGGTCAAGTTCTTGATGGAAAGCCAAAGACTGAGTCTGGATTGCAGCAAGGGTAGCATTATCGAGATCAGCTGCAGGCACAACACCGTTCATAACACCGGTTTGATTCAACATGATGTTCATAATGACTGAAATGAGATTCGAAATGAAGAGTCCGAAATGGTCACAGATCCGAGATGAAACAGGTCCGAAATGAACAGTGGTCCGAAATGGGCTTTATCCGAAATGGGTCCTTATCCGTAATCATGGGTCCGAAATGAAAACAAGCAATCTTCAAACAGTATGATCCGAAATGACTAACTTCAGTCCGAAATCTGATAACTTTTATCCGTAATCTGATGACTTTTATCCGTAATCTGATGATTGTGATTCGAAATCTGATGATCACAATCCGAAATCTAATGAATTTTGTCCGTAATCTAATGATTGCGATCCGTAATCTGATGATTGCGATCCGTAATCTGATGACGATGGTCCGAAATCAGGCAATCTTCAAGTCCAATACAACTAATGACGATCCGAAATGATCCGAAATACTTCTGAATACAGTCCGAAATCAATAGAAGCAGTCTGAAATGTGCAGAACGAACCAGAAAGCCAGAACAGTAACTGATGCGGAAAAGTACAGCGAAACAGCCAACGCGATATCAGATCCGAGCCTGGAAATCAGGTTCAACAGGCCCTAATACCAATTGTAAGTCCCGAAACTAAGATCACAATGATATCGCACAACTCGTAAGGTGGCGGAATCATACAAACAAGTTGTAAAAGAAAGAATGAGATGAAGAAGAAGGATGATTATCTATTCAAATGATTCAAATCTTGCATACAAAGCTTTGTCTAATACAAGATTCACCAAAATCACCAACCATGCACCTATGACAACACTTACTATTTATAGAAAGGGATTAGGGAGGATGCTCCCTAAACCCTAGGCCCATTACTACCCAAATAAGCCCAAAACCAACCATTAGTCCAACAGTCCTACTAATCTACTAATTCACTTATCCATAAACCTTTAAGGGCCTAACAACCTTAACAAGCAAATTCTCGACAATACCCCTCGGGTATTTCACGGATCGATCGGCTAAAGATAATGTCATACGGCTAGGTGAAAGTTCGCCTAAGTCTAGCTTCTCGTAGAGAGAAAAGGGCATCAAGTTGATGCTAGCACCTAAGTCGGCTAAGGCGCGAGTATTGGTGTTACTACCGAATAGACATGGAATGGTGAAAACGCCGAGATCGGTGAGCTTCTCTGGAAACTTATTCAGAACGACTGCAGAGCACCCTCCATTCAATGGAACATTCGAAAACTCCCCCAACTTCTCCTTGTTTCTAAGAAGGTCTTTTAAGAACTTCGCGTACTTAGGCATAGATTGGAGTGCCTCAATGAATGGTAGATTAAACTTCAATTGCTTGAAGATATCTAAGAATTGCCCATATTCCTCGGAGTACTTTTGCTTCCTAAGACGGGTAGGAAAGGGGACACGCGAATGATCTACGAGTGGAGAAGGTCTAATGTCTACGGGTGGTTTCTCTACTTTCTTCTCTCCATGAGGCTCACCAGTTTGTGCGGTACTTGCTGGGCCTAGCCTCGGTCGCACTTTGCCGGGAGCCTCCATCTCGATTTCTTCATCTACAATCTCCTCATCTTCCTCTACTACTCTCTCCTCAACTCTCGGGTCCCTTACGGTTTTGCCACTACGAGTGGTAATGGCTTTGGCATGGGCGTTAGGGTTCGGTTGGGTGTTACCCTCAAATTGACCGGGTAACCTCTCCTCAAGCTTCCTAGACATGTCACCTAAGACCCTTGAAGGTCTTGGAAAGAGGCTTGGTGGTTCTTAAGCATAAGGTCGTGTTCGGTAAGGATCTTTTGGGTGGTTTGGTCCTTAACGACTAACTGGCTCATCATGGCCTCTATCCTCTCAAGACTACCACCTAAATCACTATTTGAACCCTGAACTGGTTGAACCTGAGTATTTGAGCCCCCATCCCTGACCGGCCCATTGAACCCCTTGTTGAACTGCCCATTTGAACCCTCACCAAAGAATGAACCCTGCCCCTATTTGGATTTTGAGCTAATTGGAAACCAGGGGGGTTACCATTGGAACGAAAATTATTATTGAAATTATTATTATTACACCAACCCGAATTAAAATTACTACCAAACCCGCTAGGTTGACCTCTACCTAGACCCCCCCCCCCCCATGAAATCGACCTGCTCCTCACCAACTAACAATGGACACGCATTCGTATCGTGACCCCCTCGACCAAACCCGCTAGGTTGCCTTAATCTCCTTGAGCTCTCTAGTGACGTTTTCCAACACGGCGGCTATACTAGGGTCCATAGTGATATGGCTCACCCCATGAGTGGGTGCACTAGCAGTGGTATTTGAATTGCCACTTTGATATCGTCGATCAGATCGCGACTGAGATAGAGATTGGGCAAATGCCTCGAAATGCTCTAAACACTCGGCAACAGTAAGAATGCCCATCATATGACCTCCCGTATTAGTGTCAAAACGATCACGAGTTTCTTGGGTGAGACCGTTATAAAATTTATCGCAAAGGGGGCCCAATCAGAGAGACCATGCTGGGAGCATCGTGCGACAAGGTTTTGAAATCGCTCCCAAGCAAGGTAATAGGGCTCATCGGGCTCCATGCGGAATGAGTGAATCTGATCGCAAATACGTGAGGCTTTCGCGGGTGGAAAGTATTTATTCAAAAAGGCTTGACGAAGACCCTTCCAAGTGGTAAAAGTACTGGTTGGCTAAGAATCCAACCAAGTAGCCGCACAACCGGCTAGTGAAAAGGGGAAGAGCTGTAAATAGGTAGCATCGTTTGGGGATCCATGAAGGCTAAAAGTAGCAAGCATACGAGAGAAACGATTTACGTGGGCGGGGGCGTCCTTGTCCTCACTGCCATGGAACTGGATGTTATTGGTGATGGCTTGCATGGCATACGACGGAATCTAGCATGAGTTTTCGTTTACTATGGGTGGAACGGTGATGGGTGAAGCGAGACCGGTGAAGCCTTGGGTGGCTTATTGATGGACGGTCTGTCTTGGATTGGCCATTTGTTTTAAGTTTATGTTAACTGGGGCGCTAAAGGTGGGACTATCGGGTGGGGAAGCTTTAGGTGAATGGTGTGGTGAGGGAAATGGGGTGGTATCGAAGTTTGGGAAATGAGAAGAGGATGAAGTACTAACCTGTGGGCCTTGGCCCAATCGAGATGATGACAAGCAAAAACCTAAATATGAGAAAAACAGACACTAGTCATTAAGACTCAAAATAAAAATAAAAGACTCAAAACAAAACAAAACAAAACAAAACACGTAGCACGTATATGTCAATAAAGTCTATCAAAGCTAATAAGCGCAATTGCCAAGAGTCCCCGGCAACGGCGCCAAAAACTTGATGTGTACTGAACAGACTACTAAAATTAACTACTTTAGACTCTCTAAGCTAGACACTAAAAAGCTTTAAATCTAGACTCGACCTAAACCACACAATCGGCAAGTGTACCGATCACTGTCGTACGACCTAAGGAAGTCTGGATATCGAACCACGAGACTCTACTAATCACGCTAACTAAACTCTAACAGACTCTGACACACACGACTCAAACTGTTTCATTATTGGGGGGGGGGGGGTTTACTGAAATTCTAAGGAAATCTATCAAACTAATTATTATCTAAAACTATGCGAATACGAACTAATATGAAGACTGTTCTTAGATGATGATGAAGACTATCTAGACTAGAATCCTGGATTGATTTTAAGAATTTACCAATTAAGTTAACCGCATGATTTATGGAACCGGGATCTTGTGATACTAAACCTATTAAGACACCAACTAAGCCCCTCAACCCTTCTCGAGGTGAAACTTATGGCGCTACCTAGGCCGTTAATCCTACCGGTTATTATAATTCTTTCCGGTTATATAATTATTGTGTAAGTACCCTAATGTTGAGCTACTCTTTTCCAATTATAGATCTAGGGTAGTTTTAGTTTCCTAATTTGACTTGATAGACAAATAAACCGACGGGGCAACTAAGGCACGACTTTTTCCAAAGACTGTCTAAAGCAATTCGCCGGGTAAGACCTACCAATAGCCCTGCACCTTCCAGCTATAAGGACTAGTAGAATACTGAAATCTAGCAAATTATTAACTATCACTTCTAAGGTTTATTGGCCAATTCACCCTAAAGGTCAAAGACACAAGGTCAAAGATCTAGCATGAACCTATTCCGTAGCAGACAACCACCTAGATTCACACGAAGAAATTGATAATAATTAACCAAATCAAAGTACGCATACACACCAAATAAGTAAACCAAACCTCTTACAAAACACAATTAATCCATAAACAGATGCAATTAACTAAAAAGGTTCAAACTTTATTCAAATCCATTCATCGTAGTCTAGGCAGTTTAAGCGTTTAGCCAAGCATGTTAATCAATGAAAGCAAAACAAAGTTATTCAAACAAGAATTCATGGTTACAAGTTTTGAAAGAGATAAATCAAACAAACAAGGAACTAAAGACCCATGCAAGTTTTCAATCTTCAAACCGAACTCGAACCAATGATTCCCGTGATCCAAACTCTTCAAACGCAGCACTTCAATCTCCAAACTAAGCTTTTTGAGTTCACAAATTCGTAACCCTTCTGACGGCAGCTTTGTTTCGTATATATACCCGAACATCTGATCAAAACCTAACCAAAAAACCAACTTTTCTGCGTACTTGGGCCCTAGGTGCTACGTGACAGGTATAGCCTTCAGGCATCGCGTATGACGGCGCCCCTATATCTTCAATTTTATTTTTTTCTTGTTCATTCAGCTTTCCGACTCGCATATGAATCCCGTTTTTCCTCCAAACTGCTCGTTTTGACTCGTTTTTTATCACTTTAAGCAACGGGACCTGAAATCATATCTTAACGTCAGCAGTATTGAAATTCTAACCTAAACTAGACTCAAAATACCTAAAAACTGACCAAAATATACACTATAAACATATGTAGTTTGGAGTACATCAATGATCATTCTATTTTAACATTTAATGTAATGTTAAAATGATTTCCCCTGAGCAATATTTTATTGTCGAATATGACAATTTTTAATGGTAGTTGTGACCATATGTTACATTGGCCAAAAAGGTGGAGGACATATGTCCAAGCCTTATAGCCATGTGATCGAATGAGATCGCGGCTAATAATATTGTCAAATCATTGAGACATAACTTCAATGTTTATTTTCATTTAACATTCAATGAAATGTTAAATTATAATTAGGTAGTGTGACAATGTGGAATCACACTGACCGAAAAGGTGGAGGACATATGTCTAATCCTTATGGCGCATATGGTCGAATGAGACCACGGGCAGTGATATTAGCAAGTCATCAAATTTGATGACCATTTCCATTTTAACATTCAATGTAATGTTAATATTACTAGCAATTGTGACAATGTGCACACTGGCCAAAAAGGTGGAGGACATATGTTGGTGTTTAAGGTGTGTTATATTTTTATTGATATTTTAAGCCCATTTTACACATTAGTCAAGTTTTAAATTTATGAAACACAATATTCTACTAACACTAAACACACACATAGGCAAGTGAACCCATTGTGAGCATAGTATAGCGTTGGTAAGATATTGAGGTCGTCCGAGGACACAAGAGCTTTTAGTACCGGTTTATCCTCAACGTCTAATCAAATCAAAAAATTTTAGAAAAGGTTTTAAACATGGAAAATAAAAACTAAAATGCTGAAAATAAAAATAAAGTAAAATAAGATAGACATGATGAATCACTTGGATCCGACTCGCCTTTAATGTATCCTTTGATGATTTCCGCACTTTTGCACTTTTTAAGAGATTATCTTAGTAATAGTATTAGGCCCTCTTTTGAAGGTGACGTTACCCTCAACCCAGTGGTTTGAGTCAGCAAGGATACAATCCCAAAGGGTCTGAATATCAGAAGATAATTAATTAAGTTATTAATGCGAAAAGTGGTAGGCCCCTCTTTTGAAGGTGACGTTACCCTCGGCTAAGTGGTTTGAGTCAGTAGGGATACAATCCCAAGTAGCCGGTTTAATGTATTAATAGTAGTTTTCATATGAGGGGATCAAGCCATTCGCACCCCCACCATCCAATACCAGTGGGTATTGAAGGAGGTCCTAGTAAGCTTGACCCAGGTCCTTGCAGGATCTATACACTGAACAAGGCAGGAACCTTACTAAACCATTCCCTTAACCCCCGACCAGGTAGCCAACATATCTGTATATAGACCGTAGAGATATGAATGGTGAAAATCTTTTACTTTATATAGACAGTAAAGTAATGCCAAGACACCACAGATAAATGATAAAGAAGTTTCACCTTCAACATAAGAAACTAGTTATTAAAGCCTTTAATACAAAACCAAATAAAAAGTGCGTAAAAATTAAAAATCAAAAGCAATACATTAAATGCTTGTCTTCACCAAGTGATGTAAGAGACTTAAGCCAAACATGGCCTCTGATTGACAAGAACTCTTACGATCAATCTTGGATCCCGAGACTACTACACACACTCTAAGGTGGATGATGGATGATGGTGGTGGATGTGGGTGGTGGAGTGGTGGCAAAGTGGGAGAGAGGTGGTTTGCCAAGGGATGCCTTTGAAGTGAATCAAGCATCCCTATTTATAGCCAGGTCAGAAGCCCGGCCACGGCCCCGTGTCCGCTGGACACGCCCTCATGGCCATCCTCTTTCTCTTCCTTCATTAATTGCAATTGTCTGCATTAGGCTCCACACGACCCCGTGTTCGCTGGGCACGACCTTGTGCGCAGAAGCGTATCTGTACTACCAAGATTTGCTAGATTCTACGAATCTTAGCGTTGACCACGCCCCGTGCTCAGTGGGCACGCCCTCGTGGTGGGCGATAGAAGCTTCTACAGCTTTGTCCTTTCTGCAGACACCTGAACACGCCCTCGTGGCCAATGGGCACGGGGCCGTGGTCAGCCTTCTGTTTCTTGTTTTTGCTTGGGGAGATGCTGTCGAGGGGTCGGGCATGCCACGTTTATTCCTTTTCTTTGTATTTATGTTAGTTTTTGCTGCATATTTGTTCTTTTTGTTCATTTAAGCTCGTTTGGTCCTGAAAATACAAAAGGAAGACAAAAGCACACTTTTTCCAACAATAGTACTAAAAAAGGGTTAGTTTTATGCCTCATTTGATGTAATTTATATGTTGCATTTTACACACATCAAATACCCCCACACTTGAATATTTGCTTGTCCTACGAAAAACTCTTTTTTATGTGGCTTACACACCCACATGGAATGGGTAGAAGAGAAGTTTTGGGCTTGTCTTAAGTGTCGGGAATCCAAGATCTTTATTGGGTTTTATTTTTATATTATTTACAATCCTATTTGTTATGATTTATTTAGAACGTTTCATAAGAGAAATTACTTATTTGGGCATAACATGCCTCTTTAAAGTTCCATTTACATACAAGTTCACATACCTCACGGGAAATCACTCAACACTCTGCCGAAGATGTATTTTTGTGAAACACTCGAGACAGGCATGGAACTTACTTCTACCATAAGCTTGCCAAGCAATCAATCCTCCTCCTTTTTAACTATAAACCTTTGTAAATATCAAGAGGACTTGGGGAAGGGTTAGGCTTGGGCTAAAGGTAGGTGGTTTTCGCTTAGTGGTTAGTAAAAAGGGCTAAAAGCGTAAAACGCGTCGGTCGTCGTAAAACTTTTTGTTTTTGTGACTTTTATTCAAACTAAGCATTTTCAAACAACGTTTATTTGGGGACTTTATTTGTTTATTGCTTGACTTCATTTTTTTATAAAGAAGCGTCACAAGAAAACCGAGCTTTTTACTAAAATAAAAGGTTGAAAAGAAAAAGGGTTTTGGTCGGTAAAGGGTGTTTGTTTTGTAGGTTTAGAAATGAAAAAGTTTAGGCTCAAAGGGGTTAACTGGGGGGATTTTGGGTAGGTGATAAAGAAAATGAAAAATAATGGTGTTGAAAGGAAAATGGGTTAGTCCTAATGTCTCCATCATTTACTTACTTAGGTTTAAGTTGGTAAGGATCGGGAATGTATCATTGTGGCAAGTTCTAGAGTCGTAAGAACCACGCGGATATTCAC
The DNA here is from genome assembly GCA_030545235.1 of Helianthus tuberosus. Classification (NCBI taxonomy): domain Eukaryota; kingdom Viridiplantae; phylum Streptophyta; class Magnoliopsida; order Asterales; family Asteraceae; genus Helianthus; species Helianthus tuberosus. The sequence continues at coordinate 4,226,928 of CM060417.1, forward strand.
ACAAGAAACGAAAAATGAGCATTTGATTTAAAGATGTATGCTTGTATGCTCAATAAAGGCCCAAAACTCACTTATTGTGGGAATGGGTTTATAATGTGATCAAGTATATATAATCAAATTTTAACCAGATTTGTTATGCCGTTTCATAATTTTCTTATGTTGGTTCTTTTTATCACGACGCTATCGGTTGTAAATTTGTAAAAATATAACCTTTTGAAACTTGTTATTCCCAAATTAAACCAAGACAAGTTAAAAAATGAAAAGTTTTTGAAAAATTTTGGGGTGATTAGTGGTTCCAATAGAGTTTTGTGTAAGGCTTGTTATTAGGACTTGCAAAATTCAAGGTTTTAGCATCCCTCCCACACTTAAATTACACATTGTCCTCAATGTGTCCCAAAAATAAGTTTTTAGATTGATTGAATGTGTAAAAAGATGTTTAAAAACAAGGTTTTGGTGTTACTGGGCATCTGGCCACGGCCTCGTGCTGGGTGAGCACGGCCCATGGTCAGAGTGCCAGTATCAAAAACTTACAGAACGTGGCCACGGGGGCGTGTCTAGTGGACACGGCCCCGTGGCGGGCATATTTAAGACAAACATCAGGTACAGGGTGGTGGACACGGGGCATGCTCGCTGAGAACGGCCCCATGGTGACAATTTGCAATCGAATCAAACAGGTTTTTTGGCTTTCTGTTTGGGTTTCCGGTCTTGTCTAGCACTAACATTTAGTGCCTCCAAGCTTCCTAGGTACCTGTTTTGCTTAAAAATACCACACTACACAAATAACAAACATCCTAACATACCACAAGTTATCATCCACATCACAAACTAAAAGAAAAAGAAAATGCAGAAAATTAAAAGTGTTAAAGGAAAGTAAATTGTTCAACTTTGGCACGCAGGCCAGATAATTGTTCATGAGAGTAGGGGTTAACCTGTTAGATCTGCAACCGTGTCATACCACCTTCGAATCCTTCGCCTCAATCCATCTCTTCATCCTCATCATCTCCTCCTCGGTACACCATATGCTCCCGGATGTGGCTGATGTCATCTTGCATATTGGAGATGTTTCTCTCCATAGCTCCGACCTGGGTGTAGGTGTTGCTGGCTATGTTGTAGGTGTTACGGGTGCATAAGAGGTTTTCCTACAAAAGATCATGTAAGCTTTGAAAGTTAGGAAAACCAACCCCTTGAGAGGATGATGAGCCCACATGGCCTTGAAATTGAGGAGGAGGACGAATTTGTGGGGCGTGAAAAACGAGAGCCTCCTGTGGGTTCCAAACATGTCCCTGAACCATTTGAAATCGAACCGTCCCTTCACCCGCCTCATTGATGATTCCCATTGAGCGGCATATGACGAGATCCACCTTGCCCTAACATCGGCCCTTACGTATGGACCTTCGCATCTTTTGCACAAAGTTCTTGTAGAGGTGGTAGATCCATCCCCCAAAGAAGATAGGGGTCGGGCAGTGGCTAGTTGGTTAGGTGCATGTTTTGGAGGAGCAGGTGTGGAACATCAAGAGGCACACAATTGTGGATGCAGTATAAGACCGTCAGATCCCTTAGGTTGACAACACCGGAACTGTCACGCCTTTGGTTAAGGGAGTTGCTAAGGACCCTATGAATGCAGCGGTATAGAAGGTCCTGCAACTGTGAACTTTTGGTTTGACTTGGATCATATGCTCCCTCTCCGATTTGAGACTGTCACGGCCCCCGACCCGGTTTGACCCGTTTCAGGAGCCGCGTGACAGAAAATCCCGTGGTATTTATTTAATTGAGTTAACAGCGGAAGTTTTCGTCAGGATTTTTTTCAAGACTGCAATTTCCCGATTATTTTATTTCACAACTTGGGATAAAATCCCGGTAATTTACAATCACAAGATTTCACGGAGAAATCTTTATTTTACAAAACATGTTTCTTTATTTTATATTGAGCCACTTCCTTAAGCTTGTAGTGCTTTACGACACTTTTCCTGGATCACAACAGATCACCAGAAACATGTTTGAAAAAGGTTTTGTCAGCGGGAAATACTGGTGAATCATTCATTTTGCTAAAACGACTCATTTGTTATAATTTACAGTATTAAGAGCGATTACAATGTTTCTATATCATCCAACTACCCTCGGTATTTGTCACTCGACTCGTTTCTGTGACTATGGTCATATCACCCATTGGCTAACTCGTTGTCCAATGGTGAAGATTATCAAGTAATGTATACAAAACCCCACATACCGGCTGTAATATGGAGATTACAAAGACTTAATCCCTGTATTTATAACTTTGAAAACATTATAAAGCATTTTGATAAAAAGAGAATGACTCACACTGCAGATTTAATTGAGCAGAGCCTAGCCTACTGATTAGCCTTTTAACCTAAATTAATAACATGCACACAACTTGGTTAGTAACTTAATACAGCATTTACGATAACTCAGGAGATTAAAAAAGCTTCACAACGAATGACAAAGTGCGATACTTAAACATCCATTGAATTAACAATGAATGACAAAGCATAAACCCTAATGTGGGCAGCACTTAAACATCCATTGGATAGTTTAATCGATCGGACATTGAATCGTAGCAGCGATCGAGTTATTACCCTGTTTTGCGGCAGCAATTTGTGATCTGTGTGTGTTTTTGTAGTATTCAGACAATATCTCAACGTACAATTTAAGTTTGAATGTCGAACTAACGCACAATTGCATGAAACAGACGCTACTATTTATACATGAAAAACGGCTCCCTCGCGTGGCGCGATGTCACGGCCCCCGACCCGGTTTTACCCGTTTCTGGAGCCGTGGGACAGAAATCCCGTGGTATTTATTTAATTGAATTTAACAGCGGAAGTTTATCAACAGGATCTTTTTAAAGCTAAAATTTTCCCGGTTATTTTATTTCACAACTCGGGATAAAACCCCGTTAATTTACAAGATTATGATTTCACGAAGAAATCTTTATTTCACAAAACATATTTCCTTCTTTTACAATGAGCCACTTTCTTAAGCTTGAAATGCTCCACAGCACTTTTCCTGAATTACAACAGATCACCTGAAACATGTTTGAAAAAGGTTTTGTCAGCGGAAAATACTGAGTGAATCATTCTATTTATTAAAATAACCTGTTTGTTATAATTTACAGTATTAAGGAAAATTACAATGTTTCTGATATCAACCAACTACCCACAGTACTTTATCACTCGACCCATTGGCCCATTCGTCCAATGGTGAAGATTATCAAGTAATGTATACAAAACCCCACATACCGGTTGTAATATGGTGATTACATAAACTTAATCCCTGTAATTATAACCTTGAAAATAAACATGCTTTTTGAAAGTAATTTGATAAAAAGAGAATGACTCACATTGCGGATTTAACACGGACAGAGTCTAGTCTATGGATTAGCCTTGTTAACCTAATTTAAATAATAATGCACACAAAACTGGGTTAGTAATCAATACAGCATTTACGATAACTCACGAGATCAACCCTCACAACGAATGACAAAGTGCTATGCTTAAACATCCATCGAATTAACGACTAATGACAAAGCATCACCCTAATGTGGGCAGCACTTAAACATCCATTGAGTACATTGATCGATCGGAAAATGAATCGTAATAGGGATCGAGTTATTACCCTGTTTTGCGGCAGCAATTCGGGATTCGTGTGTGTTTTGATAGTATACAGAACGTAACTCAGTTTGTAATTCGAATTTGTTCGTCGTTTTAATTCCAGAAATCAAGTGCCAATGTCTACTATTTATACGTGAAATTGGACTAGCTTACGGACCGTAAGCATCGATCCTTACGGTCCGTAAGGATCACAGAATCTTCATAGGGTTGCCACGACTCGGACCAGCCTTGCTGACTTGACTGTTTTGTAAATTCGATTTTTGACAACGAGAATTTAAGATAATCATCACTAGGGTTTACCCGCCCCCCCCCCCCCCTAAGTTTTAGGGGCCCTGATCCTGTTTCTGATTGTTCTGAAAATTTTAGGGTTTGTGCAGAATCACTTGGGTGTCTCAATTAGGGTTTCCTATTGAACTAAATATAATAATAAATAATAGTTTTAGTGAGAGTTGTTACATTCTCCCCACCTTAATAAAAATCTCGTCCTCGAGATTTACTGGAATGAGTATGGATACTTTTGCTTCATTTCTGATTCCTGCTCCCAAGTGTATTCAGCTCGTCTCTTTAAATCCCACTTGACTTTAACTAGCAGTAGTCGTTTGTGCTTGACAAACTTCACTTTTCTATCTTCTATCTGAAGAGGTTTCTCAACAAATTTTAACTTTTCGTTTACCTCTATGTCTTGAAGAGGTACTACCAGAGATTCGTCTGCTAGACATTTCTTGAGATTGGATACATGAAATACGTCATGTACTCCAGCTAACTCTTCTGGTAGTTGTAAACGATAAGCTATTGGTCCTATACGTTGGATCACTGGAAATGGTCCTATGTATCTTGGACTTAGCTTTCCTTTCTTTCCGAATCTAACAACTCCTTTCCAAGGAGAAACTTTTATCAGTACTCTGCCTCCAACTTGGAATTCTAATGGCTTCTATCGATTGTCTGCATAACTCTTCTGGCGATCTCGAGCCGTTTTCAGCCTTTCCTTGATTTGTGTAATCTTATCAGTCGTTTCTTGTACAATCTCCGGACCTGATAATTGATTTTCTCCTATTTCTGCCCAACAAACTGGAGTTCTGCACTTTCTTCCATACAGTGCTTCAAATGGGGCAGTTTCAATACTTGAATGATAACTATTGTTATTGGAGAATTCAATTAATGGTAAGTGATCGTCCCAATTTCCACCAAAATCTATTACACATGCTCGGAGCATGTCTTCCAGAGTTTGGATTGTCCTTTCACTTTGCCCGTCTGTTTGGGGATGATATGCAGTGCTTAGGTTCAGTCGAGTTCCCATTGCTTTCTGGAAACTTGTCCAGAAATGAGAAGTAAAACGACTATCCCTATCCGAAACAATGGAGAGTGGAACTCCATGTAGAGATACGACTTCATCTACATACAACTTTGCCAATCTTTCCATGCTAAAGGTTTCTTTCATAGGCAGAAAGTGAGCAGATTTGGTTAATCGATCCATAATTACCCAAATCGCATCATTACCTTTTCTGGTTTTGGGTAACTTAGTAACAAAATCCATTGTTATAAGTTCCCATTTTCATACTGGCATCTCTAATTGTTGTAGTAGACCTGAAGGTTTCTGGTGTTCTGCCTTAACTTGTGAACAAGTAAGACACTTAGAAACATATCTAGCTATATCCTTTTTCATTCCTATCCACCAAAAGCTATTTCTTAAATCTTGGTACATCTTATTGTTTCCTGGATGAATTGTATACCTTGACTTATGGGCTTCTTCTAGAATCTTATTTCTTAATTCTCCTTGCTTAGGTATCCAAATTCTGCTTTTGTGGAATCTCCAAATTCCATCAGCTCCTTGCACTAATTCTTTTATTCGTCCCTTCATTCCTTCAGCATCATCTTGGATTGCTGTTTCCTGAACATTCTTTATTTGTTCCATTAAATCTAATTGTAGATTTAATCTGAGAGCTCGAACTCGTCTTTGGTTCTCATGATACTTACGACTTAAAGCATCTGCAACTACATTTGCCTTTCCTCCGTGACACTGAATATCACAGTCGTAATCACTTAAGATTTCCATCCATCTTCTTTGCCTCATATTTAACTCTTTTTGCCCAAAAATATATTTTAAACTTTTGTGATCTGTATAGATAGTAAATTTACTTCCGTAAAGATAATGTCTCCAAATCTTAAGGGCAAAAATTATGGAGCCTAACTCTAAATCATGAGTTGTATAATTTTCCTCGTGCTTTTTCAACTGTCTTGAAGCATACGCAATTACCTTCTTGCGTTGCATAAGCACACATCCAAATCCTAGTTTTGAAGCATCACAATATACTTCAAAATTTCAGTTCCTTCTGGTAAGGCTAAGATTGGAGCATTGGTTAATTTCTGCTTCAAGATTCTAAAGGCTTCTTCTTGTTTAGGTCCCCATTCAAACTTAATGGCTTTACAGGTTAGCTTAGTTAATGGTACAACTATTTTGGAAAAATCTTTGATAAACCGTCTATAATACCCAGCTAAACCTATAAAACTTCTAATTTCCATTGCGGTTTGCGGAACCTTCCAATTGGTAATTGCCTCTATTTTTGCAGGATCTACATGAATACCTTCATGATTCACCATATGTCCTAAAAATTGCACTTCTTGTAGCCAAAATTCACATTTTGAGAATTTGGCATATAGCTTTTCTTTTCTTAACAAAGTTAAGAGTGCATGCAAGTGCTGACAATGTTCGTCCTGACTTTTTGAATAAATAAGTATATCATCTATGAAGACAATTACAAATTTATCCAAATACGGTTTACAGATCCTATTCATCATGTCCATGAATGCTGCAGGTGCATTCATTAACCCGAAGGGCATGACTGTAAACTCATAATGACCATACCTAGTTCTGAAAGCAGTTTTAGGTATGTCTTCCTTTTGTACTTTCAATTGATGATATCCGGAACGTAAGTCGATCTTAGAAAAATATCTAGCTCCTTGAAGTTGATCAAACATATCATCAATCCTAGGTAATGGGTATCGATTCTTAATTGTAACCTTATTCAATTCTCTATAATCAATACACATTCTCATTGAACCATCCTTTTTCTTTACAAACAACACTGGAGCTCCCCAAGGGGATGAGCTAGGTTGTATGAATCCTTTACTTAGTAATTCATCTAATTGCTTTTTCAGTTCTAACATTTCGGTAGGAGCTAACCGATAAGGTGCCTTGGCTATCGGTGTAGTTCCTGGAATTAGATGAATTCTAAATTCTACTTTCCTATCTGGTGGTAATCCAGGTAACTCTTCTGGGAATACATCTGGGTATTCTGAGACTACAGGGATCTCCTTAAGTTCTTTGTTCTTAGTATTAATGATTACCGAAATCATATATACTATTCCTTGCTTTCGTTCATAACTAGCAATTTTCATTACTGATATGAACTTCATGGGTTTACGCGGTTTATCTCCTGTAATCCTGATTACTTCTCCAGTAGGTGCCTGAATTTCTATAGAGTTTTTATCACAAATGATTTTAGCATGGTTGGCTATTAACCAATCCATTCCTAACACAACATCAAATTCAGCTAATTTCATAGGTAACAGATTTGCAGAAAATTTATGACCTGAAAGTTCTATTTCTACTTTTTGCAAAACCTGATCTATTTTAACTGAATTCCCATCTGCGGTTTCGACTGTAAAAATCTGCCTAACGTTGGTTAAAGGTAACTTAAGAGCTTGACAGAATAAAGTATTTATAAAACTTTGGTTTGCACCAGAGTCAAATAATACTTTTGCGTATACATGGTGAACTAAGAACGTACCAGCTATCACATCTGGAATGGGTTCTGCTTCTTGAGTGGTTAACTGGAATGCTCTGACATTCTTCTTAGTAGCTCCGTCTGTCGCCTTGGTTTTGTTGTCTGCTGGTTTGGCCAATTTAGGACATTCCGTTTTATAATGCCCCGCTTCTCCACAGTTAAAACAGATTATGGTTTTCTTTCTGCAGTTTTCTTCACGATGTCCTATAGCTTTGCAAAGGTTGCAGGTTACATTACATCTTCCATAATGTTTCCTTTTGCAATTCCTACAGAAAGGTGGATTTGAAGATTGCCCTGCTCCTCTTTTCTTGAAGTTGTTACTATTACCCACACGAAATCCTTGGGTAATTTTCTGAGCCAGTTCCTTTTTCTTGGTTTCATCTCTTGTGCGTACCAGTTCATCAGTTAAGGTGTTGGCTAGTTCCACTGCATCGTCAATAGTGCGAGGTCTCGCAGCTTTAACGATATTGCGAATTTCGCTAATTAATCCCCAAATATAGCGAGAAATGAGTACCGGTTCTGGCGAAGCCAGTGTTGGTACCACCCTAGCATATTCAAAGAATGTCAAAGTATATCCTCGACAGTCCACATTAACCATCCGATGGTTTAGGAACTTATTAGCCATTTGATCTTTTTCATACTCGGGACAGAATTTTCTTTCTACAAGACTCTTAAATTCTTCCCAGTTCATGGCATAGGCCACAATCCTTCTTTTAGCTTGTAATACTGTGTTCCACCATTCTAATGCCCCTTCTTTAAAAAGATTGGAAGCATACATAACTTGATCTTCCTCAACACATTTACTTATAGCAATTACTGCCTCAGTTTTCTCTAACCAACGTAATGCTGCAATAGCCCCTTCGATACCTGAAAACTCAGTTGGTTTACAGGCAAGGAATTCTTTGTAAGTGCAACCAGGTGTTGCAGCTTTCATTTTCTTGAAAATTGGGGCTTGCAGATCATTATTGTTATTAACATGATTTCCGCCTCCGTTTATACTATTACTAAAGTTGTCGCCTTGAGTACGTTTACTAGGAATGATTGATTGCGGTTTAACAGGTTTTTGAACAGCAGCAACGATTGCTGGAATAGCATTGGCTATTCCTTGTGCAACGATATCCTCTATATCTTGTCTATTTAACAATTATTCTTCCTGAATTTGCTCGGATTGATTTACTTCATTTACTGGTTCATTACCAATATTTGCCATCTGATAATTAATTTATAGATAATTAATTAGTATAAAAGAAATAATCCAATGTCACAATTAATTGCACATAATCACGTAAACGAATATACAAACAAAATCTAAAATTTCATTTATTTTATAGATTATATCATGCCTCTATATACAATCGTTTTTTTTATTTATTTTACAAATACTGATTTTACTATTACTATTACACCACCATAGTTTTACCAACCCATTATCTTTTGTCATTTATCTTCCTAAAAACGAAGCTCCCTTTCATCATACTTCCAAGCAATTTGTCCCCCTATCTCCCGAATTCTATTTCCCGCATCCATTAACTCTTCGCCAAAATGGCTAAGTTCTGCTAAATTTTCGTTACTCATGGGTGGATTTGGTAATGGTTCTGGATCGAATTGCGGAAGAAAGGAATAAGGACTGTTGACAATGTTTTGAAATTGCCAATCATTTGTCCACCATTCATCCATTCCTACAGGTTGGGTATGGATTATTGGTTCTGGGATTGCTGGTTCAAGATTTATAGGGATTTGGATTTCAATAGGACAAGTAACAACATTTGTATTGACAGGCTGAATAGTTTCACAGCTTGCCAATATGTAATCTATTTCCTCCTGAAAAGTCATTCCCTGGTTTTGTTTGGAGCTTTCTCCAATTTCCATCTGAGTTGGTCTAGAACCTTTTCCAACCTCCATTTCTATTTCCTTAGAATATTCCTCAAACTGCATTCCCATTTGCCTAGAATCTTCTTTGACTTCAGTCTCCATCTCCTGCTGTCTAGAACTTTCTCTGGTTACAATTTCTTTTCCTTTTTCTAAAGGATTGTTTATTTTAGGAAGTTTCGTAGCTGGCTTTTTCCTACGTATACGACTCCCCCATACGTATTTCCTTCTTTTCTTTGGTTTTGGCTTTTTCAAAGGTTGAGCGTTGAATTCTACAGATTGTTCCACATCAGGAAAATACCCAGTAAACTCTTTAGAAACTTCTAGATTTACAGGGTATAGGTTGAGATTCTCTAGGGCTTTCGATAACTCATTCATGCTGTTTAACATACAAAGAAAATACAAAAATGCTAAGTTTAAAATTTAGAAATAACCTTTAAGTTTTATTGCATACCCTGTGACTAATTTATACAAAGGAAAATGGATATTTTAAACATGCTAGGTTTTATTTATTTACTAGATGATATTTCGGCTTGTAAATAAGGTTGCTATTACGGAATCATGGTATTTTAAATATTAGCATTTACTGCTATAGTGGCTAGCATATAAAGATCCGCCCATTTTTCCCCTAATTTGTCCTCCCAAGGTGTTTTACTGGTTAATTCTTGGGTTTCCTGTTTAACTTTCTTCTCTCGGGCTTTCTTTATTTTCTCCTGACTTTTCTTTAAAATTAAACTTCTTTTATCCGGAGAAAGTGGTTTCTCATATTGGGCTTTTCGAACAAATATTCCTTCTTCAGGAATTGCAGGAAGTTTTGAGGATTTAGTTTGGGATGAACTTCCCTTCTCATTAGATGACCTATCTAATTTAAGATAGATGCTGGAAAGCTTTTTCTTACCCATACTGTAACTAACAAATAGTCAGTTAATAAAACACATAATCACATAATAGTAATTAGGAAAAATTAAGTATTTCTAAATACTTAATTAGCTTAACTCAGTGGCTCTGATACCACCTTTTTCTGTCACGGCCCCCGACCCGGTTTTACCCGTTTCTGGAGCCGTGGGACATAAATCCCGTGGTATTTATTTAATTGAGTTTAACAGCGGAATTTTATCAACATGATCTTTTTAAAGCTAAAATTTTCTCGATTATTTTATTTCACAACTCGGGATAAAACCCCGTTAATTTACAAGATTATGATTTCACGAAGAAATCTTTATTTCACAAAACATATTTCTTTCTTTTACAATGAGCCGCTTTCTTAAGCTTGAAATGCTCCACAGCATTTTTCCTGAATTACAACAGATCACCTGAAACATGTTTGAAAAAGGTTTTGTCAGCGGAAAATACTGAGTGAATCATTCTATTTATTAAAATAACCTGTTTGTTATAATTTACAGTATTAAGGAAAATTACAATGTTTCTGATATCAACCAACTACCCACAGTACTTTATCACTCGACCCATTGGCCCATTCGTCCAATGGTGTCTGTGATTATGGTCATATCGCCCCTTGGCTGCACCAATGGTGAAGATTATCAAGTAATGTATACAAAACCCCACATGCCGGCTGTAATATGGTGATTACATAAACTTTATCCCTGTAATTATAACCTTGAAAATAAACATGCTTTTTGAAAGTAATTTGATAAAAAGAGAATGACTCACATTGCAGATTTAACACGGACAGAGTCTAGTCTATGGATTAGCCTTGTTAACCTAATTTAAATAATAATGCACACAAAACTGGGTTAGTAATCAATACAGCATTTACGATAACTCACGAGATCAACCCTCACAACGGATGACAAAGTGCTATGCTTAAACATCCATCGAATTAACGACTAATGACAAAGCATCACCCTAATGTGGGCAGCACTTAAACATCCATTGAGTACATTGATCGATCGGAAAATGAATCGTAATAGCGATCGAGTTATTACCCTGTTTTGCGGCAGCAATTCGGGATTCGTGTGTGTTTTGATAGTATACAGAACGTAACTCAGTGTGTAATTCGAATTTGTTCGTCGTTTTAATTCCAGAAATCAAGTGCCAATGTCTACTATTTATACGTGAAATTGGACTAGCTTACGGACCGTAAGCATCAATCCTTACGGTCCGTAAGGATCACAGAATCTTCATAGGGTTGCCACGACTGGGACCAGCCTTGCTGACTTGACTGTTTTGTAAATTCGATTTTTGACAACGAGAATTTAAGATAATCGTCACTAGGGTTTACCCCCCCTAAGTTTTAGGGGCCCTGATCCTGATTCTTATTGTTCTGAAAATTTTAGGGTTTGTGCAGAATCACTTGGGTGTCTCAATTAGGGTTTCCTATTGAACTAAATATAATAATAAATAATAGTTTTAGTGAGAGTTGTTACACGCGAGGGGCCTTCGCATGGCGCAAGAGACACAGGTCTACCATAGGGTAGCCTCGTGTCCAGGTAGCTCAGCTGAGTTGGTTTCGCGTTAAAATTCAACGTACACGTAAAACTGTTTAGATATTACCGACTAGGGTTTACCCCCCCCCCCCCTGAGTTTTAGGGGCCCTGATCCTAATTCCGATTGTTTTGAAAATTTTAGGGTTTATGCAGAATCACTTGGGTTTCTTAATTAGGGTTTCCTATTGAATAAAATAATATAATAAATAGGACTTTTGATGAGAGTTGTTACATCCTCCCCACCTTAATAAAAATCTTGTCCTCAAGATTTACTGGAATAAGTAAGGATACTTTCGCTTCATTTCTGATTCCAATTCCCAAGTGTATTCAGCTCCTCTCTTTGAATTCCACTTGACTTTGACTAGCACCAATCTCTTGTGCTTGAGAAATTTGATATTTCGATCTTCGATTTGAAGAGGTTTCTCCACGAATTTCAGCTTTTCATTTACCCCTACATCTTGAAGAGGTACTACCAAAGATTCGTCTGATAGGCATTTCTTGAGGTTAGATATATGAAATACATCATGTATTCCTGCCAGTTCCTCTGGTAGTTGTAGACGATAAGCAACTGGTCCTATACGTTGGTTTACTGAAAATGGTCCTACGTATCTTGGACTTAGTTTTACTTTCTTACCGAATCGAACTACTCCTTTCCAAGGTGAAACTTTTAATAGTACTTTGTCTCCAACTTGAAACTCGAGTGGCTTGCGTCTATTGTCTGCATAACTCTTCTGGCGATCTCGAGCCGTCTTTAATCTTTCCTTGATTTGTGTAATCTTGTCGGTCGTTTCTTGCACTATTTCAGGATCTGACAATTGATTTTCTCCTATTTCTGCCCAACAAACTGGAGTTCTGCACTTTCTTCCATACAGTGCCTCAAATGGCGCAGTTTCGATGCTTGAATGATAACTATTGTTATAGGAGAATTCAATTAAAGGTAAGTGATCATCCCAGTTTCCACCAAAATCTACCACACATGCTAGGATCATGTCTTCTAGAGTTTGTATCGTCCTTTCACTTTGCCCGTCTGTTTGTGGATGATATGCCGTACTCAGATTTAGTCGAGTTCCCATTGCTTCTTGGAAACTTGTCCAAAAATGAGAAGTGAAACGACTGTCTCTATCTGATACAATGGAGAGTGGAACTCCATGTAAGGATACGACTTCATCTACATACAACTTTGCCAATCTTTCCATGCTAAAGGTTACTTTCATTGGTAGAAAGTGAGCAGATTTGGTTAATCGATCCACAATTACCCAAATCGCGTCATTACCTTTTCTGGTTTTGGGTAACTTAGTAACAAAATCCATTGTTATGAGTTCCCATTTCCATACAGGCATTTCTAACTGTTGTAGTAGACCTGAAGGTTTTTGATGTTCTGCCTTAACTTGTGAACAAGCAAGACACTTAGAAACATATCGAGCTATATCTTTTTTCATTCCTATCCACCAAAAGTTAGTTCTTAAATCTTGGTACATCTTATTGTTTCCCGGGTGCATGGTATACCTAGATTTATGAGCTTCTTCCAAAATCTTATTTCTTAATTCTCCCTGCTTAGGTACCCAAATTCTTCTTTTGTGGAATCTCCAAATTCCATCAGCTCCTTGTTCTAATTCTTTTATTCGTCCCTTCATTCCTTCAGCATTATCCTTGATTGATGTTTCCTGCACATTCTTTATTTGTTCCATTAAATCTAACTGTAGATTTAATCTAAGAGCACGGACTCGTCGTTGCTTCTCATGATACTTACGACTTAAGGCATCTGCAACTACATTTTCCTTTCCTTCGTGATACTGAATATCACAGTCGTAATCACTTAAGATTTCCATCCATCTCCTTTGCCTCATGTTTAACTCTTTTTGCCCAAATATATATCTTAAACTCTTATGATCTGTATAGACAGTAAACTTACTTCCATACAGATAATGTCTCCAAATTTTAAGGGCAAAAATTACTGCTCCTAATTCTAAGTCATGAGTCGTATAGTTTTCTTCGTGCTTTTTCAATTGTCTTGATGCATATGCAATTACCTTCTTGCGTTGCATAAGCACACATCCTAATCCTAGTTTTGAAGCATCACAGTAAACTTCAAAATCTTATGTTCCTTCTGGCAAGGTTAGGATTGGAGCATTGGTTAATTTCTGCTTCAAGATCCTAAAGGCTTCTTCTTGCTTAGGTCCCCATTCAAACTTAACTGCCTTACAGGTTAGCTTAGTTAATGGTACAGCTATCTTGGAAAAATCCTTAATAAACCGTCTATAGTAGCCAGCTAAACCTAAAAAACTTCTAATTTCTATTGCTGATTACGGAACCTTCAATTTGGTAATTGCCTCTATCTTCGAAGGATCTACATGAATACCTTCATGATTCACCATGTGTCCTAAGAATTGCACTTCTTGCAACCAAAATTCACATTTTGAGAATTTGGCGTAAAGCTTTTCTTTTCTTAACAAAGTTAAGAGTGCATGCAAGTGCTGACAATGTTCTGTCTGACTTTTGGAATAAATAAGTATATCATCGATGAAGACAATTACAAATTTATCCAAATACGGTTTACAAATTCTATTCATCATGTCCATAAATGCTGCAGGAGCATTTGTTAACCCAAAGGGCATGACTGTAAACTCGTAATGACCATACCTAGTCCTGAAAGCAGTTTTAGGTATGTCTTCCTCTTGTACCTTTAATTGATGATATCCGGAGCGTAAGTCAATCTTAGAAAAATATTTAGCTCCTTGAAGTTGATCAAAAAGATCATCAATCCTAGGTAATGGGTATCGATTCTTAATTGTAACCTTATTCAATTCTCTATAATCAATACACATTCTCATCGAACCATCTTTCTTCTTTACGAACAACACTGGCGCTCCCCAAGGGGATAAGCTAGGATGTATGAATCCTTTGCTTAGTAATTCATCTAATTGCTTTTTCAGTTCTAACATTTCTGTGGGTGCTAACCGATAAGGTGCCTTGGCTATCGGTGTAGTTCCGGGAATTAAATGAATTCTAAATTCTACTTCCCTATCTGGGGGTAGTCCTGGTAATTCTTCTGGAAAAACATCTGGGTATTCTGAGACTACTGGTATTTCCTTAAGTTCTTTACCCTTAGTGCTAATGATTACCGAAATCATATACACTATTCCTTGCTTTCGTTCATAACTAGCAACTTTCATTACTGATATGAATTTCATGGGCTTACGTGGTTTATCTCCTATAATTTTGATTACTTCTCCAGTAGGTGCCTGAATTTCTATAGAATTTTGATCACAAAGAATTCGAGCATGGTTGGCTACTAACCAATCCATTCCTAACACAACATCAAATTCAGCTAATTTCATAGGTAATAGGTTTGCAAAGAATTTATGACCTGAAAGTTCTATATTTTCCTTTTTCAAAACTTTATCTATGCTAACAGAATTTTCGTCTGCCGTTTCGACTGTAAAAATCTGCCTAAGGTTGGTTAAAGGTAAGTTAAGAGCTTGGCAAAATGAAGTATTGATAAAACTTTGGTTTGCACCAGAGTCAAATAATACTTTGGCGTAAATGTTGTGAACTAGGAACGTACCAGCTATCACATCTGGAATGAGTTCTGCTTCTTGAGTAGTTAGCTGAAATGCTCTGACATTCTTTTTAGTAGCTCCGTCGGTCATCTTGGCTTTGTTATTTGCTGTTTTGACTAATTTAGGATATTATGGTTTAAAATGTCCCTTTTCTCCACAGTTATAGCAGATCGTTGTTTTCTTTCGGCACTCTTCTTCACGATGTCCTACAATTTTACAAAAATTGCAGGTTACACTACATCTTCCATAATGTTTCTTTTTGCAATTCTTGCAGAATGGCAGAGTTAAGGATTGTCCCATTCCTTTTCTTTTGAAATTGCTATTATTACCCACAAGAAATCCTTGGGTAATTTTCTGAGCCAGTTCCTTTTTCCTATTTTCATCTCTTGTGCGTACCAGCTCGTCAGTTAGGGTATTAGCTAATTCCACAGCATCGTCAATTGTACGAGGTCTCGCAGCTTTAACAATGTTGCGGATTTCACCAATCAATCCCCAAATATAGCGAGAAATGAGTACCGGTTCTGGCGAAGCCAGTGTTGGTACCACTCTAGCATATTCGAAGAATGTCGAAGTATAACCGCGACAATCTACACCCATCATTCGATGGTTTAAGAACTTATTTCCCATTTGATGTTTTTCATATTCGGGACAGAATTTTCTTTCTACAAGACTCTTAAATTCTTCCCAGTTCATAGCATACGCCATTATTCTTCCTTTTGATTGCAGCATCGTGTTCTACCATTCTAGCGCCCCTTCTTTAAAAAGATTTGACGCATACATGACCTGATCGTCCTTGGCACATTTACTTATTGTAATCACTGCCTCGGTTTTCTCTAACCAACGCAGTGCCACGGTTGCTCCTTCATTGCCTGCAAATTCAGTGGGTTTGCAAGCAAGAAATTCTTTGTAAGTGCAACCAGGCGTTGCAGTTTTCATTTTCTTAGGGAGCGGGACTTGTCGTGGTTCATTATCGTGATTAATATGATCATTGCCTCCATTTACGCTATTACTGAAGTTATCTTCAGAAATACGTTTGCTAGGAATGATTTGTTGAGGTTCAGCAGGTTTCTAGACAGCAGCGACTATTGCTGGAATAGCATTGGCTATCCCTTGAGCAACGATATTTGCTATATCTTGTCTAGTCATATATTGATCCCCTAGGTGTTGTTCAGATTGATTAACTTCATTTACTGGTTCATTATTAGCGTTTTCCATTTGATAATTAATATATTTTATTAGTATTGAATAAATAACAATTATACACAAACAATCATATAAATTTCACAAAGCACATATAGCCAAAACTATCGATTTCTCGATTCCCATTTTATATATTTTATAGTATGCATCACTACACACCATTTACAAAGTTTTATTTTAAGTTATTTCACAATATTATATTATTATTGCTATTATACAACCATAGTCTCATAAACCCCTTATCCCTCATCAGCTGATATTTTAATAACGGTGCTCCCTCTCATCGTACTTCCAGGAGATCTGTTCTCCTACTTCCCTGATCCTATTTCCGGCATCCACCAGCTCCTCGCCAAAGTGGCGGAGTTCAGCTAAATTCTCATTGCTCATTGGTGGGTTAGGTAATGGTTTAGGGTCAAACTGAGGAAGAAAGGAATAAGGACTGTTGAGCAGATTTTGGAACTGCCAATCATTCGTCCACCACTCGTCCATTCCTAAAGGTTGGGTGTGAATTATAGGTTCTGGGATTGCTGGTTCCAAATTTATTGGTAGTTGAGTTTCAATAGGATGAGTAAAAACATTTGTATTGACAGGCTTAATAGTATCACAGCTTGCCAATATAAAATCTAGCTCCTCTTGTAATGTCATTTCCTAGTTTTGTTTAGAGCTTTCTCCCATTTCTATTTGGGTTTGATTAGAACCTCCCCCAATCTCCATTTCTATTTGCTTAGAATATTCTTCAAACTGTATTCCCATCTACCTAGACTCTTCCCTGACTTCAATTCTCTTCCCTTTATCGAAGGGATTTTCTATTTTAGGCATCTTTCTAGTGACGGGTTTCCTCCTACGCACATGCCTCCATCCCACAAATCTTCTCTTTTTCTTGGGCTTGGGTTTCTCCGGAGGTGGAGCATTGAATTCAATAGGTTCTTCTATATCTGGTATATACCTATTGAAATCTCCGGAAATAGAGATTTAGGTTCTGAAGGGCGTCAGACAAGTCATTCATGCTGTTATGCAAAATACATACAATTACTAATTTTAAAAATTATAACAAAATTTCATAGAAAAACCTTTAAATATTATTTCAGACTGGGTAACTACAAAACAAATGAAAATTAAAACATGCTAGGTTTTATTGTAAATTTATTTATTTTCTGGATAAGGTTTTGGACTGCAGGTGATATGGTTGCTAAAACTTTAAGTTAAAATATTTAAAGATTTTCATTTACTGCTACAGTAGCTAACATATAAAGATCTGCCCATTTTTCATCTAACTTGTCTTCCCAAGGTGTTTTACTGGTTAATTTCTGGGTTTCCTGTTTAATCTTCTTTTCTCGGAATTTCTTTATTTTCTCCTGACTTTTCTTAAAATCAAACTTCTTTTATTAGGAGAAAGTGGCTCCTCATAATGTGCCTTTCGCACAAATATTCCTTCTTCAGGAATTACAGAGTGATTTGAAGATTTGGTTTGGGATGAACTTCCCTTCTCGGTGGATGACCTATCTAATTTAAGATAGATGTTTGACAACTTTTGCTTACCCATACTGTACACAAATATTCAAATAATAAAACACATAATCACAAAATGGTAATTAATAAAATTAAGTATTTGCTAAATACTTGATTGGCTTAAATCAGTGGCTCTGATACCACCTTTTTCTGTCACGGCCCCCGACCCGGTTTGACCCGTTTCAGGAGCCGTGGGACAAAAAATCCCGTGGTATTTATTTAATTGAGTTAACAGCGGAAGTTTTCGTCTGGATTTTTTTAAAACTGCAATTTCCCGATTATTTTATTTCACAACTTGGGATAAAATCCCGGTAATTTACAATCACAAGATTTCACGGAGAAATCTTTATTTTACAAAACATGTTTCTTTATTTTATATTGAGCCACTTCCTTAAGCTTGTAGTGCTTTACGACACTTTTCCTGGATCACAACAAATCACCTGAAACATGTTTGAAAAAGGTTTTGTCAGCGGGAAATACTGGTGAATCATTCATTTTGCTAAAACGACTCATTTGTTATAATTTACAGTATTAAGAGCGATTACAATGTTTCTATATCATCCAACTACCCTCGGTATTTGTCACTCGACTCGTTTCTGTGACTATGGTCATATCACCCATTGGCTAACTCATTGTCCAATGGTGAAGATTATCAAGTAATGTATACAAAACCCCACATACCGGCTGTAATATGGAGATTACAAAGACTTAATCCCTGTATTTATAACTTTGAAAACATTATAAAGCATTTTGATAAAAAGAGAATGACTCACATTGCAAATTTAACTGAGCAGAGCCTAGCCTACTGATTAGCCTTTTAACCTAAATTAATAACATGCACACAACTTGGTTAGTAACTTAATACAGCATTTACGATAACTCACGAGATTAAAACCTTCACAACGAATGACAAAGTGCTATACTTAAACATCCATTGAATTAACAATGAATGACAAAGCATAAACCCTAATGTGGGCAGCACTTAAACATCCATTGGATAGTTTAATCGATCGGACATTGAATCGTAGCAGCGATCGAGTTATTACCCTGTTTTGCGGCAGTAATTTGTGATCTGTGTGTGTTTTTGTAGTATTCAGACAATATCTCAACGTACAATTTAAGTTTGAATGTCGAACTAACGCACAATTGCATGAAACAGACGCTGCTATTTATACATGAAAAACGGCTCCCTCGCGTGGCGCGAGGGGCCTTCGCGTGGCGCGAGAGACACATATCTACCATAGGGTAGCCTCGTGTCCAGGTAGCTCAGCTGAGTTGGTTTCGCGTTAAAATTCAACGTACACGTAAAACTGTTTAGATATTACCGACTAGGGTTTACCCCCCCCCCCTGAGTTTTAGGGGCCCTGATCCTAATTCCGATTGTTCTGAAAATTTTAGGGTTTATGAAGAATCACTTGGGTTTCTTAATTAGGGTTTCCTATTGAATAAATAGGACTTTTGATGAGAGTTGTTACAGAGACCATGTCGTTTGACGCATATTTTGCGAGATTTCACGAAGACCACCCGTGTTTTTCTCGTCCCCGACATCTTCTTCAGCAAACAACCCAATAATCGACCCAAACTGTGCAATATAGATTGAAAGAACATTTCCAGCACAACGAAACTCAACCCCCTCCTCATCCAACGGCTCTGCTTTAGCTTTGAATGCAAACGTGCTATAGAACTCCATGTTGTATTTGTGGACCGAAGGAGTCTAGTGCAGAGTGCCGCCCTAAGTGGACATGTGACTAGGTTGTTGAAGCGGTCAATCTGCCCTACTGCTTCCAGGGTGTCTAGGCATACTTGTCTTAGGTTTTCCTCGGGCCTTTCTTGTAGAACCTCAAATCGTGCTTGATAGTTCCACTCATTCTGGTTGAAGCGTGTGAATTTCTTGGTCATCTGAAAGAAAACACAACACAATTAGCATGAAACAATAAATTTTCGAAGAAAACTGAAAACAACAAGCTAAACATGACCCCTTAGCCACTGGCCACGCCCTGTGTTCGGTTGAAAGTTGATGGCCACGCCCCCGTGCTCGCTAAGCATGACCCCGTGCTTAGGTGTCTGTTCCCCAAAAATCTCATTTTTCGACACGATTTCGAAAAGTTGATAATTTTTGGTTCAGTAGGGGCGGTTTTCCTCGAAAATGAAACCACAAGTGCCGTTTTTCCAAAAAAACAAACAGTTTACCCTTTCAATTTCATCTTTTTCGGTTCAAAAACAAGGGTTTGAGGTTTTTGTTTGAAATCGGGCAAATCTACAAACAATTCAAGTTGATTTACTTCCTGAAACATGCGACTAAACTACTACTAACAAATCTAAGCAAAAACTTGAGGTTTGATTCGGTTCAAGTTGAAGAACCCTAGATTTTTCCCCAAATTTTTGATTTAAACTACATGAAAATCATTAATCTAACTAACTATGATGATAGCATCATACCTTGACTTTGTTGAACGGTGGAAGAACGTGAAAATCTGCAGAGATTCGCGAAGGAAACAGAGAGTTTTCAGGGAAACGGGTCGTGTTTTTCCTGCCGACTTTGTTATCCTAGACAAGGAAGAAGACACCGAAATCCCGCTCATACTAGGACGACCCCTCCTTGCCACCGCATGAGCTATGGTGGACATGTGTGACGGACAACTAACATTGAGGGTTGGTGAAAAATAGATCAAGTTTAAAGTTGGGCAACGAGCGGAGGATGATCCAGTCATATACCTCAACGCGATTGACTCAATCTTAGACGATGCATTGCAACGATACAACTCGGGATGTGAGTAATCTTGCGCGGGTAACATTTGACCGACTTGGGTCTAGCCAATGACCCTCATAAACGTGGCGCACCATGGAGGCATTCCATGGACTATCCATTAGCTTATTAGTTTAATTTTAGCTTAGTTTTAGTTTAATCTTAGTTTAATATTTAGTTTAATGTTTTCTTTTGAGTATTTAGCTTTGTAGGAGTAAGGCAAGCTCAACAGAGGAAGATGGATGATTAAAAATGGAACCCATGCACGTAAATCAGAGGCCTCCCGACTCATTGACTACAAAACAGTGGCTGCAGCACGGGGCCGTGTTCACCCAGCACGCCCCCGTGGCCAACTTATTATTGTCAAAAAAATTTCTGCCAGAAGGTGGCACGGGCTGTGCTCATCCAGCACTCCCCCGTGGCCACCCCATTGAAAGTCTTCTGATTTCATTTTGTTACAGGCACTTTGGACACGGTGCAGTGTCCCCATAGCACGCCCTCGTGCTGCAAGTGCCAGTAACAAAAAATTCTACTATTTTCACACTTTTTAAACATTTTTTTCCAAAATAAATTCTATTTGGGAAACATTCAAGGAAATGTGTAATTTAAGTGGGGGGGATGTGTTAGTGCAATATGTCTATCGCCTCCGTCATCTCAAGATCGTAGCTGAAACTGTTTAAATCTAGGTTTTATATTGTTATAAATAGGAAAAGGCAAGGTGGCATTTATGTAAATAATGAGATCTCTCATTATATCCCTTGGCCTATAAATAGAACCATTAGGATTCTTATTTAGAACTTTTTTGCAACTTTTGACACTTTTGCTAGTTTGGAGCTCATTTGGTGATCTTAGAGTTTGAAGGCTAGAGAGAGAAACTAGTGAGAGAAAGGTGATTCACGGTTCTTGTACGATTTCAGATTTATCAAAGAATCACGTTTATATTACGTTTCGTATGTTTCGGTATCGTTCGTGCACGGATTCCGCACGTCGCACAATCGGTTCGCAATCGTTTCGGAGTCAAAACCGGGACCTACAGGATGATAAAAACCTTGAATCGTTTGTCCAAAATCAAGCCTTACACAAAACTCTCTTTGGAACCGCTAATCACCCCAAACTTTTTTCAAAAATTTTCTTTTCATTTTTTTTATTTATACTAGTTTAGTTGGGTAAAACAAGTTCTATAAAATTATGTTTTTACGAATTTACAACTGATACCGTCATGATAAAAAGAAACAATTTAGAAAATTACGAAAACGAGCATGACAAATCTTTGTAAAATTTGATTATATATATATTTTTTTACAGTACAACCCTTTTCCCCCAAATGCGAGTTTTGAGCCATTACCGAACATACAAATATACATCTATACTAATTAGTCAATTTTGTTTATTGTGTGAATAGCCCATTTGGTTCTCACGAATCTAGAACTTGACAATGCGATATGTTCCAAGTCCTTACCGACAAAAATCCAAGTAAGTAAATGATAGAGGCACTAGGATAAACCCATTTTTCAAATTCAAAACCTTTATTTTTCTTTCCTTTATCCAAAAACATCCCCTTAGTTAAACCCTTTGAACCTTTAAACCTTTTCATTTTAAACCCACAAAAACAAACCTTTTCATTTTTCATCTTTCATTTTTGTAAACTTATCGGTTATGAAATTATGATTACGACTCAGTTTCAACTTTGGCAACAAAAAAAGCAAATATATATATATATATATATATATATATATATATATGTCAAAGTATTTTTTGTTAAGCCATAAAGCAATAGAAAAACTGATATTTTAGGCCTTTTCACCTTTTTCCAATAAAACATTCCAGACCCGAACCACCACCTACCCTTCAAAGCCTCTTGATATTTATAAGTATTTAACGTCAAAAGGAGGAGGTTTGATCGGTTGTCAAGCCTATGGTAGGAGTAAGTTTCAAAATCGGGCACAAGCATTTCACTTAATACATCATCGGCCGAGTGTTGAGTAACCACTTGTGAGGTGTGTAAATTTGTATATAACTAAATAAAATTTTATAAAGGCATGTTATGCCCAAAGTAAATAATTTTTCTTAAATTGTGTTTTAAATAAATGATGACGAATATGATTGTAAATAAAATTAGAACTTGGATTCCCAATACTCTAAAGATGAGACAAAAAACCTTCTCTTCTACCTATTCCGTTTGGGTGTGTAAACCTCGTAATAGAGTTTTGCTTGAGGACAAGCAAAGATTTAAGTGTGGGGGTATTTGATGTGCTTAAAAATACAACATATGAATAATATCAAATACGGTGTAAAAACAACCCTTTTTTAGTACTAATGTTGGAAAAAGCTTGTGTTTTCGTTCTTTTTTAATTTTCAGGGTTAAAAGAGCTTAAATGTGCAAAAGGAGCAAAAAGACAGTAAAACTAACATACATACAAAGAAGAAGGAATTGCCGCAACTCGCCAAGCCCTGATTCACATCCAAACCACAAAATAGCAAGAAAAGAATACTTGACACGGGGTCGTGTCCACCAGACACGGGTCGTGTCCCAAGGTGGATGCTGTGTAGAAGAAAAGACAACTATAAAAGACAAAATTGGCAGCCAACACGGGGTCGTGCTGTAACACCCCAAAACCCGAATGTTTATATTCGTTAAATGTTATGATATGGTACATCAAGAAATAAATGACTAGGTTATTTAACCTAGTTAAGAGTATGGTAGAAACAATTAAAGGATGAGAGTTGTGCCAATTATAATTAGTGGCAAACTTAAGGGACTAAAGTGGGGTTAATGAAAGTTGAATTTATAAAAAAAAAAAATAACACACACACACACGATGGTGTGTTCTGGAAGAAGCCAGGAGCTCCATGAGAGCTCAAGAACCCTAATCATGAAGATCACCAAATTGAAGGGTTAATTGTAGCTTAAATTCAAGAAGGAACATGGATTAATGATCACCTACTCAAGGGGATCAAAAGGTATTTCTTAAAAGTTAGATTGGTGATTATGCACGAAGTGGGTTATGTTGTAAATCACAAATTCGTATGAAATTGAGTATGAGTATGCGTTAGAATCATCATATAGAAACATGGATTATACATGGTTTGGGTTAATTTAATGTTTAGAGGTGAAGCCCATTGGTTATGGTGATGATGACAACCTAAATGATCACCCATGTCCAATTCTTGCTTTATATTGATGTATTTTGATATGTATGATGGATTCTTGTTAGAGGAATTGAAAGAAATGAGATACTAGTATGTTTTATGTTTATGTATGAATGATTCATGTTGATTAGAAGGAAGAATTTGATGAATTGTGTATGAGATTAGAAGAATATGCATGAATTAGTTGTACACTATGCTTAGGAGGTACTATACACACCAAATGTATGATGAAATTATAAGGTAATCGAGATTAGATCACTTGTAAGTGGTTAACAAAGTAGTTATGAAGTGGGTTTTGTATATTATGATGAAAATGATGATATGATTATGTTAATGATGTTTGGAATCATATATGTGTGTGAATGTTTAAAGAAATTGGATAAGAAATGATGAATTAACATGTTATAAGGTTAAATGATAAACTTAATATAAGATCCGTGTGATGAATGATAAATAAGCTAACTATCTTGAGAACGATATATGATAGTTGATGCTTGATAAGCGACATGGAAGCTTGGGAAAGAAGCGGGTCAATCGGGACTAATGCGCACGGAAAGCATATTCGGATGTTAGCTAAGTAAAGCTTACCCCTTTTTATTCGTATTAGAATATATACTCGTTGAATAGATTATGAACATGGTAATTGAATATGTGAAGTATGATGTTCCGACAAGTTTTGATACGGGTCGGAACATGTGGTCATGGTAAGAGACTAGGTTTCATGGTTAAAAAGGGTAGAAAGGGTAGTATGGTAGTTTTAGTTACGAGTTAAAGAAGGGATAAGTTACATGGAGAGAATAATGACTAATTAAAGATCTCATAAGGATGAAATGGGCATTTAGACTAAATGAGCCAAATGGTGAAGATATCACCATTTGGTAATATCGACTAATGAATTGTTTGGCAAGTTTTACGAATTTACAGAATGAATAGCGGAAGGATTTCATTGCTATCATCTAACATGGTGGATGAAGTATTAAACGGATCTTAGCTTTGATCCGAGCAAGGTATGTGTGTTAGAATTGTAGTTAAGTGGTAGGATTGGTTAAATATGCAATGAAGTCCTTGGTTGTAAAGGATGGAGCAATGTTGACAAAAACGCCCTTGATAGGTATATCGGACATACGACCTTAAATGTCAATTGGAAACAAGCTAATCGATTAGAATAATGTTTTGGTCATGTGTGAAAGCGAAGAGTATGGTTTTGTATATCATAGACCATTTAATGCGTAAATACCCATAACGGGTCAAAATAGGCTTTTTAGCGGAAATGGGGTAAGAGGATGCAAGACATCCAAAAATTTAATCTTTTATCATAAACAACGTTGAAATTATAAGGCTCATGAGAAATTGAGGTCAAATTAACATATTATTTTGATAAATGCATGAACGGGTCAAAACTTAGTAAAAAGGTGATAAGTCGATAGCTTAAAGGTCAAGAATTTTGTTAATCCAGATGTCGGATGTTAACTCCATGTGATGGAGAATTAAATTACGATCACGTAGGAAGAAGAATCGGGTAAAACGGATAAAAAACGAGAAAGTTATGGTCGTTTCCGTAAACCTGAGTTATGCTGGGAATATGCAGCAACAGCTGCGAACATCCTGTTATATAGGGGTTGTGGTGCGACACGACGGCGATGGCCATAGGTCGTCGCGCGACGCCACGGGCTCCAGAATGTTGAAAAAAATCATATTTTAATTGTATATGCAACACGAACCCGTTTAGACCGTTTTTAAACGCTTATACACTAAGTATGACTAATTTATTTCATGTTTTAGGAGATGTAGACATGGGTGAGGGTATGTATGTATGTATGTATGTATGTATGTATGTATGTATGTATGTATGTATGTATGTATGTATGTATGTATGTATGTATGTATGTATGTATGTATGTATGTATGTATGTATGTAGGATTGTTGGTATGTATGGAAGTAGTTAGGTATTAACGTATACAAGTATGTAGTTATGCTTGAAAGTATGTATGTATGTGGGCACGTATCTATGCAGGTAATGCAAGTAAGTATGCATGGTTGTACGCAAGTTTTCAATACGGTCGAGTATCGACATTATTAATAGTGTACCTTGTGAACGAAGTGTAACGCAGGAATAACAAAGAAGTCTCACCGCAGATTGTATGATCGGATGGAAATCCGGAATATAAAGAGTTAACGGAACGAAAAGTGAACCCAAGTAAATCTTATATGTTTATGATGCGTACTAATGTTATGAATTTTATGTGGTGAACGCAGGTAGTACGAAACACGAGGATCATCAAGGGATAGAGATCTAGGACCAAGTCACTTGAAGGATTGTACGGGATTGTCAGAGAATGTAATTTGATACACATACGC
The DNA here is from genome assembly GCA_030545235.1 of Helianthus tuberosus. Classification (NCBI taxonomy): domain Eukaryota; kingdom Viridiplantae; phylum Streptophyta; class Magnoliopsida; order Asterales; family Asteraceae; genus Helianthus; species Helianthus tuberosus. The sequence continues at coordinate 4,253,182 of CM060417.1, forward strand.
TATGTTTTATCCTGTAAATGAGTTAGATTAATGTATTCAATATAAAAGAGTTGTTTTAAAAAATGCAAGTAAGGCATAAAGTTATAATCAAAGAAATTTTATGGCACGAATTTTCAGCTGCGACTTTTTGTCAAATACGAATTAGGCCATTATAAGTTGGTATCAGAGCCCAAGTTTGAGTGAATCAAGTACGAGAAGATAAATACTTAAACTCAAACCCGTGTGCTCTTGTGATAAGGAAGTCGTACAATCCATGACTCGATCAAGATCTAAAGGTGGAAATGGAATGAAAGCACGTATGTATACATTCATATGAAGAAACTAACGGTTTTGTATGTGCAAGGTAAGCTTAAAGGTTTGAAGAGGATGATCCGTGAATGCAGTCTAAGATGGATGCTAAGGCAGGCAAGGATGCAAATAGACAGATGGACCCCTGGTACACAATATTAATATGTATGGGTACCGATGTTAAAAGAAAAAGGAAGAAATATCCTTGGGAGGGTAAGTATTAAACGGAAGACAATGAACTAGGGAAAAACCGACTTTTCTCTGGCAACTATAGTGGTGAACTAAGGCTGTCCAAATTGCTTGATGATCGAGGATCGCTCGACGATCGCTCGAAAAATGGTCGTTCGATTCCCGCTCAGTTTGTAAATGAGCCGCTCGGATTGGTTCGATTCAAATTCAATTCAAGCATGAGCAAAGGTCCGCTCGCTCGTCGATCGCTCGGTTTCGCTCAAATTGTTTTATTAATAATTAATGCTTTTGTTTATAGGTTATATGTTGATTTGAAGTTGAATTTTGTGGATGGAGATGATCAAGCTTAAAGAAGAAGTTTATGGCTTTTGAACTAAATGACAATTTGTATTTCGCACTTTATTTTGTGCTTCTTGATATTGTTAAGAACATTTTTAGAATCATGATTTTAGTTATGTATTGTTTTTGTTAGTAAAGTGTTAGACATGTTTTAATTAAGTTAGGATTTGTTTTTGTTGAACGTAGCCTTATAATTCAATCGAACGAAACTGAGTGAAAACGATCCGCTCGCTTTTAGTTAGGATTTTATAAAAACCGAGCAAAACTGAGCGAAAACGATCCGATCGATTCAAATTTCATCCGAGCATGAGCATCACTTTTGTGCTCGGTTTTGTTGTGGAATTTCATCCGAGCATGAGCAGATGCTCGATCGGATCGGTTCATGAACACTAGGTGAACAGGGTGGACCATACTCTTTACTTCCTATCTCAACCACAGTGGCGGAGGCGGGTTTTGTTGTGGAATTCGTGACCGTCGGCGATGCATGCGGTCTGTTTCTAGGGTTTAGGGTTTATACAGAAAAAAATTCAAATAAAAATGTTGAATAGATTTATATTATATATTAAAAGTTATTATATAATAAAAGTTATCATAGAAAAGGTTTATAAATCCTATATAGAAAATAGAATAGCTAAAATGTTATATGTACAATATCCAATAGGTTATTACCCCACGGGCGTTGGGCTAAGCATAGAACATAGATTTAGAATCGGTGGAAAACATGGATTATCAATACACCCATACAAAATAGGTTTCATTGTCATCCCTAGGTTTAGATATTATAATACTAGATTAGGATTAGGGACCTGTGTATTATACAGGTTGAACACATGTTTTTTAAAATTTAACAATTTAAAATAACATATTATATAATTCTATAATACTAGATTAGGGACTTGTGTAACTTAAGGGTGTGCACGGTTTGGTTCGGTTATATGCATTATCCATAACCGTAACTGAAGTCATCGGTTAATCGGTTCGGTTAATTCGGTTAATTTGTCGGTTTTCGGTTTGGTTCGGTTAATTTCCGATTAATAACCAATTCAAACAAGGGCTAATTTTTTTGCTTAGAAATACATTTAATGGAGGTATAAATACATGAAATAGATGTATAAATAAATGAAATGGAGGTATAAATGCATGAATAGATGTTTAAATACATAAAATGGAGGTATAAATAAATAAAATGAAGGTATACATAAATGAAATGAAGGCATAAATAAATGAAATAGAGGTATTATTACATGAAATGAAAGTATCAAACATGAAATAAATGAAATAGAGGTATAAAAGTTAGAAATATATAAAAAAATAAATGGTTCGGTTTGGTTCGGTTAATTTCGGTTAACCGATGGTAAAAAAAATATCCGTTAACCGACTTTCGGTTAATTCGGTTTCGGTTAATTTCGGTTCGATTTTATCGGTTTTCGGTTCGGTTTCGGTTAACGGTTCGGTTATTCCACACCCCTACTATGTATTATATATATATAGTTTACCTTATATCTTTAAAATAAAAATTAACACATTTACTAATGTTTTTTATTTTTATTTTTAAAAACTAAAATTACAAACGATTAGTATTCAACCAACATAATAATAATCATAATATTTATTTATTTAAGTAGGAAAACACAATTTAGATCATCCCATAAAGCCTTAAGTGTCCTCTAAATAATTTGTTTCGATTGATAGATATTTCATTAAAATATGAGCAATAAATGAAATATAAAATCCAAAGTTGACGCTGCTCGTGAACACCCACTTGATGGGTGTACGTAATTCATTATCAATTAATTTCATTTCAACACCATTACATGCTTCCATTATGTAAGCCTTCGTTAAAATATAAAAAAATACTAAATGCTGAAAAGTATACAAAAATAGACTATTATCATAAATTTAATAATATAACAATTAATAAACGACAGAAGTTATTGTAAGGGGACTATAAAAAACACCACCCATCCGCTTATATATATCCACAGCCATTCCATTTCCTCAACACACCACACACAGTTTACAATGTTCTCCCCCGTATCCAATACCAACTCCCTCCGCCTCCGACCACCGCCACCGCCGCCGCTACACTCCACTCCCGGCGCTCTACCGTCACCAACGTCACCCAACATCCGTAATTCACCTCGTACATCACCTATCTCGGCCACTGCTTACTCCACCGGTGACACCACGTGCTATGCTCCCTCACCCACGGCGGTCATGTCTCCACCGTCGTCTTTATACGGAATTCTTGGAATCTCGATGGAGGCTACCGGAAGTGAGATCAAAACGGCGTACCGGCGGCTCGCCCGGACGTCACACCCGGATGTGATTGACTCGTCCGGAGAGGAGTTTATGAAAATCCACGCGGCGTATTCCACCCTATCGGATCCCGATAAACGGGCGGATTACGACCGGAGGATTTTCCGGACGAGCCGATCTCGATCGTATTCGAGTGTCAGCGGGTTTAACGGTTATAGTGGCCGGAGGTGGGAGACAGATCAGTGCTGGTGACCCTACTCTTTGTTCGTTTCAAAGAGTTCGCAAAATATGATATGATATGACATGATATAATATAAGGATATAATAGATTAGGAGATATTATACGTAGAAGGCTCATGTATTAATACAACTTTATCTTGTTTAATTACAGTATTAATCTTCCACACGTAGAAAATCGAACCTTTATTTTTAAGACCATGTGTAGTCGTCATAAAGCCTCTTAGGGGACGTTATACGACAAGTGGCGAAACGCGTAAGAGAGGGGCTTTATATCACAAGAGGGTATAGTGGGGTTATATATGTATAGGGCTTTACATATGTGTATATATATATATATATGTGTGTGTGAGAGAGAGAGTTAGTATATGAAATAATCCCCCTCACGCCGCTATGATTTTCAAGGGAGCTGGAAGAAAACACCCCATAGCGCCCGCCGTAGTGGTGTTGGCGGCGCTATAGGGGCACCATATACTGGGCCGTCTCCGAAAATGACAAAAAAAGGCCTTGTTCGAGATAAAAAAATTTGGGCACTATTCGCAAATCTTCATATAATATAAACTCATCAATCACTCAATCAAATATATAAACACTAAAAACCCATAGTACTACGATAATTATTATGAAATAGGTAAAAACAAATTAACAAAAATAGTGTAGCAAAAATGATCAAATTATCGAACCTACTTGTTTAGCGAACAGTGTGGTTCTTCTAGCGTTTTTTGAAGCAAAACTCTCGATCAACTCATTGTAATCCATAGTATCTAATATTTCTCGTTCAATAGAAATTGTCGCCAACCCGTTTAGTCTTTCTTGTGACATTGTAGAACGTAAATAGGTTTTCAACAACTTCAACTTTGAGAAACTTCTTTCTACCGATGTCACAGTTACCGGAATTGTCAACAACACTTTGTATGCATTTATAGTATTAGGATAAGTAGTACTGCGTTGGAAGATATAGTCTAAAACATCAAAAGGGTTGTCAACGTGTCTCGGTAAAAATGTATTAATCAACTTCAACTCCGTATACAGACCCTTATTTTTGTTTAGACTAATCAATTGGGCTTGTTAATTGGGTCATTTTTTTAAAAACTTTTAAACAAGCCCTTGTTTAAAAAACTTTGGGTCTTTTAGCAGACCCTTGTTTATATAAACATACATAATTTTTTTAAATATATATATATAGGATTAGGTTCAAACGTGAACAAAATCCCAAGAGTGAACTGCGTGAACTGATATGGGCCCTTGATTTTTATGATCTTGAGATTAAAGTGAGTGGCATGATGGTAATTATTTGGTTAATTTTTTTCATTTAATTAAATACAAAAAGGGTATATGTGTAATTTAATCTTAAATTGATTGCATAAATCTCTCACAAATCAAGTAATCAATTATCCTCTTAAATTGATTGCATAAATCTCTCACAAATCAAATCAAGGATTAGGAAAGATGTAACTTAATTGAATTATTAAAATAATTATTTGTTTAAATGCGATGTACACATGTGTATTCTGATTTTGCCCTCTTTTAATGCGATGTACACATGTGTATATCGTCTGTTTTTGTGATATCTCAGAATTTTTTTTGTATTGAATGTTGATGTACACCTGTGAATTACTGTACACATATGTACGATGCTGAGTACACATGTGTACTATTCTATTTATATCCAAGTACACATGTGTATACCGTTGAAATATGAAGGTTACATGGATCTTAAAAATCAAAATTTGAATTCTGGTGATGAAATCTGAAATAAAAATAAAAATTAAAATTGAAATCTGGTGATTTGTTGTTTGTTTTGATAATTATCTTATTAATAAATAAACATAATGTGGATAATGAATTTAAATTAGGAAAGATGTAACTTAATTCAATTATTAAAATAATGATTTAAATCTAATTTTTTATATAATTACAATCCTACCCTTAACAACTAAAAAGGAAATCAAGGGTCCATATCTATTCACGAGCAGTTCACTCTTGGGAGGTTGTTCACGCTGGAAGCCTACCCTATATATATATAGGGGACCGCTAAAATGAGAACCACGTCCAGTTGTAAGAACCGTGAGAACTTTTTGATCCGGGGCGAGTTGGACCAAATTTTTTTCATAAACGTAGATGCTTGTATTATAAACACATTTGTAAAAAAATTCAAAAAAAAAAAAATGTCGTGTGTGTAGTTTTGAACACCACAAGTTTTTGTTTACGGGTCCCGTAAACGCAAACTTTGGGTGCCCAAAACTACACACCCGACATTTTTTTTTTTTTGAATTTTTTTTACAAATGTCTTTATAATACATGCATCTACGTTTATGAAAAAAAAATTTGGTCCACCTCACCCCGTACGGTGTAGTTCTCACGGTTCTTACAACTGGAGGTGGTTCTCATTTTAGCGGTTCCCTATATATATATATATATATAGGTGGGGTTCTAGAGTGAACACTAATGTATTTGCGAACCGAGTGAACAAATCTTGGCCATTGATTTACACACGTGGATAGCCAGGATTTCATTATCAAATAGTAAAATACACTAGTGTATTTCATCATCAAATCCTGGCCTTTGATCTACACACATGTAAAGCCAGGATTAGTTCGCTCAGTTCGCAAACTACGCTAGTGTTCACTCTTGAACAGTTGAACTTAATCCATAATACACAAGCATCCGTGAGGAACCACCCTTTATTGCGAGAACCGCGAGAACCAGTGTGAACACAAACAGTAATTCCTAAAAAAATCTAAAAAACACCTAAAAAAACTTTTTTTACTATTTTTTTTTTTTGGAAAAAATCATTATATTTTGTTAATAAAAAATTAAATAAAAAATTCAAAAAAAAAAATAAAAATTCGAGTAACAGTTATCCATGCATATGTGCATATGTATCATTTCTTTGTCAAATTCCGTAATTCATTACAAATAATATTCAATTGCACTTTCATTTACACTACTACGTGTAATACACTATTTTTTACGTTAACAATATTAGAAATGCACATGTGCATCTATATGTATCAACATGAAATAAGATGTTTTGGTACACTACTTTTTCTTTCATCTATCATTCCATCCATAATACACAAGCATCCACATGTGCATTTTTTGTCATTTCTTTGACAAATTCCGTAATGTCACACCCCTTTCTAAGGCGGAAACACGAAGTGTGATCATGAAAGGTTTTCATTGCATACGATTGGTAAACATACTACATGCTCATAAAATAACTTCAAATGCCAAACATTACATAACTGAAATCATAGTTTTACACAAAACGGCATATTGTCTGAAAGTTTACAACTTTATTCAAAGATAACATAAACAACATCCATAGCAAGAGTATGACCGCACGCACATCCACTTTAGTTACCTGAAATACATGTGAGTTTTTGGAAAATCGTCAACATAATGTTGGTGTGAATTCATGCAGTTTTTGTATTGAATGTTTAAATACTTGAATGAAAACATGTATGTCACTTATAAAACGTATCTGTAACTGAGTTTTGTGAATGTAAGTAATATGAGATCGCTAGTGGTTTGCAAGGCCACTAACATGTGTCACGACATAGGAAGCCACCAAACCTAGGCATTTTTGTCGACTTTGACTGAGACACAGAAGCACTCATTGGTAGAAGTAGGCCAAGAGTGGGGTTGCCTGAAACCCATTAGATCTAACCTTTTGTTCCGCGGTCTGAATGTATACGTTGATTAATGGTGCTTATGGTACCCTATTCGGGACATGATCTAAGTATCATTCCGTAGTTTTGTTATTCAACATACCATAACACATGTATTTTCCCCAAGTTAGAAAACAAATAAAAGTTTAAAAGTGGGGACATAAACTCACAATTTTGCGTTCCTTGCGCCGTAAACTTCACCGGGTTTTGCTTATATTGCGTCGTGACCTAAACGCGTTTTATTAATGTTAGTCACTAGACTTGCATCGCACAAGTACAAGTCACTATCTTTTGTATATGTGTTTTTGTGTTAAAAATAATTTATATTTTTAACTATGTATCTTACTTATATTATTTTCTCAAAAATAAATATAAGTATCTTGTATTTTTCACCCGAATTATGTATCTCGTCCAAAAACTTTATTTCATGTACACAATTTGCCCAAGTTATTTATTCTATGAAGAAATATATTATCATAAATATATTCTCTTGTATTTGTCTAAGCATGTTGTATGTGTATTTTTGTATTTTCACTCCTTAGGAGTATTTAGTGTATTTTCAGGTCCTAATACATTATTACATGTAATATATACTACATACACTTAGCACAAAATTTGGTGATCAATAAATATATACATTTTTTCTAAAAAATATACATACTTAATATCAATTTTAATCTTGAAGGAATCATCATTCCTTAACACAAAAAAAAAAAAAAAAAAAAAATTAGGGAATCCTTGGTAAATATTTTTAGATACATTTTTAGGGAATAAGTTTCTCAAAACTTATATTTTTCTAAGTGTCAAAATTTATAAAAATTTTGACATGGTTTCCCATAAAAATGGAGGTTTCCCATGTTTTCAAAACATGTGTTTATTTTCTTTTAAATCATCACAATCAATAATCAACTCATTCAACATCTACCGAGTGTCAAAGTCAAGTAAATTACACTACATCATGAACTTGAAGTTTTGTAAAAACTTGTAGTAACTTACCATGTTATTTAGTAGGTTTAGTTACCCTTAAAACATGGTTGTTTGTTTGTAAATCTCATTCTTGAAGGATTTAGTCATTTACAACTTGTAAGATGATTTTTCTAAAAATACTTCTTTTGTATTTTTCTTGTTTCATAAGTGTTTATACACTTGTTTTTTCTAATAAAAATAGTGTAAGTTTAGTAAAAACCATGATCTTTCAAAAATCATATTTTGAACTTGGTTTTCTTGGAAAATCATTCATAAATCTTGGATCTAATAGTTCACTAGCTTACTTTGTTTATTACTTTTCAAGAAATCATTTTGTTTTCAAGTTCATGTCTATGTATAAGGATGATCTTCTTGTGTTAACACATAATCATCCTCTAACTTGCTAGATCAAGTGTTCAATCATAATCTAGCAAGCTCCATGTAGTGATCAACATCAATATTTCTAGTAATCAACAAGCAAACATCATACATATACTAAACAACACTATTTTAACACTATTTCATCATATTTCATCTTATGTTTCAAGATTCAAATTCAAGTCTTTTAGTGTTCTTATGATTTCAATATAATACATCTTTTAACCACTAAAATATGAAGTAAACAAGGGTGTTCAAGAATCTTACAACTAGCTTAAAGCTAGGGAAGAACAATGGTGAAAATGTGGTGGATAAAAGCAAACGAATGAGGTCCTTCAAGTTCCGTAAGCACCGAGCCTCGTTAGTGACCTTCTAGCACCTTGAGAAGACCTTGGATTGCAAAGCTTGAAATGAAAATGGTGAGTGTGTGGGGAGGAGTTTGGCCGAGAGTTGGGAGGGAGGAGAAGGAAAGTTGAAGTGTTGAAGGTGATGATGGTTATGCCTTCTTATAATTCCTCTAAACTCTATTATCCAAAGGTTTTAGTGCTCAGCAAAGTACACTCAATATCAAAGCATATCCCAAGGAAAGATTCAATGGGATTTAGTGAAATCTAATAAGATTTAAGGTGGGGTCACCCCCTAGGGGCCGTAAGTTATATATGGGGGGGGGGGTTAAATGTAAGTCGTTGGTAAATATGGGTAATTAGTGGAAGGTTACATGTTATGTCTAGTGTTTAGTGTGTAGGATGCATTATGTAGAATGTTTAAGTGTTCGGGAACCATAACTAGCTCAGAAAAATAAAAACAATGCCTTTAGCAATATTTTAGTGTTCCGGGTAATGTCCGGTTATTCGGTTAAATACCGGTTCGTTAAAGTGCTAAATTGCACCGTTTAGTGTCTTTTAAGTATTCTTTTGTGACACTTATAATTCCCAACACATAGGAAAGTATTCTGGATCAATTTGTCATCTTTTTACATGGTACAATCTTGTTACAATGCTGAATTTTGCTGAAATATGCGAAATTCAGCATTTAAAGTGTGTTTCGGGTGCTTTGCAGTGCGTATTTTAGCTTCCGGAAAGTCTATATGTTAACCCTTATATGTACTCTTGGGTTTTAATGTATTCTTGTCATTGGACCTACACCTAGTGTCACACCCCAACCGATGGCGGAATCATCGGGGCATGGCACTGAGCGAAACAGATTGTCCAGAAGTTTCCATAACAATTATCATTACTATTCAATTTAAAATAACATGTCCCATACCATGTCTCAAACAGTAAACAAATTATTACAGATAAAATCTAGGCAAATAATTCCGTTTCGACAACTCAGATTTAAAATAGAGCAATTGTTTATCTGCTTCTAGAGACCCTTGATTCAATTACTATAGACAACTATTTGTTCGGCTCTAAAGCTTTATTCTAGCTTCAATTTCCTACTGTCACACCCCGATATTTCCACGTTTGACCGGTGGGCCCGGTAGGGAGTATCGTGACGTAGTTGATATCATCATAGTCAAACAACACAATATATAAATGCACAGCGGAAGCAAAAGATAAATATATTACAATCCGAATATAAAGTAATATCAAGTATTACAACGGAAAGTAAAGGATCCACAGGTGGATCAAATAAAAGGAAAAACTGTTCAACAGACTTTGGACGCCTAGAACTTGCAAGATTCCTTATTAACGCCCTGAGCTTCCAGCCAATTACGTTCAATACCTGTCACTTAACCTTTTTGGAAAATACGTCAGTTTTCACTGGTAAATACACTCAACCGACTCATTTGAAAAGAGTTTAAGAAAACTGATTTAGATGCACCAGGCACAAAATATTTTGACACTTTGATTAAAATGCACAAGGCAAAATTAATCTTTTATAACTTGGGACAATTATATTTATAATCTTGTATACAGATTTACATGTTCGTTGTACGTTCAGGGCCCGATGTAGAAACCGAGTCAAGATTAACAGACACGCCACAAGTATAAGCCCATAAGAGAGTGAGATACCGTTTCCCTTTAAGCAACTTTCAGTGTATGCCTACACCCCGTGCTTAAGGCGTGGCCATTTTATAATACAATGATGTCAAGGATATCCGAGACATGGTCATTAACCCCTAAAGGCTTTTATTTCAAACAATACAGATTAAAACGGGTTACCTCAATAATTTAATCACAATACGTTTAAACATTCAATACCCGACCAAGCGGTATTATTATAATACCATATCCCAAGCCCGTATAGGGAAAATAAGTTAAGAGTATTTACCTGAGCTAAATATAAATTCAATCCCAGCCGTATATCAATTCAGCAAGCACAAGTACTTCTACTGGGGCTCTTAATCTGGAACAAAGGTTTTTAATAACCTATTAGATTTCTAACGGGTCTTTAATTAAGCCTATGCTTAGACCGGTTGGTTTTAAAGAGGAAGATACGGTTCAAACGCATGATAAGGCGAAGACCGGTTTAGAGTGTGGTTTTGACCCGACAAGCTTGTATGCTTGTTTAATATGGGTAACTTAAACACATTCTGGATTTTGGGACCAAAAAGATATGGTTTGACCCGTTTCGGCTAATTTATGCAAACTAGTCACATAAGCCGATCCGAACGCGACAAGCGCGTAACGAGTAACCATAAGAGTCATATACAGGTTTCCTAAGTTAATATGCCTTAAATATGTTGTGATATCAGTAGGATACCTTCCAATATGCCCAAAACGAGTTTAATCTCAATATAAGCCCTGAGGGGGTATTTTGGTCATTTACCAAAGGCTTATATACTACCTGTCATACAACTAACTAAACGTCGTGACCATAAGGTATAACCTCGGAAGGTTATTCCCTATATACTATGGTCACCTAAAGTGTTTGGTCGGATCCTAATGGTCGACCAAACGGGTCGGGTTCGAAAGTATAAGCGATTGGTTAGACCGCTTACCTTACGACCCTATATAAGCACTAAACTAAAAGTGACGAGCTAAGCATGTTAAAACATGCTTAACTAAGTTTAGAAAATAGGTTTGGTATTAAAACAAACGGTTTTGATACCTAAGAGTAGTTTGGTTACAAAATACGCAATAACACGCATTTTGGCCGAAACTACGACTCGCCACTGAGCCTAGATAACATGGTAATCAGTAGGTATAGTCACTAGGGACTAGAACCATCGTGATCACGCTCACGTTATGAAGTTCAAACGAACTTCGCATTGACCATAAACTGGTCAATGCAGAAAGTCAGACAAAGTTTAACTTTAACGCTAAAAGAATAAAAGAACGAAGGAACACTTACAAAGGGTCCAAGAACGGAAGGTTTGAATCCGAACACTCTTGGGTATGAAGTGTTAAACACAACAACTTAGAGAGCAAGTTCAGATTTCAAAGGTGTGGGTTTTTGCAAATGAAAGGGTTGGGTATTTATAGGATCTTCCATATAGAATATTCTTAGCATATTCCAAGCATATTCCTAGCATATTCCAAGCATATTCCTAGCATATTCCAAGCATATTCCTAGCATATTCCTAGCATATTCCAAGCATATTCCTAGCATATTCCTAGCATATTCCAAGCATATTCCTGCCATATTCCTTAGCATATACCTTAGCATATTCCTGGCATATGGCTAAAACGGGTATTTAACTGGGTACCGGGTATTTTATCTAGCGTTTAAATCCCGGTTTATGGCGTTCTAAATTATTTTTATTACTCTATAAAAATAAACTCGCCAAGATATTACTGAAATAAATTTCAGTTGCCAGGACTGGCTGCGTTGTCTGCGTTTTGCAGTAGAAGCACTGTGTTGCGCAGAAACACACGGTACGCGCTTAAACTTTGAAAAATAACGTTTTTAGGCGTTTTAATTTATTTTTCAACACGGACCAGAACAGAATATTTGTGGGATTTAAATATTATCCGGTCGGTCACCAACGTTCGTTTGGTCGTACGATCGCGATGTTCGGTTAATTACGACTGAATGCGCATAAGCGCGAAAAACGATCCAAATTGCGCGACGAATGGATTTTTCTTATGCCAAACACTAAAATAAAATATTTTAGTGCTTACATAAATTTTTGGATGTCCGGATGTTTTCAGAACGTATGTTATGCGCGAAAATGCAAACTTATGCACTTTTTGACGCTTTTAGTCCCTGAATGACCCAAAAGTTTATTTTAGCACACCGAACCCCTTAAAGCCTATTTCTAAGCTATGTAAAGGATCTTTATGGTATGTTTAACTTATGGTCATGTTCCGGAATGTTCGTTATAGTTCAAATTGGCATACTTTCGCAGTTTGTCAACTTTAGTCCTTCTAGAGTATTCTTTCACACGTTCAAAGCTTATGACACGTGTCAATACATTATAGGACGTGAATTTTCGAGGTGTTACATCCTCACCCCCTTAAAAGAAATCTCGACCTCGAGATTTGTTAAAATGCTGGAAGTACTTTTTGTCGCATAATGGACTTAACTTCTATAACATATCTGGAGTCCTTCTAAGCTCCCAAAGTGACCCCTATATTAGGTGCATGTATCCTTTTGGAGCTTATTAACCTGTCAATCCTTAATCGATACAGGATGCTCATCACATCATAAATCTGCATATCATTATGTGATAGTGCTCCTTGACTTATTGGTGAAACACATCCTTCTGTCACTAGTATGCAATGTATTGCGAGCTCCGCCAAGCTCCTTAAATAGGTTTTAGCTTATGAGCTACTTGATCTTGATACATTCGATTTCCTCCGAATGATTCTATATATTCAGAGCTTAACTAGCCTGATAATTTAACAATTTGGCACACCCTTCCTGGGTGATATCTTTTGTTGAACCTTATTCCTTACCAAGAATTTAGGAGGGTTGCTACTTTCATTAATTCTTGATTTTCTGCCGAATACTGGAAACTTATAGATGATTAGAAATTTGTATGATCTTATTTGTTGTTTCCAATGCAACTTTCAGATCCTGATAATTGGACTTACCAGTCTATTGTCCTAACAATAGATGTTTAACATTCCACCAATACAAGGTCTCTAAAGGAGCAGCCTTGATGCTCATATATCAACTATTATAGAAAAGCTTATCTTAAGGTGAGATGGTTATTCCAACCATTTCTCAAAGCAAATCTTAAGGAGTAGTCAATCCTTGCAGTTAGTCGAACAAATCGACGATCCTGGGCAGCTAATGGCGATTCTTAATCGTTGCCTAATTAGGGTTGCGGTAAAACAATGCCTAAGCAAAATGAACCGTCTTTCATAATTAACTATACCGAATTCTCAGGATATTGAGTTAGGCTACATGAACCCTCTATTTTAAAATTTGTTAATCAGGGTTTCGATTCTTCCAATGATGGTACTAGCCGTCTTGGAGATTTCATAATAATACAGCCTTAAATGGGATATAAACCTTAACTCTACCTGCCTCTCAGGGGTAAACAGGGTAATCTTAGGAGAAGATAATTAAGGTCCAAGGAGGTTACAGAGAATTTCCAAATCTCAGGCTCCAGTTCATCCATCCTTGCTGGTGTCAAATGAGTGGCACATTTATGTTACGAGTCCACGGATTTAATAATCAGAGACACTTACTTAGACAATTCCATTCTGGATATCATCTTTGAATACCATTAGTTGACTTTAATACCGTATGACCATTGGAATATCCTTGTGGTTCCATGCATTAAACCTCCATACTGATCAGGCATGGAAGTAATCTATGGAACATATCAAGATACACCAATCCTCATATGGCGCTTTTGTCATACCATCTGGTATTCGTAATCGATGGAGATCAAAGAGATATCAATTTCATTTGAATGCATTTAACTGGAGAGAGAGTACATTAGAATTTTATTACTGAAGATTTCTGACAGGAACATAAGAAATGGTTCCTATTACCAGATGAATCATTTACTTAGTTGCAATCCAACCACTGCTATTTATCACCCTGATGGCCTTAACATACACTAACCATGGTTTCATTAAACTATACAGGCCAATATGGCACTAACATTCTTAATGAATGTTATTTTTTAAAATATATCAATATCACTTAGCCTAGGTCACAAAAGACCATCAATGGCATTTAAGGGTTGGACCTAGTCCATCACCTTTTTGACAGGGGATCAAAACGTCACATCTGTCTTTATTATATTGATGAGTTTGGATAGCTTGAAAGCTTGCCATAAGGACATCAGAAAAGAGTGATTCCTAATAGATATAAAATATCAATCTAAGATTTGTTGGAGCATTTTCTAAAGTATCATCGGTCAATTGCTACCTCGCATTAAATGACCGGAGTCCAAATCAGCGGAGACAACAGTTCTCAACATTTATTGTTCATTATAGAATCATATGTGCCAGTATCAAATAAATTTTTGCATAAGCTGCTTTATAAAGAAAGGTACCTGCTATATAGTTATCATTCTGCACCATCTCCTGGGCGTTCATCTGGAAGACTTATGCGTTTGCTTTCTTGGCCTCTTCGGGCTTCTTCTGATTCCTAGGGCAGTTGGTCCTGATATGCCCCTTCTCGTTGCAACCATAACAGGTTGCGTCTTTCAACTTCTTGCAATCCAAGGTTTTATGTTCCTTAGTCTTGCAAATCCCACAAGGTAGAGGCCGGGATTCAAATCTGCATTTCCCAAGGTGGTATTTCTGACAGGTTTTGCACCTGGTCTTCTCACCCGACTGCTGGCTGTCTTTCTCAAATCCGGAGCTCTTCTTATCCTCAGAGTTCCTCTTTTTCTTTCTATCGGAGCGATGAGAATTCTCATCCTCCCTTTTACGCTTTCCATCTTCAGAGGCTTTGGCAGCCTTGTTTCTGACCACATCGAGTGTGAGAGATAGCGACAGATCTGCCGCTGACCTGAATGTAGTAGGTCTTGATGCTTTCACACTGGCCTTTATTTCTGGGGTAAACCCCCAATAAAGCGAGCTATTCGCTTTGGTTCCGGTGTGATCAAGTAAGGAACCAATCGAGACATGGTATTGAAACTTGTAAGGTATGCTTGACAATCTAAGTTCTCCATGACTAATGTCAAGAATTCAGTCTCAATTTTCTCAACTTCATGTTGAGGACAATAATTTTCTTTGATAAGAGCGACGAACTGATCTCAAGTCATGTTGTACAAAGGGATCTTCCCCGTAGCTTGGATCAGTGACCTCCACCAAGCTAGAGCTTCTCCTTTAAAAGATTGTGAAACAAATTTCACAACATCTTGTTCCGCACAATCGCTGATGTCCACAACAGTGTCCATCTCCTCGAGCCATGTCATGCAATCGATGGCTCCCTCTTCTCCTGTAAAGTTTCTGGGCTTGCAAGAGACAAAATATTTATACGAACAGGTTTTAACATGTGGCTCTTGATTAAGCACAACCTGTCCAAACGGAACACTCCTCTGATTGGACGAGTTATGAACATCGTCCTCCTTCGACTCGTGTGATTTAGAAGGGGGCTTACTATGAGCCACTGATAGAGTCTTAGAGTGTGTATCACCTGATTCATCATACTGTCTGTCGAGGGCTCGTGTAACGGCATCATCTATTAATGCCTGCATTTCCGCACCAGTTATATTAACTCTGGTAGCATCATTATTCTCCCTCGGGTGACTGTTAACCTCATCTGATCTAGCCATGTAGTTTGATTGCTACATACATATTGACAATTATTTATTCAGAGGTTATTATGGAATCATCATTTTTGACGATTCATCAACCATGGTAATATAAACCATATTGGTTAATTTGTTAGTTATATTTAATTAGCATTTTCATTATAATTTACCCTAGTTATAAAACATTAAGGATATAAAAGTGGCGCAAAAGGCCTAGTCACAAGGACAGTTTAATTTATAAGCCATGATTTCAGAGAATCGAGGCATTAAGGTTTAAATCATAGTTCATTACCTTTTCTTGACAGAGAGTTAAAGACATCAACTGTCTTTTGTCCCTTAGGACAATAAGTATGGCCCGTAGGCATTTCATCACTTATGGATGTTTATAATATGATCATCTTCATTTGATGATATTAGTCAGGATCGCATTGATCATACAAACTATTATGCTTGGACGTAGTCCAACATCTTTACACGGGGGTCAGAGACCACCACGGTCGTTGTCTTATCGGACAACAAGTTTGGCCCGTAGGCACTTCATCTCTAAGGGATGATTATTTCAAATAAGGGAATTTAGATTAACCCCCTTTTTAAAGATGGCCTGTGTGACTTTAACGATTCACAGTTTACCAAAAATGTTAACATACTTATAGATGTTAACAGGGATTGGAATCTTTTAGATAAGTTTTACCGTCTTGGCCATGTCTACAATGACATTTAGGCTAGGTTTTACTTTTAAGATTCTTTTAATATTTAACGCAGAACAATCCTAACTTGAAATGTTAACACGGATCTGAATCTAATTGTGGAACTACCGTCTTGGCCCTGTCTTAAAATGACACATGAGCTAGGTCTTGTCATTTTTAGATATTGCCATTTTATTATAATGGTAGATCTTATAATATAGGAATGATATTTTAAATATAATCGTTCCATAAAAATTAAACAAGTATATGGTTGCCCTAAATGGGACTTCTACAGAAAATGACTTGCCCATGCAAGGGCTAATCAGAAAATAACAAAGGAACCAAATAAGGACAAAATAAAACGAATTTGGATTTGTCCTATGTTCTTGTCTAGACTCAAGAATGTGCATCTGTGTAACTGAGATTAAACACAAAAGGCTAGCGTTTAATTCACTCAGTGTTGGCTGTGATACCAACCTGTCACACCCCGATATTTCCACGTTTGACCGGTGGGCCCGGTAGGGAGTATCGTGACGTAGTTGATATCATCATAGTCAAACAACACAATATATAAATGCACAGCGGAAGCAAAAGATAAATATATTACAATCCGAATATAAAGTAATATCAAGTATTACAACGGAAAGTAAAGGATCCACAGGTGGATCAAATAAAAGGAAAAACTGTTCAACAGACTTTGGACGCCTAGAACTTGCAAGATTCCTTATTAACGCCCTGAGCTTCCAGCCAATTACGTTCAATACCTGTCACTTAACCTTTTTGGAAAATACGTCAGTTTTCACTGGTAAATACACTCAACCGACTCATTTGAAAAGAGTTTAAGAAAACTGATTTAGATGCACCAGGCACAAAATATTTTGACACTTTGATTAAAATGCACAAGGCAAAATTAATCTTTTATAACTTGGGACAATTATATTTATAATCTTGTATACAGATTTACATGTTCGTTGTACGTTCAGGGCCCGATGTAGAAACCGAGTCAAGATTAACAGACACGCCACAAGTATAAGCCCATAAGAGAGTGAGATACCGTTTCCCTTTAAGCAACTTTCAGTGTATGCCTACACCCCGTGCTTAAGGCGTGGCCATTTTATAATACAATGATGTCAAGGATATCCGAGACATGGCCATTAACCCCTAAAGGCTTTTATTTCAAACAATACAGATTAAAACGGGTTACCTCAATAATTTAATCACAATACGATTAAACATTCAATACCCGACCAAGCGGTATTATTATAATACCGTATCCCAAGCCCGTATAGGGAAAATAAGTTAAGAGTATTTACCTGAGCTAAATATAAATTCAATTCCAGCCGTATATCAATTCAGCAAGCACAAGTACTTCTACTGGGGCTCTTAATCTGGAACGAAGGTTTTTAATAACCTATTAGATTTCTAACGGGTCTTTAATTAAGCCTATGCTTAGACCGGTTAGTTTTAAAGAGGAAGATACGGTTCAAACGCATGATAAGGCGAAGACCGGTTTAGAGTGTGGTTTTGACCCGACAAGCTTGTATGCTTGTTTAATATGGGTAACTTAAACACATTCTGGATTTTGGGACCAAAAAGATATGGTTTGACGCGTTTCGGCTAATTTATGCAAACTAGTCACATAAGCCGATCCGAACGCGACAAGCGTGTAACGAGTAACCATAAGAGTCATATACAGGTATCCTAAGTTAATATGCCTTAAATATGTTGTGATATCAGTAGGATACCTTCCAATATGCCCAAAACGAGTTTAATCTCAATATAAGCCCCGAGGGGGTATTTTGGTCATTTACCTAAGGCATATATACTACCTGTCATACAACTAACTAAACGTCGTGACCATAAGGTATAACCTCAGAAGGTTATTCCCTATATAATATGGTCACCTAAAGTGTTTGGTCGGATCCTAAAGGTCGACCAAACGGGTCGGGTTCGAAAGTATAAGCGATTGGTTAGATCGCTTACCTTACGACCCTATATAAGCACTAAACTAAAAGTGACGAGCTAAGCATGTTAAAACATGCTTAACTAAGTTTAGAAAACAGGTTTGGTATCAAAACAAACGGTTTTGATACCTAAGAGTAGTTTGGTTACAAAATACGCAATAACACGCATTTTGGCCGAAACTACGACTCGTCACTGAGCCTAGATAACATGGTAATCAGTAGGTATAGTCACTAGGGACTAGAACCATCGTGATCACGCTCACGTTATGAAGTTCAAACGAACTTCGCATTGACCATAAACTGGTCAATGCAGAAAGTCAGACAAAGTTTGACTTTAACGCTAAAAGAATAAAAGAACGAAGGAACACTTACAAAGGGTCCAAGAACGGAAGGTTTGAATCCGAACACTCTCGGGTATGAAGTGTTAAACACAAAAACTTAGAGAGCAAGTTCAGATTTCAAAGGTGTGGGTTTTTGCAAATGAAAGGGTTGGGTATTTATAGGATCTTCCATATAGAATATTCTTAGCATATTCCAAGCATATTCCTAGCATATTCCAAGCATATTCCTAGCATATTCCAAGCATATTCCTAGCATATTCCTAGCATATTCCAAGAATATTCCTAGCATATTCCTAGCATATTCCAAGCATATTCCTGCCATATTCCTTAGCATATACCTTAGCATATTCCTGGCATATGGCTAAAACGGGTATTTAACTGGGTACCGGGTATTTTATCTAGCGTTTAAATCCCGGTTTATGGCGTTCTAAATTATTTTTATTACTCTATAAAAATAAACTCGCCAAGATATTACTGAAATAAATTTCAGTTGCCAGGACTGGCTGCGTTGTCTGCGTTTTGCAGTAGAAGCACTGTGTTGCGCAGAAACACACGGTACGCGCTTAAACTTTGAAAAATAACGTTTTTAGGCGTTTTAATTTATTTTTCAACACGGACCTGATTAAAATAAGATTTTAATCAGAACAGAATATTTGTGGGATTTAAATATTATCCGGTCGGTCACCAACGTTCGTTTGGTCGTACGATCGCGATGTTCGGTTAATTACGACTGAATGCGCATAAGCGCGAAAAACGATCCAAATTGCGCGACGAATGGATTTTTCTTATGCCAAACACTAAAATAAAATATTTTAGTACTTACATAAATTTTTGGATGTCCGGATGTTTTCAGAACGTATGTTATTCAAGAAAATGCAAACTTATGCACTTTTTGACGCTTTTAGTCCCTGAATGACCCAAAAGTTTATTTTAGCACACCGAACCCCTTAAAGCCTATTTCTAAGCTATGTAAAGGATCTTTATGGTATTTTTAACTTATGGTCATGTTCCGGAATGTTCGTTATAGTTCAAATTGGCATACTTTCGCAGTTTGTCAACTTTAGTCCTTCTAGAGTATTCTTTCACACGTTCAAATCTTATGACACGTGTCAATACATTATAGGACGTGAATTTTAGAGGTGTTACACCTACCAAGTGTGCATCCTAAGCACCTGTCACATACGTTAAAAATAAAGTCAATACATAAAATGTAAAGGTGAGCATACAAGTTTGATAATAGCATATAGAGTTCGAATTCGTTTACGCATAACCAGCACGTACACATAGTGAAATGAAGCACGTTAGTTATTGACATAGATCCATTGATACCAATGACTGCGGGTTGACTGCCCGAGGCAGTTCGCAATACATGATTACCACCGTAATCCATGCCAGTAATTGTTCTTAACAACCCCCGTGTGAACGGGTGCTGAGTCCAAACTATAGTACTATCGTTGCTAAGGCAGGTAGACAGCATTCCATGTGTAAACATAACAAACAAGTATTCATAAGCCACGTATAACATGCATTAACAGTTAGCGTTCAAATAGTATTGAGTAATGTGTTTGATGTGATTTGAATAGTTGTAACGTATGTAACACCCAAAAGTGCATAAAGCAAAAAGGGATCGAGTATACTCACAGCGGTTGATGGATTGAAGGGAGCGCTTAGCGAGTAAAGTTTAGCCTGAATGGATTGATAGCATAATAATAAGCGACGCGTAGAAACGGAAAACAAGTGTTGGAGAGTCGGACAGCTGGTCGATCAGACGGTAGTTCGATCGGACGGCTGACCGTTCGGTTGACAGTCCGCTTGGACCGCTGTCCGGTCGGTCGGTAGGCCGATCGGATGGCTGTTCGAGTGGATTGTTTCTTCCTTTGAGAAGGATGTGTTTGTGTATGATGGCTTGACTTTTTGAAGTTTTCGTTGTAGCATTTGAAAACATTGAAGTACCTTTGCCCTTCAAGTCGGTCGATCGGACGGCTGTTCGATTGGACGGCAACCCGATCGGTTAGGTATTTTAATGAATTATAATGATTTGCTTTGGATCGGACAGGTGTTCGATCGGACAGGTCAACAAGTCAAAAACTTAATGAATTGTAAAGTGACGCAATAATACGGCTTGCTGACCGATCGGTTGGCAAGTCAACAATGGTCAACAACTTTAAATGAAATGCAAAGTATGGTGCAGTGGATCGGGTAGTTGATCGATCGAACACTAATGCTGTTCAATCGGACAACATGCATGAATAACCATGACGAGTTCTCAGCAGGGTGTCACCTGATCAGATGGCTGTTCGATCGGGTGGCACTCCTAGTGCATCGAACATGTTGAAAAATTGATTAAGTGTTGAAGTATAGTATCTCATGATCCGAAGAGTAATCCGATCGGACAGTAGTCCGATCGAACAATAGTTCGTTCAATACTAGTCTTCAAAATAAATTGATTAGGTGTGGGACCATGTGTTAACCGATCGGCTGGCCAGTCGACCGGCCGACTGTTCGATCGGCTGGCTCTCCGTTTGGACAACAGTCCGATCGGTCAGCACCCTGACCTGATCAGCATATTCGTCTAACACTTGGTTGTTCTAATTGTTTGTCGTTTTATTGAGGTATTTTGACAACGAGTCGAACCATAGATCCCTCGTCCTTACTTGGTTCCCTTGGTCGGACAGGAATCACCCAGATCCGGCTGGTGAACTGTTCGGAACGGAGTTTATCGTTTAACCCGAAATCGGTTAACCTCGTGGATAGAATCCGGATCTTCAGCCATGCAACCACCGGAGTGATTTGTAAGCCGGCACAGGCTCCGTTTCTATCTGTTTGAAGGCATTGAGTGAAAAGAGTTGAAAGAAAGTTGGAAAATCCATCCTTCAATCCTTTTCACCGTGTATATGTTTAGATATGCGGAAGATCTTTGTTTGTTTGTGTGGAAATCGACTAGATCCAAGTTATTCTTGGTGGTTTGAGGCCAAAACATGAATTTCTTCAAGAACCCATGATGACATCATCCTAGAACACTTGAATCTTGATGATTTCACGGTTAAAAGTTAAGATTTGAAAGATAGAAAGGTGTAGGAGTGCGTGTAGATCAAGAAAGTACAAGATTTAGGACGAAATTGTCACACCCCCAAAATCCACCCGCGGAGTATCACCGCTTGGAGGCGTGACTGACCAGGATCAAGCCACCAATCATGTTGAACAAGCATGTAAGTAATTATAAAATCCAACCAATACAATTGGTGTCCAAACAAACATAGGTTAAGTTGCACAGCGGAAGCATAATGTTCAAAAACCAAAACATAAGTTTAAACGTTTCAATGTTTAACGTGGCACATGGCTATCCATGTCCCACAACGACCCTTCCCCATGCAAGCTCCAGCTAAGTACCTAGTGACCTGCAAAGCATGTAATAATGAGTCAACAACAATGTTGAGCGAGTTCATAGTTGGTTGTTGGTTTAAGTTATTCCAAAAACAGTTTCCTTTAGCTGGCATCCTGCCGTGGGGGTTATCCCATAGTTGAAAACGTGTTCTATTTATATCCCGTTTACTCTGGCTATTCAGCCGTGGGGGCTACTCCATGTTTAGTTATCTGGCTCTTCGGCCGTGGGGGCTACCCCGTGTATATACTACTAGACTCGTTACCATATCGACTGCTGACTGTAGTCATGTTTATTTGCCCTGAACTGTCAATGTCTGTCATCATTGACGTGCCCAGATCCATTAGTTCACGCCCGTCCTCTGCGGTACGGTGTGAGGCTTGTCAGACCTAAATAGCGCTATCTAACTAATGACTCGCTCGCCATTGGCCCGACGATTAAGTCGATATAAAAAGGAGGGACTTCGTGATAGAGTTTTGGTCTAGTGAAAGTTAACTGTCCATGAAGACGAGGAATTATATTCCTGAACCCGTACTGTCCTACCCAAGAAAGGACGAGGAATCCATATTCCTTAACCCATTCCCAACCCCTGGGAATCCCATGCTTTGTAGAAAGTGTGAACTCACCTTAGGTTAGCTCGGCAGATAAACGAAAGGTCAATCGAGCTGCTAGAGGTCAACCACGTCCTAACATGGTTACCGTACAAGTCAGGTCTAGGTTCAAATAGTGCACGTATGTTTACACAGAGACAGCAGGTTACGAACACATGGTGTACACGACATACACGTAAAACAATATCAGATAAGTAAATGACAAAACCCAATAATACCCAGCCCAACATGTTGTGCGTTCAGCACAGCCTTGTGCGACCCACAACATGTTGTGCGATTCAATATATACCCGGCCCAATAACTAGAAGCCCAAACAGTGATCTTGTGCGGTCCGGTTAAGCTTGTGCGACTGGACAATCTTGTGCGACCGAGATTTGGGCCATTCGGTCCAATAATATGTTAGGTCCAAATATTGTGTAAGGCCCAAGACTTGTGCGATCGACACTTGTCTTGTGCGATCCACAACCCTTGTGCGATCATGCATAACCTGTTTGTACACTATGCTCTAAGTGATTGTTCCTATCTTTTGCGATTGGGGCTTGTGCGATCAGATCAAGTCTTGTGTGACTTGATCTTGTGCGACCGACAAAATTGTGTGATTGGTTATGTAACATCCGAAATCATAGCAATCAGTTATATCATTCAACAGTTTCCTTCTTTACACAATCCATCAACACAATTAACAGTTTCTAACCAAACCATATATCGATCAACACAATATTCTTATCACAAAATTCATATGAACCCTAATATAATTCATAGCATGAACATCAACCACACCTTCAAACACATTAATGGATTCATGGCCTTGATTACCAACATGCACCTTACACAACAACACAATGATCATCCGAATAATAACACATCACAGCCGATTATCATGTGTTTAATTCTATAATTACATGAACCGACTAGCTTATCACCATATCTTGTTTAATCATACAACCTTAGCATCATGCAACACATAATTATTAATGATTCTACAAACAGGAGCCCTAACTGGATTTGATCAACATATAGCAATACACAATCATGGATCAATCATAAAATCAAGTAACAACAAATACTAAAATACTAACCGGATTAAATGATTGGAACAAGGAAGATCTCAGATGAGTAAGGGGCTGCCGTCGGCTTCGAGAGAGAGAGGGAGAGGTATTAGGGTTTGATGTGTGTTTTGAGTGTTATGCAAATAACAAGGAAAACAAACCCCCAAAAGAATTATGTGTCAGGTTATATAGTAACGTGACCGAAACCCCAAATGGGTTGTCCATTCGGTTCGAGTTCAAGAGTAGTGGGCCGAGAGTGGTAAAGCCCAAAGGCTTGTGCGATCGGGTGAGTGTTGTGTGATCGGTTCATTATACACATAACACATAACCTAACATAACATTCAATTAATCACAAAGTTCACATAAGCACATAACGTTCCACATTCGTTACATCAAAGTACAAAGGAAGGTTCTGAAATACGAGTTGTCACAGAAATCTTACCGGAATTGAAGGGAATCTGAGAAAAAGGTTGAACTAGGCGTGCTGGTCGGACAGAGGTTTCCAAAAGTGGAAAGGATGACAATGACAGGGGTATTTATAGGATGCCAAAAGAGGAAGGTGCTGGCCGATCGGCCAGGCAGCTCGATCGGACAGTAGTCCGATTGGCTGGCTGTTCGATCGGCTGGTAGCCTGATCGATCAGTCTGCACGTTTCGAGTGTTCGGTGCGACGATTTTTGATATTTCGATTTCGGTTGCTAGCGGTTCGATACGATAGGGTTTCCTAGTCAAATTACTTTTAATCCCAACCACTCATATCTCGCACTATCCTTTCTCCACTAATTATCATAGTTCGATTGTGATTCGAGTTCGACGTCGATTGAGTTCGATTGCATTTCGAATTTCGATTGATTACCACAACACAACATAAATAAACATGCACAGATAACACGTAAGGCACACACACACGTATAACAATATTCCAAATGCGTATTTCGAGTTGAGATTTGATTCGATGTCGATTGGATTAGTTAGCTTTATCGCATTATTACTTCCTATAATTCACAGTCGTAGGTCTATTGAATAAGTAAATTATATGCATAAGTAAATTATATATGAAATAAATGAATCAAAATCATTTTTTTTTAAATAATCTGCCTATTTAAATATTAACTAAGGATCTTAAAGGTATAACCTAGCCTGCATGTCATTATAAGACCTGGCCAAGATGGTAAAACCTGTTAAAAAGATTCAAATCCCGGTTAACATCTGAAAACATGTTAACGCTCCTGGCAGACGTGATTCGTTAAAAATCATACGTCATTATTATATAAGGATCTTTCCAAAGATTCCTAACCCAACTTAATGATCTATGAATCATGGGTTTAAATCATCAATTAAGATGTTGGGATTGAACCCTACCAGAGGAACAGATAATGTAAAGCCAAAACCAGGTCACAACAGAGGATTCACAATAAGCAGCAGTTTACACTTTGCTCTCCCCTTGAAAGTGATTTATAACAACTGATGGTCTTTATCCGCTGTTCTGATAGAACTACTGCTGGTCCTTCAACTGCTGATCAAAAACCTGAAATATCCAACACTGCTGGTCCTATCTACTGATGATAAAGCACTGCCCAGTCAAGGACTGATCAACCTTGAGTAAAGCACTGACATAAAGGAAGAGCAGTTGTTTAGTGAATTGTATAGTCAGTGGTTAGGTTAGCAGTGTTTGTGTAAGGACAGTAGATACAGGCTGTTAGGCTGTTAGACGTCGCTTTCATGGTGACGTCAGCTGAGATACCTCAGTGGTTTGGTTTGCCTATAAATGTAACAGTACCCTGTACTGTTACATTTGATTGACTGAGCGGGTCTTCTCCTCATGTCTAATCCTTTCATCTTGTGTGCAACCAACCTTGGGGCATCAGGCTGAGGGGGAGTTTAGTTTGTAAGCATATCTGTAATCTTTTGCTTTGATTTGTAAATCCTTTGACTCTATGAGAAGCAATTGTTTATCAAACTATTTTCTCCTTTGATTGTGTTTACAAAGTTTGTTTTCATTTCCGCTGCACTTTACATGTTTTCATATTCACAAATTGTTCAAAACATACAAACAAACATAATCATGAGAGCCTCCGATCCTAACAATTGGTATCAGAGCCTTGACAGTCAAATTCGATCTAACAATCAATTTGACATAACAGTTCAGCTCAAAATTCATTGATGCTATGGTTGGTTGTATTTAGTTGAAAAACAGAGTATCGAGTATATCATGATCAAAATGGTTATTCAACAACTCTGTATATCAACCAAGATGTCATATGACACACAAAAATTTCACACAACAAGTAAATTTATGCACAAAACACTCATGGTTTCTAGATCTGAAATAAATATCTGTTAAACTATGAGATTACTTCTTATTTTCTAAATTAATTTCAATTGTTGATGTGTAATTTGTGATGTTTTCCATAAATACTAAAGTCTGAACCTCAGATTAACAAAACATATGTTCATAAAAACATTGATGTTTTGCTAACACAAAAAGAGGGAAATTATAACTTTAGTCATTCAGATCTTATGTGTTGAAAACATGTTGAGATCCTCAAAAGGAACAAATCAACTCTGTTAATAATACATTAAGAAAATCAAGGGTCAACAGAGTCCGTATCATATGTAGTGTGAGTTTGGTTGAAAAAGTTATGAAAACATGACCAAGTCTCTCAAAACATTACTGCAAAGTGATTTTGGACTAATATTCACAAAAACTCTGAAGTGTGTTTATCTCAAAAACTTTTGAATTCAAAAGAGAAGAGTATAAACTTAAAACATTTAAGAGTCAAAAGCTTGGGGTAACAATGGTCATTAAGCAACTGTTTGTGCTCATCGGTTCAAGAAAGTTCAGGTGACATTAGTGTTCCCAGTGATTGAACTTACAAAAGGACTAGACAAATTTTCAAAATCATCACATAGTAACTAGATCTACAACAGGATCTTCAAAACTCATGTGTCCTTGTGTCCTCATGTTTGTAATCAACTGACAAAGAAAATGGTACCAAGCAGTGGTCAAAATGTTTTTAAAAGTATTCTACCACTGCAGTCAAAACACTAACCATTTTCAATAACTTGAGAATGATGAGATTTTATGCCTTTTGAAATTATATCAAATCCTTTTGATGCTGTTCTCAGAAAATCCTTTAACCATTTTTTTCTCAAAGGAATTTCTCGAATAACCAGGATATATCATTCATTTTTTTAAGGATATATTTGGAACTTTTGCTTGTTTTTGTTGGCAATAGTTTCAGCTCCTGTCAGGATGTAATACCTTATTTTTGATGGTATTAGTGTCCTCATTATTGGGTCAAAAGGAAATGGTACATATGTCATGATCATGTCATACTCAGGTTTGCTCCTAAATCTTCATCAAAAATTGATTGCAAACTATGCTTGAATTACTAAGGTACTCATGTTTTAATTGAATATTAAACGAAAATGAGTTGCTTTTGTTAGTGCATGGAATGTCTGTTGACTTCGTCTGCATTAGGTCTTGTGTCTAGATTGATTGAAAGATCACACATTAGGGTTTGTATGGTTTAAGATTGAAGATTTCGCTTGAAACATCTTCAAGCGAAATCAACATCACATGATTTCGCTTCAGACATCCTCAAGCGAAATCAAGCACCCTATATATAGGGGTGTGGTCATTTGAAGCGAAAAACAGTTGTCATTGTATGTGTGACGAAGTGCTGACGGATTTGTATCAGAAAACCTTGTACAAGCACTCAAATTAATCAGAAAAGAAAGATTAAAAGGATTAGAGCTGTTATGACTTAGTTTACTTTGATTCCGCCTTTGTAAACTGAGATGAACATCCTTAACTGACGGTTAACGGTCATACAACGGTCCAACAAGTGGTATCAGAGCTCAGGACGAGGAGTTCATACCATAGCAGCGGATTATCTTCTTTCTACTCATTTCTTTTTACATTTTTCAGATCTGAACAAGTTCTAACGGTCGAAATAGTCTGATTTCAGAATATAACGTGTAAAACTGAGTTTTAACAAAGCCTACAAAGATTCGGACTGAAATTCAGATTAAAACATGATAAAATTGACCTAAAACAGGGGTTCGCTTGAAGTTGTTCGAAGATAACAGATTGATTTCGCTTCAAATCAGACTTCCTGAAGCGAAATGATTGATTTCGCTTGAAACTCTGAAGCGAAATTGATTTATTGAAGCGAAATAGTTGGTTCGCTTGAATGCTTGAATCAAAATTGTTGTTGAGTTTCGCTTGAAGATTGAAGCGAAATAGTGCATATCTGATTTCGCTTGAACAGTATAAGTCTACTGATTTCGCTTGAAGCTGATAACTTCAAGTATTTCGCTTGAACTTGATAATTTTTCAAAACCTAAAATTTTTCTAAGTGTTTGACTGATTTTCCAGGTACGTTCACGATGGATGATATTTTCTCGAATTCATTCAGCAATAGTTACGCATTCATGGCAAGCAATGATGAACCTAAGCCATGGAAAGATGATCGTACTGAAGAACAGAAATATCAATACCGGAAGATGGTTGCTGAAACAAAGATTATCAGACTTTCTGGTATCTATCTGGAAGCAAGGAGAGCAAATAGATGGGATCCAAAAAGAGAGTGTTATCTTGACCCATATGGAAATATTGCAATCGATGACAAAACACTTGATATCGAAGCCATAATCCAGCAGTATAAAGAAGAGGATGATTATTGGCAGAAGAAATGGTGGGGAGATGAAGAAGAGAAAAAGAAAAAGAAAGAGTTACTAGATGAAATTGAAAGAAATTCAGAAAATATGAGTTTGGATGAGTTTAGTGAATTAATCAATAGGATTAAAGAAGGAATGACAACGAATGAAGAATCAAAGAAGGTTGAAACGTCGAAAAGTGAAGTTGTGTGCTCACAATGCGAAAAATCAGAAGCTGAAAATTTAAATCTCTTGAAAGATGTGGAGAATTTGACAGTGGAAATCAAAAGCTTGAAGGATGAGAAAGAATCTGATAATAAACAGATTCTTGAAATGAGAGAAAAGTGTGAGAAATTGATGTCAGAAAATGACAAACTGTTGAGTAGTTTGGACAGTTTGACATTGGAAATTAACGATTTAAAAGAAAAAGAAAAAGATTTTCAAAATCAAATCAAGATTTTAGAAGATGAGAGAGATATTTTTGGTAAAGATAATCTTCAAAAACAAATTGAAATCAATTCTCATCTTGCTAAAATCATTCAGCTTGAAAAAGAAGCTGAAAAAGCTCGGATGAAAATCAAAGAGCTTGAAGAGAAATTGAAAGGTTTTGAGACTTTGTCATCAACACCAGATTATCCATGTCCAAAACCGATCAATTCTGTTCCTATAAGTAAAAATATCACAAATTTTGACAAAGTCAAAGTCAAAATTGAAGATTGTGATGAAATATCTGATGATGAAAAAGAAGAGAATAGAAAAACATATTTGAAATTAAATGAAATGTTTAAAAATACTGTTTTACATTCTACTGAGAAAGGTGAATGCTCAACGCAAAAACCTGTAAAGAAGAATGCAGAACAGAAACAATCAGATAAGTCATCCAATCGTTTTGAAAAATTACAAAAATTTAAAAATGAAAACTCAAAAATAGTTGGTAATTCGTGGTGCAGGTTTGATCACAGTGCTAAAATGCCAAATCAAGGATACAAGAGGAGTAATGACTACCACAAGGCAAATCAATGCATCGATCTAAGTGTGTGGTATGAAGATGGTGTGTGCTATGAAAGTAGTGAGAGGTACGATAACAGAATGTGTTACAGATGCGGTTATCAAGGACACATTGCTGTTAACTGCCAAAGTCAGAGATTCGAAACGAGAAGATGCTATGAATGCCACATCAGAGGACACATTGCTAAAGATTGCCCAATGAGATCAAAGGCACGATCGAGGGCTGATTCTCAAAGAATGGAAAAGAAGACAGTCAACGTCAAGCCCGATGAACAGAAGGTTCTAAAACCTAAAGTTCAGGAAGCAAAAGTAAAACTTTCTCAGGGGCAGAAAGACAGACTGCGAAAGAAAAGGAAGAAGGCTAGAGAATATCTTGATAAAATTTTGTCCTCGGATAAAACTGGTAATCCGAGAAAAAGTTCTGATGAATTGCTTTTCCCAACTGCAAAGGCAAGCAAAACAAATTCATCAGATACACATCTGAGGACGAACAGGAAAGAGAAAAGGAAGTTAAAGAAAGAAAAATTAACTAATCAAAATGATAACCAATCAAAGAAAGTTAATTTTTCTGACAAAATATTGATCAAGGTTTTTGAATATAAAAGAGACTGTGAAAGTTTATTCATTTCACAGCCTAATAAAAAAGGAAAACCTAGATCTAGTAAGCATTGGGTACCAATGAAGGTTGGCGATGAATTTGTTTCTTCAAAAACAAAGGAGCCAACATTAGGCGATGAATCTGATGTCTCAAAGTCAGATAAGCCACAATCAGGCAATGATTCTGGTTTGTTAAAACCAGAAGAGCCATCTGTTGAGGTAAAAGTTGTAAAACCCAAGGCTGGTCAGGCTTGGGTAGATCTTTTCAAATAGAAAAACCTGACTTGCCGGAGTAAGGACAGTAGTTTACAGGCTGTTAGGCTGTTAGACGTTAGACGTCGCTTTCATGGTGACGTCAGCTGAGATACCTCAGTGGTTTGGTTTGCCTATAAATGTAACAGTACCCTGTACTGTTACATTTGATTGACTGAGCGGGTTCTTCTCCTCATGTCTAATCCTTTCATCTTGTGTGCAACCAACCTTGGGGCATCAGGCTGAGGGGGAGTTTAGTTTGTAAGCATATCTGTAATCTTTTGCTTTGATTTGTAAATCCTTTGACTCTATGAGAAGCAATTGTTTATCAAACTATTTTCTCCTTTGATTGTGTTTACAAAGTTTGTTTTCATTTCCGCTGCACTTTACATGTTTTCATATTCACAAATTGTTCAAAACATACAAACAAACATAATCATGAGAGCCTCCGATCCTAACATAAGATGATCATATTTTGACCATACATTGGTAATATAGTGCCTACGGGCCCTGCTCATTTTCATATGAGACAAAAGACAGTAATAGTCTGCGACCCTGTTTGAAAAATGTAAAGAACTATGTTCAAACCTTCATGCCGTGATTCTCTGAAATCATGGCTTATAATTTACAAATGTCCCTGTGACTAGGCCTTGTGTGCTAATAATATTGTTATTGTTTATAATTAGGATAAATTATAATAGGAATCCTAAATAAATGTGATTAACAAATTAACCAAATATGGTTTATGTTTACCATGGTTAATGAACTACCCTAAGGGGCAATTCCATAATAAACTCCCAAATAAACTATTGTCATTGTCTTATGTAACAGTTCAAATTAAAATGGCCGACTCAGACGAAATTAATAGTCACCCAAGGGAGAATAATGATAACGCCCGGATTAATATAATGGGTGATGAACTGAAAGCGTTAGTAGACGACGCTGTTACAAAGGCCTTGGAGCGGCAGTATGAAGATTATAGTGGGACTCGAAGTAGGACCCTATCTGCGCCGCATTCAAAGCCAAAGACTCATTCTGAGGCTCACAGCAAGCCTCCCTCCAAGAAGGAAGAACCCAAGAAAGATGATGATCGACACTCCTCAAACCACAACAGTGCTCCGTCTCAAAAGATCATGCTGAACCAAGGACCCCGTGACAAGGGTTGCTCCTACAAATACTTTGTTTCATGCAAACCCAGGGATTTCACTGGGGAAAAAGGAGCCATTGACTGCATGATGTGGTTAGATGAGATGGACACAGTAGTGGATATCAGCGGGTGCGCTGAGAGGGATATAGTTAAGTTTGTGTCTCAATCGTTTAAAGGTGAGGCTTTAGCCTGGTGGAGATCGTTGATCCAAGCTACCGGGAAGATTCCCCTGTATAACATGTCATGGGAACAATTCGTTGCCCTCATCAGGGAGAACTACTGTCCTCAGCACGAGGTCGAAAAGATTGAGTCAGATTTTCTTTCGTTGGTAATGACCAATCTAGATTGCCAAGCTTACCTCACGAGCTTTATTACAATGTCGAGGTTGGTTCCGTATCTGGTGACCCCGGAACCCAAAAGAATAGCTCGCTTCATCGGGGGTTTAGCCCCAGAGATAAAGGCAGGCGTGAAGGCCAACTACTTTCAGATCTGTGGTTGATATATCTTTGTCCCTCACACTGGACGCAGTCAAACAAAGATCACTGAGGAACAAGGATGCTGAGAAAAGGAAACGTGAAGATGACAATTCACGGAGGTCAAACAAGAAGCACCGAGGAAACGGTGACAACAAGAAGGGGTCAGAATCTAAGAAAGATGGGCATCAAACTGGTTAAAAGCCCAAGTGCAAAGTCTGCAAGAAACAACACTTCGGTAAGTGCAGATTTGAATCGAACTCGCAGACACAGTCAAGAACTTTTGCATGTGGGATATGCAAGTCCAAGGAATACAAGACCTTGGATTGCAAAAAGCTGAAGGATGCAACCTGCTACAGCTGTAATGAGAAGGGGCATATCAAGACCAATTGCCCAAAATACGCAAAGAAAGCTGAAGAAGGAAAGAAGACAAATGCTAGGGTCTTCAGAATGGATGCAAAGGAAGTAGTACAGGATGACAATGTGATAACAGGTACATTCCTTATAAATGACGTTTATGCAAGAGTGCTTTTTGATTCAGGAGCTGATAAATCATTTGTAGATAATAAGTTTTGCAAATTGCTGAATTTACCTGTTAAAACCCTAAGAGTGAAATATGAGGTGGAGTTAGCAGATGGCACCTTAGAAACCGCCTCAACCATATTAGATGGATGCTTCATATCCATTAAGAACCACTCTTTTCCTTTGTCCCTACTCCCTTTGAAGTTAGCCGGTTTTGACATCGTTTTAGGCATGGACTGGTTATCTCATAACCAGGCCCAGATTGTCTGCAATAGAAAGCAAGTGGTGATCAAGACTCCATCTGGCGAATCAATTACCATCCAGGGAGATACCCGGTATGGACTGCCTGAGCAATTGACTATGCTCAAGGCCTCTAAGTGTCTGAAGAAGGGTTGTGTCATCTACATGGCACAAGTGACTATTGATGAGCCGAAACCTAAAATGGAAGACATCCCTGTCATTTCTAAATACCCTGAAGTTTTTCCTGAAGAACTACGTGGTTTACCACTGGATAGGCAAGTGGAATTCAGAATTGACATCATCCCTGGAGCAGCACCTGTTGCTAGATGAACTGCTAGCTAAAGGTTTCATTAGACCTAGTTCGTCTCCATGGGGAGCGCCAGTCCTGTTTGTCAAAAAGAAGGATGGATCGATGTGTCTGTGCATCGATTACCGTGAGCTTAATAAGGTCACTATAAAGAATAGGTATCCTTTGCCCAGGATCGACGATTTGTTCGATCAATTATAAGGGGCAAGTTATTTCTCGAATATTGACTTGAGGTCAGGCTATCACCAACTGAAGGTTAGAGATGAAGACGTACATAAAACTGCATTTAGGACTCGTTATGGTCATTACGAGTTCCTAGTAATGCCTTTTGGGCTCACTAATGCACCTGCCGCGTTCATGGATCTCATGAATCGTGTTTGCAAGCCGTACTTAGATAAATTCGTCATCGTTTTCATCGACGACATCCTCATCTACTCGAAGAACCAAGCTGATCATGAGAAGCATCTTCGATGTATTCTTTCATTACTTCAGCAAGAGAAACTCTACGCCAAATTCTCTAAGTGTGAATTCTGGCTTCGAGAAGTCCAATTCCTTGGACATGTGGTTAGTGAGCGTGGAATCCAAGTGGATCCCGCTAAGGTTGAAGCTGTTATGAACTGGCAAGAGCCGAAGACGCCCACAGAAATTCTCAGTTTCTTGGGATTGGCAGGATACTACAGACGCTTTATAGAAAATTTTTCAAGGATTGTTGCGCCCCTAACTTCTTTGACTAGGAAGAAAATAAAGTTTGATTGGGGCCCTAAGCAGCAAGAATCTTTTGATATTCTGAAGCAAAAGTTGAGCAACGCTCCTGTACTGACATTGCCTGAAGGTACTGAAGAATTCGTAGTTTACTGCGATGCATCACACACTGGCATGGGGTGTGTGCTTATGCAGAAAGGAAAGGTTATTGCCTATGCTTCACGGCAGTTAAAGGTGCATGAAAAGAATTACACCACTCATGACCTGGAGTTGGGTGCCGTTGTATTTGCACTAAAGCTATGGAGGCACTATTTATATGGTATCAAGTGTGTGATCTATTCTGATCACAAGAGCCTCCAGCACCTGTTTAATCAGAAGGATTTAAACATGAGGCAGCGCCGATGAATGGAGACTTTGAATGATTATGATTGTGAAATCAGATACCATCCCGGCAAGGCGAATGTAGTCGTCGATGCCTTGAGTAGAAAGGAAAGGGTGAAACCCATCCGAATCAATGCCAAGAGCATTGAAATAAAGAATAGTTTGAATGAAAGGTTGTTAGCTGCACAGAAGGAAGCTGTGTTGGAAGCTAACTATCCTAACGAAAAGCTAGGAGTAACTGAAGAGCAGTTATCTCTTGGCAAGGACGGAATTCTGAGATTGAATGGACGAATATGAGTTCCAATTTATGGAGGACTACGAGATGTCATTCTCCAGGAAGCCCACAGTTCTAAATACTCCGTTCACCCTGGAGCTGATAAGATGTACCAGGATTTGAAAGCAAACTTTTGGTGGATAGGCTTGAAGAAGTCTATAGCTACCTATGTAGCAAAATGTTTGACGTGTGCGCAAGTCAAAGCTGAACATCAAAAGCCGTCAGGTTTGCTACAACAACCTGAACTTCCCTCTTGGAAGTGGGAAATGGTGATGATGGATTTCATCACCAAATTGCCCAAGACAAGGAAAGGAAATGATACGATATGGGTGATCATAGACAGACTGACTAAGTCAGCACATTTCCTGCCCATTAAGGAGACCTATAGCTCCGACATGTTAGCCCAATTGTACGTGGATAAGATTGTAGCTTTACATGGCGTACCTGTGTCTATTATCTCTGACAGGGATACTAGATACACGTCACATTTTTGGAAGAGTTTCCAACAATCTTTGGGCACGCGCTTAAATTTCAGTACGGCTTACCATCCTCAGACTGACGACCAGAGTGAGCGTACCATCCAAACCTTGGAAGACATGCTTCGAGCATGCGTGATTAAGTTAGGTGGTAGTTGGAATAACCACCTGCCATTGATCAAGTTCTCGTATAACAATAGCTACCATACCAGCATCAAGGCTGCGCCTTTCGAGGCCTTATACGGTAGAAAGTGCAGAACTCCCGTTTGTTGGGCGGAAGTTGGAGATGTCCAACTGACAGGACCGGAAATAGTCTTTGAAACGACGGACAAGATTGTCCAGATTCGTGACCGCCTGAAAGCTGCCAAGGATAGACAGAAAAGCTACGCAGATTTAAAGCGTAAACCTTTTAACTTCGAGGTAGGTGACAAGGTGTTGCTTAAAGTATCACCCTGGAAGGGAGTGATGCGATTTGGTAAGAAAGGAAAATTAAGCCCGAGATACATAGGACCTTTCGAGGTCATCGAACGTGTCGGATCAGTTGCCTATAAGTTAAACTTACCTGAAGAGCTCAGTGGTATTCATAATGTATTCCACATCTGCAATCTGAAGAAGTGTTTCGCTGATGAATCACTAGTCATACCACATACAGATGTGCACATAGAAGAGAGCTTGAAGTTTGTTGAAAAACCTGTGTCGATCGAGGATCGACAGGTTAAGAAGCTTCGAAGGAAGCATGTGCCTATTGTAAAGGTAAAATGGGATGCCCGTAGGGGTCCCGAGTACACGTGGGATGTAGAGTTCACAATGAAAGAAAAGCACCCTTATTTGTTTCAGTAAATCTCGAGGTCGAGATTTCTTTTAAGGGGGTGAGGATGTAACACCTCGAAAATTCGTGTTCAATGAAATAACGACACGTGTCGTGTAAGACAAAAAGTGTTATAAACCCGGATATAATTAAAGATGTATGACAGGATTTAAAAGTGTCGTCATGTTAATTTTTGCACCTCTGAACGACCTCCTTATGAATTCCAATAACTAATAAACATCTGGTATATATTCAAATCCGGTGATTTCTAGCAATAACTGATTCATAATTGCAAGGGTAGACTCCTACGAAGAAATGCACGGTAAACCTTCATTAACGGCACTTTCAAAAGGATTCAAGGAAACATGGCAAAATGGTAGGGTACATAACTGTTCAAGACCCATAATAAGAGGCCCCATACTGATAAATCATGTCCCAAATTCGTATTACATGGTTGCCCCTTCGAATGCTTGAAAAGCCAAACATTTTCACCTTCTGCAAAGGGCTTACGGACCGTAAGCCCACCCCTTACGGTCCGTAAGGGTTGCCCAGCTACAATAAATCGGGCTGTTGACTGTTTTGAGCTTTAAACCGACTTATAAACGATTTTCCACATCTTTGGACGACCCCTACATTACTTTTAGACCCTAGGAACACTTGTTGTTGATCTGGATCACCCCATAGACTTAGTTGTCACCATCTTTGAGGATCAAGAACACTATAAAAGGCCACAATGTTGCAACATTGTGATCACACCTTTCTTCTACATTTCTGGAGCTTTTGGGAGTTCAAGAGCAGACCTTAAGCCTTCCTAATCGTGCATAGGACTTCAGTAAGTATGCTTAACCTTTCTTAGTTGAGTTTTTACTTAGTTTAACTTAAAAGTCAAACCGTCGTAATTAACGGTTGACTTAGCGATTAATCATTGATGGTCCAGTGATTAGTCGAATTGAAAGTAGTTATAAGTTGGTAATTATGTGGGCAATAAACCCTTAAAAGGGCACCCTCTGATTCCCACTCTAACTAGGTCAAATGTCGGGTCAAACTTGTTATTAAAAAGTCAACAGAATGCTTAATTTCCAATTTATGCATAATTAGCAATGTAGAACCCATAAAACCTGTTTGATCATTAATATAACTTGGTAATTAATTTAAGAACATGTCTAAACATGTTCAACCCGACAATTTTCAGTAGAGACCCGGTTCGGAACCGAAAGTCGCATAATTTGACTTTTGCTTTGACTTTCAGTTCTGACCCGTTCAAGCATGTTTTAGAAATGCCTTAGAGCTTTAATTGGACTAGGTTACATGCTAGTATAACCCTATATGATGATACACCTTGGTTCATTAGTTATCCAATTAATATGCATGATTTCGTTAATTGCCTATATGTTGACCATTATGCCCTTTTCACCATAAAACGTGAGTTTTAAAAATGTAAAAGAGTATAAACCTTAGTTACTAATATATAAACTTGTACCCAAAATTTGACATCAGTTGGAGGTGTAGATTGAGAGTTATGCTCATTAGCGTAATTAGAAAGCTTTTTAGCGATTAAACGGCATAATTAGCATATAGCCTATTTAAACCTACTTTTTGATATCAAAATTTTAACCCACTGATGTAATATAATATTTTGGGATTTTTGAAGATTTTTAATTAATTTTAGGCTGAGCATAACTTAGAGTTATAAGCTTAATCCGGTAATTGTCGGTTTTGCCCTTTTGGGCTATAAAATGAGTTTTACATATCTTTTTGACCCCAAACCTTTTGCTACTGATTTTGTATGATAAATAAATTATTTTAGACCTTTTGGAATAATAAAAATATCAACTTTATTTATAGAACCCGGAAATGGCTTCTAATCCCATTTTTAAGCGTTTTTAACTCATAGTATGTACTAAAACTATTTTAATCATATAAGGGTTGATACCTACTGATATTTTAGGTAAATTATGATATTTTAACAATAAGCAAAAGTTGTTTAACTCAGACTTCAGTTTTGAGCTTTTCGGCTTATGAGAAATTACCAAAATGCCCTTACGGTGCATAGTTTGGTTATAATTGATAAATTTCACATATATACTTTACCCTACTGTTATAACTTATTAAATTAAGTATTTTTGCTGATTATATCAGACCTGTAACTCAGGAAAATACTTAACTCTTTTATAACCTGGTAAATGACCAAACTACCCCTACGGGGCATAGTTTGTGTTTAAATTCGTTTCGGGCATAATAAAAGATATCTTACTGATGTCACAACATATTTAAGGCATATTAACTTAGGAAAACTGTATATGGCTCTCATGATTACCCGTTACGCCTCTTACGCGTTCGGTACGGTTTATGTAACTAGTTTGCATAAATTGGCCGAAACGGGTCAAACCTTATCGGTTTTATCTCAAAATCCAGAATGTGTATAATATACCCATATAAGGCAAGTATTCAAACTTTTCGGGTCTGAATCACATTCTATTCCGGTCTTCGCTAAATCGTGCGTACGAACCGTATCTTTAAAACTAACCGGTCTAAGTTTAGGCTTAATTAAAGACCCGTTAGGATTCTAATAGGTTATTATAAACCTTTGTTCCAAAATAGGAGGACCAGTAAAAGCTACTTGCATTTGCTGTTTGTGAATTATACTTGCAAAGGTAAATACTTTTAACTTATTTTCCCTATACGGGCTTGGGGTACGGTATATAAAATACCGCTTGGTCGGGCATTAAATCTTCCAACGTATGGTGGTTAATTGATATTGATCGGCCCGTTTAAATTGTTTTGTTTGCTTAAAGCCTTTAGGAGGTTAATGACCATGTCCCGGATATCCTTGGCATCATTTTACGAAATGGCTACGACCTAAGCTCGGGGTGTATTCGTACACCCGTCAGTGCCAAAATAAATAATGTGGTGTGTCTATTGATCTTTAACCCGGCACGATCCGGGCTACTGAACGTATAAGGAACATGTAATCCTTTTACAAGTTTATATATTTAAATAATTATCCCAAGTTATAAAATGTTTGTGCCACGTGCATCCAAACCAATTTTTAATCATTTTTAAAATGAGTCGGTTAATTGTATTTACCAGTGTAAACTGACGTATTTTCCCAAAAAGATTAAGTGCATGTACTACTCGTAATAGGCTGGATTTCTCCTTAGCATCAATAAGAGTCTCGCAAGCTTGGATGCATTTCAATCTGTTGAAAAAAAGTTTCCTATTTATTTTTGATCCATCTGTGGATTAATTTCAACTGTTGTGATACATGATATTACAATTATATTCGGTTGAAATATATCTTTCATTTGCTTCCGCTGTGCATTTAAATATTGTGTTGTTTGACTATTATGTTGCCAACCACGTCACGATACTCACCACCGGGCCCACCGGTCATACGTGGAAAGTCGGGGTGTGACAGGTTGGTATCAGAGCCAACATTGAGTGAATTAAACACTAGCCTTTTGTGTTTAATCTCAATGACACAATTGCACATTCTTAACTTTCGAGTCTAGACAAATAACATAGGGCAAATTCTACTTTGTTTTGTTTTATCCTTTAAATTTATATATTCTTGTCGTTATCTTATATTATATTGACAGGACTAAATATGCCGCCAAGATTTTTCAGACGAAGAGGACGAGGCAAGGGGCCAATCACCGCCCCCAATGATCACGAAGCCGGGCCTTCGCAAAGGCGAGCTCCTTCTACCACCGCGAGTGCCGATCCTCGAGAGAACAGAAGGAACCTTTTTGAGCCTGCTAGACGGTCGGTTTCGCATAGTTCAACGCCTCCCTATCATAACTCGTATGGGCCACAGTCGGAAAACGAGCCTAATAACCCACAACCTTCTTACATACCTCTACAACGATCCCTATCGCACCATTCCTTTGGAGACCCCACTCCCGTCTTTCAAGGCCGGTTTAACCCGGCAAACTACATACAAGAACCAGTGGGTTTTAACCCATTGGGGCCAGAGGATGATTTCTCCGGCGATCATGCAGAGGATATGGACGAGGACACGGATCCCGTCGAGCCTGCAACCGGGACCCCCAACCATCCTATCGAGGTTTCTGATGGTTCGTCTTTTCATGGATCACCCTACCGTGGTCCAGACTGTTACCAGGCACGGTTTAACAAGTTCGAGTGGTATTTTACACCCTTGCGTCATTCGTCGCCTCACCAACAGCAGCAGCAGGATCCCTCTGGGGATTCACGTTTCGTGGTTGTCACGCCACCGCCTCCTCCGCCGCCAGTTCATCAAGCACCTCCAGAACCGCCAAGGCGTAGGAGAACCGGCGCACGTATGTCTGCGCGAGCAGGGGATTTCCACTTTAGCTCCCCTCGACACTCAAGTGGTAGTCATTATCCGCCACTACATGAAGACCCGCAAATGGGTGGGCCTTCAAACCCAGTTGCACCGCAGCCACCACCGATGGGTTTTGATAACCCGATTCCTGCATACACTGGTTCAATGGCATACAACCCGTTTGAGCAGGCGGCTCACACCAACTATAATTACGCTGAAGCCGACCTATACTTGGTAGCGGCCAACTATAACGCCCTTCACCCTGAAGGACCGTATGGAGCTCCTTGGGGAGTAGCGTACCCAACTCATGGGTACCAAATACCTGCTAGACCTATAATTCAGCAACAATCTCAGCCACCACGGTTTTCCCCACCAGAACGGGAAGAAATTCTTCAGAGATTGGACCAAGTCGAGCGAGATTTTCACAGAGATCGCAGGGAGCGACAAAGTTTCTTCCAGGGATTGACAAGCTTAATAAAAGGGAAGAGCAAGAAGGACCATTGAATCCTCCCATTGTTATTGAAATTTCCTTGTATCAGTTGAGCCCCTGCGTGGGTCTGTCTTGCTGTTTTGACCCCTGCGTGGGTATGGTTATCATTTGAGCCCCTGCGTGGGCCTATCTTTCTATTAACCCCTACGAGGGTATGTTGTTTGTTTAAGTCCCTGCATGGACTAGTATTTTAGTTTGACCCCTGCGTGGGTAAGTCTTTGTTTGACCCCTGTGTGGGTATGTTGTTCTATCAAAAAGTCCCGTTTAGAGCGATGTGTAATCTATTAATAATTAATGGAATGTTTAGTTTATAAATTTCATTTTTGCCATTATATGCATAAGTAAATTATATATGAAATAAATGAATCAAAATCATTTTTTTTAAAATAATCTGCCTATTTAAATATTAACTAAGGATCTTAAAGGTATAACCTAGCCTGCATGTCATTATAAGACCTGGCCAAGATGGTAAAACCTGTTAAAAAAATTCAAATCCCAGTTAACATCTGAAAACATGTTAACGCTCCTGGCAGACGTGATTCGTTAAAAATCACACGTCATTATTATATAAGGATCTTTCCAAAGATTCCTAACCCAACTTAATGATCTATGAATCATGGGTTTAAATCATCAATTAAGATGATCATATTTTGACCATACATTGGTAATATAGTGCCTACGGGCCCTGCTCATTTTCATATGAGACAAAAGACAGTAATAGTCTGCGACCCTGTCTGAAAAAGGTAAAGAACTATGTTCAAACCTTCATGCCGTGATTCTCTGAAATCATGGCTTATAATTTAAAAATGTCCCTGTGACTAGGCCTTGTGTGCTAATAATACTGTTATTGTTTATAATTAGGATAAATTATAATAGGAATCCTAAATAAATGTGATTAACAAATTAACCAAATATGGTCTATGTTTACCATGGTTAATGAATTACCCTAAGGGGAAATTCCATAATAAACTCCCAAATAAACTATTGTCATTGTCTTATGTAACAGTTCAAATTAAAATGGCCGACTCAGACGAAATTAATAGTCACCCAAGGGAGAATAATGATAACGCCCGGATTAATATAACGGGTGCTGAACTGAAAGCGTTAGTAGACGACGCTGTTACAAAGGCCTTGGAGCGGTAGTATGAAGATTATAGTGGGACTCGAAGTAGGACCCTATCTGCACCGCATTCAAAGCCACCCTCCAAGAAGGAAGAACCAAAGAAAGATGATGATCGACACTCCTCAAACCACAACAGTGCTCCGTCTCAAAAGATCATGCTG
Organism: Helianthus tuberosus; assembly: GCA_030545235.1. Lineage (NCBI taxonomy): Eukaryota > Viridiplantae > Streptophyta > Magnoliopsida > Asterales > Asteraceae > Helianthus > Helianthus tuberosus. The sequence goes on from CM060417.1 coordinate 4,295,091, forward strand.
AACCAAGGACCCCGTGACAAGGGTTGCTCCTACAAATACTTTGTTTCATGCAAACCCAGGGATTTCACTGGGGAAAAAGGAGCCATTGACTGCATGACGTGGTTAGATGAGATGGACACAGTAGTGGATATCAGCGGGTGCGCTGAGAGGGATATAGTTAAGTTTGTGTCTCAATCGTTTAAAGGAGAGGCTTTAGCCTGGTGGAGATCGTTGATCCAAGCTACTGGGAAGATTCCCCTGTATAACATGTCATGGGAACAATTCGTTGCCCTCATCAGGGAGAACTACTGTCCTCAGCACGAGGTCGAAAAGATTGAGTCAGATTTTCTTTCGTTGGTAATGACCAATCTAGATTGCCAAGCTTACCTCACGAGCTTTAATACAATGTCGAGGTTGGTTCCGTATCTGGTGACCCCGGAACCCAAAAGAATAGCTCGCTTCATCGGGGGTTTAGCCCCAGAGAGAAAGGCAAGCGTGAAGGCCTCTCGACCAACTACTTTCAGATCTGTGGTTGATATATCTTTGTCCCTCACACTGGACGCGGTCAGACAAAGATCGCTGAGGAACAAGGATGCTGAGAAAAGGAAACGTGAAGATGACAATTCACGGAGGTCAAACAAGAAGCACCGAGGAAACGGTGACAACAAGAAGGGGTCAGAATCTAAGAAAGATGGGTATCAAACTGGTGAAAAGCCCAAGTGCAAAGTCTGCAAGAAACAACACTTCGGTAAGTGCAGATTTGAATCGAACTCGCAGACACAGTCGAGAACTTTTGCATGTGGGATATGCAAGTCCAAGGAACACAAGACCTTGGATTGCAAAAAGCTGAAGGATGCAACCTGCTACAGCTGTAATGAGAAGGGGCATATCAAGACCAATTGCCCAAAATACGCAAAGAAAGCTGAAAAAGGAAAGAAGACCAATGCTAGGGTCTTCAGAATGGATGCAAAAGAAGCAGTACAGGAAGACAATGTGATAACAGGTACATTCCTTATAAATGACGTTTATGCAAGAGTGCTTTTTGATTCAGGAGCTGATAAATCATTTGTAGATAATAAGTTTTGCAAATTGCTGAATTTACCTGTTAAAACCCTAAGAGTGAAATATGAGGTGGAGTTAGCAGATGGCACCTTAGAAACCGCCTCAACCATATTAGATGGATGCTTCATATCCATTAAGAACCACTCTTTTCCTTTGTCCCTACTCCCTTTGAAGTTAGCCGGTTTTGACATCATTTTAGGCATAGACTGGTTATCTCATAACCAGGCCTAGATTGTCTGCAATAGAAAGCAAGTGGTGATCAAGACTCCATCTTGCGAATCAATTACCATCCAGGGAGATACCCGGTATGGACTGCCTGAGCAAGTGACTATGCTCAAGGCCTCTAAGTGTCTGAAGAAGGGTTGTGTCATCTACATGGCACAAGTGACTATTGATGAGCCGAAACCTAAGATGGAAGACATCCCCGTCATTTCTGAATACCCTTAAGTTTTTCCTGAAGAACTACCTGGTTTACCACCAGATAGGCAAGTGGAATTCAAAATTGACATCATCCCTGGAGCAGCACCTGTTGCTAGAGCACCTTATAGGTTGGCACCAACAGAGATGAAGGAATTGAGAGCACAACTAGATGAACTGCTAGCTAAAGGTTTCATTAGACCTAGTTCGTCTCCATGGGGAGCGCCAGTCCTGTTTGTCAAAAAAAAGGATGGATCGATGCGTCTATGCATCGATTACCGTGAGCTTAATAAGGTCACTATAAAGAATAGGTATCCTTTGCCTAGGATCGACGATTTGTTCGATCAATTGCAAGGGGCAAGTTATTTCTCGAAGATTGACTTGAGGTCAGGCTATCACCAACTGAAGGTTAGAGATGAAGACGTACATAAAACTGCATTTAGGACTCGTTATGGTTATTAGGAGTTCCTAGTGATGCCTTTTGGGCTCACTAATGCACCTGCCGCGTTCATGGATCTCATGAATCGCGTTTGCAAGCCATACTTAGATAAATTCGTCATCGTTTTCATCGACGACATCCTCATCTACTCGAAGAACCAAGCTGATCATGAGAAGCATCTTCGATGTATTCTTTCATTACTTCAGCAGGAGAAACTCTACGCCAAATTCTCTAAGTGTGAATTCTGGCTTCGAGAAGTCCAATTCCTTGGACATGTGGTTAGTGAGCGTGGAATCCAAGTGGATCCCGCTAAGGTTGAAGCTGTTATGAACTGGCAAGAGCCGAAGACGCCCACAGAAATTCGTAGTTTCTTGGGATTGGCAGGATACTACAGAATGTGTATAATATACCCATATAAGGCAAGTCTTCAAACTTGTCGGGTCTGAATCACATTCTATTCCGGTCTTCGCTTAATCGTGCGTACGAACCGTAACTTTAAAACTAACGGTCTAAGTTTAGGCTTAATTAAAGACCCGTTAGGATTCTAATAGGTTATTATAAACCTTCGTTCCAGAATAGGAAGACCAGTAAAAGCTACTTGCATTTGCTGTTTGTGAATTATACTTGCAAAGGTAAATACTTTTAACTTATTTTCCCTATACGGGCTTAGGGTACGGTATATAAAATACCGCTTGGTCAGGCATTAAATCTTCCATCGTATGGTGGTTAATTGATATTGATCGGCCCGTTTAAATTGTTTTGTTTTGCTTAAAGCCTTTAGGAGGTTAATGACCATGTCCCGGATATCCTTGGCATCATTTTACGAAATGGCCACGACCTAAGCGCGGGGTGTAGGCGTACACCAGTCAGTGCCAAAATAAATAATGTGGTGTGTCTATTGATCTTTAACCCGGCACGATCCGGGCTACTGAACGCATAAGGAACATGTAATCCTTTTACAAGTTTATATATTTAAATAATTATCCCAAGTTATAAAATGTTTGTGCCACGTGCATCCAAACCAATTTTTAATCATTTTTAAAATGAGTCGGTTAATTGTATTTACCAGTGTAAACTGACGTATTTTCCCAAAAAGATTAAGTGCAGGTACTACTCGTAATAGGCTGGATTTCTCCTTAGCATCAATAAGAGTCTCGCAAGGTTGGATGCATTTCAATCTGTTGAACAAAAGTTTCCTATTTATTTTTGATCCGTCTGTGGATTAATTTCAACTGTTGTGATACATGATATTACAATTATATTCGGTTGAAATATATCTTTCATTTGCTTCCGATGTGCATTTAAATATTGTGTTGTTTGACTATTATGTTGCCAACCACGTCACGATACTCCCCACCAGGCACACCGGTCATACGTGGAAAGTCGGGGTGTGACAGATTGGTATCAGATCCAACATTGAGTGAATTAAACACTAGCCTTTTGTGTTTAATCTCAATGACACAATTGCACATTCTTAACTTTCGAGTCTAGACAAATAACATAGGGAAAATTCTACTTTGTTTTGTTTTATCCTTTAAATTTATATATTCTTGTCGTTATCTTATGTTATATTGACAGGACTAAATATGCCGCCAAGATTTTTCAGACGAAGAGGACGAGGCAAGGGGCCAATCACCGCCCCCAATGATCACGAAGCCGGGCCTTCGCAAAGGCGAGCTACTTCTACCACCGCGAGTGCCGATCCTCGAGAGAACAGGAGGAACCTTTTTGAGCCTGCTAGACGGTCAGTTTCGCACAGTTCAACGCCTCCCTATCATAACTCGTATGGGCCACAGTCGGAAAACGAGCCTAATAACCCACAACCTTCTTACATACCTCTACAGCGATCCCTATCGCACCATTCCTTTGGAGACCCCACTCCCGTCTTTCAAGGCCGGTTTAACCCGGCAAACTACATACAAGAACCAGTGGGTTTTAACCCATTGGGGCCAGAGGATGATTTCTCCGGCGATCATGCAGAGGATATGGACGAGGACACGGATCCCGTCGATATAGTGATTTTTGGTAGTATCTGTCAGTCATTTGATTTATAGTGAGATTAAGATAAATTCAAATAAAAAAAAAGATAATAATGTGACGAACTGAAAAGATAATATAATAATAAATCAATCTGTATATAATTTATTAACTTCCTCATTTAGCACACCGATTTCCATATCATGTGTAAAGATTGATTTCATTCCTTTCCATTCCATTCGATATTGCAGGCTTCTTGTATTTAATTTATAGAAATATCATAATCATCCAGTTTAATTTCTTTATTGTATGTTTATTGGTGCATAAAAATTAAAGTTTTAAAATATTTGATATGTAATTCAAGGCACAACTTTGTCTTTCCGAAGTTTATAATCAGTCCAAATCTATCTACAATTGTGGCTACAACAAATACAAGACCAAGGATAGTGACTGGGCTGGTTAGGCAAAAGGATTCAAGGGTTTCGATTTGCCTAACGCAGGTCGTGGGGTCCCTCCACGTATGCAATATGTAGGGTTGGATCACTTCACTATTGATTGCTTTGAGTTCTAGATTGAAGGATATTCAATCTAGAATGTTTGTATGTAATGTGATAGGGTTGGAGTGAGTGAAGAATAGAACATGTAAAGAACAAGTTCTAAAGAGGAGTGAGATTTTTGGAAGTTGGTAGCTGAATGACAAGGTGTTGTCATTTATAGGGAAGGGGCCAACTATAAGGAGAAACCATTGACCAGTGATCCAAGGCTGCAATGGAGGGCTTGCCCTTTTTGGTAGGTTGAAGGTTTCGAACATGTGGATAAAAGGATATCTCTTCCCACATGCATATTTTGCGGGTGAGTGGGAGAGATCACACGTAAAGTGTGATGTGACCTGTCACTGTTTTTTGCTTTTTGCTGTTCACCACAGCTGGTCATTTTCGAACCCTTTTACCTTTCAACCCTTTAAGCTGTTTTGCACTTTAGCCAGTTTATTAAGCTTAAGCTATCCACGTCATCAGCCCCCAAAGTCAGAGGTGTTTGGGATGTTAGGCTTCTAACTTTTGTACAAATTTTTTATTAGCTAAAATGCTTCAAGGCTTTAATGGATCCGGGTTCTGTGCTTTGGGCGGGGAAACTGTTAGGTTTGAATTTGAAAAGACAGTTGATGTGACTGATTGGACGGTTTTCTGCAGACGGCAGTTTTAAGTCCCCTAGGTAATAATAGTAACCGTCAGGCCTTTATTTACTCATTTATCAAGGGAAACTAACTTTACTCATCATTCTCAAACACCTTCAAGTTCCATCAAACATTTTTTTCTTCCGTCCAGGTTAGTTTTTTCTTTTTCTTTTTTTCCTTCGATCATCACTCATGGGTGCCCGAAAGGATCAATCCATCAGTTATTCTTGTCTTACCCAAGAGCAAGTTGAGGCATTTTGTTTACAACGGGGAATCGATTTAAAGTATAATCCCGAGGCTCCGGGTTTGGACAAGTCTATCGATCAATGTCCGGCCGGTTCCATTGCTCTATATTGCCATCATTTTGAGTTTTCAAACCTTTGTCACCCGTTTTCTATTTTTGTTCTTAATGTTTTAGAGTACTATAATGTTTCTTTCGATCAATTACACCCCCAAGGTCTCGCTAGGGTTTTACATTTTGAGGTTGTATGTCGGGCTGCGTGGTATAATTCGTCTTTGTTATCCTTTCGCTGTTTCTTCCGTTTGGCTAAGAACGGTGACTGGTTTACTTTCGAGATGTCTCAGGTTGACACATGTTTACTTTCGTCTATGGTGACCACACTCGGTTCTCGAAAGGACCGTTTTTTTGGGTTTCCGAGTTGATTGTTCCGTTCAAAATGGTTTGGAGGCATCTAGATGCTGTCCTTAATGAACTGGAACCCTTTGAATCCGAGTTGGATTGTTGGTTTTTGAAATCAATCAGGTCATGTCGTTCGAGGCTTCACCCTTTTCCTGAACATTGTTGATCTTTATGGGCATTATCAAATTATGGGATAAACCAGACCGAGATCCTGTACTCATGAGGGATGGTCAGGGTATGCGTTTACCTTGTTGATTTCTTTATTTTTTTTCCATATCTTTGCTCATTTTTGTTTTGTGTTTTGATGGCAGTCATGACTGCGTTGGATTTCATTAGGAGTGACGACACGTCCGATGTTGTGTTCACCGATGCTGAAGCCACAGAAGGTGATGATGCTGTTGTTCGTGGTGCTGCGCATAGATTTGGGGGCTCAACTTACGTGAGTGTTCCCAATGTTAAGGGTTTTACCAAGGTTGTTGCTTCCAAGGCTTCCACCCGTCATTCTACCTGGCGTAAGGGTGCTGGACTGTAACACCTCGAAAAATCATGCCCAATATAATAACGACACGTGTCATAAGCTTTAAACATGTAAAGAATTGATTTCGAAGGACTAAAGTTGACAAACAAGGAAAAGATATGTGTGAAAGGATCCAAAGTGTCAACACTCAAAAAAATTGCCTTTTATTAACCCTATATGATGTTCATACTCTTAAACGAAAGAATTGTGAAACGTATGAAGCTGTTTGTAAAAGAGAGTAAAAGTTTACAAGACGCGAGAGTTAAATGTGTCAACATGTTAAATTAATACCTCTGAGTGATATTTTAACAAACCCGGAGCTTTGTAACGATTAATTATACTCTCAAGATCAAGTGACAAAAAATTCACGAGGTTTCGATATCGTTTGATATTAAATACGTTAACTTTCGTAAATACAGGGTTAAAAGCGTCAACAAGGAAAAACTTGTGTTTTCGGTTATCGTTTAACGATACCGGACCTAACGATGTTTGGTTATATTCTAAGGATCATCAAAATATAAATTTTATGGGTTAAAAGTGCTTGAAATGAAAGTTATTTCGTTTTAAAAGGTCCAGGGGCTGAAACTGCCATGTTTGAAACCTGAATTGCTGGTCACCCTTGTGGTGGCGTTGCGCCACACCAAAACACCATTGCCGTCGCGCAACGCGACGACACAAAACTGGCAGAATCCCTGCACAGATGCAGGTTTCAGCATGCTTTCTTCTCCAAACCACCTACACACTCACATAACTCGAATCTAGGGACTGTTTGCTGGTTTTTAAAACCACTTGGGACACATGGAGCAACCTTACAACATCCCTAAACACTTGTGATGATCTTGTGAGAGTCACTTGCACTATAAATAGGGGCATTGGCTGCCATACTCTTTGCTCACTTCAAATTTTCATCACATCCTCTCTTATTTGAGCTCTTTGAAGCATTCTCTGGGATTCCTGATCAAGAAGGAAGCCCTCCTTAGTTTAATCTTCGTTCTAGGACCTTGTGTAAGCGTTCTTAGCCACTCTAGTTTGGTTTTTATATGTTTAAAGACCAAAAGTCAAAGTCGTCTTAATAACGCTTTGACTTTCGGTTTAGACCTAAACGGTCCAGCCATTATTCGAATTGAAAGTGGCTAGATGTTGGTAATTAAGTAGGTGATAAACCCTTAAAAGGGCACCTCCTAATTATCACATTTACTTGGTCAATTGTCGGGTCAAACTACTTAACAGAAAAGTCAAACGAGTCAGTTTTTGCAAAATAAATCATAACTGATATCGTAGAAGCTATAAATTACATTTTATCATTTAAACAACTTGGTTAATATTATAAGAACATGTTTAGGCATGTTCAACCCGACAATTCCGAGTATTAGGCTTGGTTTGCAACCGAAAGTCGCAAAAGTAGACTTTTGCTTTGACTTTCAGTTCTGAACCGAATTAACTTAGTTTAGTTATGCCTTAGGGTTCCTTTGTGACCATATTGTATGTTAAAATGACCAGAACCTCAGGGACTTAAATTCGTTTTAAATTCGTTTTAGGCATAATGGAAGATAACCTACTGATATCATATCATACTTAAAGCATATTAACTTGTAGAACTTGTACATGACTCATTCGGTTACCCGTTATACATATATGTGTTCGGTATGGTTTATGTAACTAGTTTGCATAAATTAATCGAAACGGGTTAAACCTTATCATTTTTTTACTTCAAAATCCAGAATGTGTTTATTTTACCCATTATATACAAGTCTTCATACTTGTTGGGTCTAAATCACATTCCAATCCGGTCAGCGCTTAATCTAGCGTTTTGTACTGTAAACCTTTCTTTAAAACTAACCGGTCTAAGTGATAACTTAAATAAGACCCGTTAGGAATCTAATAGGTTAATAAAAACCTTCGTTCCAGATTGAGAGCCCCGGTAGAAGTACTTGCACTTGCTGATTAGAATATACGGTTGAGTTTAATTTACATTTTTAGCTCAGGTAAATACTTTTAACTTATTTTCCCTTATACGGGCTTGGGATATGGTAAATTATTACCGCTTGGTCGGGTGTAGAAACCTTTTAATCGGATATGGTTAAATGGTATAATCCCGTTTTAATCAGTATTGCTTGATAACAAATAACATTGGGGGTTAACGACCATGTCCTGGATATCCTCGGTTCATTCAAAAAGCGTGAATGGCCACGACTTAAGCACGAGGTGTAGGCATACACCTGTCTGTTGCGTATGTAAAAGATATACTCACTCGTGAGGTAACTTCTTGTGAGTTTATATTTGTGGTGTGTCGATTAATCTTGTTCGGCTTTTATACCGGCCCTAAATGTTGGACAAACATGTAAATCTGATATAAGATTGTTATTAATATAATTGTCCCAAGTTATAAAATGTTTGTGCCTTGTGCATTTAAACTAATTTTCATCAATGTTTTCAAAAGAGTCGGTTAATTGTATTTACCAGTGTAAACTGACGTATTTTTCCAAAAAGACTAAGTGACAGGTACTGTACGTAATTGGCTGGGAGCTCGGGGCGTTAATAAGGAATCTTGCAAGTTCTAAACGTCTAAAGTCTGTTGAACAATGTTTATATTTCTGTTTTAAGATCCTCCTGTGGATCCACTATCGACCGTTTGTATAATATTTTATTATACTTTTCAAATTCGGTTTGTATTATTATTTTTGTCTTCTGCTGTGCATTAAACTGTGATTAATTGTCTATGATGATATCAACTACGTCACGATACTCCCCACCGGGCCCACCAGTAATACGTGGAAATATCGGGGTATGACAGGTTGGTATCAGAGCCAACATTGAGTGAATTAAACACTAGCCTTTTGTGTTTAATCTCAATGACACAGTTGCACATTCCTCGACTTCCGAGTCTAGACATGAACTAGGAATAATCTCATCCCTAATAAGTATACACTGTTTTCGATATTTATGTATTTCAGGAACATTTCGCCGAGTAAAGCTGCCATTGGTGGAAGCTCTCCATACCCGAAGTCTATAATGTTAAGCTTCGTACCACAGCTCGAATAAGTGTACGGCCAGTATGGAGAAAGGACTTTTTTTGGACCGATTCCCAAAACCAAACCAGTTGAAACCATTAACCATATTTCAGATTCTGTACCTAAGACTTTTGAAACTTCAAATGAGAAGCCAACATCGGAGGAGTCCATACCAACAGTCCCTGAGGCTCCCACTCCAAAGATGATACCTATGGACTCAAATGATCCACATTTCTTACCTCCAAGTCTTGGAATCCCAAATTTGGATTATACCTGTCCTAACCCTTTTCATGATCCATATTATTCCTTAACCATAGAATCCTTGGATTCTACTCTTGCAAAGGTTCCTAATATGGAAGATTTCGACTATCCACCAAAACCTTCAATATCAGTACCGCACACAGTGAACCAAGGAGAAAACTTTCAGAAATAAAATGAAGAAGAAACTCCTTTTTATTGTATTTCAATTCTCTAGTAGTCTCTATAAGGACATATTTATCTTTTAAGTCCCTGCGTGGACTAACTTATTTGTTTAAGACCCGTTTAGAGCAATATTTGTAATTCTTAGGATCATTTATGAGAAGTTCCTTTTTGAAATTACTTTTGGCATTAAACATATATATATATACTATATCCCAAAATCAAAATATCATTTTTATAATTGATATGCCGTTAAAATATCAAAAGGAAATCTTAAAGGTATAACCTAGCCTATATGTCGTTTTAGGCATAGCCATGATGGTAAGACCTTTTTAAGAAAATAGATCATTGTTAACACCTGAGAACGTGTTAGTACTCTTGACAAATGTGGTTCGAGAAAATCACACTAGTCATCCTTATATTGGATTCTTCCAATTCCTTATCTAGCCTAATGATTCAGAAATAATGGCACAAATCTTCAAATAAAATGATCATATTATAAACATCCATTAGTGATGAAATGCCTACGGGCTATACCTATTGTCCTAAAAGAAAAAAGACAGTTGTAGTCTATGACTCCCTGTCAAGAAGGGTAATGAACTATATTCAAACCTAAATACCCAGATCCTATAAGATCATGGTTCATAAATTCAAAACTGTCCTTCTGACAAGGCCTTTTGTACCATTTTAAATTCCTAAATGATTGTATAACAGGGAATAACTACAATGAAAAGTTTAAAATAAATTTGATTAACAAACTAACCAAATATGGTATATTTATACCATGGTTAATGAATCATCAAAAATGATGATTCCAAAATAGACTTTTAAATAAAATTATTGTCACTGTCTTATAGCAAACAAGCTTCAGCATGTCTGAATCAGAAGAGGTTAACTGTCAACCAAGGGAGAGAAATGATACCACCAGAATAAATATAGCTGGTGCAGATCTTCAAGCATTGATAGACAATGCTGTTACTAGAGCTATTGACATACAGTTTAAGGAACCAAGTGGTACTCGCACTAGGACCCAATCTGTACCTCATACAAAACCACCTTCCAAGATTCATACATCTCATAAGGACGATTCTCATCATTCGTCGAATCAGAAAAGTATCCCATCCAAACAAATTGTGCTTAATCAAGAGTCACGTGTCAAGACTTGCTCTTACAAATACTTTGTCTCTTGCAAACCGAGAGACTTCACGGGCGAAAAATGTGCCATTGATTGTATGACATGGCTCGATGAGATGGATACTGTAGTAGATATCAGTGGTTGTGCAGAACAGGATATTGTGAAGTTTGTTTCACAATCATTTAAAGGAGAAGTGTTGGCATGGTGGAGATCATTGGTCCAAGCCACGGGGAAGATCCCGCTTTATAACTTGTCTTGGGAGCAATTTGTTGCACTGATCAAGGAAAACTTCTGTCCTCGGCATGAGATAGAAAAGATTGAAATAGACTTCTTGACTCTGGTCATGAAGAATTTAGATTGTCAGGCATACGTGACGAGTTTCAACACCATGTCCCGCCTGGTTCCCTATTTAGTCACCCCTGAACCTAAACGTATAGCGCGTTTTATTGGAGGCCTAGCACCCAAGATCAAAGGAAATGTCAAAGCATCCGTGCCTACCACTTACAGGTCTGTGGTGGACTTGTCTCTATCCCTCACATTAGATGCTATCAGGAATAAGTCTGTTAAGACTTCTGACGAGGGAAAGAGGAAAAGAGAAGAGGAGAACTCTCATCATTCTGACAAGAAGAAAAAGGGAAATTCTTAGCACAAGAAACGTTCCGAGTTCAAGAAAAACTCGAGTCAGTATGATAACAGACCCAAGTGCAGGAACTGCAGAAAGCATCATTCTGGAAAGTGTACGATCGACCCACATGCTAAACTGTGTGGAATCTGCAAGACCAAGGGTCACAAAACTTTAGAATGCAAGGAGTTAAAGAACGCGACTTGTTACAACTGTAACGAGAAAGGGCACATCAAAACCAACTGCCCAAAACTTGCAAAGAAGCCTGAAGAGGCCAAGAAAACAAATGCACGAGTCTTCCAGATGAACGCTCAGGAGGCAGTACAGAATGATAATGTTATAACAGGTACTTTCCTCATCAATGATGTTTATGCTAGAGTTTTGTTTGATTCTGGCGCAGATAAGTCTTTTGTGGACAATAAATTTTGTAAACTGTTAAATCTGCATGTTAAAACTCTAGACATAAAATATGAGGTAGAATTGGCCGATGGTCCCTTAGAGACTGCTTCAACAATTTTAGATGGATGTTTTATATCCATTAGGAACCACTCTTTTCCGTTGTCCTTGTTACCAATGAAGCTAGCAGAATTTGATATAGTTATTGGCATGGATTGATTATCTTTTAACCAAGCTCAAATTGAGTGTGATAAGAAGCAAGTGATTATTAAAACTCCTTATGGTGAGTCACTTACAATTCAAGGAGATACACAGTATGGATTGCCTAAACAAGTATCTATGCTTAAGGCATCGAAATGTTTGAAGAAAGGTTGTGTCATTTACATGGCATAGGTGACCGTTGATGAGCCAAAGCCCAAGATCAAAGACATTCCTGTTATTTCTGATTATCCAGACATTTTCACTGAAGAATTACCTGGTTTACCCCCAGACAGACAAGTGGAATTCAGGATCAATATCATTCCAGGAGCAGCCCCTGTAGCACGAGCTCCTTATCGATTGACACCGACATAAATGAAGGAATTAAGAACACAGTTGGATGATTTATTAGAGAAAGGTTTTATTCAACCAAGCTCATCTCCTTGGGGAGCGCCCATTCTATTTGTGAAGAAGAAAGATGACTCGATGCGTCTATGCATCGATTATCGCGAGCTGAACAAAGTCACAATCAAGAATAGGTATCCATTGCCCAGGATCGACGATTTGTTCGATCAGCTTCAAGGAGCAAGTTACTTTTCCAAGATTGATCTAAGATCAGGATATCATCAGTTGAAGGTCAGAACTGAAGATGTGCACAAGACCACATTTAGAACACGATATGGTCACTACGAGTTCTTGGTGATGCCTTTCGAGCTCACTAATGCACCTGCAGCATTCATGGACCTTATGAATCGCGTTTGCAAACCGTATCTAGACAAGTTTGTCATTGTTTTCATTGATGACATACTTATTTATTCAAAGAGTCAAACCGATCATGAAAAACATCTCCGGTGTATCCTTAAACTTCTGCAGCAAGAGAAACTCTACGCCAAGTTTTCCAAATGTGAGTTTTGGCTTCATGAAGTCCAATTTCTTGGACATGTGGTAAGCGAGCGTGGTATCCAGGTGGATCCCGCCAAGATTGAAGCAATTATGAATTGGCAAGCGCCTAAAACACCTACAGAGATTCGCAGTTTCTTGAATCTAGCAGGATACTACAGACGTTTCATTGAAAACTTTTCAGGGATTGCTGCACCTCTAACTTCGTTAACTCGCAAGAATGTCAAGTTTGACTGAGGTCCCAAGCAACAAGAATCTTTTGAGATTCTTAAACAGAAATTAAGCAATGCTCTTGTGTTGACATTGGCAGAAGGAGTCGATGAATTTGTGGTTTATTGTGACGCATCACACACAGGTATGGGCTGTGTGCTTATGCAAAAAGGCAAGGTCATTGCCTATGCTTCACGTCAACTGAAGTTGCACGAGAAGAATTACACCACTCATGATTTAGAATTGGGTGTCGTTGTATTTGTACTAAAGCTTGGGTGCCATTGTATTTGCACTAAAGCTTTGGAGGCATTATCTTTATGGAACCATGTGTGTGATCTATTTAGATCACAAGAGCCTTCAACATTTATTTAACCAGAAAGATCTCAATATGAGGCAACGTTGTTGGATGGAAACATTGAACGACTATGATTGTGAAATTCGCTATCACCCGGGCAAAGCGAATGTTGTTGTTGATGCACTTAGCAGAAAAGAAAGGATCAAACCTATTAGGATCAATGCTAAAAGCATTGAACTAAAGAACAGCTTGAATGAAAGGTTGTTAGCCGCTCAAAAGGAAGCTGTATTAGAAACTAACTATCCGAATGAGAAGTTAGGCGTAACTGCTGATCAATTATCATATGGAAAGGATGGAATCCTTAGATTAAATGGTCGAATCTGGGTTCCAATCCATGGAGGGCTTAGAGATGTGATTCTTCAAGAAGCTCATAGTTCAAAATATTAAGTCCATCCAGGCTGTGATAAGATGTACCAGGATTTAAAGGCAAATTATTGGTAGATAGGTTTGAAGAAATCTATAGCCACTTAAAGCAGAGCATCAAAAGCCGTCAGGATTACTACAACAGCCTGAACTTCCCACTTGGAAATGGGAAATGGTAACTATGGATTTTATCACCAACTTACCAAAGATGAAACATGGGAATGATACAACATAGGTTATAGTTGACAGACTGACGAAGTCAGCCCATTTTATACCCATAAAGGAGACGCATAGCTCCGATAAACTAGCCCAACTACATGTGGATGAGATTGTATCTCTCCATGGAGTGCCAGTATTATCTCAGATAGGGATACAAGATACACATCTCATTTTTGGAAAAGCTTTTAGCAATCTTTAGGCACTCGTTTGAATTTCAGTACTGCTTATCATCCTCAGACGGATGGGCACAGTGAGCGTACGATTCAAACCTTAGAAGACATGTTGCATGCTTGTGTTATTGATTTGGGTGGAAGTTGGGATGACCATCTTCCTTTGATTGAATTTTCGTACAATAATAGTTATCATTCGAGTATCCAAGCCACGCCTTTTGAGGCCTTGTACGGAAGGAAGTGCAGGACGCCAGTTTGTTGGGCGGAGGTTGGAGAAACCCAACTGTCAGGACCTGATATAGTCCTCGAGACAACGGATAAGAATGTTCAAATCCATGATCGTCTCAAAGCTGCCAGGGATAGGCAGAAAACCTACGCGGATAAAAGGCGCAGACCTCTAAAATTCGAAGTTGGTGATAAAGTGCTACTCAAGGTGTCACCTTGGAAAGGGGTGATGCGCTTTCGCAAAAAGGGCAAGCTGAGCCCAAGGTACATAGGACCATTCGAGATCATCGAATGCGTCGGAACTGTAGCTTACAAGCTGAATCTACCTGAAGAGCTTAGTGGGATACACAATGTATTCCACATCTGCAATTTAAAGAAATGTCTAGCCAATGAATCGCTAGCAATGTCACATAAGGACGTACGGATTGACGAAATCTTGAAGTTTATCAAAAAAATTTGTCGGTCGAGGATCGACAGGTTAAGAAGCATCGAAGAAAGAACGTGCTAATTGTGAAGGTAAAATGGGATGCCCGTAAAGGCCCAGAATACACGTGTGAGGTTGAATCCACGATGAAACAGAAATACCCTCATTTATTCCAGTAAATCTCGAGGTCGAGATTTCTATTAAGGGGGTGAAGATGTAATACCTCGGAAAATCATGCCCAATATAATAACGACACGTGTCATAAGCTTTAAACGTGTAAAGAATTGATTTCGAAGGACTAAAATTGAAAAACAAGGAAAAGATATGTGTGAAAGGATCCAAAGTGCGAACACTAGAAAATTTTACCTTTTATTAACCCTATATGATGTTCATACTCTTAAACGAAAGAATTGTGAAACGTATGAAGCCGTTTGTGAAAGAAAGTGAAAGTTTACAAGACGCGTGGGTTAAATGTGTCAACATGTTAAATTAATACCTCTGAGTGATATTTTAACAAACCCGGAGCTTTGTAACGATTAATTATACTCTCAAGATCAAGTGACAAAAAATTCACGAGGTTTCGATATCGTTTGATATTAAATACGTTAACTTTCGTAAATACAGGGTTAAAAGCGTCAACAAGGCAAAACTTGTGTTTTCGGTTATCGTTTAACGATACCGGACCTAACGATGTTTGGTTATATTCTAAGGATCATCAAAATATAAATTTTATGGGTTAAAAGTGCTTGAAATGAAAGTTATTTCGTTTTAAAAGGTCCAGGGGCTGAAACTGCCATGTTTGAAACCTGAATTGCTGGTCACCCTTGTGGTGGCGTCGCGCCACACCAAAACACCATTTCCGTCGCGTGACGCGACGACATGAAACTGGCAAAATCCCTGCACAGATGCAGGTTTTAGCATGCTTTCTTCTCCAAACCACCTACACACTCACATAACTCGAATCTAGGGATTGTTTGCTGGTTTTTAAAACCACTTGGGACACAGGGAGCAATCTTACAACATCCCTAAACACTTGTGATGATCTTGTGAGAGTCACTTGCACTATAAATAGAGGCATTGGCTGCCATACTCTTTGCTCACTTCAAATTTTCATCACCTCCTCTCTTATTTGAGCTCTTTGAAGCATTCTCTGGGATTCCTGATCAAGAAGGAAGCCCTCCTTAGTTCAATCTTCATGCTAGGACCTTGTGTAAGCGTTCTTAGCCACTCTAGTTTGGTTTTTATATGTTTAAAAACCAAAAGTCAAAGTTGTCGTAATAACGCTTTGACTTTCGGTTTAGACCTAAACGGTCCAGCCATTATTCGAATTGAAAGTGGCTAGGTGTTAGTAATTAATTAGGTGATAAACCCTTAAAAGGGCACCTCCTAATTATCACATTTACTTGGTCAATTGTCGGGTCAAACTACTTAACAGAAAAGTCAAACGAGTCAGATTTTGCAAAATAAATCATAACTGATAATGTAGAAGCTATAAATTACATTTTATCTTTTAAACAACTTGGTAAATAATATAAGAACATGTTTAGGCATGTTCAATCCGACAATTCTGAGTGTTAGGCTCGGTTCGCAACCGAAAGTCGCAAAAGTAGACTTTTGCTTTGACTTTCAGTTCTGAACCGAATTAACTTAGTTTAGTTATGACTTAGGGTTCCTTTGTGACCATATTGTATGTTAAAATAACCCTATGAGGTTATACTACATGGTCCCTTGGAAATCTGAATCATTTACATGTTTCCGTTAAATGCTTAAAAGTTGACCATTTTGCCCTTATGTAATAAAAACGAGATTTTTGAAAATGTGAGTGGAAAAAAATCTTTATTACTGATTTATAAGTATGTCCTAAAAATTTGACACCAGTTTCTGGTCTAAATTAAAAGTTATCCAAAATATCGTAAAATAAAACTTTTTGTTAATTAAATGGCATTTTCAGCATAAATCATATTTAAACCTAATTTTTGGCACCAAACTTGCTACCCACTGTTATGATATAATATTTAGGGATTTTTGGAAATTTTTGTCAAATTTTATACTGACCATAACATAGAGTTCTAGCATAAATTCGATAAATGACGGTAATGCCCCTTTTGTTAATAAAATGAGTTTAACATATGATTTGAATACCAAACCTTTTCCTACTAATATCATATGTTAAATAAAATATTTTAAGCTTTAGAGACTGATCAAAACTTCAGAATTTTATAAACATCTTGAATACCGTCAATTACCGACTTTTACGCTTATTAAGTGCATAGTATGGTTTAAAACCATATTTAACGCTTAAGACTTGTTACCTACTGATTTTATAAATAAATTTTTATACTTTAATAGTAAGTATAAGTCTTGAACTCATATTTCCAAATTTGACCTTAAAATCATATGTGAAATGACCAAAATGCCCCTACGGTGCATAGTTTGGCCATAAAAGATAAACCTCACATATGTATGATATCTTACTGATGTAACTTGATAAAATTAATATTTTTACTATATAATTTAGACCAACACCTCAGTTTGCTATTTAACCTCTTTTATAAATTTTAAAATGACCAAAATACCCTTATGGGGCTTAAATTGGTTTTAAATTCGTTTTGGGCATAATGGAAGATATCCTACTGATATCATATCATACATAAAGCATATTAACTTGTAGAACTTGTACATGACTCATTCGGTTACCCGTTATGCATATAGGCATTCGGTACGATTTTTGTAACTAGTTTGGATAAATTAACCGAAACGGGTCACACCTTATCATTTTTACTTCAAAATCCAGAATGTGTTTAGTTTACCCATTATATACAAGTCTTCATACTTGTCGGGTCTAAATCACATTCCAATCCGGTCACCGCTTAATCTAGCGTTTCGTACCGTAAACCTTTCTTTAAAACTAACCGGTCTAAGTGATAACTTAAATAAGACCCGTTAGGAATTTAATAGGTTAACAAAAACCTTCGTTCCAGATTGAGAGCCCCGGTAGAAGTACTTGCACATGCTGATTAGAATATACGGCTGAGTTTAATTTACATTTTTAGCTCAGGTAAATACTTTTAACTTATTTTCCCTTATACGGGCTTGGGATACGGTAAATTATTACCGCTTGGTCGGGTGTAGAAACCTTTTAATCGGATATGGTTAAATTGTATAATCATGTTTTAATCAGTATTGCTTGATAACAAATAACATTGGGGGTTAACGATCGTGTCCTGGATATCCTCGGCTCATTCAAAAACCGTGAATGGCCACCCTTTAAGCACGGGGTGTAGGCATACACCTGTCTGTTGCGTTGGTAAAAGATATACTCACTCGTGAGGTAACTTCTTGTGAGTTTATATTTGTGGTGTGTCGATTAATCTTGTTCGGCTTTTATACCGGCCCTAAATGTTGGACAAACATGTAAATCTGATACAAGATTGTTATTAATATAATTATCCCAAGTTATAAAATGTTTGTGAATTATGCATTTAAACTAATTTTCATAAATGTTTTCAAAAGAGTCGGTTAATTGTATTACCAGTGTAAACTGACTTATTTTTCCAAAAAGACTAAGTGACAGGTACTGTACGTAATTGGTTGGGAGCTCGGGGCGTTAATAAGGAATCTTGCAAGTTCTAAACATCTAAAGTCTGTTGAACAATGTTTATATTTCTGTTTTAAGATCCTCCTGTGGATCCACTATCGACCGTTTGTATAATACTTTATTATACATTTCAAATTTGGTTTGTATTATTATATTTGTCTTCCGCTATGCATTAATCTGTGATTAATTGTCTATGATGATATTAACTACGTCACGATACTCCCTACCGGGCCCACCGGTAATACATGGAAATATCGGGGTGTGACATGGACAACCATCCTATTCTGAGACCGTTGATCTTAGCGATGATATAAAGATTCCGAATGATGTGGAAGTTCCGGTTGAGGGGAGGAAGGGATAGTTACCGCTGGTGGTGGGTAAAGAGAGTAAAGCAGTAGGCAAAAAGGTTGAAGGGTTCAGGGAAAGCTATTGAGGGTTCTGCTAATGTTAACTCAGGGGAGATTTATGTGTCTGGTTGGAAGTTTACCGTTGCTGATAGCTTCAAACCTTCGTTTGTTTGTGCGGACGTACTTACTTACTTTGCCCCTCCTGCTGTCCGAGATTCTTGCTCATCGATGGATGATGATCAAATAATCTCTAAGATGATATTGGGTGCCTGTAACCTTGTTGCTTTACTTCCTGAGGGGATATCCATTCTAGAATGAGAATGCAAGAGTATGAGGCCTGGGTGATGAAAGTTGGTGAGCTCACCCAAAGGTACGAGGTTGAGGTAAACGGGCTGAAGGAACATGTTGAAGCATTGAAGGCTCGAGAGGAATCTTATTCGAAAGAGAATGAAGGATTGGAGGCTTCTTTAGCCCATGTGACCAAAGACAACAAATGGCTCATCGAACATGGTTTTCAACAGGTGGTCACTTATCTCCTTCACTGCTCTGAATTCAACAGGACTTTAGGTGATGTATACACCAAACTCCTCTCCCATGGGAGGCATCAAGTATATATTGCCAGTTACGAAGCCTGTGAAGCTGGGACCCCTAAAGATAAGTCTTCTCTCTATCAGTCTAAAGCATTTGAAGTTTTTAAGGACTCTGTCCTAAAGATGGAACATTTGACCTACCCTTATGTGGGTGAGGTCTCCGGATGCTTTGGCTAACCTCTCTCTTTCTTGCAGGAGCTAAAACCCTGAGGCCTCAATGAGGCTATTTGTGCTGAAGTCCCTCTTGAAGAACGTCCTTGTTTCAGAGATAGCGAGGAAACGTGTTCTAAAGGTGGTGAGGGCAAAGGGTTCTAGCCTTGAAGCCTCCGAGGCAACGGGTGCAGCAGGGAGGAAGAAGAGGAATGCTAAGAAGACCCAAGATGATGAAGGTTTGAAGAAGGATGAGGTAGCAAAGTCTACCATCTCTTATGCTGCTGAGTGAGGAAAAACTTTTATTCGTAGCTATCTTAGCATCTTGAACAATATTATGGGTTGTATGTTTGAACATCTTTTTATTTTGAGGGAATCGTTTAGGTCCCTTGGTGGTTGAAGCCATGAAGGCTTTTAGACAATTTGTTGGTTTGATGGCCCATGTGGTTTTTATTGTGTCTAACTTGTTATGTTTAACTTTGTCATCTTTTATGCTATGTTGTTCTGCTTATTCCATTGTTCTTTTATTGGTTTTGTGTGTTGTCTTTGTTTTGGGTTGTGTATCCTTTGTTACTTATACCTTGAAGGGTCAGTGCTGCAATCACTTAGCCTTAGAATATTTTTAACAAGAAGATACAACATCTATCCTATTTATGATATTCACTTAGTGTCTTTTTGGTTCGTAAGCCATTGTTAAGGCTTAAGGAACATTTGGGGTAGGCTGCTCAAACCCATCTATGAGACATATTTTTTTAAGATTTCTCTAAGTCTCATGGAGTTGTATTGATTTAGGAACTCACCCCTTATATAGGTCCATGCAAAGCGATGTAGCATGTGAGCCCATCCCCTTACATACCCCTTGCCATGGAGTTTCTTGCTAGGTTCTCAACCTGATTATAGGATAAAAAGACAAATTTTGATAAAAACTTCATCATTCATTCATTCATTCCGAGGTACTTCGATTACAAGGGGAATAGAACAATATATCGGAATTCTTTCTAACACATTTTGACTAAACATGGAACATCTTAAGGTTTTTGCCATTCTAGTGACGGGGAAGATTTTTGCCTTGTGGATTAGTCAGCTTGTATGATCCTCCTTCGTGGACTTCAAGGATGGTGTATAGCCCTTCACACTTAGGGCCAAGCTTTACTTGACTTTCTTTCTAGTTGGCTTCATTGTTTCAAAGCACAAGGTCCCTAGGCTTAAACCGTTCATGCTTCACCCGGCTTATCGTTAACGTCTAATCTAATCAAATTTTGATGAAAAGGTTTTAAAGTAACAAAAAGATAAACTAAAAAGCAAAAGTAAAATATAATGAAAAACATATAGACAAGAAGGAATCAACTGGTTCCAACTCCTCTTTTAGTATCCTTTTAATGATTTTCGCACTTTGGACATTTTAAGAGATTATCTTTAAGTTATACTAGTAGCCCCCCTTCCAGGCAGTGTTACCCTCAACCTATTGGTCTGAGTCAGAAGGGATACAGTCCCGCAAGGTTGGATTATTGAAAGATAATTAAGTAAGTTATTAATGCGAAAAGTGGTAGGCCCCCTTCTAGGCACCATTACCCTCAATCCTTTGGTCTGAGTTAGCAGGGATACAGTCTTCGCAGGGTTAGTTTAAAGTTTTAATAGTAGTTTATAAATAAGGGATTCAAGCAGTTTCTTACTCTCAGTCGGGCCAGTCAATCCCTACCAATCCATGGAGTAGTACTAAGTTTGAACCAGGTTCTCGCAGGATCTATACACTGAACAAGACATAGAATTACCCAACCACCTTTCTAACCCCCTTCCAAGTAGTTAATGCGCTTTATATAGACCGTAAAGACATGAATATGTGAATAAACAACATATAAATAATGGTTAGATAAATTCGTCTTCAACATAAAAAACTAGTTATTAAAGTTATCAATACATACCCAATTAAAAAGGAGCCAAAGATTGGAAATATAAAAGAAATACATAAAAGATTTGTCTTCACCAAGTGATGTAAGAGTTTAGCCAAGCATGGCCTTTGTTTGACAAGAACTCTTACGATCGACCTTGAATCCCGAGACTACTACACACTCTAAATGGTGGAAGATGGATGATGGCGATGGATGATTGTGTTGTAGTGGTGGTGGAGTGGTGGCAAGTGAGAGAGAAGTGGTTTGCCAAGGGATGGATTGGAATAGAACCAAGCATCCCTATTTATAGCTAAAGACAAACGTTCACCACGGCCCGTGCCTGCCTGGCACGGCCCCGTGGCCATATCTCTCTCTTCCTCATTAACTACAGTGTCAGGTCTTGTACTAACACGACCCCGTGTGTCAACGGTGCGGCCCGTGGCCACTGTACTTGCTATACTATCTCAGATTCTGCGACTCTTAGAGTTGACCACGCCCCGTGTTTCCCTAGCACGGCCCCGTGTTGGTTGCCTGTTTTGTCCTTTGCTGTTGTCTTTTCTTCTGCAGAGAGTCCAGTCTTGGGCACGACCCGTGTCTGGTGGGCACGACCCGTGTCTGGTGGGCACGAATCCGTGTCAGGTCTTTTGATCTTGCCATTTTCTTGGTTCGGATGTGGATTGGGGCTTGGCGAGTTGCGTCAATCCTCCTTCATTGTATTTATGTTGGTTTTTGCTGTTATTTTGCTCCTTTTGCGCGTTTAATCTCTTTTGACCCTGTAAATTGAAAAGGAACAAAGAAAGAAGCTTTTTGCGAGATTAGTACCGAAAAATGGTTGATTTTATGCCGTATTTGATATAATTTACATGTTGTACTTTACGTACATCAGTGGTCGTTTGTGGAAAGCTTATGCGTCAAAGTTTACCATGTTTACTTCCTTACTCTTATCTTCAGCTATTTTGTCTCTTACTACTTTGACCAAATGGAAAATTCTCCGGACTTAACAACTTCATCGATTCTTTTCTTAAGCTGGAAGCAATTGTTAGTATGGTGGCCATTCTGTTTGTGAAACTCACATAATTGGGTGGAATTTTCATTTCTCTTGCTCTTCGGGTCGGAATCTATGTTTTACCTCTTTAGTGGCCAGGATTTCTTGTGAGGTCTTGGTTAAGGCTGTGAAGTTCATAATCTTTTCCCGGCTTGGAGGGTTCCTGCCTTCAGGCTTTCTTGGATCTGAACTTCTAGAGCGTTTGTCATAGGAACCATAGTTACTTCTTTTTCTGTTGGGACTGTTGCTTCTCTAACTATGACCCCTTTTCTTTTGCTATTTGATATCAACGACTTCCTCTCCACGAATGTGAGTTTAAGCCCTTTCGAGGGCTACATCAAGGGTTTTAGGTAGGCATTTGTTGAAGTCCTTAGTGAGTTACTTGGAGGTGATGGCATTCATAAAACCTGGCACTCTCATTTATTCATCAGCATCCACGTAGGTTAACCCTTACTTCTTGTATCTTTCAATGAAATATTTAAGGCTTTTATCTTCTCGTTGCTTGATCTGGAAAAACCACTATCGCATCCTTGACATACATCCGTTGCTATGAAAAGTTGGCCAGGAAACCTTTGATCAGGTCGTCAAAGGTTCGAATGCTTCTTTTGGGTAGGTCGCTGAACCATATCCTAGCACACCCTACAAGGGTTTGCATGAACATGAGATAGCACTAAGCATTGGACCACTTTTCAATCCTTGCAGCCCCGGTAAAGATTTGGAGGTGGTCTTCAGGATCTTCAGTTCCGTCATACGTTCTTTTGTGGGATGGCATCTTAATCCGGGTTTGAAAATCATAATCGGCAATTTGTTGGGAGAAGCAAGACAAATTGCTAGATTTGTAGGGTTTGGCAAGATCTTCTTCTACTCATGAGGCTGGATTATTGCTTGTGTTTCCTTGGTGGGTGGTCAACACTTGGTTGATGAAGTGTTGCCAATGAAAATGTGCCATCATTTGGGCCATCATTTGTGGCATCAGGTTAAAGCCTTGAACGCTTTCGGGTGTAGCTATGTAGTTTATTCCTATGGGATCACTCATGGCTACACTTCGAGCCATGGGGAAAACGCTAAGGCTTGTTCCCATGTTGTAGACACTAGAAGAGGAAGGCTTGAAGCTGGTGACTGCAAGAGTTGATTTAAAGTTGTTTCATGTCCCAACGATGCACCGGTTGTAACTGGTTGAGAGGTTAACAAAGGAAAAACAATTGGATCTGGTCTTCCAACAGCGTACGGACTCAGACTGGGTGGAAGATGGCTAGGACCAGCTTCGTTCCGGGATACAGCAGGTTGTGAGCGACTAAAAGGAGGTAGGGGTGGCCCTGGTGACAACGAAGGTTCAGGCTCATCATAGTCCAGCCTTGTTCTTACTCCTTTTTCTCTTTCTCGGCTCACATACTGGTTGAGAAGGGATCTCAAATGTACGAAGTTATTTTGCTACTCCTTCGGGTGTCAAATCGATGCGTTCTGGTGCACTCGTTGCACCTATTTGAGGAGAAGGGGTTGGTGTCTGAAAGGAGGAGATCTCCGGGAACATGGTTCTTGTTGGAGTGCTTCCCGGAGTAGAAAATGAGGTGGATATAGCCAGTGGAGTTTGGCCAGCACTCGGTGTTGAAGTACGAGGTACTTGATTCACCTCACTTGGAGACTCGCTTTCAGACATGATGAACTAGATGAAGTTGGATCTACACTACTGGTCTTTTATGATAAACTTAGTGGCGTAGCCCCACGGTAGGCGCCAACTTGTTGCTACAACAAATACAAGACCAAGGATAGTGACTGGGCTGGTTAGGCAAAAGGGTTCAAGGGTTTCGATTTGCCTAACACAGGTCGTGGGGTCCCCCCACGTATGCAATGCGTAGGGTTGGATCACTTCATTATTGATTGCTTTGAATTCTGGATTGAAGAATATTCAATCCAGAATGTTTATATGCAATGTAATAGTGTTGGAGTGAGTGAAGAATAGAACATGTAAAGAACAAGTTATAGAGAAAAGGAGTGAGCTTTCGGGAAGTTGGTAGCTGAACGACAAGGTGTTGTCATTTATAGGGGAATGAGCCAACTATAAGGAGAAATCATTGACCAGTGATCCAAGGCAGTAGTGAAGGGCTTGCCCTTTTTGGTATGTTGAAGGCTTCAGACCTGCGAATAAAAGGATGTCTCTTCCCACATACACCTTTTGCGGCTGAGTGGGAGAGATCACACATAAAGTATGATGCGACCTATCACTGTTTTGTGCTTTTTGCTGTTCACCACAGCTGGTCGTTTCCGAACCGTTTTACCTTTCAACCATTTAAGCTGTATTGCACTTTAGGCAGTTTATTAAGCTTGAGTTACCGACGTCATCAACAACAATCATCAAAGGTACATGATTTTAGTAATTGGAATCCTTTCTTGTGATTTAATTGGTCTTGGTCTTGAACAACATGTACGAACTATTGTCTAAAAGTCGCCACAAATGACTAAGTCGTTTCTTAACAATGGTGACCAACTCGCAGTCCAATATCATTTATGTACCTTGTAGAATGATGACACGACAATGAGTCATCATCAATACATGTTTCGATATTCTAACTCAAATCTTGTTATGTATACGACAACCTGTGATCCTAAAAGGACTGAGTAACTTGATTGTTAAGAGCTTACATCATGGAATTCTCATTTAACCTTATATGTCAAACCTGGCTTACTGACGCAATTTAAATACATCTATACTTGGCAATTGTTGAATTCTAAGCACCCAAGAGGCAAATTACAGGGTTTGTCCTAGTTTTACATAATTTTTGGCACTCGCGAAGCTCTTTACTGGGGCTGGGCCACCAATTTTTCTTTCGTAGTGTTACTTTTACTAAAGTGTCTGATTTTTTTTGTAGTGTAAGAGTCGGGCCTCCACCGATTTGGATTTTGAGAGTCTGGCCTCCACTAAGTTTTCATTCACGCTCCGCCACTGATATTTTGGCCGAACCTTAACTACCGTTTTTAAAAGAAACATCGAATAGTGAAATTGATTTTATTAAAATGTAAGCCAAACCGTATTACATATAGCTCGGTCATGAATGATTTAACCATTTTGGATGATTCTGTCGGTTTCAGTTGTTATTTATCGTCAGCCATACATTCTTAAGCCATTAGAAGGAATTCAAAGATTTACACCTTCGTTTTATACTAAGGCGACATGTGGACTTAAGAGCCTCTGAACTATAATAATAAAAAAGTCCAAAATGAGTAATCGACCCTACTCGTGACACCCACTTGATTGGGTGGATAGTATTGATTAACTCATTATAAAACTATTACAGAATAACATCCATTAAATTGTAAGCTCCGTTAACATATAATGAAGTAATGAACTAGTGTTTAACCCTCTGCGTTGTGGGGCATGAGTTGTAAAACCGTATAAAGTTGCAAGCAAACGACGGTTAAAATCGACAAAAATGTATCGTCAGCCATACATTTTTAGATTTTTCTAGACGGTTATACTTTACAAAAAAACAAAAAAGGAAAAACATTAGTTTAATATATTTAATTTAAATATAATAATAAAAGAGTCCAAAATAAGTAATCGACCCTACTCGTGACACCCACTTGATTGGGTGGATAGTATTACACCTTAAAGCAACAACGTTAATTTATACCATCACGTAAACTTAGACTGCGACCTGGCGCAAAATGTAAACAAACTAAATCTATACCGACACGATTGATTATACCACTGGATCATAGATATAGTTTTAAAAGTGATAAATATTAATTATTTAATTAACTAATATTAACTTTTATAAATATAAAAATTATTTGATATTTAAAAGCGATATATACCCATAAAGCCCCACTATCCTTCTGTACGGTAAAAATAAGGAAAGAAATAACACATTATACTATAACTTAAAAAACAAAGTCGGTGGAAACCCCACCGGCTTTGCCTCCCTCCTCCCTCATACTTTTACGACGTAATTTTTGCCCCTTGGACTTTAGTACCTTCAAAGTTTTATAAAATGACAAATTTAGTCCCTAAACCACTACTCAATTTTACAAATGGTTTACTTTTGACACCCCAACTTTGTCTTAGTTTCCTTTTCAGCCCCAACTTTGTTATAGTTTACTTCTTACCCCAAAACTTTATCAAATTTTATCTTTACCCTTTCTTAGCCCTTAAGTTTAGGTATGTAAAGCAATTTCTTCCTAACCCTAATTCTCTCTCTAGCCAGGCAATTTCTTCCTCATGCAACTTTAGCTTTTTCTTCGTGATCTTTTGTATAACAGTCTGTTATTAGAACTTTGATTCATCAAACATCTAATACGAACTTGTTAGCAATAGTGATCGATTTAAAACTAGGGTTTAATCGCCGCCTGATCCTGTGTTATCGACTGGTTGTATAGTTATATTGGTTTGTAGGTCCTTCTGGTTGGGCAGAAACCTAGATTTACCGGTATACCTATACGATTTTGCTAGAAGCATGGGCTAGGGTTTATGCTAGTTTAGGGTTTATAGTTATTTTGGTTGTCGCTCTAGTTCTTCTGGTTTTCTTTTGCATGGTCTGCTGTTATTTAGTCTTTGAAGAGAGTTGAAATATTCATCATGGATGAACGTAAAAAAGCTGAAGGTAATGTGCATGATAGCCGATTTAAGCCTTCAATATCTTTTCAGGGTACCGCGAGCCGTGTGGTTGATGTTGAAGGAAATACCTTTATGCCGCGTAGAGGTATTGTCCAGCCGTCCCAACCTCAATCAGATCCTCGTATGTTTAACGTTATTGATGAGCTTACAAAAATCACAGTTCCTGTTGACTTGGGAACTAAATCTGATCAGATTTATGAACCCGTAAACATAAAGATCATACTGAGGGAATTCCCAAATTGCTAGTTCAGAAGGAGAAGCGTAGCAATGGGATGTCATATGCTGAGAAATTATCTACCATCAAACCGACGCAAAAGGTAAATTTTCGGTTCTTGGAAAGTTCTAAAGACATGGAAGATGTAGATGTTACAATACCTGTTGCTTCGGTTAAACAGGTTAAGGATAGATTTGCTAATGTCCTGTTTGGGTATTTTTTGGGCAAAAGATTAGCTTTTCCAGTTGTTGAATACTATGTTAGCAATAGGTGGGACAAGTATGGTTTATAGAAGTGCATGATTAATGGGAAGGGTTTTTTCTTCTTTAAGTTTAACTCCAAGGATGGAATGGAACAGGTTTTACGAGATGGGCCATGGCTAATTAGAAATATGCCTTTGTTCTTGAAACATTGGTCTCCGAACACCGAGCTTAAGAAGGAGGAGCTAAAGAAAATCCCAGTATGGGTCAAAATGCATGATGTCCCATTGGCAGCATATACGGAAGATGGTCTCAGTTTGATTGCTTCTAAGATAGGATCTCCAAAGGTTCTTGATTCTGAAACGACTAAAATGTGTATTGACTCGTGGGGTAGAAGTAGGTTTGCTAGAGCCATTATAGAATTAGATGCTGAAAAGGAGCTAAAAGAAAGTGTTATTGTGGCTATTCCAAATGTTGAAGATGGTGGCTTTCTAAAAAGCAATGTCAAAGTGGAGTATGAATGGAAGCCACCAAGATGTAATACTTGCAATGTTTTTGGTCTTGGAATAGATGAGTGTCCTACAAAGATTAATAATAAGCCTGATACAGGGGGTTTCGTGAAGGATAATGTAGATGACCAAGGATTTAGGACTGGGAATAGCAGGAAGAAGGCATCGAAACAACAATTTCCTATAAAGGAGAAGCAGAAATTTATCTATAGGCCAAAGAAAATGCCGAAGAAGATGGATGCTGGTAAACCAAGTTCGTCCAAAGGCCCTAGCATTGTAACGAATAACAAGTTTAGTGCTTTAAATGAGGTGGACGTTGATCAAGGGTTTGAGGTGGAGGAAGTTAGATTGAAAACAAATGATGGGGTGTCAAACTTCATGGAGGGCAACCATGATTCAAAGAAAACATGTACAAGAACACCTGCTGAAGAGGTTGCCTATGGATGGTATAGTTTCATGGAATGTGAGGGGTCTAAACCATCCCCTGAAACAAAAGGAGGTTCAAAAGCTTGTAAAAGAGAATGGTTTGCAGGTTTTGGCTGTTTTGGAATCGCACGTTAAGGTTGATAATCTTAACAAAGTTTGCAAGAATGTGTTTAAAAACTTGGAGTGGACATCAAATGGTAATGTATGCAATAAAGGTACTAGAATAATAGTGGGCTGGAATGTTGATTGTATTGATGTTATGGTGTTGTATGTGACGGACCAAGTTGTTCATACTCAAATTGTGATTAAAAAAAATAGAACCATGTTATTTGTGTCGTTTGTGTATGCTAGTAACAGTGACCAAGAGTGAAAAAAACTCTGGGACTCTTTAAGAATGCACAAGGGGATTGCAAAAAATGGTCCTTGGGCTATCATGGGAGATTTCAATGTGGCTCTTAACCTAGAGGATAAGTGCTTGGGATTGTCTACGGTTAGTGCTGCTATGAAGGATTTTAATGAGTGTGCTAATTATATTGAAGTGTTCGATGTTAAAGCTCATGGGATGCACTATACATGGAATCAACGTCCGAAGAAGGGTGTGGGGATTAGAAAAAAGCTGGATCGAATAATGGCTAATGTCAAGTTTATGGATACACTTATGGATGCATATGCGAGCTTTCTTCCGAATGGTGTCTCGGATCATTGCTCGTGTGATTTAAAGATTCAACATGCTAGCCGTAACAAGCCTAGGCTGTTTAAGTTCACTAACTTGTTAGTGCTTAAAAAGGAGTTCATGGATGTGGTTAAGAGTGGCTGGGCGTTGGCTGTAGATGGTGTCCCGATGTTTAAAGTGGTAAAAAAACTTAGAGGGTTGAAGCATCCGTTCAGATCTTTAATGTATAAATAAGGAAGCCTACATACAAAAGTGCTGGACCTGAAGAATGAGCTGGATAAACTTCAAGCTGCCTTGGACTTGGATCCATTTAATATGAGCATTAAGGAAGCTGAATCAGTTTGTGTGAAGAAATACCAAGATGCTATTATTGATGAAGAGAGGTTCTTGAAACAAAAAGCTAAGCAAAAATGGTTGGAGGTGGGAGACTCAAATACGGCGTTTTTTCATAATGTGGTTAAACGCATAAATCATATCAATAAGATTCATGTTATTAAAGACATAGAAGGCAACCTGTATGAAGGGGAAGGGGTAGCGGCGACATTGGTGATTCACTTCCGGGGCTTTCTAGGTTCGAATGGAGGTATGGTTAAGAGGGTGAGTCAAGATGTTTTCTCGGCTAAACTCAGCTCCCAGGTAGCGGAAGGTATGTGTAGACCGGTGACTCAGGATGAGGTAAAACTTGCTATCTTTTCTATAAACGATAACAAGGCGCCGGGGCCTGATTGTTATACGTCCGAGTTCTTTAAAAAGGCTTGGTCAGTTGTTGGTAGTGACGTTACTAGTGCGGTGATTAATTTTTTTGAAACGGGTAAAATGCTTCAGGAAATAAATCACACGTTCATTGCTTTAGTCCCTAAGGTTACCACTCCGGGTGTAGTAACAGATTACAGGCCCATCTCGTGTTGTAATGTTATATACAAAGGGATAAGCAAGATCATAAGTAACAGGATTCTTGAAGGTTTAAAGGAGATCATAAGTGATAACCAGTCAGCTTTTGTTCCGGGAAGGAGGATCTCGGATAACATAATGTTAACTCAAGAGCTTATGCATAACTATCACCGTCAGGTGGGTCCTCCTAGATGTGCAATGAAAGTGGATATTCAAAAGGCTTACGACACAGTGGATTGGAGGTTTTTGTGTGACATTTTGCATGGTTTTGGTTTTCAACAACGGTTTATAACTTGGATCATGGAGTGAGTTACGTCTACCTCGTTTTCTTTAAGTATAAATGGTAATATACATGGTTACTTTAGAGGTAAGCGAGGGTTACGTCAAGGCGATCCGATGTCTCCGTACTTGTTTACAATGGTTATGGAAGTTCTAACATTGCTTCTTAGTAAAGCGGCTGATCTACATGCCTCATTCAGGTTTCATAACAAATGTGAGAAACATATGATAATTAATCTATGCTTTGCTGATGACCTGTTCATGTTCGCGAGAGGAATTGTTAAATCGGTCAAAGTCATTATGAGGTCCTTGAAGGAGTTTGGAGATGTTTCGAGATTGATCCCTAGTAACTCTAAAAGCACTATTTTCTTTTGTAATGTGCCGAACAAAACTAAGGAGAATATTATGGAGCTGATTTCTTTTGAGGAAGGTAAACTTCCTATCAAGTATCTAGGAGTTCATTTGCTGGTGTATAGACTCTTAGTCAAAGATTGTAAAATTCTAGTGGAGCATATGAATAAAAGAATTTCAGATTGAAAGAACAGATTCCTCTCATTTGCTGGTAGACTCCAATTAGTTATTTCTGTGCTTTCTTCCATTCATGTGTACTGGGCTTCAGTGTTTATCTTGCCAACGAGTATTATAAAGGAACTTGAAAGTAAAATGAAGTGGTTTCTTTGGGTTTATGGCACTGCTTCTAAAGGGAGAGCTAAGGTAGCTTGGAAGGAGGTCTGCCTTCCAAAGACTGAGAGCGGCTTGGGTATTAGGAGGATTGCTGATGTCAACAAATCGCTAATGGCTTATCATATGTATAGTCTTCTCTAGTCTCAGGTCAAAGATCTTTGTGGACTACTTAGGTCGGCTTATATAGGCTCAAGAATCGTAGTCTTTGGGACATTCCTGTTCAGCTTAACTCTACATGGGGGTGGAAAAAACTTCTAAAATGCAGGTCTTTATTTCGGGATTCTTTTTGGAGTAAAGCGGGCAATGGCCGAAGTACGTTTGTTTGGTTTGATAAATGGTGTAGTGATTGCCCCTTTGATAATGTTATTACTCCGAGACAAATGGCGAGGTATGGCTACATTGTGACGTCTAAAGTAGCCGATGTGATAGAGAATGTTTTGTGGCGTTGGCCGGAGGCCTGGAGGAGCGTTTACCCGGTTCTTTTTTAGCTTCGTTCAATTAATTTAACCAATGCTCAGGACCAGATCTTGTGGAGGAACGCAGAAGGCAAAATGGTACTGTTTGCTTCTAATAAGGTGTGGAACACATTGCATTCGAATCTCACCTCACACGTCTACTACTTACTAAAGCTTAGGAACACGCAATGTAACAGGTATCACATAAACACATAGGCACATAATCACATATTCATACAAACACAGAAGCACATAAACACATAGGGCACAGAATCACAAAGGCACATACGCATTTAGTCACTAGAGGCAGTCAGAAAAAAGAAACCTATTATTCAAAGTCCGCGATTGTTCGAGAATAGCGTAGTATAAGCGTATATCGTAGCATAAAGTCGTCCATAGTTCAGCGATTTGTTAACGTTTTGAGATAGAAATGCAGTGCGAGTCATGTGTGTCGATCGAAGTGAAGGCAAAATTGAGTAATTTCCAGAATTTTAAACACATAAAACACGTTAAAATCGACGAATCATCAGAGTCAGTAGTTGCGGGTTCAGAATCGAAACACGTAAAAATCGAGAGACAGATTGTCTGCGGCCTGTAGACTTCAACTAACCAAAGTGATTCAACTATTCACAAGGACTTGTCGTTCACGTTTGACCTTCAGGACTACGCCTTTGCCTCGATTCTTGGGCTGTCGGCACACGTCCCGTTGGTCATAGTGTGACTTCAGACCGTTGGAGTCCGTTGAGACTTTGGTGAGAGTTTTGTAAAATGAACGGAACAAGTCGCCAAGGTTAGGGTTTCACCCCTGGCTTAACAACTCCGTCCCTGTTTTTGATAAAGTAGAGGAGATTATTCATCAAAATATGGATTTCACTCCTGATTTGGCACAATTCTCCCGCTGAACAAGCGTTCGTTATTGAAAAAGGATGAAGAAATCATTGATAAGTTGATAAAACAGCATTGATCAAGCAATTTAGTCGAGAGTTCGCGGTTTTCACACCTAGTCCCAACTTAATTGTTTGCTTATAATTAGAAATTCGAGTGTAGTGATAGTGTAGCATAAGTGAGAATAGAGAGAAGCAAGTTCGTACTTAATCCCTACTGGATGTACTCGAGTTGGTCTGTTGGTTCCTAACTATAGACTAGGTATCTAAGACATCGACCCGGACTAGGTCGTGTCTTGCCTAATTCCCTATAGTTATGGCTCTGATACCAATCTGTCACACCCCAACCGATGGCGGAAACATCGGGGCATGGCACTGAGCGAAACAGATTGTCCATAAGTTTCCATAACAATTATCATTACCATTCAACTAAATAACATGTCCCATACCACGTCTCAAATAGTAAACAAATTATTACAGATAAAAACTAGGCAAATAATTCTGTTCCGACAACTCAGATTTAAATAGAGCAATTGTTTATCTGCTTCTAGAGACCCTTGATTCAATTTCTACAGACAACTATTTGTTGGGCTCTAAAGCTTTATTCTAGCTTCAATTTCCTACCAAGTGTGCATCCTAAGCACCTGTCACATACGTTAAAATAAAGTCAATACATATAATGTAAAGGTGAGCATACAAGTTTGATAATAGCATATAGAGTTCGAATTTGTTTACGCATAACCAGGACGTACACATAGTTTAATGAAGCACGTTAGTTATCGACATAGATCCATCGATACCAATGACTGCGGGTTGACTGCCCGAGGCAGTTCGCAATACATGATTACCACCGTAATCCATGCAAGTAATTGTCCTTAACAACCCCCGTGTGAACGGGTGCTGAGTCCAAACTATAGTACTATCGTTGCTAAGGCAGGTAGACAACATTCCATGTGTAAACATAACAAACAAGCATTCATAAGCCACGTATAACATGCATTAACGGTTAGCGTTCAAATAGTATTGAGTAGTGTGTTTGATGTGATTGGAATAGTTGTAACGTATGTAACACCCAAAAGTGCTTAAAGTAAAAAGGGATCGAGTATACTCACAGCGGTTAATGGATTGAAAGGAGCGCTTAGCGAGCAAGGTTAGCCTGAATAGGTTAGATAGCATAACGATAAGTGACGCGTAAAACGGTACAAAGTGTGAGAGGGTCGGATAGTGGTTCGATCGGATGGTAATCCGATCGGACAGCAATCCGTGCGGATAACAATCCGTTCGGATGGTCATCCGGTCGGACAACTTGTCCGGTCGGATGACGATTCGAGTGGATTGTTTCTTCCTATAAGAAGGATGTGTTTGTGTATGATGGCTTTGACTTTTGAAGTTTTCGTTGTAGCATTTTGAAAGCATTGAAGTATCTCTATCCATCAAGTTGGTCGATCGGATAGTTAGTCGTGCGGATGACAATCCGTTCGGATGGTCATCCGGTCGGACAGTGGTCCGGTCGGTCGGCAACTTAGTGATGAGATTACCTAGTGTGGGCAAGTTCACAAAAGGGGAGTCACTCGATCGGATGTCCATCCGACCGGGTGGCAACTCTGTTAATGAACATGTTGAAAATTGTTTAAGTCTTTAAAGTCTTAGTATCTCATGTTCCGAAGAGTAATCCGGTCAAATGGTCGTCCGATTGGATAGAAATTCGTTCAATACTCAAACTTTAGATAAGGTTGTTCAGGTGTGGGTCCCAAAATGTGATCCGTTCGGATGACAATCCGTTCGGATGAACTATCCGTTCGGACAGCAGTCCGTTCGGACAACATCTCGTTCTGGTTGTTCCGTTCGTCTTACACTTGGTCGTTTTGATTGTTTGTCGTTTTATCGAGACGTTGTGACAACGTGTCTAAGCAGCGGAAGCCCATTTTGACCCAAGTGGCCAGGCCGTCCAGGAATCACCCTAGTTTGGCCAGTCACCGGTTCAGGACGGTTGTTCTTGTTTAACCCGAAATCGGTGGTCTCGTGTGCAGAATCCAGATCTTGGACTAGTACAACACTAAGGGTGAGTAGGAGACTAGAACAGAGTCTGATTCTATTGGTTTTGAGTGTATTGAGTGTAAAAGAGTTTAAAGAAAGTTGGAAACCATCTTTTAATCTTTTTCACCAGTCTTATGTCGAGATCTTTACAAGATCTTTGTGTAATCGTGTGGAAATTGGTTAGATCTAAGTTGTTCTTGATGGATTGAAGTCAAAACATGAAGTTCTTGAAGAACGCATGATGACGTCATCCTAGAACACCCGAAATCTAGTGATTTCACAGTTAAAAGTTAAGATTTAAAAGATAGAAAGGTGTAGGAGTGCGTGTAGATTAAGAAAGTACAAGATTTGGGGCGAGATCTTACCTGGGTTGAGAGAAATCGAAGAAAAGGTGAGGAGCACGAGTGGTTCGGACAAAGAGTCTCCAAAAGTGGAAATGATGACAATGACAGGGGTATTTATAGGATTCCAAAAGAGGAAAGGGCTATCCGGTTGGATGGTTCACCGCCCGGATGGTTATCCGGTCGGATGAAACCCTGGTCGGATGGCACCTGACCTGCGACCAAATGGCTATCCGGTCGGATGGCTATCCGGCCGGACGGCGCTTGGTTCAAGTGCTTGACGCGACGATTTTTGGCGTTTCGATTTCGATTGCGAGCGGTTCGATACGATAGGGTTTCCTAGTCAATTACTTTTAATCCCAACCACTCATATCTTGCGCTATCCTTTCTCCATTAATTATCATAGTTCGATTGTGATTCGAGTTTGATGTCGATTGAGTTTGATTGTATTTCGAGTTCGATTGCGTTTCGATTGATTACCACAACATAAATAAACATGCACAGATAACACGTAAGGCACACACACACGTATAACAATAATTAAAAATACGTAGATCGAGTCACGATTCGATGTCGATTCGATTAGCATAGTTTGATTATTGATTAATTAAATTTATCGCATTGTTACTTCCTATAGTTCACAGTCGTGGGTCTATTAGATATTGATTAACATACGTCGGTTATTGTCATTAACAACACTTACTTCACATAATACAATCAAAATAGAGAAATCTCTATAAATCAAATTTGCATCATCGGTCGTTGACTTTGACCTTGAATTTGACTTTGACTTATGAAAACACGGGGTGTTACAGATATGGTTCAAGTACTACTGAAGACACAAAGCACTGCTGGAGTTATAACAGTGGAATAAAGAAGCAGTAGTTTAGTCTTGTATTGTATTTGTTTATTGTAATCAGTGGTTTATGATCAGTGTTTGTATAGAACAATTGTTAGAGGTTGTTAGGAGGTTAGATGTCACTTTCATGGTGACGTTAGCCAAAAGATGCTCAGTGGTTGTTCGGTCCTATAAATAGAACAGTACCCTGTACTGTTCTATTAGCTCTCTTTATCACCAACTCATTATGTACGAACAATCATAGTGAGCTCAGGCTGAGGGGGAGATTAGTGCATGCATGCATTGTGATTGATTATTGTAATAAATACAATCATTCAATTTCAAGTTAAACATGTTTGCTAAAACTTATTCTCTCATTGGTTGTGTGTTGAAAGTTTGTTTCATTTAATTCTGCTGCATTTAACTCTGTTTCATCTTCATTCTAATCAAACGAACACAATCAAAAGAAACTCATATCCTAACACTTACCCTTGGGTAAAACTACGGGTTTTGGTTCGCAAAAGCTTACATTCTTTTAACCAACATTTTCAACTTTTTCAGTTGAACCACTTAGTTTCACATCATCAGAATCTTCTTTCATTTTAACCAGCCATATTTGACTTTTTGAAAAAAAAAATCTTTATATAAAATTTTGAATCTTTTTGTTCTTTCTTTTTCGAAGATTCACCAGTTTGTTTTGTAGAAACATTTGTTTTTACTGGATAATTTTTGTTGTTTGATTCATTTGGTCTTTTTGAGATCTGTTTTGATACAAACATTGGTGATTTTTGCTTGAGATCTTTTGATTTCTTCTTCTCAACATAAACAGGTTTAGAATTCTGTTGTGGACACCATCTAGCGATGTGACCAACTTGGCTACATCTGAAGCACGTTCTGATTGTAGATTCTTCAACCTGTTCACGTTGTTTCTTTTGTGCAAAGACTTCCTCATTAGTTTGTCTACTAAACTGAGATTCTTTGTCAATTTTAGAACTTGTTCCATTAACAAAGTTTATCTTTTTCACAAATTTTGATTTTTAAACTTCTTGTTATAATTTTTCTTACTATATCCCTACCCAACTCTCTCATTGCTATAATTTCTCTTTTGAAAGTAAGAGTTCTTTGGTTTGGAATAGTAAGATTTATCTTTCTTAAAGTTCAAATATCTTGTAGTTGTTGCAAGATTCTCAATTTCAGAAACTTCAATTTCCCCCAAATTAAAAACTTTTTTGACTGTTTTTCAAATTCACATTTTGGATCAGAAATTCATCATCTGAATATAATTTGTCAAATCCAATCATTTTGTACATCATCATATTAGCATCATCATTCAAACTAGAATCAGATTTTGGAATGTAATTTTTGTGAAAGCTTTCTTCATCTTCAAAATGTGATTTTGAACTTTCAAACTTGGTGAAATCACTTTCATTTTCATTTTCAAAAACTTTTTCAACCACATTTTTAACTAACTCTGACTCACAATCTTCGTCAGATTGAGTATCGGTCATGTCTATATCATCTGGCAGCTGATCAGATGGTTTGTTTGAATGGATTTTAGCTTAAGATTCAACGCCTTTACCACCCCCTCTGGTTTTTTCCGATATTAACCTTCCCTCATGGGAGGTGGAACACGATGATAACCTAACCCTTTGTTCCTGTTCCTGTCAACTTCCTCCCTGGATTCATCCTTTTCCGTCTGTTTTGGGAAGATGTGATCTAGCACATATAAACAAGTTTAATAACTAATCAATTTCTTGTTAACCCGTTTTGTTTCCATTCTTGCTTTTCTAATTCTTGCTTAAGCTCTGCGATTTTGTCAAGGTGAATGTTAATAGCTTTTTGTTTATCCATCACAGTAGCTTTAAGCAATCTAATTGTAGCATCATTTACACGACTCAGATCAACAAATTAGTTAGTTGATTTACTCATCTTGTCATATGCTTCTTTTATTTGTTTAAAATCAAATTCCAAATGATCTTTATGTTTTTTCAATTCTTGGCATTGTTTATCTTTTTCAAAACAAGTTGTGCACTTTTCCATGCATTTTTGTTTAAAAACGTTCATCTTGTTCAGCTAGTTCTGTGCATTTTTGTTTTAAAAATTCATCTTTTTCAGCACAAGACTTGCATGGTTCTGTGCACTTCTTGCATTTAAGTTCAGTTTTCTCAATTTTTTACTCTCATTTTCAATTTTCTCACTCTTATTTTGTTCTCCGACTGACTCATCTTTCTTCTCTGGCTCAGATCTTCTCTCTTCCTCTTCAAACCGAGGCATCATAGCTTTATCTGCTATGTTAGATGAATTCTTTTCATCCATCACTATCGATGCTTCGATGAGTTCTTCCACAATTTCTATCTTTTCTTCTTCTCTTTGCATCCCACTAGATCCTGAGCTACTGCTGCTGCTGCTAAAGAAACCTGCAAAAGCATTAAACATTTCAGGAGTCATTATTGATCTAAAACTTTCTCGCAACTTTTATTTAGGAGACAAATAATCATCAGAATTTTCTGGAGTTTCATTGAAACAAATTTCTCCTTCATCTTCAACTTCTTCTTCAACTAGTTATTCAGGCTCTTCAATTATTTTAGCAAGCATCGTAACACCTTCACTCTTTGGAATATATTTATCCCAGTTAAATCCTTCACCTTCCTGAGTTACTAACAAAGCCTTTTTCTTTTCTTTAGACGAACCATCTTCGATCTGTGGCCTTGTCATGTTTGGCTGTGGCGATGTCTTGTGATATATTTCCTTTTTATAGTAATCACTATGAAAAGGATTGCCATTGCCCTGAACTTCCTGGTTTGGGCATTCTCTTTTTAAATTTTCTCGTTCTTTAAATTTAAAACAAGTAACTTTCGACTTCTCGAATCCCAATTTCAAATCAGAATCAGTCAAACAACTGCTTCCAGTGATTTCCATGAATATCTGAGCCCATGTAAGAATATTCGCCATGTTCCATTTTATATCCATCAGCTCTAACTCCTCTTGATCTATCTAGTCATAGTCTTCTCTTGTCATATTAGGATTACCGATTTTTTTCGCAACTAGACTATCATATGACTCAAGAACTGATGCAAGAAACACCATATACTGTTTCACTGTGGATTCACTGAAATCATGAGTATTTTGCAGATTAACAGCTATATTGCAGTGTAGCACATGAGGATTTAATTTGCTTTGATTTGAGTAAGTGATAGAGCCTTGTGATGATTGTGGACTTGAAGTTGAAGATTTCGGTTCGAAGCTTGAAAATGTCGAGAACCCACTCTTGTTGCTTAAGTTGTTAGGAGAGAATCCAGATGAGTTATCGGCACTATATGTTGTTTGGATCTTTGGACTCTGTATATTCGATAAGCTGCTACCTTTGTAGTATAGATTCACCTCTTGTTGTACATTAGCACTTTGTGTCTTAGCTATCTTACGCAATTCTAACTCGTGGTTCTCCAACTTCTTGATAAACATGCTTAGAGTGAAATCTGCATATTCTCTGCTATTTTTCAGAATCATGAGATATGTTGACCAATCACCACCATGTGGCAATGCTTCGGCCAATTTATCCACTAATTCTTCTTTGTCTTTTTCAATTCCTAACCTCTTCATTTCAGCCACTAGGAAACAGTATCGTTTGAATATCTGTTTTAATGATTAACCCTTTAAGCTCGTAAAGATATCAAACTCCTTTTTGATCAACGCTTTTTATTCTTCAACATTTGTTTACTGCCTTCATATTTTTATTTCAATGCGTTCCAAATTGAGTATGTTGTTCCTTTATGTGACAACTGTGTTCTGTAATCATCGTATAGTGTAAAACAATGTTGGTTATCAATAAAACAATGTGCTTTGGTGTTATTATATGTGTTATTGTGTTTAATAATTTTACAATTTGATTCGATTCCGATTTCAAGCTTTAAATCGCTTTCTGGAAGGTTATACGCAAACTGGTGCATAAACGCAATCAGTTTAACGCGACGTACACTCCGGAACTGTGACGTAAGCCAAACATACCCTAAATATCCTTTACATAACTTAGAAATAAGTTTCGAAGGATTCGGTATGGCAAAAACACGTTTAGTTGAACTTAGAGAACTAATTACGACAAAACTGCGAAACGAACGTTGGTGACCGCCCGGATAATATTTAAATCCCAAAAATATTCTGTTATGATTAAAATTTTATTTTTAATCAGGTCCGTGTTGAAAAATAAATTAAAACGCTAAAAAACGTTATTTTTCAAGTTTAACGGCGTACCGCGTGTTACTGCGTAACACAGTGCTTCTACTGCAAAACACAGACAATGCAGCCAAATCTCGGCAACCGAAATTTATTTCAGTAATATTTTGGCGGGTTTATTTTTAAAGAATAATAAAAATAATTTAGAACGCCATAAACCGGGATTTAAACGCTAGATAAAATACCCGGTATCCAGTTAAATACCTATTTTTATCTAATTTACCATCAAAATTACACTTGGACCCCCTCCGCCTTCCTTTTTACGGTCACAATATAGGTGACCCCACCAACAAATTTTGCCAAGATTTTTCATATCTTACTTGATCCTTACATGACACTTGTAATTGCATGACACTTTCATATCTCCTCCATATCTTGCAAATCTTCTACATATATCTTTCCAAAGATTACAATCAACAAGATCACTCAATATCTTCATCTCTCTCTCCCTTGAACCATAACCCCACCCCCACACCCATCTTCATCTTCTTCAAGCTTTGTTCTTCATAAGGAGTTTCCAAGGTGTATTCAAGTGATTTCAAGCTCCCTATCATCAAAATCTCATCCCACAACCTACTTGAATCTTGAAGGTATAACATTTATGTTTAAGTCATACTTTTGATTCTTGGTTGTTCTTGATGATTGAAGTTTCTCTTGAATCTTGGAATTTTCACAAACTTGAAATCTAAAATGAAATGAGTCTTGAAACAAGTAAAAATGGTAGTGTTATATATGTATATATAACCATACATATATATACATGTGTGTATGAATTTTGAGCTTTGTTTTTGATAAGTACTTGTTTATGTTGTTGCTTGTTCTTGAATGATAGTTAAAATACAAGTGTTTAATGATCTATGCATGATATGTTAAATGTAAATTACATCAGCAAATAAACATAAAAAAATTGGATTTTGGATGCATTTAGTTCATGTAAAAGATAATGATATGATAGTGTGCTTTAGGCACTTGTACATGTGAATATATGTTGATTTAAAGCTCAAGAAGTGATAAAAAAAAATGATGGTATGACAAAAATATTTTAGATCAGGTTATGAACACTAAAAATAACATTATTTGGTATATTATAATGGCATGAAACTTTGACATAGGTTTGATAGCTTTGCATGTTGTACATATGGCTTAAAAAGTGGTATGTGAAATTTGCATGATTTATGTGCTTTACTTAAGACCTGCACTATCATGAGTATAACCATTATTTTATTCAGTAAATAACATGGGTTGTGTTAAAATTTCAAGTCGTTTCGATTTGGGATGGTTCGGGTACTGTTTGATGCAAAACTATGCGGTAAAACGGTTAAAAATCGTCTTTTCGGAGGATTTTTACAAAACTGGTTTAGATCAGTAACCAAACTGATATTTTTGATATAAAAATAAGTATTTTAACTTATATTAAGTTTAAATGGTGTATGGTTAGTCATACGTGACTTCCGACGCCCAAAAATGTTACCGAATCGCTAAAATAAGTGTTTTTCGACATACACTAGAATGGGTTGTTCATGGGTAAATTTTATGTGTTACAATGCGCTATGAGTTTTACAATATGTGTATGATGACATGATAATACTTGACAAAATTATGTGTATTACGCTCGAGTACATATATACAAATACACCAAAATAATCAAAAATAATAACTTTTCGAGAAATCTCAAAGTTAGGTGAAAATTCTAAGTATCGGAGAAACTTATGAATGTTTGTGGGTTTTTCATTATTAAATCATTCTTATTTAATTTAGGACGAATAAAAATTTTGAGGGATTGTTTTAATATATAAAAACGCACCCAAATGTGAGTACATAGATCCCCTCTTTTTACTGTTTTCGATTGTTTTGGGGTGATTCATATGTATCAAAACGATTTCAATATTTGAACGATGGTTTCAAAACGAGTAAGATGGTTTATACTAAACTAATAACGATTTCGATAATGTGAACGAGCTTGTTGGTTGTAGTTACATAACGAATGACATTCATTAGCATTGATTAAGCCGACCAGTATTAGGTTATGGTACCATAGGATCTGACAAATCCCGTTATCAGACTGCACCCATGGTTATGTTTGGGTTAGGTAGGTAACGACTGAATCTGATGATTGTTAACTTACCCTTTGGTGGTTTGTTAATACGAGTTGTACGAGTTGAACGATGGACTAGTCACAAAGGTTTGAATGTTATTAGCGAGACGACCAAAAGTAGTTTTCACAATTAAAACGAGAACGATTTGTACGAGAACGATTTGTACGAGAACGATTTTGAATGATTGAATGATTATGAACGATTTAAACAAATGAACGATGATCTATAACGAGAACGAGTTAAACGATGTCACACAACGATGTTTACGAAACTATATAAACCATACGAGTTTTATTACGAGGACGATTTACGATTTGGTTTACGAAAACAAATGTTTTGGGTTAAGATTCATGGCATCGAGGGTTATAAATTATAACCAATCTGTTTTGACTTGGTTATTCATTTTACAATAAAAACATTTTACAAAACAAGGTTTCAAATATCGATTAACGAAGTTGTACGAGATATTTCAACGAGCCATGAATCTGACACTCACACAAAAACTATGTGCTTGCCAGCATATCTTTGCTGACTTTGTTTTTACATATGTTTCAGGTGATGTTGCTTAATGTTGATTGCGAATAGGATACATGCTCACTTAGGACTGGACGAGGCCTTAGTGATTTAATAACGATGATAGACTATGTTTGACTTGCTTGTTTAACTTTAAGACAATGTTTAATATTTAATAAAACGAAACTCTTTGTATCCATGGTTTGAAACAATAATTCTGTTACAACATTCCTCGACGTTTCCGCCACGATTTGTTGTTTTACGTGGTCGGGGTGTGACAGAAGAAGTTGGTATCAGAGCCAATGGTTATAGGGAATTAGGTTATTAGTAATGTTTTGAACTAGACTATAACTTTCTAGGACCCCAACGTAAGTTGATTTGCGTTTAGATTTAAAAAAAAATCAAATCCGAATCTGCTTCGAAAATTAATCATCCATTCTAGGATAATTGATTACTAGGTTTTGAACCCTCTGTTGTAAGGTTTTGAACCCTTCCAGTTTGACTCATTTTTGGCTTAGTGCCTTCTGAGTTTTCAAAATCTCGTCAAAGTTTGGGTCTAAATAATGTGAACACGTGCAAACTGGAAGAGTGAATGCCTGTACCCTGAGTTTTCTGTCTAAGGCTAGAGTGTTTGCACAAATCCACATAATCGGACCAGTCACTCTTACCTGGGAACTCTTGGGGTGAGTGTTCACTTATAGGCGAGCATGTCTTCACGACACATTATTATGATTCATTACTTTGATTAGTCAATGCGTGTCGTTTGTTTGTTCGAGGTAACGAACAAATGATCGCCTTCCTTATGTTTCGTCGATATTTTCAATACCTCTTTTGTTTTTCCTAAATGTCGACCTCACTCGTTTCTCATACTTCCTTGTTAGACAATGCCTCCTCGACGTGATGCACAATCTTTTACTGCTGAAGAAGTCGTAGCCCTTGTCTCTCAGCAAATGGCTGATGTGCTTCTAGGCGTTGTGACCCAAATCCACGAGCTATACAACAACAATAATAATAACAATGCACCATGTAATTTCAAGAATTTCAATTCTGCTAAGCCGCTAAAGTTTTCTGGGTCGCAAGGAGCAACTGCGCTCCTTCAATGGTTCGAAAGTATCGAAAGCACATTCAGACATGTGCAATGTCCGAATGGGCGTAAGGTTGAATTTGCATCAAGTGTGTTTGAGAAGCGTGCTCTTACGTGGTGGAACGGAGTGATGCGCGACAGGGGTGCCGAAGTGGCGTTGGCACAAACATGGGAAGAGCTTCGAGCTCTCATGATGAGAGAGTTCTGTCCCCGTCACGAAATTCGAGCCTTGGAACGAGAGTTTGATGATCTAAAACAAGATGGGGGAGAACACCGAGTGTATACGGATCGATTTGAGGAACTCAGTCTTTTGTGTCCTACTATGGTTACCCCGTTGGAGAAAGCGATAGAGAGGTATATCGATGGTTTACCCGATTCCATACAGGATATAGTGACTGGCGTTAATCCTACTACTGTTCGTCAAGCGATCGAGTTATCTGCTACCCTGACTGAGTCGCAAGTCAGGAAGGGTAAACTTACCTTCAAGGGTGATAAGAAGAAGTCGACCGAACCTGTCAAGGAAAAGGGCAAGGTTAAGAAAGGTGAGTCGTCGAAGAGGTTGAGAAAGTGAAAGGGTGCTCAGAACTTTGCAGTTACTGCTCAGAACCCTCAGAACCCACCAGCTCAACCGCCTGTGAAGAAAGCATATGCTGGTACCGCACCTCTTTGTTCTCGCTGCAACGGTCATCATGTTGCACAACAAGCTTGTAGGCAATGCACAACGTGTGGTAAGTTTGGGCATCTGGCCAACAACTGTCATTTGGGTCAGAATCAGATTGTTCAGAATCAAGCTCCAGTTCAGGGGAATGCTGCTAGATTCCCATCGGGTTCATGTTTCAATTGTGGAGAGTTTGGTCACTTCC
Organism: Helianthus tuberosus; assembly: GCA_030545235.1. NCBI lineage: Eukaryota > Viridiplantae > Streptophyta > Magnoliopsida > Asterales > Asteraceae > Helianthus > Helianthus tuberosus. Next base: position 4,339,392 of record CM060417.1, read on the forward strand.
GCAACAACTGTCCGAGGCTAGTGAATGCAAACGTGAATGCTAATGCGAATCCGAACGTGAATGTCAACGCAAATGTGAATCCCGCTCGTGGACGAGCGTATAATCTGAATGCTAACGAAGCGAGGGCTGACAACGAGGTGGTTAATGGTACATTTCTTGTTAACAATCGACCCGCATCTATTCTTTTTTATTCTGGTGCCGATAGAAGTTTTGTTTCATTATCTTTCGAACCTTTGCTTGCGATACCTAGAACTAAACTAAGGAAACCCTTATCTGTCGAAGTTGCTACTGGTAAACCTCTTGTTCTCGATTCTGTTATTCGTGATTGTCAGTTAAATCTTGATAACCATCTTTTTCCCATTGACCTCACGCTGATGCAACTTGGGAATGTCGATATTATCGTGGGGATGGATTGGTTAACCAAACATCATGCTGAGGTGCTTTGTTTCGATAAGATTGTTCGTATTCCTCTTCCGTCTGGCGATATTCTGGAAGTCCGTGGCGAAAAACCATCAGATGGTTTGAAGCTTATGTCGTGTACAAAGGCCCAAAGTTATTTGCGAAAAGGATATGTTGTTTTCCTGGCACATGTCACCGAGGAGAAAGGCAAGAGCAAGAGTATTCAGGATATTCCGATTGTTCGGGATTATCCAGAGATGTTTCCCGATGAACTGCCTGGTTTGCCTCCAGTTCGTCAAGTTGAGTTTCATATTGACCTTGTACCCAATGCCAACCCGATTGCGAAGGCACCTTATCGTCTTGCACCGTCAGAGATGCAAGAGTTATCAAAACAGCTTCAAGAGTTGTCTGATAAAGGATTCATCCGTCCAATCTTTTCTCCTTGGGGAGCTCCTGTCCTCTTTGTGAAAAAGAAAGATGGATCTTTTCGAATGTGTATCGATTATCGTGAGCTTAATAAGCTTACCATCAAGAATCGATATCCCCTACCTAGAATTGATGATCTCTTCGACCAGCTGCAAGGTGCTTCATGCTTTTCCAAGATCGATCTGCGATCTGGGTATCATCAACTTCGTGTTCTCGAAGAAGATATTCCCAAAACTGCTTTCCGTACAAGATATGGGCATTATGAGTTCACTGTCATGCCTTTTGGTTTGACGAATGCCCCAGCTATCTTCATGGACTTAATGAACAGGGTTCGTAAACCTTATTTAGATAAGTTCATGATTGTGTTCATCGACGATATTCTCATTTATTCAAAGTCTCGAGCCGACCACGAGCAACACCTTCGTTTGACCTTGGAACTTCTAAAGAAGGAACAACTTTTTGCTAAATTCTCCAAGTGTGAATTTTGGCTTAGAGAAGTTCAGTTTTTGGGTCATATTGTCAACGAGCAGGGTATTCATGTAGATCCATCCAAGATTGTTGCTATTAAGGATTGGAATACACCGACGACACCTATAGAGATTCGATCATTTCTTGGTCTTGCTGGTTATTATCGTCGATTCATTTCAAATTTCTCAAAGATTGCGGTTCCACTCACTGCTTTGACTCGGAAAAATAAGCCTTTTAAGTAGGGACCTAAGTAAGAAGAAGCGTTCCAAACGCTGAAACGGAAGCTCTGCGATGCTCCTGTTTTATCTCTACCTGAGGGAAACGATGATTTTGTTGTCTATTGTGACGCATTGAATCTAGGACTTGGTTGCGTTCTTATGCAACGAGGTAAAGTCATAGCTTATGCGTCTAGACAGTTGAAAGTTCACGAGAAGAACTATACGACTCGTGATCTTGAGTTAGGAGCTGTGGTTTTCGCACTTAAAATCTGGAGATACTACCTCTATGGAAAAAAGTGTGTGGTTTTCACAGACCACAAAAGTCTCCAGCATATTCTCAATCAGAAGGAGCTGAACATGAGGCAACGACGTTGGGTTGAACTCTTAAACGATTATGATTGCGAGATCCGCTACCATCCTGGTAAGGCGAATGTCGTAGCCGATGCGCTTAGTCGAAAGGAACGAGTCAAGCTTCATTCTGTTCGAACTCTATCTGATATTCAATCTCGTGTCCTTCAAGCTCAACGATCTTGTGTGATCAAAGACTTATTGAAATATGAGCTACCGCTTCTACTCGAACTTAAACTTGAAACGAAGGACGATGGGTTGCTATATTTCAGGGATCGTTTGTGGATTCCGAAACAAGACAATCTTCGCACCTTGGTAATGGACGAATCTCACAAATCTCGATATTCTATCCATCCTGGTGCTGATAAAATGTACAAGGATCTTCGTACTCAGTTCTGGTGGCCTGGTATGAAGAAGGATGTTGCCTTGTATGTATCGAAATGCCTAACTTATCTCAAAGTCAAGGCTGAACACCAACGACCTTCTGGTTTGCTTGTACAACCAGAGATACCGGTTTGCAAGTGGGAGAACATTGCAATGGATCTCATCACTAAGCTACCGCGTACATCTAAAGGTCACGATGCTATTTGGGTTATTATCGATCGATTAACAAAATCAGCTCATTTTATTCCGATTTGCGAGGATCTATCTGCTGATAAACTTGCAAAGATTTATGTTGATGAGATTGTATCACGGCATGGTGTTCTTTTGGATATCATTTCCGATCGTGATGCTCGGTTTTCATCTCATTTCTGGAAGACTATGCAATCTGCTTTGGGAACTCAACTGAATCTAAGCACTACTTATCATCCCCAAACAGATGGACAATCTGAGAGAATGATTCAAACTTTCGAGGATATGCTTAGAGCATGCGCAATAGACTTTGGTGGGAATTGGGATTCTCATCTTCCACTGATCGAGTTCTCTTACAACAACAGTTATCATGCTAGTATTAATATGGCACCATTCGAAGCTCTCTACGGTCGAAAATGTCGTTCACCTGTCTGTTGGAATGAGTTCGGTGAAGCTCAGCTTACTGGACCTGAGCTCATTCTGGAAAAAAACAGACAAAATCAAGAATATTCGCGATAATCTTGTGACAACTAGAAGCCGTCAAAAGAGTTATGCGGATTTGTGACGCAAGCCCTTAGAATTTCAAATCGGAGACCGTGTCCTACTCAACGTGTCACATTGGAAGGGAGTGGTGAGATTTGGAAAGAAATTAAAACTTGCACCACGATATGTTGGACCATTTAAGATTGTTGAAAGAATTGGAAAGGTTGCCTATCGACTAGAGCTACCTCCAGAGCTTGGAAATGTTCATCCGACTTTTCACGTGTCCAATTTGTGAGAGTGTTTAGCTGATGCTGATCTTCACATTCCTCTCGACGAGATTCAAATCGATGAAACAATGCACTTTGTTGAGAAACCTGTGGGGATAGTGGACCATACATTCAAACAGTTGAAGAACAAACGGATTCGATTGGTCAAAGTTCGCTGGGAATCCAAACGTCACCCAGATGAAGATAAAATACCCGCATTTGTTTTCACAAGTTTCCTCTAAGTAAAAATTTCGGGACGAAATTTCCTAAAGTAGGGGAGACTGTGACAATTGTGTTCTGTAATCATCGTATAATGTAAAACAATGTTGGTTATCAATAAAACAATGTGCTTTGGTGTTATTATATGTTTTATTGTGTTTAATGATTTTACAATTTGATTCGATTCCGATTTCAAGCTTTAAATCGCTTTCTGGAAGGTTATACGCAAACTGGTGCATAAACGCAATCAGTTTAAGGCGACGTACACTCCGGAACTGTGACGTAAGCCAAACATACCCTAAATATCCTTTACTTAACTTAGAAATAAGTTTCGAAGGATTCGGTATGGCAAAAACACGTTTAGTTGAACTAAGAGAACTAATTACGACAAAACTGCTAAACGAACGTTGGTGACCGCCCGAATAATATTTAAATCCCAAAAATATTCTGTTATGATTAAAATTTTATTTTTAATCAAGTCCGTATTGAAAATAAATTAAAACGCTTAAAAACGTTATTTTTCAAGTTTAAGCGCGTACCGTGTATTACTGCGTAACACGGTGCTTCTACTGCAAAACGCAGACAATGCAGCCAAATCTCGGCAACTGAAATTTATTTCAGTAATATTTTGGTGGGTTTATTTTTATAGAATAATACAAATAATTTAGAACGCCATAAACCGAGATTTAAACGCTAGATAAAATACACGGTATCCAGTTAAATACCTATTTTTATCTAATTTACCATCAAAATTACACTTGGACCCCCTCCCCCTTCCATTTTACGGTCACAATATAGGTGACCCCACCAACAAATTTTGCCAAGATTTTTCATATCTTACTTGATCCTTACATGACACTTGTAATTGCATGACACTTTCATATCTCCTCCATATCTTGCAAATCTTCTACATATATCTTTCCAAAGATTACAATCAACAAGAACACTCAATATCTTCATCTCTCTCTCTCCCTTGAACCGTAACCCCACCCCAACACCCATCTTCATCTTCTTCAAGCTTTGTTCTTCATAATCAAGCTCATTCCAAGCATATTTCAAGTTAGTGTGAAGATCCTAAGGAGTTTCCAAGGTGTATTCAAGTGATTTCAAGCTCCCTATCATCAAAATCTCATCCCACAACCTACTTGAATCTTGAAGGTATAACATTTATGTTTAAGTCATACTTTTGATTCTTGGTTGTTCTTGATGATTGAAGTTTCTCTTGAATCTTGGAATTTTCACAAACTTGAATTCTAAAATGAAATGAGTCTTGAAACAAGTAAAAATGGTAGTGTTATATATGTATATATAACCGTACATATATATACATGTGTGTATGAATTTTGAGCTTTGTTTTTTATAAGTACTTGTTTATGTTGTTGCTTGTTCTTGAATGATAGTTAAAATGCAAGTGCTTAATGATCTATGCATGATATGTTAAATGTAAATTACATCAGCAAATAAACATAAAAAAATTGGATTTTGGATGCATTTAGTTCATGTAAAAGATGATGATATGATAGTGTGCTTTAGGCACTTGTACATGTGAATATATGTTGATTTAAAGCTCAAGAAGTGATAAAAAAAATGATGGTATGACAAAAATATTTTAGATCAGGTTATGAACACTAAAAACAACATTATTTGGTATATTATAATGGCATGAAACTTTGACATAGGTTTGATAGCTTTGCATGTTGTACATATGTCTTAAAAAGTGGTAAAATATGTGAAATTTGCATGATTTATGTGCTTTACTTAAGACCTGCACTATCATGAGTATAATCATTATTTTATTCAGTAAATAACATGGGTTATGTTAAAATTTCAAGTCTTTTCGATTTGGGATGGTTCGGGTAATGTTTGATGCAAAACTATGCGGTAAAACGGTTAAAAATCGCCTTTTCGGAGGATTTTTACAAAACTGTTTTAGATCAGTAACCAAACTGATATTTTTGATATAAAAATAAGTATTTTAACTTATATTAAGTTTACATGGTGTATGGTTAGTCATACGTGACTTCCGACGCCCAAAAATGTTACCGAATCGCTAAAATAAGTGTTTTTCGACATACACTAGAATGGGTTGTTCATGGGTAAATTTTATGTGTTACAATGCGCTATGAGTTTTACAATATGTGTATGATGACATGATAATACTTGACAAAATTATGTGTATTACGCTCGAGTACATATATACAAATACACCAAAATAATAAAAAATAATAACTTTTCGAGAAATCTCAAAGTTAGGTGAAAATTCTAAGTATCGGAGAAACTTATGAATGTTTGTGGGTTTTTGATTATTAAATCATTCTTATTTAATTAAGGACAAATAAAAAATATTAGGGATTGTGTTAACATATAAAAAAGCACCCAAAGGTGAGTACATAGATCCCCTCTTTTTACTGTTTTCGATTGTTTTGGGGTGATTCATATGTATCAAAACGATTTCAATATTTTAATGATGGTTTCAAAACGAGTAAGATGGTTTATACTAAACTAATAACGATTTCGATAATGTGAACAAGCTTGTTGGTTGTAGTTACATAACGAATGACATTCATTAGCATTGATCAAGCCGACCAGTATTAGGTTATGGTACCATAGGATCTGACAAATCCCGTTATCAGACTGCACCCATGGTTATGTGTGGGTTAGGTGGGTAATGACTGAATCTGATGATTGTTAACTTACCCTTTGGTGGTTTGTTAATACGAGTTGTACGAGTTGAACGATGGACGAATCACAAAGGTTTGAATGTTATTAGCGAGACGACCAAAAGTAGTTTTCACAATTAAAACGAGAACGATTTGTACGAGAACGATTTTGAATGATTGAATGATTATGAACGATTTAAACAAATGAACGATGATCTATAACGAGAACGAGTTAAACGATGTCACACAACGATGTTTACGAAACTATATAAACCATACGAGTTTTATTACGAGGACGATTTACGATTTGGTTTACGAAAACAAATGTTTTGGGTTAAGATTCATGGCATCGAGGGTTATAAATTATAACCAATCTGTTTTGACTTGGTTATTCATTTTACAATAAAAACATTTTACAAAACAAGGTTTCAAATATCGATTAACGAAGTTGTACAAGATATTTCAACGAGCCATGAATCTGACACTCACACAAAAACTATGTGCTCGCCAGCATATCTTTGTTGACTTTGTTTTTACATATGTTTTTTCAGGTGATGTTGCTTAATGTTGATTGCGAATAGGATGCATGCTTACTTAGGACTGGACAAGGCCTTAGTGATTTAATAACGATGATAGACTATGTTTGACTTGCTTGTTTAACTTTAAGACAATGTTTAATATTTAATAAAACGAAACTCTTTGTATCCATGGTTTGAAACAATAATTCTGTTACAACACTCCCCGACGTTTCTGCCACGATTTGTTGTTTTACGTGGTCGGGGTGTGACACTTTATGCTGTAAGAGTGTGAGAATATCATCTTTTATTGATTGTTGAAAAAAAATTATCATTTTTTTCTCATTGATAAAATTATTCTTTTAAAGCTGGTCAAATTGTATTAATGTTTCCTTTTGACCATCTTTCGCCACTGGTTCTGAATACTCATCTATAATTGAGTACCAACATTCAGTATGATTTGCTTGGATCCAATTTGTAAACCTTTCATGCCAATCATTGAATTCATCAATACTCATCAACTTAGGGAGTTTAGTTGTTGTTCCAAGTTCATTTTCTAAATTCAAACTCTGAGCCACCCAACTAGGAGTTGTTGCAAAAGCATTATAAATTTCGTTTTCCATTTTGTCAAATTCTCGAACTTCGTACAAAAGAACCTGAAAATCAGTCAAACAAGTCAACAAGTTACTTCATGCGAATGAACAACAAACTGTATGGACAGATCTCACTCGTGCGTAAAGAATTTTGAACGACTGAGAAATTCCTCTTCATGCGAATGGGAATTTCAAGCGATTGAAAAATTCCTTTGTGCGAGTGGGTGTCTTTTGCGTGAATGGGTTCAGTTGTACGAGTTCTAAGTTACGTGTTTTTTTGCATATTTTAACAAATTTTTAATGATTCTGATTGCGTTTTGAGCCAATATTTTCATGGGTTTATCAAAAACAGGTTTTACACAATCTGTGAAAAATTTAGGTCATTTCATCCGTAGATTCAATCAGAAAAGGATAAAAAAAAAAGTAGAAGGAGTAGAAGTGAGAAGTGTAGAAAATCTTCAAATTGTTGAAATCTTGTGTCTTGAGTCTCTGAAGTCGGCCTCCAAGCTCTGATACTAGTTGTGAGGACCATTTTGATCTCGTTTATGCTCCGGCCGACTCAATAAAGCTTTCCATATTGTGCAAAATCCAATTGGAAGTAGACAAGCACAAAATATCATTAATTGACACTGATTTCATTGATAAACTTCAATTACGGACCCTTAAATCAAACGGACAGCGCTCCGCTGTCTGAGGGCCAAAAGTTCTCTAATGTTCACACCCACTCACCTATTTATAGACAATATGGCTCATGCAAGTGGATCTTGGAATGGATGGATTAGACCATTTGTGCGAAAGAACTGACTCCCTTCTTGCAAAGGGTTCCTTCGTACAAAGGGGTATTTACATTGCAAGACCGACTTTTCTATTGTGCAATCGTATTACATTAACGACTCAACCCTAAGACGTAGGCAACAGACATCATGTATCAACATGAGGGCTAAAGTGTAACATTTGTTGATCCTGGTATATATTGAAGAGAGAGTGAAGTTCATTAGTCTGCGTAGATATTTTCTAGGGTTTCTTCTTTTCTCTGTATTCATTCATCTTTCTTGTTGAGATCTCTGTTGTTTGAGAGATCTTGTGATCTTCGTGTTTGTATCATTGTATCGTTGCCTGATTGTTCAACAGATTACACTAATCTGTTGAACCTGATTGTTGTATTTTCACAGATCTCATAATTGTGAGATCTAGGGTTTGGTTGGGAGTTCTCTGGTTTGAGTAATCAATAAAAGTTTTGTCACCATTTTGTCGCTTCTTTGTTGTTTTGTGTTGATTTTCATACCATTTTACACAAACCATAAACTAAACCGTCTAACTTGTAACCCAATCCACCCTTTTAAGATGGTTCTTCGGTTTCAGCAGTTTTTAGGCCATATGTAGTCATAAGCCCTTTGGTGGGGGTTATGTGCCAAGTGGTGAAAAAGTGCAAGAGAAGGCTTTATAGTGGGTTATATCACAAGAGGGTGTAGTGATAAGGGGGTTATATAACCCCTTCAATTATACATGCATATGTATGTAAATATATGTGTGTGAGTAAGGGAGGAAAGGGCATGACGTGATAATATTCACGATAATTCGAAATTAACCACTCATATCACCGCCCGTAATAGTGTTACGGAGCGTTATGGGGCACCATAACCTACTTCGGTGCCATATTCCCACCCCACGGAGGGACTTATCCTGAGCCATACATTTTTTCTACCAATAGAGAGCATTCAAAGATAACCTTCGTTTTATGCTAAGGCGACACATGGTACTAACATTTAACATAGCAAGAGTCTTTGAAGTTGAACTACATATTTGGAGTTTCTAGACGACTGTTATTCTAAATAAAAAAAGCGTTAGTTTAATAATATAATTTAATTTAAAAATATAATGATAAAAAGTCCAAAATGAGTAATCAACCCTACTCGTGACACCCACTTGATTGGGTGGATAGTATCGATTAGCAATAACTTCATTGAAAAAAAATCAAATACAAGTATCCTATTAAAAACATACGAATAACGTGAAAAGGTAAAAAAACAGAGTGATATTTTCGTAATTATTTACTTGTAGAGTAATTATCAAAATCACCCTACAAATGATCTTATAGGGTAATTTTGTAAAATGTTCTTATAAAGTAATTATGATCTTGTAAACTAATTTTGTAGAGTATCATGATTACTCTACAAATGATCTTGTATGATAATTTTGATCTTATAGAGTAATTTTGTAGAATGTCATAATTACTCTACAAATGATCTTGTAGAGTAATTTTGAATTTAATTTTGTTTGATAAACTTGCAGAGTAATTTTGATACACTTGTAAATTAATTTTGATAATTACCATAAAAGATCATTTTACAAAATTATCATACAAGATCATTTGTAGAATAATTTTGATAATTATTCTACGAGCAAATAATTACGAAAATGCCACCGTGTTTTTTGGCTTTTTCATGCCTTTCGTACGTTTTGTACGTGAACTTAACCCTAACTTTATTATATAAACTATAGAGTTAAGTTCACATACAAACAACCTTACCGTACGAAAGACATGAAAAAAAAAACGCGATAACATTTTCGTAATTACTTACTCGTAGGGTAATTACTTACTCGTAGGGTAATTATCAAAATTACTCTAAAAATGATCTTTTAGGATACTTTTGATCTTGTAGTGTAATTTTAAAAAATGTTCTTATAGGATAATTTTGAAACTTGCAGATGATTTTGATACACTTGTAGAGTAGTTATGATACTCTACAAAATTACCCTACAAGATCAAAATTACCATACAAGATCATTTATAGAGTAATTACGATACTCTACACTGTTAGTGCATTACATCTATTGACTTCGTCTTGTATCATGTATTAGAATAGGATAGAATAAGATATCCAGTGCACGAGGTTCGAGATAAAAAGTTTAGGAGTTAGAGGAGTGATTTCGCTCATATGGACACTGTCCATAAAAGCGAAATCATAAGCTGCTGATTTCGCTCATATGGCATGTCCATATAAGCGAAACCACTACTCCTATATATAGTGCACATGTTGATTCATTCGGTACGCAACTTCCAGAACTGTAACGAAGTGCTGCTGAAATCTGTTCAGGTTGTAATCATTGTCATTATCAATATAAGCAACAGATTAAAGATTTACAAGCTGTTATCAAGTCCGGTTTACTGATTCCGCCTTTAAACTGGATGTAAAGCTCTTCTGAACGACTCAATCGGGTCAAACAACGATCCTACAAGTGGTATCAGAGCTCAGGAAGAAGAGTTTAGCTTGATTTCATCCTCATTCTGATTTCTACACCTTCTTTCATCATTTCAGAAAGTTTTATCGGTCGAAATTCGCTCAAAATTTCACAGATCATAGACACTTGGACATTAACAAACCCTGGAAAGTTTCGGACCTAAATACGGACTAAAAATGGATCAAATTAACCTCCGAATAGGTTTCGCTCATTCGGACATATTGTGATTTCGCTTATTTGTCATGAGGGTTTCGTTCTTGTGTCACAAAAATTGAGGGGTTTCGCTCATAGATACACCTGATTTCGTTCTTGTGTCACAAAAATTGAGGGGTTTCGCTCATAGATACACCTGATTTCGCTCTTGTGTCAAAGAAATTAAAGAGGTTTCGCTTTTGTGAACATTAGAAGGTTTCGCTTTTGTGAACATTAGGAGGTTTCACTCTTGTGAACATCTTGATTTCGCTCATTTGGTCATAATCTGAATTCGCTCATAAGACACTACATCTGATTCCGCTCGTATTCTATTGGTTGATTTCGCTTTAACTGTCATCGTTATGTTTAATCGGTCAAATAGTTTGTATTGTGTATTGGGTTTATAAATAACTGCATGTGAAGTGATCAAAAGTAAGAATACACAAGTTGAAATCTGAAGTGATTGTCGGACCCATGTGAAACAATTATTTGCCAGCCCAATCATTTTGCTTTATCACGAGGCCCATTCATAAACAAGAAGTAGCAGCCCAATTGGATTGTGTTGTGAAGAAGTTTTGTCAGTCACATTTGCAACTAATGTGATAATATTTCGATTTAAAGTGATTCAAAGTCAAAGCATCAGATAGCTTAAGAATTCGCTCAAGTGTCATATTTCGCTCGATAGTGAACTTTTTCGTGTTGGGATCATTTCACGTCGATCGAGTGTCAGTCTGTTACAATTTATTTGATATTGATTGTACTGATTGTGTTTGTTTGATTGTCTGTTCAGGTTTACATCATGGCTGAGGAATTCTACAACACGTTTTTCAACGCATTCACATCTGAATCGTCTGAGGTTACAAATGTTACACCAAAAACAATCACGAAGGCGATCAACGAAAACATCAAGCATGATAACTTTTACGGAACTCACTCAAAGCCACCAACTCTGGAAAGCGTTGAAGATTATACCTGGTGGAAAGAACGTTTCATCAACTGGGCAAAAGCGTATGCTCATGAAAGCTGGTTCTGCCTGGAGTATGGATATGAAAAACCAAAAGATGATAAAGGAGAATATCTTTCATTCAAGAAGTTTCCCAGAGAAGATAAATCTGAATTCGGAGCTGAACATAGAATGATAGCATTGATCCAGTCAGCAATCAGAAATTATATTTTTGCTTTACTAACTCATGGCGGGTCATCTAAATCTGTTTGGGAAGCTTTACGAGTTAAAGCTGAGGGGGGTAAACAGATTAAAAAGAACAAAATCGCTTTATTAAAGAAAGAATTTGATCTGTTTGATTGTATTAAAGGAGAGACAGTGAGGCAAATGATTGAGAGGTTTTGTCATTTAAAACTTGAACTTGAGAGATTTGAGATAGTGAAACCAAGAGAGGAACTGATAGACAAAGTAATTGAAGCGTTACCACGAGCAGATCAGTGGCAAACGTTTGTTTTTATTCTGAAAAATGATGTTTTGTTTGATACAATTTCTCTTGATGCATTGTTTGAAAAGATAGAGAGTCATGATCTGGAGCTACAAAAGCAAAATAAGATGACTGGTTCTTCAAACCAACAGAATATTGGCTTGTACTACAAAAGGAGTGTACCTTTGGAGAAAAGTGTTGGTTCACCAAAGACAGCATTCATTGGTGAGAAAACAAAAGAACCCGAGAAAAGTTCATCAAGTTACAATCCCGGTTTTCATTCATCAGCTTCAAAAGCTAGTTCTGAAGATGCAGAGGAGATTCTGTGCAACGTAGCTCTTAAACTGAAGAATTCTCCAGCAATGAGCATCAATGCAGCAAAGCAGCAAATGAGTTTTCTTGCATCTGTTCTGGAGTCATATGAAGGTCTAGTAGCTGGCAAAATTGGAAACTCTGAATTTGTCACACCCTGGCTTTGCGGAAGCGTGGTTATTTTGGTGTGACTTCTTAATACCATAGCTTAATCATAACAAGCTATATGAAATAAAAACCATGCAAGATCATCCATTAAAATAGGTTTTAAAACCAAAGTAACATAACATTATCTTGGAACTACACCATCATAACATAAAGCATTGTTTTGAAAGACATAAACATTATCATGAATAAGACGCAGTTTAAGGACTGTGACTCGTCCAGGTAAAAGTCACATCCCCTAAACCTGGATGACCTCGGAACCCATATGCAGCGGGAAAACATAACATACCGCGCCAGATCTTTAATTCCCTGAAATACATGTAAGTTGAAAAGAATCAACAATAATGTTGAGCGAGTTCATGTGTAAGTGAGTAAATAAACCTTTGTATGTATAAAAACCCTGGTATGTAGCAAATAAGGAAAAAGAGATCACCAATGGTTTGCAAGGCCATTGATATGTGTGAAGTGCAAGTAGGGAGACTCAAACCTAGCGGATTTATGCGTTGGGCACAAAGTCACCCCGAGGTCCGTTCTGTTTGGGCCTGGGGCTGGGCTCGCTACACCCAGATAGATCTACCGCTCCTGTCCCTCGGTCCTACCTTGAGGATTAATGGCCTCAAGTTTCCGCCTACCCACTCACATGATCTTAAGTAGTAAACCTCCTTACGCTAACCATACCATGTATAAAGTATTCGTAATCATAGTAACATGTATTTCACCCCCGCAGTTTAGAAAACTGAAAACAGTTAAGAGAAAAGGGGGACATGAACTCACAGTGGTGCGTCTCTACCAAGTATATCTCCTGATCAAGCAGCTGTGCGACGACCTACACGTACTAACTCTATTAGACGGATGGCCGTGCCTTAGCTTAAGGTTTAAGTTTTTGGGAAATAGTTAGACAACTATTTCGTGTTTATATTTCTAGATACTTTGTAATTATTCTCCTTCCCAAGGATGGGGGATTTAATATGTTGGACTCTGTATGCCCAAGACACATAATAAATTGATGTGGCTAGTACGTTATGATCCAAGTCGAGTCATACCCAATAACAAGCTAGACAAACACTTATATTATTTATTTGTGATGTGATCAAACAAATAAATATTAACACTTACAATATTTAGAAATTGGTTTTCTAAATAATTACACTTGAGAAACCAATAAATTATGTGGATAATTTATTTTGAGAGAATATTTTATTTTGTTATTTAATAGGTTAAATAACATTATAAAAGATTATATAAAGTCTTGCAAACATAGTGTTATATTTTATAAAAGTTATAAAATTAAACAAGACTTTATTTGTTATAAAAAAATTGGAATTTTTTTTTAAAAACCCCTAAGGGCCGTCCACTATGGGGTCTTCCCAAGACCCATGTTGGTCCAATGCTATGACATGCAATTTTGCATGTGTAAGAGTTTTTGATTGGGTCTTGGTTTTGATGATATTCTCTCTAGTATTTTAAATAAAATGGATGACCAAAAATGAATAAGATGAGCTGAATTTTTGCTCTCTAATTTTCGGCCATAAGAGGGTTTTTTCAAGTGTTCAATTTTTGATCTTCAAGTGTTAAATCCTAGCTAAACTTGTGGTGTTTGTTGGAAGCTTGGGGTATACAAGCTTGAGGTCTTCTACTCTTGAAGACAACCATTTCAAGAAGCATCATCCGTTTCATAATCCTTTTACTTCAAGAAGGTAGTTTTCTAAACATCCTATGGTTGCGTTTGATAGTATACATCTCATATATGGATCCGGGTTTTGGGATTTTGCATATAAATGGTTTTATATCTTATAAAAGTAACATGTTTTAAACATTATTTCCGCTGCGTTTTTATTTCATATGGATGAAATTGCTTTGATAAACATGTTAAAATCCCATCAATGGTATCAGAGCCGCTTATATGAGTGCATACTTCAATAGATTAAAAATTTCGGGTTTCGGGTTTGAAGAAAACCCTATGGCCGAAAATTTTAACATGGTTAACCCTTTTGTTTTTCAAGATTATTTTACATGCATAAGAGAATCTTGAAAATTTTATTTCATATGGATGATTTGTTTGTTTGGACAAAACTTAACTTTTCGGTTTTTTGAAAATAGCCGAAAATGTTTATAAAAGGGAACCATTTTTTTTTATGCTTCTTGAAATTAATATATATATATATTTGGATATATATTTTGGTGCATATGACCTAGCCATGACCTTGTGTTGGATGATTGTGTTGTGATTTATTATTTCAATGGGTTGTAATAATTATTATTTTGTTCTTCCATTAGAAGATATGTAATTTATTTATTTTCATTTGGCATGTAAAATAAATAGATTAGGTGCATTTTATTTTACTAGAAAAATGTATTAGGATATATTTTGTAAAAGAAGATGCACACAAAAAATGCGGTTTTGGTTTGGACCATAATATTCGGTCCAAAGAACTTCATCGTTCTCAACGGGATTTTAACCCGATAACCAAAACACATTTTTGAAGTCCAAAGGAGTTTGGAGCTGAAAATAAAAGGCTTTTGGAAGCTCAAAGAAGGTGGAGAAATCACAACACAAGAAGGAGACTTGAAGCAATTGGATGCGGGATCAAGTGGGAGTTCATCGACACATTACTTGTGTCATTTTTCACCCTTTAGGAAGGACCTTTTGGCACACTTGTTTCGGCTAACAAGTGTTGACAAAATAGTTGGCTATGGTTATGCACCTATTGTTGTGAATGATGTGCTTGTTTGGTTGTTTATTTTGTTGTTTAGATGATATGTAGATATGCATGACTTAACAAACTAATAATCAACAACAAGCGTAAAATTGGTTCTTGACAAAATCATTAAAATGTTTAATAAAGGTTTTATTAAAAATTAATGATTTTATAATAAAATGGGTTTTATTAAAAGAACCTTGAAAATTTGTTTTCACCAAAGTACCATTGATTTGAATGCATGCAAATGTATAATATTTTCTAAACTAGAATTTTGAAATATTAAAAACCATTTTATAAAACAAGTCAAACACCATCCTTTTATACAACACTCGAAACACTTGGGAACTCTTATTGTGGGATAAAGGTCACCTAACCACATTTGAGGGAACTTGTATGTTCGAGGTGGGTTTACCATGTTTGTGGGATAAAGGTCACCTAACCACTTATGTGAATAAACTCACACGTGTGTGTAAGTTGGACGACTTGATTTGGAAACCATGAACTTAGGGTCACCAAAGCATGGGGAAGAAAGGTGTTGATGGGATTAAACATGCCAACTAAACATAAAGATGTTTAACCGATCCCATATGGCTAGAAGTTGCAAAGAGTTGCAATTGTCAAACGTTGACTACCTTGTTAATTTAAATAGAGGGATAAAGGTCACCTAACCAATATTTAAATGTAACGTTGGATTCTAGATTTTAATTATTAATTGTCTTTAAGACACAAAAGGGTATTAATGATTAAAATATAATAATATCAAAAATACTAAAATTGAACTTGTTAAATTTTGTAGATGGCCGCTAACAATGCAAACCCGATTAACCAAACCGTCCGAAACCTGTCACTAAGAACCATCCTTGAAAAGGATCGTCTCAACCATAACAACTTCATGGATTGGTTTCGAAACTTGAGAATCGTTCTCAAGCAAGAGAAAATATCCTATGTGTTGGACGATCCTATTCCCGATGAACCTAACGTGGAAGATGTGGAAGCCTACAACGATTGGGTTAAGTATACCGAGGACTCCATGCAAGCCTCATGCCTCATGTTGGGAACTATGATTCCCGAAATTCAAAAGGATTTTGAACACCACGGGGCATACGACATGATTACCCAGTTAAAGGAAATGTTCCTACAATAAGCAAGGGTAGAACGCTTCGAAACTGTTCGGGCGCTTCATGCATGTCGAATGGAGGAAACCCAATCGGTATCATCTTATGTTCTCAAGATGAAAAGCCACATTGATCGCCTCGAACGGCTAAATTGTCCCGTCTCTAAAGAGTTGGCTACGGATTTGATCCTCAACTCTTTAACAAAGAAATTTGAGAGTTTTGTAATGAATTACAACATGAATGGATGGGACAAGAGCATTGGTGAACTTCATGCAATGCTCAAGACGGCCGAAGCAAGTATGGGCAAAAAGGCTTTACCCGTCCTAGCGATCAATGAAGGAGGCAACAAGAAGAGGCCCCACCCCGACTCTAAAGCAACTTATGCTAAAAGAAAGGGACACGTCAAAGGAAAAGGGAAGGGAAAAGCTAAAGCAGAACCCACCAAACCAAAGGAGAAGAAGCAAAAGGTTGCTACAAATGACCCATGTTTTGAATGTGGTGAGATAGGACATTGGAAGAGAAATTGTCCAACCTATCTCAAGGAGTTGAAAAACAAGAGGGATGCAGGGCAAACCTCAGGTACTATCTTTATGATACATGTTGAGCTTAATGTTATTTCTTCTAACACATGGGTACTAGATACCGGATGTGGAACTCATATTTGCAATTCGTTGCAGGGGTTCAGAAGAAGTAGACATTACAAGAAGGGAGACAGTAGTCTCTTTATGGGCAACGGAGCAAAAGTTGAAGTCGAAGCTCAAGGAGACTACGTTTTAAAGCTTCCAAGTGGTTTGGAAGTGATTTTGAAGAATGTTTTATATGCTCCTAGTTTGACTAGGAACATAATTTCAGTTTCCCTTTTGAGACAATGTGGTTTTAAATTTGATTTTGTTAACCAAGACATTTATGTTTCTATGAATGATGTGTTTTATTTTAAAGCTATGTCTTTAAATGGTATTTATGAATTAGATCATGATAACGCATCATATGATAGCTCAATGTACCAAGTAACCAACAAGAAACTCAAAATGGATTTGGGTGATTCCTATCTTTGGCATTGTCGCCTTGGACATATAAGCAAGAATCGCATGCATACACTTCAGAAAAATGGTCTTCTGAATACAAATGAAGATAATTCATTTGATGTATGCGAATCTTGTTTACAAGGCAAAATGACCAAGACACCCTTTAGTGGAACTTTTGAAAGGGCAAAAGACTTACTAGGCATCATACATTCAGATGTATGTGGTCCTTTTAAGCCGATGACTAGGAATGGTGAAAGATACTTCATTACCTTTACCGACGACTATAGTCGTTATGGATATGTGTACTTACTAAGACACAAGGATGAAGCATTTGAAATGTTCAAAGACTTCAAAAGTGAAGTAGAAAATCAACTCAAGAAAACAATTAAAGTCCTTCGTACCAATAGAGGAGGTGAATACCTAAGTGGTGCTTTTCAAGATCATCTTAGAAGTTGTGGAATCATTTCACAACTTACTCCACCAGGAACACCACAACACAATGGTGTGTCCGAAAGGAGAAATCGAACTCTATTAGATATGGTTCGATCTATGATGGCTAGAAGCACATTACCTCTATCATTTTGGGGTTACGCTTTGCTCTCCACAGTCCGTATACTAAATATGGCCCCAACCAAGAAAATAGAAAGGACACCTTTTGAAATATGGCATGGAAACCCTCCATCATTATCATTCTTAAGGGTTTGGGGTTGTGAAGCTTATGTTAAGCAATACACTCCAAATAAATTGGAAGTCCGATCTACTAAGTGTATCTTTGTAGGATATCCTAAAGATGATATAGGATACTATTTCTACGACCCAACCGAGTAAAAGGTATTTGTTGCTCGAAAGGGTAAGTTCTTAGAAGCTAAATTCCTTATGGAAGGAACTAGTAGTAGAACAGTGGAACTTGAAGAGGATCAAGAACCACAAGACGATACACGTTTGGTTGATACTAGCACTCAACAAGAGGTTGTTGAAAATGATCAAGAGGTTGATCGGAACACACAAAATGTTCGCAGATCTGGTAGAATTAGTAATCCACCTGAAAGATATGGATTTTTCATGGATGGATGCTACGTGGTAGATTCAGATGAACCAACCACATACCATGATGCAATGTCAAAATCTTATTGTGACAAATGGCTTGAAGCCATGAACATAGAGATGCAATCCATGTATGACAACCAAGTTTGGGAATTGGTTGTGCCACCACTCAACTCCAAAGTAGTTGGAAGTAAGTGGGTTTTCAAGAAGAAAACGGATATGCATGGTAACTTGGATACTTACAAAGCAAGACTTGTAGCAAAAGGTTTCACTCAAACTCAAGGGATTGATTATGATGAGACCTTCTCGCCTGTGGCGATGCTAAAGTCAATCAGGATATTATTTGCCATAGCTGCATATTATGACTATGAGATCTGGCAATTGGATGTCAAAACGGCTTTTCTTAATGGATATCTTGATGAAGATGTCTATATGGTTCAGCCAGAAGGTTTTGTCGATCCAAAACATCCTGACAAAGTATGCAAGTTAAAGAAATCAATCTATGGATTGAAACAAGCATCTAGAAGTTGGAATCACCGTTTTGATGAAGAAATTAAGAATTTTGGATTCATCAAGAATGGTGATGAAGCTTGTGTGTATAAGAAAGCTAGTGGGAGCATCATCACTTTCTTAGTACTGTATGTCGATGACATTCTACTATTTGGGAATGACATTCCAACCATGGAAGGTGTAAAAGCTTGGCTTGGAAGTTGTTTTTCCATTAAGGATCTTGGTGAAGTAGCCTACATTCTGGGAATAAAGGTCTATAGGGATAGATCAAGGCGCTTGATAGGTTTAAACCAAAGTGCATACATTGACAAAGTTTTGAATAGGTTCCAAATGGAGAACTCTAAGAGAGGTTTTGTACCTATTCAAAAGGGGACAATATTGAACACATCTCAATGTCCAAGCTCAAAGGATGAGCAAGAAAAAATGAAAAGAATCCCATATGCGTCAGCTATAGGATCCATCATGTATGCAATGATATGCACCAGACCGGACGTTTCATGCGCCTTGAGCATGACGAGTAGATACCAGCAGAATCCAGGTAACAGTCATTGGATGGCTGTTAAAAGTATATTGAAATATCTTAGGAGGACTAAGGATATGTTCTTAATATATGGATCTGGTGAGGAGGAACTCGTTGTAAAGGGTTACACGGACGTGAGTTTCCAAACCGATCGAAGTGATTCTCGATCGCAATCGGGGTATGTCTTCATTTTAAATGGTGGAGCAGTCTCTTGGAAGAGCTCAAAACAAGACGTGGTAGCATTGTCCACTACAGAATCAGAATACATCGCCGCTTCATTGGTAGCCCAGGAAGCTGCATGGCTGAAGAAATTTATAGCCGACCTAGGGGTGGTCCCTACCATTCAAGACCCCCTAGAGATCTTTTGTGATAACGAGGGTGCGATTGCTCAAATCAAGGAACCTCGTGCGCACCAAAAGACTAGACATATCGAGTGGAGATTCAACTACATAAGGGATGAAGTTGAAAAGGGAAAGATATGTATCCGCCAAGTTCACACAGATCAAAACATTGCGGATCCACTCACGAAGCTCCTTGACAGGGGAAAACATGAGGGTCATACATGTTCCTTAGGACTTCGATATTCTAGTGATTGGATTTGATCTAATTTTGTATTTGGATATTGAAACAATTATTAATTTAACTCTTTTATGGTATTTTGAGTTATGTTTCATATTAGCATGTTTAAATCCGTGAATAAGTTAATTATTCTAAAATGTCCGTAGTCGATCATAATTGTGGGAACAAATATGAATGTAAGACTATTATGAACTTGGATTGGTGGATATTCATTTAGAATGAATATAGAGCAAAGTGTTGCTGCCAAAGTTCATAGATATTTGTGGGATACAAATATTGGACTGACTCGCTCTCAAATATTACTGCATGGAATCATTTGTGATTGATCATAAGTAAAATTTTGAGTTAAGGCGAATATCATAGTATCCTCCGACATGAGATACATATTGGGTCTTGATATTCACCAAATATTATGCCTTGACTTATTTTTCGCTGTCAGTAATATGACAGTACATAAGGCTAAGCTCAGGTGTGGTACAAGGTGATTGTGAGAGACGTATGTAGTCAAGAAGGGATTTGTTCCTCTTATTCGTTGAGAGTAAGATGTCTAAGGCCTGATAAAGTTAAATCAACAGAGAGTGATCACTCTATGTCTCTGGATTTAACATGACATCTGTAACGAAAGGATAAATGATAAATTCACCTAAATCATGTTCAAGTAAGGGACTTGAAAGGGATGATGTTATTGAATGGAAAATATAGTCATACGTATTGGGGTAGTAAACCGTAGTTAGGCGTCATTTACTACTTGCATCAATCTTCTATGTATCTTGTGCAAGTGGGAGATTGTTGGACTCTGTATGCCCAAGACACATAATAAATTGATGTGGCTAGTACGTTATGATCCAAGTCGAGTCATACCCAATAACAAGCTAGACAAACACTTATATTATTTATTTGTGATGTGATCAAACAAATAAATATTAACACTTACAATATTTAGAAATTGGTTTTCTAAATAATTACACTTGAGAAACCAATAAATTATGTGGATAATTTATTTTGAGAGAATATTTTATTTTGTTATTTAATAGGTTAAATAACATTATAAAAGATTATATAAAGTCTTGCAAACATAGTGTTATATTTTATAAAAGTTATAAAATTAAACAAGACTTTATTTGTTATAAAAAAATTGGAATTTTTTTTAAAAACCCCTAAGGGCCGTCCACTATGGGGTCTTCCCAAGACCCATGTTGGTCCAATGCTATGACATGCAATTTTGCATGTGTAAGAGTTTTTTATTGGGTCTTGGTTTTGATGATATTCTCTCTAGTATTTTAAATAAAATGGATGACCAAAAATGAATAAGATGAGCTGAATTTTTGCTCTCTAATTTTCGGCCATAAGAGGGTTTTTTCAAGTGTTCAATTTTTGATCTTCAAGTGGTAAATCCTAGCTAAACTTGTGGTGTTTGTTGGAAGCTTGGGGTATACAAGCTTGAGGTCTTCTACTCTTGAAGACAACCATTTCAAGAAGCATCATCCGTTTCATAATCCTTGTACTTCAAGAAGGTAGTTTTCTAAACATCCTATGGTTGCGTTTGATAGTATACATCTCATATATGGATCCGGGTTTTGGGATTTTGCATATAAATGGTTTTATATCTTATAAAAGTAACATGTTTTAAACATTATTTCCGCTGCGTTTTTATTTCATATGGATGAAATTGCTTTGATAAACATGTTAAAATCCCATCATAATACATGTGCGTTCGTATACCTTCAAAATATATTATTAAGTCTCACTTAAAAGTATATTTTATTTCTAACCCCAAAATATAATCATTACATTCGGTAATATTATTTTTACCCTAAAAATAATATTTGTATAGTTCACAAAATAATCATAGAAATTCACAAGTGTTGTTATGAAAACATATATTCTAAATATATATATTTCAGGTTTTATTTTGTGAAAATCCCACCTCCGATATTTTGTAAATAAAGTCGTGGCGAAACTTACCTTTTGAAAACAAGTTAAAAATAGATTTACAACACTTGTAGTGAAAATATTCCCAAGTGTTAGGTTTTTAGAAAAATTTCGCCAGAGTTTCCCCTGTAACTGGAGGTGGCCACGCTTTCAAGCGTATCATTTTCTTTCAAGATTCAAGTCAACAATTTTCTCATTCAACCAAAACAATATCCAAAGCACCAAACTAGTCAAAATATGTATAAATCGCATAAATTACATGAACTTGTAGTTTATCCAAAAATGCGTGATAAATCCCACTATTTTTAGTGGATCTTTATATAAATCAACTTCGTTTCTTGAAAGTCTCGTTTTTAAAGGAATTTCATCTTTACAACTTCTTGTAGAATTTGACAATACTAGTTCTTTGTCGAAACTTAGTGTTACACAAGTATTTACACACTTGTGTGTTTGCTAAAATCATTCTTGTTTATGAAAGATCCGTCTTTAAAAGTATGTTTTCTCTTGACACATGGTCCTTTGAAAATACCGTTTGTAGATCCATAGATCTACTAGTTTTGAACACTATTTCATAAGTAAAATCGATTTTACACAAGTTCATGTTTAGTGTGTGGTAGAGTTTCATCATTTAACCCTTTTTATACTTAAACAACTCTATGTCATGATCCATGATCATGACCAATCCGGGTTAGACGATGATCCGAGCTACCACATCATAGATCGGCACTAAATAATCACACAAAACAAATCTTACAAGATTTACACAACCCTTGTGTTATTAACCAACATTCTTTAACATTTTAGAAGACTTTTACATATCATCTTGTAAGTTCACGAGTTTTAACCGTCATATATTATTTTAACCACTTTAAAATAGGTCGAGAGTGTGTTTCAAGCAACTTACTACTAGCTCGAGGCTAGGGAAGAATCTAGTCGAAAAATGCGTGGATAAAAGCAATGAGAAGAGGTCCTTCGCGTTCCGAATGCACCAAGCCTCCTCGTATGTGATCCTCAACACTTGTAGATGCTTGAAATGAGATGATCAAGATCAAAAGATGGATGGATGATATATGGGGGTTCGGCCGAGAGCTTTGGAGAGGGAGAGAGTGTGTGTGTTGTGATGTTTGTTAAGTGTGTGTTATGGTGTGCCAAGTCTTGAACTTATAGACAATTGTATGATCATTAACCATTGGACCATGTGTTATCTAGATATCAAGCAAGCTTGATTAATTTAATCACAAAAAGTACAAGGGTGTCCCCCTTGGGGACGGTTTGGTTGAGGGGGGGGGGGGGGTAATCCGGTTGGTTTCCAACGATTAGTTAAGTATTAGTTAGTTAAGTTAAGGATTAACTCGGTTACTATCATGTAGTAAGTTGTAACGGGTGTTAGGGTACTCGGGGAACCTAACTGGCTTAGAAAAAGAAAAACAATGTAGATGGCAATATTTTTATGTTCCGGGTAAAGTCCGGTTGTTCGGTTGGATATTGATCCGTTAAAGTGCTTAACAAAGCTTTAAAGTGTCGTTTTTATTATTTTTAGTGACACAAGTTATTCCCGACACTTTGGAAAGTGTCTAGTAATGTTTTTCTCATGTTTTGGCACTTTATTAGTTAGCTAAAAGCTGAATTTTGTACCTAGAGTACGTTTTAGGCACATCCGGGCACTGTAATCTCATTCCTAGTGACGTAGTTCTACAACCCTTATATCCCTACACTCACCACTAGTGTAGCAAACTATCTCAGGCTCTTACAGGCCTTAGAGGCAGTACCTGCCTGGTGCTAGTTATGACAGCACGTTTAATAGGTTATCCGTTCATTGTGCTACTGTACTTTTGGTGCATCAAGGTTGTCACAAAGGTGCTGTAAGCAAAACATGGAGTGACAGCAAGTAAAGTATGATGCAAGTAAGTACATGTATCATCATTCAAGTAGCAGTTTATCCACAAGTTCAAGTAAGCACAGTAATTAAGCAGTAATTAATTATTAATTAAGTCGTACGGATACCTGGTTTAGTGAGGGTTGTCACATTCTCCCCCCGTTAGAAAATTTTCGTCCCGAAATTTTAAGTTCTGCTTGTAGATGCAGGGTTCTTAGGAAATAAGTGGGGTATTTCTCTTTCATCCGGTCCTCACGCTCCCAGGTGTATTCAGGACCATGTCTGGTATTCCAACGAACCTTGACGAGCTTGACACTGCTCCGGCGGGTCTTGTTTACTTTCCAATCCGTAACCTCAACAGGTTCTTCAACGAAATGGAGCGTGTCGTCAACATGAATCTCGTCGGTGGGAATGACTACGGTATCTTGAGTTGGACTTTTCTTCAGGTTGGATACATGAAATGTATCGTGAACTCCATTCAGTTCAGCAGGTAAGTCCAGCTTGTATGCTACTAGCCCAATCCTTTGCAGGATTCTGAAAGGGCCTATGTAACGTGGATTCAACTTCCCACGCGTTCCGAAGCGTGCCACACCCTTCCAGGGTGAAACTTTCAATAAAACCATATCTCCAGTTTGGAATTCCGAATGTTTCCGGTTTGGATCTGCATAGGCTTTCTGTCTTTCGCGAGCTGCTTCGATGCGTTTTCGAATCTGCGCAATCTTGTCTGTCGTCTCTTGGACGATTTCGGGACCAACAAGCTGCCTATCACCTGCGTTAGCCCAGCATAGGGGTGATCGACACTTGCGTCCGTAAAGAGCTTCAAATGGCGCGGCTCCAATACTGGTGTGGTAGCTGTTGTTGTATGAAAATTCGACCAATGGCAAATGCTTATCCCAGCTACCGCCCAAATCCATAACACATGCTCTCAGCATATCTTCCAAGGTCTGAATAGTTCGCTCGCTTTGCCCATCAGTTTGCGGATGAAACGCAGTGCTCAGATTTAATTGTGAGCCAAAAGCTTCTTGGAAGGATTGCCAAATCCTTTATATGAAACGTCCATCTCTATCAGAGATGATCGAGAGAGGTACTCCATGACGTGCGACGATCTCTCGCACGTATATTTCTGCCAGTTTGCTGGTGTTATCCTTCTCTTTGATTGGCAGAAAGTGTGCGGACTTTGTTAGGCGGTCAACTATCACCCAAATAGTGTCATGACCTCTTGGCATTCTTGGCAACTTTGTAATAAAATCCATGGAGATTTGTTCTCATTTCCACTTGGGAATCTCAGGTTGTTGCAGTAGTCCTGAAGGCTTCTGGTATTCCGCTTTCACCTTAGCGCACGTTAGACACTTGCTCACATAAACAGCAACATCACCCTTCATCCTAGGCCACCAGTAGTAATCCTTGAGATCTTGGTACATCTTATCCGCTCCTGGATGGATAGAGTACCGCGATTTGTGAGCTTCATCAAAAACAACTTTCCTTAAACCACCAAACAGAGGAACCCAAATCCTTTTCTCAAAACATAACGTTCCTTCCTCGTTTGGCACCAATAGCTTCTCCATCCCACGGAGATATTCTTCTTCAAGATTTCTTTCCTTAAGAGCTTCTTTCTGCGCGGCACGAATGCGCAAGGAAAGATCGGTTTGGATAATCATTTCTAAAGCCCTAACCCTTATGGGCTTGATCCTCTCTTTTCGACTTAGGGCATTGGCAACCACATTCGCCTTCCCTGGATGATACTTTATCTCGCAATCGTAATCATTCAACAACTCAACCCATCGTCTTTGTCTCATATTCAACTCCTTCTGGTTGAATATGTGTTGTAGGCTCTTATGATCTGTAAAAATTGTACATCTCGTACCATATAGGTAGTGTCTCCAGATCTTTAAAGCAAATATCACTGCGCCTAGCTCCAAATTGTGCGTGGTATAGTTCTTCTCATGTACCTTCAACTGACGTGATGCGTAAGCAATAACCTTCTGGCGTTGAATCAACACGCAACCCAATCCTTGACGCGAGGCGTCACAGTATACCACGAAATCGTCAGTACCTTCCGGTAGTGCTAGAATTGGCGCATTGCAGAGCTTATCCTTCAACAGCTGAAACGCTTCTTCCTGTTTGATTCCCCAATCAAACTTCTTATCTTTCTGGGTGAGGAGCGTCAATGGTTGAGCGATCTTCGAAAAGTCCTCAATGAACCTTCGATAGTAGCCAGCCAAACCCAAGAATTGTCGAATCTCGGTTGGCGTCTTTGGCGTTTCCCAACTCTTGATCGCTTCGATCTTGGTTGGATCCACATGGATTCCATCTCCATTTACCACATGTCCAAGAAATTGGACTTCACGTAGCCAAAATTCGCACTTAGAGAATTTGGCATACAGCTGTTCTTTCTTCAGCAGCTCCAAAATAGCTCTTAGATGCTGTTCGTGCTTAGCCTTTGTCCTTGAATAAATCAAGATGTCGTCGATAAACACAATCACGAACTTGTCCAAGTACGGCTTGCAAACTCTATTCATCAAATCCATAAAGACTGCAGGTGCGTTTGTCAACCCAAACGGCATAACAAGGAACTCGTAGTGCCCATAACGAGTTCTGAAGGCTGTCTTCGGGATACTCTCCTCTTGTATCCTTAACTGATGGTATCCAGATCGCAAATCGATCTTTGAGTAAAATCTTGAACCTTGCAGTTGGTCAAACAGATCATCAATTCTTGGCAGAGGATATCTATTCTTGATCGTCAG
This sequence comes from Helianthus tuberosus, assembly GCA_030545235.1. Lineage (NCBI taxonomy): Eukaryota > Viridiplantae > Streptophyta > Magnoliopsida > Asterales > Asteraceae > Helianthus > Helianthus tuberosus. Next base: position 4,365,946 of record CM060417.1, read on the forward strand.
CTTGTTCAGCTCCCGGTAGTCGATGCACATTCGAAAACTACTGTCCTTCTTTTTGACAAACAGGACCGGAGCTCCCCAAGGCGAGAAGCTTGGTCGGATAAATCCCTTGTCTAACAACTCTTGAAGTTGTGTCGACAATTCTTGCATCTCAGACGGGGCAAGTCTATAAGGTGCCTTAGCCACAGGCGCGGCGCCTGGGACCAAATCGATGTGAAACTCCACTTGCCTCTGAGGTGGCAGTCCAGGCAAGTCCTCCGGGAAGACTTCCGGATACTCCCTCACGACAGGGATGTCTTCGATCTTCGGTTCTGCAGCTTTCTTGTCTACAATGTGTGCCAGGAAGGCAGCACATCCCTTCTGTAAACACTTTCGCGCTTTCAGGCAGCTGATAATTCTTAAAGGCGTATCACGCTTTTCACCATGAACCACAATCGTTTCTCCATCTTCGGTTGGGATGCGAATGATCTTCTCGTGGCAGACAATTTCTGCCTTGTTGCTTGATAACCAATCCATTCCTACTACTACGTCAAAGCTCCCCAGCTGGACTGGTAGTAGATCCAAGGTAAACTCACGTTCTCCCAACTCGATTGCACAACCTTTGATCACTTCATTGGCTTCTACTAACTTCCCATTAGCCAATTCGATTGAGTAGGGAATATCTAACTTACTAGCGGCTAAACCAAGCATATTCTTAAATTCTAACGATACGAAGCTATAGTCGGCACCAGTATCAAATAAAACGGATGCATAGCATTGGTTTACAGGGAACGTACCAGTAACGACATTGGGATCCTGGCGCGCTTCCCTCGCTTCGATATGGAACACTCTTCCACGGGCTTGGTTCAACTCTGGGCAGTTCCTCTTAAAGTGCCCGATATCACCACAGTTAAAGCATCCAGGTCTTTGCCCGTTTCCACCTGCATTTCCAGCTTGGTTATTCCTTTGGTTATGATTCACATTGTTGCCTCGATTCCCATTACCTCCATTGTTTCCTTGTGGGCGATTTCCAATTCCACCCCGGTTATTGTTTCTGTTTCCAAATCCTCCTTGGCCTCCCTGGCCAACAGTGGCCCAACAAGAATCCTTCAAGTGGCCAGGTTTCCCACATGCTTCACACACCTTCAAACTACATCGGCCAGAATGGTGACGCTGGCAGGTGTTGCACTTGGGCTGGGTGCCCATATATTCCTTTCCTTTCTTTCCACTACCAGCTGTAACCTGAGCTGGCGCGTTTGGCTCTCCTTTCTTAACAACACCACTAGTGCCTTGTTTGAAGTTCGAGAACTTTCTTTTGTTACCTCCGGATGACTCGACGTGAGTCTCTTTCTTCTTTGTCTCGATCCCATCGAACTTGTTCAGGCGGATAGCCTCCTCAGTGAGAGTCACGCTCAAATCGATTGCCTCAGTAATTGTTGCAGGCTTGGAGGACGTCACCATGCTTATGATTTGAGGAGCTAATCCCCAAATGAAGCGTTCAATCCGCTTGAATTCTGGAGTGACCATATAGGGTACCACATGCGACAGGTCGTGAAACCTCTGAACATATTCCGCGATCTTCGGACCTTCCATCTTCAAATGCCAGAACTCAGTTTCCAATCTTTGGATTTCAGCGCGAGAACAATACTTTTTGCGCATTAGTTCCTTCAGTTCGGTCCATGTTAGTGCGTAGGCAGCAGCTTCACCAAGTGTCTGCACTTGCAAATTCCACCAAGATAGGGCTCCATCCAAAAATAGCCCAGAAATGTAGGTGACTTGCTGGCCTGGTGCACATTTTCTCATGCGGAGAACAGATTCAGTCTTCTCGGCCCAACGAACAAAAGCGACAGCACCTCCGGTGCCATCAAAGTTGACCGGCTTGCAGTCTAGAAACTGCTTGTAGGTGCACCCTGCATATACGTTACAACATATGAATGGCATTAGCATCCTTGCTAGAGATATCCAATTAGATCATGGTATGTCTTAATGACTTGGTATTACCATGAGGTGGATTGTTGTTGCCATTGTTGTTTGAGCTGCTTCCGCTGGGTCCTCCTTGCGAGGCGGCGTATTGCGCGATGGCAGCAGCGATGACTTGTTGGAGTTCTGCCTCATTGGTAGGCATCGGCGTTTGACGTCTCGGCGGCATCTTCTAAAAGATGGGTTCACGTCGGTCAGACCATAACAAAGATCCCATGTTATAATACGTACGCTTTATTATGATAGTAATAGTACATAACATCTCATGTTATAATCATATCAATCACACAACATCCCATGTCATAAAACATAAATAATCAATCAGAACATCACATATGATGAGAATACTGCGATTGCCATATATCGAGACCACATAGTAAGTGTACAGGTACATAATAGTGTCATACATCATCAACGACTAAGGGCTACATCACCCCAGTCCAAAAGAATATCAAATCAGTGTCAATACATCCATATACATGTCACAAAAGTCAGAATCAAAATGTAGTCTCCAAAAATGTTGTGCAGTCAAAACAATCGTCGTCTTCTCACCAGCGTCCACCCTTACGGTACTAAAGAGCTCTACACTGATGGCGGTGGAGGAGGGGGGAAATGGGTGTAGAACAAACGACGCAAATGGAGCCAGTCCTCCTCCATGGCTCTCTGGGTACGAAACCAAGAAGCAACCTGCTGCTCAAGTGCCAAAACGCGTGCAGCATAGTCAGGTAACAATGGTCGAGGGTGCTGCGAAGAAGCAGGGTGGGTCTGACCCTGACACTGGCACGGCGGTGGCTGAGCTCTCTCAAGCTCCTGAATGCGCCGTGTGAGTGCCTCCTGCTGGACAACAAACGACATCAGAACATCCTCAAAAGAATACCCCATATGGAAAGGATGGTAGGGGTCGGTCAGTGGCATAACAGTCGGTGACGTCCAGAGAAACGGCTCGCTGGCTGGATCAAAAGGTGGCACAAAGAATGGTGGTACAGGGGGAATAGCAGATGAAGACTGTGGCATAACTGGAATAGATGTCGGCATATGTCCAAAAGGATGAGCCGAGGAACCCTCTCCAGGTCGAGCTGGAGGTGTGTACTGTGCAAATGAAAAAGAGAAATCAACGTGACGTGCATCGGTGGTATGAGGAGGAATAGGTGGAAGCTCATCATCCGCAGGAATCCACCCATGCTGGGCGTGCTTATCTCGTGGGTCAATCTGTGCCTCAAAAAGTGCTCGATCAAACTGTACAGGCATAGGGCCAAGGTGAGGTGCAACAAGAGGGTCAGCAGGTATATCAGCGATAAGTGGGGGATCAACATGATCAGCAGCAATAACATGGTCGCCCTCCAGTAGTGGTGCATCAGCAGGGTGATCAACAATGGGTAGGTCAGCAATCACAGGATCAATGGGCATGCCAGCATGAACAGGGTCATGCTCAAACACTGGGTCAGGAGCAGCTACTGGCTCAAGGGCCATAGCAGGCTCGGGGTCAACGAACTCCATATCAAAATCTACATGATCAGCGAATGCAGGGTCCACTGGGTCTACTGGGTCAACCATAGGCTGATCCAAGTGGATGTACTCTATCTCCTGGTCCGGGTCAAATCCAGGGGGGAAAACAGGGTCTGAATCCTCATCGAGGTCGTGATCGAAAACAAATCTAGGAGCAGAGGCAGCAGATGATGCCCTGTCAGGATCTGAACCGTGTGAAAAGTGTTGTGCGCTCCGAGTGTGTGACGGTGCGGAGGCCACAGACTCGAAGGAGTCTGGAGCGGGTGAGTGTGCAGGTGACTCCTCAGCTGGAGCATCTGCGAGTAACAAAAGACCACCGTCAGCTAGAAGGGCCTCGCCCTCAACATCGTCCTCCAGGGGCTCATCATCAAACAGATCGACGTCGTCGTCAACGTCGGCGTCGAGGAGCATATCGTAAGCAGGATAAACGACCAAAGGTATGGGAGCAGGGATCTCTACGAGTGGTAGGTACCCAGCAAAAGGGCCATCAGCGGGCTCATCGACAGCGTCGGGTAGCGCAAAGGGCTGAAAGTCGTCCTCGTCTGTGCTGGTAACATCTGATGTGTAGACCTCGTGCTCTGAAGACTCTAAGTCGTCTGATGCTATGGGTCTAGGGTCCGTGGTGTCCGAATCACCTGTGCCGGACGAGTCCATGGTGTCTGTAACACAAACACAAATATGTACAAATAATCAATCATATAATCAGATAAGCACATTAGTCACCAAGTAAGCAATCAAATAATTCTCCTAGTCCCACTAGCCTCCCAGACTGCTCTTCCTAGTCCCACTAGCCTCCCAGCCTCCCAGACTGTTCTTCCTAGTCCCACTAGCCTCCCAGCCTCCCAGACTGCTCTTCCTAGTCCCACTAGCCAACTACCTCAGCCTCCCAGACCGAGCCTCAACCTCCCAGACTGAGCCTATAAATAATAAATAAATGTGCTCAACATTTGTTTGTAAAAAGTTTTGGATCTGGACTTAAGTGGTATGCAGTGTAAAAATGTTTTCGTGAGATCCCTAGTGATCATAGTCTAGACTCGAGAAGGAATCCTAGTTCGCTATGATCAGAGCTCTGATACCAAGCTGTCACACCCTGGCTTTGCGGAATCGTGGTTATTTTGGTGTGACTTCTTAATACCATAGCTTAATCATAACAAGCTATATGAAATAAAAACCATGCAAGATCATCCATTAAAATAGGTTTTAAAACCAAAGTAACATAACATTGTCTTCGAACTACACCATCATAACATAAAGCATTGTTTTGAAAGACATAAACATTATCATGAATAAGACGCAGTTTAAGGACTGTGACTCGTCCAGGTAAAAGTCACATCCCCTAAACCTGGATGACATCGGAACCCATATGCAGCGGGAAAACATAACATACCGCGCCAGATCTTTAATTCCCTGAAATACATGTAAGTTGAAAAGAATCAACAATAATGTTAAGCGAGTTCATGTGTAAGTGAGTAAATAAACCTTTGTATGTATAAAAACCCTGGTATGTAGCAAATAAGGAAAAAGAGATCACCAATGGTTTGCAAGGCCATTGATATGTGTGAAGTGCAAGTAGGGAGACTCAAACCTAGCGGATTTATGCGTTGGGCACAAAGTCACCCCGAGGTCCGTTCTGTTTGGGCCTGGGGCTGGGCTCACTACACCCAGATAGATCTACCGCTCCTGTCCCTCGGTCCTACCTTGAGGATTAATGGCCTCAAGTTTCCGCCTACCCACTCGCATGATCTTAAGTAGTAAACCTCCTTACGCTAACCATACCATGTATAAAGTATTCGTAATCATAGTAACATGTATTTCACCCCCGCAGTTTAGAAAACATAAAACAGTTAAGAGAAAAGGGGGACATGAACTCACAGTGGTGCGTCTCTACCAAGTATATCTCCTGATCAAGCAGCTGTGCGACGACCAACACGTACTAACTCTATTAGACGGATGGCCGTGCCTTAGCTTAAGGTTTAAGTTTTTGGGAAATAGTTAGACAACTATTTCGTGTTTATATTTGTAGATACTTGGTAATTATTCTCCTTCCCAAGGATGGGGGATTTAATACATGTGCGTTCGTATACCTTCAAAATATATTATTAAGTCTCACTTAAAAGTATATTTTATTTCTAACCCCAAAATATAATCATTACATTCGGTAATATTATTTTTACCCTAAAAATAATATTTGTATAGTTCACAAAATAATCATAGAAATTCACAAGTGTTGTTATGAAAACATATATTCTAGATATATATATTTCAGGTTTTATTTTGTGAAAATCCCACCTCTGATATTTTGTAAATAAAGTCGTGGCGAAACATACGTTTTGAAAACAAGTCAAAAATAGATTTACAACACTTGTAGTGAAAATATTCCCAAGTGTTAGGTTTTTAGAAAAATTTCGCCAGAGTTTCCCCTGTAACTGGAGGTGGCCACGCTTTCAAGCGTATCATTTTCTTTTAAGATTCAAATCAACAATTTTCTCATTCAACCAAAACAATATCCAAAGCACCAAACTAGTCAAAATATGTATAAATCGCATAAATTACATGAACTTGTAGTTTATCCAAAAATGCGTGATAAATCCCACTATTTTTAGTGGATCTTTATATAAATCAACTTCGTTTCTTGAAAGTCTCGTTTTTAAAGGAATTTCATCTTTACAACTTCTTGTAGAATTTGACAATACTAGTTCTTTGTCGAAACTTAGTGTTACACAAGTATTTACACACTTGTGTGTTTGCTAAAATCATTCTTGTTTATGAAAGATCCGTCTTTAAAAGTATGTTTTCTCTTGACACATGGTCCTTTGAAAATACCGTTTGTAGATCCGTAGATCTACTAGTTTTGAACACTATTTCATAAGTAAAATCGATTTTACACAAGTTCATGTTTAGTGTGTGGTAGAGTTTCATCATTTAACCCTTTTTATACTTAAACAACTCTATGTCATGATCCATGATCATGACCAATCCGGGTTAGACGATGATCCGAGCTACCACATCATAGATCGGCACTAAATAATCACACAAAACAAATCTTACAAGATTTACACAACCCTTGTGTTATTAACCAACATTCTTTAACATTTTAGAAGACTTTTACATATCATCTTGTAAGTTCACGAGTTTTAACCGTCATATATTATTTTAACCACTTTAAAATAGGTCGAGAGTGTGTTTCAAGCAACTTACTACTAGCTCGAGGCTAGGGAAGAATCTAGTCGAAAAATGCGTGGATAAAAGCAATGAGAAGAGGTCCTTCGCGTTCCGAATGCACCAAGCCTCCTCGTATGTGATCCTCAACACTTGTAGATGCTTGAAATGAGATGATCAAGATCGAAAGATGGATGGATGATATATGGGGGTTCGGCCGAGAGCTTTGGAGAGGGAGAGAGTGTGTGTGTTGTGATGTTTGTTAAGTGTGTGTTATGGTGTGCCAAGTCTTGAACTTATAGACAATTGTATGATCATTAACCATTGGACCATGTGTTATCTAGATATCAAGCAAGCTTGATTAATTTAATCACAAAAAGTACAAGGGTGTCCCCCTTGGGGACGGTTTGGTTGGGGGGGGGGGGTAATCCGGTTGGTTTCCAACGATTAGTTAAGTATTAGTTAGTTAAGTTAAGGATTAACTCGGTTACTATCATGTAGTAAGTTGTAACGGGTGTTAGGGTACTCGGGGACCCTAACTGGCTTAGAAAAAGAAAGACAATGTAGATGGCAATATTTTTATGTTCCGGGTAAAGTCCGGTTGTTCGGTTGGATATTGATCCGTTAAAGTGCTTAACAAAGCTTTAAAGTGTCGTTTTTATTATTTTTAGTGACACAAGTTATTCCCGACACTTTGGAAAGTGTCTAGTAATGTTTTTCTCATGTTTTGGCACTTTATTAGTTAGCTAAAAGCTGAATTTTGTACCTAGAGTACGTTTTAGGCACATCCGGGCACTGTAATCTCATTCCTAGTGACGTAGTTCTACAACCCTTATATCCCTACACTCACCACTAGTGTAGCAAACTATCTCAGGCTCTTACAGGCCTTAGAGGCAGTACCTGCCTGGTGCTAGTTATGACAGCACGTTTAATAGGTTATCCGTTCATTGTGCTACTGTACTTTTGGTGCATCAAGGTTGTCACAAAGGTGCTGTAAGCAAAACATGGAGTGACAGCAAGTAAAGTATGATGCAAGTAAGTACATGTATCATCATTCAAGTAGCAGTTTATCCACAAGTTCAAGTAAGCACAGTAATTAAGCAGTAATTAATTATTAATTAAGTCGTACGGATACCTGGTTTAGTGAGGGTTGTCACAGAATTGACCAAAGAAGACTACGACCAAATTGATCCGGAAGAGATGGAGCTTATTGACATCCGTTGGTGTTTAGCGAGTTGTATTCGCAAAGCTCAAAGGTATATGGAGATTACCAGGAAACAATCTCTTGGAGGTGCATCAACAAAGCTTGGATTCGACAAATCTAAAGTGACTTGCTTCAAATGTAAGCAGAAAGGTCATTTCAAGCGAGAATGCACTAATTCTGCAGTTGGTGGAAATGAACATCCATTCAATGATGATTATTATCGAAAGGCAATCTACCATCGAAGCAGAGAAGAGCCAAAGTTGATTGAAGATAAACCGAAAGAAAAATCAAGAGCTTATGCTGTAATTTACGAGGATGAAGGTAATGATTGGTCTGAAATTTGTCCAGAAGAAGATCGTTTAGAGAATGTTCGTAAAACAGCTAATGGGAAAGCTATGACAGAAGAAAGAAAGTTTGTTTTTGTTGCTGAGATTCAAGATGAAAACAAAGACAAAGACACTGCTGAAATCCGTGAAGAAAAAGTTGAGATCAAAGAGAAAACTCGAGAAGAAATCTTAAGTGAGAAAACTTACAGAGAAAGAAACATCGTTCTGAACAGAATTGATGATATGCAGGAAGAGTATGAGATTGCTGTTAGTAGCAAAAGATGGGATAAAAAGAGAGAATGTTACTATAACAGAGAAGGAGAACCAGTTGTTCCAAAGAAAGACATAATTTTTGAAGATGTTCTTCTCATAATTCCTTCAAGAGCCGAATATTATAGGAATGTGTTGAAAGATGACAGATATGCAAAAACGCATGAAAAAGAGATCAGATATGCCATGTTATCGTGTCTGAGAAAAAGGGATGAGGAGAGGATGAAAAAGAATGTTGAAGAAATGGTGAACAATCTGAAGAAAGTTGCTGAAGAGATTAAAGCAGAAGCTGTTGAAGTTGAGGTTGTGAAGGAAATCAAAAGTGAAGAAGTTGTTGTAAATAAAGAGGTTGAGAGAGCTGTTACTGAAGAACAGCAAATTGGAGAAGATGTGAAGAAAGAAGAAGATGAAGAAAAGAATGAGAATTTGGTAGCTAGTAATGTTGGTGATGATCTCGACATTGAAGAAAAGCAAGATGATGCTGAGTTGAAGCAGACAAAAGCTGCTGAAAACACCGAAGTGCCAATCACTGAGGTAAATTCTGATTCTGAAAACTTGAAACTTATTGATCAGTGCAAGAAATGCATGGAACCGTGCAGAGCTTGTACTGAAAAAGATGAGCAATTTAGAACAAGAGATTTTTAGTTCACAAAAATTGAAAAGATTTTCAAAGAAAAATGCAAAGAAATGCTAGAAAAAGAAAAAGTTTTTATAGAAAATGATGAAAAACTTTCAGAAAAATGTAACAAATTAGAAAAGGAAAATGAAGTTTTGAAAGAGAATGTTTTGAAAATGACAAATGAATGTGAACAAAAAGAAATTGCTTGTCAAGAAATGAAAAAGGAATATGACTCTATGAAATTATCATATCATATTACGAAAGAGTCATATGAAAAAGTGAAAGACGAAATGAAATATGCTCAATCAAGAATGAATTATCTGTCTGAAACAACCAAAGAGCTTAAACGAATGTATTCTATAAAACAAGATGTTGTTAATTCTTATATTGAGGATGTTGCTAAGTTAAAGCGACAGATTGCTGATTTAGAACAGGATAACAACAAGTTAAAGAGTTACCACGTGTCGTCATATGTACTTGAACGAATTTTCAATATAAAACCGGGTGATGGTGAGTCTGAGCAGAACAAGAAAGGCATTGGCTCAGAGTTTCATCAAGTTCCACCACCGGGAAAATTTGCATTTTATGATGAGGAAAAGGTCGAAAACGCTTTCAACATGGTAGACCAATTGCCAGATAACATTGACATAACCTATTCCAAATCTGATGATTCTCATGATTCAGAGGTGGTAGGTAAAGTCGTTGAAAGTGTGTTGAAAGAAGAGTCAGTTGATACAAGTAAATCTGAATCACAGGATGAAGATGAAGGAAATCTTCATGATGGATATCTAAAAAACATAAAATCAGAGAAAAATTTGAATGATGATTCAAAAGGATTGGTTTATACCATGATTGGATCAGACAAATTGTTCTTAGATGTTGTATTCCCGATTCAGAATGTGATTTCAGAAAAGGTTGATAAAGTGTTCAAAATGGTTGAGATTGAGAAGTCTGAGATTTCAAAGTTTGTTGGTAAGAGTCATAGAGGTTCGTATAACAAACCTGGTTTCAAAAAGAAGAACATGAAGGCTGGGTTAGGTTATAAGAAGAAACAACATCGGAACAAAAATGAGACGCCGAATTTTCAAGCTAAAATGAGTTTTGTTCAGGGAAACAGTTTAGCAGAAGAAAAAGTACTTAAAATGAGACAGTCTAATGATGAGTTCTTTGCTAAAAAGAAAAAGCAACAACCACAGGTCAAAGATGTGTCCATGAGAACATGTTTCAAATGTGATAAAAAAGGACATCTTGCACGCAAGTGTCCTAATCTAAAACCTGTGGATGTTGACAAAAAGAAGATTGATGCTGAGAAACAAAAATCTGAGAATGTGAGACAAAGGTCAACCAGATTTGATTCAAAACAAACTTGGAGGTACAACACAAACAAGTTTGTTTCGAACCAAACTTGGAAATCAAACCCATATAGGTTTGATTCTAGACAGACCTGGAATTCTCACACACCCAGAGTCAGAACAACTCAAAGTTGGAAAACAACTGTTGATATGACAAAACCTCAAGGGTTTTGGAAACAAAAAGTTGTTGATCAAAAACAAAATGTTCAAAAAGATTCACATTTTTACAAAAGAGGTACTCCGAAGGGTCAAACATGGAGAGTTAAGAAACAAGTGTCTTCTGCAAAAGATGAAAAAGTTGAAGTAAAAGTTGAAAAGATTTTTGTGAAAGATGACCAAGAGTTTCCAGCATTGAATGAAAATTATTGTGTTGAAATGCCTAAGGTTCAACAGACCTGGGCTAAATTGTTCAAGTAATTGAGTAGTTTGTTTGTGCAGGTGCTCATGGAATTCAAAGATTGTGAGAATGGAGGTTGGAGCAGCCTGGCACAACAAGGAGAGGAGGCTGCTGGATCCTGTGTTGGTTGAAACAGGAAGTTTATATGTTTTTTGTACATAAATAAACAATATTTCAAAAACCCTAAAAATTGAAAAATTAAAAACCAAAAATATGTTTGTTTTTAATTTCTGTCAAATAATAGAAAATTACAAAAATATGTGTTGATTGAATATGCCGAAACCCTCACGGCTGAACAAACATGATTATTTTCACAAGATTGAAAAACGGTTTTCAAACTGTAAAAATCAATGTGTTGTAAATCATGGGGGTACTTTACGTTAGTTTTTCTGCTAACTGTGCTATATAGTATGTTATATTTTCTGTAATTCGGTACACGATAAGCAGAAAATGGATGGCGATACAAAGCTATCAGTGTTGGTTGTCAAATTTTCTTTATATGATTTTGCATTTTAGGGGGAGTAATATTGTCAGAAAATACAAAAACATTTGAAAATTTGAAAAAGCAAAAAATATGATAAAATTCAAAAATTGAGTTGTTTGTGTAAAAAGAGGAAATGATAGTACATCAGTAGACAGTAACAGTATGCTAAAGAATTGTAATGATTAAATAGTGTTAAATAGTCTCACTAATGATATGTCGATAGGTTTTTATACATTTAGTAAACTTTTTCGGGATATAAACCTAAATTCAAACTTGCTTATTTCGTGGGGAACACTACTTGGATATATAGGTAACCCCTGAAATCTCGTTTGAAAGGTCCCTCTTTCTGAGATACTAGGTCTTTATGCTTAGTGATATCTGGGGTATTATCTCAGGACTTCTGATTTTGCGGAAGCAATAGCCTAGTCCCCGGAGAATACTTTCCGCATTGCTTGAAACATAGCGCAGCCCTCAGCTAAAAAATGATGAAACATTGAAAAATGCTAATCATGGCTGTTGTAAAAAAGATCCTCTAAAGGGGACACACCCAAAGTCGAACCGTCATCTCTCTGCTGAACGGAAGTTCTGACCTGAGCTCTCACGGTTTCGTACTATAATTTATTCCCCTTACAGATATCATCTAGGTATACTCACCTGTAAGACTGAATATTGGGATCTGGATATGGGAGTATATTCAAGAGGTGGGACACATGAATGAGTTTAAGTTCTTAAAACACCTAATTCGTATCCTGAATCAGTTGAAATTTGTGTGAAAATTTAAGTGGATCAGTATATCGACAATCTAAGTGAATTGTTTAATTCTTAATGAGTAATTAAGCTCAACGGTACTTGTGATTTGTCAAAAACTGATATGATCCTCTGACGCATACTCAAACAAAAATATTGTCTGTAAATATGTTTGTACATATTTCTTTACTGCTTTATATTTTCAGAAAATACAAAAAGATTTTGATTTCTGCTTTAGTTTCGACAACCGATGTCTGGATGCTGAGTTTCAAAATCTAAGTATGCTGATTGTGTTTCTGAAAATAAAACAAGTTCATTAATTTGAAACTTGAATTAAAATCAAAAATTTCAAAAACAGTTTGTGATATCTCCAAGGTCATTAACTTGAACTTGGATGATTAACTGTGAGGGACTTGGATTCTTTAAAGCTGCCAAATCTATAAAGTTTGTTGATAGGGGGAGTGGATTAGAGAAGTTGATTGATAATATGAAAACATTGTATTTATGAATGTTTGAGTGGTTGCAGATAGTCCAGACTACGATCCCGAGAGCAGAGTCTGAGGGGGAGTCTGAAGACAAGCTTGAAACAAAGAGGAGCTTGTAGATGGAAAGCTAGGTGTCGATCCCAAAGCACGGAAGCTTGATGAAAGGGGGAGCCTGAAGCTGATAGGAGAAGAGAAAGATTGTTGGATGCTTACAATGTTACAACTTGAAAGAAAAGGCAGAATGATCAAGACTGAAGATGTGTCATATTGAAGATTAGTCGCTGAAGACTTCGTCAATATCCGAGGGGGAGTCTGTTAGTGCATTACATCTATTGACTTCGTCTTGTATCATGTATTAGAATAGGATAGAATAAGATATCCAGTGCACGAGGTTCGAGATACAAAGTTTAGGAGTTAGAGGAGTGATTTCGCTCATATGGACATTGTCCATAAAAGCGAAATCATAAGCTGCAGATTTCGCTCATATGGCATGTCCATATAAGCGAAACCACTACTCCTATATATAGTGCACATGTTGATTCATTAGGTACGCAACTTCCAGAACTGTAACGAAGTGCTGCTGAAATCTGTTCAGGTTGTAATCATTGTCATTATCAATATAAGCAACAGATTAAAGATTTACAAGCTGTTATCAAGTCCAGTTTACTGATTCCGCCTTTAAACTGGATGTAAAGCTCTTCTGAACGACTCAATCGGGTCAAACAACGATCCTACATACACAATTACTCTAAAAGGTCAAAATTAACCTACAAGAGAATTTTACAAAATTACCCTACAAGATCAAAATTACCCTATAAGATCATTTGTAGGGTAATTTTGATAATTACTCTACAAATAAATAATTACAAAAATACTATCGCGTTTTTTTACCTTTTCATCCTATTAATACGTTTTGTATGATAAGAGTATTTATATTTTATCTTTGAGTTAATTACTGTTTTCGTCCTTGTGGTTTGTCAAAAATCATCATTTCAGTCCATTAGTTTAAAAATTGCGTTTTCAGTCCCTGTGGTTTCACTTTCGTAACCATTTCAGTCCACCTATATTAACCCCATCCATTTATTATGTTAAGTACACGTGAATTGACCATAATGCCCTTATTAATAAAAAACACAAAGATATCTAAATGAGTTAATTACTGTTTTCGTCCCGGTGGTTTGTCAAAAATCACTATTTCAGTCCATTAGTTTAAACATTGCGATTTCAGTCCCCGTGGTTTCACTTTCTTAACCATTTCAGTCCAGTCTCCTAACACCGTCTATTTTACCATTAAGTTTTTAATGAAATACCTAAATTACCCTTGTGTTAATCAAATACGGACTTATATGATTTAATTATATGATTTAATTATTGGATTTATATGATTTTATTGTTGTATGACATATGGACTTAAATTGGATTGTAGGGTTCGACCCACCATGGCTTTAATAGAAGTAGAAGTCTGGCACTATTTTTACATATATGGTTCCAAAATTTTAATTTTGGATTTTAGAATGAGAAAATGTCCAAGTAAGCATTATTTTTCAAAGTTATTATGTTAATTGTTGCTTCTAGAAAGATATTAATTGTGGTGGGGTAATGGGTCGCCGGACATTAAGAGGGTGGGGTTGTGATGCCGAAGAAGATGACCGGAAACTTTTGCCGGAAATGAGAGCAGGGGTGGAGTGGGGTGCGGTTGTGTTTTAACAAGTGGGTCCTAGAATACAATCTTTTAAATTTCCATGGTTTTCTTATTTAATTAACACAAGGGTAATTTATGTATTTCATTAAAAACTTAACGGTAAAATAGACGGTGTTAGGAGACTGGACTGAAATGGTTACGAAAGTGAAACAACAGGGACTGAAATAGTGATTTTTAACAAACCACAGGGATGAAAACAGTAATTAACTCATTTAGATATCTTTTTGTTTTTTTATTAATAAGGGCATTATGGTCAATTCACGTGTACTTAACAGAATAAATGGATGGGATTAACAGAGGTGGACTGAAATGGTTACGAAAGTGAAACCACAGGGACTGAAATCGTAATTTTTAAACTAATGGACTGAAATAGTGATTTTTGACAAACCACAGGGACGAAAATAGTAAATAACTCTGTATCTTTTCTCATAAACTATATTACACGTAACTTACACTAAATTGTAAGCCATCGTTAAAATACAAATAAATACTGAATGGAAATATCAGCGCTTTTAATTTAGCAAATAGACAATTATACATATATTAATAAACCAACGTAATGAACAGTAATTTTATTAATATATTAATCTAACATCAATACAGGCATACACAACATCATCCCTTAAAACCTCATATCAATGATCAACACACCGTCACCCTTCCACCATCCATCTCAGGCACCACTAAATCCGTTACTATTAATACAAAATTATATTATACATATATTATACATGTTATACATTCCCTACATATACAAAATTATATTATACATATATTAATCTAACATCAATACAGGCATACACAACATCATCCCTTAAACCCTTACATCAATGATCAACACACCGTCACCCTTACACCATCCATCTTAGGCACCACTAAATTCGTTACTATTAATATATACATATTAATAAACCAACGTAATGAACAATAATTTTATTAATATATTAATCTAACATCAATACAGGCATACACAACATCATCCCTTAAACCCTCACATCAATGATCAACACACCGTCACCCTTCCACCATCCATCTCAGGCACCACTAAATCCGTTACTATTAATATAACATGTTATACATTTCCTACATATACAAAATTATATTATACATATATTAATAAACCAACGTAATGAACAGTAATTATACATATATTAATAAACCAACGTAATGAACAGTAATTTTATTAATATATTAATCTAACATCAATACAGGCATACACAACATCATCCCTTAAACCCTCACATCAATGATCAACACACCGTCACCCTTCCACCATCCATCTCAGGCACCACTAAATCCGTTACTATTAATATATACATGTTATACATTTCCTACATATACAAAATTATATTATACATATATTAATAACCAACGTAATGAACAGTAATTTTATTAATATATTAATCTAACATCAATACATGCATTCACAACATCATCCGTTAAACCCTCACATCAATTATCAACACACCGTCACCCTTCCACCATCCATCTCAGGCACCACTAAATCCGTTACTATTAATATATACATATTAATAAACCAACGTAATGAACAGTAATTTTATTAATATATTAGTCTAAGATCAATACAGGCATACACAACATCATCCCTTAAACCGTCACATCAATGATCAACACACCGTCACCCTTCCACCGTCGATCTCAGGCACCACTAAATCTGTTACTATTAATATATACATGTTATACATTTCCTACATATACAAAATTATATTATACATATATTAATAACCAACGTAATGAACAGTAATTATATTATACATATATTAATAAACCAACGTAATGAACAATAATTTTATTAATATATTAATCTAACATCAATACAGGCATACACAACATCATCCCTTAAACCCTCACATCAATGATCAACACACCGTCACCCTTCCACCATCCATCTCAGGCACCACTAAATCCGTTACTATTAATTTACACATATTAATAAACCAACGTAATGAACAGTAATTATATTAATATATTAATCTAACATCAACACAGGCATACACAACATCATCCCTTAAACCCTCACATCAATGATCAACACACCGTCACCCTTCCACCATCGATCTCAGGCACCACTAAATCTATTACTATTAATATATACATGTTATACATTTCCTACATATACAAAATTATATTATACATATATTAATAATCCAACGTAATGAACAGTAATTATATTATACATATATTAATAAACCAACGTAATGAACAATAATTTTATTAATATATTAATCTAACATCAATACAGGCATACACAACATCATCCCTTAAACCCTCACATCAATGATCAACACACCGTCACCCTTCCACCATCCATCTCAGGCACCACTAAATCCGTTACTATTAATATATACATATTAATAAACCAACGTAATGAACAGTAATTTTATTAATATATTAATCTAACATCAATACAGGCATACACAACATCATCCCTTAAACCCTCACATCAATGATCAACACACCGTCACCCTTCCACCATCCATCTCAGGCACCACTAAATTCGTTACTATTAATATATACATATTAATAAACCAACGTAATGAACAGTAATTTTATTAATATATTAATCTAACATCAATACTGGCATACACAACATCATCCGTTAAACCCTCACATCAATGATCAACACACCGTCACCCTTCCACCATCCATCTCAGGCACCACTAAATCCGTTACTATTAATATATACATGTTATACATTTCCTACATATACAAAATTATATTATACATATATTAATAAACCAACGTAATGAATAGTAATTTTATTAATATATTAATCTACATCAATACAGACATACACAACATCATCCCTTAAACCCTCACATCAATGATCAACACACCGTCACCCTTCCACCATCCATCTCAGGCACCACTAAATCCGTTACTATTAATATATACATGTTATACATTTCCTACATATACAAAAGGAAGTTAGGGGAATAGTGCCACACAGCTGTGTGGCACCTCCCTATTTGACCACCCGTTTTATTATTTTATATTTATTTTAAAATTACAGTTTCGTCCTTAATTTAAATTTAAATTTAAAATAAATTAATAAACCAACGTAATGAACAGTAATTTTATTAATATATTAATCTAACATCAATACACGTTAATAAATTATCATAATTTCAATATCTATATTACATTACAACCTAAATAATAATTAAAAAAAAGATAGAATTAATTGAAGAGGGGCAACAAAAATATAAAAAAAAAATATCACCATCAGCTTATATATATATCCAATGATACTAATACACCCCTACAAGTCGACGAACAAACACAATTTACAATGTTCTCAGAGCCGGCTTAACCATTTTAGAGGCCCAAAGCGATACCAAAAATTCGGGGCCCTTTTCATTTTTATATTTTTGGAACTTATATAACATCTACTCAAAGCTTTTAATTAACTTATAAAAACTATTACATAGTTTTAGTTGCTGGGATTTGAAGAAAAGGGTTTTTAAGAATTTGGGTCACCTTAAATGCTAATTAATGAATTCAATTTAAAAAAATACGTTTGGGAAGTGGGATTCGAACCGGAATCTATGTGGGAAAACAAAAGAATTATACCGCATGGCTGGAATCATATTTACTAGCAAGCTGATCTCGAAAATTTTAATATACGCATTTTAGTTTTTTTTTTTTTTTTTTAATGAGGCCCTAAAAGTTTGGAGGCCCAAAGCCCTTGCTTGTATTTACTTATGCTTGGGCCGGCCCTGAATGTTCTCCCCCGTATCTAATCCCAACTCCCTCCGCCTCCGACCACCGCCGCTACAACACACCTTCCATGCGGCTCTGCCGTCGCCAACGTCACCTAACATCCATAATTCACCTCGTACATCACCAATCTCGACCGCTGCTTACTCCACCACGTGCTATGCTCCCTCACCCATGGTGGTCATGGCTCCACCGTCATCTTTATACGGAATTCTTGGAATTTCGATGGAGGCTACCGGAAGTGAGATCAAAACGGCGTACCGGCGGCTCGCCTGGACGTCACACCCGGATGTGAATGACTCATCCAAAGAGGAGTTTATGAAAATCCACGCCACGTATTCCACCCTATCGGATCCTGATAAGCGGGCGGATTACGACCGGAGGATCTTCCGGACGAGCCGGTCTCGAACGTATTCGAGTGGAGGACCAACCCCGTTGTACAACGGGTTTAACGGTTATAGTGGCCGAGAAACTGGGAGACAGATCAGTGCTGGTGACCCTACTCTTTGGAGATTGAAAGATTCGTGTATAAAATATGATATGATATAATATAATATAATATAATATATAATTACATTAGAATGCACTAATTATTTGATCAATAAAGTGATCATTAGGATATATCGAATGTGAATTTATCTTGTCAAATTAGTAATTACAATCTTAATCTTCCACCGGTAGGAAATCAAACTTAAATAGAAATTTTAATTACATAGATTGACCCTGTGGTTTATAGTTAGTTTCACTTTTGGGTACTAACTTTTTTTTAACGAGTTCAGGTTTTATGTTTCAATTTTGTAACACTTTTGAGTAGTAGCACCAAACTTAGTTAAATTTTATGTTAAATTTCAGTAAAATAACTAAAATATCCTTTTATTTTAAAAGGATCATTTATGTCATTACTCTATTTTTAATTCCAAGGTCTATTTGTATCATTACTCTATTTAAAAGAAATCGACCTGTTATGAGTTTGTAGGTCGTATAACGAGTACAAAACAATAACATTTTGTAGGTTGATTCCAGCAAAGTCCTGTTTCTTCTCGCAGTTTCCGATCTCCGTCGGTGATATAAGTAACCGTATAATAAACCTAATTCTGGATTTTTAATTGTTTGTAGTAGAATTATTAAAATTTGAAGAAATGTTGAAATTATACAAAATAATTGCCAGTTCCTCTATCCGTCAACTTTGTAATGTCTCGTTTTGATTTTCTAAAATATGTTGTGTCTATTAGAATATTTGTTATTCATTCTGGTATCAAGATATGAGGTTAGTCAAGTACAGGTTTAGTAAGATATGTGGCAAATTGACACCGTCAACAAGAATCAAGACAACACGCATATTATTACCAACATAAGATTGCAGAAAGCTCAAATCACAAATATTTTGGCTCAAATTAAAACTAAAAAACTGAAATAGAGTACCCCAAATTTGATCAACTAATATCACAACGATCAAAGGTGTTGTATCCAGTGGCGGGCCTAAGAACTTTTTTTGCTATGTTCCTTTTGGTAGATTTTCATTAATTCTCAATATTTATTTTCCAATCATACATGTTTCTCACTAATTTTCCCCATTTTTTCTAAACTGAATAGATTCTTGAGGACCCACAAAAATGGCCTAGATCCACCTCTCGTTGTAACAAAATGATTATACGAACTGCCACAAAACCACTGCTAAGAAGCTTCGACATACTTGCCCAATATATCTACTTCCAAATTCACCTTCTGCCCAACTTTCTTCAATGGAATCACAAACTTTTAGCTGCGTATACTCAACCAACATGAAATTGAAACACTCCTCTTCACCGGAATAAACCCTTTCGGCACTATAAACTTCAAAATCTCCGGCGATGTTTTCACCTTAATCATAACGAATTCCCCTCCGGTTCCGTTGATTTGGGTAAAATCAAAATATTATTGTTTTGTACTCGTTATACACCTACAAAATCATAACGGTTCATATTTCTTTTAAATAGAGTAATGACACAAATGGTCCTTGTAATTAAAAATAAAGTAATGACATAAATGGTCTTTTTGAAATGAAAGGGTATTTTAGTCATTTTACTGAAATTTAACATAAAATTTAACTAAGTTTGGTGTTACTACCTAAAAGTGTTACAAAATTGAAACCATGAAACCTGAACATGTTAAAAAAATTAGTACTCAAAGGCGAAACTGGCTATAAATCATAGGGGGTCCATCTATGTAATTAACTCATCTAATTACGATAAGTTAAAACCAAGACAGGGCCGACCCGTAGGGGGAGCGAGGTGGGCGACGGCACAAGGCCCAAACCTTCCGAGGGCCCAAATCTTTTTAATTTTGTATAGAATTTACGTTGTATAAGATAGAATATATGTGCAATGAATCAAAAAATAACATAAATGAACCCTTGTACTAGTGGTTATTGCCTTGCTTAAATAACAAGAAGACGCGAGTTCTAATCTTAGGTGCTGTTTGTTTTTTCAGAGGTAAAATGTCTGCAGTCTGCGGACCACATCTGCAGACATCTGTAGCAGAAGAGGTGGACCAAACCTCTGCAGTCTACAAGAAGAAACTGTTTGTTTTTTAACTTCTACAAATTGCTGAAATAACACCAAACAACATAATAGGCGTCATAAACTGAAAATTAACATCAAAATTTAGAAAAACAACATTATAAATTATGAAAACTAACATCAAAATTCAGAAAAAACAACATTATATATGAAAATTAACATCAAAATTAAGAAAAATAACATCAAAAACTGAAAATTAACATCAAACAAACACAAAATTAACAGGAATCACTGCACCTTGCACCTGTATCACCAATATAACAAAACAAAGTTTTATAAACTCAAGAACAAAATACAAAGCAACGTCAACGAAAGATTATAAAAACGAATAGCGCAGCTCCTATCAAATCCATCTCCGTTCGACTGATTTCTTCTTAATTTTTACACTTTTACATGAACGAGCAGTCTGTTTCGAAAATTTCACACAGAGCAACTCTTGGTACTACTCATCATTCGAGAAGTTAAAATCACATGACTTTATAATTAATATTTTTAACAAACAATACCTGAATCTGAAAAATAAAATCTAATATTATTAGGTCAAGCAGTGTAATACTATAATTTCAATTTCAAAGTTCATTACCGTTAAAAAAAATCCAAAGTTCATTCGTTAAATTAGTAAAAATCCGTTTCTACAAATCAGCATTTTAGAAACAATATACATACACAACAAACTTAGCTTTAAATTTGAAACAAAATCTGTAAATGTCGCCCTCTGAAACTTGAAATTGTAATGAAGAATTAGAAGAATTACTAAATTCTACTCTAAAACCGAACATAAATAGAAGAATTATGATCAGATCCAAGCTCAATAATCTAATTTACCTCCCAGTTGATTCTCGAGTTAACGTCGAACGACGTCGTTCTGCCGTTGATCAATTCGGACGGTGAAGGTACGAGTGAGCAGCAGCGGAAAGTGCAGAAATCGGAGAAGAAGTTGAGGAAGTTGCACTGTGTTCCCGAGTTTCATTAAATGAGAGAAAAGAAAAGATTTGGAAGGAAATAATTTTTAGTTGTGTTCCAGAGTTTCATTAAAGGAGAGAAGAGAAGAGAAAATGAAAGGTTTTTTGCCTAAATTTAATCTTTCCAATTTGGAAAGAAACGGAGAGAAGAGAAAAGAAAATGAGAGAATCATTTCTTTTCTCCCCTTAACTTAACTCGGGAACACAGCGTTAGGGTTAGTGCAAGGGAGTGTGAGTGTGGTGCATCAGATTCGAAGTGTGTGGAGGATGTTTCTAGAGTGGTGAGAGTTGTGACGAGAGATGGAAGACCCAAGTCAACATCTGCCTCAAGAAGAGGTCTAGAAGACTTTTTTTTAGTGAAATCACTTCGAGAAAACAAACACTCTGCAAACTCAAACGTCAGCGTGTGGTATGCGTGGGGCAGACATAAGAGGTCCTGAAGAGCTTTTCACAAAAAACAAACACCCCCTTAGAGTCTCCAAATTCTTTATTTAAGTTTATTTTTTGGCTTTTTTATTAGTGGCATTTAATGCTTAATTTTGTCAAGTGCATCTTTCGCTTTAATTAATAAATTATTTCATAAACTTAGCTAAAAATAACTATTTAAATTACATCCACATAAATTTTAGTTATTTATGAGTTTATATTAATTGGAGATTTTCGAATAGGACCCAACTTTTTAATCTCGCACAGGGTCAAAAAAAAAATTGTGATTTTCGGAGACGGCCCTGAACCAAGATAAAGTATGGATGACACCCATAAGAGTCTAGGGACACCTTCTAGTACTCCAATCGGAGGTAATTTAGAACGTCGCAATTGGTTCAGGTAGTGCAATCGGAAAATTCCTTTGGGTTCATGAACCCGAAGTGATAAACGGTACTTTGGGTAAAAATATATTCTCGGTAGTTTGGGAACACTGTAGCAATGATTTGGTTACTTTGAGTTCAATTTAGATAAAAATAAGGCGACACTCCTTCATTTTTCGGTTCAATATAGAAACTTTAGGTAGTTTTAGAAATGAAACCTACATGCTATATAAAAAGAACTTTTATCGACTTAAATTATTGATGAAAATAGTGGATTATCTATAGCTGGTATCTTAATTAAACTTTGCCAGTAACAATCATCTTATGTATAGTGAGATTAAGATAAATTTAAGTCAAAACAAAGGATAATAATGTCATGAATAAAAGGATAACATAAAGAAATATGGATTTGTATATGATTTTAGTAACTGCCCTATCGATGGTAACCAATCTTCAAAGGTGTTAACTTTTTCACAAGCACGCATTTTGACTTCAACATTAACATACCATCAGTGGTAAGTTATTCAACACAACAACATCATCAAATTCATGAGTTATATCCACATGTATTAACGTACTCTTATTAACAATCATCATCATCATCATCATCACTCTCAAGTTCTTATCAGCATTAACTTTATTCATCGATGGTAAGTATCAACCGTATCAAACTTAGTTTTTTAATATCAGTTTTATGATCATGTTACCCCAAAATATACACTCGTCGGGAGATATCATCAGGGGAGGCTTAGATGGTGTGCGGGGAGGACTTCCGCACAGGACCCGTGATTTTGTAGGGCATATGGTTTAAAAAAAATCCGATATATCTATGTAATTTTATAAATAGTAAATCCATACCAATTTCAAGTAAGGCTCATTTACAAATCATTTTTTTATGGTTTAGACTTTAGAATTTAGCCCACTAGGTTAATTGAGCCCATTACTAACTAGTTTAATACCCGTCCGGTGGACGGGTACGTTAACAGGGTAACAAACAAAGATATGAAGACGGGTTGGGGTGTTTTGAGGGTCTGAGAATAAAATGAAGTTATACTACAAAATCCAACCTATCCGACAATCTCGAACTCCCAAATTGGTATGATTCTAAACTTGATTTCTAACTCTTTACGTTGTATAAGATAGAATATATATGCAATGAATCGAGAAATAACATAAATGAACCCTTGTGCTAGTGGTTACTGCCTTACTTAAATAATAAGGAGACGCGGGTTCTAATCTCAGAGTCTCCAAATTCTTTATTTAAGTTTATTTTTTGGTTTTTTTTTATTAGTGGCATTTAATGCTTAATTTTGTCAACTGCATCTTTCGCTTTAATTAATAAATTATTTCCTAAACTTAGCTAAAAATAACTATTTAAATTACATCCACATAAATTTTAGTTTTTGATGAGTTTATATTAAATGGAGATTTTCGAATAGGGCTCAACTTTTTTATCTCGCACATAGCCAAAAAACAAAATTGTGATTTTCAAAGACTGCCATGAACCAAGATAAAGGATGGATGACACCCATTAAGAGTCTAGGGACACCTTTTGGTACTCCAATCAGATACGTTTGGTAATTTAGAACGTCGCAATTGGTTCAGGTAGTGCAAACGGAAAATTCCTTTGGGTTGGTGAACCCGAAGAGATAAACGGTACTCTGGGTAAAAATATATTCTCGAGTAGTTTGGGAACACTGTAGCAATGATTTGGTTACTTTGAGTTCAATTTAGATAAAAATAAGGCGACACTCCTTCATTTGTCGGTTCAATATAGAAACTTTAGGTAGTTTTAGAAATGAAACCTACATGCTATATAAAAAAAACTTTTCTCGACTTAAATTATTGATGAAAATAGTGGATTATCTATAGTTGGTATCTTAATTAAACTTTGTCAGTAACAATCATCTTATGTATAGTGAGATTAACATAAATTTAAATCAAAACAAAGGATAATAATGTCATGAATAAAAGGATAACATAAAGAAATATCGATTTGTATATGATTTAAGTAACTGCCCTATCGATGGTAACCAATCTTCAAAGGTGTTACCTTTTTCACAGGCACGCATTTTGACTTCAACATTAACATACCATCAGTGGTAAGTTATTCAACACAACAACATCATCAAATTCATGAGTTCTATCCACATGTATTAACGTACTCTTATTAACAATCATCATCATCATCACTCTCAAGTTCTTATCAGCATTAACTTTATTCATCGATAGTAAGTATCAACCGTATCAAACTTAGTTTTTTAATATCAGTTTTATGATCATGTTACCCCAAAATATACACTCGTCAGGAGATATCATCAAGGGAGGCTTAGATGGCGTGCGAGGAGGACTTCCGCACAGGGCCGGTGATTTCGCAGAGCATATGGTTTTAAAAAGAAATCCGATATATATATATAGGGAGAAGATCACGCGAGAACCACCTCTTATTGTGAGAACCGCGAGAACCAATGTGAACACACAAAAAATGCCTAAAAATAGCTAAAAATCACACAAAATTTTTTTTTTTGAAATTTTTAATATTTTTTATAAAAAAATCGCTACTTTTCGAAGCAAAAAAATTTTTTTTTTTGGCTTCGAAAAGTAGCGATTTTAACATAAAAAATATTAAAAAATTCAAAAAAAAATTTTTAATTTTTTTTTTAGATTTTTTTAGGTTTTTTGGGGGTTTAGTTTTTAGCATTTTAGCTTGGGGGTGGGGGAGGGGGGTTTAGGTTTTTTTTTTTTGGGGGGGGGGGGGGGGGGTTAGGTTTTTTTTTGAGGGGGTGGGGGTTAGGTTTTTTTAGGTTTTTTTAGCTATTTTAGGTTGTGTTCACATTGGTTCTCAAGGTTCTCACAATAAGGGTGGTTCTCGCATGAGCCCCTCCCTATATATATATATATATATATATATATATATATATATATATATAGGGAGGGGCTCATGCGAGAACTCCATTTATTGTGAGAACCATGAGAACCAATGTGAACACAATCTAAAATAGCTAAAAAAAACCTAACCCCCCCCCCCCCCCCATCAAGCTAACTGATATTAAAAAAAACTAAGTTTGATACGGTTGATACTTACTATCGATGAATAGTTTTTTTTTTGTTTTTTTTTTGGGTTTTAGTTTTTAGCATTTAGCTTGGGGGGGTTAGGTTTTTTTTTTTGTTGGGGGGGGGGGGGGGGTGGGGGTTAGGCATCATCACTCTCAAGTTCTTATCAGCATTAACTTTATTCATCGATAGCAAGTATCAACCGTATCAAACTTAGTTTTTTAATATCAGTTTTATGATCATGTTACCCCAAAATATACACTCGTCAAGAGATATCATCAGGGGAGGCTTAGATGGCGTGCGAGGAGGACTTCCGCACAGGGCCGGTGATTCGCAGAGCATATGGTTTTAAAAAGAAATCCGATATATATATATATATATATATATATATATATATATATAGGGGAAGGTTAAAATGAGAACCACCTCGAGTTGTAAGAACCCGCGAGAACCACCCCCGCGGGGGGCCGTTGACCACGATTTTTTTTTTACAACTAGATGTGTATATTTTAACAACCTACGTAAAGTTTGGGTTTAAACGGCGCGCCCGAGGGGGTAGTGTTTTACGCCCAAAGTTTGGGTTTTTTTAATTTTTTTTAATTTTTCTTTTTTTTAACCAAACTTTGGGCGTAAAAAACTACCCCCTCGGGCGCGCCGTTTAAACCCAAACTTTACGTAGGTTGTTAAAATATACACATCTAGTTGTAAAAAAAAAATCGTGGTCAACGGCCCCCCGCGGGGGTGGTTCTCGCGGGTTCTTACAACTCGAGGTGGTTCTCATTTTAACTTATTCCTATATATATATATATATATAGGGAGGGGCTCATGCGAGAACTCCATTTATTGTGAGAACCATGAGAACCAATGTGAACACAACCTAAAATAGCTAAAAAAAACCTAAAAAAACCTAACCCCCACCCCCCCCCCCCCAAAAAAAAAAAAACCTAACCCCCCCAAGCTAAACTGCTAAAAACTAAACCCCCAAAAAACCTAAAAAAATCTAAAAAAAATCTAAAATTTTTTTTTTGATTTTTTTAATATTTTTTAGGTTAAAATCGCTACTTTTCGAAGCCAAAAATTTTTTTTTTTTTAAATTTAAAAAAAAAAGTTTTTTTTTTGCCTTCGAAAAGTAGCGATTTTAACCTAAAAAATCAAAAAAAAAAAATTGTGTGTGATTTTTAGCTATTTTTAGGCATTTTTGGTGTGTTCACATTGGTTCTCGAGGTTCTCGAAATAAGAGGTGGTTCTCGCATGATCTTCTCCCTATATATATATATATATAGGCAGCCGCTAGAATGAGAACCATCACGAGTTATGAGAACCGCAAGAACCGCGACCCGCGGGTGGCCGTTGACCACGAAATTTTTTTTACGACTAGATGTGTATATTTTAACACCATACGTAAAGTTTGGGTTCAAACGGCGCGCCCGAGGGGGTAGTTTTTTACACCCAAAGTTTGGTTAAAAAAAAAAGAAAAATTAAAAAAAATAAAAAAACCCAAACTTTGGGCGTAAAAAACTACCCCCTCGGGCGCGCCGTTTGAACCCAAACTTTACGTATGGTGTTAAAATATACACATCTAGTCGTAAAAAAAAATTCGTGGTCAACGGCCACCCGCGGGTCGCGGTTCTCATAACTCGTGGTGGTTCTCATTCTAGCGGCCCCCTATATATATATAATTTTTTAAAATAGTAAATCCATACCAATTTCAAGTAAGGCTCATTTACAAATCATTTTTTTTATGGTTTAGACTTTAGAATTTAGCCCACTAGGTTAATTGAGCCCATTACTAATTGAAAACGAAGTCTTAGATAATATAAATTGTAAAGAGTTGATCCACCAATTTGATATGAAGAATGGAAGGAGGGCTGCACGAATCATTGGTTAGCTATTAGTTTATTAGTTATTACGGTATGTACGTAACTTATTTGAATACTATAATTTTCTCATTTTTCGTAATTGCATTGTTTATCGAATACTACGATTTTGTCATTTTCGTAATTGCATTGTTTATCGTTAAGGCATAAGAGCACATTTTTCGAGTTCGAACAGGGTACATGAATTCTCAGAGACACCACTGAATATCATAATCATGTGGCTTAATTTCTTCTTTGTATGTTTATTGGTGCAAAATAATTCTAGTTTTAAGATATCTGATTTTTCACTTAGACATAACTTTGTCTTTCCAAAGTCTTTTGTTACACGGCAGACAGAATGTATAATTAGTCCAAATCTGTATACGACAAAATATTTAATGTACATGATTTTTGTTATTGGAATCCATTATGAATTCTGACGACGAGGGCCATTTAGTGTTATGTTGTCTCGTCTTGGGCTCCCTGTTTACCTGGGCTCCTTAGCAGGCCCAAAGGTGGCTTTTGTCTCTTCTAAAAGATAACTAAAGAAATGGCGGGAAAAAGGACGTCTTATCCCTTGCATGCAACATTAATTGCTCTAATGCAAGAAGAAGTTATCGCCGGAAAAGTACAATGAAGTAGCTGGCTTCATTTAATGACCAAGGCATCAAGCCGATGGGGATCAGACACATATCTGAGTCTCCCAAGGACCCAACAAAGCCGTTAGATGGCATTGATGCTCTCACAGGGAAGATAAGTGATCTCCATAATATAAGAGAGGTATACGGTCGTTTAAGGTAATCATTCAATTCCAACTTCATTGATTACACATTCACTACACATTTACTCCAAACATTCTTTGAATCACATTTAAGGCTCCACGCCTAGGGTTCACACCAACAAGGAGATTCCGGCGATTACACACTCGTTGGAACAAGCTCCTTTTTCTCCGACAAGTGTTCTTATTCTCACGCCGGAGCTTGGTCATGGATCCCTCTTCTGGGGCCCTCCGTGGCGAGGCTAACAGTGTTCTTTCTTGTAGGAAGACAAGACCGATCCATTGCAACGTTGACGAGCGTCGTTGACTTCTCATCAGAATTCAGGGACTCGACATTGGCGCCATCCGTAGGACCCTGTTCACACAGCAGTCTCCTCAAGAACCTAGACGTTGTAAAGGATTTCTTCTTTAAGAAATGATGTGGCTGCACCACCACTTCCTAACTCCTAAATTACGAAGGTGGTCCGGGACACCGACGAGCTGGTGACCTTCGAAGACATCACCAACGAGGTTGAAGCTAGTGATAGGACTGGACTGTCGGTGAAGAAGGGTGTCATCACACCAGATTTTGTGTCCATGCACAGAGATGAGCTACGAAAGCAGTTGGAAGACTTGGAGAAACGGGAAAGGCTTGAGAGTCTACGGTCCAGGCTCTCCTTTGACACACCACCCAACAGAAACAACACCAGTCCTCATGAAGGTAACACCGATTCGGACTCCTTAGCAGCCTTCATGACTGTCTTGAGGCAGATGACACCCGAAGGAAGAGAGGCGTTGGTGAAGGGAAAAAGTGACACAGAGAAAGAAGGTAAGAGCAAAGGCGACCAGGATGATAGCATGTTAAACAAACCTTATTTACCCAAGGACCTGCTAAAGTTTCAAAGTTCACCAAGAGGATCACTGAGGCTCCCTTTCCCCCCAAACTCAAGCCTCCTCTCAACCTGGAAAGGTACGACGGAACTAAGGATCCAGAGGATCATCTCCATGCTTTTAGAGGCGTCGGGCAGGTGGGAATGTGGTCCATGCCCACATGGTGCCACATGTTTGTACAAACACTCACTGAGGGAGCCCCACTTTGGTTCGATAGCCTTCCGGCTGGGAGCATCGATATCTACGAAGAGTTGAGCGAAAAGTTTCTCAAGAACTTCAGTCAGCAGAGGAAAGTGATAAAGAACCCCAATGAGATCATGCACATCCGACAGAAGGACAACGAGTGGGTAGATCAGTATATGGAGAGGTTTATCAAGGAAAGCATGAACATCAAGGGTGTCCCAGAGGTAATGAAAATAAACAACTTCATTAATGGATTGAAACACACCCAGTTGTGTGAGAAGTTGGGGGAGGAGTTTCCCGAGACCTTCGACGGCCTCATGGACAAGGTTAGAGTTTTTGTCAGGGGAAAAGACACTAGTATCAAGGCTAAGGAACTAGACGCCGCTCCTAGAAGAACCACTCCTGCCCCCAAGCCTCAAGAAAAAGGTACTCTCTATCCAAGGAGGCCACTAAATGATAAAATGTAATTGACAGGTCAAGGCCCACTTATTCTCCCTACAAGTCCCGGGGGAGAGGGTCAGCCCCTTACTATAACAGCTTTACCCCCTTGACCAAGACCCCAAGCGAAACACTAGCTACGGAAAGAATTAAAAACTCCTTTCCTAAACCCCCTCTTATTAAGCCAGGGCCGAAGGCTTAGCCAAATGAATATTGGGAGTTTCACAAAGGCTTCAACCACAAGACCGATGAGTGTATGTTTCTGAAAAGGAAATTGAATCAGCAGTGAAAACAGGAAAGTTGTCTCACTTGATAAAGGAAATAAAGGAAGACAGGAAAGGAAGGGATGCCAGGGGGGATAACTTCACAGGGGATATGTAGATATGATCAGAAGACGGGAAGAATATGATCCAACCAGGAGCGTCAAGGCACGAGTACTGGGACCTTCGATCTACATGAGGGCTCCAATACTGATGCCACGTATAGAAGAGCACGAGGTACAAAGGCTCCCCTTAACATTTCGTCTATAATAGCAGGGCACATGGTCGCCCGAATACATGTGGACAGGGGGAGTGGGGTAGAAGTGATTTACGAGCACTGTTTCTTTAGATTCGACAGAGACGCACAGGATAGGCTGGAGGAGGACTCCATACCTTTGGTAGGCTTTAACAACAGCATTTCGCATCCCCTGGGAAAGATTAGACTCCCATTCACAGTAGGGGTAGGGGTAGGTGAGATAGGGTACGAACCATAGAGCTAACATTCACCGTGGTCAGAGCCCCATCTAAATATAATGCAATTTTGGGAAGACTTGGGATTAGAGATCTATAAGAACAAGCTTCTACCCCTCACGGGACCTTAGTGTTTCAGACTCCCCAAGGGTTGGCCTGGGTAAAGTCTTTGTATGAAGTGGTGTCATCGATCTCAAAGGAAGAAACCAGGAGGGAGCCCCGGGAAGAGGGAATAGAAGACGATAAAGAAAGGGAGACACTTGAGCGACAAATGCAAGAATGCACTCAAAGAGCTACTACTTTTTAACATAGACGTCTTTGCATTCCAACACGGGGACATGTGTGGAATCCCCGAAGCTTGACAGAACACAGGCTTAATACCCACAGCTGGGTAAATCCTATTAAACAGAAGAAGCAGAGTATGGGTCCTAACAAAAGGAGGGTCGCTTGCGAGGAAACAAGAAAGCTCCTCAAGGCCAGAATAGTTCGGGAGGTCAGGTACCCTTCGTGGATTGCCAACCCAGTCATGGTTAGTAAGAAAGACGGAGGATGGAGGATGTGTATAGATTATAAGGACTTAAAAAAAGATTGTCCTAAAGACTACTACCCCCTCCCTGAGATAGACGTCCAAGTTGACTCCCTGGCCCAATACCCTCTAAAGTGTTTTTCAGACGCGTACAAGGGTTATCACCAAATATAAATGTCTTTAGAGGACGAGGAGAAGACGACATTCGTAACAGACGAAGGGACCTTCTGCTACACCAAGATGCCCTTTGGACTTAAGAATGCAGGGGCTACCTATCAGAGGTTTATGAACACTTCTTTCAGATATCAACGGGGAAGGAACCTTGAGGTATATGTAGACGACATTGTCATAAAGAGCCTGAACGAGATGGCCATGTTAGAGGACGTTACGGAAACCGTCAGAAACATGTAGGAGGTCAACATGAAGTTAAACCCTGGAAAATGTTACTTTAGGGTTGAGGAAGGAAAGTTGCTGGGAGTGGTAGTCACGAAAGGGGGATCAAGGCAAATCCTGAGAAAACACAGGCAGTGGCTGAAATGCGATCCCCTAGGTCCTTGAAGGACGTCCAACAGTTAAACAGCAGGTTAATACTACTCAACCGTTTTTTGTCAAAAGTTACAGACAGGACTTTGCCCTTCATGAAAACACCCCCATACCCGGGGAGGATCTATTTCTGTATTTGTCAACATCCAAGACTACAATCAGCACTGTGATGTTGGTAGAATGAGAGGGAAAGCAGATTCCCATATACTTCATCAGTCGGGCACTAAAGGGGCCGGAAGAGCGGCAACTGCCCATGGAGAAGCTGACATTAGCACTGGATTTTGCTTCAAGAAGGCTCAGGAGGTACTTCCAAGCACACAAGGTCGTCATGCTCATAGACCAACCCCTTCAGAAAGTATTAAGTAGGCCGGAACTCTCCGGTCGCCTCGCCAAATGGTCGGTCGAATTGGGGGAGCATGCTTTAAAGTACAGGGTGAGAACTTCGGTGAAAGGGCAGGTCCTGGCAGATTTCCTGGCGGAAGTCCCGGAGGAGGAGGAAAGAGAACTCCTCAAGTGGAAGGAGATGCAGGAACAAGAGAAAAAGAAGGACGAGAAGGCAGTGTGGAAGTTATACACCGACGGAGGCTCCAGTGAAGAGGGAAACATAGCGGGGATCACTCTCGTGAGTCTCGAAGGAAACGAGCTGACCTATGCCATCCGATTGGATTTCGACAACACCAACAACACAGCCAGTATGAAGCGCTCCTTGCAGGGCTGAGGATGGCTAGAAAAATGAAAGCGAGGCACATGGAAGCTAACACAGATTCACAACTGGTAGTAAAGCAGTATAGTGGAGAGTATGATGCGAAGGATAGCACCATGGTTCAGTATATGGCCAAGGTGAAGGAGCTAGCCAAAACCTTCAAAAGCTTCCAACTGGAGTACGTCCCCCGAGGGAGGAACAGAAAAGCTGATGCCCTAAGCAAGCTAGCTTCAGTGGCATTTGACCATCTGGCCAGGGAAGTGAAGGTGGTGGTCCTAACTTCCCCTTCCATTGCATACAAGGAAGTTGTGGCTGTTGATAAGATTGGGTAATCTTGGATGACCCCATAATAAAATTCCTAAGGGACGGGATCCTCCCGGAGGATGAAACGCCAACTCGAAAGCTAAGAGTAATTGCTCTCCAATATGAGATTATCGACGGAGAACTCTATCGAAGGTCATATCTGGGACCCTCCTTGAAGTGTGTAGACGATGAGGAGGCAAAGTATGTGATACAAGAGATACTCGAAGGGATTTGTGGAATGCACTCAGGGCCCAAGACGGTCGTAGCCAAGGCCATGAATGCTGGGTTTTACTGGCATCGCATGTACGAGACTGCCGTGGAAGAAATCAAGAAGTGTGACAACTGTCAAATCCATGCTCCCATGACCTATCGCCACAAGCACCCCATGGTCCCGGTTTCAACATCATGGCCATTTTAGAAATGGGCCATAGACATCATCGGGCCATTCCCGGAAGGTCCGGGAGGGGTAAAGTTCGTCGTAGTGGCTATTGATTACTTCAACAAATAGGTCAAGGCCAAACCTTTGGCGAAGATCACGGGAGAACAAATGAAAAGATTCATCCTGGATAGCATCGTCTGTCAGTTAGGGATACCCTTGAAACTGGTCAGCGACAATGGTGTTCCTTTTGCAGGAAAGCCTTTCAAACCTTGGTGTGAGCAGATGCACATACGGCAGATCATCACATCGGTCACCCATGCTTAGAGTAACGGGTTAGTAGAAAGGGCAAATCAGAGTGTGATCAGGGAATGAAAGGAAGGTTGGGACGAAAGCAGAGGGGCTGGTTGGAAGAGCTACCGTTTATCCTCTTGGCTTATAGGACAACCCCCAAGGTCACCAATGGGGAAACGCCTTTTAGCCTGACATATGGAACAGAGGCAGTCATCCACATTGAAATAGGTTCACCCACCGGAAGGATGAGGCTACGGGATGCAGAAAAAAGAATAGGACCTCTGAACGAACCTCAACCTCTTGGAAGAGAGACGGGAAATCGACGCAGTTATGGAGACCAGGTACAAAGAGCAAATCGAGAAATACTACAATGCAAGAATAAAGAAGCTCAACTTGGTCCCTGGAGACCTGGTCCTAAGAGCCAATGAAGCCAATCTGCAGGAGAACACTGGAAAGTTAGGGCCCAAGTGGGAAGGACCATACAGGGCCATGTGGGCCAACGGTAAAGGAACGTGCAAGTTGGAGACGCTCCAAGGGAAAGAGATCCTGAGGACCTGGAACTTGATGCAACTCAGGGAAATACTATTTGTGAGGATCAACCCTCAAGGTAGAAGGACATGAGAGAAGTCCTAAGTGCCACTTTTGTAGTATAACTTATGATCAAGGTCTCTCTTTCAAATAACAATATGTACTAGGGGACCCCCCAACACTTTGGTAATAAATGATTTATTTTGCAAAAATTGTTCAAACACCCAAGGACTGTTAAAACATGGTCGAATAACGGGGTAACGTACTAAGGCAGACATGCCTAATGACTGTGAACCCCAAAAGATAAAAAAAACATAAATAACATACACACGTGTACATGAGCATAGCAGACATGCTAATTTATAGGCCCGACCTTGGGGTAGGACGGGGTCGACTAGTCCAAAAAGAGACAAATAACAGTTTATTGCTACAAATGGCAACCACAGACTAGTTCAAACTGTCTTTTTACAAACAATAAAAAAAAAACTGTAAACAAGCTACAAATAAAGTGTACACAAACAGACACTATAAGCAAAAATTTGTAAACAAGCTACAAGTATACAACTTCTCATCCTTTGCGACTCGTAAGCAAAGTGCAATCTAGGGAGCAAAAGGCCTAAGGTGTGACAACTGGGACCAAACCGGTAATTTCCGTACACTTTACTTGTTATTTAATGACTGCAATTATGTGCTTAAATATCAACAATGTCTGATTACATACTATACAAGTGAATTCATGCACGTTTTATACTACAAGAAATTGCTTTATGCATTAATGATAGCGTTGCGTCAGAAATACTAGTAAACTCACCGGTAAGACAGATTGTGTCAACAATTCTGCAGAAAGCAGTCAGACAATAGAATTGGAGCCTAGGTGTAGGTCCAACATCAAGAATACATTAAAACCCAAGAGTATATACAAGGGTTAACATATAGACTTTCCGGAAGCCAAAATATGCACTAAAAAGCACCCGAAACGCACTTTAAATGCAGAATTCTGCACAAATCAGCTATAATCAGCTTTTTAACATATAAATATTATGCAAAATTCATGTTTTATTATCCAGAATACCCTCCTAAGTGTTGGGAATTAAAAGGGTCACAAAAGGATACATAAAGGACACTAAACGGTGTAATTTAGCACTTTAACGAACCGGTATTTAACCGAACAACCGGACATTACCCGGAACATAAAAATATTACTAGAAGCATTGTTTTAATGTTTCTGAACTAGTTAGGGTCCCCAAACACCATAACACCCCTTATAACATAATAACACATCAAGTCCCTAGACTTTACATTTGAAAACTTACTTGTTTATGAAATTAGAAATTGAAATTACACTTTGCCCCCCCCCCCCCATTATTGTTCACGGTCACATGGGGGTGACCCCACCAAAATTTTTCCCAATCTTCCATTATCTTGCTTGGATTTGGAAAGATATAAGTAGATATTGTGAGATCTATAGAGATATGATATGATCTTGTGAAAGATTATAAGTATCACCATTTTCATTTCACCACTCAACACCACACCTCCCTCCTCCCTTCTCTCCCACCTACGGTCGTGAGCCACCACCCACACCACCACCATCTTCAAACTTAGTTCATCCATTCCAAGCTTAACCTAAGGTGCAACAAGGTGTTTAAGAAGGTTTAGAGCTTATGGATCTTGAAGAACCTTCTCCATTTGCTTTTACCCAACCCATTTGTCATCTTCATCTTCAAGTGTTCTTCCCTAGCCCTTGTGCTAGTTGTAAGCTTCTTGTAACTTGTTACTTCATATATTGTTGATTTAAAAGATGATGAACAATGATAAACATGAAGAACACAAAAGAACATGATCATGATACTTTAGCATAAGCTTAAAAATATAAGAATACATGTTGAATATGTTGATTTGCTTTTTGTTGATTGATTATTAGTGTTAGTGATGTTAGACATCATATGAAAACTACTAGATTGTGATTAAACACATGATCTAGTAAGTTAAAGTGGTCATCTTGTGAAAGACCAAGATCATCATATTTTATGTCTTCATGAACTTGAATGATGAAATTAGTGTTCATATGTAAAGATGATTTAAAATACAAATCTTGTAGATAGATGATTACAAAAATAATTTTCCCAAGAAACCAAGTTTATTTATAAGACTTACAAAGTCATGGTTTCTAAGTAAACTAATAATATTTTTAGTGTTTAAACAAGACTAGAAACATGTATGTAACAAGAAAAATACAAGAGAAGTATTTTTAGAAAAATCATCTTACAAGTTGTAAATGACTAAATCTTTTAATAAAGTGATTTACAAATAAATAACCATGTTTTTAAGGGTAACTAAACCTACTAAATAACATGGTAAGTTACTACAAGTTTTTACAAAAACTTCAAGTTCATGATATAGTATAATATACTTAATTTTGACACTCGGTAAGTGTTGAATGAGTTTTTACAAAAACTTCAAGTTCATGATATAGTATAATATACTTAATATACTTAACTTCAAGTTCATGATATAGTATAATATACTTAATTTAAAAGAAAATAAACACATGTTTTGAAAACATGGGAAACCTCCATTTTTAGGGGAAACCATGTCAAAATTTCTATAAATTTTGACACTTAGAAAATATAAGTTTTGGTGAAACTTATTCCCTAAAAATGTACCCAAAAATATTTACCAAGGTTCCCCTAATTTGTGTTAAGAAATGATGATTTCTTCAAGATTAAAATTGATATTAAGTATGTATATTTTTGAGAAAAATATATATATTTATTGATCACCAAATTTTGTGCTAAGTGTATGTAGTATGTACTACATGTGATAGTGTATTAGGACTTGAAAATACACTAAATACTCCTAAGGAGTAAAAATACAAAATACACATACAACATGCTTAGACAAATACAAGAGAATATATTTATGAAAATGTATTACTTGATAGATTAAATAACTTGGACAAGTTATGAACATGAAATGAAGTTTTGGACAAAATACATAACTCGGGTGAAAAATACAAGATACTTATATTAATTTTTGAGAAAATAATATAAGTAAGATACATAGTTAAAAATATAAATTATTTTTAACACAAGAATACATACATAAAAGATGGTGACTTGTACTTGTGCGATACAAGTCTAGTGACTGACGTTAATGAAACACGTATAGGTCACGACGCTATATAAGCAAACCCGGTGAAGTTTACGACGCAAGAAACGCAAAGTTGTGAGTTCATGCTCCCCCCTTTTCTTTTAACTGTTTTCAGTTTTATAACTTCGGGGGTGAAATACATGTTACAAATGTTACAATGTTTACAAATGGTATGATGGATACAAAAACAAGAAGCACTCTTGGTGATAACTAGTACCAAGTATGATGCGTTATAAGGGATGATACGAGAAATCGTGTCACGAATAGGGTACCATAAGCACCATTAATCGTGTACATACTAAGACCGCAGAACAAAAGGTTAGATCTAATGGGTTTTTGGGCAGCCACACTCTTGGTGAAAACTAGTACCGAGCAGTGCTTTTGTGTCTCCGTCGTGAATCGACAACTAGAAAAATGCCTATGGTTTGGTTTGCTTCCTATGTCGTGTCACATGTTAATGGCCTTGCAACCCATTAACAACAAGATACATACAGAAATACTTGATTTATACATGATACATACAGAAATACTTGATTTATACAAGATACATACAGAAATACTTGGTTTATACAAGATACATACTATGTTTTCATACAAAGTATACAAACGTTCAATACAAGAACTGCATGAATTCACACCAACATTATGTTGACGTTTTTCCAAAAACTCACATGTATTTCAGGTAACTAAAGTGGATGTGCGCGCGGTCTTACTCATGCTCCTGGATGTTGTTTATGTTTAACCTTAAATAAAGTTGTAAACTTTCAGACAATATGCTGTCTCGTGATATAAACACTTAATCTATGTTTTCAGTAATGTAATGTTTGGCATTTGAAGTTATTTTTATGAGCATGTAGTATGATTACCAATCGTATGCAATGAAAACCTTTCATGATCACACCTCGTGCTTCCGCCTTAGAAAGGGGTGTGACAGATTGGTATCAGAGCTGCGATTGTAGTGAACCAGGATTCCTTCTCGAGTCTAGTCTACAATCTTTAGGATCCTTTCACGAAAACAATTTTTCAAAAGAGTTTTCTTTGCATAAAACTTTCCGCGACGTCCACTACCTGAAACTGTTTACAAAGAGTCAAGAAAAGACACTACGAGACTTAGGGTGCACTGGAGTAGCACTTGTCTTTGACTAGAAATTACTTGCAACTATGTGTGATAATTTGTATATACATATGCTAGAAATAGAATATCTCAGGTACTCGTGACCTTACCTGAAAACAGTGACTTATCTGAAAGAAGTGATACGGGGATGAAACGAACTATGCGGACTGTGCAAGGAGTTACGTAATTATGGATGCATACATAATTATGGAATTCAGTGCACATAAACCACAGCAAGTCTAGTCACGTATCATAAGAGATTCCTTCAAATACAAGAGAAGGTCAAACGTGAACACCCTTCCCCCAGCCTATTAAATTGTGTGTTCAGGATCGGATCAAAAACGATCACTAGATCTGCGATGAATTTGATTTAACGTGCGGAATCCGTTAAATCGAACCGTAATCGTGTGTGAAAACGTAAATAACTATCGTTTTATTACGTAACGACGACAACCGGACAGAGTTTCGACTCGATCTACATATAAGATACTCGAAATCTAATCAACGTGACATAAACAAGAGTATCTTGATGTTGTTTCTTGATGAGATCTTGAAGAACAGTAGCTTTGAAGATATGAACGAATGAACTGTGTGTGCTCTGATACTGTTCTCTGATTCTTACTCCGTGCGAAATGAGATCACTGATATTTATAGTTGGTCAACCTTGCATTTCGTACGAAATCGAATTCCAGCATGCAATCCATTTCGTGTGAAGTTGAACTCCATTTCGTGCGAAGTCAAATTCCATGCATGCATGTATGTCAGTTCATGCGAAATCACATGTGATGATGTAAGATTGTGATGTCATCACACAAATGTGATGACATCATTCCTGATCAAGCCCACTCTCACCGTTTCATGTCATACCGAATTCTTTAGTATCCTAACACTACCTAATAAGACCTAGCGAAACCTCTGTCTGGTATTTTACAGACTCAAGACACTAGACTTTACATGTACAGTTAGATTTCTATCTATGGCCACACACATAGTGCACTAACAATCTCCCCCTTGGACATAGCTAGAAATCTGTGATGTTTAGTCTTGAACTGCCTTGGATAACATCTTCAAGTGAAACCACAGTCTCCCCCTTGAATGATGCCCCGAATTTCTAAGATTTGACGTTTAATCTTGCTCCCCTTTCAATTTAGCTTCCTGTCAAATCTTATCATTTTCAAACGTTCAAATTTGACTGGTGATAATTTTTTAAACATATAAATGTCTATTATCATATTTGACTTTTAAGCATGATCAAAATCAGCAACCCTCACAGATGATCAAGTTCAAATTAATGACCTTGATTATCCAACTTATCGATTTTTTAAATTTTCATTTTGAAATTCAAGTTTCAAAATCATTTCTCATCACAAACAAACTCTCCCAACCCACTATCGTTCATCATGTCAACATCAGTTGTCGAAAATAAGATGAAGTAAAATCTTTTTGATTTTTCAAAAATTTATGCTAAAACACATTCTTTTTGGATTTTTGTTTTTAATGAAAAACAGTAAAGAAATATTTACAGACAATATTTTTGTGAGTATGCGTTAGAGGATCATATCAGTTTATTGAGACACATCAGCTGCACCGTTGATCTAAACTTTACCACTTAAAAGATTTTAAACAATTCACCCTAGATCATCGATATTGTGGTCCACTTAAACTCCTCTAGGATGTTCGTAATGCTTACCGATACGTTTAAGGTATATTAGAAAGCACTAAAATCCTATGGGCCCCACAATCTAAGCATATCCCCTCATCATGTAATGCACTGACCCGAATAACGCTTTTAAACTTTCATCAACTGTGATTTGTGCAAAAATAACTTAGAACACTTAAACATTAACGATCAGGTGGATACTCCCGTATACGCAGAGATCGTCCAATGTTTAAGTAAAATAAGAAAAATAAAACAATTTGAAAGTGTTTAGGCTTTAACCACCAGTTCGATACTCCCGTATACGCAGAGGTGATCCAAAGCTTAAACGAAACACCAAAGAAACTAAAGCAGAACGATTAGGCATTAACATCCAGGTTGATACTCACGTATACACAGAGGATGTCCAATGCTTAATCGAAATAAAGAAATCAAACAAGTTTAAATCTTTGCAAAATAAAAACACAGAATCACAGTGACTTTTCAGCAAAGTTGTGAAAGCTCACAAACTTAACCGGTTTTATGTCTTAGACAATAAGCAATTACCGAGCAGGCATACAGTCAAGGACAAAACTAAGTACTATGCGTTCGACCGTGTTTCCCACCAGACTTAGGCATTTTGCGTTATGTTTGTATCGTTTTTGCAAAACTACTAGTCTTAGCTGAGCCTATCGACACATCCCTAGTGAGACTGTTTAAAACTTTATAAAACTTTTCATTTCTCTAGCGTGCACTGATAGTCCACTGAAGTACTATCATTTCCTCTTTTTACACAAAACTGTTTTTGATTTTCCGATGTTTTTGAATTTTAGATTTTATCATGTTTTTGGATTTTTCAAATTTTCAAAATTTCTGAAATTTTCTTACTCCCCCTAAAATCAAAATATGTTTCAATTTTGATTTTCCGGGAAAATTTGAAAACAATAGAGTGTACAAATAAAATGACAAACTGATGAGAATTGCCTCAATTCGCCATCCACTTGGCTTAAACAATCAGAACTCCCCTTGACAACAAACTATTTTCCCATTATGATTTCAAAACATTTAAGTTTGTTTTAATCAAAATGGTTTTTCCGGAAAATTAGTTTTGTTTGTCGTTTCACAAACATGGGGTTTTCATCACATTTTCCTTTCATAATCCACTTGTAAAAACTTTAACACTTTTCGGTTTTTCACAAAAAACAATACCACTTGTAAGAAAGTTAAATCAAGTACAACTTAATGTCTTTGATTAACCACTTGTAAGTTGAAATATCACAGATGTGAATTTCTCAAGAAAGATGCCGATTCCTACTCCCCAATTACCAACCTGGGAGTTCCGGCAAGTCAGGATTTTAAGCAAAGAATGCAGGCACCCAAGCCTGACCAGCCTTGGGTGTGACCTTTTCAATTTCACTTGGGGTTTGAACATATCTTTTTGATTCATAAAAATTCTTTAACCCCTTTTACCTTACCTTCGACCATTTTTCCAAAAATATTTTTCACTTTTCCATTGAACGCCTTTTCGACATTAAATTCTTTCTTTTCAGAATAGAATTGATCCGAAATTTCCACTTTACTAACTTTTTGTTTAAAATTTTCAGTCCGTAATGGTGGAAAGTTGACATCATCCATTGGCAGAACTGAATTTTCTCCTTTTTGCTCAACTGGTGGCTCTTCTGACTTTGACGAGTCAGATTCATCGCCATCCATTACTGGAACCGTTTGATTAACCAATTTTTCCTTTACTTTCCCTTTTGTCCTCAGATTTGTATCTGATGAATTCGTTTTACTTGACTGATCATTTTTTGTTGAGTGAAGCGATTCATCAGAACTTTTATCTGAATTAACAATTGTACCCGAGGACAAAATCTTTTCAAGATACTCCCTCGCTTTCTTTCTTTTCTTTCTCAGTCTATCTTTCTGCCCTTGTGATAATTTCACTTTCTTTTCTTTAACTTTCTGTTCTTTGGGTCTTTCTTCAATTTTGACTGAGTTCTTCACCATTTTATGAGATTCAGCCCTCGATATTCCCTTTGATCCCCTTGGGCAATCTCTGGCAATATGACCTTTGATTTGACATTCAAAACATCTCCTCGTCTCAAAACTCTGACTCTGGTAGTTAACAACAATGTGTCCTTGAAAACCACATTTGTAACACACCCTGTTATCGTACCATCCTCCACTTTCAAACCAAACACTTAGATCATAACATTGTTTGGCCTTGTGGTAACTTTGATTTCTCCTGTAAGCTTGATTTGACGTTCGAGCACTGTGGTCGAACCTGCACCACTTATTACCAACTTTTTGTGAGTTTTGATTTTCAAATTTTTGTGGTTTTTTATAACGATTGGATGATTAAACTGATGATCTTTTATTGTTGCTTTGAAAATTTTTTGAATTTTGGTTTTGTTTTTGTTCTACATTCTTCTTAAAAGGTATTTGCGTTGAGCATTCACCTCTTTCAGTAGATTGTAAAACAGTTTCTTGAAATTTTTCTTTTAATTTCAAAAATATTTTCTTTTTATCATTTTCATCATCAGATTTATCATCACAATCCTCAATTATGACATCGTCATAATTTGTGACATTGTCACTTATTGGAATTTCATTGATCGGTTTTGGACATATATGATCTAGCAATACTGACGAGGTCACAAAACCTTTCAATTTCTTTTCTAAATCCTCAATTTTATTTTTAGCACACTCAACTTCATTTTCAAGTTGAGTGATTTTCTCAAGATGAGAATTTATTGTTTTTTCATTTTCAATTTTATTTTTATCTAAAACAGATTTTTCATTTTCTAAAACTTTTATTTGACTTTGAAATTCTGTTTCTTTTTCTTTTAAAACTTTGTTTTCTAATTTTATCCAAAAAACATCTTCATTTTCTAAAATTTTTATTTTATTTTGAAATTCTTTTTCATTTTCCTTTAAATTTTTGTTTTCCAATGTCAAACTCTCCACATCTTTCAGAAGTTTGACATTTTCTGATTCAGATTTATCACATTTTGAGCACACTGGTTCAGATCTTGAAATTTCATTTTTCTCGGATTCTTCATTCTTTGAAATTACCTCTGTCTCTGTCTTGTATGTACCTACACAAAAAAATTTAACAAAATCCAAAGGATTCAGATTTTCATCAATGTAACAACTCCTCTTAATATCATATTTCATAACATTTTTTGCTACAAGACACATATTGACTCTTCTTCTCATTTAAAAAATCACATCCAAACTCATTTTTTCTAAGTTCTTTTCTATTTCATTTATTAAACCTTTATTTTTCTTATTATTTTCATAATTGTGTGTTTTGAGCTCATTAAAGAATTGTCTTAAACAAAACTTTGAGAATCTAGAATCCTTTTTCAAGTTTTTCAAAAATTCATCCCATTCTGAAGGTAACGCGTCTGCAAATTTTGATATCTGTTCAGCATTCGACATCCTTATCTCGTACCTTTTTAAATTTTCAAGTAACTGATCATACCGGTTTTCCAAGTCATCCAACGTTTCATGCTTTTTACACAAAAATATTCAAGTCTATTAACCCAAACATTCTTATTATCATTTTCTTTCCTGATATACCAAATCCCATCAAACCAATTATTTAAACTTTCAAGGTTATCGTTTTCCTCTTCGTCAAACATTTTAACCACACTTTCTTTGTTAAATGACATGGTTCAAAAATTGATTTTAGTTCAAAATCCACAAATTTTAACCTCCACGAATCCCACTAAACGTTTGTATCCCAATTTTAATCCACAAGCTAGCGGCCCATAAATCAAACCCGGTTTAAAACTATCGGTCCAAACACTTATTAAACCAAACCCACTA
This sequence comes from Helianthus tuberosus, assembly GCA_030545235.1. Classification (NCBI taxonomy): domain Eukaryota; kingdom Viridiplantae; phylum Streptophyta; class Magnoliopsida; order Asterales; family Asteraceae; genus Helianthus; species Helianthus tuberosus. Next base: position 4,409,140 of record CM060417.1, read on the forward strand.
AAAATTCTTTTCTACTTTCTTGACTACACCAAAACTGTCGCAATATATGTCTCCAAACAAACTTTATTTCTATTATTTTTTTTACCCTGCACCAACTCACAAACAACAACTTAGTTCAAACCAAATGATACTTCTATGACCTTGCACAACAACAACAGTTCAGTCGTGAACAAATCTATTTTAACATCAAACAAAACTGCAACTTTTTATATTTTTCGTTTCAGTTTCAAACAAACTTAATACAGCTGCAATTCTAATCCGTAACACAACAAACTTTTTCGAATAAACTGAAAGTGAAACTGATGATCGGATTCAATCAACAGTTTATCAAATGACACACTGAAAAAAAACACCAAAACTCGTTTTAACAGTCAGAAATCACAACACTCAACCGATACTTTCAACCAGACCTGAAACTCAGATCTAGAACTCAATCAATCAACGACATAAACTGACTTTCGACCGAATCTTGATCAAATCAGTCCGAAATGAACAATATTTGATCCAAAATACCTAGAATCAAATCGAAATTCGTTCGAAGTATGTCGAAAATCAATCGAAATGATTCGAAATTCGTCGAAATCACAAACAGTTCGAAACCAATCTGCAATGATCAGTTATTCGAAACAATTTTTCAATATGAAATACACCTTTTTCTTTGATAATCACAAATCGAAACACTTAGGTAGTGTTTGGTATGAAGGAATGAGAGGTGGAATGGAATGGATGATTACAAGGGAATGAAGAAAATGGTGTTTGGTTGGTCAATGGAATGGAATCACCCATTCCAAAAGTCATTCCATTCCCTCAAAATCATTCCTTCCACCCCCATGTTTTTTTTCCATTCCATCCTCTCTTACACCATTCATCAACAACACCACAACCCACCACCTTCGCCACAACCCACCACAACCACCACCCACCACCGACGCCATCGCCGCCACCCGCCACCACCTCACCCCGACAGCCACCGTCGCCGCTGCCACCCACTCGCCACTGTTATCACCCACAGCCGTGACCAACCGCCAAAGCCGTCGCCGTCGCACCACCATCGTCGACGCCATCACCACAGCCACCACCACCACCACCAACCGCTGCCGCCACCCACCGCCAGCTCTGCCGCCACCCACCGCCACCTCTGCTGCCACCCACCACCAATGGCCACCTTGCAGCCACCCCCACTCTTCGTCACCGTCGCACCGCCACTCACCGCCGCTACCACCACCCATCGCCGCCGCCGACACCCACCATCGCCACCTATAACCACCCGCAATCACTACCACCGACCACCACCACCACTCACCGCTGATTTTATTACCCGTTTTTCTTGCCTACCGAACAATATACAATAATAATTCATTCCATTCACGCATGGTAACCAAACAAGACATGGAATGGTAATGATCCATTGCATTCCCTCGTCCATTCCATTACCTCGTCCATTCCATTCCTTCGACTATTCCATTACCCCATACCAAATAGACCCTTAGAATTATAATCTTTCTTCGGTACACTATGGTCTCAGATCTGCTACATGAATTTCTTCGGAATGATCGATTTTATATGTGAAAACAGTTCATAATTCCCTAAAACAGATCTGAAAGCAATGAATCTTGTTCAAAAAGATCAGATTTCGTTCCGAAAATCAATTAAATCCAATTCGAATTTACCAAAACTCAATTCGATTTAACGATTTTTATGATTTTCTACACTTTAATAACACAGTAATCAATCAATTCAAATCGACAATCATCAATGAACAATGATCATTAACAACTCAACCGATTTCATTCCTAACAAGAACAAGCAGTTTCAGATCATGAATAACAACAATTCAAATATAATCGATGAACATCAACAACTCAGATCTGAATTACCAAACGCAATCCTTCAAAATAAATCAGATCTTCTTTCAGTACGTATGAATGATACTTTTCAATTCATGGAGCACAGAAATTGTATATTCGATCAGATTTATCAGTTGAAAATCAGTTTCAATGTAAACAGTTTCATCCGAAAACAAATTGAAATTCAATTCAATATTCAGCCGATAGACTACATGAATCCAAATCAGTTCCACGTTTATGAAACTTCAATCAGAATTCATCAAAATCAACTGAAACTCAATCAGAAATTTGATGTACATGTTCAAAGTTTCAATCGATCAAACCGAAAATCACCAAAACAGTCAGAAATCAACCGAAATTCAATTCGTTTTCACCGAAACTCGTCCGATTCGAATCACAATTACACGCAGAGCATCCGTAGCTCTGATACCATTTGTAGGATCATTTGCACGACCAAACGAGTCGTTCAGAAGAGTTCTTGGATCAAATCAGAGGCGGAATTCAATGTTTTGATCTTCGTTCAGCTTGTATTGCACTTGGAAACACTTTACTTGTCTCTTGTATTGATTTGACAAAGATATACAGGCTAGAGACACTCTGGCAGAGCTTCGCTACCAGAATCCAAAAGTTACAAATGAAATGATCAAGCACCCTATATATAGACATGTGATTTCGTACGAAATGAGTATGTGTCATTTCGTGTTAAATGGACACTTGTCCATTTCGTGCGAAATGACTTTTCTCATTTCATGCGAAATAACTACATCACACATGTTTTCTCGTATTTTGTGCCTTGATCTTTCAATTCTAAATACAAGACTCGATACTAGGCGAAGTCAACAGACATATGCACCAACAAACTGATTTTTAGACAAGTGGGGTTTTATCAGAATTTCTGATAACCACTTCATCAGAAATTCTGGTGAACAAATCATCAGAAATACTAATGATCAGAATCGCCAGAAACTGATGATATTTCATCAGATCCATCAGAAAAGCCTTCTCTGATAATCTTCTTCAGTTCTTGATCAACTTATGATTCTTTGAAGTAGATGTTCTTTTCAGTTGCCCTATCCGGTCTTCCTTTTGTTGTTTTGATCTTCAAGACTTTTATCTTCTTTATAGATTAAGCTGAATTTGATTCTCTTCAATACTTCCAAATAAAGTTTCCTAACAGTATCTTTAAAATTCTGTGTACGGGATCATAGTGTACGATGTGAAAGGTGTGCGGACTGGATTATTAAATGGTGTACGAGTTGTGGTGTGCGATTGAGCTGGTGTGCGGTCTGATAATTGATTTGTGGACTGGACTTAAGTGTGCGGCCCAAGAAGAGGGTGTTGCGGTTAAGTGTGCGGTCCATTAAAGGAGTATACGGTCCAAAGCTTAGTGTGTGGTTCATCATCATTTAGTGCGAAGCCCAGTTAAGTGTGCGGCCCAATTAAGGAGTGTGTGGCCCAATTGTTGTGATGTGTACGGTCCAATTTGGTTATGTGCGGTCCGTTTCAGAGTGTACGGGACAGTGTGCGACCTATTTGGATTTTTATTCAGAATTGTTGACTGCTGACTGTAAACTTGGACTTTGACTTGGATTTGGACTGTTTGATTGTGCAACCTATTATTATTGGACTATTTGACTGTGTGGACTGTTGTTTTGGATTGTGCGACCTGTCTTGGACTTATAATAAAATTGAAACATATAAACTGTTAACCTTAATTATTATTCAGTTGTTACTAATAGTTTGATTTTTCAGAAATGGAACTCACTAACCAAACCTCATTGAGTGACAACGCTGCTATGAACCAGGAATCGGATAATGTTATTGGAATAAATAATAGGATCCCTAGGCTGCTGTTGGGGGGATCTGTCACACCCCAACCGATGGCGCAAACATCGGGGCATGGCACTGAGCGAAACAGATTGTCCAGAAGTTTCCATAACAATTATCATCACCATTCAATTTAAAATAACATGTCCCATACCATGTCTCAAACAGTAAACAAATTATTACAGATAAAATCTAGGCAAATAATTCTGTTCCGACAACTCAGATTTAAAATAGAGCAATTGTTTATCTGCATCTAGAGACCCTTGGTTCAATTACTAAAGACAACTATTTGTTGGGATCTAAAGCTTTATTCTAGCTTCAAATTCCTATCATATGTGCATCCTAAGCACCTGTCACATACGTTCAAATAAAGTCAATACATAAAATGTAAAGGTGAGCATACAAGTTTGATAATAGCATATAGAGTTCGAATTCGTTTACGCATAACCAGCACGTACACATAGTGAAATGAAGCACGTTAGTTATCGACATAGATCCATCGATACCAATGACTGCGGGTTGACTGCCAAATGCAATTTGCAATACATGATTACCACCGTAATCCATGCAAGTAATTGTCCTTAACAACCCCCATGTGAACGGGTGCTGAGTCCAAACTATAGTACTATCGTTGCTAAGGCAGGTAGACAACATTCCAGGTGTAAACATAACAAACAAGCATTCATAAGCCACGTATAACATGCATTAACGGTTAGCGTTCAAATAGTATTGAGTAGTGTGTTTGATGTGATTTGAAAAGTTGTAACGTATGTAAAACCCAAAAGTGCATAAAGCAAAAAGGGATCGAGTATACTCACAGCGGTTGATGGATTGAAGGGAGCGCTTAGCGAGTAAAGTTAGCATGAATGGATTGATAGCATAATAATAAGCGACGCGTAAAACGATGCAAAGTGTTGGAGAGTCAGACAGCTGGTCGATTGGATGGTAGTCCGATCGGACGGCTGACCGTTTGGTTGACAGTCCACTCGGACCGCTGTCCGGTCGGTCGGTAGGCCGATCGAATGGCTGTTCGAGTGGATTGTTTTCTTCCCTTGCGAAGGATGTGTTTGTGTATGATGGCTTGACTTTTGAAGTTTTCGTTGTAGCATTTGAAAACATTGAAGTACCTTTACCATTCAGGTCGGTCGATCGGACGGCTGTTTGATCGGATGGCAACCCGATCAGTTAGGTATTTTAATGAATTGTAGTGATTTGCTTTGGATCGGACAGGTGTTCGATCGGTTGGCAAGTCAACAATAGTCAACAACTTTAAATGGAATGCAAAGTATGGTGCAGTGGATCGGTTAGCTGATCGATCGAACACTAATGCTGTTCGATCGGACAACATGCATAAACAACCATGACGAGTTCTCAGCAGGGTGTCACCTGATCGGACGGTTGTTCGATCGGGTGGCACTCCTAGTGCATCGAACATGTTGAAAAATTGATCAAGTGTTGAAGTATAGTATCTCATGATCCGAGGAGTAAACCGATCGGACAGCAGTCCGATCGAACAACAGTTCGTTCAATACTAGTCTTCGAAATGAATTGATTAAGTCTGGGACCATGTGTTAACCGATCGGCTGGCCAGTCGATCGGTTGACTGTCCGATCGGCTGGCTGTCCGTTCGGACAGCAGTCCGATTGGTCAGCACCCTGACCTGATCAGCCTATTCGTTTAACACTTGGTTGTTCTGTTTGTTTGTCGTTTTATTGAGGTATTTTGACAACGATTCGAACTATAGATCCCTCGTCCTTACCTGGTTCCCCTAGTCGAACAGGAATCACCCAAATCCGGCCGGTGAACTGTTCGGAACGGGGTTTAGCGTTTAACCCGAAATCGGTTAACCTCGTAGATAGAATCCGGATCTTGAGCCATGAAATCACCGAAGTGATTTGTAAACCGGCACAGGCTCCGTTTCTATCGGTTTGAAAGGCATTGAGTGAAAAAGAGTTGGAAGAAAGTTGGAAAATCCATCTTTCAATCCTTTTCACCATGTATATGTTTAGATCTATGGAAGATCTTTGTTTGTTTATGTGGAAATCGGCTAGATCCAAGTTATTCTTGGTGGATTGAGGCCAAAACATGAAGTTCCTCAAGAACCCATGATGACATCATCCTAGAACACTTGAATCTCGATGATTTCACGGTTAAAAGTTAAGATTTGAAAGATAGAAAGGAGTAGGAGTGCGTGTAGATCAAGAAAGTACAAGGTTTAGGACGAAATCTTACGAGAATCGAGAGAAATCTGAGAAAAGGTTGAGTTAAGCGTGCTGGTCGAATAGAGGTTTCCAAAAGTGGAAAGGATAACAATGACAGGGGTATTTATAGGATGCCAAATGGGGAAAGTGCTGGCCGATCGGCCAGGTAGCTCGATCGGACAGCAGTCCGATCGGACAGCAGTCCGATCGGACAGCAGTCCGATCGGCTGGCTGTTCGATCGGCTGGTAGCCTGATCGATCAGCTGCACGTTTCGAGTGTTCAGTGCAACGATTTTTGATATTTCGATTTCGGTTGCGAGCGGTTCGATATGATAGGGTTTCCTAGTCAAATTACTTTTAATCCCAACCACTCATATCTCGCACTATCCTTTCTCCACTAATTATCATAGTTCGATTGTGATTCGAGTTCGATGTCGATTGAGTTCGATTGCATTTCGAGTTTCGATTGATTACAACATATAACATAAATGTACATGCACAAGTAACACATAAGGCACACACACACACGTATAACAATAACTAAAATGCGTAATTCGAGTCGCGATTCGATGTCGATTTGATTAGCATAGCTCGATTATTGTTTAGTTAACTTTATCGCATTGTTACTTCCTAAACTTCACGGTCGTAAGTCGATTGAATAGCGAAAATCATACGTCGATTATTGTAATTATAGACACTTACTCCACATAATAGCTAAAACAAAAGAAATCTATTATTAATCAGCTGCGCGAAAATGGTCGTTGACTTTGACCTTGACTTGACTTTGACTTCTCGAAAACACGGGATGTTACAGCCTCCCCTTGTTTAGGGAATTTCGTCCCGAAATTAGGCTGGAAGTTGTACAACACCGTGAATCACGTTTGAGAACTCTCTCTTTCTAGACTTTCTCTTTAAATAGTTGCCGGTACTTCGCCTTCATGTTGCTTTCGAGTTCCCAAGTGAACTCTCCGCCCCGTTTGCCTTCCCATCGGACTTTCACAATAGGAATGCGAGAGCGTCTGAGTTGCTTGGTTTGGCGGTCCATGATTTCGACAGGCTTTTCCACGAAGTGTAATGTTTCGTTCACTTGCAGATCATCGAGAGAAATGTGTAAGTCGTGGTCGGCTAGGCACTTTCGGAGGTTTGACACGTGGAAAGTCGGGTGGACGTTACTAAGTTCTTCCGGTAGTTCGAGTCTGTAGGCGACTTTTCCGATCCTTTCCAGAATCTTAAAAGGTCCAACATATCGAGGTGCAAGCTTTCCTTTCTTGCCGAATCGGACCACACCCTTCCAAGGTGATACCTTTAGGAGTACGTAGTCACCAATGTCAAATTCAAGGGGCTTGCGTCGTCTATCGGCATAACTTTTCTATCGATTTCGAGCTTTAACCAGGTTGTCTCGAATTTGGAAAATTCTGTCTGTCGTTTCTTGTAATAGCTCAGGACCGGTTAATTGCGAATGGTCGATCTCGTGCCACACGATAGGCGATCGACATCTTCTTCCGTATAAAGCCTCGAATGGTGCCATTTGAATGCTGGAATGATAGCTGTTGTTATACGAGAATTCGACTAATGGCAGGTATTTATCCCAATTACCACCGAAGTCTATGACACACGAACGGAGCATGTCTTCAAGAGTACAAATCATTCTTTCAGTCTGACCGTCGGTTTGAGGGTGGAAAGCGGTACTTAGATTGAGCGACGTACCGAGTACCGTTTGAAACGTTTCCCACAGTCGCGAGGTAAACTGAGCATCACGATCAGAGATGATGTCACGAGGCGTCCCATGATTACAAATGATCTCGTTGGTGTAGATTCGGGCTAATCGTTCTACCTTGTAGTCTTCCCGTATCGGCAAAAAGTAAGCTGATTTAGTCAAGCGGTCGACCACAACGCAAATGCTGTCGTGACCTGATGACGTGTGTGGTAGCTTTGTTATAAAGTCCATAGCTATACTCTCCCACTTCCACATGGGGATCGGTGGTTGTTCGAGTAAGCCAGAGGGTCTTTGATGTTCAGCCTTGACTCTTGCACAAGTTAGGCATTTTCCAACGTAGAGGGCAATATCCCTTTTCATGCCGGGCCACCAGTACTTGTAGCGAAGATCCTGGTACATTTTGTCGGCACCGGGATGAATAGAATACCGGGATTTGTGGGCTTCGTCCATCAAGATCTGTCGCAAGTTGGTCCGTTTGGGGACCCAAATTCGGTCCAGAAAGTGGAATATCCCATTCGACTTGCTCACGAGCTGGGCTCCATCGTGGTAGATTCTTTCCTTCTTCAGTGTGCGTTCGTTAAAACATGCATGTTGGGCTTCGCGGATGAGGGTTTCGAGATCGTATTGGGTTTGAACATTATGAGTGCTAAGCAGATAGCTTCGTCTGCTGAGTGCGTCGGCAACAACATTTTCTTTGCCTGGGTGATAACGAATCTCACAGTCATAATCGTTGAGAAGTTCTACCCAACGGCGTTGACGCATATTAAGTTCCTTCTGATTAAAGATATGTTGTAGGCTCCTATGATCGGTGAAGATCGTACACTTGGTACCGTACAGGTAGTGTCGCCAAATCTTTAACGCAAAAACAACTGCGCCTTGCTCGAGATCATGGGTTGTATAGTTCCTCTCGTGGATTTTGAGCTGAGGAGATACGTAAGCTATAACCTTGTCCCATTGCATGAGGACACAACCAAGACCAAGGTTGGAAGCATCACAATAGACAATGAAATCATTGTTTCTGTCGGGCAATGTGAGAACGGGAGCATTGCAAAGCATGCGTTTGAGAGTTCGAAAGGCAGACTCTTGTTCAGTTCCCCAAACAAAAGGCTTGTCTTTATGCGTGAGAGCGGTAAGCGGTACAACGATCTTTGAGAATCCTTCGATAAATCGTCGATAAATCGTCACACCCCAACCGATGGCGGAAACATCGGGGCATGGCACTGAGCGAAACAGATTGTCCAGAAGTTTCCATAACAATTATCATCACCATTCAATTTAAAATAACATGTCCCATACCATGTCTCAAACAGTAAACAAATTATTACAGATAAAATCTAGGCAAATAATTCTGTTCCGACAACTCAGATTTAAAATAGAGCAATTGTTTATCTGCTTCTAGAGACCCTTGGTTCAATTACTACAGACAACTATTTGTTGGGCTCTAAAGCTTTATTCTAGCTTCAAATTCCTATCATGTGTGCATCCTAAGCACCTGTCACATATGTTAAAATAAAGTCAATACATAAAATGTAAAGGTGAGCATACAAGTTTGATAATAGCATATAGAGTTCGAATTCGTTTACGCATAACCAGCACGTACACATAGTGAAATGAAGCACGTTAGTTATCGACATAGATCCATCGATACCAATGACTGCGGGTTGACTGCCAAATGCAGTTCGCAATACATGATTACCACCGTAATCCATGAAAGTAATTGTCCTTAACAACCCCCGTGTGAATGGGTGCGGAGTCCAAACTATAGTACTATCATTGCTAAGGCAGGTAGACAGCATTCCATGTGTAAACATAACAAACAAGCATTCATAAGCCACGTATAACATGCATTAACGGTTAGCGTTCAAATAGTATTGAGTAGTGTGTTTGATGTGATTTGAATAGTTGTAACGTATGTAACACCCAAAAGTGCATAAAGCAAAAAGGGATCGAGTATACTCACAGCGGTTGATGGATTGAAGGAAGCGCTTAGCGAGTAAAGTTAGCCTGAATGGATTGATAGCATAATAATAAGCGAAGCGTAAAACGATGCAAAGTGTTGGAGAGTCGGACAGCTGGTCGATCGGACGGTAGTCCGATCGGACCGCTGACCGTTCGGTTGACAGTCCGCTCGGACCACTGTCCGGTCAGCCGGTAGGCCGATCGGATGGCTGTTCAAGTGGATTGTTTCTTCCCTTGAGAAGGATGTGTTTGTGTATGATGGCTTGACTTTTGAAGTTTTCGTTGTAGCATTTGAAAACATTGAAGTACCTTTACCCTTCAGGTCGGTCGACAGGACGGCTGTTCGATCGGACGACAACCCGATCAGTTAGGTATTTTAATGAATTGTAGTGATTTGCTTTAGATCGGACAGGTGTTCGATCGGACAGCTGACCGATCGGTTGGCAAGTCAACAATAGTCAACAACTTTAAATGGAATGCAAAGTATGGTGCATTGGATCGGTTAGCTGATCGATCGAACACTAATGCTGTTCGATCGGACAACATGCATAAACAACCATGACGAGTTCTCAGCAGGGTGTCACCTAATCAGACGGTTGTTCGATCGGGTGGCACTCCTAGTCCATCGAACATGTTGAAAAATCGATCAAGTGTTGAAGTATAGTATCTCATGATCCGAAGAGTAATCCGATCGGACAGCAGTCCGATCGAACAATAGTTCATTCAATACTAGTCTTCGAAATTGAATGATTAAGTGTGGGACCATGTGTTAACCGATCGGCTGGCCAGTCGATCGGCTGACTGTCCGATCGGATGGCTGTCCGATCGGTCAGCACCCTGACCTGATCAGCCTATTCGTCTAACACTTGGTAGTTCTGTTTGTTTGTCGTTTTATTGAGGTATTTTGACAACGAGTCGAACCATAGATCCCTCGTCCTTACTTGGTTCCCCTGGTCGGACAGGAATCACCCAAATCCGGCCGGTGAACTGTTCGAAACGGGGTTTTTGCGTTTAACCCGAAATCGGTTAACCTCGTGGATAAAATCCGGATATTGAGCCATGAAACCACCGAAGTGATTTGTAAACCGGCACAGGCTCCGTTTCTATCGGTTTGAAGGCATTGAGTGAAAAATAGTTGGAAGAAAGTTGGAAAATCCGTCTTTCAATCCTTTTCACCATGTATATGTTTAGATCTATGGAAGATCTTTGTTTGATTATGTGGAAATCGGCTAGATCCAAGTTATTCTTGGTAGATTGAGGCCAAAACATGAAGTTCCTCAAGAACCCATGATGACATCATCCTAGAACACTTGAATCTCGATGATTTCACGGTTAAAAGTTAAGATTTGAAAGATAGAAAGGTGTAGGAGTGCGTGTAGATCAAGAAAGTACAAGGTTTAGGACGAAATCTTACCGGAATCGAGAGAAATCTGAGAAAAGGTTGAGTTAAGCGTGCTGGTCGAACAGAGGTTTCCCAAAGTGGAAAGGATGACAATGACAGGGGTATTTATAGGATGCCAAATGGGGAAAGTGCTGGCCGATCGGCCAGGCAGCTCGATCGGCTGGTAGCCTGATCGATCAGCTGCACGTTTCGAGTGTTCGGTGCGACGATTTTTGATATTTCGATTTCAGTTGCGAGCGGTTCGATACGATAGGGTTTCCTAGTCAAATTACTTTTAATCCCAACCACTCATATCTCTCACTATCCTTTCTCCACTAATTATCATAGTTCGATTGTGATTCGAGTTCGATGTCGATTGAGTTCGATTGCATTTCGAGTTTCGATTGATTACCACATATAACATAAATGAACATGCACAAGTAACACATAAGGCACACACACACGTATAACAATAACTAAAATGCGTAATTCGAGTCGCGATTCAATGTCGATTTGATTAGCATAGCTCGATTATTGTTTAGTTAACTTTATCGCATTGTTACTTCCTAAACTTCACAGTCGTAAGTCGATTGAATAGCGAAAATCATACGTCGATTATTGTAATTATAGACACTTACTCCACATAATAGCTAAAACAAAAGAAATCTATTATTAATCAGCTGCGCGAAAACGGTCGTTGACTTTAACCTTGAATTGACTTTGACTTCTCGAAAACACGGGGTGTTACGGGATCGTTCTCATAATAGAAGTTTTGTTTTGTTCAGTATATGAAGATCAAAGATCCTAAAGCTTGGGAGTCCATCTTCAGAGGACCAGTTGTGATCACGTATGTAGTAGATGAGGAAAAAGGAACCACTGCTGTCAAGCCTACATCAACTTATGAGGATTATGAAAAAAGTGAGATTGATGATAAGGCTCTAGCTATGCTACACTCTACATTGGCTCCTAAGATTGATGTTGGGTTCGTGAAGCTAAATCTGCCAAGGAACTATGGGATGCTCTTTTGGCCATGTTCGAATGTTGAGAGTGAAGAAGAGAACGTAGAGAATGTGTTTGAAGAAACTATAATGGCTGATGCTGAAGTTAATATAGCAACCCTAAAAAATGCCTAAAACCCTCCGTAATCGAAAAACCGAACCAGTGAATCGTTATTTTATAAAAAAATGAAAAAAATAAAGTTTTAACGTCTGTCGCGGCCCGCGACAGACTTGATTAACTCCTTCGCGGGGTACGACGGCCCCATAACTTGTCGGTCACTTCTTAGGCCACATTTCGTACACGTGGCAGACCTAGACTCGTGACTGGTCAAGGCTAACCCTAGCTAGAGGGGGTGGCGGCCCGCGACGGGCTTAGCCTATGTGTGTCGCCGGGCGCGACGGAGTTTGAGATCTCCTATAAATTGAGCTTCAGTCTGCACTTTCGAAATCGTTCAATTCTTTTCTCTCTCAAAGCTTTATAGCTCGAAACTATACCCCTAAAATCACGAAGCTCTGCCCCGTTGTAAATGTTTTAACCCCTGATGACTGATTCAATACCTTGTCCGATCGATCTTGAGCCCAACAACTGATGCCAAAGCGCTGCCTGATAAAGGCTATGCGTTGTAAACTAAGTTGGGGTTCTGTCTCGTGATGTATTGATAAAGTTGAATTAGGTTATTATACTAACACGCGTGCATTGTATATTTTTAATAGGAACTCAAGAAAATAATCAGAAAATATTACCAGGAAGCCTGTAGTAAAACCTAAATTTACAAAGTGAGTCATTCTCCTTTTCTCACATTATTGTGAGCCATATTTAAAATGCTTTACAAAACCCTAAATGTTTATCAGTTATATTTACAGTGATTAAGTTTTTGTATTCTGCAATTACTATCGGTATGTGGGGTTTTGTATACGTTAGACACTCGTTACTATTGGACAAAGAGTTAGCTAATGGTAGCATGACCACAAGCACGGAGGAATTGTGCCCCAGTAGCAATACTGTTTGAGAAATTGTTAAGATATAAACAAATGTAAAAACTCTTGATGCTGTAAAGTTATAACAATGTGTCTTTTTATAAAAAGGAATGAACTCGCCAGTATTTCTTGCTGATAAAATATTTTTAAAACGTGTTTCAGGTAACTTGATGTGAAGCTATTAAAAGCCAGCTATGGAGCACTGAAGGCTTGAATGGAGTGGCTATAAGTTACCTAAATAAAAGAAGAAGTTTATGTTTTCAACAATTAGGGTTTATCCCTATAGATACATTATAAATGAATTATGGGTTTTAGCCCATTTGTTTAATATAAAAAGTTTGGTGTTTTGCAAACTCTGAATTTATTTCATAACTACGATCCTGATGTTTTAATTCCGCTGCAAATTTAATAAACACCGATACCACCGGCTCGTGCTCGCGGTGCCCGCTCCCGGGGTGGGGTCGGGGGCTGCGACAGTTAACTAGAATGGTGGTGAAGTTGAGACTAAGATTGAAACAGAGAGCCTCACAGCAGATAGATTAAATGAAGACCAAGTGTTGAGTGTGAACCCTCCTCATACTACAACATTTGAACAAGTGTCTGCTGGATCTGATACGTTACAAGAAGACCCTACGGCTGATCTTCATCCTAGGAAACAGAGCCGAAGAGATCCTAGGATCAGTTGTGAAATGACCGGGGTACCAAGTTCAAGCCCAGAAGTTGGAAGAGAAGTTTGGGAAAGAGTTTGCTGAGCCAATAAAAGAATATATTGCAACCGAGAAAGAACAGATGGATAAATAACGTAAGGAAGCGCTTAATAAGTATATTCAAGATCCTCCTCGCACTGTGAGTCAGAGAATGAAACAAAAGGAGGTGGTTATGAGGAATGTGGGAGGTGAGAAGAATTATAGATTTTAGGATCTGCCTGATCGATACGTAATCAAGACTGGAAAAGATAGATATGATCGATATGGGAACCGAACTGGGATTAGAAGTTGGGCTTACACTAAAAAGAAATTGTTGTTCTTAGTGACTAGAAATAATGAAAGGTGGAATACTACAATTCTTCTAGTGCATTTGAATCTTGGACGACAATTGATTCACGTGAGTTAAGTCGGGCTCCCTATCATGATCAGTGTAGAAATTCGAACTGCAAGATTGGGTGGAACTTTTATAACAAGTTGCAAAGACAAGCGTTAGTGAACTTTAAAGATATGAATCTGCAGAAGTCTTTTGTTAAGGTGCACAAAGATGTAATTGATCCTTCTATAAACCAGCCACTAAAAAATGTCATGTGGCCTCAAACGAAACAGACCAAGACAATTCCACTGCTCAAGGATCTTCCTGATAATAGCCTGCAAGAATTCAAGTTCTGGATGTATGATCCAGTCTCAGGTCAAGCTGTTATCGTCTGTGAGAATGATGAATATAGAGTTGCTAATGTTTGTGACCTTATGCAATTTGGAGAAAAATGATATCCATTTGCTTAAGGTCTCAAATCCAGAGTGATCCACAATATGAAGTTTGTGCCAAATCGTTTACTGTTGGAATTGCTCAGATCATACAGTTGAAGATGTGGTCTGGATGGAGAGCCAGAGTAGAGACACAACTGTTTGGTCTATACATTGGGAACAAGATTCCAGACGTTCAGCAACAGAAGAAGCAAAGACGCATGTAGTGCTTGAACTGCCAAGACAACATAAACCTAGGAGGATATTGTAAGGGCATGGTTTAGAAGGTTTACAATTGTTTTGTATATATTAGTAATGGGTTGGTTAGTTAAAGTGTTTGGGCTTGACTAGTTTGTTTATGGGTGTACGGTTTGGGCTTGGCCCGGTTGTAATTAGGTCGCACCCTATGTACTATAAATAGGGTGCACCTAGGTCTTAGATTGGTTGTTGATTGTGTATGCACTTGAACAACATTGTACTAGATAAACCTTTGAGTTTGTGTGCAATCTTATAATACAATCGATTTTCTTCATCTTCTTGTTCATCACTTTCTTAGTTTTCCGCACTTTGATTGTGGTTGTGATATCCGATTGAAAGATCTTTGGACTTACAAATATCCGGTTCTTGCCCCAAAATTATATTACTATTCGACAGGTACACTTGCCTTTCGTGGGTGTGATTTAGTTACAGGGTAAAAACTATCTTAAAATTTGAATCTGCCCATTACATTATAGTCTAGTGGTATCTTGAGGGTGAGATAAGGCTTAGGGTCCATTAGGTCATGGGTTAGATTCTCACAAGGGGGGTTTTCCCCAGAATTATTGTGTTTCCTTCTGAATTGGTGTATAGACATTATTGCCTAGTGGAGATGGATATAATCGGGTGATTCCGCTGGTGGCACAATGATATTACCACTGTCCGTCAGTAATCCAAATTTATCGTTAAAAAATATTCGAATATATATGAACGAAAATGTCCTCGTAAAAACATATATAATTCACACACATCCACAAACAACTCAAATGAAGGAGATCAAAGAAAAGATAAGAAGAAGCAATCATGAGGTCACCATCATCTTTCTGATTTGCATCAATCGAATAATGAAACCTGATGAGGATACGTCTTTGACCGGACCGAATCATGGCACACTAAGGTCGGACCGAATCTTGCACCACAAGACGAGTCGTTTAGACACCCCGGTGCGGCGTAACTAACTGGGTCCCACTTCCATAACTGCCATGACAGCGACCGGTCCGGCCCTAACTAACTTTCCACGTCAGCACACCCAAAGACTATAAATACCATACTTGGACCTCCAAAAGGGGTAATCGCTACTTTCTCTCTCTAACTCTCCTCTCTCTCTCCCTGACCTATTTCCTCCTCACAAATACTTATTCTCACACCCGAGCTTGGTCACAGAGAGGCCCCCCTCCCTGTGACGAGGCTAATGGTGTGTTTGTTCTCTTGTGATCTTGCAGGTTCCTTGCTAGGTCATCTGAAGCTTCACTCTGACCAGGTCGTACCAACTGGTCTTTGAGTCTTCAGTGGCGCCATCCCCTCGAATTCACATAATTCGTCTCTTTGTTCTCGTTAATTTGAAATCATGGCAGAATCGACGACAGCAGTCTCCACCAGCACTTTCCCATCTTACAATGATATATGGGAAGGAAACACCAACTCCACAACTGCTTCAACAGCAGTTGTCGCCTCAGCAGCTTTAATAGGGTCTGCATCGGCTCCTCCAGCTGCAAATCCTGTAGGCGGAAGTTCTGTCACCACGCTGTCTGTTACTGCCCCGGTTGCCACGCCATTACCTACCTTCGACAACGCTTTCCTTTTAAGGAATGCGGATCTGTTGCGTCAGTTACAGCAGCAGCAACAACGAGATGAAATGCTGCAAAGTCTCCGAGCAAATTTGTTTAACAACGTTTATCCAGGGGGAAATCCCGTCTCTGTTGGCACCTTCGCTTCTGGATCCATGGTAAGTTCTATGATCTCCACTCCTATAACTCATGTTACACAATTCTCTTCGGTTACAAGTGCTCCAATGAATAACGGTCTAAACGACCTGTTTCTCCAGGGATCTATGGGTTTAAACCCCCAAGATCAAGAGCTGCTTATGCCGTACCACCCCACGTCAATGACTTCCCAATCGAAGTTCACGTTACGGATCGTCAATGCCCCACTCCCAGCTAAGCTGAAGATGCCTCCCACGTTGAAGTTTTACGATGGTACCTCTGACCCAGACGTCCATATGTTCGCGTTTGCCGGAGCGGCTAAGGTCGAGCAGTGGCCTATGCAGGCTTGGTGTCTTATGTTCGCCCAAACTCTCACCGGATCGGCGAGGGTTTGGTTTGATGGGTTGCCGGAAGGGTCGATCGACCACTTCGAAGATTTCCGACGTATTTTCTTGCAAAATTTCTGTCAGCAGCGACGTTGCAAAAAAGATATTACTGAGGTTCACCATATAAAGCGCCGAGACGGAGAGTCTGTAGAAGATTTTATTGACCGCTTCAATCGAGAAAGCATGCAGATAAGTGGTGCGGTGGACCAACTCCGCGTCTCTGGGTTCTGTCACGGAGTTCGGAACAATCAACTTGTGGAGAAACTCCATGAAGATCTCCCAAAAACTATGGAGACGCTTATGGAGAGAGCTCGAGCCTTTGTTCGGGGAAAAAGTGCCTGTGGTCAACCGAGCGAAGCCTCAGCAAGAAATGCCAAGGCTCGAACCACTTCATGGAAACGCAATGCGTCGCCGCCAAAAGATAGAAGCAGCAGCTGGAACAGAAACCGTGGCCCGTATCAGAAGTCGGATCGAGGCAGTTTCCGAACAGGGAACGTGCGTTTCAACACTTTTTCCGAGCTCACCAAATCACCAAGTGAAATCCTCAGCACGGAGACTACTCGTTTCCCCACGCCGTCGAAGCAACGACCCACCTCGGACAGGCATTCCAAGAAGTATTGTGAATACCACCGAGACAAGGGTTATACAACTGATGAGTGTTGGGCTCTGAAGCAGGAAATCGAAAAGGCTGTACGGTCCGGTAAACTCTCGCACCTTGTGAAAGAAGTGAAAGATGGGAAGAAGGCAACAGCGGCAATTGATAATCCGAACACCGAACCCGGAATCAACATGATCCGGTCAGCCGAGCCAAGAGGGGTAAAACGATCGAACCAGCATATGGCAGCATGGATGCACCAACCAACGTACTTCCCTCCGATCGATCCAGATGATGCTCGAGACGGACCAATTACAATTTCGGCCGTCATCGCCGGACATCTGGTCCGACGAATTTACGTGGATGGAGGAAGCGCCTTTGAGATCATGTATCTACAGTGTTTCCAGCAGCTGAACCCCCAAGTGAAGAAGAGGTTAATTGAAGTCTCCACCCCTTTAATCAGTTTTTCCGGAGAGGTGGTCCGTCCGATAGGACAGATCACCCTTCCGACCACATTCAAAGAAGGTGACAAAAGCCGGACAGTCCAACTAACCTATCTGGTTGTTGGCACTCATTCATCACACAACATAATACTCGGACGACCCGGGTTAAGAGCTCTTGGGGCGATCAGTTCAACAATACATGGAGCTATTAAATTCCCTACTGAGGCGGGAGTTGCCACTATCTTCTCAGAATCAAGCTCGTTTGTCGCCGAAGTAAGACATGCAGCAGAAACGAGCTCCAAAAAGTCCGAGGTACCTACGAAACTTTGGACAATCAATCCAGATTTTCCCGAACAACAAGTAGCTATTGGTGCTCAACTCCCAAAACGAACGAAGAAGCTCCTATGGGAATTGTTAAGTAATTCGATAGATGTTTTTGCATGGAAGCACTCCGATATGCAGGGAGTCCCCAGATCTATGGCACAACATCACCTGAACGTGAAAGAATCGATCAAACCAATTGCACAACGGAAAAGGCACATGGCGCCGGATCGAGCCAAAGCAATCGCAAAAGATGTTAAAAGCCTTCTAGATGCGGGAATCATTCGAGAAGTCCGGTATCAAACATGGGTGTCAAATCCCGTTCTGGTGCGGAAAAAAGATAATTCATGGAGAATGTGCATTGATTTCACCGATTTAAACGATGCGTGCCCGAAAGATTGTTTTCCTCTACCGGAAATCGATGAAAAAATTGATTTCGTCGCCACGTTCAGATTGAAGTGTTTTTTGGATGCTTACAAAGGATACCATCAAATACAAATGGCGGTCGAAGACGAGGATAAGACAGCCTTTGTCACCAATGAAGGAGTGTATTGTTTTACTAAGATGCCGTTCGGTTTGAAAAACGCCGGTGCCACGTACCAGCGTCTGATGAGCAAAGCCTTTAAAGGTCAGATCGAGCGAAACGTAGAAGTATACGTTGATGATATCGTGATCAAAAGTCACGATGAGGCCACCATGTTAAAAGATATACTGGAAACGTTCACCCGACTCCGAAGCATCAACATGAAGCTAAACCCCAAAAAATGTACGTTCGGGGTAGAAGAAGGTAAGTTTCTGGGGGTCATGGTTGGATCAAAAGGTTTGCGAGCCAACCCAGACAAGGTTGATGCTGTTCTTACAATGAAACCTCCGACGACGGTTAAGGAAATTCAGTCCTTAAACGGACGATTAGCTGCTCTCCATCGGTTCTTATCAAAAGCAGCAGATAGATCGCTCCCGTTCATGGATGTTCTCAGGAAAAGCTTCCGATCGGAGTTTAAATGGACGGAAGAAGCCGCACGAGCTTTTGAAGAGCTTAAAGCTTGTCTGGGTACTCTGCCAACTCTCACCGTACCAGAAGAAGATGAGGTGCTAACAGTATACTTAGCCGCGTTGCTTGGAGCTATCAGTGCGGTGCTAGTCGCTCACCGTACCGGGAAGCAGATCCCCATTTATTACGTAAGCCGAACGTTAAAAGACTATGAAACAAGATACTCAAACTTGGAGAAATTGGCCCTGGCACTAGTACATGCTTCGAGAAGACTTCGCCGATACTTCCAAGCCCACCCAATCGAAGTACGAACGGATCAGAGAATCCAACACGTTCTCCGCCGACCTGAAGTTTCAGGTCGAATGGCTAAATGGGCGATAGAGTTGGGTGCGTTCAATATCACTTTTCGAACCAAAGGACCATTGAAGGGGCAAGTGATAGCCGATTTCCTAGTTGAAATCCCGGAAGACAAAGGACGGGAAGATGTTGAAAATGCTCCAGAGAAACCCTGGTTCTTGTATACCGACGGAGCCTCTAGTTCCGAAGGAGCAGGGGCAGGTCTAATTCTCACCGATCCAGAAGGAACGGATATAACATATACGCTCCGGCTGGAGTTTAAAAGCTCGAACAATGAAGCAGAATACGAGGCTCTCTTGGCTGGTCTGCGTCTAGCGTTAAAATTCGGAGCAAAAAATGTAGTTGCCCATGTAGATTCATTGCTCGTATCAAACCAAGTAAACGGGGAGTACGAGGCAAGGGAAGCAAGCATGATCGAGTATCTCGAACAAGTGAAACAAACTATGGCATCTTTTGAAGCATGCAAGGTCGAGCATATTCCCCATAGCAAGAACAAGAAGGCTGATGCCTTGAGCAAGTTGGCGTCGGTGTCATTCAGTCACCTAGCCAAAGAAGTAAGAGTGGAAGTTTTGACCGCACCATCAATTGCAACTCCGCAGGTTATGCAAGTCGAAGCACCATCGCAAACATGGATGACACCTATAGTTAACTACTTGGTGCATGACGTTCTGCCAACCGATAAAGCGGAAGAAAGAAAAGTCCAAATCAATTCTCTTCAATACCAGATGCAAGAAGGCGGGCTATACCGAAAGACCTTTCTGGGACCTCTGTTGAAATGCCTGGACCCGGAGCAAGCCAGTTATATCATCAGGGAGATACATTATGGTATCTGCGGCATCCATGCCGGACCTAAGATGATTGTGACAAAGGTCAAAAATGCAGGGTATTACTGGCCCGGGATGCATGAAAGTGCTGTAAAGGAGCTCCAACAGTGTGACGAGTGCCAAAAGCACGCACCAATCAGCCTCCGAGCCAAGAATGAAATGATACCGGTAACTGCAGCATGGCCCTTCCAAAAGTGGGGCGTTGATATTGTTGGACCTTTTCCAAGGTCAAGCGGAAGTGCGCAGTACCTGTTAGTCGCGGTGGATTATTTCACGAAATGGGTGGAAGCTCGGCCGTTTACAATCATCTCCGGCTACAACGTGACGTGGTTCTTTTGGGAACAAATAGTATGCCGATTCGGTCTTCCGCTCTATATCATAAGCGACAACGCAAAGCAATTCGCTGAAAACCCATTCAAGCGCTGGTGTGAAAATCTAAAAATTAACCAAGTCTTTTCCGCGGTAGCCCACCCTCAGGGTAACGGGCAGGTAGAACAGATTAATCGACGAATCATTGATGGGATTAAGAGGAGGCTTGGTTATGAAGGAAAAGGCTGGGCGGATGAGTTGCCGAACGTTTTGTGGGCGCACCGAACACTGCACAAAACTAGTAACGGAGAAACACCGTTTAGTCTAACTTACGGTACCGAGGCAGTGATTCCTGCCGAGATCGGACTTCCAAACCAGAGGTGCAAGAATTGGGAAGAAAATGAGCTTGAACTCCGGTCCAACCTTGACTTGTTAGAAGAACGCCGGAACATCGCGGCGATCAAGGAAGCCCGATACAAGAAAAAGATTGAAAAATATTATAACGCCCGGGCCAAACTATACAAGTTCAAGGTCGGAGATTATGTGCTCCGAAACAATGATGCGAGCCGCATCGAAGCCCCTGGTAAGCTCACCCCTAAATGGGAGGGACCGTATCGGGTCAAAGAGGGGAGCGATAAAGGCTCGTATGTGTTGGAGAAGATTGATGGAACTCCTGTACCCCGGACGTGGAATGGGGTGCATTTAAAGAAGTGCTTCATGTGAACAGCCTGATACGGCCAAAAAGATCGCTATCTTTTGTTTTATTTCCAAAATTCCATATGTAATTCGGGAGGGTAATGCCCCGATATTTTTCTATTCTATTTGTAACCGGGAGGGTTTTTCCCCGGACTTGTGGTTAGTAAACCAACGAATAAAGCGATCTGTGTTTTTATAAGTATAAAACATATGCATAAGTTCGAACAATTTCATAAATGTGCACAAACGGGCCTCGACCCATGCCTCGCGCCGATCGAGAAGGCTTAAATAGTTCAAAAAATAACTAAATCTATTAAGCAAAGCGGTCCGTATTCAAAACGTCCCGACTATAAACAATTCGATTATGTAAAAGAAATCAAAGAATTTCTAAGTTATGTTCCGGTCACCGGAGATGACCGAACCAAAATCCTGGTCGAACAGTTAAGTTTGGACGCAAACTGAAAGCTAAATGGCCAGGATTGAATAACTAATGATAAGGTCTGATTCCATACAAAACATGGCAGCCAAATACTTGCAAGCAAAAAATTGTATTAGTTACATACCAAAGAAAATAGATGTTAAACAGTTGTACGGTTACGACAACACGTAAGAGCCAAAAGTCATATGAACTAATTTCAAGCTTCGAATTCTTCTCTCACTATGGGAAGTTCGCTTTGTTGCTTAATAACGGACAAAGGTTCATCTACTAAATCAGCAACCTTTCCAAGAACAGAGATGTGAAAATCTTCGAAAGCTTTCACCGCAGCATCTAACTTGTCCTGAGCATCTGCATCATACCCTGGAACTTCCTCAAAGGATCGGGCGGGGCCCTTTGCAGCTTCAAAACCGAACTTAATACCCTCGTTAGCTCCAACCGCGTTAACACTGTTCACCAAATCCGCAACAACTTTTTCCAGTTCCGGGCTTTGATGCACCAACTTGACAACCCATGCGATCCCATCTGTTAAGAACCATTGTTTGGTAAGTTTAAGTTCCGATAATTGGGCGTACGATTCAATCATGTCACGCTCGCATCGTATCAACATCCCTTTTGCCTCATCAATTGTTGTTTTGTGTACCTCAAACTCTCTGTCACGGGCTCTCTCCAGCTCGTCCTTAGCTATAGAGAAACAAGTTTCAATAAGCAAGAAAGGGAAGCAATAAAAGGTAAATGGATTATGAACGTACCATCAACAAGGCGATGATAGTCGGCCAGAAGCTGATCGTGAGATGTCTGCATCTCCTTCAGCTCGGTCGCATGCTTTTTCTCCACACCAGATAGCTTTTTCTCCAAGTCCGTGAATTTTGAGTTGAAAGTCTCTAAGTCTTGAAGGGCCTTGTCTCGCGCTTCATAAGCAGCCGCAACCGAAGCTTGGGTAGATTTATTAACTTCCTTTGCTTCCAAGTTTTGCTCCCTCAGGCGTTCAACTTGAGACCGGAGAGAAGATAGCTCTTGTTTCGTTTTCGACCGAACATTATCTTCATTCTTCAAGTTGGCAACTTCGCGTCGAAGCTTGTTACAAGTTGACTCTGCCTCGACCCAACGTTTGTACGACTCCACCACCAATGAATTAGATTGAGCTTGGTTTATCATAAGGGCGTTCCCAATCTCCGGTCCGCTCATCTTCCAATAATAAGAATGTTCAGCAGGAGTTCCCAAATGAAACAATGCCATCTTCGCCGACAGAGCATCCACTATCCGATCCTTGTTCGTCAGTGACCAATCTGGAACATACTTCTCCAATGCTCGAGTTGAGTCCATATCTTCAATACCGCCCGAACCTAACTCCCGTGATAAGAAAACAGCTTCAGTATTAAACCACAAAGGGGACGAAGAGGCACTATCCCCACCATCAACAGGCTTGGGGCTCGGGCTCGACACGTTAGATGCAACCCCCGTGGTAAACTTACCCGAAGGAGAAGGCTCAATCTTCTTAGGATCGGACATATGGACATCAGCAATAACCTTGGTAGCCCCTCCCCCGAAGGATAATGGGCTTGATGGAATATTCACCGGATGATCTCTTGGGGTCCGACCCCCATGAAGATGGGCGTCGGCTAGTACACCTCCGGCGGCAGAAAACTCGGTAACTTGATCATCATCGTCATCTAATGTGATAGTCTTGAGGTCCGACTTTTTACTCTTCGCCTGCTTTGGTTTCGGGCCAGATTTAGACGGAGCCCTTTTCCTCTTCAAGCTAATTTGAGGATGCTCCTCTTCATCCTCTTCTTCCTCGTCATCACCACCCTCCAAATTTTCAGCACGATCTTCTTCAGCTCCCACAGATAGGTGAACGCCTTCATCTTCAATCACAAACTTGGAACCAGACCCCTTGGATCCGATCGAACCAATTTCTTTACCCTTACCCTTATCGCTACCGATCACCATCTCAGTATGAGCCGGAGCAACATCCGCTGTCTGCGCTACAGGAGCCGAGCCCGAACCTCCTTGCCCAGCTGAACCTCCATGAACTTCCGGAACCTCGGGTTCCCGAATCGGATAAAGATTCTCCTGCACAACTGAGAGGTACGGAGGATCACTTTTCGGTGTCCTAGTGGCTCGGATCTCCAACTCTTTGGAATCAAAGGACTTGAGTCTCAACGCTTCTCTCAAACCCATAACTACAAAAGAAAAAGAGGGCAAGCAAGTAACATCCGAAGTCCAATGCGTAAAAAAAAAAATAATAATAATAATAATAACAATATAAATAAATAAATGAAATAGTGATGAAAATAATATGGTTATATACGCAACACGACGAGCACCGTATCAAAAGTAAAGGCATGACTAACCCTGTCCGTTCCACTTAAGGGTAGGATACCACTCCGGTTCGGACCAAATCGTGCTGATCCGTCCCATGACAAGAATGTGTTCCGGATAACTTTGTATGCGACCCGCTTCTTTAATCAGGTTTGCATACAACTCTTTATCATATTCGAAGCCTTCAGGAAGAGGCGCTGGGAGTTTCTTCTTTTTGATCCTCCATACCATAAACTCCGGAACGCATCGGTCATCAACATAAAAAAAGCGTTCTTTCCAGTCCTTTATGCTAGTGGTAATCCATGTGAAACAGCAGGAGTTTTTGTCCCTAACCTCGAAGGTATACCAGTTACCGGACCGGTTCAATTTATAAAAAGCCCGGAACACATCCAAGTCCGGCTCGGATCCCAAGCTACGACAAGCCAATTCAAAATGACACACCTTGGCAAGGCCGAAGGGGTTCATTTGAGAAATGTGAACCTCGTGGAACAAGAGTACTCCGATTAAGAACTTCGTCAAAGGAAGACGATAGTTACAGTAATCAAATAAACGGGTGTAAACCCCTATCTTCCCCGGAGGAAACGGATAAATAGGTGTATCCTTTTCGGGGAGAACGGGGTGCAGAGATGCAGGTATCGCATATCTTTCAACGTACCAAGTTAAACCGTTTCTATTCAAAACATTAAAGCAGGCAGACAAGTTGTTTTTCGCCATTATACAGGAAAGAAACTAACCTGTCTTGCAGATCGCCAATTTTCAGAAAGAAGGTGAAGAGGATGAAGAAGATGAAAAGTGAAAAGTAAAAACGGAAATTTGTTTTTCCTTTTTTATAGGGATGTGGAACCGACTTAAACCCGCCAATCAGATGATGACACGTCATGACAGCTGACGCACACCAACCGTCACATCAGGCGGGAAACGTAAAGTGACTGTCGGTCACCTAACTAAGGTCACCGCCTAGAAATTTAAAATTCAAAAAACTCCACAAAGCGACAAATCAGAGATTTAGACCGCCAAAATTGCGCCGTCATAGTTCGAAACCGTTATCTAAGAAACGCCACGAACTAGGGGGACTTGATGAGGATACGTCTTTGACCGGACCGAATCATGGCACACTAAGGTCGGACCGAATCTTGCACCACAAGACGAGTCGTTTAGACACCCCGGTGCGGCGTAACTAACTGGGTCCCACTTCCATAACTGCCATGACAGCGACCGGTCCGACCCTAACTAACTTTCCACGTCAGCACACCCAAAGACTATAAATACCATACTTGGACCTCCAAAAGGGGTAATCGCTACTTTCTCTCTCTAACTCTCCTCTCTCTCTCCCTGACCTATTTCCTCCTCACAAATACTTATTCTCACGCCCGAGCTTGGTCACAGAGAGGCCCCCCTCCCTGTGACGAGGCTAACGGTGTGTTTGTTCTCTTGTGATCTTGCAGGTTCCTTGCTAGGTCATCTGAAGCTTCACTCTGACCAGGTCGTACCAACTGGTCTTTGAGTCTTCAAAACCTGATTATCAAACCTGAAACGTCTTACACTCTTACTTGTAAACCAGACCATGTGTTTAAGAAGGTTCTTCGGTTTAGCAACTTTTTAACCTAAGCCATGCAATTTTTAAGCCAATAGAGATAATTCAAAGATTTAAACCTTCGTTTTATGCTAAGGCGACACATGAATTTAACATTTAACATATTACATATTTAGAGTTTCTAGACGATTGTTATACCAAATAAAAAAAAGTTAGTTTAGTAATATAATTTAAAAATATAACAATAAAAAAGTCGAAAATGAGTAATCGACCCTACTCGTGACACCCACTTGATTGGGTGGATAGAATTCATTAACAATAACTTTATTATAAAACTATTACATCACTTCCATTAAATTGTAAGCCATCCCTTGTTAAAATACAAATAAACTCTCAATGGATAAAAATATCAGCGCTTTTATATTAGAAAAATAGACAATTATCATAATTATAATTATAATATTACAACAATATAATATTAAAGAAAATAGAAATTATTGGAGGGGAACAATAAATAAAATACCACCATGCTTATATATATCCAATGCTATTTCATTTCCTCACCACAACCCGCGACCACACACCGTTAACAATGTTCTCCCCGGTATCTAATCCAAACTCCCTCCGCCTCCGACCACCGTCACCTCCGCCGCTACATGCATCCCCCGCCGCTCTACCGTCACCCAACATCCGTAATTCACCTCGTACATCACCTATCTCCGCCACCAGTGACAACACGTGCTTTGCTACCTCACCGCCGTCGTCGTTATACGGAATTCTCGGAATCTCGATGGAGGCGACCGAAAGTGAGATCAAAACGGCGTACCGGAGGCTCGCCCGGACGTCACACCCGGATGTGAATGACTCATCCGGAGAGGAGTTTATGAAAATCCACGCCGCGTATTCTACCCTATCGGATCCCGATAAACGGGCGGATTACGACCGGAGGATTTTCCGGACGAGCCGGTCTCGAATACCGTATTCGAGTAGCAACGGGTTTAACGGTTATAGTGGTCGGAACTGGGAGACGGATCAATGCTGGTAACACTAATCGAAGATTCACCGTTTCAACCCATCGATCACTGTATAATAATATGATATGATATAACATGATATATAATTAACAATTAGTCCGTATTAGTTATTTAGCTAATGAAGTGACTAGTAGGATATGATTACTAAATTACAAGATATCGTGTGTAAAAAGGCTCATATATTATTAATACTACTTTATCTTTTTAATTACAATCTTACTCTACCATTGCAAAAGATATAAACTATTGACGAAAGATTAAACCTTAAATCTTAAAAATGTTTTAATTTATCCTCCCGTCTAGAAAATTAAAGTTAAAACCAATATTAATAATGGGTAAGTATAAGTTACTATAGAGAACCTGTGTGATGCGGCAGAATACACAATAATATAGGTGATTTTAATTTGAATGACTTGGAGTTAATTTTAGTTGATCCAGTTGAACTTGGATTTTAGTTGTTTGGGGTTTGTGTTTGAACCTTAGGTCATGAGGTATGGTTTGACATCTCTTAACTCCACCTAAACCTCATGTCATCTATTTTTACCTCTTTCACTCTATATCATTTCAAG
Source organism: Helianthus tuberosus (assembly GCA_030545235.1). Taxonomy (NCBI): domain Eukaryota; kingdom Viridiplantae; phylum Streptophyta; class Magnoliopsida; order Asterales; family Asteraceae; genus Helianthus; species Helianthus tuberosus. The sequence continues at coordinate 4,436,277 of CM060417.1, forward strand.
GAAATGCTTTAACTCCTTTTAAGACCACCTCATCTAGTTTCCTTTTTTTTTTTTTAGTATTACACATTTAATTAAAATATAAGAATAATTACTAATTTATTAATTTCTTTATTAAAAAAAGCATCAATAATAAAAAAAAAACATAAAATATAAGAAAACTAAAAAATCCCATATTTGTTCCTAATCTCTTGTTTTAGTTCTTCTGCCAATTGACGGTCCAAGCCCGTGAGATCATCGATATTTTGTGCGAGAATTCTAAAGTCCTTGTGTTTTTCTTCTTTTTTCTTCATCTCCATCTTCTCCTTTTGCAAGTCCATCTTCGATTTTTTGAGATCGATTTTTTCTTGTTGGTGGGCGTTGAACTGTTTCATTTCTTCTGCCAAAAATGCCACATTTTCGGGTTTGACGGACGGTGCAGAATTTGAATTTTGGCCTCGTTTTGCTTTATTCCGTCCAATTGGCCGTACGAGTTCTTCTTCAACCGGCGAATCATCCGCGTTTAGATCAAAAATGCACTGAGTCTCAGATGTCGGTAGACTATCGTCAACCAAGTTTATTGATGTTGTTTTCGATCTCTTTGATCGAGGCAAAGTAGGCACGGGAAACCATTTGGGACAATGTCATACAATTTGCCAAATCGCTATTGGTGGCGCACCACCTTGTTCATCTTGGTAAGTAAGTGTAGCGTTGGATATAAGGTCGACGTCACTTGTACCGCTTGGGCAGAGGCGTTTTTGTTCCGCATATACCCCGTTGAGCTTGTTCGTTTTGTGTCTAAGTTGTCTCCATTGCCCGCTAAGGCTATCATTGTTACGATGATAATCAAGTTTGAGTTGATCATGGAATAACTCGTTGACACGGTCCCAAAAACATGTGGTATTTTGAGAGTTTCCTACCAATACATAAACAAAGTTAATATTATAGAAAAACAAATAAACAAATAAAACAAGTTAGTTTATTTACCAATAATTGGATCATCCGATACCGTGATCCACGCTTTTATGTAACACCCCAAAAACGGGTTTGGTAATCAAACCACATTAATATTACTGACGGGTAAAATACCGTTAGTGGTAAAAATTTACCCGGTAAATATTAGGATTTAAATAATTAATCCTAATATTAAATAAAAAGTGAGTAAAAGCTTTTAAGGAAATAAAATGGATAAAAGGCCCGGGTTAACGGGACCTAAAATAAACTTAGTCATAAATATTCCTGAACCCGCTAAGTTAACTAGGAATATTAAACCTAGTTAATAAGTGGGAATATTGTTAAAAATAAGTAGGTTGTGGCCTACTTAATAACGAACCAAACACGAGGGGTTAAAGTGGGATAACTAGAAAAGTTATTTAATTAAATAAAACACAAACACACACACAAATGTGTGTTCTGGATCGATCTCAGGAGAGCTCCCAAGGAGCCAAACCCTAACATCTAACATAATCATCAAATTGAAGGTCAAAATGAAGCTCAAATTCACAACCAAACATAAATAAACGATCACCAAGTCAAGGGGATCGTAAGGTATGTCGAATTTCTAACATTCTTGAAGTTGTGAAAATCGATTAATCTTGCATGATATGATCTATGTATGAATCATAGAAGTTATGGCTGAATTTGGGATGTATGATTGCTTAGGAACAAACCCTAAGTGAAGATTTAGAATAAATTGCTATGATTTAGGTGTTTGGTTAACTCACCACACCTAGCTAAGTGGGTTTTAGTGTTATGATGAAATTGATGATAAGACTATGTTTAGAATCATCATGTATGATAATGAATGAAAGGTGTTTGATTAAACCATGAAATTGGGTACATGATCATACTTTCATGAAAGGGGTTTTAATAAAATATGATGAAACTAGTGATTTTGGTTCATATGAATGGGTGTTAGGAATCATGATGTCTACTAGTTAATATGTAGAACTTGATTATATTTGACGATTGGATGAATGTCTAATGCTATAATGAAATGGGTTTTACATGTAGATGGAAACCTTTAGTTAATTGCTTAACAAATGAATGATTAGCTTCAATAGTCGAGAGCTAAGTTAAATGGGTGCGTAAAAACTAGAATGGTTAAAGAGTTCGGATGAAAATGCCTAAGTAGGTTCAATGTGCCATATGTGTGTTTGAATATGTTATAGACAAATTGACTTTTAAGAAGTCAAACTGACCAAAATGAAATCAAATGATGAATTTTGATGTAAAACCCGTAAGAAGGAATAGTCATAATTAATGATGACTAATCTAACCGTCTTACGAATTATGATGATAGTTTGACGCTTGACAAGCTAGGTGGAGGCTTGGAAAGGAAGCGGGTCAAACGAAGCAAAAAAAGAAGGAAAAGCGTACTTCGGATGCGAGGTAAGTAAAACTTACACCCACTTGTAGTATATTTGTTTATATTATAAGCGAAGAATACGATAAAGGATTAGGTTCGAATCATGGGTTCCGACACGAAACGAAATGGGTCGGAACCAATAAAAATGTTTTAAACCATGATTAATGGTGAAAGAGGCAAGATGGTAAATTAGTCACGAATTGGCTAAGAATTAGTGAGTTTTCTTAAAGTTACCTTATAGCGTAACTAATAATGGGAAAATGGGTAAAAATGGAAAATTTAGTCAAGTATCGACTAAAGTAAATTAAGGTTCAAAGGACACCCATAGCGTAAGCCGAATGGGTTAAAAATATAAGAAATGACTTTAGAAAAGAAAGGGATCTAGTGAGAAAATCCGAAATGGGTCGGATGTGTGATTGGTAATTAAAACCCATGTTTTGTTACATATGAAAATGTTGGGTTAGGTAGGTCGAACGGGCCAAATGGTGGGAATAACGCCATTTGACAAAATCAACTAATGTGGTTGTCAAGTCATGTGTTTACAGGGGCGAATAGTAGTTTGGGTAATTGCGTCGCTATAAGAATTTCGGTAATAAAAGCAAGGTGTCGAAACGGGTCACTAGGTTGACTCGAGCCAGGTACGTATAAATACGATTGTGGTTAGACATATATTTTTGGGTCAAATTAGTAGCAAATGCCCTTCGCCGTAAATGAGGGGCTAAAGTTGACTGAAATGCCCTTGATGGGTAAATCGGGCAAACGACCTTTAAAGGTTGTTGGAAATAAGCGTTTTGATAGACTAAATCCTTAGGATAAGTATAAAAAGGGATGATATGAGACCTTAGTGCATAAATACCCTTAACGGGTCAAAATAGAAGTAATAGCGAAACGGGTTAAGAATGTGTAATAACCCGTGAATTGAATCTTGTACAATAGAAAATAATCATAATATTATGTTTACAAAAGAAACAAGGGCCACAAACAAGTTTGTTAGATGGAATTATGAACGGGTCAATATTTGGTAAAAAGGGTAGTAAGCCGAAGACTTAAAAGTCTGAAATAATGTTAATCCGGATGTCGGATTTTAACTCCATAAGATGGAGAAATAAATTACGGACGCGTAGGAAAAAGAATCACCTAAAACGGACAACCGAGCAAAAAGTTATGAGCGTTCAAAGTTGAGTTTTGGGAATTTCCGGAGCTGGGCAGATTTGCAGGACCAGCTCCTGGACTTGCTGGAAAACGTACTCCCCCGCGCCACGCGGGGAAGATACTGTAAACTGGCGCGACACGTGGGGGCTTCCGCGCCACGCGACAAAGCGAACGGATCTTGCCGCGACACGCGACAGGATCAGTTTTGAAATTTTATTTTATTTTTCACATTTGGATGCTAGAACTCGTTTATACACGAAATATCAATGTCAAAACTAACATTTAAAGTGGTTTTGACTTCAGGTTTTTGTTGGGATTGTCCGGATGAAGATCAAGCTCATTGAAGAACCGAACACGACCAAGATACAAGCTTCCGCACGACGTTTCGTTGTTAATTTCAAATGACGAACTTAATTACATTATGCTCTAAAACTTTTAAATTTGTAAAATTTTTTAATAACCCGTATTTCTGCTATATATGAAATCCTAATTACATGATTGCTTTCGTAAATTATACGTTAAACTTGATGTAATAAGAACGGGTGTTACATTTTACCAAAGCAACTTGTTCTTCATGAGTCCATTTCCTTGTTTCTTTTTTACCAATAGTCGAAGAGCCTTCAACCATAGCATTCTTATTATGTTTTCTTTTGCTAGTCCCGATCGGTGTCGATTCCCGGGCTGCTTGTGATTCCAATGGTGTTTGTGGAACTTGAGTCTCGGTTGGTGTTTGTGGAAATTGAGTCCCGGTTTGTGCTTGACTAGCAAATAAGTTGGGATCAAGAAATGGTCGGTATACATCATTACCTATATAGCAAAAACTAAGTTAGACATAATGTATAAATGCAAAGGAAAACAAAAGAGTATATAAATATTACCAATAGGGTTGTTTGGAGCATTTAAAGCGCTAAAACCAATTCGACCTCTCGCATCATACCGTTGTTGGAACCACCGGTTCACTCTCTCCACATCTTCAAGTATTCTCGAGAGTAGTGGTCGGTTCATTCGAAAACGACGCCTAAATATATCGTCTGGATACGTCGGATCAACTTCTTTAAAATAGTGGTTGACTAGCATCGTATGAGCGCGTAGCCGGTTGCGGTTAAGTGCAGGTTTTCGGGTTCGCAGCTGTGCTTGTGGTTGTTGTAGAAAAGCTTGGGTTGCGGCTACAACCGTTTGAAAAAAGACCTCGTCCTCGGCATCAGACTCGGACGTTGATGATGAAGATGTTAATGATGAAGAAGACATTGTTTAAAAATATAGAGATTGGTTTGGTGTGAAAAAAAATTAAGATGTTGAGTTATATATAGTAGTGTGTATGGATTTAAAATAAAAAAAATAATAAATACACTAAAAGAGCCATTGAGTATTTTATGCTATTTTCACTATGTTAACATGTTAACACAAGAAGGTGTTAACACACTTAACACCATGAGGGGAATGGTTTCAATAGATGTTAATGCTCCACATCAGCATTTAACATCCACAAAGTCAAAGCATACCGGGAGGCCTTATAGACCGCTTAGTTCAAATTTAAACTGATTTAGCTCAGCTCGAGCTTAAAATCGAGTTATTTTGGGGCTTGAGCTCAACTCAAATTAGTTTCGAGTCAGCTCATCTCGGCTTTAGTTGACTCGATTCGGTTTTGAGCCATAACTATAATGAAAACTAAAAGTTTTGATTCGGTTCAGTTTTGAACCGACCTATTGATTATTAATAATAGGCCAATGGACTAAGAAAAAATTAAAACTAAACAGGCCAAAGGGCCTATCGGTGCAACTAGACAAAGCTGTTTAGGAATTTTGCTGAGTTACTCTTTTCTATTTATAAGAGATTGTTTTTTTCAATGTTTATTTAGGCATGCAACTAGGGACTAATGTGTTGTAGAGTTCTAAGCTTTTGCTATACTTTTTTTTGGAACGGCAAGCTGCATTTATATTCCACACCCAAAATCGTTACAACATTATCTTTGGTTAGTAAGCTACTAAGCCAACCACCCAAAGAGCCTTTATCCTCATCAAAACAGATTACAACAAAACATAAAGAAACTTAAAATTCAGCTTAAAACTCAATTTGAGAACTTAAATTGCACTCATTTACTGCAGTCCATGTTACTCCGTTTTGCTTGGTTTTTAATCCAAAGGAACGTCAACGCCTACATCTCTCCGAAGATCATATCTCTATTTATCCGTTTACCACTGAAAATCCTCTCGTTCCTTGCTTTCCATATGCCCCAACATGTCACCAACACAGTTGTTTGTATATATTTTTTCTTTGTTTCCTCGGTCGCTGCACTTTTGTTGAATTCAAGCAGCTCTTTCACTGAGAATGCATAAATTTTTTTTTTTGAAAGGTACCTATCATTAACACAACATAAATTTGTTGAATCTTACACTATCTACTAACTCTGTGCCACAATACCGCTGCCACATAACAACCCAAAAATAAGTGGTTTGCGTCTTCTTCTTTCTCCCCACATAAATTACAAATCGGTATACCTTGGAGCAGGCCTCTTTTTTTCAGCCCCACCAAGGTTGCTAATCTATCTTGTATGCCCCGCCAACCAAATATATTCACTTTTTTTGTATCCATTTTTCCCATTCGATCGGATAGAATGGGATTGCGAACCGGTTTAGCGCAGCACGGGTTGTTGAACCGAAAAATCCCCATCTTTTGCAGCTGCCCATACCCACTTATCAGTTCGATTTCCTAGGTTTATTGTTTGCACCAGCTGCTCCAATAATAATTTTCATGTAAAATGAATGTGTGTATTTACTTGAGTTCTAAGCTTTTTCTATACTAATACTAACTACTATATAATACTCATTTGCCCCTAACTATTTTAGTCTCAAATAATGATTTTCATGTAAAATGAATTATTATATGTGTATTTACTATATGTGTGTATATACTAAATTCAAGTTCGTTTTCTATGTGTGGTTTTCCATAGCACATTATATTATATATCCATACATTTTCTAAGAGGATGCATAGTACCTTCTCTTATTGGCTTTGATTTTCTTTCTTTCTTTTATATTTTGATTAATAAAATACAATTTTTTAGCACAAATTTACAAATTATTAAAGTATTGAACCGTGTGGCTTTTAAGTTTTATTTTATTATTTTATTAATACAATTTATTCTGTTTTTAATAATATAATTTTTTTTATAAAAATTCGAATATGTCGTTACGACGTACTTAGTTTTATTTACGATTTGATAAAAACTTTATACTAACGTGTCAAATATAATTGAATTTAACAGCCGATCGGAGAGCCACGGATCCAGCCGGAAAAAGATGATGCTCCCATTTCCCACAGACCCTCTAAAAAAATTCCGGATCGGGACGTTGTTAATAATCGGCTTGTTGACTACCGAGACAATATAACACCAAACCCCTCCAAGAGACTTTTTAGTAGGAAGAAAATCCCAATCCGGCCCACTAGGGCTGTTCATTTTTATCCAAAACCCGAAACCCGACCCGAATTCAAAGTCACCCAAACCCGAATTAGCGAATACCCGAAAAAACTGAACCCGAGAAACCCGAACCCGACCAACCCGAATTTTAAATGGTTCGGTTATCGGGTCACTTTTTCCAGGCCAAAAACCCGAACAACCCGACCCGAAAAACCCGAAACACGAAACCCAAAAAACCCGAACATTTATTGTTTTTTTCTTATAAAAGTGTTTAGATTTTGAGTCTTTAATAGATGGAACACTAAGTTTTGGGTTTTTTAAATATTATAATAGCATATTGTCAATTAATCTTTGAACTTTGATGATATTTATAAAGTAACAATATGAATTTTGATGATACTTTGTAAAAAAACAACAATTATTTTCATTTTACATCTAAACCCGAAAACCGAATAACCCGACCCGAACTAACCCGAACCCGAATAACCCAAACCCGACTAACCCGAACTTTAAATGGGTTGGTTATCGGGTCAATTTTTCCCAGAGAAAAACCCGAACAACCCGACCCGAAAAACCCGAAACCCGATGAACACCCCTACGGCCCACCCGAATGAAGAGCCGAGATGACCTTTGTCCACAAGTTATCCTTCTCAGTCTTGAACCTCCAAACCCACTTAGACAACAAGGCCGTATTAATATCCCGCAGCTTATTAAGACCCAGCCCCCCGACCACTTTCGGAGAAGCCACGCTATCCCAAGCGACCCAATGAGTCTTTTTAACCCCTCCCACACCTCCCCGCAGAAATCTTCTAATCATCCTTTCTAGATCCTCAACAACTTTAACCGGGGCCCGATAAAACGAAAAGAAGTAGTTACGAAGGCTTTCGAGAGCAGACCGAGCAAGAGTCACTCTATATAACTTTGTCCTTCCAAAGTGTGTTGAGATAACAATGAGTTTAGTTTTAATTATATGAGTAAGTGTGGTTTACTATGAGACAAATATTCCTAGTTTTGATATGATTAAAATTAATGTCTTGTGTTTGTATGTTGTTGATTAAGGATGCACATATATCATATACATACATGCCCCTACACATTTAATGTTAGCACAAATAAATGGTGATGAAGCTACAAAAATGAGTCAAGAATTGAAGATTGGGAACTACATCTCATCAGTGGATTGAAAATAATGAAGTACAAGATTCCTTCTCAATCAATTGAATGAAGATCAATGATCATATACATCAAAAATGATTCGAAAACTTACAAAGATCAATATCTGAAAACTGACAAAGTCAAGTGAAGATCAAAGTTAAATCGTCAACCAAATCATTTGGGAATTAAGAAATGTTTTTTAGAAAGGTTTTCATTTAACCTAATGAATTTTAAAAAATATTATTTCTAGAAAAAAAAACTGATAATTTCCAAAAGGATTTTTATAAAACATCAAATTAATTCTTTCAAAACTCACAAATCTAGGATTTTTTTTCAATTAGTTTGAATTTGAAGGTTGGTGGATGGAGCTTGCGAAACTTCGTAAAGATTCAAAATGCATCATCCTTGAAGACATAAAGCTTCTTAAAAGGGTTAAAAGACAAACACTTTAGGAAAATATCATTACTCTCTATAGATCACAAAAGTAAACTTACCATTTTTGTAATTAATCATTTTCAAAGTCTCCAAACCAAATGTAATCTCTCTGAGACTCAAAATCTAAAGAAAATGTGTCAAAATGAGTTTGCAAAAGTGGACAGGAAAATTCACAACGTTCACAATACAAAACAACAAGCAAAACCATATATGTTGCAGGGTGATCACGCTTGGATCAATCGATTTTGGATCTAAGGTAAACGATTGAGCGGAAATCACATATGAACCTCTTGTTTGCGTGTGTGAATGTGAAACGAATCAATAAACAAACAATCAAACACTTTCAACTCTTTGGATCATGACGTTTAATCAAATTACCTTAGAGTCAAATGTCACAAGTTTGAAAGGTTAAAACTCCCTAAGTCGACAACATTTGTTTATTTAAAGATACTAACATGATAATTTTATTGAAATATAAAAAACTAAAGTACCATAAGATGATAATTTTATTGAAATATAAAAAACTAAAAATACCATAAGGAACGTAAGCATTTATTTACAAACTAAATTTTGATTGATTATATGAATGTTAACCTGATTATGTCAAAATAAAAAATGCAGTTATCTTGTAGTGGTTAAACTATTTTAACATGTCGACCATCTGATAATGACTTTTCGAGCATGTAAAAAAAGTTTAGAACGGTTAACCTATTAAAATATTAATAGCTGATCCATTTAAAATTAACTCATTATAAAAAAAGGAAATGTGTGACTATTGATATGTTGTTTTTTACAAATAAATAAAAACTGATACGATCTCTTTAATGCTATATAATATGTAGAGTAAATTACTATTTTAGCCTTTCTGGTTTAGCCAGTTTAACCATTTCAACCCAAAAAGAAATTTTAACATATTAAACCCCGAGGTTGCATTTTATAACGGTTTTGACCCCTGACACTAACTTTGTTACTTTTTTTTGCAGTTAAGTGTAAGAGTAATTAGGTTGTTATATACCTTGGGGGCTGAAGGGGTATGGTCCCAGATCTCGCGTCAGCATGACCGCGAATGACCATTACCCTTATCAAAAACCTCCACCAGCAATAAACTCACCTGTGTCCGCGTGGTCACACGCGAACACAGCGGTCCAATCTGTCCAGTGATGAGAAGACTTACCTTAAGGACGGAAACCAATGTTACGCATAGCGATGCGGCCCCGCACCGCATCCTATGAACATTTTCGTCACGACAAGAGATCTGGACAACAGTAACAGTCACTAAGTGGCGATGCGGCATGACACCGCATCCCGCATAAAATCATGGATGGAACAACCAACGCGGGAACAACATCAATGACCGCAAGCAGCAATGCGGCCTGGCACCGCAGCCTGCCTACAAGGCAAGTGGGTCTGACACCACAGTGCAAGTGGCACTGGGAACAGTCGCCTACCGGCCCATGTGTATACAACAGTCTGACACCACAGCAGGACGTGGCATCACCACCGTAACCGACAGGTCTGACACACCTGCAAATAGCTGTGCGATGTCAGGCTAGTTATTCAACTACCCTCCTTCACTCCTCGGCTATAAATACTCACCCCAAACCAGGTTTGAGGTATCACTTCTCAACTCTCTCAATATTACTACTATCACACTTTGCTTCCCAAGCAAACTACTGATTCTCACGCCGGAGAGTGGTAACAAGGAGCACCCCCCACCCCATCCTCCTTGTTGCGAGTCACGGCTTGTTTCCTTGTGCAGGAAACCCACCACCAGACGATCCAGCCGGCGATCCTCGGAAAGAAGGGATTAACCCTCTTGACGAGACCAGTGAGTTAACCCCACCCGGTTAACTATTGTTTCATCATTAGCGCCCACCGCTACTCTTAGCACTTTTTTCCGACCATCCCTTTCTCTCCAAAGATCATGTCTGATCGTCAAAACAACACTACCGGGGATAACCTAAACCCCGCAAACCAAGGGCCTGCGGGAACCATTCCCCTAGCCCCAAATGCTGAACACATTGGCACATCAACGCAAGGGGGCGCATCCCTTACGTTTGGACACGATTTATCACAGTACGCTCCTGTGATACCTACAGGCATGAACCTTCATGCCTGGTACGACCAACAAGCAGCTATGCTGGCTGCAACATACAACAGAGCTTGCGCAGAAGCGCAAGTATCTGCGGGGCCCACCCCAGCACCACACACCCCTGTGGGTCGTACTTTACAGTACGACGGCAGGGCCCCAACACATCCTGCCTCCAGAAGCAGGCACGAAGATCGCGGTTCCTCTTACTGCGACGTCCGCACACTTGATGAGGACGACTCCACATATGGGTCCCGCCACAGGAGCCATATACAGAGTCGCCTAGGCCCACATGGCTAAACTAGGCGACAGTCTACAGCCCACCACGGCCTAGGCATTCATAGCCGACTGGGACCCCAGTCCCACCGTGAAGGGCAAGGCCATACCGATCCAGCCGATGGTACATTCCGTGCGGAATCCCATGCCACCAGCAGCAGACCGGGAGGACGTAACTACGTTCCTCCCACTCACCCCCGCACTACGTACCTCCGCGCTGCAAAACATCACCGCAGCCAACCCTACAGGCCCAAATCTGCGGCCGAAAACTCCAAGTTCGTCCCAGAAATCGCCCACGCCGATCTCACCACCACAAAATTCTCATTAAACATTGGGAAATACAACGGTTCGACCGACCCAGATGATCACAACAACATCTTCGTCGGCGCCGGGTGCAACGGTAGATGGGATGAACCCACCTGGTGCCATTTTTTCCCACAGACCCTAACAGGTCTGGCCAGGGCATGGTTCGATTCTCTACCACCAGGGTCACTGACCTCATTCGATGACTTACAAGAAAAGTTCCTCGCGCACTTTAGCCAGCAACGACGCCATGAACGTGATTCCATGGACGTCATGAACATCTGGCGCAGGGATAACGAATCGCTTGAAGCGTTCGTTGTCCGTTACAATAAAGAATGCCTAGAGATAGGCGATGTCGCCGACCAAATGGCACGTAACCATTTCATTGTTGCCGTTAAAGACGAGCAAATGGTTATGAATATCTCTGGCAAAGATGGTTTGCCTAAGAAGTGGGAAGATGTCATGGCTGCGGTCAAGACATACGCCCAGACTCAGCGGTCCCTAAGACCGCACATGTCAAAGGCACAACCCCAAGCGGAAGGCCAGTCTTCCCGCCAAGAGCCCAAGCGCAGCAATAAGCGCAACCGGGACACATGGAATCGTGGCAGCGATTCCAGACCATATGTCCCATGAAGCAACCAGCCCGACGCAAGGGCTACAATCAACGCCCAGCGTGAAAACCGGGCGTCAAAAAAGGAGTCTCGGGACCGCAGTTGGACCGAGATTAACCAGTCGCCAAGCGACGTCCTTATCACGGACGCACAATTCCTGCGACCGGCCCAACCGATGAAGTCCAAAAAGAACCAGGATCTCGCACTCTACTGCGAGTATCACAAGGACAATGGCCACACAACAAACAGCTGCATCAGTCTCCGACTGGAGATTGAGCGAGCCCTAAAAGAGGGGAAACTGCAACATCTGTTGACAGGCGCACAAAAAGCTACCAAGCGCATCACTCCCCACAACGAGGGCACCTCCACGGGTAAGAGGACCATGTACGTGGCCTCTACCCACATGATCAATGGGGGAAGAGGAAGGCCGCGCAAGGCGGCAATAAGACCGGACAATGACTGGAAAGACGAGTAAGTCGTCTTTCCAAAAGTCCGAGGCGGCCCGCGTGATAGACGCGCCGTGGTTATCACATGCCACCTGGCTCACTACTGCACCGAGCGATTGTTCATCGACCCGGGCAGTACATCCGATAGTATATACGAGCAATGCTTCAACCAATTCGATCAAAAAGACAAAGATCGACTGCAGCCAGCGGACTACCCGTTGGCCGGGTTTGCAGGGGAAACCGTATTCCCCCTAGGCCAGATTACCTTTCCTGTGCGCCTCACCAACGGGAGGCACACAAGAACGGAGGAGGTAAACTTCATGGTTTTACCGCACACCTCCAAGTACGACGTACTTCTCGGGAGAGAGTCCCAAGGCGACTTCAACATGATCACATCCGTCCCTCACTCTGCCATTGGTTTCCCAACCGAGACGGGTGTCGCGGTAATATACGTCCGGAGAGAAGTTATGTCTACGGACGACCTGCGTCCAGCCAAGGTAGCAAGGCCCACCCCCAACACGCAACCAGAAAAATGGGTGCTTAACGCAAGACACCCAGAGCAAACAGTCATGTTGGGCCATGCCTTGACACCCACCATCAGAGCGCGCCTGAAGCAACTCCTCTTCTGGAACCAAGATATTTTTGCATGGACACTCGCAGACATGACAGGGGTGCCACGCGAAATCGCGCAACATTTCTTGAATACCATGCCAGGTATCAAGCCGGTGATCCAAGGCCAACGCCACCTTGGATCAGCAAAAAACGCGGCGATGGAAGAGCAGGTACAAGAACTACTCTCCGCAGGAATCCTGCGGGAAGTCAAATACCAGACTTGGTTGTCCAACCCAGTCATGGTAGAAAAACCAAGCGGGGGCTGGCGCATGTGTGTCGATTACAAAGACCTCAATAAGGCCTGCCCCAAGGATTGTTACGCACTTCTAGAGATCGACGAGAAGGTCGACAACCTCGCACCATTTCGATGGAAGTGCTTCCTCGATTGTTACAAAGGCTACCATCAGGTACAGATGGCAATCGAAGATGAAGACAAAACGGCATTCCGCACTCCTACCGGGAACTACTGCTACACCAAAATGCCGTTCGGGTTGCGCAACGCGGGCGCAACCTATCAAAAGTTGATGAACGACACTTTTCATGGTCAAATCAGCAAAAGTGTCGAAATCTATATGGACGACTTGGTCGTCATGAGCATGGACGAAGACACCATGCTCAACGATATCGAAATAACATTCCAAACTCTGCGAAGCGTCAACATGAAGCTTAATCCAGGGAAATGCTCGTTTGGAATGGAAGAAGGAAAATTCCTCGGATTCATCGTAACCAAAGATGGATTCAAGGTAAACCCGGAAAAAGTTCAGGCGATCGAACGCATGCCATCGCCCTCTACGATGAAAGAAATGCAACGACTAGCCGGCCGGCTAGCCGCACTAAACAGATTCTTAGCCAACCACGCAGCTAAGTCATACCCTTTCATCAAGACCCTGCGGAGCTGCCTAAAAAAGGAAGAATTCCAATGGACCGCAGAGGCCGAAAAAGCTTTCTGGGAGATGAAAGAGTGTTTGATCCAGCTCCCAACTTTAACCGCACCACGAAAAGATGAGCCACTTATTCTATACCTGTCTGCCGCGGACAACGCGGTAGGCGCGGTACTCATAGTGGAGCGGGAAGGAGTCCAAACACCCATCTACTACATCAGCAAAATGCTCAACGACCCAGAGACAAGGTACTCCATCATGGAGAAATTGGTACTGGCACTAGTGCACGCATCGAGACGTTTACGGCGTTACTTCGCAAACCACGTCATCACAGTGTTAACCAACTACAGGATCGGCCCGATCCTATCCAAACCCGACATCTCTGGGAGGTTAGCAAAATAGGCAATCGAGCTGGGCGCACTTTCACTAAACTATAAGCCGCGCCCCGCAATCAAAGGCCAGGTCTTGGCTGATTTCGTTGCTAAAGTACCAGCAAACCGCATTCAAGAATGCGAAGAAGAACAAAACCCTACATCACCACCATCCTCCGCAGAAACCTGGGCACTATATACAGATGGTGCATCCAACGAAGATGGTGCTGGCGCAGGTCTGCGACTTGTCAGCCTCGATGGCCAAGAGCTAACCTACGCAATCCGCCTTGATTTCAAAAGCACGAATAACGAAGCGGAGTATGAGGCGCTACTGGCAGGGCTGCGTTTGGCAGTCAAACTCGACGTCAAACATTTGGAAGCACACGTCAACTCACTACTGGTTGCAGGGCAGATACGCGGTAACTATGCCGCAAAAGGGGATATCATGATCCTCTACCTCGAACAAGCCTTGCAACGGAAATCAAGGTTCACTGTCACGGCCCCCGACCCACCCTGGACGGAATCGGAAGCCGCGAACAACCCAGTGGTACCGGTGATTATTTTGAAAAATATTGCAGCGGAAATTTCATCAGGACCGTGAGTTAGGAAAAATATCAGAGTTTAGAAAACACCGGATTTTATTTATTTAATTAGATGGGATGAACCCATGTTTTACAAAGGTAGCTTTAATAAGGGATAAACCCAATTACATGAAACAATATTTCTTAATTTGATTTAATTAATTATTAAAATAAGCCACTTCTTTGATGCCTTTCAGTGCCGTATCCATCTTTTACTCCACTCTACTGTATTGACCTGAAACGTGTTTTAAAAAGGTTTTGTCAGCGGGAAATACTGAGTGAATCATTCTATTTAATAAAACATATTTGTTATAATTTACAGCATTAAGAGTTTTTATATTTGCTTCTTAAAGATTGGCAAAGACTTAATCACTGCAAATTATAACTGGAAAACATTGTTATAAATTACAGCATAAGAGCGATTACAATGGCTTCTATCTTATTTTTATCTAGCGCTCTGTCACAATGGTGACGATGGTCATACCACTATTAGATCAATGAACCTAAATAGTGATGATTATCCCTAGTAGGTCAATGAACCTAACTGGGAGAAAATTAGTAATGTGCACAATACCCCACTAGCCAGTGATTCAAGATATCCACGACTTAGTCCCTGTAATTATAACTTTTGAAAATAATTTGAGGTATTGTAAAATAGTTGATAAAAAGAGAATGACTCACTTATAATCATGCAGATTCATACGGCCAAAGTTTAGTCTACAGATAATCCTTGATATATTGCAGATTTATACAGGCAGAGCTTAGCCTATTGATTTAGCCTTGTAACCTAGTGCACACGAACTAGGTAGGTAACTTAATACAGCAATTACGATAACTCACGAGATCAACCCTCACAACGAATGACAAAGTGCTATGCTTAAACATCCATCGAATTAACGATTAATGACAAAGCATCACCCTAATGTGGGCAGCACTTAAACATCCATTGAGTACATTGATCGATCGGACAATGAATCGTAATAGCGATCGAGTTATTACCCTGATTGCGGCGTCGATTAGTGATCCGTGTGTGTTAATTGTGGTAAACAGAACGTAACTTAGTGTATATTTGGAATTTCTTCGTCGAACGAACAACAGAATGCAAGTGCCAGGCCCTTCTATTTATACCCAAAATTTGCACCTCCCGCTAGTCGCGGAAGAATCCGTGTCACGTGCCGCGTGTCGCCTGTGGTGGCATTTTAGAGTAGAGTAGGCACGTGTCCAACTAGCTCAGGTGAGTCGACGTTGCGTGAATTTTCCAATTTGACAGCGTTTTATAAAGATAATTGTAACTAGGGTTTTACCCCCCCTGAGTTTTAGGGGCCCTGATTCTAATTCCAATTATTCTGAAAATTTTAGGGTTTGTTCAGAATCACTTGGGTTTCTCAATTAGGGTTTCCTATTGGATAATTAAAATAAAATAAATAGGACTTTTAATGAGGGTTGTTACATTCTCCCCACCTTAATAAAAATCTCGTCCCCGAGATTTATTGGAATAAGTAGGAATACTTTTTCTTCATCTCAGATTCCACCTCCCAAATGTATTTGGGTTATGATATTTTTTTTTTTAGACTTATGTCACCTTTTAGTTAATAAAAATAATATTAGGGTATATGATACAGAATTTAAAATATCGAATTTTGCGAATACAAGTTGTATCATAAATATGATTCAATGGTTCAACTGAATTAGTTCAAGAAATTGATGACAAACGAATGAGATGAAATGATATAATTTTCAAGATGATTAGGTTCAAGCCAAAAGATATATGATCCATAGATATTTAAAATGAATGTGAAAGACTTTTAGAATTAATAAAATTCTTTGTCAGAAGAAAGCTTACTTTGATTGGTAACTGAGGAAGACTTAGAATTGATAAGTTCCAAATAAAATAAAAACATTAAAAATGATTTGTCAAATATTAAATTATGATATGAGAAAATCAAAGTGTTTGAGATGAGTGAATTGCAAAGATACACCAAAGACAATAGAGTTAGTGTATCGTCGTTTAGAGTTCAAGTTATTTTAATTGTGAAATAATGTGATAGTACACTAATCATATTTTTCATACTATGTCCTAGAGATCAAAATATAATAAGAACAAGTTGTTTTGGCATAATCAATCTTTATTATATTTGTAAAGCAAATGTAATATATTATTTGTGTCCATATCTGAATCGTATCTTATATATCAAATATAAATACTATGTAACACATTTTTACTATATGTAAATGGTTACCACTTTTAAATAAATATTATTTTAGTATTTTACTATACTATGTAAAATAACTTATTTTTACTATGTAATATATATTACAAAACACCGCAATGAAGTTATTATTTTACAAAATATTTTATTATTTTGTAAAAGAATCACTATTATTTATAACGTTAAATGAAAGTTCAAAGGTGTAAAAATATTTATTGTATAAAAATATTTGTAAAATATTTTGTAAATATATAACACTTAATGAGTTTACTTATTTTCATTTTGAAATCATATAACGTTGTGAATGTATTTACAATTATTGAAAATAAGTGAAAAGGGAAATTATTCTTATATATTATAATGTATCCTTAACCTAATGTAGTTGATAACTATCATATTATTCTTATATGGTTACTTTCTTGCCAGAGTGTTACGGTACATAATTATCCCAAAACATGTAATACATAATTATTCATATAATTTTATTCGTCTCTCTAATTCTTGTATTGTTTTATGAAAATATGACTTCTCTTTACAGTATAAAATATATATATATATATATATTTCTACATATAATTAAAATTTACTAATTAAGTATGATAACTTAATTTATATATTAACTAGTCATTATCATGGTTGGATATTGGTTAGTACTGCCTTGTTTAAGCATAGGTGGCCAGTCCATGCCTAACTAAGGCTAAGCTATTCAATACCTGCCCCTGACAATAACCCTAATTCTTTACCTCAATGGTTTAATAAGAGTGTAGTAATACTATTTTGTAATCCTTTATGTAAGTTTCCATATACAATTAATTTTATATAATGATTTTCGATTGAAGATGTTAAAGAAATAATTATCACGAAAGGCTAGATTGATGTTGTAAGAATCATTAAGAGATACATTGAAGTATGACAAGAATTTGTGCATCATTATCTTAGCACACGATTTGTGTTAAGATAGCTTTTATAAGATAAATCAACAAAGCAATTTAATATATAATTAAATAAATAATTAAATCCGTATATGATATATATAAACGAGATTAGTGCAAGCTTTAAATTTTGTGAAAATGTCAGTATACGGTGATCATGATCAAAGAAATGATTCAATGAAGTCGAAGACTAAACAAGCCTATTATGGTTTAAAACAAATGAAGTGCTTGTTAGGACTATTTTGAATAAGATAGCTTCCATCCATCATATGGAATCTTGAAATGAATATGTAATGTGAGCGAGTCAAATAATTTGAACTTGATTTAAACAAAACCAATTTTAATAAGAAAGTTCGGACATGGTTACAATAGAAACTATGTATGTCAAAGAAAATTAAAAATTTTTTTTTCAAGAAATTCATTGACTCGATATCAAGGAGTTATTGTTTTGCAATAATGCGATTCATAGTACAAAAAGCGGAATGATATTTGAGTTTAGATAAAATAACAAATCGGAATGAAGCCCTCCAGTGGTCTTCATAAATCAAATGAACCATATGCGTAACAAATAGTGCATGTGTAATGTATGAATTTACCAAGAAATGAAATCGATCAATATTCGCTATTATGAAAGAAATCCTCATGGTATGATGACTATTAGGAGAAGTAAAAATACGAAAGTTAATTTATTATATGCAAAAAAAATCAAAATTTCAACGAAAGAAATATAAGAACTTCCATCTGGAATTTCGTGTAATAACTGTTTGTTAAGTGACTTTACCAGGGATTGTGAATAAAATGAAATAGGGAAGTTGCAAAGGTATGTGACTCCTTTTTGCAGTGATAATAATCATGACTCTGATTAGACTATGTACAGATAGTTGTGAAATATTGTTCCAACGTATCTCAGTGAGATTCAGGTAGTTTGTAGGATCATGTGGCAAAGTGCTTCTTTTTTATTAGTAGTTCTTCTTACTGACGGAATTTTAACATTAGTGTTATCGTGCCCAATTTATATTTTTCAAAGGTCTTGCCTCGAAAGTTGTGTGTGATATACTTCAACTTCTGTGGTCTTATAATTAAATTTTCATGTGTTTTCTTATATATTATCACAACTTTACATACTTCTTACTTGCGTTAATAGTTTATGGTAACGCGTTAGAAATTCTTTACACTTTTGATGGTATCCCAACTTAATGGGTTTCTATCGTTATTATTGTCGCTTGAGTTACTAGGCAAATAATTAAATGAAATAATGTTTGCTATCGGAAAAGAGATTCTTAATAAAGAAATCTAGACACATATGCTTGTGCTTTATTCGTATTTGGCTTTTGAAATTCCCTATAGATATATATATATATATATCTATATAATCATATATTTCATATGCTGAAATAAACATACCATTTATCAGGTCAATGTATTTAATAGATTCATATTTCCAAAAACCAGTCAAATATCTGGTCATGATACTATTTAGGGAAATCTTGTCACTTGTTTGACATATTATCTATCCCGTCTTATCCGATTCGCGCCGGAGCGGTAACCTCAGTATATCTGGACAAACTGGAGAGTCTACTACACCATACCCAGTCTTGCTAGAGAAAATTTTCTATTTCCCATAAATAGTATCTTTTCAAAAGTGCCTCTTTTATTAGGGCTTTTATCCAGAATTTAGGGAAACTTGTATTCCCATAACACATTTTATTCTAGACCAAGTAATATCAATAGGCAATAATTACTATTAATTCTTGCTTATTTACAATATCTTGCAATATTGTAATTACCATTCTTATGGTATACCAGAATCCATCATACTTTATTAACACAAGTACTTAGCTTATCTCGAAGCTGATACTAAGGCATCTTTTCTTAAGTTCAAGTCTAAATGCTATCATGTGTGCTACCAGTTAATAGCAATCTCCTAACTCTTTTATACAAACTTAGGTATTATTGTCACAACACCTAAAGGCTTAAAGCAGTGGCTCTGATACCACCTTCTGTCACGGCCCCCGACCCACCCTGGACGGAATCGGAAGCCGCGAACAACCCAGTGGTACCGGTGATTATTTTGAAAAATATTGCAGCGGAAATTTCATCAGGACCGTGAGTTAGGAAAAATATCAGAGTTTAGAAAACACCAGATTTTATTTATTTAATTAGATGGGATGAACCCATGTTTTACAAAGGTAGCTTTAATAAGGGATAAACCCAATTACATGAAACAATATTTCTTAATTTGATTTAATTAATTATTAAAATAAGCCACTTCTTTGATGCCTTTCAGTGCCGTATCCATCTTTTACTCCACTCTACTGTATTGACCTGAAACGTGTTTTAAAAATGTTTTGTCAGCGGGAAATACTGAGTGAATCATTCTATTTAATAAAACATATTTGTTATAATTTACAGCATTAAGAGTTTTTATATTTTCTTCTTAAAGATTGGCAAAGACTTAATCACTGCAAATTATAACTGGAAAACATTGTTATAAATTACATCATAAGAGCGATTACAATGGCTTCTATCTTATTTTTATCTGGCGCTCTGTCACAATGGTGACGATGGTCATACCACTATTAGATCAATGAACCTAAATAGTGATGATTATCCCTAGTAGGTCAATGAACCTAACTGGGAGAAAATTAGTAATGTGCACAATACCCCACTAGCCAGTGATTCAAGATATCCACGACTTAGTCCCTGTAATTATAACTTTTGAAAATAATTTGAGGTATTGTAAAATAGTTGATAAAAAGAGAATGACTCACTTATAATCATGCAGATTCATACGGCCAAAGTTTAGTCTACAGATAATCCTTGATATATTGCAGATTTATACAGGCAGAGCTTAGCCTATTGATTTAGCCTTGTAACCTAGTGCACACGAACTAGGTAGGTAACTTAATACAGCAATTACGATAACTCACGAGATCAACCCTCACAACGAATGACAAAGTGCTATGCTTAAACATCCATCGAATTAACGATTAATGACAAAGCATCACCCTAATGTGGGCAGCACTTAAACATCCATTGAGTACATTGATCGATCGGACAATGAATCGTAATAGCGATCGAGTTATTACCCTGATTGCGGCGTCGATTAGTGATCCGTGTGTGTTAATTGTGGTAAACAGAACGTAACTTAGTGTATATCTGGAATTTCTTCGTCGAACGAACAACAGAATGCAAGTGCCAGGCCCTTCTATTTATACCCAAAATTTGCACCTCCCGCTAGTCGCGGAAGAATCCGTGTCACGTGCCGCGTGTCGCCTGTGGTGACATTTTAGAGTAGAGTAGGCACGTGTCTAACTAGCTCAGGTGAGTCGACGTTGCGTGAATTTTCCAATTTGACAGCGTTTTATAAAGATAATCGTAACTAGGGTTTTACCCCCCCCCCCCCTGAGTTTTAGGGGCCCTGATTCTAATTCCAATTATTCTGAAAATTTTAGGGTTTGTTCAGAATCACTTGGGTTTCTCAATTAGGGTTTCCTATTGGATAATTAAAATAAAATAAATAGGACTTTTAATGAGGGTTGTTACATTCTCCCCACCTTAATAAAAATCTCGTCCTAGAGATTTATTGGAATAAGTAGGAATACTTTTTCTTCATCTCAGATTCCAGCTCCCAAATGTATTTGGGTTATGATATATTTTTTTTTAGACTTATGTCACCTTTTAGTTAATAAAAATAATATTAGGGTATATGATACAGAATTTAAAATATCGAATTTTGCGAATACAAGTTGTATCATAAATAGGATTCAATGGTTCAACTGAATTAGTTCAAGAAATTGATGACAAACGAATGAGATGAAATGATGTAATTTTCAAGATGATTAGGTTCAAGCCAAAAGATATATGATCCATAGATATTTAAAATGAATGTGAAAGACTTTTACAAAATGGGTAGAGGCAAAGCCACTTGCATCAACCACCGCTATGATAACAAGGAAATTCGTGTGGGAACATATCATCTGCCGTTTCGGTCTACCAATGTGCATCGTCACCGATAACGGCACCAACTTCGCCACCGATGACTTTCAAAAATGGCTAAAAGAGCTAAACATTGAACACATATTCTCCTCAGTGGCGCATCCGCAAGGGAACGACCAAGTCGAGAGTATCAATAAAAGCTTAGTCGAAGGCATCAAAGCACGGTTGGGAACAGCCAGATGCGGCTGGGTTGATGAACTCCCAAGTATTTTATGGGCTCACAGGACAAGCCCAAAAACAAGCAACGGTGAGACACCCTTCAGCCTGGTCTATGGCACTGAAGCGATAATCCCCGCGGAAGTAGGCCTCCCCTCACCTAGAATGTTGGCTATCAACAAGATAGACAACAATGAAGAACGCAGGGTTGACTTGGACCTCTTGGAAGAAAGGCGCGAAAACGCTGCCATCAACGAGGCCAAATACAAAACCAAACTTGAAAAGTACTACAATGCACGCGTTCGCGTTTGTACTTTCAACCCGGGAGACTACATCCTTCGTGACAATGAAGCATCTAACGCGGAACGCCCAGGGAAACTTGCCCCCAAGTGGGAAGGACCCTACCTCATCCAAGAGGTCCTGGGCAAAGGCGCGTATAAACTTCAAACATTAGAAGGCGAAACTATCGCACGCACATGGAATGCACAACAGCTTCGACGCTGTTATATGTAAGCCATGTTTTTTACATTCACCATGTAACCTATCGGGCCACAGGCCATTTGCAAATAAATAAATAGACGATTCAATGCAATATTGTTTATCTATTTCTATTACAAATGCGTGTTCCACTCTGAGGTATCCACAAAAACAGATTAGCAAAATCTTCATTCTTGATACCCACACAGAGTGGTAACCACACGCAACTATTATAATAGGCCAGCAATGGCAACACTATTTATCCGGCCAGACACAGTTCCTCATACTTGCATATCACCTATATATGCAAAAGGCAATTACAGACTTAGTGTTATTCACAGTAACATTAAACTCATACAAATTCAAATATGCAAGAAATGAAAACACTTGTACAAATTGAACAGAAGGGTTGAAACTTTATATTCAAAAATTTTCTACACCCACGCGGTGCGCAAGTGATTTACATAAAGTTCTTGACATTTACATGAGGAAACAAAAAAGGCACGCAAGCCAGCCTAGTCTTTCTTTGTCCCGCTGGAACCCGCACCATCAGTGTCCTCAACAACAACCTTCTCCTCATCTTCCTCATCAGCGTATAACACCCGCAGGCGGTCCACATAGTCGTTATACGCCGCAACTGCAGCATCAAGAAGCGCTTCAGTATCCACACCGTGGAACCCGGATCGCTCATCAGTATATCGGCCCTGGGCCATAACATTCATATGGCCAATGCAACGATTATAGCCAGCTTTAAAACCAGCATCCCGGGCACGCTCCTTAATCGCATTAACACCTAATACATTCTCAGGTGTGTCAAGGATGGCCGTAACAATCTGCGAAACAAGAATACAAAGGTTATCAAAGGCAAACCTACAACAAAAATAACAAAGACAACGGATACTTACATGCCCGATCCCGTGCATACGCATCCATTCACGGTCAGCCTTGAGCAGCTCAAGTGACGAAGCAAGGCTATCTCTAGCCTCCTCAGCCTCTCTTGCCCGCGCTTCAGCTTCAGCAGCACGGGCATAGACTTCCTCAATAGCGCCCCCCCGGGTCCGCACTTCACCCTTTTTTCAAGAAGAACACAAGTATACAAATATTATCAACATACTTGTGAGATATACGCAAATTCAAAGGCAAAAAAGACTTATACCTGAATGCCCAAGATAGTTTTCGATAAATTGGTACGGTCAACGTTTGCCCCTTCAAGAGCCTTTGCAGCGTGGGCCCCCGCCTCCTTGGCCTCTTCAAGAGCCTTTGCAAGGCGAGCTTCCGCCCCTTTGGCCTCTTGGGCAGCCGCAACAGCTGCTGCCTTCTCTTTAACCAGTGCAGCATTTACTGCCTTAGCATTGACAAGCTCCTGGCGAACACGAAAGAGAGTTTCATTATGTTTGGCCCAAGAGTCTTTCCAAGCCTTGCGCTCATTAGAAAGTGTCCCGTGCTCATTAGAAAGAGACTCTTTCCAACTCTTGCGCTCAGTGGAAAGCAGTTTTGCAAGGGTACGAACCTGTTTAAGCTCAGCAGTTGCAGCCCACTCTTCAGTCTGCTTACGCTTTTCAAACGCAGCCCTATCCCTTTCAAGCTGCTCTGCACCCTCACGAGCAGCCTTCACCAACTCCTCAGCCTCGGCACGCAAGCGCACATTCTCCTCCTCCCTGCGCCCCAACACCTTATACTTTTCCATAATGGCATTAGCCATTACGGAACTCCCAACAAGCATGGAGGAGAGTTGGTTAATCTGGGCCTCACTTGACAGAGAACGAGCCCGGTTGACTTCAAAAGGGGTGCCCAAACCACCCAAAATCTCCCTACTTGCGGAGGGGTCAGCAGTAATATCATCCCCTTGCAGTACGGTCCAGGGGGCGGTGATAAGTCATGGCCCGATCTTCCGTATAGGTGCGGTAATAATACTCCAATTCAGACTCTTCAGGCTGAATGGGAGTCTCTACAGAACCCGCACCCCCAGAAACGGAACCAGAAGCCTTCCCAGCAGCAGGAGACTTCGGCCTTTCAGTATAAGCAAATTTCAGGCCCAGATCATCAGCATCCTCTGGGGTAATGACATTATCATGGGAATCCACCGTGTCATAGATCTGGGCCGCAGGCCCTTTCCCAATATCCTCCTCCCGCACAGAGGGCTCAGGCGTAACAACCTTATGAACCCCCACATCCGCAGCAGTGTCATGCGAGGGAGGAGGAGGAGCATCAAAGATGGAGAACCCTTCATCTTGGGGTTCTGCAATCAAAGCAAAAATACGTTAAACTACAAGTATAAATACAAAATACTTGTCCAAGTTACGCATTACGTACCAAGAACAACCACAGGCTTCTTTTGTCCCACAAAAGCACCGCGTCTGGTCTGAACCTTCGGCTTCTTTTTCTCACCAGCATCAACAGCTTTCCCTGCTTTTCTCTTCTTCTCATCAGCAGGCTTGGAACCCGCAGTGGTTCCACCTGTGGCCGCACCAGCACCTGGAACACCCAAGCCCTCAAGGGTGTCAGATACTACCACGTAATCGGTATATCTGCGAAAATGAGAACGAGAGATACCTGCTGCATGTGGAACCAAAGGCGGAACAACAGGAGCCTCAGTTTTCTTCTTGCCGCGACCCCGCACGGGTTTATCCACTTGCTTCTTCTTTGCATGCTTTTTGGGAGCACCCTTTGACTCAAACTTACCAAGGGCCCCAAGAATACCTGCATGTAGAATATCAGCAACATGAAACTTATAAGGCAAGAAAAGAAGGCTATGAATTATACCTTTGCCCTGCGGCAGGGGTGCCTTCATTGCCTCGCGTGTAGGAACGCGGAAGTTATGGAGAATGGTCAAATTAAAACCT
Source organism: Helianthus tuberosus (assembly GCA_030545235.1). NCBI lineage: Eukaryota > Viridiplantae > Streptophyta > Magnoliopsida > Asterales > Asteraceae > Helianthus > Helianthus tuberosus. The sequence goes on from CM060417.1 coordinate 4,461,568, forward strand.
GCACCTTCAGCAGTCTTGACAATATCAACCTTGCCAGTAAAGGTTGGATCAAATATCTTCCACAGCTCAACAACAACTTCTAATAATACACGTTCAAATCAATAACAAACAAGGGAATAATGAAACCGCACAAGAGTAAGAACACTTACCACTAGTTCTCTCCCGCACAACGGGCTTTGCATGCTTATCAGCCCTAGTCAATAACATCCGCAACATCCACAATTCATTGTTCTCCAACGGCCTATGCTCAATAGTCCTCAACCTTGGGAACCACTCCGCATTCTCCGCATTAGGAATGGCAATATCCTCCGCAGGGATAGGCTCATTAACATTCCGCAAAGTCATAAAGCACCGCGTCTGGTCTGAACCTTCGGCTTCTTTTTCTCACCAGCATCAACAGCTTTCCCTGCTTTTCTCTTCTTCTCATCAGCAGGCTTGGAACCCGCAGTGGTTCCACCTGTGGCCGCACCAGCACCTGGAACACCCAAGCCCTCAAGGGTGTGAGATACTACCACGTAATCGGTATATCTGCGAAAATGAGAACGAGAGATACCTGCTGCATGTGGAACCAAAGGCGGAACAACAGGAGCCTCATTTTTCTTCTTGCCGCGACCCCGCACGGGTTTATCCACTTGCTTCTTCTTTGCATGCTTTTTGGGAGCACCCTTTGACTCAAACTTACCAAGGGCCCCAAGAATACCTGCATGTAGAATATCAGCAACATGAAACTTATAAGGCAAGAAAAGAAGGCTATGAATTATACCTTTGCCCTGCGGCAGGGGTGCCTTCATTGCCTCACGTGTAGGAACGCGGAAGTTATGGAGAATGGTCAAATTAAAACCTGCACCTTCAGCAGTCTTGACAATATCAACCTTGCCAGTAAAGGTTGGATCAAATATCTTCCACAGCTCAACAACAACTTCTAATAATACACGTTCAAATCAATAACAAACAAGGGAATAATGAAACCGCACAAGAGTAAGAACACTTACCACTAGTTCTCTCCCGCACAACGGGCTTTGCATGCTTATCAGCCCTAGTCAATAACATCCGCAGCATCCACAATTCATTGTTCTCCAACGGCCTATGCTCAATAGTCCTCAACCTTGGGAACCACTCCGCATTCTCCGCATTAGGAATGGCAATATCCTCCGCAGGGATAGGCTCATTAACATTCCGCAAAGTCATGTTGAGAACAACCGCGGCAGCTTTAACATAGAAGAACTTGCTCTTCCACTTTGTAATACCCTTGGGAGGGGTCATCAACTTGGTGCTTCCATACCGTTCTCTGAAAGAGAAGAACCCAGTGTTCACCGTCAACTGGTAAAACCCTAGGAAATTATCAACGGTAACCGGCAAGCCAAGAGCACGAAAAGTTGATTCAAAGTTTCTAATACGAATAAACCCAAAAGGACTCATCTGGGAGATATGGACCTTATAATACTCCAATAACTCAGCAACAAAAACGGTCAATGGTAAACGAAGGTTACCATCGATGAAAGAATCGGCCCACATGGTCACATGACCGGCTGGAGCACAAGCACCGGTGTCACCGTCTTAGGGATAAACAGCCCCAAACTCGGGGGGCATCTGTGTACTAGTCATCAGTTGGTCGAACGACGCTTTCGACCACTTCAAGGGTGGCAAGCCACCACCAGGGGCACTACCACCATCATCTTCTTCTTCCCCGGCCACCGGAGAAGAAGTTTCAGGGTTTTCACCCTCCACATTATGTGGGTTAGATGGTTCAGCCATCAAGAAATAAAGATAAAGAAGGAAGAAGTATGGGTTTGCAAGAAAACTCAGAGAAGAACCGAAATTACAGACAGGTCAGTCGGAGAAGACGAGGGGAACACACTTTCTTTCACCGGAGAAATTTTTTGAAATTTGAACAAAGTGAGGAGAAATCAAACGGTTTCCCCTTATATACTCATCGCAATTAATGCGATGCAGTAAACCGACTTACCACGTTCAAAAAGGGCCACTGACGTATCGCCACGTGTTCAGCGGCTTTTCAGCTGATGGTTATCACGCGCGCGTGGCCGCCCACGCGCCTGACAGAAAAGACCTTTACACTACTTGCTACAGTGCAGTTATGACCTCGGTCAGTGCAAACGTCCTTTCAGATCATCACATGTCAGAGCCCTACCAACTTTCAACAACCCACACGTGCCATCAGCCACGTAGACAACACAAAAGCGACAAACATTATCCAAACTTAAGCGACATGCGGTTTTTCTGGTTTACCGCACCATAACCCATACCGCATGTCGTTTTTTACATACCCCTCAAAAAAGGCAAAAATATATATCTTTAAATTATATAAGGGGGTATAAACAGTAACCGCACATACCCACGAGCACACGTGGAATATGCGGAGATGACACTCACCAACCCGCACAGGTGCGTCAGATACTCAGAACCAGCATGGTTCTTTGGACTGCGAAAACCGTTTCTCAGGATGCGGTAAACCGCACTCCATGTAAGCTTCTTCAAGCTTCAAAACCCTCATTTCCGGTTCACAACCACGGAGGGAACGCAAACAGCTTCTCCTTAAGGAAAAGGACAAGTGTGCTGAGCAACCGCACATCAGCAACCCTGTCTCCTGAACCTTCAAGAGCTACGTCCAGGCTACAAGACTTCTAGAAGCGAGTTCTTTGCTGCAAACCGCAACCACTCGTGAGTAGTTACTACAAACCACAACTATGCGAACGGTAGCTACGGAAGAGCCACAACTAAACCACCATGCGGAGGAGCAAAGCTACTTCAAGGAAAACTGCTTTTCAACTAAGCATTAAGGAAAGTGGCTACAAAACGAATGCGGAAGAGTTTCAACCAACTTCCCAAGTATCTAAGGTGATCTCCTCCGGCAAAACTACCTAAAGAAAAGCTACTTTCCACCAAAGCGTGAAGGAAAGTAGCTCCAGAACAGTGGTAACAAGTCTGCTTATGACTAGTTACCCACCTATGGACCGCATAGAATAAACAATGGTGGGCACAACCCTGCCTATGACCATGTTTATCTGCCCATAGTTCAGATTCACATTGTTCGACCAAACACGGCCAACAATGGCGCAACTACCCCACGTTCCTCAAACAAACATGACCAACAAGGTACGGCAACGAGGTAACCGCAAAGGACGTGCGGTTACTAGAGAGCTAAGCCTCAGAGGACGTGCGGTTACTAGAGAGCTAAGCCTCAGAGGACGTGCGGTTACTTGAGAGATAAACCGCAGAGGACGTGCGGTTACTCGAAAGCTTAACTGGAGAACACGAACACCCCACAAAACAGAGATCATCATTGCATGTCCAGTTGCTGAACATAGAGCTTGAGCAAAGTACTTACAACTTTGCACTAGCTGACGCAGAGGTTACAACTAGAGTGACGAATACGTACATCTTCCGTCACGATCTCAAAGGTTGGTTCGAACCCTGCTAACACCTTCAGTCACCGTTTCAAAGGTTGGTTCGAAACACCAACAGGTGGCTGATGGCATCAAGAAAAGGTAGACTAAGAGTCAAGTCCTTGGCTGAGAATTCCGCATCAGATGGAACTTGCTCACCGGACATCCTTCTCAAAGGAAGGAACAATCCACTCGAAAGGCCTACTACTTACTGAAAGAAGGAGCCATCCGCATGGCCCATATTTAACCTTCTAGACAAACATAGTCCAGTATCCCTCCCACATGCAACTTGCATAAGGAAGGAACACTAGACTGGGGGGACTTGGAGGGGTATGGTCCCAGATCTCGCGTCAGCATGACCGCGAATGACCATTACCCTTATCAAAAACCTCCACCAGCAGCGGTCTAATCTTTCCAGTGATGAGAAGACTTACCTTAAGGACGGAAACCAATGTTACGCATAGCGATGCGGCCACGCACCGCATCCTATGAACATTTTCGTCAGGACAAGGGATCTGGACAACAGTAACAGTCACTAAGCGGCGATGCGGCATGACACCGCATCCCGCATAAAATCATGGATGGAACAACCAACGCGGGAACAACATCAATGACCGCAAGCAGCGATGCGGCCTGGCACCGCATCCTGCCTACAAGGCAAGTGGGTCTGACACCACAGTGCAAGTGGAACTGGGAATAGTCGCCTATCGGCCCACGTGTATACAACAGTCTGACACCACAGCAGGACGTGGCATCACCACCGTAACCGACAGGTCTGGCACACCTGCAAATAGCTGTGCGATGCCAGGCTAGCTATTCAACTACCCTCCTTCACTCATCGGCTATAAATACTCACCCCAAACCAGGTTTGAGGTATCACTTCTCAACTCTCTCAATATTACTACTATCACACTTTGCTTCCCAAGCAAACTACTGATTCTCACGCCGGAGAGTGGTAACAAGGAGCACCCCCCCACCCCATCCTCCTTGTTGCGAGTCACGGCTTGTTTCCTTGTGCAGGAAACCCACCACCAGACGATCCAGCCGGCGATTCTCGGAAAGAAGGGATTAACCCTCTTGACGAGACCAGTGAGTTAACCCCACCCGATTAACTATTGTTTCATCAGGGGCTGTTTTTAATAATTACAAAGTTCTTTTAATATTTAAGAAATTATTAATGCCATTATTTAATTTTTTTTATTATTTCATTATTTAACGATTATTATTTAACTAAATACGTTTTAAAGATACGGATAAATATGTATTTTTTCATTAACCGTTTATTTAATATGTATATAAAATTAAATATCTTTGGTATTTTCTTTCTAATGGCCCTTATTAAAAAAATAAAAACCTTTAATTTTCCATCCTCACATCATGGAGGAGTGGCATGCCACCATACGATTGGCCCTTGCATCGCTTTATGGTCGGATAAGCTTTTATCGTTTGACCTATTCGTTACGGTTCATTTCTGTTCAAATAAATTTAAATTTGATTTATAAAAAATATCAAACAATAGGTGTAGTGTAGCTTAAGACTGTGGGTGGTAACGGTTCCTTTGAAATTATTAATAAATTGTTCGCCGCGAAACAACCGTCGGTCAAACCCACGTTCAAGTAGATCCTGACCGTAATAATTCAGGTGGTTACCTTCAAGATTTAATCTCATCCGTTCAAACCCAAAAAATTGGCAGTTTGATTTTTCAACGCAAGTTAAGTTTTGCTGTGTTTTCTGCATGTTTCTCGCTACGTGGGTACGCTCTCTCAACCTTGTCGGTTCATCTTGGATAACTTCTACGTGGTAGTTAGCATACAAGATGTATATATATGTCCGTGAATGCTTTGCATTACATCCTTTTCAATAAAGCATATCACTGTAAGGTGGTTACATATTTTATGTGTTAATGATGTTTGTTATGCTTCGATAATAGTTTCTTATTTAGTTTGTTTGTTTTGCTTCAGTTATGATCGATGGATAATGCCGTGTATGATGAGGATTCAATTTCGGGGGAAAATGTAAGATGTTAATTTATATGGTATTGTGTTTATTTAACCATGTTTGTTCATTTGAATAATGATGCTTTGTTTTTCAGTTTGCTGGGTTGGACAGCGTTGTGGAAATGAAGCAGCCAGCAGATATGATGTCTTCTAATATAGTTGGAAATGTAATATCATTTTGTTTTGTCAAGTATTGGGATTTACATAGCATTGTGTTTTTTAATATTATTTTTGTGTTTGTAGGAATCCTTTGTGTTATTATAGTAAAAAATCATTGACATGCTTTTTTTTGTCAGGTTGTAGCTGACGAGTGTGTGGATGGTCATTTGCATGAATTTTCTTATTGCTCTAATGAGAATGTACATTTCGTAGCAAGTTTATGATGAAGTTTCTGTTATTATTTATGATATTGTGTGTTACTTAGAATTATTGTGTTATTTACAGCTATTGTGTTTTTTGTGATGGTTTTTTTGTTTGTTTGTTTTTTTTTTTTTGTAATATACTATGACAACAGTGGTTAACAGTTGTTTTTTTTTTGTTTTCCAGCTTGTGGCTGACAACATTTTAGTGGATGATCATTTTCAAAAGTTGAGTAAGATATCTGATGAAACTGGAGATGTATGTAATAATTCTATTATAACTGTAAAGATAACATTGTTTTAGTTCAACATGGTAGTTTATTTTATTAATGAGTATATTGTTTTTCAGTTTGAAGAATTATTTGGAGTACTTCCTGACTTGACTATGTCTTCAATCGGAGCTGCAAAGGTAAATCGTTTATGTTAAAGTATGTAAATTATATTGTTAGTGATAGTTGGTGATGTTTATGCTGAATCTTATTATGTTTGCTTATATTTTGTTTTGTAAATTTCAGAACAAATCTAAAGGCTTTGACTTGGAGTTTGGTGCTTTGGTTGGATGTCCCGACAATTCTATAAAGCATGAGATGAACAAGGTTGGTTCCATATCTATATGTTTAGTTAATATTCTAGATGAGTGACTGACATATTATTCTCTAGCCTCGTAATTTCAGAAGAATTAATCAAAGGGTAAAGGCGCTGAAGAATTGGAAGTGGGATGAGGTGATTGAAATCGACAGTTTTGGCGAAGATTAGTTATGTTGTTTTTTTATGTATGATGATGGTTATTGTATTTTGGTAATGATACTGTGTTGAGTTGGAGTTTTTTTTGTGTGTATTTTCCTTTCCCTTAAACATGCATGTTTTTCTTTGTTTGTAATATTTTCGTTATAATTTAAAGGGTAATTAATATTTTTGTTGATTCATGCATAGTAAGCCGTGTACCAGTTTAAGTTTCCCGTGTTTAATTAATGGTTTGTGTGTTTATAGTAATAACTGTATGTAAACGTGTGTTTCTTCAGTTTTTTGTATGATTGTATCGTTTCCCGGAGCAATTTTTACATCATGTAACCGTTGCTGCCATTAATAGTTCCGCGTTTGTAACCATAAGCCTTTTATATATATATGCAGACATTTCATGTATATCGTATCTCAAGTTATTTAAGTTTTTCAATGGCTTCATCAAGTAATCAAGGAGAAGATTTGAAGGAACTGTTTTATAAAGCAGTGATGGAAGAATTGGAAGCTGAGTTAGAGTTTTCTAAAGATCTGAGGAAATGCTTTCATTCTTTGAAGACTGGAGTTGGCTCTCGTGATGATGTAACTGAGACGTTGCGTTTATTGCCTCCAACTGCTGTTCGTGACCTGGCACTTTTGAATAATGGTGAGAGTGGGAACAAAGATGTTCAGTTAATGGCACAGATGTTAGAAATATTTAGACAAGTTAATGAGTCAATGGAGTTGAAGCGTAGGTTTTTACTTTCCTTATAAGTAGTTTTGTTAAGTTTAGTCATAGTTGTTATAGTGATGTGGTTTGTATTCAATTATTAAGAGTTATTGGTGGTATTTTTATTTTAATGGAATGTTTTGATTTGTTTCTTGAAAGTTAGTCTGGGTGAATTGTGTTTTTTTTATGTCGTTTTTTATTGTGTTTATTTAATCATATATTATTTCAAACATTTAATTTAATATCTTCAGTTTAATTTCTTCGAGCAACCATCTGGAGAATTGTATTTGTTTTGGTTTATTTTGATGTTAAATTGTGCCTGAATATAGAGTTGCACACATAAAAAAAACACTATCTATATCATAAACATCTTTGATAGATTAGTCAGGTACTATCTATACTATCTATAATAAGAGATTATGAGCTGATGTAAATCTGCCTATGTGTCAACTTCTAAGGTATGCCACATGTCAATGATGATGTCATAATTCCGGTTTACAATTTACATTGTTGGAATTGAACCTTAACAGAGGAACAGTTGATTAAGGCGAAAACCGGTTCAGAGCAGTGGAACCAGAATAAGCAGTTGTTAGGCTTCAGACTTTCCCCTTGACAGTGGTTCAAACAACTGCTGATCTATAATTCTGATTTGTTTTATCCACTGCTTAGCACAACAGCTGATGTGAAGACCAAAAGAATGCCAAAGACTAAGTACTGCTCTTCCAACTTGTGTGATCGACCAAGTAGCATCAGGCTGAGGGGAAGTTTTAGTTTGTAAGCATGCAATGTAATCTTTTGATTTGATTTGTAATCTTTCGATTGATGAAAAGCATGTGTTTATCAAAACTATTTTCCTCCTTGATTGTGTTTACAAAGTTTGTGTTCATTTCTGCTGCATAAATCATTGAATCATATTCATTCATTGTTCATCTATTACAAAAAACACAATCAATTTAACAATCAATTCATCTATTACAAAAAACACAATGATGACGACATCTGAGCAGCAGATGTACAAAACAGATGTTAAAGCTCATCCACTGATATACCAACAGTTGCTGATCAAATTAAACTTCAAATCCACTATAAGACAGAAAGTTGGGTAGTGTCATATAAGAGGAGCTTCAACAGTTCAGGTAAAACAAGTTTGAAAGAAAAACACTAACAAACGAAATACTAAAAAGAAAAAATATTGGTTCTGATAATACCAATAGCGGAAACAATACAATTCAGTTGGATTGGCTTTGGTTCATTATGTTAAGGAGAAAAAAAAACTGTAAAAGGCGAAATACTTAATAAATAAAAGTAAAGTAGAGTAATTAAATATGTATATCAACAAAGTTAAAGTAGATGACGTAAACATGTATATAAGCAAAGTAAACTAATGGGGAATCAAATTTATTAAGTTAAGGGACTAAATATGTATATTAGGAAAGCTAGAGTAGAAGGACAGCAAAGTTAAAGTAGAGGGACTAAACATGTATGTTAGCAAAGTTAACTAATTAGGAATAAAGTTTATTAAGTAGAGGGACTAAACATGTATATTATGATAGTTATAATAGAAGGACTAAACACGTAAATTAGAAAAGTTAAGGGTTAAAAGCAAAAAATTCTTTTGACCAACCAGAAGTCGACACTTGGCTATGTCGGATTAGCCCACCGACATAGCCTTTTAAGTGTATATATAATTACTAAGTTATATAGCCTCTATGTTCTTATTATGTTTGGGAATAATTCAAAAAAGATTTATACTATTTTGGGTATGTTTTTAAGAAAAATTAATAAGAAACTAGGATTTTGACCCACCGTGTGTTGCGGCTATGTCAAAAGTTAAAGTCACTTGTATTTATACTTTATATTTAACCCGACTCTTTATTGAAAAAATTATGTCGCCATCGAATGAAAACGTATTATATTTGACTTGACTCGCTTTCGAATACAGTTTACGAATGTTCATAAAATAAGTATAAAACGTATTATTTTTTACCTGACTCACCTGAGAAAAAAGTTTATGTCAAAACGTGAATTTAAAATGACAGGTACGTTCAAACTGTGATACACAACACACTACGCCGGCGGCACCTTAGTTGTTTATAGCGGACGACACATTATGTGATGTGCTGACCATATAAAACATATGTTTGATGTATCCGATCAAACTGAGTGTAACATATATAATCATTTGTGGTTATAATGTACAATGATGACAATAACGTTTGATGCACGCACGTGACATTACACTTTTTTACTTTGTTACACACGGTACCTTCGTGACATTAACGCCATTGCTAACATAGCAGTTGTTTAAGATTGTGTTAATACAATGTTAAACTGCTTTCATTATCAGTTTTTTTTTATATAAGTTACATGGTTGGTTAGTTATATTTTATCACCCGGTTGTGTATGAAAAGCGGTTGTATTCATTGTGTTTATTTTTAAACATTTACATATCAAATTGTCTCAATTGTGTTTCATTTATTATATTTTATATTGTAGCCCCATAGATCATAAAATGGAAAAGCTTGGGTTTGCAATGATCGTCGATGAAATATTCACAAGGCTTCCTGCCAAAGCAATTGGTTGTTTGAAATGTGTTTGCAAAGATTTCCGGACGGAAATGTCAACTCATTTTTTTGAGATGATGCATTCTTGTCGAATTGGAAAGTCTCTACATAAGAAATATCTCTCCTTGTCAAATATGTCAATTGTTGTTGACGACGTAATAGGTGGGAATTTGGATGTGGTTACAAGCAAACATATCACTTTTCCTGGCAATGTTGACCCTAGATTCTTACGTATTCTAGCGTCGCTTAATGGGTTGTTGTTAGTGTCCTCTGAACCGAGTTGCTGTGAGCTGATCCTTTGGAATCCAACAACCAGGTGCCATAAGTTGTTGTCCGTGTCAGACTTTTGTCAGTGGTATGTTCGAAACAGTGATACAGGTGGAATGTATTTTGATGAAACCAATGATCTTAAAGTGCTTCACATAAAATATTTTTTTTTGAATGTCGTTACTGCTCGTGTTTATTCACGACGTCGTGAGACGTGGAGAGAAATAGATTTCTTGAGGGGAGCTAATTTCGGTGGTCGGGGTTATTCATGGTCTTTCGGAATTTATTCTGGCAAAACCATATATTTCGTGTGTTCAAAAAATTGGTATCCCGCTTTGGAGAGGTATATAGTTGCTTTCGATGTTATTTCCGAAACTTTTAGAAGCCTTCGTTTTCCTGAAAGTTTGGAAGTTACTCCTTGGCGAGGAGAATTTCTGAGCATTGCAAAGAAGCTCCATTTTATTGTTGTTGAAAGGTCTCCCGAGTTATCTGTTGCTTTGTACAAAGTTGAAGATGAAGCCTTCATCAAGATGTTTTCTATCAATAATCTTCAAATTATTGGTTATGTAGAAAGTTTCCATTGGTCCAATATATTTCAAAACAACAAGTGGTTGATAAACAACATTTGGAGTGGTGCTGTTGAAGCTGACCTGAGCAATGAAGTTTTTAATTACCTCCAACATGTTGATTCCTACATTGGTGCGAAACGAGCATTATTTATCGAGACCACTGTTTCGCTAATCGATTAGAAATTATTATGCTATATTACAGGGAATGGTGATTGTTTTTTTGAATTTTGTTTATTGTTTCAAGTAGTTCCGTTATTCCGTATGTATAAGTGTATTAACAATTGTCTGCATGGATATTTAATTCCAATTGGTGTTATTTAATCATATATTATTTCGAACTTTTAATATTTTCATTTTAATTTGTTTTACTATATATGTAGGTAAAGAAGTCCTACAAACCTGATATCATGAATTTTGTTTTTTTCCAATGGTTTGTGTTTTACTAACGAAATTGTATTTTGGTAGCATACATCGTGTATTTTTTGGCTTTTGTGTAGATTCTGATAACATCAATTACTTTTTTTTTGTATATGTATCATGTATGTTTATCATTTAGTACAATTCATTCATGGGTGCTAAAAGGCAGTTGTAGAAATATATGGTATGTTTATCATTTGGTACTATCCTTCTTTTGTATAAGATTGTATTATTATATTAAATGAAATCTTTAATATGTGTAATTTTAATATATGGTATGTTCTAGCGGTTTATAATCCAGGATTTTAGGTTAATAAGTTGTTGTAGTCTTTCTTGCATGTTCTCCTACAAAGATGGAATGGTAAACTGCTGTGTTCATTTCTTAATAAACCTCTTTTAACCGATTCTAACTCATTTTTGATGTAGAGGTAGTTAACTGGAATGGTTATTATTGTGTACTTTTTTTAAGAAATTGTGTTGTTTTATGAAGAGTGATATTTTCTCTTATTATATGACAATGTATGTGTTAGAACTTTTGTATTCAGGTTTAACTATTCCTTTGTAGTTGTGTGTCTTATTTTATCTTAATGTATATCATTAAATGCTGTCTTTATGAAAGATTTTAGGTTAATAAGTTGTTGTAGTCTTTCTTGCATGTTCTCCTACAAAGATGGTAAGGTAAACTGCTGTGTTGATTTCAAAATGTTTGTAGAAAGGTCAACATTTGCTAACATCAGCAGTTGTTTAAGATTGTGCTAATACAATGTTAAACTGCTTTCATTAACATTTTTTTTATAAGTTACGTGGTTGGTTAGTCTTATTTTATCACCCGGTTGTGTATGAAAAGGGTTGTATACATTGTGTTTATATATAAACATTTACAGATCAAATTGTCTCAATTGTATTTCATTTATTATATTTTATATTGTAGCCCCATAGATTATAAAATGGAAAAGCTTGGGTTTACATTGATCGTCGATGAAATATTCACAAGGCTCCCTGCCAAAGCTATTGGTTGTTTGAAATGTGTTTGCAAAGATTTCCGTAAGGAACTGTCAACTCATTTTGTTGAGATGATGCATTCTTGTCGAATTGGAAATTCACAAAAGAAATATGTATCCTTGCGAGGTATGTCAATTGTTGTTGACAACGTAATAGGTGGGAATTTGGATGTGTTTACAAGCAAACAGATCACTTTTCCTGGCAATGTTGACCCTATATTCTTAAGTATTCTAGCGTCGCTTAATGGGCTGTTGTTAGTGTCTTTTAAAGCGAGAAGCTGTGAGCTGATCCTTTGGAATCCAACAACCAGGTGCCATAAGTTGTTGTCTGTCTCAGACTTTTCTCAGCGGAATGTTCAAAACTGTGATACAGGTGGAATGTATTTTGATGAAACCAATGATCTTAAAGTGCTTCACATCAAATATCATTTGTTGAATAATGTTGTTACTGCTCGTGTTTATTCACGACGTCGTGAGACGTGGAGAGAAATAGATTTCTTGAGGGGAGGTAATTTCGGTGGTCGGGGTTATTCAATGTCTTCCGGAATTTATTCTGGCAAATCCATATATTTCGTGTGTTCAAGAAGTTGGTATCCTGGCCCTTTCGAGAGGTATATAGTTGCTTTCAATGTTATTTCCGAAACTTTTAGAAGCATTCGTTTTCCTGAAAGTTTGGAAGTTACTCCTTGGTCAGGAAAATTTCTAAGCATTGCAAAGAAGCTCCATTTTATTGTTGTTGAAGGGTCTCTCGAGTTATTTGTTGGTTTGTACAAAGTTGAAGATGAAGCCTTCATCAAGATGTTTTCTTTCAATAATATTGTTAGTACATTTATGTCTATCGCCTCCGTCATCTCAAACCGTAGCAGAAACTGTTAAATTCTAGGCTTTATGTTGTATCTAGTTAGTAAAAGACAAGGTGGCATTTATGTAAATAATGAGATATCTCATTATATCCCTTGGCCTATAAATAGGAGCCTTAGGGTTTCATTTAGGAACTTTTGACACTTTTGCTAGTTTGGAGCTCATTTGGTGATCTTAGAGTTTGAAGTCTAGAGAGAGAAACTAGTGAGAGAAAGGTGATTCACGGTTCTTGTACGTTATCAAATCAATCAAAGAATCACAGATTATATTACTTTCGTGTGTTTCGGTCTTGCTCGTGCACGGATTCCGCACGTCGTACGAGTCGGTTCGCAATCGAAACGGATCAATCCGGGACCTAACAAGTGGTATCAGAGCAGGAGCTCGGTTGCGAGGATCAAACGCACGATTTCGTTCAAGATCTGATCAGATTCAGAGCCTAAATCATCCAGATTTGTCAAAATTCTTATATTTTTTCTTGTTCTTCACGTTCTTATCTGATTTTTGTCAATTTGAACAGGTTTTTACGGTCGAAAATTGCTGAATTTTGGATATGATATGCGAAAGTACCTGATCTACAATCATACAAATTTTCAGTTCGTAATTCTTAACCGTTTAGGAGAAATCAAGAAATTTGTGGTTCGAAAAAAGTTGAAAATTGGTGCTGTTGTTCTTGATGTCACACGCACGGATGACTTCTACGTGCGGATAAGTCATACGCACGGATAACTAATCCACGTTGACTGGTTGTTGACCTATACGTACGGATAAGTCGCACGCACGGATAACATATACGTATTGACCATTTGTTGACCTATCCGCATGGACACTTGTACGCACGGATAGCAAATACGTGTCACAATCATTTTACATGATCAAGTCATTTAGTCAACATATTCTCTTAATAATTCAGTTGTTGTCTTTAATCATCACGTGATTACATTAGAATTTTGTCAGCACCGTTTATAGATGACAGATTGCATGTGATTGTGATAAGATTTCAGGACTTGTCGGATAGTGATTGTGTATCAGAATGCATGTGAAGTTGAAGTAATCACGTGATCATTCTAAATTTAGTGAACATGTGATCAGTCTGCATTCGGCCATTGTTAAATTCATGTGATTGTTTCAGAGCTTGAAAGTCAAGAGCATGTGATATTGTTTGTTGGTCGAATAGGAGTTGTGTCACCCGTACGTATAAGCCATACGCACGGATAGCATCATACGCACGGATAGTATCATTTGCCATACGCACGGATAGCATCATTAGCCATACGCACGGATAGCATCATTTCCCATACGCACGGATTACTTTCAGCCATCCGTGTTGACTTGTTGACTTGCCACACGCACGGACAACTTGTCCGCGCGGATAACATCACCACCCGTGCGTATAACATCTCCCGGATCCCCACCCGTGCGTATAACATCTCCCGGATTCCCACCCGTGCGTATAACATCTCCCGGATCCCCACTCGTACGCATCACCTTCATACGCACGGATCCTCACTCGTGCGGATAACTCACCCGTACGTATCATCATCCGGATCTCCGTCCGAACGGATCTTCATCCGAACGGATCTTCATCCGGATATTATCTCACCCGAACGAATTCAGTCTCATCCGAACGGACAACGTTGTCACACGATTATTTTCACTGTTGAATTGTGTTGACTTATTCGATCGAATACCTGTCCAATTCATTTGTTTGATATTGTATAAACTCATTGTGTTTGTTTTGTTCGTGATTTAGGTGATTCAAGATGGATAAACCGTTTGATGAACAGGAAAACGAGAATCTTAAAAATTTAAACGTTTGGACTTCTGGATCTTGGATTGATAATAAGAATAATAAGGATGTTTGGATTAAAAGATTCGAAATTTTTTTATGTATGAAGAATGAATCAGTGGAGATGTTGAAAGAAAGGTTTTATGAGCTAATCATCAAGTTAGAAAAACATAAGATATATCATTCAAATGATGAAAGAATTTCAAAATTTGTTGATGCTTTACCTTTGGAATGGGATAAATTCGTAAATAACCAAAAACGGAATTCTAGCTTATCACACTATGATTTAAGAAGTTTTATCAATAAAATTACAAATCATAGGAGTGATGAAGATTCAAGAAAAAGGAAATTATTGGATGAAATAAAAGAAGAATCAAGAAAGATAGATTTGGATGTAATCATTGAAATGAGAAAACGAATCACTGTGTGTCTTGCTGCAAAAAATGTCATGAAATATGATATTAAGAGAGGTTGTTTTATTGATGAATATGCAAACCCTCTTGATTTTGTTAAAATTTTTTGTGCAGGAACATTCAAGATGGAAACAAAGAAAGAAGCTGATGTTGAAAAGATGAATGAAAAATGTTCAAAATGTGATAAACTTGGAGCAGACAATGCCAAATTCTTGAGTGATGCGGAGAATTTGACATTGGAAAACAAAGCTTTGAAAGATGGGAAGAAAGCTGATGATGAACAGATTCTGGAGTTGCGCCTGAACTGTGAAAAACTAAAATCTGAAAATATCAAACTGTTGAGTGATATGGACAGTTTGACATTGGATAACAAGTTTTTGAAAGAAAAAGAAAAAGAGTTTGAAAATAAAAAATTAAAATTTGAAAATGATTTCAAAAGTCAGTTAAAGATTTTAGAAGATGAGAGAGATGTTTTTGGTAATAATAATCTTGAAAAACAATGTGAAATAAATTCTCATCTTGATAAAATCATTCGACTTGAGCATGAAGCCGAAGGTAATAGAAAGAAAATTGCTGATTTAGAAAACAAGTTGAAAAGTTTTGTGACTTCTGCACCATATGTGTGTCCAAAACCGATCAATTCTGTTCCAATAAGTGACAATGTCACAATTTTGACAAAGTCAAAATTGAAGATTGTGATGACAAAGCTGATGATGAAAAAGAAAAAGAAAAGAAAAGAAAAATATTTTTAGATTTACAAGAAAAATTTAAAAATACTGTTTTGCAATCTACTGAAACAGGTGAATGTTCTAAACAAAAACATGTTAAGAAGAGTGTAGAACAGAAACAAAAGGTTAAAAATTCGAAAAATTTTAAAAATGAAAATAAAAGCTCATCAGTTCAGTCATCCAATCATTATAAAAAATACAAAAAATTGTAAATGAAAACTCACAAAATGTTGGTAATAAGTGGTGCAGGATTGACCACAGTGCTCAAAAGACAAATCTAGTATTGCAGAGGAGAAATGATTATCACCAAGCCAAACAATGTTATGATCTGAAGGTTTGGACTGACAGAAGTGGATGGTACGATAACAGAGTGTGCTATACCTGTGGTGTTAGAGGACATATTGCTGTTAACTGCCAGAATTGGAATTTTGAAACACGAAGTTGCTATAATTGCCATATCAGAGGACATATTGCCAGAGACTGCCCAAGGAGATCGATGGGGAGATCAAGGGTTGAATCTCAGAGAACGGTAAAGAAACCAGTCACTGTCAAGCCCAAAGAACAGAAAGTGGAAGATAAGAAAGTAAAGCTTTCACAGGGGCAGAGAGACAGATTGAGGAAGAAGGCGAGAGAGTATTTGGAGAAGATTTTGTCTTCAGGATCACCTGTTGGTTCGAATAAAAGTTCTAATGAATCGATTCACTCGACGGCAAAGTCAAGAAAATCGAATTCTTCAGATGCAAATCTGAGGACAAACAAGAAGAAAAAGAAAGTTATTGGCGATGAATCTGGCTCATCCAAGTCAGACAAGCTAAGATCGGGCAATGAATCTAATTCCACAAAATCAGAGGAGCCACAAGTTGAGGTAAAAAAGGAAGAGACAGTTCTGTTAATGAATGATGAGAACTTTCCACCATTACGAGCCGCAAACCTAAAATCAAAAGGTGTTGATGCTGGAAAAATGTTTAATAGCAATGTTAAACGTATTTTTAGCAAGATGGCTGATGGAAAGGTAAAAGGAGCAAAAGAATTTTATGAAGAAAAGAGAAATGTTCAAAACACACCCAAGACTGGTCAGGCTTGGGTACATAAATCTGTTGGTTGAATTTCTGACTTGCCGGAGCTTCCAGGTTGGTAAGTGTGAAGCAGGTATCGGCATCATTCTTGAGAAATTCACAGGATGGTAACTGTGAAATTTCGTCTTACAAGTGGTTAATCAAGGACATTAAGTTGTACTTGATTTTCTACAAATGATAGTTGTGTTTGACCTTATAATGTTAAATTTTTCAAAATGGGTTAAAAGAGAACAAGGTGATGTGATGACCCCGAACCCGCAAGTGATGGGTAAACAAACTAATTTTTTCCGGAAAAACCATTCTGATTAAAACAAACTTAAGTGTTTTGAAATCATTATGGGAAAATAGTTTGTTGTAAGGGGGAGTTCTGATTGAATACGCCGAAACCCTCACGGCTGAACAAACATGATTACTTTCACAAGATTGAAAAACGGTTTTCAAACTGTCGAAAATCAATGGGTTGTAAATCATGGGGGTACGTTATATTTTCTGCAAATCAGTACACTTTTAGCAGAAAATGGATGGCGAGACAAAGCTATCAGTATCAGGTTGTCAAATTTTCTTTAAATAGTTTTGAATTTTAGGGGGAGTAAGAAATTGTCAGAAAATCCAAAAACATTAGAAAATTTGAAAAAGTCAAAAACATGATAAAACAAAAAATTGAGTTTTTGTGTAAAAAGAGGAAATGATAGTACATCAGTAGACAGTTACAGTATGCTAAAGAAATGTAATGATTAAATAGCGTTAAACAGTCTCACTGATGATATGCCAATAGGTTTTTATACATTTAGTAAACTTTTTCAGGATATAAACTTAAATTCAAACTTGCTTATTTCGTGGGGAACACTACTTGGATATATAGGTAACCCCTGAAATCTCGTTTGAAAGGTCCCTCTTTCTGAGATACTAGGTCTTTATGCTTAGTGATATCTGGGGTATTATCCCGGGACTTCTGATTTTGTGGAAGCAATGGCCTAGTCCCTGGAGAATACTTTCCGCATTGCTTGAAACATAGCACAGCCCTCAGCTAAAAATGATGAAACATTGAAAAATGCTATTCATGGCTGTTGTAACAAAAAGATCCTCTAAAGGGGACACATCAAAAGTCGAGCCGTCATCTCTCTGCTGAACGGAAGTTCTGACCTGAGCTCTCACGGTTTCGTACTATAATTTATTCCCCTTACAGATATCATCTAGGTATACTCACCTGTAAGACTGAATATTGGGATCTGGATACGGGAGTATATTCAAGAGGTGGGACACATGAATGAGTTTAAGTTCTTAAAACACCTAATTCGTATCCTGAATCAGTTGAAATTTGTATGAAAATTTAAGTGGATCAGTATATCGACAATCTAAGTGAATTGTTTAATTCTTAATGTGTAACTAAGCTCAACGGTACTTGTGATTTGTCAAAAACTGATATGATCCTCTGACGCAAACTCAAACAAAAATGTTGTCTGTAAATATGTTTGTACATATTTCTTTACTGCTTTTTATTTTCAGAAAAATACAAAAAGATTTTGATTTCTGTTTTATTTTCGACAACCGATGTCTGAGTGTTAAGTTTCAAAATCTAAGTATGCTGATAGTGTTTCTGAAAATAAAACAAGTTCATTTATTTGAAACTTGAATTAAAAATCAAAATCAAAAACAGTTTGTGATATCTCCAAGGACATATTGCTGTTAACTGCCAGAATTGGAATTTTGAAACACGAAGTTGCTATAATTGCCATATCAGAGGACATATTGCCAGAGACTGCCCAAGGAGATCGATGGGGAGATCAAGGGTTGAATCTCAGAGAACGGTAAAGAAACCAGTCACTGTCAAGCCCAAAGAACAGAAAGTGGAAGATAAGAAAGTAAAGCTTTCACAGGGGCAGAGAGACAGATTGAGGAAGAAGGCGAGAGAGTATTTGGAGAAGATTTTGTCTTCAGGATCACCTGTTGGTTCGAATAAAAGTTCTGATGAATCGATTCACTCGACGGCAAAGTCAAGAAAATCGAATTCTTCAGATGCAAATCTGAGGACAAACAAGAAGAAAAAGAAAGTTATTGGCGATGAATCTGGCTCATCCAAGTCAGACAAGCTAAGATCGGGCAATGAATCTAATTCCACAAAATCAGAGGAGCCACAAGTTGAGGTAAAAAAGGAAGAGACAGTTCTGTTAATGAATGATGAGAACTTTCCACCATTACGAGCCGCAAACCTAAAATCAAAAGGTGTTGATGCTGGAAAAATGTTTAATAGCAATGTTAAACGTATTTTTAGCAAGATGGCTGATGGAAAGGTAAAAGGAGCAAAAGAATTTTATGAAGAAAAGAGAAATGTTCAAAACACACCCAAGACTGGTCAGGCTTGGGTACATAAATCTGTTGGTTGAATTTCTGACTTGCCGGAGCTTCCAGGTTGGTAAGTGTGAAGCAGGTATCGGCATCATTCTTGAGAAATTCACAGGATGGTAACTGTGAAATTTCGTCTTACAAGTGGTTAATCAAGGACATTAAGTTGTACTTGATTTTCTACAAATGATAGTTGTGTTTGACCTTATAATGTTAAATTTTTCAAAATGGGTTAAAAGAGAACAAGGTGATGTGATGACCCCGAACCCGCAAGTGATGGGTAAACAAACTAATTTTTTCCGGAAAAACCATTCTGATTAAAACAAACTTAAGTGTTTTGAAATCATTATGGGAAAATAGTTTGTTGTAAGGGGGAGTTCTGATTGAATACGCCGAAACCCTCACGGCTGAACAAACATGATTACTTTCACAAGATTGAAAAACGGTTTTCAAACTGTCGAAAATCAATGGGTTGTAAATCATGGGGGTACGTTATATTTTCTGCAAATCAGTACACTTTTAGCAGAAAATGGATGGCGAGACAAAGCTATCAGTATCAGGTTGTCAAATTTTCTTTAAATAGTTTTGAATTTTAGGGGGAGTAAGAAATTGTCAGAAAATCCAAAAACATTAGAAAATTTGAAAAAGTCAAAAACATGATAAAACAAAAAATTGAGTTTTTGTGTAAAAAGAGGAAATGATAGTACATCAGTAGACAGTTACAGTATGCTAAAGAAATAGCGTTAAACAGTCTCACTGATGATATGCCAATAGGTTTTTATACATTTAGTAAACTTTTTCAGGATATAAACTTAAATTCAAACTTGCTTATTTCGTGGGGAACACTACTTGGATATATAGGTAACCCCTGAAATCTCGTTTGAAAGGTCCCTCTTTCTGAGATACTAGGTCTTTATGCTTAGTGATATCTGGGGTATTATCCCGGGACTTCTGATTTTGTGGAAGCAATGGCCTAGTCCCTGGAGAATACTTTCCGCATTGCTTGAAACATAGCACAGCCCTCAGCTAAAAATGATGAAACATTGAAAAATGCTATTCATGGCTGTTGTAACAAAAAGATCCTCTAAAGGGGACACATCAAAAGTCGAGCCGTCATCTCTCTGCTGAACGGAAGTTCTGACCTGAGCTCTCACGGTTTCGTACTATAATTTATTCCCCTTACAGATATCATCTAGGTATACTCACCTGTAAGACTGAATATTGGGATCTGGATACGGGAGTATATTCAAGAGGTGGGACACATGAATGAGTTTAAGTTCTTAAAACACCTAATTCGTATCCTGAATCAGTTGAAATTTGTATGAAAATTTAAGTGGATCAGTATATCGACAATCTAAGTGAATTGTTTAATTCTTAATGTGTAACTAAGCTCAACGGTACTTGTGATTTGTCAAAAACTGATATGATCCTCTGACGCAAACTCAAACAAAAATGTTGTCTGTAAATATGTTTGTACATATTTCTTTACTGCTTTTTATTTTCAGAAAAATACAAAAAGATTTTGATTTCTGTTTTATTTTCGACAACCGATGTCTGAGTGTTAAGTTTCAAAATCTAAGTATGCTGATAGTGTTTCTGAAAATAAAACAAGTTCATTTATTTGAAACTTGAATTAAAAATCAAAATCAAAAACAGTTTGTGATATCTCCAAGGTCATTAATTTGGACTTGGATGATTAACTGTGAGGGATTTGGATGCTTATATTGTTAAAATCTGTAAAAGAGCCAGTTTCCGATCCGGTTCGTTGAAACTGCCAAATCTTTGAAGATTGTTGATAGGGGGAGAATATCAAGTAATCCTGGATATATTTCATATTTTTATATCTTAGTCCCAGGATCTTGATTTAGAAAGTTTAATAGAGCCAGGTTACGATACCTGGACAACCGAAAATGCTTTCATTGTAAAATATTTTAGCAAAAGCTAAGAGAGCCAGGTTTTCAATCCTGGAAGTTCAAAACGTTGTTACTTATAAAAGTTTTAGTATTGCAGATTTTGTACCTGACAACGATCCCGACAGCAGTGTCTAAGGGGGAGTCTGAAGACGAGCTCAACGAAAGGGGGAGCGTGCATTCAAGGAGCCACGTAACTATTCCAGAGGAGCTTGTAACCGGAAAGCCAGGTGTCGATCCCAAAGCACGGAAGCTTGACGAAAGGGGGAGCCTGAAGAGTCTACCTAAAGGGGGAGCTGAAGCTGAAGACAGATCCACGGGGATTCTGTTCGAGCAAGAGGGAGTCTTCGTTGCTGAAAATGTGTTAAAGCTTCAAGAAGACTCAGTGAGAGAGAGAGAAAGACCAGAAGCTACGAGTTTGACTCAATGATTGAGATTGACTGCGGCAATATCCAAGGGGGAGTCTGTTAGTACATTTATGTCTATCGCCTCCGTCATCTCAAACCGTAGCAGAAACTGTTAAATTCTAGGCTTTATGTTGTATCTAGTTAGTAAAAGACAAGGTGGCATTTATGTAAATAATGAGATATCTCATTATATCCCTTGGCCTATAAATAGGAGCCTTAGGGTTTCATTTAGGAACTTTTGACACTTTTGCTAGTTTGGAGCTCATTTGGTGATCTTAGAGTTTGAAGTCTAGAGAGAGAAACTAGTGAGAGAAAGGTGATTCAAGGTTCTTGTACGTTATCAAATCAATCAAAGAATCACAGATTATATTACTTTCGTGTGTTTCGGTCTTGCTCGTGCACGGATTCCGCACGTCGTACAAGTCGGTTCGCAATCGAAACGGATCAATCCGGGACCTAACAAATATTCATATTATTAGTTATGAACAAAGTTTCCGTTGGTCTAATATATTTCAAAACAACAAGTGGTTGCTTAGAAACGTTTGGATTCGTCCTGTTGAAGCTAAGCTGAGCAATGAAGTTTTTAATTACCTTCAACATCTTGATTCCTACATTGGTGTGGAACAAGCATTATTTATCGAGACCGTTGTTTCGCCGATTGATTAGAAATTATTATGCTATATTATAGGGAATGGTGGTCGTTTTTTCGAATTTTGTTTATTGTTTCAAGTAGTTCCGTATGTATAAGTGTATTAACAATTGTCTGCATGGATATTTATTTCCGATTGGTGTTATTTAATCATATATTATTTCGAACTTTTAATATTTTCAGTTTAATTTGTTTTACTATATATTCAGGTGAAGAAGTCCTACAAACCTGATATCATCAATTGCTTTTTTTGTATATGTGTCATGTATGTTTATCATTTAGTACAACTCATGAATGTGTGCTAAAAGGCAGTTGTAAAAATAGATGGTATGTTTATCATTTGGTTCTATCCTTCTTTTGTATAATATTGTGTTATTATATTAAATGAAATCTTTAATATGTGTGATTTTAATATATGGTATGTACAAGCGGTTTATAATCCAGGATTTTAGGTTAATAAGTTGTTGTAGTCTTTCTTGCATGTTGTCCTACAAAGATGGTAAGGTAAACTGCTGTGTTCATTTGTTAATAAACCTCTCTTAACCGATCCTAACTCAAATTTAATGTAGAGGTAGTTATTTGGAATGGTTATTATTGTGTAATTTTTTAAGAAATTGTGTTATTTTATGAAGAGTGATTTTTTCTCTTATTATATGACAATGTATGTATTAGAACTTTTGTATTCAGGTTTAACTATTCTTTTGTAGTTGTGTGTCTTATTTTATCTTATTGTATAACATTAAATGTTGTGTTTGATGTGTAATAAATATTTTGTGGCAGAGAAATGAATAAATTCCCTTTATTGGATTATAAGCTAAGTATCCGGAGTGTTTATGATTGTGTGTTTATATAGTATTGTGTTTTTTATTTTATATGGTATTATGATTGTGTTTTTTCTATATTATTGTTTTTTTATTTTACATGCTATACTTTATGTATTATTTGTTTTACATCATGGTATGTATTAGCGGTTTACTACTTACTTATGTGATGTCGCCCATGTTCCTACAAATCTGGTGTCATCAACTGCTTTTTATGGTGTATAAATATCGTATTACTTGATTATTTAATAAACATATCATATTCGATTATGTCCAGTTTTATTCGCAAGGTTTGTTTAGTTCATATTCTTTCTGTTTTGAAAACAAGTGCATTGCATTATGTGATAATTGTCTGCATTGTTTTTGTATTACATTCTGAGTTACTGACAGCAAAGTTGATGCATTACTGCTTTCTAATTCTATCGGGTTGCAGGCGGTTATGGATGATTTTCTAAAGAATGTTGTTTTTAGTAACATCGATGATGTGTGGGAAATTAGTGAGGTAATCATAGACCATTTCAAGTTTCGTATTTCAATATTTACATTAGATGTAAGTGGATATATTTATATTTTTTACAGCCACGATCTGTTATCATACTGGGTACCGTAAAGGAAATATCCAAGGAGGTTGGTTGGCTTTCTTTGAAGTGTCCTAATTGTTTAAATGAGGCTTGTACAAAAAACATGGGTTTAACTAAATCTGACGGAGGTTGTGATGAAGACCAACATACGTTGTATGTGTGCACTAATGAATTTTGTCGAAAAAATGTTATTGATGAACCGGTTTTAAGGTATTGTTATTATTCTGTTGTTATTTACGTTGTCATTTTGTCATTGTAACTTTTTTCATCACTTACCTTATTTTGGTTTATGTAATCCGTTTTAATTCAAATTAAGTTGTTATGTTATCAATTAGATTGAAGGTTCGTGTTGAGGATAGCAGTGGTGATGTATCTCTTATTTTGTTTCATAATACGGCTAACCATGTTATCGAGAAGTCTGCAAAACAGTTGATTCAAGATAACATAATGGTAGTATATATTTAGTTTCTATATCTCAATTTATATATTTTTTGTAAGCTAACTTTTTGGTTATATATCCTGTCTTTTATGTTTTCAGGATGATGGTACTGTGCGATTTCCAAACGAATTAAAAACTTTGGTGGATAAATTGTTTGCATTCAAGATTGAAGTCAGCGAGACTAACTTGACATATTGTGATGAAGAATACGAGATTCAAAGAATAACTGACGATGAATCAGTTGTTGATCTGGTTAAACAAATGTCTGGGATTAGTCAGGTACTATGAACTTTTAACTGAAGTATTATAGTTGTCTTTAGTAGTTTAGTTAATAAACTTTTTCAATCTTGGTTTAGAGCTGTATGGCTGATGATAAGAAGAATGGTACTACAATTTCGCTTGTGATGAGTTGCGATGGTGATTCAATTGATAAAAAAACATGTTCAATGGTTTGTAAAGATACGACGTCTAAGCGTAAACTGCTTGATCTTTACAATTTGGATGTCATTTCGAACTCGAGCATCTGTGAAAGTACAAGTAATAATATTGTGGAGACCGTGAAAGATGTTGGTAAGAAAGAGATTAAGTTTACCCATTTTAATGAGTGAGATGTAGTTTCTTTTGTTTGTTGCATTTTAGAGCGATGGTTTTTATGTTTTGTGTTTATTCAATGTTTTTTTTTTCTGGACATAAACTTTCTCTTTTGTTTTTTTTATTCACGTATGTTTTGATGCTGTTCAGCTTTCTTATGTGTGAGTATCTGAAGTTCAGTTTACATATTGGTTGTTAATAATAACATGCTACATTAGTTAAGTTGTATATAGAAAAACTTATAAGAGGAACATAAATATAACCATCATTCATTGACAAAACTACACATAATAACAAAATTTGTCAATACATTAGATGTGGAATCATGTTGGTCGTTAAGTATGAGATCAAAAAGCAAAAACATAAGGAAGATGTCCTACTATCATGGAAAGAAACCCCATACCAACAGCTACATGCACATCAATCAAACTAATTTGCATTCAGTCTAATAAGCCAGAAATTTAGTAAGAGCTTGCTTTCCTTGGTTGGTTTTTGCTATGTATTGGTCAGCTAAGCTGTTTGCTTTATCAAGAAGATCCTCTGTCTCCCTTTCTTCATCAGACAGAAGCAATCCAGCAATGTACTGTTCATGTGAAGGTGGGTTGCTCATGATCTTCATTTTCATCTTCTTATTCTCCCGTAGTTGCTATTAAAGTAGTCGTGTTATGTCAATCAAGCTGTCTCTGATCTCTCTTTCTGTGCCTTCATGTTGACCTTTGAATCCTTCATAGATATCCCTTTTAACTTGGGACAGTTCAGACCAACCTTTGGAGTTTGATGTATTCATTGTAGTTAGAACAGAGAAGAGTTGAGTGAAGTTAGAGAGTCGTTGAAGAGGTTAGAAAAGGATGTAGTTAGGAGGTATTATATATAATAGGATTAACAACTTGTGTTAAAGAAGAGTAATGATTTGTTATTGGCATCCGAGCTAAGATGCAATGATGATTTATTGAAATGGTCTTTTCATTTGCAGTTGAGTCTTTTCAAGTAATTAATGTAAAGTGGTTTAGAAGAATATAAGATATAAATATATAAATTGTGTTTTTCCAATGTCCGTTATTTTTATAGTCTAGAGAACTTACATGTTATATTTTAGTTGTGTATATATTCTAAATTATAGTTGTTTTTTTTTTCATATGCATTGTGTTATACGCAAGCCAATTGTTTGTTATGGTATGATGTTGTGTTTTTTCTTATAATTTTTTTTTTGTTCTACTTCATTGTGTGTTTTATTGTGTGAGTTGAGTGAAGATAAACAAAGGTTGAAAAGATGATAAAAAAAGATGTAGTTAGGAGAAGTATTATATATAATAGGATTTAATATTGGGTGAAATGATTACTATTGAATTTACGTTGGACTAAGGGTTATATGCAATTATCGAGTATGAAATGGTCTTTTTCATTAACAGTTTAGTTGTTTGATAATACTCTATGTAAGGCGGGTTTTTTTTTGTTAATATATTGTTGGTTTTTATATTCAAAACTTATTAAGTCAAGTGCTGTGTTTTTTATTTGTGACGTGGTAGTTTAGGAGTTACTACAATAATTGAAGTCTTTTACTAAGTAGAGTCCTAGTTAAGGCAGTTTCTTACGCTTATTTGTGTATTTACTTTATGTATAATTTTATCTTTTTAATGTAGGTTATAGCATGTCAGACATTGGAATCGAAGTTGTTGTTTCTGAAATACTATCCAGACTCCTAGTTAAGGCAATCGGTCGTTTCAAATGTGTTTGTAAACAATGGCGTGATGAGTTATCAAGTTGTCAGTTTGCTGCTTTGCATTCTAGCCGGATTGGTAGTTTAAAATGTCGGAAACGAATCACCATTCAACCTCTATCAATATTTATTGATAGCATAGTGGATGGACGGGTAGACATTGGTGCAAGGAAAACTATTTGTTTCCCTGGTAAAAGTCGGCCTTTGTTGTTACATATTATTTCTACTGTTGGTGGGCTTTTATTAGTTTGCAACGAAAGGCCTTCATATCAGATGATGCTTTGGAATCCAACTACTATGAGTTTCAAAATTTTGTTCGATGAGCACTCTGATCATATATATGATTGGCAATCGGATGCAGCTGGTATGTATTTTGATACATCCTCCGATCTTAAAATATTACACATTAAACGTCGCCATAATTATGATCTTGCTCGTGTTTATTCACGACGACTCGGCACTTGGAGAAATGTAGATTTTTTTTATTGGGAAAAAATATGCAGCGGGGTGTTATATTTGGTCTGTTGGCTCTTTTGTGAACAATACCTTATATTTCACTGTTAAACAAGTGAGGGTACGGGGTGACATTCATATAATTGGTTTTGATGTAATTACTGAATCGTTTAAGAGGTTCCCTTTTCCCCCAGTTAATGACCTGTATGTTTATGATGGACATTTTCTCACTGTTAACAATAAGCTTCATATGTTTGTTGTTGAAATCTGGCCTAATGTTAATGCGAGTCTTTTCAAATATCAAGATAATTTATGGTCTAAGGTGTCGTCTTTTCCAAATGTTGAAACATTCTCATTTGTGGAATGGTGTGGAGCATCGGATGTGGCAAACGGCAAATTGATTTTGCTCCCCAAATTTGGGAATATTGCTGAAGTATACATGAGTGTACAAGATTTTGAATACCTTCAACATGTTGATTCGTTTTGTTGGCTTAAAGGAGCATTATTTGGTCGTAAAGGAGCATTATTTTTAGAGACTGTTGATTCAGCTATTGGGTAGTACTATTATCTTGTATTTTTATTTGCTGTTATATTGTTAGCAATTCTGTTTATTGTGTTTATTATTTTAAAAAAGTGTTTCATTTTTATTTAGTTTTATTTTTCTATTGTTATTGGGATCATTTTTAGGACTCCATTGTAGTATTAATTGTGGTTGGCTATTTTTATTTGTTTTGAATATGTATTACTTATCATTTGTTTGATGCTTTATGCAAAAGTAGACACATTTGTAAACCAATATATATTTTTTAAACCATCACACTTATAGACATGTTTACATATTAAACTACCATTGGCATCAAATGCAGTTTTTTACTGCTATTGGGATATAGTAGTTGATATATGTTTGAGTGGTCTATATTTTGTGGTGATTATTACAGTGGTCTATAGCAGATGCTATATGTTACGTTAACATGTTAGTTCATACAAAATTATTTATTTGTTTGCAAGGACATATTCGGTTTGAAACAATATGATAAACAATAATGCAAGTAGAGCAACGATGATTATCATTGTGTACGGGTATTACCATTACAAAATACATTGTTTTTTGAAGTTTAGGGAAAGTGTTATAAGCCTTCATGATTAACGACGGTTAATTTAAACAAAAAAAACTACCACCAACCATACTGCATATTAGTTGTTGCAAAAAGAAGTCAAGTTGGTTCTGAATCTGCTTCTGGCTGGGTGAATTAATTTAACCTGCAAACGTTTGAAAGTAATATCATACCTTCATCTTCTAAGATCTTGAAAGTGCACTTATCTCCATAAGATATATCATTCTCTGCCATAAATTCCAGCCATTCATTCACTAGGTATTCCTTTCGCGCTCTACGTGAATGATTTTTGACTCCCAGGTTATAACAACTTCCTTCTTGATTTTTTATTATCAAAGTGCGTGTCTGAGCAATTTTCTTCTTTTTAACAACTTCATCTGGGATGAACTGTTTTTCAAGTAGTATAATAAACAATGTTAGTATATGGAATAGTTGGTTAGAATTCAATGCATATAAGTCAACTGTGATTATAGTTAAAAATTGTATCGGATATCTTACGAATTTCTCTGTGGCAGTCTTTTCAAATGTGCTGTTGTCTGCTGTAGATGATGGTGCTTTGTTGTGGCATCCTTGGTTATGCGTGTGCGCTTCTTTTTCTTCAACAGGTTCTTTTTTTGGGATTATAAATTCACTTCCATCAGGATGGAAAACAGTCATCGTCAGCTTTGGTTTTGGTTTTTGAATTATGTCAAACACGAGAATGTAGCCGAATTTTAGATGCATGTCTTTTATAACATTCATCCATCCATCTGTCAAATAGTATCGTCTTCCTCTTTTCTCTATCTTTATTTCCCATGTATGTCCTTCACTTGCAGATAGTTGTATTGACATGTTTGGGGGCTTATTTTTCATATTGTCTTTGAGAAAGTTTTTAGGGAGCCTCTGCAATAATTATATTAGACAGATGAGATGCAGTTATTTGTTATGTAAATTATAATACATTTGTGGTTTTAAGTTATTTTGGGAGTTCATGGTTGAGAGTGTACAATGTGTTTCTCCGTTTGTTTGGATATTGCATCGCAGAATGATGGTCCCAGTCGGCGTGAATCTTTAAAGGCTTTGATTTTGTATTTGCATTCACTGTGAGCTTCAAATACTATCAAACAAACATCATCAAGCCCTAAATCATCAACAATATTTTTCCAGCCATCTGTAAAGTAGTATACTCTGTTTATTTTCCTGATGTTGACGTTCCAATGATGCCCGTTATCTGCCTGTATACAAATTTTGCTTTTGTTTTGTAGTTCTTTGTCATGAAAGAACCCAATTGATGGAGGTAGTGGCTGAAAGATTTACGATATAAGTGTGTGAAAGATAAACAAAACCAGTAAGCAATTATTTATATTTAATTGTATTCTCAGAGGATGTGTACCAGTCGAGAACGTGATGATTGTTTTAATACTACGCAGAAAGATGATGCCATTTGCAGACTGCAATCCCAAATGCACGCAAAGTCATGTCGTTTTATAAGATATATGTTGTAGTTGTTATAGTCAGCTAATAAAATGTAATGCTATAAACTAATTTTTTTGATATATTATGTTGTGACAATTAAACAAGTGTTACTACTGTCAATGTGTTTTGCACTACTATGTTAAGCGCTACGGATGTCCTTATGCATTGTTACTTGATATGTCATATATCACATCGTATTTTATCAAATCTTTAAACTTTATATCATTTTCAAGTCTAT
Source organism: Helianthus tuberosus (assembly GCA_030545235.1). Taxonomy (NCBI): domain Eukaryota; kingdom Viridiplantae; phylum Streptophyta; class Magnoliopsida; order Asterales; family Asteraceae; genus Helianthus; species Helianthus tuberosus. The sequence continues at coordinate 4,491,176 of CM060417.1, forward strand.
GAATATCCTTATTATTCGAAATGTTCAGCTCAGCAAATTCTAACTGTATGCAATAGTTATCTAAAGTTTATTCCTTTTAGTTTGTGGCTATGTTATCAGTTATCAGTAAAAGTAATTCATCCATACATCCATGGTTAAGACATATCTTATCAGCTATCACTAATAGTAGTACAAACATACATCCATGTTTAAGGCTTGTATTGTTAAGGGTTCGTAAGGGCATACTTGATTCAATGGTAAGGGCATGACAAGTTTTAAAAAATACAAGAGTGTTAATGATGTATTAGAGATATATGTTCTTTAATGACGGATAAAAGTGGCTATAGTTTTTGACATTAAACATTGCATGTATAGGTCAAAAAACCAGTAAACACAAGGTTGTCATAAACAAAGAAAACCATATCATAAATCATTCTAGCAATAAAATCAACAAATATCGAAAACCTAATCTATCATAAAACACTCAACCACACATCCAAAATATGAGAATCAGAGTGCAATATACAAAAAAAAAATCAGATCCCTATATCCAAAAAAAATAAAAATAAACGAAAACCAAACCTAAATACGGAACAAAATATCAAAAAAAACTATAATTGGAGTAGAATCTTCACATATACGACAAAGATAATGACATAAAATACATGAACTTCATACAATTGATACAAAATCTTACAAATCTTACAAAAAAAAAAAAAAAACATATACGGTAACCATAGCTTCTCGGGGAAAAATCAACTGATGCAGATTGTGAAGATAATCCTCACTTAATCGATGAAGATAATTAGAAGTAAACCATGATCATCATCCAAATCATAAAAATCTTGAAAGACAAACATATAAGGTAACCATACCTTCTCGGAGAAAAATCAAGTGATGAAGATTGTGGAGATAACCAGGTTTAAGAGAAGAAATGTTTCTCTTGTGTCGGAAATAAAGATTTGATCGATTGAAGATATGAGATATGCAGTGTAGATTTGGTGATGATCAAAGGTTTTGTGGGGAAACGTGAAGAAGATGTGGGGAGTGTGAGAGATGAACAAATATTTAGAAGACTTTTATAGGATCCGAAATAATGGGTCGGGTTTTTAGTCCGGATGATCCATTCCATGTTAAAAGATTGAGAAGGGAGTTTTGGAGCCAAAAACCATATTTGATGCCACATCAGCCCAACTTATTTTCAAATATGGTAGATATATATATATATATATATATATATATATATAAGATATAAGATAATATAATTCTTAATGAAATATTTTGGGAATTTCCTGTATAAATTTTTAAAGTTATATTTGTTTTTAGTTAATTTTTATTTCCGGCCTTTTAGTTTGTTCATTTATGCCAATTTAGACCAAACTTCAAGTTTTTATCATTTTTGTCCCTGTCATTCTTGAAAGATGCCAACTTTGTCCAAAAAATTTAAGGTTGAATCAAATGATACAATTTTCAAGTTTGACCTGAACTGTAATAATTGGTCAAACTGTAATGACGATGAATAAAAGGGGGTTTGTAAATGTAACTGTTAAAATGAAGGAAATAAGCGGTACAAGTAGAGTTTTCTGAATGGGACTACTAAAAAGAGAAGTAAATAAATGATGATGTGAGAGAGAGACGATGTAAATGGGGGAAAGTCTTGATCTTATGAATATGTTGCAGGGATCTTAAATAGTGTTGGTTATTTTTTTAACAAATTTAAATTAGGTTAATTTTTTTTCTTTTCTTTATTATTTAAAAATTATTAAATGGATGGCATTATGGTTTGAAAATTTGAGATAATCATTTTGAAATTTGTGTCTTAGACGTGGTGAGTTTGACTTTGTAATGCCAGACTTTATCGCTATTTTTTAGATAAAAATGATATTACATTAGATTGTTTTATCCATTTAATATTAAATTATTGTAATTTTGTACGTTGTTGTGCTTTTATAAATTGTTAATAATATATTCTTACGATGTTTTTGTTAATGGTTGTTGGTATATACTTACAACTAATATATAATATATAAAGTAAGAGATATACGTTAATTAAAATTATATAAATTAAATGGTAATAAAGTGGTAATTTAACAACAGTTATTTGTATTTATTCTGAACATGATATCATGTTAAATATAGCTAGATTCATATAACACAATGTTCTGATAGTGAGACTACGATCTACTATAGTAAGTATTTTATTTTAGATAGAATGGATTGTGTTTTAATGAAAGCTTTTGATTTTGATGGTATAACATTGTGTGTGTTTATTTTTTTTTTTTTGTGTCTTTTGTTTTTGTTAATATAATTGTGTTTTTTATATTCAGACGCATTAAAAGTTATTACATCAACAGCTGTATATTTTTTTTATATGCAACACAGGAGTATAGTAGTTACGGGTAAATGAGCTTTTGTGCGTAAAATTTTTGATAATGAATAGAAATATTACATGTTAACAAGAGGTATAGTCTAGAACTATCTAAATCCCATTGGCTTTCAAAAATCGGATAACATGGGCCTTGAAAGTGTCAACCTTATTAGGTGCAATATAGGTTTCAAAGGAGATAAAAGAATAGGTCCATCTCACACCAATCATTGAGTGAGCATTGGGTTCGTCTGGTTTAACATAAGAGGGAAAAATGGGCTGGCAGCTCATGCCAAACGACAGTCCAAATCCCTGTATGTAAGAATCTTTGTGTAACTAATAGATGAAGTGTTATTTTATTTATTAGAAGATTAAATAAAACAAGGTATACCTTATTAAAAGTAGTCTTTATATCCTCTCCAGTATGTATGATTTCTATCAATATGGTTACTTAGACTGGAGGGTATGGGGGCCGGCCTTGCCTTGGCGAGCCCCGGCGCCGGTCACCCACACCGTCCCCTGATGATTGTCCTGGTTTCTCAGTCGCTTAAAGACGTCATTGACGGGCCTCTTTTTCTCTCCTCTCTCTTTATTCTCTCTCCTCTCTATCTCTCTCTCTCTCTCTGTAAAATCAAATCAGTTTATTTTTTCTTAAGTGTTTTTATAAATAGTGTGGGAGCCCATCATCCACCCCCTTGGTCCATCCTGCTTAGGTCCATCCTCACTCCCGATGACGTGGTGTCCTACGTCAATATCTCATTCTTTTGAATAACAGGTATGATGTCTATAAATTCTTTGGTTTTTTGTTCTAATTAGTGAATTATGTTTTGGTGATATTCTTAGTTATTGCTTATTTTTCGTGAGTACTTAGTGTGTTGTATATAGGATGATGAATGAGAATAAGAATGAAGTTTCAATAATTTTTTTTTCTATATTTAAAAAAATGAATATATATTTAAATAATTATGTTTTTTTATGCATGTTATATTTGGGTTCGGTTTATTAAGTGGTACTATTTTTTGTAATAAGATTTGTAATAAGATTAAATATTCATTTAACTGGTATTCAGTGTGGGGGGGGCAAAAAGGTAATTTCTTATTATTGTTTTGAGATTATCTGTATAATAGTCAAGAAAAGGGAAAACGATGAACATTCGGTTTTAACGGAAACTTAGGGCTCGAAGTTATACAATTTGCGATTGTGTTTGTTGCTTTGTGTACTAATCTTAATAATTTGGAACTACATTTGCAATGGCGTCTACTGCAAACATTGACTTGCGGTTTACAAGTAAGTTGTTGTGATGGTGTTGTTGATTGCTATTTTCATTGTGTTTTGATTTTATAAGTCTGTTGGTTAAATAGGTAAGAAATCGTCAAGAAATTTCAGTGAAGATGGAGTAGGTGATACTGTTAGAGGAAGTAAACGTCAAGAGGTTGAAGTGGAAATTGCAAAGAAACATATAAGTGGAAATAGAAAGAAGTCATTTTGTACAAGCAAATCTAAGAGATTCGTAAGCAGAGGTAAATGTGTTTCATTTATTTTTGGTATGGTTTATATCTTATTTTTTATTTTTAATGTTTAAACAGAAGTTGTACAAGTATATTGTGTTTTTAGATTTGTGATTTTGTTTGGAATATTGTTTCTACAAGTCGGTTAGTTTTTGTATAACTATAATGTGTATGTAGATGTTTGTTTTTGTTGTATAAAGTTGTGTTATATCCATTTTTTGTTGTTAAAATCGAGTTATATCCACTATGTTTTTTATATTAATTATGCTTTTTTTTTTTAATATTATGGTTTTGGAAATTATTGTGTTTGCGTATGTTTCTTGATTATTTGCAGTATCTTGGTGCATGTTGTGTTTTTTTACATATGTGGTAAGCTATAGGATTGTGTTTTTGTATTTATATTGTATGTTGAATATTATGTGTTATTTTACAACATTGTAATGTTATACTTCCTGATAGTATTTTGTTAAAATTGGCAGAATAAGTTGGAGAAATGTAATCAAACTCGGGTGTATCAAGTTTAAAATCATCAAATCAAGTATAGTTGTGCTTTCTGATTGTGATGACTAGATAATAATAAAAAACAGGTTGATAAATATAACACAATGTTTAAATTGTAACACTGTGATATATTAACAAGTCAATGTTGTATTGTATGTTGTAGTCATTAGATAATGTCAATAGTAGGATTAAATAACGTTTTACAATTAATATTTTTTATGTGTTTTGTTTCTAATAAAATGTGGAGAGACATGAAGGATCATTGTTTCGTGCTGCTGTGAAACGAAAGAGTGAAGGTATGTTATAGATCAATTTAAAATGATTAAATATAATATACATTTTTTTCCCTTCATAGTTTATTATTTTATTTGATATGCTGCTGCAGTTTTACAGGCAGGCTGTGGTGATGCTGATGATAATGATGATGTTGATTTTGTTAATCCTGCTGCATCAAAAGTAAAAAACCAGGTATTTATTTAAACATGAAAATCTTAGTTGTAGTTTGTTTCTAAAATTCGTTAAGTTATATAATAGTTGATGATACCTTACCAAAGAAGAGACGTCGAAAGGACCAACCTGAGGAATCAAATCACCATGAATGTCAAATGTTTTTCCCATACACTGGTGAGAAGATTTTACCAAGATGTTCACCAAGCACTCTATATGATTGGATGTTAGAGTTTAATGACAAGCAAAAGAACGTTGTAAGAGATATTGGTTTTGGTCCTATTCTAAATCTGAAGATTCAGCATGTTCCTACCAGCTTGGGACTTTGGTTGGCTAAGAACTATCATGATTCAACAAGAATATTAAATCTTGGATCTCAGTCATTAAAGTTAAGTCCAGAATTGGTTCACAAGGTATTGGGAATTCTGAACGGATCAAGAATGATAACAGAGAACAATAGGCCAAACATAAAAAGTCCTGTTGTTAAATTGTGGAGAAGTCAATTCCCAACAGGCTTCACCAGGTTTCTTATACAAGAAACACAAACTTATTTGGATAGGCGATGCAAGAGAGAACGCAATGATTGTCGAATGTTGTTTGTTCTTAACTTTTTGGTGTTGATGTTTACACATCTAGGCGAAGGAACGAAAAGTGGCACTGTCAACCAAAGATTTTTGCCATTAATAACAAAGGATGTTGACATAAAAGAACTGGGTTGGTGTGATTACATGCTAACTTTGTTAGACAGAGCGTGAAAAGGCTGGCACCCTGCTCAAGTTTTTAATGGGCCTCTGTTTTTGCTTGCGGTAAGATCATAAGTAAAATATTAATTTGTCATTTGTGGTATTTATCCAAACAAAACCGAGTGACAAATATTTTTTTGTTTACAGCTTATCTATGCAGATCATACAAGCAAGTTGCATGATGTACGTGTTAAGCGTAAAGGTTTGTTTGTTATAGAATATATTGAAGAGTGTACATTATGCAAACTGGAGGACATAAAGAATAAAGGACTGAAGTCTGAGAAAAGAAGAAAGAAAGGTACTTCAAAGTCTACAACAGGATTAAAGACCAAAAAATCAAATGAAAGTGAGGTGCGTCAATGTTCTTCAACTGGTGAACCCATGCATGAAAATGTGGAACAGCAAGTCGATGCTGACGAGGGCAAAGACAATGATGGTGCTGGTGTTGAGGAGGATTTGATTCATGAAGATATACATGGAGAGGATGAAAGGAAAGTGGATGATGATGAGTGTAGAGACAATGATCGTTATACTCGAAATATACATTCGAATAGGCGGGATGAGAATGCAGATGTTGGCAGGGAATCAAACATTCCCGTGGCAGAAGAACGAACGGAGGAAGCAGAATCGGTAAGACACAAAAACATATAGTATTTCACTCTGAATATATGATATATGTATATATATATATAGTTTTTATCATCTTTTATTGTTCATATTGAAACAGGTTTTTGTCAGAAATTTGACTGTAGAAATTGAAAAGGCAAAAGAGTCTTTGAAGAATGTAGAGACATTGCTGAATGAGGGGTTTACGTGCTATGCAGATAATCAGGTGATTAAAGAAGTTAAAGCTCAATTGGATCCGTTGATTTCATTTGCAAAAAATGCAGGTTTTATGAGCAGCGATCCAGATTCATCTCCAAAAGATGATAATGAAATACAGAGTAAGGGAGAAAAGAAGACTCAAAGTCAAGAGACGAAAACTGATTGTAATACGGGTGTAAATGTAAATTCAGTTGAAAACATGGAAAGTGTGCATTCAGATGAAAAGGATGAAGAAAATGTAGTTGATTCTACGGATGAGACTTTGGTGCCAGGATCACCTTACATTAACCGGGTGGTGGAATTGAGTGAAAAGTTGACATTTGTAGAGAAAATTTATTCTGATTGGATTTTCTCTGCCAGAGGATTTGAAATGTATGTGTTTTAACTTCTTTTATTATAATGTACTATGATTATAAGTTGATTGATGTTTTAACTCATATTCATTGTAGGGACGTTGTTTTTCAAATTGAAGGTCAGCCAGATTCAGGTCTAACAAGGATAGTGCTAGAAACATTGAGTCATGACGAGTATGTCCATTTTGCTGTTGTTAATGTGTGGGCCAGAATCTTAAATCACGAGGAGAAGTTTAAGGCTGATGACAAAATTAAGCGATCGTTTTGTACATATCAGATGCTGGTAAGTAAAGAACATAAGTGAATTGTTTATTTATTTATTTATTTATTTTAGTAACGTTATTATAACTGATACACAGGATGGTGGCACATATGGTTCAAGCTATGAGATGATGCAAGCTGAATTTTTTGGAAATATGATTAAAGTTTTAAAAGAAGAACAAGTAGCATCGTTGAAAGAAGTTGATCTTTTATTCATACCTGTTTTGCAATCTGATCACTTCTACTTGGTATGCTTTCATTTGAAAAAGTGCCAAATAGCTGTGATTGATAACAGCAGTCTATATGATGATAGATCTGACTTAAAATACCGAGGCTGGCCAGAAAATTTGGTACATTCCTTGACATTTAAAAAACACAATCATATGTAAAAGATAATTTTTTATATTTATTATCGTTATATTGCAGAGGCATTTAGTAGCAGATTTTATGTTAAGTCAAGGTGTTGTGGGTGGACGTAAGATGCACAAAGCTCAGATAAGTCGACTAGAAATGCCGTGGGGAACCGTAGACAACAAAGTTGATTGTGGTATATTTTTAATGAGGCATATGGAGTCATTCGAAGGGAGTTCTTTACGACGTTGGCGATGTGGGTTTGTGAAAGAAGTAGATTGTGGGCAGAAAGAACAATTAGATGAATTAAGATGCAAATATGCAACCAAAATATTGTTGCATTATCTTAATGCTCGAAGGGAGTTTCTGTATAATGATAGTGAAGCTTACGTTGTGCTGGACGCAATTGAAAGGAATAGGTTGAAAGAGCAAGCACGAGGAAGTCGTGTGGAGCGAATGAAACTGTATTGTCCTGTGTGATGTATTCGTGTTGCTTAAAACATTTGGATATTAGGTTGATTGTTTATATGTAGCTGTTGTTGTTTGAATGTGGTCTGGTCAAATGAATGTTTAGGTTTAATGCTTATGTATGAATGTTATAAGCTCTATGTTGTTGTGAAAAGTGTAATGTCTATAAACAAAAACAGTATTTTTATAAAAACAATAAAAACATTTTTTTATACAAAGCACAACATCTGATAAGATTTGAATTTTCATTCATACAAATTACAATGTCATAATATGGTTGCATTTCAATTAATAAATTAATCTTTAGTTGTAAATCAACTAAAGTATTTTGTTTTAGATATAATGGATTGTGTTTTAACGAAAGCTGTTTATTTTATGGTATAACATTGTGTTTTTTCTTTTGTGTTTTTTTTTTCTTTTGTGTTTTTTTTGTTAATATACTTGTGTTTTTATATTCAAATGAATCAAAACTTATTGAGTAAACTTTCGTTTTGCTCCCTGCCTCTAACTCCATCCAAATTGTTTGTTTTTTCATTTTCCTTCCTGCAGGGAGCAAAATGGAAAAACCATAGCAAATTATTGGTTGAAAATGGCTATTTTTGAAGGTTTCGGGCAAAATCGTTAAAGTGGCCAAACCACAGGGAGCAAAACGGAAGTTTACTCAAACTTATTATATCAACTGTTGTATTTTTTTATATGTGACACGGGAGTGTAGTAGTTATGGGTAAATGAGCCTTTGCTGGGAAAACTTTTGTTAATGAAGAGAAGTATTATATGTTGACAAGAGGTATACCCCTGATATATTTAACTCCTATGATTCTTGTAACATGCTTTGGGATTGTAACACAAGTATTGCATAGGACTAAAGCTAATTGAACTAGGCACACGAGTAGGTGTGATTTTTTTTCCTATGAAGCTAACTTGTGGTCCACAACTTAAAACAAACTAGTGGTTTACCCGTCCGCTGTCCGGGTATATATGATTAACATCATCCAAACTCACTGCTGTCCGGGTATATATGATTAACATCATCCAAACTCACTGTATATTTTAATATCACGATGACTACTTATCTAACTATTAAGAACATCAATAACTATGTCTATATTTAAAATAATGTTGGCTTTTAATTTGATTTCGATTAATAACTACAACTCTTCTTGAATTGTCATACATACTAATTTATAATCTTACATCTAATTCACACAATTTAAAATATTTAATTAATTATTTGTAATTGATTAACGTAGGAATTGCTAACACCATTAAATGAAGATAAAAGAGATCTATTAATGATACATGTTTACAAAAGTATTAAAAAAAACTATCAACACAACCAAACGTAGATTATATTTATGTCATGAGAATATTATTTAAGAACATTAATAACAGTGTCTACATTTAAGATAATGACTTGTAATAAATGATAAACATGCAGGATACATATACAAAAAAAAGCAGATAATGTTATCAAGATTTCACAAGTATATTACACGGGAGTGTAGTAGTTATGGGTAAATGAGCCTTTGCCGGGAAAACTTTTGTTAATGAAGAGAAGTATTATATGTTGACAAGAGGTATACCCCTGATATATTTAACTCCTATGATTCCTGTAACATGCTTTGGGGTTGTAACACAAGTATTGCATAGAGTGCCGACTAAAGCTAATTGAACTAGGCACACGAGTAGGTGTGATTTTTTTTCCTATGAAGCTAACTTGTGGTTCACAACTTAAAACAAATGATAATTTATTGAGAAAAATGCAATTTGCGTCCCTGTGGTATGTCCCAAACATCAGCCTGAGCCCCTAAATTCATTTTTTGGTTTTTTGAGCCCCTAACCTTATGAATTCATAAACACTTTGAGTCCCTGTCGTCAGTGTTCCGTCAGTTTTACCGTTTGACAGTTGTGAAAAGTCCATAATACCCCCCCACCCACCCTTAATATCTACACTTTTTAATAGCAGACCACCAGTTTCATTATCATCATCAACAGCTCTCCCAACTCCCAATGTCTCTCCCAACTCCCAAGATCATAATCATCATCTTCATCGAACAGATCAACAGATCATCTTCATCGAACATCTTCATCATCGAAAATTTATCATCGAACAGATCAGGTTCATCTTCATCCTCATATTGATTTTTGGTTTGATTCGATGATTTGAATGTGTTTATATTGTGAAAAAACAGAGGGTTGATTCTGGGTTTGTTTTTAGGTTCCATTCGATGATTTTGGGTTGATTTTGTAAAAAACAAAGGGTTGATTTTGGGTTCCATTCGATGATTTTGGGTTGATTTTGAAAAAAACAGAGGGTTGATTTTGTTCAAAATGCATCAAAACAGAGGTTTTGAATGTGTTTTGGTTTTGATTCTTGTGGGTTTAGGGTTTAGGGTATCAAAATAGAGGTTTTCAATGTGTTTTGGTTTTGATTCTTGTGGGTTTAGGGTTTAGGGTATCAAAACAGAGGTTTTCAATGTGTTTTGGTTTTGATTCTTGTGGGTTTAGGGTTTAGGGTATCAAAACAGAGGTTTTCAATGTGTTTTGGTTTTGATTCTTGTGGGTTTTTGTTTCGAGGAATGTGTTTGAGAACTGTTATTTGGTTTTGATTCAATGATTTGAATGTGTTATTTGGGTATTTTTGGGTTTGATTCAATGATTTGAATGTGTTCCTCATTTTGATTTTTGGTTTTGATGATAACAGTTATTTGGTTTTGGTTTGATTCGATGATAACAGTTATTTGGTTTTGGTTTGATTCGATGATAACAGTTATTTGGTTTTGTTTGATTCGATGCTAACAGTTATTTGGTTTTGGTTTGATTAGATAACATAATGGCTACGGATGTAAAGATACGCAAAACACCAACTACGAAGGCGAGAACACTTGACAACCTCCTAGAAGATGCGGTGCACATAAGGAAGTGATTGATATGAATGAATACAACCCCAGTGGAGCTCTTCGATTTTCCTTGAAATTCCAGAGCTCGCTAATTACATATATACCACTTGGGTTATATTCATTCATATGAATGAATATAACCCCAGTGGTAGATATGTAATTACCTACACTGGGGTTATATTCATTCATATCTGCTTTGAACCGAAGTGCACCCGTCAGTAAAGATACACAATTGCTTGTGGTCGTATGATGTTTTGTCTCTGTATCGTATTTTACGGTCTTTTGTTGTCGAGTCTGTAAGTTTCGTCAAGTCTACGAAGTTGGTATGACGTTTTGTATGATGTTTTGTCTCTGTATTGTATGTATTAAAAGTTTACATTTAATATACAATTTAGGCTTTAATAATTTGTTATATATAGTATACATTTAATTATTAGATTGCATTTATTTAAAAATAAAATAGTTAATTTGAATTATTAGATTTCTTAAGAAAAAAGAAAAAAATGAATTTAGGGGCTCAGGTTGATATTTCACTCATACCATAGGGACGCAAAGTGTTATTAATATATGCCAAAAGACGGTCTTACCCCTGCCTCAGACAGTCAAAATGACGGCAGGGACTCAGAGTGTTATGAATTCATAAGGTCAGGGGCTCAAAAAACCAAAAAATGAATTTAGGGGCTCAGGTTGTTTGGGACATACCACAGGGACGCAAATTGCATTTTTCTCTAATTTATTATAATTTTTAGATAAATTCTTTATGCTTCATCAGTGCTTTGACTTAACAGTTGTTTACAGGATCAGCAGTTGTTGAAAAGAGCAATTCTTTATAGGAAGTATCTACCCACTTCCCATTCTCCCATATTATTTGTACCAATTTGGGATGTAGCCTTATAATTTTGATTAGGATATCAATTGGCGGTTTGTTATATAACAGTTATATAACATGGTTGCATCTCAATTAATAAATTAATCTATAGTTGTAAATCAACTAAAGTATTTTGTTTTAGATATAATGGATTGTGTTTTAACGAAAGTTATTTGTTTTATGGTATAACATTGTGTTTTTTCTTTTGTGTTATTTTTTCTTTTGTGTTTTTTTGTTAATATACTTGTATTTTTATATTCAAACGAATCAAACTTATTGAGTAAACTTTCGTTTTGGTCCCGCCTCTAACTCCATCCAAATTGTTTGTTTTTCCATTTTCCTTCCTGCAGGGAGCAAAATGGAAAAACCATAGCAAACTATTGGTTCAGAAGAGCAATTCTTTATGGGAAGTAACTACCCACTTCCCATTCTCCCATATTATTTGTAACAATTTAGGATGTAGCCTTATAATTTTTATTAGGATATCAATTGGCGGTTTGTTATATAAGTTATATTAAACTGTTTTTTATTTCCTTCGAAATCATGTTCTCCTATAAAACTGGAAATGTCAACTGTTCCATTATCTTGATATGTGACGTGTGTATATAGTAGTTGCTACAATACTTGAACGTGTGTTAAAAACCGTTGTAGAATAGCTTATATAATAAGAACATGTTAGTATAAAACTATTTAGGTTTGTGAATTTGTAGCAGAATTTTTAGATTTATCCTTCAAATATTGAGCAAGTGATGGAGAAAAATGCATCTACAAGAAGTAATAATCCTGTTCATTTAGGTGATGACCGGCAGCAGTCGTTTATCAATCCTTTAAATCGTCAAGAACAGGTAATTTAGTAATATCATCAATAAATAAAGTTTATTTGTAATATTTTAATATTATTGTTTTGTTGTTTTGGTATTTTTATTTTGTTTTGATTACAGGCCGACAGTGGTAGTGTAGAGATAATTTCTGTTGGGCCATTTAGTCCTTATAAATCCCATCTTTCCCGTGAGTTCAGTGAGGAGGTGATATATATTGAAGTTGTAATTTTTTAAATCTTAGTAAAATTTGTTATGTGATAGTTTCTAGCTCATAATGAAACAAGTTATTTCTCTTACCCAGATACGAAGGATTGAGAGGCAGCGCAAACGATCTAGAGACTTGCTATATTGGAACTGGGATGATGTTGTTTCGATCAGCAGCTCTCACGAAGAAATTGAGTTTATTGATATGACTGTTGATGTTGATGTAGATGAGGTTATCGGTCAGTCTGGTTTTGACCAATTTTCTGATTCTGAAGATGAAGTTGATGATACCGCTGATTCACTAGAAAGTTACTATCGGAAACTTAAAGTTCCAAAAGTTTCAATTCACCGTCGTTCTCATGTTGTGAAACTTTGAATTTATCGTTTTATTTTATGTATAAAATGTTGGTGTATAATTTTCTCTGTGTTGTTTTTTGTTGCAAGTATTGAACTATGTTTTGGTGTTTTTTGTATGTTTTTTTCTTTTCGTATGTAGTTAGTAATATATAGTATGATGAATGACAATTTATGTGTTAGTTTTTGTTCTAATTATTTTATCATGTTTTGGTGATATTGTTAGTTGTTGCTTTTTTTTTTTTTGGGAGTTCTTAGTATGTTATATATAGAGTGATGAATGAGAATAAGTATGAAGTTTCAGGAAATTGTATTTTCTATATTTAAAGAAATATAACTTTATATATAAATGATTATGTTTTTTTTTATGCTTCTTATAGATGGGTTCGGTTTATTAGGTGGTTTTTTTGTAATAAAACTAAACATTCGTTTGAGTGGTATTCAGTATGGGGGTGAAAAGGTATTTGATATTAGTGTTTTTAAATTATCTGTATAATAACTAAAAATAGGGAAAAGGGTGACATTCAGTTTTACCTGAAAGTTAGGGCTCGAAGTTATAGAATTTGCGATTGTTTTTGTTGTTTTATGTACCAATCTTAATCATTTGGAAATACTTTTGCAATGGCGTCCACTCCAAACATTGACTTGCGATTTACAAGTAAGTTGTTCTCATGGTGGTGGTAGGTGATACCGTTAGAGCAACTCAAGAAAAACTCAAGAAATTACACTGAAGATGAACTAGGTGATACCGTTAGAGCAAGTAAAAGACAAGAGGTTGACGTGGAATCTGCAAAGGAACATATTAGAGGAAATAGAAAGAAATCATTTTGTACAAGCAAACTTAAAAGATTTGTAGGAAGAGGAGGTAATTGTGTTTCATATATTTTTGGTATGATTTATTTATCATTTTTAGTGTTAAAAAGAAGTTGTGCAAGTATATTGTGTTTTTAGATTTGTGATTTTGTTTCGAATAATGTTTCTACAAGCCGGTTAGTTTTCGTATAAATATGATGTGTATGCAGACATCTGTTTTTGTTGTATAAATTTGTGTTATATCCATTTTTGTTGATTAAAATTTAGTTATATCCAGTATGTGTTTTGTATTAATTGTGTTTTTTTTTATGTAATGGAATCAAATGTAGTTGTGGTTTCTAATTCTGATGAATAGATAATAATAAAGAACAGGTTGATATATATAACACAATGTTTAAATAGAAAGGCTATGATATATTATAAAGTCAGTGAGGTATTGTATGTTGTAGTCATTAAATAATGTCAATAGTTGGATTAAATAACGTCATACAATCAATTTTTTTGATGTGTAATTCAATTTAAGCATGTTTATTGTAATTCAGGTATATGTTTAAACATCGTTATAGTGTAATTCAATTTAAACAGCAATAGTTACAATTATTAAATATTTGATAAACATCGTTGTGATTTTACATATTCATAGTGTATAAAACATCGGTTTATGAGAGATGTATTTAGTCATGTATAACCTCTATCCACTAATTTCATGTTTTCCGAAAATTTTGTGACCTTAGGCAGTTTTCAGTTTTTTATTCAAGTAAATATAACTTACCTGTCCAATTGAGTTTAAATCAAATATGTATTATAAATACATGTTCAAAGTTGTTTCAAATTCACACATTAGAAGAGAGAAGTCTGTCTTTGAGGTTGAATCTGAGAAGGTATGATTTTATATTTTTTTTCTCTAATCTTCATGTTCTCTATTATTTTATTACTTCCAATTTTTATTTTGTGCTATTCGTATATTAAAAAGTTTTGTATTCATTTTGTAGATGTCAAGTGATGAATTTATCATAAAGTCTCCGTTGAAAAACGTGTATGACCTTTGGCAAATCATGAAGGTTTGTTTAAATTTTTATAATTCAAAAAGTACAAATTTTTTTTTTTGTTGAACTCAATTATTTTTGTATTTTTCAATTTATACAACCTCAATTTGTTATCATAATTAGTACTATTAAGGCTATAGACAAGGATTTTGGTTGGCACTATGTGGAGTGTCCTAAATGTTTAATGGAGGCAGGTACAGATCTTGTAGACTGCGTGTGTTTGGAGTCACATTATTTTCATGTGTGTTTCAACCGTGATTGTGATGAAAGTGTTATATATCCAGTTCCAAGGTAATATTACCTTTTTCTATCTATTTTAATATTTATATGTTTTATAAAATAATGGATTTGTATATATGTGTTTTTATATTTAACTTAACTAGATTCAAAATAAAAGTTCAAGTGGAAGATAATACTGATGATGTTCCACTAATATTATTTCATCCTCTGGTTGATGAAATCATTGAAAAAGTTGTTCTCAAGTCGGCTGTTCAATTGCTTAAAGAAAACTCATCATCTGTATGTATAAATAATCTTTACTTCTCCTATATTTTTTTTCTCATTGTATTTAAATATTTTTTTATATTAATTTTATCATAAAATATTTTGATTCACAGGATGTTGAAGAAGTAATGTTTCCTGTTGATTTAGACAAGTTGATTGGAAAGATGTTTGCTTTTAAAATTGAGATAACAACTTATAATCTGACTAATTTTGATGAAATGTATCTTGTCACAAACATGACTGATGATGAGTCAATTATTAATGAGCTCAAAGAAAAGATGAAGATTACTGAGGTATTTTTTATTTCAATACATGATTCGTATTTATACATTTATATTTACATCATATTTAATTCTATTATTATTTTCTTAATTTTCACATTTGTTTCAGGGAAACGATAAAGAATTTATCAAAAAAAAAGTCACATTTCAAGTGTTAAGATTGATGATGCTAAAACCAGTTGTGATACCAATGAAATCAACAAACGTAAATTGGTTGACGTCTATAAGTCTTCAACTCCAAGTAATTTCAAGGATTTGGAGAAAGTTAGCAAGAAATAAACTTATCTCATATCTCTATTAATTTAAATCAGTTGTTATGATTTTTAGGTTTTTTCCAATGGGTATTTTGGATATTTCAGTTTGTTTTATTAAAATTTAGTTATATGCAGTATGTTTTTTATATGAATTGTTTTTTTTTATATGATGGATTCAAGTGTAGTTGTGGTTTCTGATTCTGATGAATAGAGAATAATAATAATAATAATAATAAAGAACAGGTTAATAAATATAACTCAATGTTTAATTAGAAAGACTATGATATATTAAAAAGTCAGTGATGTATTGTATGTTGTAGTCATTAGATAATGTCAGTAGTAGGATTAAATAACGTTATACAATCAATATTTTTGATGTGTAATTCAATTTAAACAGCGTTAATGTAATTCAGGTATATGTTTAAACATCGCTATAGTGTTATTCAACTTAAACAGCTTTAGTTAGAGTAATTAAATATTTGATAAACAACGATGTGATTTTACATATTCATTGTGTATAAAACATCGGTTTATGAGAGATGTATTTACTCGTCTATAACCTCCATGCACTAATTTTATGATTTCCGAAAATTTTGTGACCTCAGCCAGTTTACAGTTTTTTATTCAAGTAAATATATCTTACCTGTCCAATTGAGTTTAAATTAAAACTTTATTATAAATACATATTCAAAGTTGTTTCAAATTCACACATTAGAAGAGAAAAGTCACTCTTTGAGGTTGAATTTTTTGAATATTTCAGTTTGTTTGATTAAAACATCGGTTTATGAGAGTTGTATTTAGTCATGTATAACCTCGATCCACTAATTTCATGATTTCCGAAAATTTTGTGACCTTAGCCAATTTACAGTTTTTATATAACTTAGTAACTTACCTGTCCAATTGAGTTTAAAACCGTTTAAATATTTACCTATATAGAGGTGTGTTCTATTACATTTTCGTTGTAGTTGTTTGAAGAACATGAACGTAGATGTTTATAAGTTAGTGGCAAATGGTGCAAAACCGGAAGAAATCATTGGCTGCCCTGTTTGCAATGTCATATGCCTTAATGAACAACAATATAGGCATCATGTAATGTCAAGGAAGCATACCACAAAGGTATAAGTGTTTGAAATATTAATCATTTTGTGTTTTTACTTTGTAATTTTGTTGTTTACTCATTCGAGTGTTAATCCAACAGTTACAAGATTTATCGTATTGTTGTGTGGATTTTCATTGTGCTCTATGTGACATATATTGTACAAGTGCAAATCAGCTTTATGCTCATTGTAAAGGAAAGAAACATGCAAAGATGTTCCGGCTTACTGTAGGGGATATGCAAGTTGAATCTCATTCTGCGTTTGATGCTTCTGGTGGTAATAATGTTTCGGGTTACGAAGGAGATTGTGACGAGGGTGATCAACAACTGATGTCTGCAGATGATAATCAAGTCAGTGTAGTCAGTAGTGATATCGAAACTGGAGATGTAGATAATGTTTGTGATGTAGAGGTCACTGATGGCTGTGATGTTGATGGCGGTTTTTCTGTTTGTCCCGGTCATGTGTGTTATGCGTGTGACATATATTGTTCTTCACCAATTAAGGTGCCGTTTTGTGTTGAATGTTATAAATATATATAACTAAACACGTTGAGGCGGTGATTAGTTTAAATGATGTATTGTTTTGTCGTTTTGTTATATTTCAACTTTCGTAATGTTTGTTCTTATTTGTTTCGTCATGTTTCAATCGATTGCTTTGGTGCCTTAAAAAAACCAGCACAATCTATTTATTGTCCATATTTAATATATAAAGTACCACATAATCTGTGTAGTAAAGTTTTCACAACAATGTTGGCATTACCCAAAATCATATATATTACATGTTTTTTAAATCAAGCTACGAAGCATCATAATTAAATATAATATCATATGAACCTACAACCAAACATTTCTTAAACTCATAAAACATAGGGTACAATACATATATGTCCTATGAATCTACAACCAAAAATTTTTTAAACGCATAAAAGATGAAATAAATAATAATAAAGATAATAATAAAATATAATGCCGTATGATCCTACAACCAAGCATTTTTTAAACTCATAAAACATAAGGTACAATACATATATGCAATCCTAAACTATAGGTGCAACCAACCATCGCAAAAAGTCACCCTATAAGCATAAAGTACAAACAATGATGCATAACATTGTTTTAAATTATAATATATAAATGTTTTGTTTCTTTAAAGAACCTTGATTTGGTATTGATTTGTTTTGACCTAGCCAAAGTGGACATTATGATGGTGTGGTTATGTTGGGCTGTTACAATGGTATTAGTGCTAGGGATTGGTCTGGTGTGCCATCGAGGATGTTGGGACCTGTAAGGAGTGTGATTTGTAACATCCCACATTGGTTGTGAAGGGGAATGAAGGCTTCGTTGTAAGGGTCTTCATACATTCAACATCATGACGTGTTTTAAATCAGTGAGGAGATGTTGGAACGTCTTGGCTAAAGCGGATAGTATCATGGTGTGGTTAGCCTGGGATGTACATTGTAGGAAAGTGTTACCATGCCGGAGATTCCGATTGACTTATGTTTGAGATATTGCCAAATCTTACTGCAAAAGACGTAGGTCGTTATAAGTTGGTGTGTAAAGAGCGGTGCTCTTTCCTGTCAACGGTATTCTTTGCTAGGCTTCATTGTCGTAAGATGCCATCGTTAACCAAGATGCAATTTGTTTTAATAACAGATGGCATACATCGTCTACTTCGTACACTTAGTTATGGTTCAGCCAATATTTCTTTAACTGAAATTGTGAAAGTGCCTTTCAAAACTCGTGCAGAATATATGATGATCTTAGGTAGTTTGCATGGAATGCTATGTGTTTGTCTAAGTAACGCTTGTCATTTGTTAATATGGAATCCTCTCACCAATGCCTATAGGAACTTGTCCATTCCTAAGAAATATGGGTTTTTCAAAGTAAATTTTGATGCTGTTGGCTTTTATGTGGATTACTTGAAGGATTACAAACTTTTACATGTTGTATTTAGGCGTAACAATCAGTCGGTTTACATTTACTCCATGGAAAGCCAATGTTGGAGGCAAATAAAGTTTATTTTAGATGATCAGACCGTTCAATGGTCATGTGGGACTTTGTGTTGTAATGGATTATACTTCACTGTAGGTTCATGTTGGGATTATAATGTGGCATTAATTGTTCGCTTTGATGTGAATTTAGAGACATTTACTAAAGTTTCCTTTCCCTTTGATGAGTATGAAGTAAATTTTAGAGGGTCTTTGGTTAATGTTTCTGATGAACTTCATTTTTTGTTCTTCATGGTGCATTTGATGTTTCTGTTGATTTGTGGAAGTTGAAAGGTGAAGAATGGATAAGGATTTTGTCTATACCTGATATTGATTGTATTCCATTGCCTATAAAATGCTTTGTGAGGTACATTGGTTCAAGTAAGAAGTGGTTGTTGATGACTGATTATGGGGATGTGTATGAGTTTGATTTGGATGTGAGGAAAGTTGATAATTTCTATCCTGTTATCAACTTTTATGCATTAAATGGAGCAGTGTACTCTGAGAGCCTTATGTCTCCAAATGTTTAAATCTACGATGTTAGGTAATTTACTTTGTTTTATTTTTGTATGTTTGTTATGTTTTTCATTTGTATTGTAATATACTTTGGTAATGTTAGAAGATATTTTATTTTTGTATGGTATTTTAGTTGCTTATGTTCTTTGTTATATATATGGTTATCAACTTCTTAGAGTAAGTTGTATGTTGTGTATTATAAATTGTTGATTTCTTGTAATTACATAAGTAGTATGATAATATGTGATGTGTAACTTGGCAGTTAATTATTTGAATAAATTTTAGCAGGTATAACCCCTAATGTTAAGGAGTGGTTATTATTGTGTTTTTTTATTTTATTGTGTTTTATTTATTTATTGGTTTTTATTTATTGTGTTTTTGTTTTTTTGTTTTTTTTGTGTTTTTTATTATTGGAGGGCTAAAATGAACTCTAAATGTGGCGCATTTTCCAGTTTTTAACTTATATATGTTTTCAATACTTTATATTAAGAGAAAAAATGCAATTTCCGTCCCTGTGGTATGTGTGAAACATCAACTTGAGCGGCTAAGTAACACACATTATCATAAATAATAACAGAAACTTCATCATAAACTTGCTTCTAAATGTACATTCTCATTAGAGCAACACTATCCAACCCAGCAAACTGAAAAACAAAGCATAATTATTCAAATGAACAAACATGATTCAACAATATCAGTGGTTGCAACGGTTATAATGAAAACAGTGGGTGATTTTATCTATCAGTGGATAGCGTATCAGTGGTTGAAAACACTGATTTTGAACAACAGTGATATCCAAGGAAATGAGAGAAGAGGGGTTGACTTTCAGCAGTGGACAGCTTTTCACAGAGCAGATGTTTGAACAAAACAGCAGTTATGGCAGTGGACAGCTTTTCACAGAGCAGCTGTTTGAGATTGTGTTTTTTTCATGTGTGCAAGTGCAAGTCTATATTCAGGCACAATTTAACATCAAAATAAACCAAATCAATTACAATTCTCCGGATGGTCGCTCGAAGAAATTAAACTGAAGATATTAAATGTTTGAAATAATATATGATTAAATAACCACAATAAAAAAACGACCATAATAAAAACACAATTCATCCAGACTAACTTTCAAGAAACAAACCAAAACATTCCATTAAAATAAAAATACCACCAATAACTCTTAATAATTGAATACAAACCACTTTACCATAACAGCAATTATTACTAAACTTAACAAAACTACTTATAAGGAAAGTAAAAAACCAACGCTTCAACTCCATTGATTCATTAACTTGTCTAAATATCTCTAACATCTGTGCCATTAACTGAACATCTTTGTTCGTACTCTCACCATTATTCAAAAGTGTTATGTATTGTTTATGGTATGTATTTGCAGTTAACTTAGTGGAATGTATGGGTTTTTGTAAGTTTGATAGTGTTGTATGTAAAGGCAGTATGACTAATACCTGATATTTTGAGTTGTTTGTGTGGTTACATATATTATTGCGTTTTTATATGACATGATATAAATTTTGTTTTGTGTTATTTTACCGGATAAAGTGTATTAGAAAGTTGGAGATATCATCTGCTATGTTGCCTTTTCTATATATTTATATAGAAGTTTTGCCGTTTAAAAAAAAATCAACTGCTATGTTAGTGGTTACTAATCCTTTTATTACGTGATTAGTTATTAAGCATTTCTCTCCCATTATCTCCAGTCTTTTATGGGTTGACGTTTCTCTCTCCCATCTTCCTATTTATATGATTATAGGGTAACATTTCAGTCAGAATTGTTCCAGATCTTTGAGCAAATAAAAGTTGTTGTTTGTAAGTATCTTTTCTTCAATTTGTTATTTTGCCTTCTATTCTTCATAACTATGATTTACACTTTGATGTTAAAGTGAATTGGACTAACTAACATGTGTTGATCTAATATGAGCAGTTAATCAATATTTGTTATGTCGGAGTTGCTTGTGGAGATATTAATGTATGGTATTTTTACAAAACTTTCTGCAAGAGATATAGGTCGTTGCAAGTTGGTGTGCAAAAAATGGTTGTCTATCCTGTCCACACCAGAGTTTCCATTAATTCATTGTCGTAGTACGTCACCGTCAGCTACCAAGTGGGTGCTTGCGAAATTAGATCGTTGTGGTTCTCTTGAAAAATTGTTTTATGCATGCACGGGCTTTTGTGGTCCTAAAATGATGTCTGTTAAGCCATTCAAAACCCGACCAGATGAATTGATGATATTAGGGAGTTTGGATGGAATGTTATGTGTGTGCCTGGAAGAGACTTCTCAAATTTTAATTTGGAATCCTCTTACACAGGCAAGTACAACTTTTCCATCATGTGAATCACATGGTTTCTTTAAAAAAGATTCTGATTCTGCTGCTTTCTATGTGGATTCTGCAAATGAGTACAAGGTTTTACATGTTATAAGAAGACGTGGCACAGAGGCAGTTTATATTTATTCTACCCGACTACATTCCTGGAGGAAAATTACGGACATTCTGTCTGTTAAGCATGGTGGAAAATGGTCATTAGGTACATTGTGTGGAGATGGTGTATATTTCATTGTTGATTCATGTTCTGGTGATTGTGTGCAGAATATATGATGATCTTAGGTAGTTTGCATGGAATGTTATTTGTTTGTCTAAGTAACGCTTGTCAGTTGTTAATATGGAATCCTCTCACCAATGCCTATAGGAACTTGTCCATTCCTAAGAAATATGGGTTTTTCAAAGTAAATTTTGATGTTGTTGGCTTTTATGTGGATTACTTGAAGGATTACAAACTTTTACATGTTGTATTTAGGCGTAACAATCAGTCGGTTTACATTTACTCCATGGAAAGCCAATGTTGGAGGCAAATAAAGTTTGTTAAAGACTTTATTTTAGATGATCAGACCGTTCAATGGTCATGTGGGACTTTGTGTTGTAATGGATTATACTTCACTGTAGGTTCGTGTTGGGATTATAATGTGGCGTTAATTGTTCGCTTTGATGTGAATTTAGAGACATTTACTAAAGTTTCCTTTCCCTTTGATGAGTATGAAGTAAATTTTAGAGGGTCTTTGGTTAATGTTTCTGATGAACTTCATTTTTTTGTTCTTCATGGTGCATTTGATGTTTCTGTTGATTTGTGGAAGTTGAAAGGTGAAGAATGGATAAGGATTTTGTCTATACCTGATATTGATTGTATTCCATTGCCTATAAAATGCTTTGTGAGGTACATTGGTTCAAGTAAGAAGTGGTTGTTGATGACTGATTATGGGGATGTGTATGAGTTTGATTTGGATGTGAGGAAAGATGATAATTTCTATCCTGTTATCAACTTTTATGCATTAAATGGAGCAGTGTACTCTGAGAGCCTTATGTCTCCAAATGTTTAAATCTACGATGTTAGGTAATTTACTTTGTTTTATTTTTGTATGTTTGTTATGTTTTTCATTTGTATTGTAATATACTTTGGTAATGTTAGAAGATATTTTATTTTTGTATGGTATTTTAGTTGCTTATGTTCTTTGTTATATATATAGTTATCAACTTCTTAGAGTAAGTTGTATGTTGTGTATTATAAATTGTTGATTTCTTGTAATTACATAAGTAGTATGATAATATGTGATGTGTAACTTGGCAGTTAATTATTTGAATAAATTTTAGCAGGTATAACCCCTAATGTTAAGGAGTGGTTATTATTGTGTTTTTTTATTTTATTGTGTTTTATTTATTTATTGGTTTTTATTTATTGTGTTTTTGTTTTTTTGTGTTTTTTATTATTGGAGGGCTAAAATGAACTCTAAATGTGAGGCCTTTTCCAGTTTTTAACCTATATATGTTTTCAATACTTTATATTAAGAGAAAAATGCAATTTCCGTCCCTGTGGTATGTGTGAAACATCAACTTGAGCGGCTAAGTAACACACATTATCATAAATAATAACAGAAACTTCATCATAAACTTGCTTCTAAATGTACATTCTCATTAGAGCAACACTGTCCAACCCAGCAAACTGAAAAACAAAGCATAATTATTCAAATGAACAAACATGATTCAACAATATCAGTGGTTGCAACGGTTATAATGAAAACAGTGGGTGATTTTATCTATCAGTGGATAGCATATCAGTGGATGAAAACACTGATTTTGAACAACAGTGATATCCAAGGAAATGAGAGAACAGGGGTTGACTTTCAGCAGTGGACAGCTTTTCACAGAGCAGCTGTTTGAGATTGTGTTTTTTTCATGTGTGCAAGTGCAAGTCTATATTCAGGCACAATTTAACATCAAAATAAACCAAATCAATTACAATTCTCCGGATGGTCGCTCGAAGAAATTAAACTGAAGATATTAAAAGTTTGAAATAATATATGATTAAATAACCACAATAAAAAAACGACCATAATAAAAAACACAATTCATCCAGACTAACTTTCAAGAAACAAACCAAAACATTCCATTAAAATAAAAATACCACCAATAACTCTTAATAATTGAATACAAACCACTTTACCATAACAGCAACTATCACTAAACTTAACAAAACTACTTATAAGGAAAGTAAAAAACCAACGCTTCAACTCCATTGATTCATTAACTTGTCTAAATATCTCTAACATCTGGGCCATTAACTGAACACCTTTGTTCGTACTCTTACCATTATTCAAAAGTGTTATGTATTGTTTACGGTATGTATTTGCAGTTAACTTAGTGGAATGTATGGGTTTTTGTAAGTTTGATAGTGTTGTATGTAAAGGCAGTATGACTAATACCTGATATTTTGAGTTGTTTGTGTGGTTACATATATTATTGCGTTTTTATATGACATGATATAAATTTTGTTTTGTGTTATTTTACCGGATAAAGTGTATTAGAAAGTTGGAGATATCATCTGCTATGTTGCCTTTTCTATATATTTATATAGAAGTTTTGCCGTTTAAAAAAAAATCAACTGCTATGTTAGTGGTTACTAATCCTTTTATTACGTGATTAGTTATTAAGCATTTCTCTCCCATTATCTCCAGTCTTTTATGGGTTGACGTTTCTCTCTCCCATCTTCCTATTTATATGATTATAGGGTAACATTTCAGTCAGAATTGTTCCAGATCTTTGAGCAAATAAAAGTTGCTGTTTGTAAGTATCTTTTCTTCAATTTGTTATTTTGCCTTCTATTCTTCATAACTATGATTTACACTTTGATGTTAAAGTGAATTGGACTAACTAACATGTGTTGATCTAATGTGAGCAGTTAATCAATATTTGTTATGTCGGAGTTGCTTGTAGAGATATTAATGTATGGTATTCTTACAAAACTTTCTGCAAGAGATATAGGTCGTTGCAAGTTGGTGTGCAAAAAATGGTTGTCTATCCTGTCCACACCAGAGTTTCCATTAATTCATTGTCGTAGTACGTCACCGTCAGCTACCAAGTGGGTGCTTGCGAAATTAGATCGTTGTGGTTCTCTTGAAAAATTGTTTTATGCATGCACGGGCTTTTGTGGTCCTAAAATGATGTCTGTTAAGCCATTCAAAACCTGACCAGATGAATTGATGATATTAGGGAGTTTGGATGGAATGTTATGTGTGTGCCTGGAAGAGACTTCTCAAATTTTAATTTGGAATCCTCTTACACAGGCAAGTACAACTTTTCCATCATGTGAATCACATGGTTTCTTCAAAAAAGATTCTGATTCTGCTACTTTCTATGTGGATTCTGCAAATGAGTACAAGGTTTTACATGTTATAAGAAGACGTGGCACAGAGGCAGTTTATATTTATTCTACCCGACTACATTCCTGGAGGAAAATTACGGACATTCTGTCTGTTAAGCATGGTGGAAAATGGTCATTGGGTACATTGTGTGGAGATGGTGTATATTTCATTGTTGATTCATGTTCTGGTGATTGTGTGCAGAATATATGATGATCTTAGGTAGTTTGCATGGAATGTTATGTGTTTGTCTAAGTAACGCTTGTCAGTTGTTAATATGGAATCCTCTCACCAATGCCTATAGGAACTTGTCCATTCCTAAGAAATATGGGTTTTTCAAAGTAAATTTTGATGTTGCTGGCTTTTATGTGGATTACTTGAAGGATTACAAACTTTTACATGTTGTATTTAGGCGTAACAATCAGTCGGTTTACATTTACTCCATGGAAAGCCAATGTTGGAGGCAAATAAAGTTTGTTAAAGACTTTATTTTAGATGATCAGACCGTTCAATGGTCATGTGGGACTTTGTGTTGTAATGGATTATACTTCACTGTAGGTTCGTGTTGGGATTATAATGTGGCGTTAATTGTTCGCTTTGATGTGAATTTAGAGACATTTACTAAAGTTTCCTTTCCCTTTGATGAGTATGAAGTAAATTTTAGAGGGTCTTTGGTTAATGTTTCTGATGAACTTCATTTTTTTGTTCTTCATGGTGCATTTGATGTTTCTGTTGATTTGTGGAAGTTGAAAGGTGAAGAATGGATAAGGATTTTGTCTATCCCTGATATTGATTGTATTCCATTGCCTATAAAATGCTTTGTGAGGTACATTGGTTCAAGTAAGAAGTGGTTGTTGATGACTGATTATGGGGATGTGTATGAGTTTGATTTGGATGTGAGGAAAGTTGATAATTTCTATCCTGTTATCAACTTTTATGCATTAAATGGAGCAGTGTACTCTGAGAGCCTTATGTCTCCAAATGTTTAAATCTACGATGTTAGGTAATTTACTTTGTTTTATTTTTGTATGTTTGTTATGTTTTTCATTTGTATTGTAATATACTTTGGTGATGTTAGAAGATATTTTATTTTTGTATGGTATTTTAGTTGCTTATGTTCTTTGTTATATATATAGTTATCAACTTCTTAGAGTAAGTTGTATGTTGTGTATTATAAATTGTTGATTTCTTGTAATTACATAAGTAGTATGATAATATGTGATGTGTAACTTGGCAGTTAATTATTTGAATAAATTTTAGCAGGTATAACCCCTAATGTTAAGGAGTGGTTATTATTGTGTTTTTTTATTTTATTGTGTTTTATTTATTTATTGGTTTTTATTTATTGTGTTTTTGTTTTTTTGTGTTTTTTATTATTGGAGGGCTAAAATGAACTCTAAATGTGAGGCCTTTTCCAGTTTTTAACTTATATATGTTTTCAATACTTTATATTAAGAGAAAAATGCAATTTCCGTCCCTGTGGTATGTGTGAAACATCAACTTGAGCGGCTAAGTAACACACATTATCATAAATAATAACAGAAACTTCATCATAAACTTGCTTCTAAATGTACATTCTCATTAGAGCAACACTGTCCAACCCAGCAAACTGAAAAACAAAGCATAATTATTCAAATGAACAAACATGATTCAACAATATCAGTGGTTGCAACGGTTATAATGAAAACAGTGGGTGATTTTATCTATCAGTGGATAGCATATCAGTGGATGAAAACACTGATTTTGAACAACAGTGATATCCAAGGAAATGAGAGAACAGGGGTTGACTTTCAGCAGTGGACAGCTTTTCACAGAGCAGCTGTTTGAGATTGTGTTTTTTTCATGTGTGCAAGTGCAAGTCTATATTCAGGCACAATTTAACATCAAAATAAACCAAATCAATTACAATTCTCCGGATGGTCGCTCGAAGAAATTAAACTGAAGATATTAAAAGTTTGAAATAATATATGATTAAATAACCACAATAAAAAAACGACCATAATAAAAAACACAATTCATCCAGACTAACTTTCAAGAAACAAACCAAAACATTCCATTAAAATAAAAATACCACCAATAACTCTTAATAATTGAATACAAACCACTTTACCATAACAGCAACTATCACTAAACTTAACAAAACTACTTATAAGGAAAGTAAAAAACCAACGCTTCAACTCCATTGATTCATTAACTTGTCTAAATATCTCTAACATCTGGGCCATTAACTGAACACCTTTGTTCGTACTCTTACCATTATTCAAAAGTGTTATGTATTGTTTACGGTATGTATTTGCAGTTAACTTAGTGGAATGTATGGGTTTTTGTAAGTTTGATAGTGTTGTATGTAAAGGCAGTATGACTAATACCTGATATTTTGAGTTGTTTGTGTGGTTACATATATTATTGCGTTTTTATATGACATGATATAAATTTTGTTTTGTGTTATTTTACCGGATAAAGTGTATTAGAAAGTTGGAGATATCATCTGCTATGTTGCCTTTTCTATATATTTATATAGAAGTTTTGCCGTTTAAAAAAAAATCAACTGCTATGTTAGTGGTTACTAATCCTTTTATTACGTGATTAGTTATTAAGCATTTCTCTCCCATTATCTCCAGTCTTTTATGGGTTGACGTTTCTCTCTCCCATCTTCCTAT
Source organism: Helianthus tuberosus (assembly GCA_030545235.1). Taxonomy (NCBI): domain Eukaryota; kingdom Viridiplantae; phylum Streptophyta; class Magnoliopsida; order Asterales; family Asteraceae; genus Helianthus; species Helianthus tuberosus. The sequence continues at coordinate 4,518,977 of CM060417.1, forward strand.
TTATATGATTATAGGGTAACATTTCAGTCAGAATTGTTCCAGATCTTTGAGCAAATAAAAGTTGCTGTTTGTAAGTATCTTTTCTTCAATTTGTTATTTTGCCTTCTATTCTTCATAACTATGATTTACACTTTGATGTTAAAGTGAATTGGACTAACTAACATGTGTTGATCTAATGTGAGCAGTTAATCAATATTTGTTATGTCGGAGTTGCTTGTAGAGATATTAATGTATGGTATTCTTACAAAACTTTCTGCAAGAGATATAGGTCGTTGCAAGTTGGTGTGCAAAAAATGGTTGTCTATCCTGTCCACACCAGAGTTTCCATTAATTCATTGTCGTAGTACGTCACCGTCAGCTACCAAGTGGGTGCTTGCGAAATTAGATCGTTGTGGTTCTCTTGAAAAATTGTTTTATGCATGCACGGGCTTTTGTGGTCCTAAAATGATGTCTGTTAAGCCATTCAAAACCCGACCAGATGAATTGATGATATTAGGGAGTTTGGATGGAATGTTATGTGTGTGCCTGGAAGAGACTTCTCAAATTTTAATTTGGAATCCTCTTACACAGGCAAGTACAACTTTTCCATCATGTGAATCACATGGTTTCTTCAAAAAAGATTCTGATTCTGCTACTTTCTATGTGGATTCTGCAAATGAGTACAAGGTTTTACATGTTATAAGAAGACGTGGCACAGAGGCAGTTTATATTTATTCTACCCGACTACATTCCTGGAGGAAAATTACGGACATTCTGTCTGTTAAGCATGGTGGAAAATGGTCATTGGGTACATTGTGTGGAGATGGTGTATATTTCATTGTTGATTCATGTTCTGGTGATTGTGTGCAGAATATATGATGATCTTAGGTAGTTTGCATGGAATGTTATGTGTTTGTCTAAGTAACGCTTGTCAGTTGTTAATATGGAATCCTCTCACCAATGCCTATAGGAACTTGTCCATTCCTAAGAAATATGGGTTTTTCAAAGTAAATTTTGATGTTGTTGGCTTTTATGTGGATTACTTGAAGGATTACAAACTTTTACATGTTGTATTTAGGCGTAACAATTAGTCGGTTTACATTTACTCCATGGAAAGCCAATGTTGGAGGCAAATAAAGTTTGTTAAAGACTTTATTTTAGATGATCAGACCGTTCAATGGTCATGTGGGACTTTGTGTTGTAATGGATTATACTTCACTGTAGGTTCGTGTTGGGATTATAATGTGGCGTTAATTGTTCGCTTTGATGTGAATTTAGAGACATTTACTAAAGTTTCCTTTCCCTTTGATGAGTATGAAGTAAATTTTAGAGGGTCTTTGGTTAATGTTTCTGATGAACTTCATTTTTTTGTTCTTCATGGTGCATTTGATGTTTCTGTTGATTTGTGGAAGTTGAAAGGTGAAGAATGGATAAGGATTTTGTCTATCCCTGATATTGATTGTATTCCATTGCCTATAAAATGCTTTGTGAGGTACATTGGTTCAAGTAAGAAGTGGTTGTTGATGACTGATTATGGGGATGTGTATGAGTTTGATTTGGATGTGAGGAAAGTTGATAATTTCTATCCTGTTATCAACTTTTATGCATTAAATGGAGCAGTGTACTCTGAGAGCCTTGTGTCTCCAAATGTTTAAATCTACGATGTTAGGTAATTTACTTTGTTTTATTTTTGTATGTTTGTTATGTTTTTCATTTGTATTGTAATATACTTTGGTAATGTTAGAAGATATTTTATTTTTGTATGGTATTTTAGTTGCTTATGTTCTTTGTTGTATATATGGTTATCAACTTCTTAGAGTAAGTTGTATGTTGTGTATTATAAATTGTTGATTTCTTGTAATTACATAAGTAGTATGATAATATGTGATGTGTAACTTGGCAGTTAATTATTTGAATAAATTTTAGCAGGTATAACCCCTAATGTTAAGGAGTGGTTATTATTGTGTTTTTTTATTTTATTGTGTTTTATTTATTTATTGGTTTTTATTTATTGTGTTTTTGTTTTTTTGTGTTTTTTATTATTGGAGGGCTAAAATGAACTCTAAATGTGAGGCCTTTTCCAGTTTTTAACTTATATATGTTTTCAATACTTTATATTAAGAGAAAAATGCAATTTCCGTCCCTGTGGTATGTGTGAAACATCAACTTGAGCGGCTAAGTAACACACATTATCATAAATAATAACAGAAACTTCATCATAAACTTGCTTCTAAATGTACATTCTCATTAGAGCAACACTGTCCAACCCAGCAAACTGAAAAACAAAGCATAATTATTCAAATGAATAAACATGATTCAACAATATCAGTGGTTGCAACGGTTATAATGAAAACAGTGGGTGATTTTATCTATCAGTGGATAGCATATCAGTGGATGAAAACACTGATTTTGAACAACAGTGATATCCAAGGAAATGAGAGAACAGGGGTTGACTTTCAGCAGTGGACAGCTTTTCACAGAGCAGATGTTTGAACAAAACAGCAGTTATGGCAGTGGACAGCTTTTCACAGAGCAGCTGTTTGAGATTGTGTTTTTTTCATGTGTGCAAGTGCAAGTCTATATTCAGGCACAATTTAACATCAAAATAAACCAAATCAATTACAATTCTCCGGATGGTCGCTCGAAGAAATTAAACTGAAGATATTAAATGTTTGAAATAATATATGATTAAATAACCACAATAAAAAAACGACCATAATAAAAAACACAATTCATCCAGACTAACTTTCAAGAAACAAACCAAAACATTCCATTAAAATAAAAATACCACCAATAACTCTTAATAATTGAATACAAACCACTTTACCATAACAGCAACTATCACTAAACTTAACAAAACTACTTATAAGGAAAGTAAAAAACCAACGCTTCAACTCCATTGATTCATTAACTTGTCTAAATATCTCTAACATCTGTGCCATTAACTGAACACCTTTGTTCGTACTCTCACCATTATTCAAAGGTGTTATGTATTGTTTATGGTATGTATTTGCAGTTAACTTAGTGGAATGTATGGGTTTTTGTAAGTTTGATAGTGTTGTATGTAAAGGCAGTATGACTAATACCTGATATTTTGAGTTGTTTGTGTGGTTACATATATTATTGCGTTTTTATTTGACATGATATAAATTTTGTTTTGTGTTATTTTACTGGATAAAGTGTATTAGAAAGTTGGAGATATCATCTGCTATGTTGCCTTTTCTATATATTTATATAGAAGTTTTGCCGTTTAAAAAAAAATCAACTGCTATGTTAGTGGTTACTAATCCTTTTATTACGTGATTAGTTATTAAGCATTTCTCTCCCATTATCTCCAGTCTTTTATGGGTTGACGTTTCTCTCTCCCATCTTCCTATTTATATGATTATAGGGTAACATTTCAGTCAGAATTGTTCCAGATCTTTGAGCAAATAAAAGTTGTTGTTTGTAAGTATCTTTTCTTCAATTTGTTATTTTGCCTTCTATTCTTCATAACTATGATTTACACTTTGATGTTAAAGTGAATTGGACTAACTAACATGTGTTGATCTAATGTGAGCAGTTAATCAATATTTGTTATGTCGGAGTTGCTTGTAGAGATATTAATGTATGGTATTTTTACAAAACTTTCTGCAAGAGATATAGGTCGTTGCAAGTTGGTGTGCAAAAAATGGTTGTCTATCCTGTCCACACCAGAGTTTCCATTAATTCATTGTCGTAGTACGTCACCGTCAGCTACCAAGTGGGTGCTTGCGAAATTAGATCGTTGTGGTTCTCTTGAAAAATTGTTTTATGCATGCACGGGCTTTTGTGGTCCTAAAATGATGTCTGTTAAGCCATTCAAAACCCGACCAGATGAATTGATGATATTAGGGAGTTTGGATGGAATGTTATGTGTGTGCCTGGAAGAGACTTCTCAAATTTTAATTTGGAATCCTCTTACACAGGCAAGTACAACTTTTCCATCATGTGAATCACATGGTTTCTTCAAAAAAGATTCTGATTCTGCTGCTTTCTATGTGGATTCTGCAAATGAGTACAAGGTTTTACATGTTATAAGAAGACGTGGCACAGAGGCAGTTTATATTTATTCTACCCGACTACATTCCTGGAGGAAAATTACGGACATTCTGTCTGTTAAGCATGGTGGAAAATGGTCATTAGGTACATTGTGTGGAGATGGTGTATATTTCATTGTTGATTCATGTTCTGGTGATTGTGTGCAGTCAATTGTACGTTTTGATGTTAACCTAGAGCAATTTTCAAGTGTTCCATTACCATGTGATTTTTATGGAGGAGGTTTTGATGGATCTTTGGTCAGTATTGCTGGGCAACTTCATATTTTTATGCGTTATAAATATGATATGTATTTAGTTGGTTTGTGTAAGTTGGGATATGAAGAATGGATTAACTTATGGGTTCTGCCTTGTATTGGTGTTGTTCCATCGAGTTTCCTCGGGTTTGTAGAGTATGTAGAGTCTACTGATGAAGTGCTGTTGATGACTACTTGTGGGGATATTTATATGTTAGATATGAAAACTATGCAAGTTGGGTACTACTTTCCTTGGAAGTACATGACTGCCTTACAAGGGTCTGTCTATTTTGAGAGCCTTGTGTCTCCAAATTACTAAAGGTATCAAGCTTCTGTTCTTCTTTGTGTTTTGATGTATCATGTTTGGTTATAGTTTATGTTAATGTCTTTAGTATTTTAGTAATTTAATGTTAATATAGTGGTTTATTGTGTAAGGATCTTCTAATGTTCGATATTATGTTTTATTATTTGATATATGGATGATGTTTAATGTAGTATTATTTAATATATTAATGATGTGTAATGTAGTTTATGGTTCGGGTAGTGTAACAAATTGTATACAGGTTTTGTGTTTTTGATTTGGCATTATATATACAGATTATTAAATGATCAAGTCAACTCTATTGTGGTTTGCAAGTTAAACCATTAAGAAAGCTACATCCAAAATGATCGTATCACTAACAACATTAATTGAAAATCCTAAAAGTTATAGTGATTTCATATTCAATTTTTAAATAACCAAAAGTTTTTTTAAGTTCAAATTATAAACATAAACTCAAAGTTATGATTAATTATCCAATTGTAACCTAAGCTTAAAGTTTATCATATTTTATTATAAGTTCAAATTAGAAACATAAACTCAAAGTTATGATTAATTATACAATTGTAACCCAAGCTTAAAATTTATCATATTTTATTAAATTCATTGAAACATTTCAAACAGCAAGGGTCCATTTTTGTGTTTGTCACCGGAAGTCTTGCAATGTTTTTTATTTTTGGTTCCATGTTATTGAAAAAAAGTCAATCTGAATTTAAAATTCATGTCATTGTTTTTGAAAACACATATAATACATAAAAAAGATACTACATTTAAAATATTCTAAAAATAATATTTTGGTTATTTAGTTGATTAATAAAAGACAAAACAATATCTTGAATTGTCTTATGGATAATGTTAATTGTGTTTTTTGCAACAAGCATCCAGTGACTTGAGTCAAGATGAGATTAACTTAACTATTACATTAAAATGTATGCAGATATAAATATTTTTATCACTGTACGTCGTTTGAACATAGCTTAAAATTTTGATGTGTTATTTTAAACTATTGATTATAGCTCATGTAGTGTCTCATTTATTCAATTTATTAAAAAAAAGAAAAACAAAAACAAAACGTGGTTGGTTAGTTGTCATCTTTTTTTGACGAAATAAATGGTGTGGTGACATAATTTATGAATCTTCCACGTATTTTCAGTTAGCAGGGTATCCATGTTTTATGCTCAAGTTTGTTAGCGGTGCATATATATATGATTATATGTATGTATGTATGTATAAATATAATCGTAAAGGAATATTTGAATTCTTTAACCTCTGATTATATCATTCGTTTGTATAATTATATCTGGTTTCCGTCGTTTTAACTTTTAAATAAAAGTTGGTCGATGAGGTAGTTTGGCAGTTACAGAGGGATGTCTTGTATATGACTGTTTTGAAATTCGGTTTCAAACGTGTGGCTAACTTCATAGAAGATATGCGTAAAATAGTAGGTGATTTGTTGGAATTACCTGCTTGCGATGTTCGTGACATTGGTGTTCGTGCTTCTATCGATGTGATTAGGAAGGCAATTAATCATTTGGATCGTATTGTGTCCACTCTTGAAAGTGTGAAGTGTTGCATGGAAGTTAAGATTAATTATCTAGAGCGATTTTAGTACTCATTTTTGTTTTTTATTTTTCTATGTCTCTTATTTCTGGTTTTTTTTTCTTTTTTTTTTTGTAGGATAGTATTTTAGTTTGTATAAAAGCGGCTTTTGTTTCAGTTATTGTATTTCTTACAATTAAAGTTAGGCCATCTTTACAGAAAAGAGTGTTTGATTTATATAGTTTGGGTTGTGTTTGTGCTTTTTTTTTTCACTTAAACAAGTTTACATTGATAATCAGAATTCAGTAAAAAAAGTAAGCTTTAATAAAAAAACACAATGCCTTTATTAGAGCTTAATATTGTATAAAATATACATACAACTACAAATAGTATATAAGGACTATTGCAATAGGGTAACGTACTATTCTAAACATAGTGATTTCGTATAAGCACAATCTTTTCCATAATAAAACACAATGTAATCAACAACATAAATGGTATAGGACAATATTAGTATATATTATTACATTTCTATAAAAACACGTTTTGTTTAAAAAAACTTAAGTTAGGTTAACACACCTAATGTTTGTAATTATAATTAGCATTTTAAGTTATGCATTCATTTGTGGTAGTTTCGTGTTTACTTTGTTTTTGTATAAAATATATAATATTATCTAATTAAAGACAATTATAATTCCTACAATTATGGTGCATGTTCAAAAACTACCCATTATGTTGCCCCATTATTATTTGAACTTTGATAACCGTATTTAATAACCCAATTGTTGTCTTAATATTTTTTACTACAGTTCTTTAGTTTCCCTTATCAATAGGTTTTGAAAAGTTGTAGTTGGAAACGAAGTATCAAAGGAGCTACTATCTATTTAGCAATGTATGTGTAATTTTGTTTTTCATAGTGTGTATAGGTGTTTCATATTCATATTTAATTTCATTGCTTTCTTTTGTTGTTACATGTATTTAATGGTTGGTTGCATGTCTTCTTATAGCTATGTTTGTTGCTATTGTGTTTTGTTAATTTAAATTATGTAGTATAAATAATAGATTAGGGTATAGCTTGACAATTAATGGCGTATTTATGATCGAGATGTTTGCTTTACCTGCATGAAACAGTGTTATGTTCTAAGTATGTATATAGATCCGATGGTGTTTCTATATAATAGTCGTCTATTTTCTTGGAGTGATATCAAGTATGGATACGGTGTTTTGTGCTTATGTAATGATGGGTTGTGAGATGGTATTTTGGAGTGCATTATACGCAAAACAAGTTTATACAGTGATAACAGGAAGTTTACTACAAAATATTTTCACATGTTGTTGGTTTATCTGCTGATTCTTCTAACAAATGTCAGAGCTTGCATATAGTGTGTAAGGCTGGTGCGCATTGGTTGTTTGGTATAATCCATGATATTATGTACGTATGGATTGGTAAGTATTGTGTAGAGCTTCCAGTATGTAATAGCTATCAGTATGAGTAGTTGAGGTATTTAAGGACTAGATATGAAGAGGAAGAAGATGGAGAATAAAACATTGACATTATTCATCAAGTGGTATCAAATGAATGTTGTTTGTATACAGATCTTGGTGGTATGGATAGTGTTAATATTAACCATGGTATTGCAAGTGATTCTGAAATATTATCAACACTGTCTTCTTCATCTTTGTCGACATTTCGATCTGATGAAACATCCCGTAATATTAGACGTCGTGGTCGTCCTCGATTACGAGATCGCCCTGCTGGTTCAAACATTGAAAATATACCAGTTCAACGACGTTGTTATGGTACGTATTGTTAATTTTTTTTTATGCCAAGTAATGTAAACGTGTCCATGTTTTTAGGACACATCTGATTGTATCTACGTGTATTGCAGTTGGCCCAAATTCAAATCAATTCCATGGAACTAATTCAATGAATAGTGATGCACGTTTTGTATCACATTCTTTAACTTCGGAGTTTGTTTCAGCATCATCGCCATCTATGCACAACCAGAGGTCATCTTGTGCTGGTGTTTACCAAGATGAAAACTCATCAAGTATGGATTGTTCATTGATGACTGTTAGTTGTTTGAATGCCTCATTAAAATGATAAATATAACTTTCTCTTATATGATTGTTTTATTTTGTATAGGAGATGTATCATATTGGGATTGTGGAATTACAGAATATGTATGTCCTTATTGCAAAGCGATCTTGTGGTATGGTGAGAGAAGTACTAAATATCTTGCTCCGTCTAATCCAACTTTCTCTATTTGTTGTGGTAAAGGCAAGGTTGTTTTACCTTTACTTCGGCATGCTCCGGAACCATTGCGGCGGCTTTTACAGCTGAATGGTGAACCGCGATCTAAGGTGTTTAAAGAGAATATCAAGCTTCTAAATTCAATGTTTTCGTTTACTTCTACTGGTGGTAAAGTCTGTTCGGATGTTAATGATGGAAGTGGTCCCTATACATATGTGTTGAATGGACATAATCATCATAGGATTGGTACTTTGTTACCTCAGCATATTGATGGACGGCCAAGATTTGCACAACTATATATTTATGACACAGAAAATGAGGTTGACAATCGATTAAAAGCAGTTGAGAAGTGTATTCAGTCTGGGAATGATGATGCATGTATTCGAAGTTTAGTTAATGATTTAATTAAAATGCTTAATCGGCACAATCCATTAGTTCAGAGCTTTAGGATGGCCAAAGAAAGATTTACTCACTTTTCGCAGCAACCTGTTAGACTTAGACTGCTTGGTACACGAAGAAGGGATGCGAGACAGTTTAATTTGCCTACGGTCAATGAAGTTGCTGCATTGATTCCGGGTGATGGTAATCCTACAGATTGCCGTGATATTATTGTTGAAGACCGTGGTAGTACAAATGCGAAACGCATTTCTGAACTTCATCCCAGTTACATGTCGTTGCAATATCCATTACTTTTCCCGTATGGAGAAGATGGTTTTAATGTGGGCATTCCTCTAAGTAATATTAGTGCTGAAAGTAAAAGAAAAAATGTTTCATTGAGAGAATACTATTGTTTTCGGTTGATGGTTAGAATGGGAGAAGGTAAAACATTGCATAGTTCTGGCCGGTTATTTCTTACTTTTGTTGTTGATGCATATACGCAAGTGCTTGAACATGACTTACAATGGTACAAGACTCATCAGACAACAATTCGTTCGGAGTTGTATAATGGGTTGCATGATCGTATATTAGAAGGTGAGACAAACTGTGATTCTATAGGTCGCCGTGTTGTGTTGCCAGCGTCCTTCACCGGGGGGCCTAGGCATATGATACAACAATATCAAGATGCGATGGCAATTTGTCGTTGGGCTGGTATTCCGGATCTTTTTATTACCATGACGTGTAACCCAAAATGGCATGAAATTCAACAGCATTTGCAGGAAAACACAGTGGGTCACTTAGTATCTGAAAGACCTGATACTGTTGCACGGGTATTTAAGATCAAACTTGATGAGCTCATGAAAGACATAAGGAAAAAGCATCATTTTGGTGTTCCTAAAGCGGGTAAGTTAAATGAATTTTATTCTCAATGGTTGTATGTTAACATGTGATTAATGTGTTATTATGATGCGTGTTAAAACATTGTTTTTTTTCTGTCTTTGCAGTTCTTTACACAATAGAGTTTCAAAAACGTGGTCTGCCACATTGCCACATTCTTGTGTTTCTTAGTCAAGCTGATAAAATTTCTTCACCGGATAAAATTGATAGATTTATATCTGCTGAGCTGCCTTCTGAATCGGGTGACCCAATCGGTTTTTTAAATGTTGGTACTCATATGATGCATGGTCCATGTGGTAACCTTAGACCTTCGAGTCCTTGTATGAATGATGGCAAATGTACTAAAGGATTTCCGAAGAGTTATTGTGACGAAACTTTTATTAGAAATGATGGGTGGCCGTCGTATCGACGACATAATAACTCACGTAAAGTTCGTGTTGGTCGGCAAGATATTATGCTAGATAATGGATATGTTGTTCCTTATAATCGTGCGTTGCTTATAAAGTATGGTTGCCATATCAATGTTGAATGGTGTAACCAAGGAATGTTGGTTAAATATCTTTTCAGCTATATTAACAAAGGTCAAGATCGTGCTACCGCAGTATTGGAAGGTCAAGGTGGGAGAACAACATTTACATCACTTTTAAATCATGAAAATGAGATTGAGCAGTACATGAACTGTTGGTATATTTCAGCATCAGAGGCGTGTTGGAAGATATTTGAGTTTGACATGCATTATCGTTCAGTGGCTGTTGAAAGACTCCCATTTCATGAAGAAGGGTGTAATAGAGTATATTTTAAGGATCATGAGCAAATTTCTGATGTTTTACAATGAACAACAGCTGCAATGTCAAAGTTTACTGAATGGATGGCTGCAAATAAAAGGTATGAGTTTGGCCGGACATTGACGTATGCCGAATACCCAACTTTGTTTACATGGCATGAGAAGGAAAGAGTGTGGGAGCCCCGTAAAGGTTCATTTCAAACTATTGGACGTATATATTATGTAAGTCCTACGATGGGTGAAAAGTATTATCTTAGAATGCTATTAAATGTTGTGTGTGGTCCGAGAAGTTTTAAAGAGATTCGAACTGTTGACGGGGTGGAACATCCAACGTATATGTCCGCTTGTAAAGCATTAAGTCTTTTGGGTGATGATGTTGAATGGGTTGATGCTGTACGCCAGGCTTATCATTGGCAATTTGGGGATCGCCTTCGTGAATTGTTTGTTACAATTTTGTTATTTTGTACTGTTAGTGATCCTCGGCAATTATTTTTTGATTGTTATGAATACCTATCAGAGGACATTCTTCATAAATATCGAACAATTTTGAAAAAAATTTCATTGAATTTCTCAGATGCTGAAATATTGAATTATACTATGAAAGAGATTGAACAAGTGTTGATTCAGAGTGGCCGGTCGTTGACTTCCTTTCCAACCTTACCGCAGATTGACCATACTTCGGAAGATAGATTTATCAACAGGTTGGTTCAATTTGAGAGAATGTATGATGCTAATGAGGAAAGGACACGTTTTATTAAGCAATACGCTGGGTTGAATAGTCAACAAAAGGAAGTGTTTGATAGTATATATTCTACTGTTCAGGCTAGAAAAGGAGGCGTATTTTTTGTGTTAGGTAGTGGAGGAACTGGGAAAACGTTCTTATGGACGACCCTTATAGCTCGTATTCGATCAAATAATGAGATAGTTTTTACTGTTGCGTCATCTGGTATTGCTTCCTTATTACTACCTGGTGGGCGTACAGCACATTCTCGGTTTCGCATCCCTATTGAAGTTGATAAGGACTCTTGTTGTGCCATTGATGTTGGTTCAGATTTGGCTAAGTTAATCAATTATGCTTCACTTATTATTTGGGATGAAGCACCTCTACAACATCGCCATGTATTTGAAGCTGTTGATCGAACATTGAGGGATGTGTGTCGAGACAGCATGGCTGGTGCTAAGCATAAAGTATTTGGTGGAAAGGTTGTCGCATTTGGTGGTGACTTTCGGCAGATACTTCCTGTTGTTCAGTTTGGTTCATGGAGTGAAATTGTTGCTTCAGCGATTAACAAGTCGCCGAATATATGGAGGTCATGTAAAGTGTTTTCTTTGACAACTAACATGCGTTTACGTGATCCAAGTATTTTTGGTAGGGATCTTATTCAAATGCAGGAATTTAGTAAATGGCTTTTAGACATGGGGACTGGTTGTCTTCCTTCAGTTTCTGTGGATGGATCAGATGATGCTACATGGATTCATATACCAAGAGATATGTTAATTTCTGTAACTGATAAACATCTTGAGTCCGTTGTGTTAAATACGTTCCCTAATATTATGAACAGATTTAATGATGTCGATTACTTGAAGGAACGTTGCATTCTTTGTCCGACTAATGATGAAGTTGATACGATTAACCAACATGTTCTTGAGAAGATACCAGGTGAAATGTATACATTGTTTAGTGCTGATGAGATATGTGTGAGTACACAAAATGTTGAAGAATTGCGTGCTATGTATGCTCCTGAGTTTCTTAACAGTTTGAAATTTTCTGGACTTCCGAATTATGTACTACATCTCAAGGTTGGTGCACCTGTTATTTTGTTGCGTAACCTAAACATGCAACGTGGCTTGTGTAATGGGACGCAGTTGGTTATAAGTCAAATAAGTCGTCGTGTTCTTGAATGTACGATTATTACAGGCCCACATGTTGGAGAGAAAGTATTCATTGGTAGAATTGATATGACTCCAAGTAATTCGTCTTGGCCTTTTGAATTTAAGCGACGACATTTTCCTATAAAAGTTTGTTTTGCTATGACTATTAACAAAAGTCAAGGCCAAACTTTTAATAATGTTTGTGTTTACTTAGTAAAGCCCGTGTTCTCCGATGGACAGTTATATGTTGCTGCATCTCGTGTAACATCTTGTGCTGGACTAAAGTTCTATGTGGATAATAAAGAAAAATGTCCTAACAATATGACTAAAAATGTTGTGTACAAGGAAGTTTTTTATAATTTGCCATTATCGCCAGCTGATAGTATTGTGTAATTGGTGTTGTCAAACTAGGTTGTTCAAAGGTAACATGTTTTCTTTGTTGAGTATTATTAGCCTTGTGTGTATGTATATGGGTCTATATGTGTAGTCTTTGTTTATAGTGTTATGGATTATATGTGTGATGTTGATTGCAGTCTTATATATATTTGCAGCTTATTACTTTATAAAATGAATCGTGCAAGTATTTCGGATTTACGTGCTTATTTTACCAACTGGCAAGTTGATGTGTTGGTCTCGCGTGCTTGGACATCGTTCAACCCTAAAACAAATCGTATCCTTTCGTTTGACATGATTCTATCTGATGCACAAGTAAGTATTTCTTTGTAATGCAATATTGTTTAGTTTTTGATTTTACATTGGTAATTATCTAATCTTAAAATGTATATGTTTTTTCAGGGTTCATCTATTCATGCAAAGATTCCATCTAACTTGCTGAGGTTATTTCAGAATGCGTTTAAAGAGGGATGTGTTTACAGGATTCGTAAGTTTGTTGTTCATAAGTATAGTACCATGTATCGTCCATTGCGGTGCGATATTTTCATTCAGTTCTTGTATTCAACAAGTATTACTACTTGTCCGACGCATCCGTCTGTCTTCAGACGATATGTGTTTGATTTTCTTCCATTCAATCTGTTAGCCGATCGTGTTAATGATGACAAATATCTTACAGGTATGTATGCATTTTATTCTGTTAGTTTTTTATTCTTCAAGTTTTCTAATGTTATATATATATATATGTGTGTGTGTGTGTGTGTGTGTGTGTGTGTGTGTAGATGTTATTGGCGTTCTTAGGGAATGGGGCTCTGTTCAGTATCAATTGGAATCTGTTTCATCTTGCAATCCTGGTGTATGAAACATTGTTATCTCTGACACCAAGTATGTTAGTGTTGTCTATATTAATTCTTTCGTCTATATTGTTTATTTTTACTATCTCATTCTTAAATATATATAATTCGGTGATATGAAGGTGAATGTTTCATTATGGGGACACTTGGTGAATCAGTTTAGCGATGGTTATATTCGAAGAATTGCAAAAAATACAGTTGTTATTATTTTGTCATCTTGCAACGTTCGATCTTACAAGGGTATGGTGTTATGTATAGGATATGTTGCATTGTTAATTTTGATTATTTATAACTTATGTTTAAATGTTTGTATTGAATTAGGTTCTACAAGTTTAATGATAACTGTGGCGACTCAAATTTACTTGAATCTTTCTATACCTGAAATTGATGCCTACAGGATTATGTAATTATGTGATTTGGCATGTTTTATTAGATGCATTATTATTTTATGTTTTATATACATTGTATTTTTTGTTTTCAGTAAGTCTCCTCAAATTACTATCATTGAAGACAATGCAGCCACCTTTCAAATTACGAGTATTGCAAACATATACAGCCTTCTTACAGCAGGAGATGTGGCTGAGGTATTGTATTGCTAATACACCCAAATAAATTATTTTTTGTTAGTTTTTTTACTTTTAATCATTAGTTTTTTACTTTAAATCATGTACAGGGAACAATTTTCAACATTGATGCAAACATAAGTGGTGTGGAAATGCATAGTGATTGGAAATATGTTAAGTGTAACAAATGTCGTAAGAAGGCGTCAATGGTTGACGGTTACTATTTGTGTTGGAACTGTGAAGAAGATGTTGTCAATCCACATCATGTGTAAGTTTTTTTAATATTTTATTTGTTGTTTGTTTTTCGTTTTATTAATCGTTTCTGTTTTGCAGATACATTTTGGAACTTTGTGTTACTAATGGTACCAATGATGAGATGACATGTGTTGTTTTTAATGAAGCTGCAGTATCTCTACTTAAAATATCTGCTGATGAGTTAGTTAATAAGTCTTTGTCAGAGGTTTATTTTACATTTCCTTTTACAATTATTAGTTGTTGATTTTTTTGCATGATTAGTATATATTAGTTTGTTCAGTTGTGTTGATAGCTTATTATGTTTTTTGTAGGGTGTTGACAATCCAAATTGGATAGAATCGTATTTGAATGAAAATTTATGTTCTCGAAGGGTTATTTTTGTTATTAAGATCGATCCCTATAATTTAGCGCCTAAATTTTCCAACCGTTTTACTGTTTCTAAATACCTCGGAGATGATATCAATGCGCTTATACAGCCTAGGTCTATATCTACAACTGCTGACACTGCCAATCCTCCATCAGCTGGTGTTCTTAAAATTGATGAGGAAACCGAAATGTGTGCAAAGATCAAAGATGTTGAATGGGAGATGGCTGATGAAATATTTAGCTCATTAGTTGATAATGCTGTTACACCGTCAAAGCAATCATCGGTAACTCTTTATGTTTTTTGTTTTTTATTTTCAATATGTATTTGTGGTTTGGTTTTTTGTGAGTTTCAAACTTTTAATTGTTTTCATGACTGTATTAACTTTGTAATATAGGTTACTGTTACTATTATTTTAATATTACTTAATATGGTTAGTTAGAGTTAGTTTAATTATTGGTTTGTTTTCTTAGGTTATTGTTGGTAATGGGCGAGATGCTAGCCTTAGCCAAAGTGTTGTACAGGTAAATGATTTGTTTTATTTGGGTTTAAGTGACTTTACCTTAGTAAGTTGGTTTGTTTGATAATAGTAACATTACTTCATAGATGATATCAATGTGCTTATACAACCTAGGTCTATATCTACATCTGTTGACGCTGCCACTCCTCCATCAGCTGGTGTTCTTCAAATTGATGAAGAAACTAAAATGTGTGCAAAGATCAAAGATGTTGAATGGGAGATGGCTGATGAAGTGTTTAGCTCAGTAGTTGATAATTCTCTTACACCGTCAACGCAGTCATCGGTAACTCTTTATGTATTTTGTTTTTTTATTCTCAATATGTGTTTGTGGTTTGGTTTTTTGTGAGTTTCAAACTTTTAATTATTTTCATGACTTAATTAACTTTGTAATATAAGTTACTGCTACTGTTATTTGATTAATGGTTCGTATGTTACGTTTAGATTATTGGAGATAACAAGACAGCTGGCAACCATTTGCAATCTGAAGTAGAGGTTAAGTGTATTTTTCTCTAAACTTTATAGTATTAGTTAGCTGGAAATTGATTTTGATGTTATATATAGGTTATTATTGATACGGAGGTCAATGATTGCCTTACTAAAGCGAGACTTCAGGTAAATGATTCTTTTATTCGGATGTGTATTTTTATGTACTTTGAATGTAATATTGGTTGTTTTGTTATGGCAGGATATTGGTAATGATAAGAAGCATGATGACAGTTTTGGTCAATCTACGATGGAGGTAAATAAATCGATTTATTTTTATGTTATTTTGTTGGTTATTTTTTTATGTACTTTGAATGTAATATTGGTTGTTTTGTTATGGCAGGATATTGGTAATGATAAGAAGCATGATGACAGTGTTGGTCAATCTGTGATGAAGGTGAATAAATTGTTTTATTTTTATCTTATTACGTTGGTTATTTTTTTAGTGTAACATGTTGGTTTGTTGCATTTAGGGTATTGTTGGTACTGAACAATATGAGGGCTCTGCCAGACAAATCAATAAAGAGGTAATTGGTTTTTTGTATATCATTTTATTAATTTAGAAATTATAGAAGTGTTTCATGTTGTCTATGTTTCATGTAGGGTGCTGTTCAAAATGATCAAATGACTGATTCTAACAAAAGTCATATAGGAGTGCAAGATGCTGTCAACAATATGTCTAATTCAACGGTTGGTGGTTCTATGGTTGCTAAACAAATTGGAGGGAACTACAAGAAGAGACTTAGGAATAATTCGGAGAAGGTGAAACGCGTTAAGAAGTAGTTCGTTTCCGTCGTTGTCTGTTCACATGTGACAACTCGTATTTCGAACCTATCTTTGTACCTTGATGTAACGTAAACGTTTTGTGATTTTGGTGAATTGAATGATTAAACGGAATGCTATGACATTGAATGTGATGTTAAATGTGAATTGTTGTGTTTGTTTATATGTATGTATTACCACACGATAGAAACCGATCGCACAATAGACATCCGAACGCACAAGCCTTTGGGCTTTAGTACTCTCGGCCCACACCCCTTCTTGTGAGTGAATCGATTGGGCAGCCCGTTAAGGGGGTTAGGCCCACTCCCCTTGTGTCGCATAACTTAGGAGAGGAGGGTATACTCCACATGTGTTGCAACTTTCATAACACAAACCCTACGATACCTCTCTCTCCTCTTGAAGCCGACGCCAAACAACTCTCCATCCCCATCGAAGATCTTTTCTTGTTCGGATAAATCCTTGTCCCTTCTCTAACCGGTTAGTGTTCTATGATATGTTCTATGATGTTGTTGAATGTTATAGCGTGTAGGAATGATAATAGTCTTATAAATCGGATATGTATGATTTGTATGATGGTTTAAAGATGATAATAATATAAACTGTTGGGGTTTAGTGTTCTTGAAATCGATTTACATGAGTACTTGATGAAATGCATGGGATTCGGAATTGCTTGATCTAGATCTAGAACCGAATACATATAATTGGCTGTTATGTTTCATGTTTCGGATTTATTAATCATATGATGATATTAATTAGCTAGCATGAATTGTTGCAAGCATATCGATTTTAGAGATTGTAACACCGATTGTTTCTGATGTTGCACATGTGATCATAATGACATATGATTGTAAGATAAGGCTTGCATGTGGCTAGTGGGATTCTTTAGTCAAACCATAGGTTAGTGGCATTCATGTGTATCAATCCATCAAGAAATCGGTCCAATAACCTTTGAGATGATTAAATAGTGGTCGGCCATTGTAGTTTATTTCGATGATGATCATGTGTGGTTGTTGTTCATAATTATGAAGTTAAGGTTATGTGAAACATTTGTTAAAAGTAATGATTTGATCGATACGGTTTGATTAGAATCATTAATCCTGTTGATTGATTTTTATGCCAATTATGGAAACTATTATAATGGTCAAATGATTAATTGGAATAGATGTAACTGATTTCTAGAATCACGAAAGTTTGTTAACCGGTCGCACAAGACCCCTAGTCGCATAAGGGGTCCATTCGCACAAGCCTTGCCAGTCGTACAAAGACACCTCCAGTCGCACAAGAGTACTTGAGTCGCACAAGATTAATTGTTTATTGTTATTGGGCCGTAAGTTATATGCATTGGGCTGGGAAACAAGACTGATCGCACAAGATGGATTATTTGTTTATATATGTTGGGCCGTGTATGTACATGAATATGTGTTGGGCTTTCTTAGTTGCGGGCTGGGTTTTATTGGGCTTTAATGGACGACTCGCACAAGGCCATTAAGCTTGTGCGAGCCCAATCTTGAATACGCTATTAACTGTTGAACGTGTTGATGTATGTTGCCATGACCCGTATATGTTTCTTATTTGCTATCTATGTGATACTTATGTGCTTAACTCGAACGTGAACCTGACTTGTATAATAACCATGATAGGACGTGGTTGACCACTAGCATTTAGACTTGACCTTTCGTTTACCTACCGAGCAATCCAAGGTGAGTTCACACTCTACAAAGCATGGGATTCCCAGGGGTTGGGAATGGGGTTAAGGAATATGGAT
Organism: Helianthus tuberosus; assembly: GCA_030545235.1. Classification (NCBI taxonomy): domain Eukaryota; kingdom Viridiplantae; phylum Streptophyta; class Magnoliopsida; order Asterales; family Asteraceae; genus Helianthus; species Helianthus tuberosus. Next base: position 4,537,288 of record CM060417.1, read on the forward strand.
TCCTCGTCCTTTCTTGGGTAGGACAGTAATGGTTCAGGAATGTAATTCCTCGTCCTCACGGGCAGATAACTTTACTAGACCAAATCTCTATCACGAAGCCCCTCCTTTTTATATCGACTTAATCGTCGGGCCAATGGCGAGCGGGTCATTAGTTAGATAGCGCTATTTAGGTCTGACAAGCCTCACACCGTGCCGCAGAGGACGGGCGTGAACTAATGGATCTGGGCACGTCAATGATGATGGACATTGACAGTTCAGGGCACTTAAACATGACTTTTCGTCAGTAGTCGATATGGTAACGAGTCTAGTGTATACATGGGGTAGCCCCCATGGCCGAAATGCCAGATAACTATCATGGGGTAGCCCCCACGGCTGGATTACCAGAGTAAATGGGTTAAACAAAGGGTTAAACAGATCACGTTTTCAACTATGGGGTAACCCCCACGGCAGGATGCCAGTTAAAGGAAACTGTTTTTGGAACAACTTAAAACGAACACCCAACCGTGAACTCACTCAACTTGTTGTTGACTCATTACTACATGCTTTGCAGGTCAATAGGTTCTTAACTGGAGCTTGCACAATGAAGAGTCGTTGTGGGACATGGACAGCTGTGTGCCATGTTAACATTTGGATAATTGAACTTTTGATTTGGTTTTAAACATTATGCTTCCGCTCATAACTTAACTATGTTTGTTTTGGACACTAATCGTGTGGTTGGACTTTTACAATTAATTATTTACTTGTTCGATATGATTAGTGGTTTGATCCTGGTCAGTCACGCCTCCAAGCGGTGATACTCCGCGTGTGGATTTTGGGGGTGTGACATCACATTCCATAAACGGTTTATGCTTATGTTTTTTATTTTATTTTAATGCAGTTAGTATGTTTGTGTGTTCAAGTAATTTGTTAACTTTATGTTTGTACCTTGTAATGCTGTTTTTGTGATTGCGAAATGTTTTGTTTTCTTTGTTTTTTTTTTTTTTTTGTATTTACTTTCAAAGCTTTTGACTGGTGTATTTTGTGTGACTATTATTTGTATTAGGCTGTTATTAATGTTCATAGATGTCAATTTGTGTGTAGATAATAGTTAATTACTTTTGTAATAGATAAATTTATATTAGATTAATATTGAGTTAAATGCTTGGTTGGTCCCTGTGGTTTTCAAAAATTGCAGACTTGGTCTCAGTGGTTTACTAATTACACGCGTGGTCCCAGTGGTTTTCAAAAATGCACTCGGTTGGTCCCCAGCCCTAACATCAGTTAAATTTCTCAGTTAACTATATGTGAAATGACTACATTACCCTTGAACAATTAAAAACCTAAAACTAAGAATTAAAAAATTAAAAAACAGTATATAAACCCATCATCATCTTCATCACCAGGTCATCTTCATCACCAGGTCATCTTCATCATCTTCATCACCAAGTCATCTTCATCACCATCATCTTCATCACTATCATCATCTTTATCACAAACCCACACCCCATCTCTGTCTCTCGTTCTTTTCCGGCGACGGAGATCGGAAGCGAAGATAGAGGAGAGAGACGACAAGAGAGAGAAGAGATCGGAGAAGATGGTGGAACGGAGGTAGCGCCGTCGCTCACGGCGGCGGCGGTGGAGGCACAGGCGGTGGTTTAACCCAGATCTAGGGTTTGGATGCACAAATCGTTGGTGGTTTAACCCAGATCAGGTGCGTTTTATCAATCACTCCAATTCCCAGATCAGGTGCGTTTTACATCGATTATTGTGCCGCAAGCGAGTTTTTTGAGGCATTTGTCGGGGATTATTGTTGGGTATTCAATCTCGTGGGGGTTGATTCATGGGATGAATGATTATTGGGCGGTTTGTATGGTGGGGTGGATTGTGGTTGTGTTTGTTGTTAGTTTGAAGCAGTCGGTTTGTATGGTGGGGTGGATTGTGGTTGTGTTTGTTTGTTGTTGTATGGTGGGGTGGATTGTGGTTGTGTATGGAGGTGGTGGTGGTGGGTTGATGAAGATGATGATGGTGATGAATGGTTGTTAGGTTTTGATGATGGTTGTTGATGACGGTGGTGGCAACGATAGATGCGTTGACGGCGGAGAAAGATGATGATGGTGGTGGTTTAGATGGTGACTGTGGTGGTTGAGAGATGGTAGCTGTTGGTGGCTGCAGGCTGGTTTGGTCAGAGATGGTTCAGATGGTGACTGTGGTGGTTTAGAGGTTGAAGAAGATGATTGGGCTTCCAGGGGTAATATAGTCATTTCACACATAGTTAACTGAGAAATTTAACTGATGTTAGGGCTGGGGACCAACCGAGTGCATTTTTGAAAACCACTGGGACCACGCGTGTAATTAGTAAACCACTGGGACCAAGTCTGCAATTTTTGAAAACCACAAGGACCAACCAAGCATTTAACTCATTAATATTTAACAAAGTTAACATATAACAAAAATGCAGTATTTATGGTAATGTTTCCCAAAACCACATTGTTATTATTAACACAATGGCAATAACACAATGGCAATAACACAATGGTATACGTTAAATACAATTCTTTTGTAATATCAACAGGCATTTGTAAATTAACAAATACGTTTCATCTATTGTCTTATATTTATTGATATTTTACACATAAAATAATCAACCTAAATATTGTAGAGCAATCTTACACAAGTTATGTAAGAAAATAAACGTTTATTAACTATAGCTGTGTTAATACTTTACAATCAGTTAGTATACATACTTCTATATGTTACTTGATCATGTGTTTTGTAATATGTTACTTTATGTAATACATCTAAATTCTAAGCAAAACAAATAAAATTTTTGGTAAAATGGTAAAATAGAGTCATTAGGTAAATTTGTTATAAGACATTGTCAGTATTTAAATATGTTATTACATTAAGTAGATATGATACACTTGTAGAAGGTCAAATACATGAGCGATCAAAAAAAATAAAAGTAATCATTAAACGTTTCTAATAGTTCTTCATTATAATAACCCTTTCATTCTTCGTCTTCATGTACTCCCACAAGGTATCCTTGAGTTCTTCTAACGAAACTGCTATGTTTTTCTTTATCTGTAACTGTTTATCCAGATATTGTATAATCTTTATTTGATCTTCGTTCTGTAGCCCATTCGAAATATACTGCAGAACGTTGTAGTTCATGTCAGTATTGTTTCTCTCTACATCTGCAGTGGCGGTGTTATGCATTCTCTGTAGTGTTCGTAAGATTTCTGAATCCTTTTGATCCTCTACAAAGTGTGCAGTGGTTATAATTTTCTTGGCCTCTGTTGTGTCTCCGAAATGGTAGTGTGATCCAGGCATGATTGTAGTTGTGTTGAATGTAGAGATGTTTCGAGTTAGTGTTAAAAGATAGGTGATGTGTTATGGACTTATGGGTTAGTTTATTTTATAGGTGGTCAGGGGTAGGGAATTGAATAGGCGGTAAAGCGATTGGATTATTCCGTTCAAAAAAAATGATTGGATTATTATGCTATAATTACTAAGGTTATTAATATTTTTCATTGATTCATGCGTAATAAAGCGTGTATCAGTTTATGTTTCCCGTGTTAACTGAATGGGTTTGTGTGTGTAGTAATAACTGTGTGTAAACGTGTGTCTCTTCAGTTATTCGCATCGTTTCCCCAAGCAGTTTCTACATTATGTAACCGTTCCTGCCATTAACCGTTTAGTGTACCCAGATCCAGGTTTATCTAATTTTACTAACTTTTAAATTGTTTCATAATTTATAAAAAAAAAAAAAAACCAAACGTGTGTTGGTTGTGTACAAATATGTTATACAATTGTGTTTTTGTCATTGTGTTTTTATGTCATTATTTTTGTGTATGTGTGTGTGTCATATATTACATGTGCAGCTTCACCTTTTAAAAACATCAATCCTTTACAAGTCATTCATTTCACCAAACACTTGATATCTTCAATGAAAAAGGATTCTTTGAAAAGGTTAATCCTGAAACATTTGCCATCTCATCAACAAGTCATGCACCTTGGGGTACTAAAAAGACAGAAAGTTGGGTAGATGTCTTGTAAGAGGGGCTTCTGCAGTTCAGTGACAACAAGTTTGAAAAACTTGTGCCACACTCAAAGAACATAGCATATGCTAGGAGCATGGTTGTCAAGATTTATCATACACAAACAAGTACAGATACCAAGAGTGTGAAAAGCTTACATCAGGGGGATATCAATTCCTAGGCAATAAGCTTAGTGTTTTGACCGTACACATGCAGCAGATGTTTTCTCAACCACTGATTGAAGAATATTATGATGTTGTTGCTGTAAAGTCCAACTGATAGACAAGTAGCTGAAATATATCATAAAAGATTCAATATCTCATTGATTCACCATCAGACATCACTGTTTTTGTTCAAACATCTGTTCTGTTAATACTGTCCACTGCTGAAAGTCAACCCTTCTCCTCTCATTTCCTTGGTAATCACTGTTGTTCAAAATCAGTGTTTTAACCCACTGATGGCTGTCCACTGATAGCTTAGAATCACCCACTGTTTCCAGTATAACCGTTTGCAACCACTGATCTTGCTTCATCAGTGGTTTCATAAATCAACTGTCTTCCATTATTAATTCCTTCACCAAGGGTTGGCACATGGACTTTTGTAATCGTTGCCACGTCAGCATTCACTTTTTCCCTTTATAGAACCTTGATCAAAACCCCCCAAACAGGGTTTTTAATGAGAAACATGTGTTTACGAAAACTATTTTCCCTTAGATTCTGTTTACAAAGTTTGATTCCACTTCCGCTGCATTTAATCTCATTTTACTTTCGTTCATTTGTTCAATTATGCCAAACAAAGTCAATCATAAGAAACTCAGATCCTAACAAAAATAAAAGTAAACGTGAAGTCTCTGTGTTATGTGTAATCATATATGTTATACAATTGTGTTTTTTGTCATTGTGTTTTTTATTTTGGTACTTTTTAAGTAGTTTGTATGTTATGTATACCATTCTTTTTAAGTAGATTTGTGTTACTTATCATAAACGGACTGTACGGATGAAATTATCATGGCAATCTGAATTTAAATATTAAAAAAAACCAACGCATTGTACTACAAACATAAAAAAAGGGGATCGAAAAGTAAATGTAAGATATATGTTTTTCGGGTTTTCAATATAAACTGAAACTCTATTGCTGTAACACTTCTGCTTGCTGGAGTTTCGTAACCAATAGCCTCGAATTCGTTTTAGACCAGTTGAAAAAACAATCGTCACCTAAGGAAATATGTTCAGCTTGAAGTATATGTTTCCATCCAACAACACCGTACCTATGGTAGAAAAAATATGAAAAATTTTGTTAGTGATCTATACACATTGGGTAAATGAGAAATAATAACTAAGATAATAAATTGATTGACAAACCTTATTTGACCATCAATGTTGTGTGTACGAAGATTCGTAACCCAAATATTTCCTTTAACAACTTTGATCTTTACTTCAGAAAACTCATTTAAACCAGTTAAGTCAGTAATTAACTTGGGAAGGATCTACATTTTGTAAAAATGTTAAAAATATGTAAATGTTATTAAATGAAAAACACTAAAAAACAAAAAAAAAATTAACATAAAACAGGATAGTATAATACCAATTGATGAGTTACTGTCATTGCAAAAAAAGGATAGCTAGGATCGTCACTAACTTGTCGATAACCTTCCACATTGCTAATATGTTCATATTATGGCTCAATCAAAGGAGTGTTGTTTAACAAAACTTGACGACCATCTTTATTGAATATGATAATATTAATATGATTCACGTCCTTTTTTTAAAAACACAGAATATCCCCAGGATTTAACCTTAGATCTTCAATAAATTTAAACCAACCATCAGCAATAATAATTTGGCCCAATCTTTCTAATACGGACTTCCCATTGATGATACTCGGATACATTAAGTATAACCATGTTATCCGGTAAACGATAATCATAATGTTTTGAAATAAAAGTATCTGGTAGAACCTGTAAAAAAATAATTATTACAATTTTATGCGTATTATGTTTTTTTAATAAATCGTAATAACAAAAAAAATGTATAAGAAAATTACGTACCGTTGGACTTTGTATAGGATTTTGAATAATTTTACAAAACGATTTTCCAAACTCTTTATTTGGATCATGAGAGAAGAGGTTGAACTTGAAAGTATGAACACCAAGATAGTTGAAAATCATGAAGAAAGATTCATGGCCGAAGTAGTTTAAAACCTCACACCATCCGTCCGTAAAGTAGAATACATCTTTTATTAATTTGATAACAACAGACCATGAATTCGTTTCATCAAATTTAAGACTAACAATTGAAGATTCTAACTTATTCATCCATATAAATCTACTCATACATATAGGTATAGCCTGAAAACCAAAAAACAAAAGGCAAATTACTTTTGAATAAAGGATGAAACAATAGGAATCGTTACTTTAAACAAATAATTCGGAAAGGTATGTACCTGTTGAAGGGATAGCGGATCAAGTATAATTATGATAAAATTCGGACCATGACGATACATGTTAACCCAAACACGAAAAATCAGAAAGAAGACTAACAATCAAAGAGTACTTGCAACACATACAATGAAACAAAATATTTCGAGTATGTATTTATAAGAGAAAGTTGCCATATTATACTTAAAAATACGATTGAATCAAAAGTTGTTATTACTATTTATGTAAATTATTATTCAACTAAATATTTGCCAAAAAATAAAATTAATGTAAATGTGTACTAAAAATTTAACCGATTTAAAAAATCTGGATAGTTATCTATTTAATAACTACCTACTACTCGTAATTGTAGGAGCTCTAATATACGTGTGTTAACTACTGCTTGTGATAATATTTGTTGGACTTTCATCTTCTTAGGAATCTCTTTTCATATTTGTTGTATTGATCGTCAAAGTGTTTGTTATTTAACCTACATTGACAATGATTGTGAAGTTTCTTCCGTCTCTGTTGATACTGATGAATATAATCCCAAGACTTCCGTCAAAAGTTGTTACACAGTGCAAGGTTGTGTGTAAAGATTGGTTAGTCTATCTGTCAACACCTGAGTTTGCTATGAATCATTGTCGTTTCATGCGCATATTAGGTGATCATAAGATAATTGCCGTTAACCGGTTATTGTGTGATATTCGTTATGTGGATAATGAATCCCCTAAATGTTTCTTAGGTGATAAAGTTCACATTCCCTTCACCGCTCATCCGTGCAATATTTTATTTCTAGCAAGTTTGGATGGGATGGTATGTGTTTGCCTAATCAATACTGGTGAATTGGTAGTTTGGAATCCATTAACTCGTGTGTTCAAGATGCTATCAAATTCTAATTCACAGGGTTTTTTTAATCCGAATCAGGATAGTCTTGGGTTTTGCGTCAGGTCTTCTGGTGATTACAATATTGTGCATATTAAACGGACACATATGATGTTGGCTGTTAACTTTTATTCTCTCAGTGAAGGGTCATGGTCAACTCCAATGTTCTCAAACTATAGTCTGTTTAATGTTGACGTCTATAGTTGGTCTGTAGCACGTTTTGTGCAAATTGTTTGTATTTCGTATTGACTAGGTTGTGGTGTGTGGGTAACGCATGTGTACTTCGTTTAGATGTTGATAGCAGGGTAATTTCTGATGTTGGATTCCCAGATACAATGGATGTGGAAGCTACAGGTCACTTGGTTAGTATTCGAGATCAACTCCATATGTTGGTTAGTATGGGATTCTATAGTGTGAATATGGAATTGTGGAAACTTGAAAATGAAAAGTGGTCAAAAGTATTTTTTTGTCCACCTGCTATTTCTATGCCATTGATGATTGGGTCGTCTGTGCACTATATCAACAGAAATAAGAAGTTCATTATAGTTCAAGAATGGGGTGATATTACTGATGTAACTGTACAGGCAGAGGAAATGCATGTTTTTTTGCCTATCGTCTTTACTCAAGGTGTGAATGGATCTGTTTATTTTGAAACTACCATTTCAACAAATGTTTAGTTATGCTATTTTATGTAGTTTTTTTTTTTTTTTTGTTCTTCGTTGTTTTGATCAGTTAGTAATTGATGTTTGTGGTTGTTTTTTATGTGTGGTATAGTTTGTCACAATGAGATTGAATCTTTATGAATTAATGTGCTTATATTATCATGTTAAATATTCATTGAGAGTGTATGATTTTAATATTTGCTTTGTGCGTATTTAATTATGATTACATGTGATTGTGGTTTAAAAACAAAAAGGTCTACAAAAAAAACACAATGGGCCCTTGGAGACCAAGCCCTTAGAGCAGCTTGGAAGCCCTTACCATTGTGCAGTTACATAGAATTAGAAACTTCCCACGTTGTAATAGGTGCAGTTAATGATTAGTTTTTATTTGAATGAATTCTTTTAGTATAGTCATTGTGTTTTTTGAGTATCATTGTGTCATTGTTTTTCTGTTTTTTATATATTTGATTTCTTTTGTAGTTGACTATATTTAAATATAACATTGTGTAATTAATTCCTACTTTTTGCTGTCTTTCTCATTCTTTTTTAATAGTGGTTACATATTGTGCAGTTAAGGACAATTAGAAACTTCCCACTTTGTAATATGTCCAGTTAAGGAATAGTTCTTACTGGATTTTTTTGTTTTTGTTTTTTTTTTTTTTGCTGGAATATTGTCATTTTATGTTTTGTTTATTAAAGTGTTATTGGTTTTCTGTTTTCCATATATTTGATTTTTTTTGTAGGTGTCTATTTTTATATATTGTATTGTGTAACTAACTTCCTATTTTTTAGTTGTGGTGTCCATTATTTTTCAATAATCCTATTATCATAAAAAACAATATTTTTATAAAAAGTACAAAATAATATATAAAACCCAATGCCAAAAAAAAATCTACGATGTAATTATTTTCACAATTGTAATAACACAATGTTTGACAACTAACAAAGTAATTTATAAAAATAAGATTAATTAATAAAAAATATATTTGTGTATGTGATTGATTAAAAAGTATCTCCATGTATGTGTATATGTTTACCTGTAAATTAGAAACGGTTTCTAATATATATTGTTATTTAATTTTATTTACCCCCTATCGCCCATAGTGTGTGAAAACCGTTTACCACCACTACTCGGAGATTTAGGAGGTTTTACTCACCTGTGTCAACTGTTAATTAGGGTAGTTTCAATGTAGGTATTCATTTTTCAAAGGAATCACTTTTCGTATGTGTTTTCTTCCTCTTTCTATCAACGTCAGTATTTTTAATTAAAGTATAATCGTAAGTGAATATGAAGGATCTTCCATCTCTATTAATATTGATGAAGATTATTCCAAGACTTCCGGCAAAGGAGGTTATACGGTGCAAGGCTGTGTCTAAAGAGTGGTTAGCCTATCTTTCAACTCCTGAGTTTGCTAAGAATAATTGTCGTTTCTTGCGAGTATTAGGTGACCAGAAAATAATTGCTCTTGACAAATCATCGTGTGCGATTCGTTATGTTGATGTTGCATCTCCTAGATGTGTTTTAGGCAATAATATTCACATTCCCTTCGATTGTCATCCATGTAATGTGATCTTTTTAGCAAGTTTGGATGGCATGGTATGTGTTTGCTTATGTAATACTGGTGATTTGGTTGTTTTGAATCCACTAACTCGTGTGTTCAAGATGCTGAGAAATTCTAATTATCAGGGATTTTACAATATGGATGATGATAGTCTTGGGTTTTGTGTTGACTCTGCTGGTGATTACAAAATTGTGCACATTAAACGCACTCATTTCAGGTTAACTGTTAATATTTATTTGTTTAGTGAAGGTTCATGGTCAACTCCAAGGTTCTTAATTGATAGTCCATATAATATTGCTGTTTATAGTTGGTCCGTTGGGACGTTTTGTAGGAAAAGTTTGTATTTTGTACTGACCAAATTCTGGTGTATGGGTAACACAGCGATTCTTCGTTTGGATGTTGAGTCGAAGGTAATAGAAAATGTAGGTTACCCAGATACATTGAGTGTGGAATCTATAGGTCAGTTGGTGACTATACGAGATGAACTTCATATGTTGGTTAGTATTGGAATGTGTAGTGTAGATGTTCAATTGTGGCGTCTACAAAATAATACTTGGTCGAAAGTGGTGTCTTTTGTACCCCGTGTGTTTATGCCGTTGATGATAGGGTCATCTGTGCACTACATTGATGGTAATAACAAATTAATTATAGTACACGAATGGGGTGATGTTGCTCAGATAAATGTAAGGGCAAAGAAGATGCATGGTTATTTTCCTATCATCTTTACACAAGGCATTGTAGGTGCAAGCTATATTGAAACTGTAGTTTCACCACATGTTTAGTTATGGTTTTGTATTTAGTTGTTTGTTGTTATCATTGTGTTATATACATAGTATTATGTTTGTGGTTGTTTTTGTGGTTGGTATTTTTTTGTATATGGAGAATCAATATTCGAAATTAATGTGTTATTTTAATTGTTCTATTATGTTTATAATATGTTTGGTGTGTAATATTTTATGCCAGTAAATATAATCAACGTCTGTTTGTCATCGGTAGTTCTTTCAACACTTTGAAAACATCTAACTTTCATATATATTATCTAAGTTCATCTAATGGTGTTATTAATTTCTACGTTTATCAATTTACAAATAACTAATTCATTTTAAATTGTGCCAATTAGATGTAAGATTTTAATTTACTATGTTTGACAATTCGATGTATGACAATACAAGAATAGTTGTAGCTTCTAATCGCATAAAAAAGTCATTATTATCTTAAATATGGAGACACTTATTTATGGAGACACTTATTGATGTTCTTAATAGTTGGATAAGAAGTCATTATGATATTAAATATGCAGTGTATTTGGATGATGGAAATATTACCAATAAGACTTCTAATGTTGTATACAGGAAAACACAGCTAAATTTATAACTAATATGAACTTCGACTATCGTTTGAAAATTATAATTCTAAACAAAATATGTCATCCATGCCCTAATATACTAATAATTGTCATCAAGGTTAGACTACCAACCAACCAAAAAAAAACCAATAAACTGTACCAACATGTCCAACCAAAAACCATCAAATGATGACGACAAAAGACATTAGTTTATATACGCAGACATCTGCATCATTAGCATATAACGTTAACTGTTAAGCTTGGCTGACTGCATCCACATGCGTCAACATGAGGAGGTTTACTGATTCTACATAGGTTAAATGCATATTGTCACCCGTGCTAATATCATTTTCCTTTATGAAACTTGGCCACCCTTCAATCGCATACCTAAATCCATTTCTGTCCTTTTGTCGCTTAACTATCTTCGCAACTGTTTTCCCATCCATGTTTCTGACATTCATCTGATGCACCTTCTTTGTTAGCCTTGCCCTGTTTACAACTTCTACAAGTAATCGCTGCATTGATGTTAGAGTTAAGAAGTATATTAGCCGGGTTGGATATAATTGTCGGCAGCAACAAATATCAATTGTTAATTTTTGAATAAACATAATTTAGTATCTATTATCTATTATAGTTATTTTATGAAGGTTATAAGTAAAGTTATACTTTATTGCTTAGAAAAAAAACAATTGTTTTAAGGTTTTTTGTTCCAAACCAAGTTCAATTGTTATGTGTTTAACTAGTAATTCTGTACGTATAAATAGCCTCATGAATGGTGTTGTCAATTGTTCTCATTAAATAACAGAAATGACATACCATTCGATAATTTGCTTTCCTGTTGAATTGATACGCACCACTTTCTTGATCATAATTTTGATGTGCAACACGTTTTTCGTCTTCATTGCTTACCTTCAACGCCATCCGACTTCTTTTCCCGTTTTTGTTAACCTTATCATTTCAAACATGCATTTCCTTTCAATATATATATATATAGTATATATGTTAATGTATAAGAAATATTTATTGGAATATTTTGTTAACTTATGCTTAACTTACCAAACGATCACGTGTTTGTCGTCCAGTTGCTGACACAGTAGAATGATCATAAGTTGTACAGCATATCAGTTGTTTAGGTTCTTCAGATGTAGAATCGGATGCAATCTGTTTACCTTTCTTTTTAACCTGTTATTACAGCCCGTAACAATAAAGCAAATTAAACTACAATCGTCAACTAAGAATGTATAATAATATGAACAAATAACTTATCCGTTATTATGTTTCAAAGACTTACATCTTCTTTTGTCTGGTTGTTATTTCCTTCACTTACAAAACTCTTTCTTTCAGACTTCAACTTTTCTTTTTCAACACTTTTCTTATTCACATCATGTTTCTCATCATTCATCTGCATCCAAGATTTTTAAAATTCATTAACATCTGAGGATCAATATATTGTATTGTAAAAATATGTAAACTCATTACCCCAGTAATCAATTGGTTGATTGAGTCTTCTTGATCAGTAAAGATCTGTTATACGATAACATCCGTAAATAAGTCGTATTGACTAGCAAACTATTTTAACTTACTTTAAATTACTTACAGAGTTGAAGTGTTCATAGTATGTGTGTTTAGGTATTTCAACAACTGAGCTGTCTTTAGTTGTCTCCTTCTTTCTAAAAACAACCTCAACTCCGCTACGATAAAGTGTCAAGTCAAACGATTCGCTGTCTGTTTTCATCAACATCAGTATATCACCTTCTTCTATGTTAATGTATTCAAACATCTCTGGACACCCTTTAGCAAAAATGTAGCATGCATTTATTTTTTCGGTCTCAACTTTCCAACACTGACCTGCTGCGTATATGTTATAAGAATCTTTTACTGGCCAGTAACAGTAAAATTTGTTCACATAAGCTTCTGGAATGACCTGAAAAGTTGTGAAATATTTTATAAACATATATTCTTTTTTTCCATTTGCTGACAAGTATAACAAAAAACAAATTCCTACTAACATATAACTATACTTACTATGATCTTTAAATCTCCGTAACGGTTGACTGTCAAGAACGATTCATCACAAACGTTTTCTATGAAACAATGTATTTGTAGACATTTTTCTTTGATTATCCTCAAAACCAATAAGGTGTTCTTTGTCAATTTAAGACCTTTTACAATACTTATCCATCCGTCAGTGACAACACTTTCACCTCTTACACTTCTCAGCCATGCTGTACAGCTTATTCCACTTTCATGATTTATCGTTATCTTTGTCCGGTTCCAGTAATCTCCTCCCACAAGCTTTACAAACTCAATTGGTAATGCCTGTAGTTACATTTACTAATTTTAGTTTACGTAATGAAGTTTACACTTACTTATTGAAGGCATTACAGCATACCAGTTTCAATGATTTAGGGTTTTGTAATAGACACAGGCAGGACGTAATCATTTTTGTATACCTGTGATATATAACATTTAATATTAACTGTTAGTATTAATACACAATGTGTTAAAATGTAATCTTATGTCATGAGAATATTATTCCTAATTCATAATGTGCAATAGATCTCTTCTGTATACCGTTTCAATATATCAGTAAATATATATATTCGTAAAATATCTCTTTTAGCGTAATCGTACATGGGTTAGGTTATTTTGGAGCAACTTATATCTTATTGACTTATAAAATTTAATAAGTTGTGTTTATAGTGTTTGGGTTAGCTTATTCAAGTTATTTTTGTGTGTTGAGAAGTTGTTTTTGATAAGTTAGTATTTGTAACTCCTCACTTATGACTTATATAAGTTAATAAGTACTTTTAGAGAAGGAACCCCAAAAATAAAAAAATTTATAACAGAATCATATGTTTTCATCCGTGTGTGTTTGGGATTCCTTCTTAAAAATGACTTATTAACTTATATAAGTGACAAGTGAGAAGTTAAAAATTGTGACTTCTCAAAAATGGCTTGTCAACACACAAAACCCTTTAAAATAAGCTAACCCAAACACTCAAAAAACAACTTATTAACTTTTATAAGTCAATAGGTCATAAGTTGCTTCAAAATAAGCTAACCCAAACACCCCCATTGTTTGATTGCAACTTTTTCATATATTATTATAATTATAATGTAAACATTAGTTCGACAATGTCCATAACATGCAATACATAAGATATATATCAACTATACATAACATATGAGAGGTTGAAGATGATTGAAACCTAAAATCAGATTTGACGTCTACAAATAAGTTATTCGCCGCAGTAACCATCATATGTGGCTGATTAAGAATCTAACAGAGGTTTAGAAATCTAATAGAAATTAAACCGTTAAGATTTACAATCGGAAGTTACCTTTTTGTCGATCAAATCTTCGGCGGCGATGATCTTCAAGGAGATATGAAACGCCGGTGATGATGAAGTTGTTTTGATTGTGATAGATATGATGTTGATTGCGTATCTTTTATTATCTTTTATATTTTATTGTTTGTTTAATTAAATAAAGAAATACTTGAATATTGGTGGTGTGGATAGTGTTAATATTAGCCATGGTATTGCAACTGTTTCTATATATTGTGTTATTTGCGTCTAATTGTTGTGTTTTGCAACTTAGGTGGGTTTTCTATACATTATGTTATGTGTTCTTGTCATTGTGTTTACTTTGTATCCAATGGATGTTAATTTTATTAAATTAAATATAAAGAAAGATTAAAGAGTGAAATATGTATAAAATATTATACGCTACAATTAACACTTCCTAAGATTTCAACGACTCTCGCCTTCTTCCACGCGATTTCATTATTTCTTTTGTTTTGCAGATCGGCTAGGATTGTGGCAGATTTTCTGATCCTGTTTCAACAGTTGTGTGATAAACTCTTCTGCGTTGTTCTTGAAATCTGATGGGGGAGAGTGGAGGACTTCATCAAGTTATCCGATGCTGCTCCAGGTTCGCTTGTAATTGTTATCACTGATGATGCTGACTTTTCTGTTTAGTTCTTCATATGCTCCCTTTTCTTCGAGCGACCATAGAGAGATTTGTAATTGATTTAGTTTATGTTGATCTAACTTTGAAAGATCTCATCTATCTTTATTTAATGGTGTTAGCAATTGCTATGTTAATCAATTTAAAAATAGTTACTTAAAAATTTTAAATCGAGTGAATTAGATGTAAGATTTTAAGTTAGTACGTATGACAATTCGATATATAAGAATATAAGAACAGTTGTAGTTACTAATCGCAATCGAATAAAAAGTCATTATTATCTTAAATATAGACATGGTTATTGATGTTCTTAATAGTTGGATAATAAGTCATTGTGTTTTTTACAATGGTTTGTGTTTTGCCAACGAAATTGTAAATTATAGTATATATTGTGTTTTTTTGGCTTTTGTGTAATATCCTTGGGAGATCCTGATAACATCAATTATTTTTTTTGTATATGTATTCTGCATGTTTATGATTTATTGTATATTATAGTATACATTGTGTTTTTTTGGCTCTTTTGTAATATACTTGTGAAATCTTGATAACATTATCTGTTTTTTTTTTATATGTATCCTGCATGTTTATCATTTATTACAAGTCATTATTATCTTAAATGTAGACACTGTTATTGATGTTCTTAAATAATATTCTCATGACATAAATATAATCTACGTCTGGTTGTGTTGATAGTTTTTTTTAATACTTTTGTAAACATGTATCATTGATAGATCTCTTTTATCTTCATTTAATGGTGTTAGCAATTCCTACGTTAATCAATTACAAATAATTAATTAAATATTTTAAATTGTGTGAATTAGATGTAAGATTATAAATTAGTATGTATGACAATTCAAGAAGAGTTGTAGTTATTAATCGAAATCAAATTAAAAGTCAACATTATTTTAAATATAGACATAGTTATTGATGTTCTTAATAGTTAGATAAGTAGTCATCGTGATATTAAAATATACAGTGAGTTTGGATGATGTTAATCATATATACCCGGACAGCAGTGAGTTTGGATGATGTTAATCATATATACCCGGACAGCGGACGGGTAAACTACTAGTTGAGGTTTATTATTGGCTGATCAATAGGGACTATACTCTACACATAGAACTTTGCATCGCCTTTTACCACACAAAGGTATTTTTGGTGCCCTTCTTTGATGCACCCGTGTTTAACACACCTTAGACTGATGTGGTTGGTGACGTGACGTCCCCTACACTTGGTCTAAGAGCATCAAAGAGTATGCTAATGTGTTTTTTAATTGATAGGAGTGTTCAAGTTTTAGATATGAGGGTGAAGGGAGTGTTTACCTATTTGAAATAGGTAAACTCCTCATTCACCTAATCAGACAGTGTCACGTTAATTCACCTAAATTGTTTACCTAATGCTCAAAAACGTTGGCGGTGGTTTATCTAATGGGGTTTAGGTAAACTATTTAAAAAAAAGAATAATGTGTGATTGGTTGAGAAGGAATAGACCCCATCACACACCCATCTCTCTCCCCCCTTCCCTCCCTCTCCCCGACTTGGTAAAGCTTCACCGAAATCTTCCCCCCTGTCGGTAAACGTGGCTCGGTAAAAAGGTTGGCGGTGGATGAGGGGTCGGTACCGAGTGGGTTTACCTCCCCACTCCGCTCACCCTGATGCAAATCTAATTATTGGACTTGGGTTTGCTTTTTTTGTTTTAAAAAGTTATTTACAATCATTTGATAAAAGTAAATGTTGTGTGTTTTAAGATAGAGTAAAATAAAACAAGAGTTTTAGGTTCTACTTCCCTAACGACAACGTTTTTAAATTCTTAAAATGCATACACACATGATAAAGGAATTATAGGATCGAAATGCTTTATGAAAGAGGTCCCAATTCAATCACCCGCTTTGAGCCTTCAAAAAGCATGAACCAACTCTAAAATTAATTATTTTGTTTTAGTTTTGAATACATTGATGGAAGTCAAATCGAATTATGGAAATCAAATTGTCACAACAAATAAACAAACATGACTCGTCTCCATCAATGATAACAAGGCGATATCACACAACCACATCTTATTTATGTCAAATATTCGGGTGCTACTAAATGTACCCCCTCCTCTCACATACGGGTGGGCCTGTCACTTTTTTTCTCTCAAATGAGGGGGATGGGTACCCCTAAATATTACATATGGTTTCACATCTAATCGTATTTTTTAATAAACTTGGTGTCGTAGTAATCGTCACAATGAAGCACACACCATCACAAAGATATCGGTGTGAACCACCTTTAAATGCTTCGTCATGCTCCACCTAAAGTTCTTCATGTGTCGGAGCGTACTAGCAAGTATGGCCAAGCCCGTTATCTATAATTCCCTATCCATATTTGATACTTTCTTGTATACATTATTAAGTGAGAGGTTAGTTTATTTAATAAACGAACGAGTATGAACATAGATTTTTGTTCATTTAATTAAACAATTGACATGATAATACGTTTCATTCATGAACATTCCTTTATTACTATTTGGTTACATTCATTCGTATTCACTAATACTAATAACTTTTAATCATCCAATGGTTTTAGACTTTAATTTTGATAATCTTGTTTACTTTAAAAATGTTGGATTGATACATCAAAATTGTTGCAATCCGTTTGTCTTCATGTATGTTTGTTTATATTAGGATATAACAAACAACAATCATTTTCGTGCAAAACAGAAAAAAATAACTTCATTTATGTATTCATGTTTCTTTGTTTTATTATGTTAAGATTAAACAACCAAACAGGAGCGTTGAGTATTAGAGGTGTTAAAAAATCCGAATCTGAAACCAAATCCAAATTATCTGAAATTCTAGATAATTTGAATTTTTTGATTAAGATTCAAATGTGGATTTTATATAAAAAAATCGGATAACTCAAATATCCAAAATTTAATATATATATATATATATATATATATATATATATATATATATATATATAAGTGTATCGTACATACCTTAACGTACGAACTGTACGCGATATCAATTTCGCATGTTAGGTTAAAAAAAAGAATTCGCATGTTCCAAGAAATTGTAAATCGCATGTGTGCACAAAAACCAAATTTCGGATGTTATTTAAAAAACAAAAATCGCATGGTGTAATAAATTACCAAAATCGCATGTTGATTCTGAATCGCGTACAGTTCGTACGTTAAGGAATTTTGTACGCTAACATGCCTCTATATATATATATATATATATATGGGATGTATAATGAAAAAACTCAATTAAATGAGAAACCCAAAAAACTAACTAAGAAAAGCCTAAAACACATACCAATTTTTTTTTTATAAATTTTCGCTACTTTTTATATATAAAAAAATTACAAAAAAAAATTGTACTGCATATGTGCAATAATACGAAAAAGTCTAAACCACCTAACCCACCCCCACCGACACCCCCCAAAAACCTAAAACCCTCACCCCACGTCCCAAAAACGTAAACCCCCTCCCAAAAAAAAACCTAAAACCTACTTTTTATATATAATGCACGTGTGCAGTACAAGTTTTTTTTTTTTGAAAAAAAAGTTTTTTTATATATAAAAGTAGCAAAAATTTGTAAAAAAATGGCATGTTTTTTAGGTTTTTTTAGTTAGTAAGTTTTCTCATTTATATGTAGTTTTCTCATGATCCTCTCCCTACACATACATATATATACTAGGTTTTTACCCGGGATTGATTCCCGGGCTCGGGAAACTTAGTTATATTAATTACTATTTGTTACTAATACAACCACATTAAATCAACCATCTCATTCGATTCAACAACAATGTCTTCAAATCACTGGATTAGATCATGAACTCATATTAGAGGACAAACAAAAGCACAACAGGACCATATGAATAATATCATTTCCACTTTTACTTCAATGCACTTACATGATGGGGTGATTTGGGATTTGTAAAAATCTTTGTTTTTGTACTTCTTTACAAAATAAGATGTTGACCAAATTTCAAACAGTTTGTGACAACCCGTATCCTCGTTGTCGAGAGTGGGATAACTCAGTAATGCTCTTTGTCATTATTAATATTATATTATTATTATTATTATTATTATTATTATTATTATTATCATTACTTATTAAATAATCACAGCCGCGTCGCGAGGAACGCTTCGTTTAAGCAAACAAACCCGAGCCGAACATTCACCTTGCATGTATAATTTTCGTTGTAGTTAATTTTAAATTACTCGGGCTAGTTCGTTAATTAAGAGACCCATAATTTTATCTATGATCGATACGCACTTGGACTAGGCCCAACCCAATCCCTCTACACACTAAACCCTACCATATATATAAATCCCTCAAGAGACCTCACCTTCTCTAATATTCAAAATGCAAAACCCTAATCTCATAGTTTCCAGCCGCCCATAAGCTCCCCTGTCCCTCTCTACACACCGGCGACCGGCGCCGCCTTTCCGGCGACCTGTCCGGCGACCTGTTTCTCCGACAAGCACCCCCCAACCCCCTCATACTCCATCTCTCATCCTCATCTTCCCTAAACTCACGCAAGAGGAGACAAAACTCCCCAAACCAAACGTCTGACACCCATCAATCTCCGACGAAGAGTATCGGCGGAGCCGACGGTGACCATCTGACGCCTCTGTTCTCGCTGGCAACACACATACCCACCTCCGAGCCCCTCGATAGGTGAAGGTGGTGACCGGTGGGATGTCATCAAGGCAGTAATGGCGTGGGAACGGGTGGCGAGGGCCGTGACGGACCAGAATAGCGACAACCCGCACACCCTTTTGATTCTTCTCATCATTTGGTCAGTTTTATATTCTCTTGTGTTAAATCCCTTGTGGTTTTAAGATTTCCAAATGAATGTATGTTTCCTCTTTATGTGACTAGTATATTAGGATGTAAATTGTTGACAGGAGGCTTCGATGTATAATAATTGATTGTTGGTGCATTATGGATGATTAATAGTGTAGATGAAAGTATGCCATTTGAGATTTGGCTCTGTATTATTTGTTATATCTGAGTTATTGTCAATATGTGTCTTTGGGGTGAATATGGGTTGTGAATAATGTGTTTAAATATACAAAAAAAACGGACATAACAAGGATTCTAGTGATTCCTCATGATTAATGTGATTCTGAGGTGTTCATGTTAGGATAAATGAAATCAAGATGATGTGAGGAATGACTTAAAAATAAATAAATAAATAAATAAATAAAATATATTCATTGTTTGATTCATGTATGCATATGATAATAGGTGGTTATGGTTAGTCGATGTTAGGACTAAATGGAATGTACTGTTTTGATGAATCCGTAACTTGACTAGAAATGTTTATATGTTCATTAACTGTTTTAATGTAAAAGGTGTTTGATGATATGCTAGGAATGAAATAGTGATGAATCCGATGAACTGGTTGAATGTGTTGAGAATATTTGAATTAAGGTGCATTTGATCTGAATTTAGGAATGTACGGTATAGGAAACATGTTAATGCAAATCAGATTTGGGTAGTACCATTCTGTGCATTCTAGAAAGATTCCACAGTGGTTGCGAGTCGAGACCGTAAGGTTGCGACTCGAGACCATTACATGACAACTCGAAACCCCCGGTTGCGACTCGCAACCAAAACATGACAACTCGAGACCGCCCGGTTGCGACTCGCAACCAAAACATGATAAGTCGAAACTCCGGTTGCGACTCGAAACCAGACCATTACAAGCCGAAACCTCCGGTTGCGACTCGAAACTGTGTGTTCTCGAGTCGAGACCTCCTGGTTTCGACTGGACCACTTTACTTAGTTATTTGGGCCGCACAATGTGATGTCATGTTGGGCTATGTGTTACTATGTACTATTTAACTGCTGGTATGTTAGGATATGCCCAATAACGTATAGGGTACCGGTTTAACATTCGTGCTATGTGTTAGATACGTGTGAATTATACGTGACATTTCTTGCATGCGAACCTAATTAATATTTATAAACCATAATAGGGTATGGTTGACCAATGTAACACAAGTAAATTAACTACCGAGCAAAGCAAAGGTGAGTTCACTACTTTTTACTTAAAGCATGCGTTCCCGGCGGTTGGGAAACGGAACAAAACATTTTTCCTGGTTTGGGATTGCTTACTATCTCCTTGTGCGGGATACGGTATTTCTATCTCCTTGTGTGTGGGATACGGGTAACAATGCTATCCCCTTTTGAGGGATACAACCTTACTTTTCTTCCCTTGTTACTGGGAACAAACTTACTTACCTCCCTTGTTACTGGGAACTTTTAGTTAATTACGGTTTATATTGGATGCAACAAGCAACAATAAACGAAACTCTATCACTCAAGTCCTCACTTCTTAATACCGATTAGTCGCCGGGGTCAGGCGAACGGGTTATTAGTTGATAGCGCTATTTAGGTCTCACCAACCTCACACCGTGCCCGCGTATGGGATCGGGCGTGAACTAATGTACTCTGGCAACCGTCAATGATGATAGAACATTGACAAACGGGGCACTCTACGGAAACGTACGGATGAATAGTATTCGGTATTGTAAAAACAGTTTAGTCGCTTACTTATGGGGTAGCTCCCCATCGCATGTATAAACGGATTAATTAACTGGTGAAACAAGTTTTTGGAAATAAAACTGGAAAACACTAAACTCGTGAACTCGCCAACGTTATGTTGACACTCTACTGCATGCTTTGCAGGTTGCTCGTTACAGCTCTGGACGGACGTTGCAATCGGATGGAGTGCGTGGTTCGTAAGTAACATGATAATAAACTTGTGGTTTCAATTATGATGCGTTTTCTTCCCCTTTCCGCTGTAAACTTAAACTATGTTTTGAAAAATTTAAATTAGGTCACTAATTATGCTAATATTTACAACAATAACTAATCCGTTCAAAATAATTAGTGGCTAAGATCCTGGTCGTCACATGCCTCGCGGTAATACTCCGCGTGTGGATTTTGAGGGTGTGACAGATTGGTATCAGAGCCATTGGTTATAGCGAACTAGGTTTTAAATATAAAATATTTTAGTTTGGGAAATAAAATATTTTTATATGAAAACCAGACTATAACCGTTCTTTAACGAAAACCACAACGACACCACACTCCGGATTGCAAGGTTCGTCAGACTCAAATGCTCACCTGGTAATGGTAGGTTAACGGCATTTACTTGTGCATTACTTATGTGTGTGAACACGCGTGTGTATATGTGTATAATTAGCATATATGTGTTAGTGTGTATGCGTATATTTAGTATTTAACATAGTGGATCATACGAAGGCTGGGCAAGCATGTTACGTGCTAAACAGGAGCGAGTCCTCCTAAACCTGGTTCGAAACAACAATACACTAAGGACAGGGAACCTATTTATTCCAAGCCCTCGTCCACGTATTTCCCGATATCCTCCCTGGACTGGAAATCAATGCGAGGGACGTCCGCTCGACAAACCTGCCTAAGAAAGGTCTGCTACGAAGCACTTAGAGAAGTTTTGAGAACGAATCGACGAAGGGGAGCCACCCCTATA
The DNA here is from genome assembly GCA_030545235.1 of Helianthus tuberosus. Lineage (NCBI taxonomy): Eukaryota > Viridiplantae > Streptophyta > Magnoliopsida > Asterales > Asteraceae > Helianthus > Helianthus tuberosus. Next base: position 4,559,660 of record CM060417.1, read on the forward strand.
TCATGGGATATTAGAAAGAACGACGACGTCATTCGCATCCTTTTTACTTGCGTATTTCTTTTCCCAACTTAAGTAGTGAGACCTGTTCCCTCATACGACTGATCACCTGGATTTTTGAAGCACACTAGTAATTTTACATTTTTTTCGGGTCTCTGTTTGCACGTCTTGAAAACGAAAAGCATGCGCGGTAAATGCTTCTCATTGCAGTACTAGCAATCGTACCACATTTCCATCGACCACGAAGTAATTTCCCCTAATTCCTCGTTACATGGTAAATTCTTATTCAAGTTCAACCTTATACCCTAGCACGCCCCAAGACCCAACAAAGTGATATCTTTCTTACAAACCGGCGTATTTGGAAGCGTGGCAAGACGAAGACACGAGCCAGTCAACCCACCGAAGAGTACGGTAACCTAGATGCTTACCTTATCCTTCGTTCGTCAGAACCGTTATTCTTTGACGACTTTTCTGATTCCGTGGATCCTCTCGCTAACTTTTGTACGAATTCGCACTTCTTGCTCAATATGGTATCCCCGCTTCTATCGTTTCTTTATCACGACATCCATGTTTCTTCGTATAGAAACCTTGACCAGATCTCTCTTCAGTTTGGTGAATTCAACAAACTCGACCTTTAGTCAACAAACTTTTTAGCCCTTGAAATTCAACAACGTGTTACTTCAATCGTACTTTCCCGAAAAGCTGTTTTCATAGTTCCACATCGAAACCCCCCCCCCCCTCATACTGAGACCTTGATCAGATCTCCCTCTAGTTTGGGAAATTCAGCAAGCTCGACTGCTAGTCAATAAACTTCTTGAATCTTAAAAATTGTGACGCGTGATCCAAATGTATCCTTTCAGACATGTTTTTATTACCTTACATGGAAGCCTTTCGACGACGCAAGCACTACTTAGGACTCGTCCTCACGACTTCGGTAGTCTATTCAAATTTGGTTACTTACCGGTTTGGGAAGATCACAAACTCGTTTTTCGCATACGGCTCAGCTCAGAACATCTTGTTAGACGTTTCAGTGAACCTTAACCCCCCCCCCCCCCCCGCGACCTATGCGACGACCGTCCTTCTCTATCATTGGTTCTTGTTGTGCCATTCATACTGACGTAACACCTCTTATCGGCAAAACGACGTTCTTTATCCTAATCGCATGCGGCCTATGTACGACTAGCTACCTCATCGACACCAGATAAATCCTTATTGCCGACCATCAAGCCTTTTATGTTTTGTCTCAAATTGAACGTATCCATTTTGACTACCCTTCTTGCATTGTCTCGCTACTCGTGTTATGTTTCACGGATTCCATGATCCTTATCTTACTCTGCTCTGCGCAAATCTCCGTTTGGACGAATTTCTCCCTACGAATATTACTCGTTGGAGCAACGAGCCAAGGATACCCCGGGGGTAACGGGTATCGCAAGCACTGTTCTTCGAAATTCGATACGATCAACACCTAGTCACGACACTCGAATTTATCTCATCCTGTCCAAATTTCGACACTTGTTTCTTTCGACGACGTCCGAACCTATTCCGAAAGCCCGTGGAAATCAGGACGACTCCTACACTCTACCCGGGAACTTCTACGACGCAAACCGCTTTACGCTAAAGCCCGCATTTCTCGACCGTACACGCAACCCCTCATGGTATGAACTTGAAGGAGCACCACCTAACCATAGAGAAATGTCTGTAATTCGCCGTTCCAACAGTTGAAAGATAAGCCATAAGGTGCTCCTATCCACTCCTATCCCAGGGCATCGATGAAATAGTTGCAGGTATCTTTACGCGACCAAATAAACTGACAAGTTCTCGAGCTTGCAACTGTCTACCTGAGGGAAGTAGATTTCAGGCATGGAGTGCCGACTTTTGTTTCCTATGATCGTAACCCACGTCTTGCATCCGATCCGTCGCAAGGCTATGCGCAAAAGACTTTTGGCTCACCATTAGGCATGAGCACCGCTTATTGCCCGCAAACTGATGGTCGGGCCAAACGCATCATCCAAACACCCAAAGGCATGCTAAGAACATGTGTTATCGACCCTTGGATACTAGTGACACTTCCCTTCTGTAGAATTCTCTTCCAACGACTGCTACCACACTAGCATTCAGGCAGCACCAATTGAGGCATTGCACGAACGCAGATGCCGGTCACCTCTGTGTTGGGCGGAAGCCAAATTACCGGCCCAGAACTTGCACTTGACACAACGGGTAAGATTGCCCAGAATAGACAACGCATGGCGGCAGCTCCAGACCGTCAGAAAGGCTACGCGGATAAGCGTAGGGAAACCTCCAGAATTCCTAGTCGGAGACTGGGTCCTACTTAAAGTTTCACCCTGGAAGGGCGTGGTACGTTTTGGCCAACGGGACGAACTTAATCCGCGATATGTTGGACCGTTCGAAAATTTACCAAAAAGGATCGGTAAAGAAGCTTTGCAGACTAAACCTGCCTGAGGAGCTGAGAAGCCTAGTCTGAAGAAGTGTCTGTCAGATGAAACATTCGATTGGTCAGCAACAAAATACGCTTCGTTGAGGAACCGGTTGAGATCAAGGATCAAGAAATCGAAACCCTCAAGCGTGGTATAATATGCCCACAAACCGAGTTCGTTGAAACTCACGCTGTGGCCCAGGGTTTACCTGGGAACGAGAAAACCAGCTGATGAGCACGTATCCCCAGTTGTCTGCAAACATTACTTCCAGCACTGAAGCTACAACTGAAATTTCGGAAAGAAATTTCAAGCCAACAAGGGGATGATGTGACACCCCACGAAAACGTTTAAACACACTAGCTTGTCAGTGGCTGCGTGCTAAATTTCGGGACGAAATTTCTTGAACTTGGGGATAATGTGACACTTCGGGTTTTTCCTGTACGTTTCTTGGATGTTATAGTTAAGTTTGTGAAAATCCGTACTATGTGAGATACGTACAACTCTGTGAATCTAATGCTATGTGATTTTACGTGCTATGTGACTGTATATGCTACGCGGCTTGCATGTTCGTTCTGTGGACTTTCGTGAAACTGCTTGTATCTATGTATGGTAATGGAGTCTATGTACACATAGGGAGCGTAGTGTTTGATGTTTGCTTAAATTTCGAGGACGAAATTCCTGTAACATGGGGAGAATGTGACAACCCGTATCCTCGTTGTCGAGAGTGGGATAACTCAGTAATGCTCTTTGTCATTATTAATATTATATTATTATTATTATTATTATTATTATTATTATTATTATTATTATCATTACTTATTAAATAATCACAGCCGCGTCGCGAGGAACGCTTCGTTTAAGCAAACAAACCCGAGCCGAACATTCACCTTGCATGTATAATTTTCGTTGTAGTTAATTTTAAATTACTCGGGCTAGTTCGTTAATTAAGAGACCCATAATTTTATCTATGATCGATACGCACTTGGACTAGGCCCAACCCAATCCCTCTACACACTAAACCCTACCATATATATAAATCCCTCAAGAGACCTCACCTTCTCTAATATTCAAAATGCAAAACCCTAATCTCATAGTTTCCAGCCGCCCATAAGCTCCCCTGTCCCTCTCTACACACCGGCGACCGGCGCCGCCTTTCCGGCGACCTGTCCGGCGATCTGTTTCTCCGACAAGCACCCCCCAACCCCCTCATACTCCATCTCTCATCCATATCTTCCCTAAACTCACGCAAGAGGAGACAAAACTCCCCAAACCAAACGTCTGACACCCATCAATCTCCGACGAAGAGTATCGGCGGAGCCGACGATGACCATCTGACGCCTCTGTTCTCGCTGGCAACACACATACCCACCTCCGAGCCCCTCGATAGGTGAAGGTGGTGACCGGTGGGATGTCATCAAGGCAGTAATGGCGTGGGAACGGGTGGCGAGGGCCGTGACGGACCAGAATAGCGACAACCCGCACACCCTTTTGATTCTTCTCATCATTTGGTCAGTTTTATATTCTCTTGTGTTAAATCCCTTGTGGTTTTAAGATTTCCAAATGAATGTATGTTTCCTCTTTATGTGACTAGTATATTAGGATGTAAATTGTTGACAGGAGGCTTCGATGTATAATAATTGATTGTTGGTGCATTATGGATGATTAATAGTGTAGATGAAAGTATGCCATTTGAGATTTGGCTCTGTATTATTTGTTATATCTGAGTTATTGTCAATATGTGTCTTTGGGGTGAATATGGGTTGTGAATAATGTGTTTAAATATACAAAAAAAACGGACATAACAAGGATTCTAGTGATTCCTCATGATTAATGTGATTCTGAGGTGTTCATGTTAGGATAAATGAAATCAAGATGATGTGAGGAATGACTTAAAAATAAATAAATAAATAAATAAATAAAATATATTCATTGTTTGATTCATGTATGCATATGATAATAGGTGGTTATGGTTAGTCGATGTTAGGACTAAATGGAATGTACTGTTTTGATGAATCCGTAACTTGACTAGAAATGTTTATATGTTCATTAACTGTTTTAATGTAAAAGGTGTTTGATGATATGCTAGGAATGAAATAGTGATGAATCCGATGAACTGGTTGAATGTGTTGAGAATATTTGAATTAAGGTGCATTTGATCTGAATTTAGGAATGTACGGTATAGGAAACATGTTAATGCAAATCAGATTTGGGTAGTACCATTCTGTGCATTCTAGAAAGATTCCACAGTGGTTGCGAGTCGAGACCGTAAGGTTGCGACTCGAGACCATTACATGACAACTCGAAACCCCCGGTTGCGACTCGCAACCAAAACATGACAACTCGAGACCGCCCGGTTGCGACTCGCAACCAAAACATGACAAGTCGAAACTCCGGTTGCGACTCGAAACCAGACCATTACAAGCCGAAACCTCCGGTTGCGACTCGAAACTGTGTGTTCTCGAGTCGAGACCTCCTGGTTTCGACTGGACCACTTTACTTAGTTATTTGGGCCGCACAATGTGATGTCATGTTGGGCTATGTGTTACTATGTACTATTTAACTGCTGGTATGTTAGGATATGCCCAATAACGTATAGGGTACCGGTTTAACATTCGTGCTATGTGTTAGATACGTGTGAATTATACGTGACATTTCTTGCATGCGAACCTAATTAATATTTATAAACCATAATAGGGTATGGTTGACCAATGTAACACAAGTAAATTAACTACCGAGCAAAGCAAAGGTGAGTTCACTACTTTTTACTTAAAGCATGCGTTCCCGGCGGTTGGGAAACGGAACAAAACATTTTTCCTGGTTTGGGATTGCTTACTATCTCCTTGTGCGGGATACGGTATTTCTATCTCCTTGTGTGTGGGATACGGGTAACAATGCTATCCCCTTTTGAGGGATACAACCTTACTTTTCTTCCCTTGTTACTGGGAACAAACTTACTTACCTCCCTTGTTACTGGGAACTTTTAGTTAATTACGGTTTATACTGGATGCAACAAGCAACACTAAACGAAACTCTATCACTCAAGTCCTCACTTCTTAATACCGATTAGTCGCCGGGGTCAGGCGAACGGGTTATTAGTTGATAGCGCTATTTAGGTCTCACCAACCTCACACCGTGCCCGCGTATGGGATCGGGCGTGAACTAATGTACTCTGGCAACCGTCAATGATGATAGAACATTGACAAACGGGGCACTCTACGGAAACGTACGGATGAATAGTATTCGGTATTGTAAAAACAGTTTAGTCGCTTACTTATGGGGTAGCTCCCCATCGCATGTATAAACGGATTAATTAACTGGTGAAACAAGTTTTTGGAAATAAAACTGGAAAACACTAAACTCGTGAACTCGCCAACGTTATGTTGACACTCTACTGCATGCTTTGCAGGTTGCTCGTTACAGCTCTGGACGGACGTTGCAATCGGATGGAGTGCGTGGTTCGTAAGTAACATGATAATAAACTTGTGGTTTCAATTATGATGCGTTTTCTTCCCCTTTCCGCTGTAAACTTAAACTATGTTTTGAAAAATTTAAATTAGGTCACTAATTATGCTAATATTTACAACAATAACTAATCCGTTCAAAATAATTAGTGGCTAAGATCCTGGTCGTCACATGCCTCGCGGTAATACTCCGCGTGTGGATTTTGAGGGTGTGACACAGTTGTTGACCAAAAGTCAATCAGATGTTGACAAATAGTCAAACAGATGTTGAGCTTAAACAGATGTTTGGTTTAAGGCTAAACATCTGTTTATGGCCAAACATTTATTTAAGGTCAAACATTTGTTTAAGTCCAAATATCTGATATAGAAGGCGAAACATCTGTTTAAGGCAAAACATCTGTTTAAGGTCAAATATCTGTTTAAGGTCAAACAACTGTTTAAGTCCAAACATCTGATATAAAAGGCCAAACTTCTGTTAAAGGCCAAACATCTGTTATAAAAGGCCAAACAACTGTTAAAGGCCAAACATCTGTTTAAGCCTGAACAGATGTTTAAGTTACTAAGATCTTTTGTCTTCTCACACTGTTTTCCTCTTCAAAACACTGTTCAACTGTAACACCCTAGTTTCTATTTAACGGTTTTACATGTAAATACCAACAATTAGATGTGTAGTTAAGACTACACATATTATAAATATACGGGTTTATTAAAACTTTTACAAATCATAAGTGATTCTACATAGCGTGATCAAATTCGTTGTTTAAAATTTACAACGTAGCAAAGTGCGGAAGCGTGTATCTTTATCGTGTTCGGTTCTTCGCTGAGCTTGATCGTCTTCCGGCATCCAAAATGTACCTACTTTTCATAAAAACATGAAATGCTTTAGTCATACGGAGTTTAAATCATGTCCGAACGATGTCCGGGAAACAATTGATTTTTCAAATGAAAAACAAAATATATAAAAAATCTCCACCGTAAATTACGGTGGGACCGTAATTTACGGTGGCCCCTGGGTTCATGCTTTTCTACCGTAAATCAGTGGGCCACTACCGTAAATAAATCATCTCCACCGTAAATTACGGTGGACCCTGGGTTCAGCCTTTCTATTTTGCCGTAATTTGACACGAAATCTTTCGTATCTTTCAAACCGCTTATCCGTTTGACCTACCGTTTCTTCCTACATGTTTGTAATTTGATTCTCCATCATATGGAGTTAAAATCCGACATCCGGCTTGATAAAATTCAAGACTTTTAAGTCTTCGGCTTATTACTCTTTTACCAAAATTTGACCCGTTCGTGATTTTATCAAACATACAAGTTTGTTTGACCCTTATTTCTCATAAACCTATTAAATTCAAAGATGTCTAACATTTTGGGTTCCAATTATAGAATTATATACATTCTTTAACCCATTTTCACCCATATGCTTATTTTGACCCGTTTGAGGTATTCAAGCATATTTTAAGCACCAATTGCTTTCATTCATTTCTAAATACATATATCCACATTTCTTAACAAAGGATCTTCCATCACAACTATATTTGTGGTGGATTCGATGTGGTGATTTATATATACCAGAATTTACCCTTCAAATAGTTATTTTACGGCAAAGACTCAAATAGAGCCATTTGACTAACGTTTTACATCTTTCAACTTCTATACTCCTCCTAAGTAATTATTTAATTGTAAAACTCATTTCCAAACAACCTTTAAGGGTTGTTTGTTCAATTTAGCCTACAAGGGCGTTTTGGTCGATTTTGATCCTTCTTTTACAATGAAGGGCTATCACCAATTATTCGACCAAATTAGCACTTTTACATACATCATAAATATGCGTACCTGGCTCGGATAAACAAATAGACCCGATTTTAATACCTTGCTTTATATTCGCTAATTAAGAACGATGCGAATATCCATTGGATATCTATTCCTGTAAGCGTATAACTCGACAAAAGAATCATTAGTCTATATAGTCAAAAGGTGTTGTCTACACCTTTTGACCCGTTTGGCCGAATTGACCATTTATCTTTGCGAGATGATATTTATTATCATCTCCTCTACATGACTCTTTCCGTTTAACACCGTACGGTCATTTTAACTTATAAACCGTTTATTACCTTCGACATAATATGACCGAATTATCGATTTACTTCTTTTTAAACCATCAACATGGCTTCTAATTATGCTCGACTATCTTGTTCAGTACGTCTACACGCCGGAACATCATACCTCGATTTTGTATTTATCTTATTCATACTAATACGATAAGAGAATATTCTGAAATATAAGACTAGTGTAAGCTATACTTACCTTGCATCCGAATTATGCTTTTCCGTCATTCTTGCTTCGTTTGACCCGCTTCCTTCCCCAAGCCTTCACCTAGCTTGCCAAGCGTCAAACTATCATTGTAATTGTAAGATGGTTAGGTTAGTCATATTCATTTACGACTATTCCATCCTACTCTTCTTATATCGAATTTACCATCCGATCATACACTTGGTCGATTTGACCTTTTTAAAGTCAATCGACTTATCAACTTATTCATTGCACATTTTCATTCTAATTTCAACACTTTAGTTTTCATTTGGGCATTTTAGCAAACACCTAATGTGCATACATTGTTTTTACACATTTTACAACTAGGTAACATGATTTCAAGCATCTATATCATGATCTTAACATCGATTCTTTTATATCATATAACAACCCATTTCATGGTAAATATGATTTATGTACTCAAACACCTACATTGTTCAAGTACTTGTCTTACTAACTAGTATGATGATTCTAATCATAAGTTTGACACTATCATCATCATATCATAAAAACCCATCTCAAGTCATGTATGTTCAACACTCCAACTTGCAAATTGTTCAAGTATCTTGTTTCTACTAGCAACTATGATGATTTTAAACATGTGTAAACCATCATCTTCACTACATAATCAAAACCCACTTAGCACATAATAGGTTAATTATCAAATCCCTAGTTTTAACACCAATTCTCTAAGTTTTCAACTAGGGTTTGTTTCTAAACAAAGATATCAACACAATAACACTCATAGATTCAATATTCATTCCAGAATTTCGATTATGATTGTTCATCATAATCTCAAAGTATCACCAAATCTTAAAATTCGACATACCTTGTGATCCCCACGACTAGGTGATCATTTATATGTGATCATGCATTGATTTGGGTCTTGATTTGAGCTTTAATTAGTTGATTTGTTGAAGTTTAGGGTTTGAGCATGAGATCCTTTCTTGGCTCTGGTTGAATTCGCAGGAACCACACACGTATGTGTGTTTTATGTTTTTAATATTTGATTTAATTAAAAACTATAATTCCTTTGTCCATGTTTAGCCCCTCAACTTTACACAAGTTATTTAAAGGATATCTTAACCATATTTGTTCTATAAATGTCAAGACATTATCTAACTAGGTTAATACTCCTAGTTACTTGGTGGGTTCCGGGAGTTATAATCCGTAGTATTTTAAGTCCCGTTAACTCGGGCTCTTATAAACTCAATTCCTTAAAACTTTGTTTCGCTTGTATTTAATATTAGGATTTCTTATTAAATCCCAAATACTTACCGGGTTATTTTTACTACTAGCGGCACTTTACCCGTCTTTTAGTATTAACGTGGGTTAATTACCAAACCCGTTTTCGGGGTGTTACAAGTCTACCCCCCTTAAAGAGGTTTCGTCCTCGAAACCTTGCTTATCTAGTTCATTGAGTTTCTAAACCCAATGCGTTTGACTCGAGTAATCTCTTAAGCATTACTCATACTTTAACCAATTGTTAGCATTACCAGAAAAAATATGGTAATGTCTTTTTGGTTACAGAACCTCTACGTATCTCATATGACATAATGTAACTTCGAAATAACGTAGTCTCGTTATTTCCACTAGTTTAGTTAACTTAGCGATATCCATAGCTTTCATATACCATCGAATTCCTTATGAATCCGTTACTTTGACCCGTTTAAAGATCTTTAGTGAAATCTTTCACTTTTAGCAACAAATTCTTTTGTTTTCAAATTTATCTATTCGATTCAGTTATACCGAATCTACCGCTTACAAGCAAACCAAATTTCTTGATTTGAATTGGTGACCTTAACCGGTCTCATTAACTAGTCTTATTAGTTCAGTTACTTTTATCACTCGCTTGGTTATAATGTGATTTTACTTCACATTACATTTCCTAACCGTGATCGTGTCACATCATGTTTAATTTGTATCAACCTTTCATTTTTGAGAATATCACTTTTCGAATATATCATCTTGCGCCTATCAGTGTCAAGACTTGTATCTTTCATGCTTACTATTTAAATTCCTATCAGAATTTATGTTTGTAAAAACATTATTTCTTACTAAAACCGAAGTTTTAGTTTTAGGATCTTTTCTTTAACTTGTGTCAATCATCCATACCGGGATATTGACAGTCCGTAATTTAATCCTTTACAGTCTTAGTTTTATGCGGGGATTCTTAACTGATTTCCTCGCTTTATCCCATATAACCCATAGGTTTTATCACTTAGCCTTATGGGCTATTTTTTTATTAGACATTCACCTCTTTAGGGTAAAGTCCTTATAACTTCTTTCTAATCATGACCCGTGGGTCGTTTTAGTCCGTAGATCTCTCATTTGTTTATAACCCTAAAGGTTATGTTGATCCCGTAGATCACTCTTTTTACTCGTGTCTTATTAAAATATATATTTGGTGTCAAAGCACTCTTTTTACGTTTGAAATTCATTTGTCTCAAGCTTACCGTTATCCGGCTTGCGCGTACTTACGCCTTCAAGCATTATACTTTATTCAACCCGTTCAATCTCAAAACAGTTGAATATAATTATCAAAATTTCTGTTTACGAAATTTTATGGTCTTTTAGTCATAACTCATAATCCGAGTCTTTTGACTTTAAATTCGTGTTCTCGTTTCTCGGTTTACGCATGTGTTTAATTCTTACCCATCAACCGGGTGTTTTACCGAAGTCGTTATTATTGCAATCCTCCCGGTATGCATTAAGACCTCGCTTCATTTTTATATTCTGACTTTGTCTTTAAGTTTAACGTTTTACAAAAATGACCCGTTAAGGGACATATTTGCATTTTCCGGGTTCGAGTGTAAGTACACTCCCTCCCATTGCTTGTCTAAATCATTTTTCATGCTTGCGTTTTCTGGGTTCGAGTGTAAGTACACTCCCTCCCAATACTTGTCTAAATCATTTTACATGCTTGCGTTTTATGGGTTCGAGTGTAAGTACACTCCCTCCCAATACTTGTCTAAATCATTTTACATGCTTCTTTGTCCCTTCTCTCGGGCTCATTATCCTGATGTAATACGCTTCAGTCACTCGGTTATGCGTTTACATTATTATCAAATATTTTGCTTATCTGATTCATTTGGGTACTTTTTAATTAGTCCCATTTACTCCGCCCTTACTACATCGGATGTAAATGTGTCCGCTATAAGAAACTCGTGGTATCATATGCCACTACTTACTTGGCCAGAGTAAGCGATTTAACACATGACGTACACGACCTTTTTATAGTTTTCACATCACGCCCTATGTAAGTAACGCCTCTATTCAGTTTTCTTGGAAATTATATCCTGGATATGTATTTCTGTTCAGGCTTTCCAAGTTTCTAATTTACCCATGCAACGATCATTCTCTACGTGTTTGTTGCATATTGCTAATTGTGCGGTTATTTAAAATGTGCACCTGGTAATGTTTGCCCCTACGGGCGTTCCTTGCTATTAACCTTGTTCGCGACCGTTACACGATTTTGGTCCTTGATGAGTATGCTCTTCCTGTCATACCTCGTACCATTCCATCATCATATCCATAATTCGTTCAACTCCCGTCATCTTCAGACGCGAGTGTCCTTCAATTAAAACATTCACAAGAGTTAGTAATGTCAACTTCAATAATCGCCCGTATTATAATACAAGGCTTTTTTTTTACTATACGCGTCAACGCGCGTATTTTCGTCAACCATATCAATCATTTAAATTGGGGTAACATATACCACACGATAGCCCTATGTGTTGTTTACAACACTTTAGCATACTAACTATTAACGTACTTGTACTTACCGGATTTGCGATCAAGCCTCGAACCGAACACTATTCTTTGTCAAGAGCATAAGGTTTAAGTCCAAGCATGGTTCCTCCCCACCATACTCGAATCTCTTAAACCAAGGCTCTGATACCAACTTGTAACACCCTAGTTTCTATTTAACGGTTTTACATGTAAATACCAACAATTAGATGTGTAGTTAAGACTACACATATTATAAATATACGGGTTTATTAAAACTTTTACAAATCATAAGTGATTCTACATAGCGTGATCAAATTCGTTGTTTAAAATTTACAACGTAGCAAAGTGCGGAAGCGTGTATCTTTATCGTGTTCGGTTCTTCGCTGAGCTTGATCGTCTTCCGGCATCCAAAATGTACCTACATTTCACAAAAACATGAAATGCTTTAGTCATACGGAGTTTAAATCATGTCCGAACGATGTCCGGGAAACAATTGATTTTTCAAATGAAAAACAAAATATATAAAAAATCTCCACCGTAAATTACGGTGGGACCGTAATTTACGGTGGCCCCTGGGTTCATGCTTTTCTACCGTAAATCAGTGGGCCACTACCGTAAATAAATCATCTCCACCGTAAATTACGGTGGACCCTGGGTTCAGCCTTTCTATTTTGCCGTAATTTGACACGAAATCTTTCGTATCTTTCAAACCGCTTATCCGTTTGACCTACCGTTTCTTCCTACATGTTTGTAATTTGATTCTCTATCATATGGAGTTAAAATCCGACATCCGGCTTGATAAAATTCAAGACTTTTAAGTCTTCGGCTTATTACACTTTTACCAAAATTTGACCCGTTCGTGATTTTATCAAACATACAAGTTTGTTTGACCCTTATTTCTCATAAACCTATTAAATTCAAAGATGTCTAACATTTTGGGTTCCAATTATAGAATTATATACATTCTTTAACCCATTTTCACCCATATGCTTATTTTGACCCGTTTGAGGTATTCAAGCATATTTTAAGCACCAATTGCTTTCATTCATTTCTAAATACATATATCCACATTTCTTAACAAAGGATCTTCCACCACAACTATATTTGTGGTGGATTCGATGTGGTGATTTATATATACCAGAATTTACCCTTCAAATAGTTATTTTACGGCAAAGACTCAAATAGAGCCATTTGACTAACGTTTTACATCTTTCAACTTCTATACTCCTCCTAAGTAATTATTTAATTGTAAAACTCATTTCCAAACAACCTTTAAGGGTTGTTTGTTCAATTTAGCCTACAAGGGCGTTTTGGTCGATTTTGATCCTTCTTTTACAATGAAGGGCTATCACCAATTATTCGACCAAATTAGCACTTTTACATACATCATAAATATGCGTACCTGGCTCGGATCAACAAATAGACCCGATTTTAATACCTTGCTTTATATTCGCTAATTAAGAACGATGCGAATATCCATTGGATATCTATTCCTGTAAGCATATAACTCGACAAAAGAATCATTAGTCTATATAGTCAAAAGGTGTTGTCTACACCTTTTGACCCGTTTGGCCGAATTGACCATTTATCTTTGCGAGATGATATTTATTATCATCTCCTCTACATGACTCTTTCCGTTTAACACCGTACGGTCATTTTAACTTATAAACCGTTTATTACCTTCGACATAATATGACCGAATTATCGATTTACTTCTTTTTAAACCATCAACATGGCTTCTAATTATGCTCGACTATCTTGTTCAGTACGTCTACACGCCGGAACATCATACCTCGATTTTGTATTTATCTTATTCATACTAATACGATAAGAGAATATTCTGAAATATAAGACTAGTGTAAGCTATACTTACCTTGCATCCGAATTATGCTTTTCCGTCATTCTTGCTTCGTTTGACCCGCTTCCTTCCCCAAGCCTTCACCTAGCTTGCCAAGCGTCAAACTATCATTGTAATTGTAAGATGGTTAGGTTAGTCATATTCATTTACGACTATTCCATCCTACTCTTCTTATATCGAATTTACCATCCGATCATACACTTGGTCGATTTGACCTTTTTAAAGTCAATCGACTTATCAACTTATTCATTGCACATTTTCATTCTAATTTCAACACTTTAGTTTTCATTTGGGCATTTTAGCAAACACCTAATGTGCATACATTGTTTTTACACATTTTACAACTAGGTAACATGATTTCAAGCATCTATATCATGATCTTAACATCGATTCTTTTATATCATATAACAACCCATTTCATGGTAAATATGATTTATGTACTCAAACACCTACATTATTCAAGTACTTGTCTTACTAACTAGTATGATGATTCTAATCATAAGTTTGACACTATCATCATCATATCATAAAAACCCATCTCAAGTCATGTATGTTCAACACTCCAACTTGCAAATTGTTCAAGTATCTTGTTTCTACTAGCAACTATGATGATTTTAAACATGTGTAAACCATCATCTTCACTACATAATCAAAACCCACTTAGCACATAATAGGTTAATTATCAAATCCCTAGTTTTAACACCAATTCTCTAAGTTTTCAACTAGGGTTTGTTTCTAAACAAAGATATCAACACAATAGCACTCATAGATTCAATATTCATTCCAGAATTTCGATTATGATTGTTCATCATAATCTCAAAGTATCACCAAATCTTAAAATTCGACATACCTTGTGATCCCCACGACTAGGTGATCATTTATATGTGATCATGCATTGATTTGGGTCTTGATTTGAGCTTCAATTAGTTGATTTGTTGAAGTTTAGGGTTTGAGCATGAGAGCCTTTCTTGGCTCTGGTTGAATTCGCAGGAACCACACACGTATGTGTGTTTTATGTTTTTTATATTTGATTTAATTAAAAACTATAATTCCTTTGTCCATGTTTAGCCCCTCAACTTTACACAAGTTATTTAAAGGATATCTTAACCATATTTGTTCTATAAATGTCAAGACATTATCTAACTAGGTTAATACTCCTAGTTACTTGGTGGGTTCCGGGAGTTATAATCCGTAGTATTTTAAGTCCCGTTAACTCGGGCTCTTATAAACTCAATTCCTTAAAACTTTGTTTCGCTTGTATTTAATATTAGGATTTCTTATTAAATCCCAAATACTTACCGGGTTATTTTTACTACTAGCGGCACTTTACCCGTCTTTTAGTATTAACGTGGGTTAATTACCAAACCCGTTTTCGGGGTGTTACATCAACCTAACATGGGTTTCCATTAACTATTGACCAAAAGGCAAACAGATGTTCAAACCACTGTTTGTTATTGAACTTTTTTACAAAATTAGATAGAATTCAAGAAAATGAAACAATGACTTAAAGAACTATAATTTTATTATGTGGGATGCGCTTCATTAAGGGTAAAAGGGTCTTTTACCGCTCATATTCAAAACATCATCAAATGATAAAACGCCATTAAAAACAAAACGCCAAAAATTAGTAATAAAATGTGTTGGATATTACTAGAAGATGAAACAACACAGTAACTGAATTTCAGTTATTAACATTTATTAGAAGAAATTCCCTCCTAAATTACGCGCCAAAAACATCATTATATAAACAAGGTAAAACATAGCTTCCATAATCACTTCAATCTATCCATTTTCTACAAAAAACAACTTTAACCAAAAACGCCAACTTAACAAAAACGCCAAAAAATGGCAACAATCGTTTTGTGGAGATACACTCTCAGAATCAGGCGATACGTCCTCCGTTTTGACAACATAAGGGGGTGTATGTTAAGACGGTCAGGGCAATTCTGAAGATGGAAGAAGAGATACAGAGGCGAATCTTATCCATTGGCATCGCTCTAGACAACGAATGCCATGAAACAAATATGCTAATGAAAGCATTAACCAACAAATTTGGACCAACTAAAGCAGATGTGAAGCCAGACCCTGTCATGACATCATGGCGTTTTGATGATAAAACAGACATGGTGACCGTTACATACGACAAAGGAGAGCAGGAAGTCTACTGGCTAGAGAACACCATGACAAAGCAACGCATGGGTTTCATGGAAGAATTGCATAACGCCACTTGTACCAACATAGAAATATACTCAAAATTGGAGTTAATGCAAGACATGTTCAAGTGGAGGCTTCAGAATCTTCAGGAACAAGAAGCTGATGAAGATGAAGGTGACGACATGGATGAAGATCCAGATGAAGACTCCGAGGAGGAAGACGATGACGCAAGTGATGGATACTATTCAGATAAAGTACCTTCTAACGAAGGCTTTTAATTTTTTTCCTCTTTTTTTTCTTCTGTGTAATCTTCTTTTTGTTTTTTTAAGATAATTAAATGATATATTTCTCCCTTTATTAGCAAAACGCCAAAAAAAATACTAAAAATGGTTATTCCTTACAAAACGCCAAAAATAACAAAAAAAAACTTCATGCTTAATATTTTATTTACTCCGTTATTGTATTTTGTCATCTTGGTCTGCATAACGCCATAAAAAACGTCAAACTTAGAAGATGGGACGTCTATCACCTGTAAAACTGATAAAAAACTGATCAACACAGTAAATACAAAAATAGTAACTGAAAAGACAGTTACTTTATTACTATCATTTATTACAATAAAAAAAGTTCCGCCTAAACTACGCGCCAAAAAAACTCCTATAAAAGAGGGGTCTATACACAATGAAATTGATCACACCCAGAAAACACAAACGTCATATCCTCTAGAAACCACTCACTTTAAAACGCCAAAAAAATGTTAGTTAAAAAAACCACAGATGTCAAAGCTTTCACTGAAATGAATTCTTCTTCTGAAAGGGTTATCTCAATAATATTTTGCTGAATGAGATGGAAAAATATTCAAGAAAAAGAGACTGATGACAGTGATATGTCATTATGTGAGCTTTGTTCTTGATGAATATCGGTATGGAATAAAGGGATCAACACAAGTGTAAAATGCTATTTTGGATTCCATTATTATAAATAGCATCAAGCAAGAGTTAATCTTCAATGACATGCCATCAAACAAGAATATCACACCAAAACACAGGATGTCACTATGCAGCTTCGTCTGAAAAAGACATGGTTTATGTAGGAAAGTTGGCATCTAGCTAAAGTATTCAAAAAAGGTTCAAAACGCCAAAACAAATTCAAGAAGATAGAGGCTGCTGAAAGTGAAGATTCGGAAAAGAAATTAGATTACCATTTTTTATTTTTTTTATTTTCATTTTATATTTTTTTGATATCAAGTTATATGTTGTTTTGTTATCTAATTCTCTATAAATAAAATACATTATTATATAAAAAGCCAAAAATTCAAACACCAAAACGCTAGTAGTATGAAAACTGGGAGAACGAGTGCTAGCAAAGCACCTTGTAAAATCTATTTAACGCCAAAAAATTCACTAAACGGCAAAAAAATTGGTCTTATTGAAATCTTATACAAATATTAATGACTTGTAGTGAATTATTATACAAAACAACACAAAACGCCAAAAAATTATCTATGTGACACAAAAACAATTAATTCAACGCCAAAAAGTTTAATAAATACAATTAACACAAAAAAAAAACTTAGACGCCAGAAAATAATATATCGCGTTGGGAAAATAAAAAAAGATTGAAAAGACAAAAAAAAAACCCTGAGACCTTGATCATGTCCCGTGCCACGTGTTGGGCCAGGATGCGTTCTCACCGTTCTCACACTTTTGAGCGTTTTCTCCTGATCCCGTCTCTCTCTCTCTCTATATATATATATATATATTAATTCCAAATTTTCAGTCCTTGTTCATTCAAAAGAAAATTAGGGTTAACTTTAAACACTGTGTATTCAACAGTGATGATCATTTTAATTAGAAGAAAAATAGTCATATACATGTTTGAATCTGTTTTTCAGGTTTGAATTATCATCTAATTTGTTGAATGTTCTTTTTTAATATTGGAAACTTAGAATATTGAATCAGGGTTAGGATATGACGTGAAGATTGTTTTGATAGGATTAGAATATTGAATCAGGGTTGGGATATAATAGGAAGATTGTTTTGATAGGAAAATTAGGAAGCAATACTATCTATTAGATTTAAAATAAATGGCTAAGGTTAAATGGGTGGAATTTATTAAAAAAATGGCTCTTAGGTTATTTAGTGGTATTATAGTCCATCCAAGGCAATAGTTTCTCTCTACTCCAATCCCCTCCCCCGTTTTTAAAATGTTAATAACTCTTTCATACGATGTTATTTTTTTTTATAAAAATTGAACTATAAAAACGAGCGCTTTTATCTTTAAAACGAATCCTATTGTTATACTTTTGAAAAAAAAATCGAAAACACAAATGCATAAGACGCAGTGGACAAAAAACACCAAAAAAAGTTTTTTTTGTCTAAAACGCAATGGACTAAAAAACAAAAAAAAATGTTTTTTTTTTTCTAAAACGTAATGGACCAAAAACAAAAATTAAAATCTTTTTTTCTAAAACCCAATGGATTAAAAACACAAAGAAATGTCATTTTTTTTTTCTAAAACGCAATAGACGAAAAACACAAAGAAATGTCTTTTATTCGAGAACTCAATAGACTAAAAATACAAAAAAAAATGTGTTTTTGCTAAAACACAGTGGAGTAAAAACACAAAAGAATTTTTTTTTTTCAAAAACGCAATCGACTAAATATTGAAAATATATATATATATATATGTTGTTTCTAAAACGCAATGAACTATAAATACAAAAAATGTATTTTTTCATTATTTTGAAAAAACGCAATGACTTAATTTGAAAACCTAGATCGTAAAACGCAATTCAAAAATTTTCTCACACAGATCAAGTCGATTTCTTAAGATTTCTTCAACGATTGACTATATTTGAAGGCTAGAAACACTTATCAACAATCGAATCGAACGAATCGAGTGATTGCTTTCAAAATTACAAGAAGAAAAATGAGTAATTGTATGAAATTAAACTTGATTTCTTTAAAAAAGTTGGATAACACGTTGATTGAGTGTTTGAATAATTGATTGATGACGAAAATCGCACCATGAGATAGTGATTATAGAGATAGAAAGTGAATAAAAAGTTGAAGATGATGGGAAAGAGAAAAGGAGAAGATGAAATGAGATTAACTAAAATACTCGTCCTTTTTTTTTCAATTTTACCACAAGTCACAACTTTATTACTTTTTAACCTTCCTACCCAAATTATTTATGATCATCTTCCTATCGAATCAATAGTTTAAATTTAATCAATGTAGGAAAAAAAACTTTTTTGTTTTTTATGTTATAATTTCGGATATCTGTTACCCATTCGAAACAGAATCAAATTTGAAAATCCAGTATCCAAAACAGTGTCGTCTCCGAGAAATCTCGAAACGTTTTGGGCCTGGAGCCACTAAAAATAAATCGGGCCCATATAGTAAATTACGACCCGAATCACACATGAACACAAAGCGATTACAACCCGAATCACACTTGAGCACAAAGCGATTACTTCTAATCACACTTGAACAATCAAAATCCAGATTCAGAATCATAAGTTAACTGTTAACCCTTGATTCGTGGCCAAGAATTCAGAATCAAAAGCGATTACTGTTAACCCGACCAAGAATTCATACTTAAATAATCAAAATCCAGATTCAGAATCATAAGTTAACTGTTAACCCTTAATAGAATCACACAAATAGACAATATATCCGAAATTCAGAATTCAGAATCATACATTCATACAAAATCGTAGCTGTGAACAGACCTGTAAGGCTGTAACGTGATTCCGAATCACTGATTCGTGGCCGCGTCGATGCTGAACAGCGAACAGAACAGTGAACCGACCCGATTGAATCTTTGAATTCCGATTGCTTTTGTGTGTGCGCTGCTGTTATCTGTCGTCGCTTCGTTATTCCAGATTCCCGCTCAACACATATTGACGTCAATCACAAATCAAGGCAGATTATAATAATTAGGTTAATAGTTAAGGGCCCAATAACAAAAACATATAGTCTGTGGATTTTTTAAAAAACTCTGGGCCCCCAAGAACTTTGGGCCTGGGTCCATTGCCCTACCTGCCCACACTCATAACCGGGCCTGATCCAAAATGTCTTGACATTCGAACTTCAGATAATTCGATCTTGAACAAAGCCATAATTGAGTATGGCCACATTCATATTTGATTGTTTTGTTTTATTCCCTTGTCATTGCCATATGTCTGCTTTCCTATTCCCTTGTCATACATGATAGATCCCTGCTGTTCCTTAGCCACGTGTTTCGGATAAACACTGATTTTGTCTAGATAGGGTACTTTTTGCAAGTGGTGTAATGTCCATAGTTTTCAAGTATAATCTGAAAATGATATGGCACAAACTATCTACACACTTTGTGTTTGTGTGTATAGATAGCCACACCTAAAAAGGTGTTTTTGTCTTATAGGCACTTCCTGTAGTGTCGAGCTGTGGCCAAAGCGTGCTGTTTTGGTCCGGTCAACCAGCCAAAGACTGACGGGTGTCTGACGGGTCTGTTGACCGGACCAAAACGCCGAGCTTTGGCCGCGTTTTGGTCTTGTCAACCAGACAAAAGACTGACTGGGTGTCAGTCTTTTGTCTGGTTAACGCGACCAAAACGCGGCCAAAGCTCGTGTCAGTCTTTTGTCTGGTTGACAAGACCAAAACGCGGCCAAAGCTCGGCGTTTTGGTCCGGTCAACAGACCCGTCAGACACCCGTCAGTCTTGTTGACCGGAGTGTCAGTCTTTTGTCTGGTTAACGCGACCAAAACGCGGCCAAAGCTCGGCGTTTTGGTCCGGTCAACAGACCCATCAGACACCCGTCAGTCTTTGTCTGGTTAACCGGACCAAAAAGCCGCGCTTTAGCCACAACTCGACACTGCAGGGTGTGCATATAGGACAAAAAACACATTTTTGGTGTGCCAATAGACAATATAGGTGTGTGAATAGGTACACCCTATTTATATTGTAATATAAAAATGCATTTAATATTTTAATCCTTGGAGAACGAAAACTAAATACAACTGCGTTTAAAGATTTTGTTATTGACCAAAGATCATAGTTTAAGCAAATGAGTTTAGATAATCAATATTAACATCAAAGTTTATAACTCAAAAACCTGTCGGTTGGAATCAAAGTTGACAGGTTGGTCAAAACTTGGTTTAGTTTCCTAATTTTGCTATACGAAAAAATTCATATAATGGTAACCAAATTTAGTGGTGTTTAGTGTTTTCAATGCTGGAATCGCCCTAATATTTGATGAGGATGCATAAACACGTCAAAGTTATATTAGATAATATTAAACAGTTATTTAATTTGAAGTTTGAACCACTAATGATAAGTCTTCAAACAGATTTTACCTTAATATTAAATAATATCATCCGGCTGCTACTTCAGCGAGGCTTCTCGTGTGGAGGCAGTACGGTTTCCGGGGGAACTCCGTAACCAAGTCTGACCAATCCAGCGCGGCCCGGTTAAGACAACGTAGTCTTGGCAGATCTTGGCTAGGGCTGACGTTTAAACGGTGTGACATTGGGTCACTCAAAAAGAAAGTCACCGTTCAAAAAAAAAATATTAAACAGTTATTTAATCTGAAGTTTGAACTATTAATGATAAGTCTTCAAACAAATTACCTTAACAATCGATTAGTTAAACAAACAAATATAAGACTACCCATTGTGGCTCAAACTAGTGACCAGATTCATCCTCTAATTTTACAACACATGGCGCTGACTAGATGCCTACTCATCACGTTGCTCACTCGCGCCCCACTCACTTGAGCCTGTTGTGTTAACTTCACCAATAGTGCCCCAAAACACCCACTCGCCCAGGCTACCACACTCACGCCTGCTCGCTCACACCACCGATAGCTTGACACCGTTGTGGTGTTCGCGAGCCACCATGGCTGTCGCATGGCTAGCGCCTGTGCTCATGGCACCACAACTCAGTCTAATTAAACATCAAAAAGTAAAGCTAAACACACAAATTTTCTAAACAAAAACAAGTACGAAATAATCAACTAAACATAACTGGACTATAATTAGAAAAGAAATAACAAACAACTAAACAAAATAATTCAAATTCAAAAGGCCAAAAAAAAAGCCAAAAAAAAAAAAACTGATATGGACTGTATTGTCGTGCCCCTTAACTACTTCGTATACGTGTCTATTTTCTGGGAAATAAAATGGCCGATAAGCATGGACTGGGGTGGGGTCTATTTGGCAGATACTTACATGGACATGGGCCAGTAACTGTGAAAACATCTTGGGCCTAAAGGCCTGGCCCTGGTGCTTCCGCGGCATCCACCCCTAAGGAATTAAATCGTCATGAAGCCCATTTAAGTTAGTATGGTTGCTTGTTTAAAAGTATCCCTTGGCCCAAATAATTAGGACTGGTCATTAATTTATTTCTATAATTTTATAATCAAACCGTTCATGCTAAATAACTCTAGATACTTATTAATCAGAAACCCGGGTGTGATTCGTGTTTACGTATCTTGTTTTAAACCATCAATTACAATTCCGTGCATTTGTTTAAGTTCTTGTTAGCTAGTAATTAACACCAAGTTGTAGGTTCATTCCGACCCATTTTCTTAACAAACAAAATTCATAAAAACAATCTAGTAAGCTTCATAATTGTGACAAACCTTTAAAACCAATCAAGTCCATTCGCAAACCACAAATTTTTCGTGGTTCGACCCCTTACTACCACTAACACATTGCTAAGGGTAATTCGGGTTTATAAATATTATCTTTGACCGGAGCGCGACACTCCGATCAAATTTTGGCGCCGTTGCCGGGGAGTTAGTGCGCTTTGTGTTTGGATTATTGTTTGAATTTTTGTGATTAACTGTTAAATTTGCCTAGTTTCTTTTTGTACTCTGTCTTTTTCCTTGTTACGCAGGTTGTGTTACTTGTGAAGATTACAGGTAGTGCATGCATTCAAGGAATTCCGGGAGGACTTCACCATTAGTCTACGAACCGGAAATTGAAAGAGTCGCAAGAAGGAACCTAGCAAGCCGGTTAGAAGCAACCGTTGTTTCTAACCAAGCCACCCAAACACCACAATTCACCCCATCCATTGAAACCGATTCAATGGCAAACCAAAACCTCAATCAAAACCAATTCCAATACCGAGGCAATCTCCACCCAGCCCAAAACGTCCAACATATACCTCAAAATCAACCGGTTGGTGGTAACAACTCTAGACCACCCACACCACCTTTCCGAAACCAAAATCCCAATAACAACCAAAGAACACCCCAACAACAAAACCTTCACCGACATAACTCCTTACCCACTTAACTTGATGACCGGAATGTTAATTCCGATCGTAGAGGAAACCGAGATCGTGGCAATCACGCGAATGACGACCCGTTCTTTAACATAGATGATTTGAGAAACGCTATCCCCGATGATGAGCCGTTTAGTTTTCCTGGTTACCAATCGCCGGAGCACGTGAGTATTCATTCGGAATACTCGGATGATGGGGGTAACTATGATGATCGGGTCGATGATGATGGTTGGAGGTATGTGAACCGGGGGAATATCTACAACGCTAGAGGGTTTGATGACGATGAATTTGGCTATCAAAATGCCAATTTTGTGGGGAATGACAATTATGGGTATGGGAATGTGAGAAACGAAGGTTACGGAAACAACCAAAACCCACGAAACAACAATCAAAGGAACTGGAATGATGGGTTCTACAACAACAATAATAATGTGAACCATAACCGGATTCCTCGTTTTGTGGGAGGATGTAATCAAGGTGGAAACCAAGGTGGTAATAGAGGAGGTGATCGAAGGGATAATCGAAGACCGGTTGAAGTTAACGGTCCACGTCGGTATCAGCAACCTCCAAGGGGAGTAAATGACCGTTTTAGGCCGGTGGTCACCGACAATGACTCACCAATTGTATGCGAGAGAAGAATATTCGATTGCAAGCCCCATTACATCAATATTCTTCCCCACTTCAATGGGAGGTCTAACGATGAACCAAATACCCATTTGGCGAAGTTTTCGGCCATATGTAGTACTATTGGAGGGCATGATTTCACATTGGAAGAAGTCAAGCTTCGGTTGTTTCAATTTTCGCTAAAAGATAAGGCGAAACAGTGGTTTCTCATACTTCCGGCGAGTAGTATTCGTACATGGGCTGAAATTCAACAAGTTTTTCTTGAGGAGTATTATTCGATGGCAAAGACCGATGATGCTAGAGATGAAATCAGGTCTTTTCACCAACTCTCAAGTGAACCATTACATGAAGCCTTCACTCGATACAAAGAATTAACCCGGAAGTGCCCACATCATCAAATTGAAAAGTGGGAATTGGTTAAATGTTTCGTGCGAGGGTTAGATGATGAGATATGGAACCACCTCGAGTCAACGAGCAACGAACATTATTGAGTAACCATGAAGATGACGATTGGGAATTTCTTGAGCGGATGAGCAAGCGGTCAAAGTCAAAGGAGTCGGCCGATAGAGCTAAAAAACATCCCGTTTCCCGGTCACTTCCCGATCTTGACTCTAACTCTAAGGATCGGATTTCTACTCTAGAACGGGAGTTCACTCGTATGAAGAGGAAGGAGGTGAATGCGGTGCAATTCGTGGTTTGCGAAGATTGTGGGGAGACTGGTCATCGGACCGATCAATGTCAAGTGGGACCGGGTGACTACACCGAAGAGGTAAATCAAGTGTATGGGGATCGAAAACAGTATGATATGAACCCCAACACTAACCATCCGGGTTTGAAAAATCATCCAAATTTCTGATATGGTAATTCTTCGAATCAAATGAACCCAAACTTTCAATCGGGAAATCAAGGTGGACAAGGTGGTTCTTCTTATCATAATCGGCAAGGTGGTAACCAAGGGGGTTATCAAAGGAACTACAATCAAGAGGGTAGCCAAGGATACCAAAACCGTGAAAACAATTACCAACGTGGCTACAACTAAGGTGGAAATGGGGGTGGTGCTTCAAACTCTAAAACGGGCGGTGATGACTCAATAAATTCTAAGTTTGATGCACTCATGAATGCTATGAATGCCCTCACTACTTCAAATCAAGAGATGAAATCCGAAATAAAGAAAGAGTTTGAAGTAAGAGATAAATCCCACAATGCATTGAAGAAGCAAGTAGGGAAACTTGCACAAGAAATGGCTCAGATTCGTGGAAGAAGAGGAGGACTTCCAAGTGACACCACGGTGAACCCTAAGCATCAAGTGTCACACCCTTGCTTTTGCGGAAGCGTGGGTTTATTTGGTGTAACTTCTTAATACCATAGCAACAATCATAACAATGCTATACGATAAAAACACAAGATGTTCATCCATTCATTAAGTTTAAAAATACCACAACATCATTGTTTAAAAATGTCGACACTTAAAGTAAGTTACAAACCATACTTGTCTACGACGTGTTCATGAGACACAACAAAAGACTTTAAATAAAACGCGGTTTAAAGACATGTAACCCGTCCAGGTAAGGGTTACACCTCCTAAACCTACTACCCTGGATGACATCTTTTATTCAACGCAGCTAGACATATGCATACTCCGCCAGATCCGCTAGTTTCCTGAAATACATGTAGTTTGAAAAATCAACAAAAGTTGAGCGAGTTTATGTGTAAGTGAGTATGTATAAACCTTTGTAATGTGTCTGTATGTATGAAAATCCCTGGTATGTAGCAATTAAGTAAAAAGAGATCACCAATGGGTTGCAAAGCCACTGGTATGTGTGAAACGGTGCAGGAAGTACTCAAACCTAGAAAATTTGTACCCGGCCTCCGGCTGTAAGACACAGTCACCACTATGGGCCGCCCTGGCCTCATGGGTGTGGGCTCGATACACCCAAATAGATCTATCACTCATGTCCCTCGGTCCTAACAACTAGGATTAATGGCCTTAAGTGTTGTACCCACCTTTCACATGATCTAAGCGTCTAAACCCTCCTTAAGCTAACCATACCATGTATAAAAGCGTCTGAAATTATTGTAACATGTATTCCACCCCCGGAGTATAAAACTGAAAACAGTTAAGAGAAAAGGGGGACATGAACTCACCTGAATTGCCTTGTGCAAAGCTAGCTAATTACGACTTTGTGATGTTGTTTCCAAGACGAGACCCGCTAGCGTGCATTCTACAATATTCCTAACACGGAATATCATATAAGTTTCTAAATAAACGCGATAATTAAACTACATTTCACCGAGCTCTACCGAATCGTTAACCGAATGATTCAACGGTAAGTTGTTAACTTAACGAAAATGACTAAGTTAAACTTTGTCGCCCCGAGAAGTCGTTTGTGTAAATAGGAATATTCATATGAAAGTAATATATAATGAACTTGTATTATATATATTGCGTCTTGTACGATTTTTGGTCAAAATATTCGTATATGCCGTTTAGGCGTATAAAATAAATATGATAAGTTATATTTATTCTATAAAAGAATCGTCGAGTTTTCGTATTTGAAAATAAATATGGCTATATTTATTTTATAAAAGAATTCGACTTGTTTGTGTCGGAAATAAATATATAGCTATATTTATTTATAAAAGGATTCGTTTTGTACGGTATTTAAAATAAATATACAAGCTATATTTATTTTTATAAAACGAATTCGTGTGGTTTGATAATTGAAATAAATATAAGAACTATATTTATTTTTTTATAAAAGAGATCCAAGTTATTTGATGTTCAAAATTTAGAATAAATATAATAACTATATTTATTGTCATAAATGATTTTCCGAATCGTTGCTCTCGAAAGTTGTAAAGTGTTGTCGTTTGAAATAAATATATATCAACTATATTTATTCTTTTTATAAAAGGAATCCGGGTTATCGTTGTTCCTTGTACGTTATAAAGTGTCGTTGAAGAAATACATGTATTTATATTGATTTAGTTGTCATTTTTCAATAAAACACATTTGTATTTACGGTTTTTCTCGAAAAACGGGCATAGTTTCCTCTGTCATTTTTCAACTAGAGTGTCGTTATATTTTCAAGATTCAATCAAATTATATATAATTTTGTCAAATATATCAATGTAAACCATAATCACACTGGTTCGAGCTCGTTGTCACGTGAGAATTATAACTAAAAATATAACTTAAATATTAAACATGCCGATAATCTTTACCAAAATCTCACGTTGTGTTGTTGAACAAGTTGACCGAGTTGACTCGCCTAACCCGAACCATTGACTGTTGTTGACCGGCTGAGTTGACCGAGTCAGCCCGCTGAGTTGACTTGAACCGACCGCGCCGCGAAACTCGAACCACCCGAACTGAACCAAGACCTGTGTTGACCCGAACCCATCTGTTGACTGAGTTGACTAGGCTTGACCGAGTCAAGCGAAACCGAGAGTCTAACCCGAAGCCGCTTGGCCCGAACCACTGACCGAACCGAACCTGTTGACCCGATGATTTGAACCAAAGCTCGAACCCGCTGACCTCAAACCTGACCCGATCGGAAAATCTGTCGGAGAAACTCGTCAAACAACTTACCACCGTCACCTCCCCTGCCGTTGCCGCTCACGGCGGCGCTGCTCCATCTCCGGCGACCTTTTTTTTTCTCCCGATCTCTTTCTTTGTTTCCTTCTGTCTCACTCTCTCGTTGTACCGTTGCCGCCGCACCACCACCGGTTAGTGGTGGTGGTGGTCTGTTTCTGAATCGCAAAGGGGGGGGGGGTGGGGGTGTAGATCGAAGGAGAACAGAGGGTAAAAGGGGGGGTAAGCGTGTATCGTCGGAGAAGACGAGAGGTGCCGGAGCTCGGTCATCATCTCCGGCTCCGGTCACCGGTGATTGGTCACGAGGGAGGGGAGGAAGTCAGACTAAATGTATGTGTTAGTTTGTGTGTGTGTTAGAGTGGGTCTGCACATATAAGGAGAGTTGAGAGGGGAATGAAGGAGACGGCTGATGATCTCTAAAAGAGATGGTTTTGGGTTTTTATGTGTGGGTGTATGCTCTTCATCAGTCATGGATTTATAGATTGTAGATGTTTCCACTTTGGAGACAATATCTAGTAATGATCTTGTAGAGATTTGCAAGGATATTGTAGAGATCTTGATGAGATTTTGCTAACATTTGATAAGATTTGCATAAAAATCTTTTGTAGGGATTGTGTAAATCTTGTGTAGATTTTATAAATCTAGTATAAATTTTGCAAAGATTTTCAAATCTTGTAGAGATTTGATAATATTTTGTAGAGATCTTATAAGATCTAATAAATCATGTGCAGGTTTAGGCTTGTGGGTTTTGGGCTTGGGCCTAGGGCCCACTAGCCCATCTCGTGTGTAAGTGGCCCGTAATTCCTATGAGACCCGTTGTCAAAACCCGAACTCCGTTTAACGTCAAAAGATAAAATTTTAGTATTAGAATACATAAAATACGGTCGGTAGTCGTTCTTTGCACGCCCGTTCGTCGATTACGGCAATAATCGCGAAAAATTGTATCGTTGTCGTCTTTAATCCGTTTTTCAATCTGGTTTCGACTGTAGTCACTAAAATTTAATTACGAACCTAAAATATATCGTAAAAATTTAATATTTGTCGGCGTTGTCAGTATTCTGTTCGGTTTCAATCTGTTGTCGCTTATCATTCAGCAGATTTTTCCGTAAATCACCATATGCGCACTGTATAATCGAATAAATGTCCCTGGGCACTCCAAAGGACTAATTAAGTTAATTTGCATTGTAAACACTATTTATTATTGCGTTAATCGCCTGTTAATCATGTAATTAAGGTCCGTAAATCACCGGTTGTCACATTCTCCCCCTGTTACAGAAATTTCGTCCTCAAAATTTAGAGTATGTTATATCCTCAGAATTGTGTTGTTCACAGGTAAGTTCGAATAATAACAAGGTGAATGACCGCGTAATCGAAACAAGACTTATTCGAATCATGTGAATTTAATGACATTCCTCAACAATAAGAACCCAACGGTTTAAAAGAAATGTGTTTCAAAAATTGATGTCAAAAGAAACAAGACGTATAGGTACTGTCACTAATGTGAGTAAGTTAACAGGGACCCAACAATGAACAGGAACTTCGACCAATTGAGTTCCATATGAACGTTTACAACATGTAAATGAGTTCTAGAAGCAATAACACCCACTGGATGAACTTAGAATCAACAATCTCAAATGTAATAGTTTGCATGGAACACTCGATCGTGATCAGCGCAAGTTGCAAGTCATACCGACGCCACAAGGTGTCGCAATGAATGAAACAATTCAATAATAGTGGTGATCAAACAAATACCACCTGTGTTTTGCATGAAACGCTCGATCTTGATTAGCCCAGGCTACAAGTTTACACCGACACCACAAGGTGTCGTATCGATTTAAATAATTCAATGATAGCGGTGATCTAACAATTTCACCGTGTTTGAAGTCAAATGAAAGCGCAATGAAGTAAACATGAATGTTTGTTCCAACAAACATCAAAAGGTTTTCAATTGAAAACGGAACATCAAAGAAATAATGTTTTCGATCGAAGATGAAGAAGCAATGAATATCGCAAAACTTTTGATCGTTGTTGAAAGAACCGTTAAGAGGTACACCGAAATATATAAAAAAATGAGTTTGTGTACCATTGTCTTAACACACGATTGTGCTAAGACTGCTTTAATATGATAATTCAATACGGATTTAAAACAAATCAATAAATAAATAATTTAAATCCGTGCATGATATGTGTAAACAAGACTAGCGCAAGCTTCAAATAAGTGAAAACACCACCACAAGGTGTTGAAATCAACAATCAATTTAATGGAGTCGGATGCCAAACAAGTCTACTTCTACTCGGAACAAATGAGGCACTTGTGAAAATGAATTTTGAATATGATGCTCCCAATACATAATATGATGCTCCGAATTAAATATGTGTAATGGACAAGTTCAAAGAGTTGAACTGGGTTTCGGCGCAAGCCGACAATAAATACATGTATCGACAGGAAAACTTTCGGCATGGTCACAACGAAAAATATGCATGTAACTTGAAAAGAAAAGAATTCTCAAGAAAATGTGTTGACTTGATAACAAAGGAGCCAACAATTGCAATAATGCTGGTCATTCGAATCACAAATCAATAATTAGGTTTAGCGAAACAATATTTGAACTTTGATGAAACGCTTATTTGAAACGAAACCACATGCGCAACAAACGATGCATGCGTAACATATGAATTTTCAAGAAATGAAGCAAATGAATAGTCGCTATTCTGAAAGAAATGATCGTGACACAATGCCCATTAAGAGGAGTAGAGATACGAAAATCTACTCAGTAAATGCGAAAGTCGAAATTTCAATAAAAGAAATTTGGGGACTTTACCTGGGGTTTCGTGTGATGACCAGTTGTTAGGTGACATTACCATGGAATGTCGAACATAGCGTATTCGTCGTTAACTGAAATAGGGGGAATACGAAGGCATGCGTCTTCTCCTTAGCATGACCCGTGTCGTTGCAGGATCGCGTGCCAAGCCGCCGCTTTCTGATCGATAGTTCTCCTGCTGACAGGAATCTAGCGTCGTCGTCGAATTGAGCCATCGTGTCTTTTCAAAGGCCTCGCCTCGATAGTCGTATGTGTCGTACTTCAACCTCAGTTGATGTATAGCTTAAGTTTCACGTATACCTGTGCACTAGCGTTACGTTCCGCGTAGAATGTGATGTACTCCGACATCCCGTTGACGTAAAATTTGAGTTTCATGTATTCTCGTGCACTAACGTTTCGTTATGCGTAGGCTGCCTGCTCAGGAAGTTAAAATGTCATAGACAATATGGATAATAGTGTGTGCCCGAGTTACTAATCGCGGTTCCTACGTTATGACCTTTAATGAACTTCAACATAAGTTTCCGAAGGTCTTAAATGCATGTTTCCTAAACTCTCAGAGTGTTGTGTACTGTATGTAATTATTTTATGCACCGTGTATGTAATTGACGAGTTTGACACTCCACTCTCGGAGGATGATGACATGGTGTCTGTGACAAAACAATCACACATATGCACATATATCAATGATCATCAGATAAGCATGTAAGCAAATAGCAATGTAAGCAAGTAATCCTCCTAGTCTTCCCCAGACTATCCCGCCCAGCCTCTTAGACTGACTCCCTAGTCTCTCAGACTAACACCTTCCCAGTTTCTCAAACTGACTACCCAGTCTCTAAGACTGAACCTCCCCAGTCTCTAAGACTGAACCTCCCCAGCCTCTAAGACTGAACTTCCCAGTTTCTATGACTAAACTTCCCCAGTCTCTAAGACTGAACCTCCCCAGCCTCTAAGACTGAACCTCCCCAGCCTCTAAGGCTGAACCTCCCTAGCCTCTAAGACTAAACTTCCCCAGTCTCTAAGACTGAACCTCTCCAGCCTCTAAGACTGAACCTCCCCAGCCTCTAAGGCTGAACCTCCCTATCCTCTAAGACTAAACTTCCCCAGTCTCTAAGACTAACTCCCCGGTCTCTAAGACCAAACCTCCGAGTCTCTAAGACTAACTCCCTGGTCTCTAAGACCAAACTTTCCCAGTCTCTAAGACTAAATTTCCCCAGTCTCTAAGACTGACCTCCCTCAGTCTCTAAGACTGAACCTCCCTCAATCTCTAAGACTGATCCTCCCTCAGTCTCTAAGACTAATCCTCCCTCAGTCACTAAGACTGAATTATAAACATAAATTTTGAAATGTGTTTTTGTGCCTTTTGTTTGTAAAAATGTTTCTTCCCTGGATCTGGACGTTTTGTGTATGCAATGAAAACATGTCGTAAAACGTTTTCGTGAGAGCCCTAATGATCGTAGTCTAGACTCGAGAAAGAATCCTAGTTCGCTACGATCGAAGCTCTGATACCAAGCTGTCACACCCTGGCTTTTGCGGAAGCGTGGGTTTATTTGGTGTGACTTCTTAATACCATAGCAACAATCATAACAATGCTATACGATAAAAACACAAGATGTTCATCCATTCATTAAGTTTAAAAATACCACAACATCATTGTTTAAAAATGTCAACACTTAAAGTAAGTTACAAACCATACTTGTCTACGACGTGTTCATGAGACACAACAAAAGACTTTAAATAAAACGCGGTTTAAAGACATGTAACCCGTCCAGGTAAGGGTTACACCTCCTAAACCTACTACCCTGGATGACATCTTTTATTCAACGCAGCTAGACATATGCATACTCCGCCAGATCCGCTAGTTTCCTGAAATACATGTAGTTTGAAAAATCAACAAAAGTTGAGCGAGTTTATGTGTAAGTGAGTATGTATAAACCTTTGTAATGTGTCTGTATGTATGAAAATCCCTGGTATGTAGCAATTAAGTAAAAAGAGATCACCAATGGGTTGCAAAGCCACTGGTATGTGTGAAACGGTGCAGGAAGTACTCAAACCTAGCAAATTTGTACCGGGCCTCCGGCTGTAAGACACAGTCACCACTATGGGCCGCCCCGGCCTCATGGGTGTGGGCTCGCTACACCCAAATAGATCTATCACTCATATCCCTCGGCCCTAACAACGAGGATTAATGGCCTTAAGTGTTGTACCCACCTTTCACATGATCTAAGCGTCTAAACCCTCCTTAAGCTAACCATACCATGTATAAAAGCGTCTGAAATTATTGTAACATGTATTCCACCCCCGAAGTATAAAACTGAAAACAGTTAAGAGAAAAGGGGGACATGAACTCACCCGAATTGCCTTGTGCAAAGCTAGCTAATTACGACTTTGTGATGTCGTTTCCAAGACGAGACCCGCTAGCATGCATTCCACAATATTCCTAACACGGAATATTTTATAAGTTTCTAAATAAATGCGATAATTAAACTACGTGTCACCGAGCTCTACCGAATCGTTAACCGAATGATTCAACGGTAAGTTGTTAACTTAAAGAAAATGACTAAGTTAAACTTTGTCGCCCCGAGAAGTCGTTTGTGTAAATAGGAATATTCATATGAAAGTAATATATAATGAACTTGTATTATATATATTGC
The DNA here is from genome assembly GCA_030545235.1 of Helianthus tuberosus. Taxonomy (NCBI): domain Eukaryota; kingdom Viridiplantae; phylum Streptophyta; class Magnoliopsida; order Asterales; family Asteraceae; genus Helianthus; species Helianthus tuberosus. The sequence goes on from CM060417.1 coordinate 4,592,579, forward strand.
GTCTTGTACGATTTTTGGTCAAAATATTCGTATATGCCGTTTAGGCGTATAAAATAAATATGATAAGTTATATTTATTCTATAAAAGAATCGTCGAGTTGTCGTATTTGAAAATAAATATGGCTATATTTATTTTATAAAAGAATTCGACTTGTTTGTGTCGGAAATAAATATATAGCTATATTTATTTATAAAAGGATTCGTTTTGTATGGTATTTAAAATAAATATATAAGCAATATTTATTTTTATAAAACGAATTCGTGTGGTTTGATAATTGAAATAAATATAAGAACTATATTTATTTTTATAAAACGAATTCGTGTGGTTTGATAATTGAAATAAATATAAGAACTATATTTATTTTTTATAAAAGAGATCCAAGTTATTTGAGGTTCAAAATTTAGAATAACTATATTTATTGTCATAAATGATTTTCCGAATCGTTGCTCTCGAAAGTTGTAAAGTGTTGTCGTTTGAAATAAATATATATAAACTATATTTATTCTTTTTATAAAAAGAATCCGGGTTATCGTTGTTCCTTGTACGTTATAAAGTGTCGTTGAAGAAATACATGTATTTATATTGATTTAGTTGTCATTTTTCAATAAAACACATTTGTATTTACTGTTTTTTCTCGAAAAACGGGCAGAGTTTCCTCTGTTTTTGGACGCCCCGGCAACTAGAGTGTCGTTATATTTTCAAGATTCAATCAAATTATATATAATTTTGTCAAATATATCAATGTAAACTATAATCACACTGGTTCGAGCTCGTTGTCACGTGAGAATTATAACTAAAAATATAACTTAAATATTAAACACGCCGATAATCTTTACCAAAATCTCACGTTGCGTTGTTGAACAAGCTGACCGAGTTGAGTCGCCTAACCCGAACCATTGAGTGCTGTTGACCGGCTGAGTTGACTGAGTCAACTCGCTGAGTTGACCGATTCAGCCCGCTGAGTTGACTTGAACCGACCGCGCCGCGAAACTCAAACCACCCGAACTGAACCAAGACCCGTGTTGACCCGAACCCATCTGTTGACTGAGTTGACTTGGCTTGACCGAGTCAACCGAAACCGAGAATGAGTCTGACCCGAAGCCGCTTGGCCCGAACCATTGACCGAACCGAACCTGTTGACCCGATCTCGAACCCGCTGACCTCAAACCTGACCCGATCGGAAAATCTGTCGGAGAAACTCGTCAAACAACTTACCACCGTCGCCTCCCCTGCCGCCGCCGCTCACGGCGGCGCTGCTCCATCTCCGGCGAACCCTTTTTTTTCTCCCGATCTCTTTCTTTCTTTGTTTCCTTCTGTCTCTCTCTCTCGTTGTACCGTTGCCGCCGCACCACCACCGGTTAGTGGTGGTGGTGGTCTGTTTCTGAATCGCAAAGGGGGTGGGGGTGTAGATCGAAGGAGAACAGAGGGTGAAAGGGGGGGCATGCGTGTATCGTCGGAGAAGACGAGAGGTGCCGGAGCTCGGTCATCATCTCCGGCTCCGGTCACCGGTGATTGGTCACGAGAGAGGGGAGGAAGTTAGACTAAATGTCTGTGTTAGTTTGTGTGTGTGTTAGAGTGGGTCTGCACATATAAGGAGAGTTGAGAGGGGAATGAAGGAAACGGCTGATGATCTCTAAAAGAGATGGTTTTGGGTTTTTATGTGTGGGTGTATGCTCTTCATCAGTCATGGATTTATAGATTGTAGATGTTGGCACTTTGGAGACAATATCTAGTAATGATCTTGTAGAGATTTGCAAGGATATTGTAGAGATCTTGATGAGATTTTGCTAATATTTGATAAGATTTGCATAAAAATCTTTTGTAGGGATTGTGTAAATCTTGTGTAGATTTTATAAATATGGTATCGATTTTGCAAAGATTTTCAAATCTTGTAGAGATTTGATAATATTTTGTAGAGATCTTATAAGATCTAATAAATCATGTGCAGGTTTAGGCTTGTGGGTTTTGGGCTTGGGCCCAGGGCCCACCAGCTCATCTCGTGTGTAAGTGCCACGTAATTCCTACGAGACCCGTTGTCAAAACCCGAACTCCGTTTAACGTCAAAAGATAAAATTTTAGTATTAGAATACATAAAATACGGTCGGTAGTCATTGTTTGCACGCCCGTTCGTCGATTACGGCAATAATCGCGAAAAATTGTATCGTTGTCGTCTTTAATCCGTTTTTCGATCTGGTTTCGACTGTACTCACTAAAATTTAATTACGAACCTAAAATATATCGTAAAAATTTAATATTTGTTGGCGTTGTCAGTATTCTGTTTGGTTTCAATCCGTTGTCGCTTATCATTCAGCGGATTTTTCCGTAAATCACCATATGCGCACTCGAATAAATGTCCCTGGGCACTCCAAAGGCCTAATTAAGTTAATTTGCGTTGTAAACACTATTTATTATCGCGGTAATCGCCTGTTAATCATGTAATTAAGGGCTGTAAATCACCGGTTGTCACATCAAGGGTCGAACTCGAAAAACACACGTGAGGTACCAATAAATAAAATTTCTTTACGTAGTGGTCGAGTCATAGATAGTGGAATCAAGCCACCACCACCCAAGTTTGTTGAAGGGGTGGTGGAGGATGCGAGTGATGATGAAGGTAGTGATTGTCAAACGGGGCAACATCAAAATAAGAATGATGTAAAAATTAATAAAAATACACCCGTTGTGACCGTCCCAGTCCCAAAAGCTAACGACAAGGGTGTGGAGCTTAATATCGCCCCTTATCCCGAAGCTTTATTGGGACCATCTAAGAAAGTGGTAAATAAACGAGGCCCACAAAAGGATGAGATGTGGGAAATTTTTAAACAAGTTAAAATCAATTTACCACTCTTAGATGCAATTAAACAAGTACCTTCATATGCTAAGTATTTGAAAGAATTATGCACCCGAAAGCGGACTCACAAGTTTCCTAAGAAACTTGATTTAACCGAAAATGTGAGTTCGATCCTTTCGGGTGCACTTCCACCAAAACTTCAAGATCCAGGGGCGCCCATAATTTCAATACAAGTTGGTGAATTTAAAATGACTCGGGCACTTTTGGATCTTGGGGCAAGTGTGAGTATCTTGCCAGGTAGTTTATATGACCAATATGATTTTGATCCACTTCAAACGTCAAACACCACCGTGGTGTTAGAGGATTTAACTCCTAAACTACCCCGCGGGATAGTCACGGATGTAATAGTCAAGGTCGAGGACTTTTACTATCCGGTGGACTTTCTTGTACTCGATTATGTTTCTTTGGACCGAACTAAGCAACCAACGGTTATTCTAGGTCGACCATTTTTGGCAACATTGAATGCCCAAATAAATTGCAAATCGGGTACGGTCAACATGACTTTTTGTAACCGTCAGTTGCGGTTAAATGTCTTTTCAGGATTGACGGATCCTCTAGTCAGCGATGAATGCTATATGGCGAACATTGTTGACGAGTGCATGCCTCTATGCGACATTAATGTCGAAGAGGAAAGCACAATAGAGGAGTGTTTCATGATTGACAGGTTGCAAAGGGAAACAAATCGGAGCATGGATGAAGAGGTGAAAGAATTGGAGGCTAGGGAAGGAAGGCCCATTTGGACACATCAAGTGGAAAGCCTCCCGGAAACCATTGACACAAAACTAAAGTCGTCATTGGAAGAACCCTCGGTTGTAGAATTGAAGGCACTACCCAAACATCTTAAGTATGCTTATGTGGGTGAGGGTAGTACACTCCCGGTTATCATTGCATCCAACTTAACCAGGGAGCAAGAGGAGAAGTTGATGGCGGTTTTGGTCACCAATAAGGCGGCTATTGGGTGGACCATAGCCGACTTGAAGGGAATTAGTCCCTCGGTAGTGATGCATAAGATCATCACGGATGATGCAGTAACTCCCGCACGGGACACACAAAGACGGTTAAATCCAAATATGCGAGAGGAGGTGAAGAAGGGGATAATAATATCCAAAGAGACGCCATTTTGCAATGGATTGCCACTTTAGAAAAGGATGAGGGGGATAATCCTCCACATACAACAACTCTTAAGGGGAAGGTAGGAAGGAAGACAATGGAGATGTCATTTGATACCATTCGATAGGTGGCTTATTTTGATACAAAGGAGGAAGGTACGTACTATTACCCACCCGATAGAGAAATCTACAAGCAGAATCAGGGTAAGGAGATTGACCAGAATATGAAGACTTTGTTGTTTCGACCGGGGACAACGGAGTGGGTTAGGCGAGAGATGAATATTCTCCCCAAATTATGTGCGGTTGTAGCTGGGCATAATGTGATACCCCGCCTAGGAGATAAAGGGAAGGTGAGATTGTATGAGTTAAGGGTTTTATGTGCATTATTGGTGGGAACTGAGATACTTTCTTTAAGGCACCTGATTATGAGCAATGTTTGGGAAAGTAGAAACAGTTATGACAGGTGTTTCATCCCTCACTACCGGTTAATTACACATTTGATGAGGTGTTGGTAGTGAAGAGGAGGCCACCCGAATACAATAGCTGGGAAAGACATGTGCAGATGATGTGGGACAGAGATACCCGACATCAAGAGTCACAGAGGAGAATGATGAAGGATTTGATAGAGAGACAGGATCAGCATGCACTTGCTCATGCTTGGATGATTCAAGAAGAGATCAATGCCTGCCATATAGATGCAGAAAAGAGAAGGAAATATGAAGAGTGGTATGTTGGCAGAACATTTGTACCCAACCCAGGACCAGTTCCATGGGAACAGCTTCATCCTTATCAAGGAGGCAAAGCCCATACCCCGTTCCTAAAACACATTCATCTAAATGGATACCTTTGCAACAACCTGGGCATTCAACTAACCTGGTTGATCCTGAAGGCACACTCAAGGAGGTCAAAGCTATGATGCGGGAGTACTTTGGGGATGAGGTGCCACTTCCACCATATGATCGTCAGTATGGCCCAGATGACAACCAGCCGGGTGGTCCGTCAGGCACTATCTGATCATACCTACGCGTTGATCAGGTCCATGTGCTTGTTCTCTTATCATTTATTTCTGCATGGTCTGATACTATATGTTTGGTTGCGAACTATTTGTGCTTTGTTTTGCTTATTTTATTTGTTTTGGTGTGTTTCATCTTTGGTGGTGTTAAAAAAAAGTGCTGGGAATGTTAATTTTTGAGTTGGTTAACGGGTGTTGGGGGTGAATCTTGGAATAGAAATGGCGCTTGAATGGTTAAAATCCTTCTTCTCACATACATTGGGGATAATGTATCCTAAGTGTGGGGATGGGGGGAAATTTTGTTGATAATTAAAAAAAATGGAAAATTTTGGAAATGCCGCCCTTAAGCAACTCAATCAAAAAAAAACTTGAAAACCAACGAGCACCATTAAGTGTTTACCTTCCGGAGCATAGATGTTAGTCTTTAGTCATGGTCATAAACTCTTTAAGTTCCTTGATAAAGCCTTTTTAGAGAGAGTTTTTGAGAAAAAAATTATATAATTGCCTAGCTAGGAATAACAAGTTGTAAAGTAACACATGTGTCACATCGGTAACCCAATCCTTTTTGTTTGTGAGATCTTGAGCCTTTTCTTGAATATTTATACATATTTTCTTATTTGCATTTATTGATTGTTTGAGAGTAGGTCTATACATTGCTTTGTTTGAGAACTTGACTGATTTGATGCATGTGCAAACCACGAATTGAATGTTTGCACATAGATGATAAAGGCTTTTAGGACACCTTCCCACTTTACCCTCCTATGATTATCATTTTACCTGAAAAACTACCCGTAGTAGCCACTTTTCAACGACCCATCCATTCATTTGCTAAACCCACTCGTCACCATATCACCACAACCCACAATCCTTGTATGCTATCCATGTTCAAAAAAAAAAAAAACGCAACCAAATGAAAGGTTGTGAAAAGCAATAAAGTTATGGGTCACATTTACCCACTTGTAGTCATTTTGTAGAAATAAATAAGGATTTGTATCCGGATTCGTGTTTCTTACCTCTAACCACCCTTATACCACCATAATTCCTCACCTTATTAAAAAAACACCCAAAAGCCCCTAAGTCCGTTAGATATGTACATTGTTCGTATTCATTGGTGAAAGCAAGATTGTCAGTCAAGCATATTAAAACAAGTTTTGTATTTTGGTCTTTGAGTGTATTTATACTAGTGCACCCTTGCTAGTTTTTTATTTCAAACTGAGAGGAGAGAACCATTGTGAGGGGTGTGAATACATGTGAAACTTGACGATTAGTTAGACTTGTTTGGGCAATTTCTTTATTTAATAAATGTTGCATCATTGTACTCACTGAAATAGAGATCTATTGATAGGTTCTAAGTCTTGTGAGTTAGGGTATGACTATTGACCGCATCTGAGAACTGGTAAGGGAAAGGAAAATGTGATGTTTTTAATGGTTAGATGGTAATGAATGAGTTTGCTTGGGGGCAAGAAAATGATAAGTGTGGGGATGTGATGGGTTGGTAAATTTCCAAAGCTTAACGTGTTTAATCTTACCGATTTGTGTGAAATTGAGTTTTAGAATACACTACTTTGAGATGGTTTGTATTTTGCAGGCCTTGACATGTTTAAGGTGTATTTTGAAAACTTACGGAGCTTGGAAATGAAGTTAGGAAGAACGGGAGAGAAAAACAGAGTTAAACGGCGCAAACCGGACAAAGACTTCAGAGACCAGCGTCCTAGACGCCCAGACCAGCGTCCCAGCGTGAAATTGGGGAAACTCCTTCTTTTGATTAGTTTGAACCCATTTTCGATTAGACAGTTACACACACTCGATTCTGGACCTCCATAGGCGATTTTCAGAGATTTTTAAAGGTTCCATTTGATCTATTATCATATTCCATCAAGTTTTGAAGATTAATCATCAACCATGAGTGCCTAATTTCTTCAAGATCATCCCCGGGTGAAAGGTTGTGAGTTTTTAAGGGTTTGCTTTTTCATGTTTTGGTTTGATATAAACATTTTGTAATCTTTTGATTGAAATTGTGCGGATTGATTGTTAGTATTGTTTTGAACTCGAAATTGTTAAGATTTTCTTGCATCATTGACATTGAGAGATGATTACTACTATGAGTTTTGATTCGTGCTAGGGTTTGTTCATTGTTCTTGATTTATAAAACATACAATTGTCTTTAATTCATATTGTGAAGATTTTCTTGCACCATTTGCATATGTTAGATGATTGTTGATGTCTACAATTAGGTTTTCAATTTACAAACTCAAGAAATCATTGGTGTTCATAAAATAATCAAACCGTTCATGCTAAATAACTCTAGATACTTATTAATCCGAAACCTGGTTGTGATTCGTGTTTACGTATCTTGTTTTAAACGATCAATTACAATTCCGTGCATTTGTTTAAGTTCTTGTTAGCTAGTAATTAACACCAAGTTGTCGGTTCATTCCGACCCATTTTCTTAACAAACAAAATTCATAAAAAACAATCTACTAAGCTTCATAATTATGACAAACCTTTAAAATCAATCAAGTCCATTCGCAAACCATAAACTCTTCATGGTTCGACCCATTACTACCACTAACACATTGTTAAGGTTAATTCGGGTTTATAAATATTATCTTTGACCGGAGCGCGGCACTCCGATCACCGACCCGGATTCCCAGCCTAATATCAAGGTTCGGTACCTGAAGTTCAATCTTTCGAAAATACATTAGCTTTCGCTGGTAATACAATTAACTGACTCATTTTGAAAATAATTTTTCAAAAATGATTTTATACACAGAGATAACCCGTAGGTAATCATTTAATATTTCTTGGGATTTTGTCTTGTCACCAGATTTACATATATGTCATACAATGGGAACCAGTTATCAAAGCCGGTCATTTTCAGTGCTATAATGATTAAGGTACACACCAAAGTTGAATAACGTGTCTTACAGTCAGTATGCCTACCTCGACACGTTATTCTGTATAGCCATAATAGTTCATGAGTCGGGACGCCCGGACAAGGTCCCAGTAACCCCCAATTGTTTCAGTTATCAAATATAACTGATTAACCTGGGTTCTTACATTTATGAGCAATCATAGGCGGCTCATTTATGTAATACCCGCTCCAAGTGGCGTATGCATCATACCTCAAGTTTTCAAAGAAAATAAGTTAAGAGTATTTACCTTTTAGCTAGCTTCCAACCGATAACGGTTTTCAATATAGTAAAAGTTGTAAAGACAAAGTATTAAACGCAAGTCCGAATATCTAGAGGGTTCTATAGTCCGGAGTAAACAAATTTAGCTATCTGTTAGAATGTATACGGGTCATAGGTTAGTTCCTTTGACACGACCCGTTAAGTAAGAATAAGATTAATTCGCTAGATTAACCGTAGATTGATTAGAATGCAGTTTATACCTATCCGAGTGTAAGGAATCATTGGATAAAGGTTAATTAAACCAACATTCTGATTTGGAAAGATTTGAAAAAGGTTTTGACTCATTACGCCTAGTTTATGCGAACTAAGTTCACATAACTAGTTATGAGCATAAAGACGGGTTCGGAAGGTCGGATGGGCTTTATGACAAGTCTAAGTGTGAAAATTATATCTTTAGTTGATATATGATCTGTTAAAAAGTCATATTATAAGTTGGTTTAGATTAAAACCATTTATTTAGTTACTTTGACCACATAAGGGTATTGTGGTCATTTTTAACAGTATATTCAAGACTTGTCATTAATCCATCAAACGGATTGACCAAGTGGTATAACTTCAGAGAGCTATACTCAACAATATTATGGTCCTAAAAAAAGTTTAAAACATGTCTAAACATTGACCAAATGGATCAGAATCAAAAGTCAAAGCAAAAGTCAAACTGCTTGACCTTTGACATAGAATGAGACCCTAAACTGAATTGGACAAGTTGAGCATGCTATTATCAGTTTATATTAGTTGCAAAACTTGTATATATGTCAAAACAACTTAGTTATAAGTTATAGAAACCATTTATACTATTTAGTCAAAAAATTCAAGTTTTACGTAATATGCTCAACTTAACAATTCAACTAGTAAATGTGATTATCAGAGGGTATGATCACAGAGGGATCATACCAATGTTATTACGATCATGTAGTAAAGTTCAGATTGAACTTTACCTTGACCAAAATGGTGAGAAACTAAAGTCAAACAGAAAGTCAACCATTTGACTTTAAACTTCAAATATCTAAATAAAATGAAAAAGACAAAGTAGAAACACTTACTTGGAAGTGTTTGGCAGAATAGAACTTGAGAATAGGAGTCCTTTTGTCCAGAGGAGAGCTCCAAGAGTAATTGAGAGAGAAAAGAGTGAATGAGCAAATGAAATGGTTCATGGAACTTGTTATTTATAGTTGAGGATGGTTCACAAGATCAAGACAAGTGTCCATGATCATTCTATGATGTTTGCAGGTGTCATTGAGGTGGCAAGGACTTTGCAAGAGTGGAAAAAATGCGAGATAGGTGGCATTGCTTGGGCAACAAGCATAAACTGCCACTGGCAGTCCCTTACGGACCGTAAGGGATAAGGGGTTAACGGTCCGTAAGGACCTTAAGCACGCAGATCTTTTAAAACAGGCTTACGGACCGTAAGGGGTAAGTCCTAGCGGTCCGTATGGGACCTTTAGAACTCAATCTTTGAGAATTTTGCACATTCAGCCCTGGGACTTTACATCTTTGGTCATTTGGCACTTTTAGTCCCTATCCTTCCTCGTAGTTGGGATTAGTCGGAGATTCGGGACGCGTCTCAGTTAACGCACAGTAATAATCTTTCTCTCCTTCCTAGAATGGGGATTAGTCAGAGACTCAAAACACGTTTCAGTTAACGCTCAGTGTAGGTCCTTCCTCCTTCCACATAGTCGGGATTAGTTGAAGGTGTCTCCCTCCACGTAGTCGGGATTAGTTGGAGAATTGGACACTTGTCGTCTCATAATTGGACGGAATTTTCGGGGTGTTACATCCTCACCCCCTTAAAGGAAACATCATCCTCGAGATTAATTCAAACAGATATGGGTATTTTCATCTTATTTCGGATTCAACCTCCCAAGTGTATTATGGGCCACGACGAGGGGAACCTTTTTCTTACAGAGCTTTTTAACTTCACGGTCCTCAATGGATAAAGGTCTTTTAATAAACCTTAAGCTCCCGTCAATTTGAACGTCATGATGAGACATGACAAGTGCTTCATCAGCTAAGCACTTTTTTAGATTAGAGATATGGAATACATCTTGGATTCCACTCAGCTCTTCAGGTAGTTTAAGTCTGTAAGCTATAGACCCGACACATTCTGTTATCTCGACTGGTCCAATATATCTCGGGCTTAGCTTATCCTTCTTTCCAAATCTCATTATGCCCTTCCAAGGCGAGACCTTAAGCATTATTTTGTCTCGGATTTGGAATTTGAGAGGCTTTCGCCTTTTATCAGCATAGCTCTTCTGCCTATCACGGGCAACCTTGAGTCTATCTCTGATTTGCACAATTTTATCAGTTATTTCAAGAATAATCTCAGGTCCAGAGAGTTGGCTTTCACCAACTTCAGCCCAATAGACGGGTGTTCTACACTTTCTCCCGTATAAAGCCTCAAAAGGTGCAACTTTTATACTAGTGTGGTAGCTGTTATTATAAGAGAATTCGATCAGGGGTAGATGTTCATCCCAGCTACCACCTAAGTCAATCGTGCATGGGCGTATCATGTCTTCCAGAGTTTAAATAGTACACTCGCTTTACCCGTCAGTTTGGGGGTGATAAGCCGTACTAAAGTTTCCTTTATAGGCAAGAAGTGAGCCGACTTAGTCAGTCTGTCGACTATGACTCATATCGTGTCATTTCCACGACTGGTCTTGGGTAACTTGGTGATCAGATCCATTGTTACCATTTCCCACTTCCAAGTGGGAATTTCTAGTTGTTGTAGCAGACCAGATGGTCTTTGATGTTCAGCCTTAACTTGCGAACATGTTAAGCATTTTGCACATGATGGACTTTTTCATACCCATCCACCAATAGTTCTTTTTCAGGTCTTGCAACATCTTGTCTCCACCGGGATGTACTAAGTATTTTGAGTTATGTGATTCCTCAAGAATCAACTCTCTGAGTCCTCCATGGGTGGGAACATAGATTCTATCATTCAGTCTAAGGATTCCATCATTTCCAAGTGTTAACTGTTCTATAGTTCCACCTAATCCCTCAGTTTGAGCATTTGCCTCTAGTAGGGCTTGCTTCTGAGCTTCTAATAGCTTTTCAATCAAGCTAGTACGTAGCTCAATTCTCTTGGCATTAACTCTAATTGGTTTGGCTCTTTCTTTGCGGCTTAGAGCGTCCGCAATGACATTTTCCTTACCTGGATGGTAACGAATCTCACATTTGTAATCATTTAGAGTCTCCATCCATCGGCGTTTTCTCATGTTAAGATCTTCCTGATTAAAAAGATGTTGGAGTGTCACACCCCCAAAATACCACATGCGGAAACCCCCGCGAGGCGTGTGACGTACCAGAATCTAGCCACCAATCACATTGAACTCATAGGTATATTTAAATAAAACTTTCATTTATTAACATTAAGTGTTACAACGTTACAAATAAAAAAATAATTCACCGTATACAGCGGAAGCGGAATTCATTCATTAAGTGTTTATAAACCACATGTAAAAACCATTAGTCTTGTGTTGCGATTCCATGTGTCTCGACCCATGACCACTCCAGCCTCCCAGACAGCAAGTTCCAACAATATGCACCTAAAGGCCTGCAAGGCATGTAACAACGAATCAACAACAAGGTTGAGCGAGTTCATAGTTGGTTGTCCATTTTTAAGTTGTTCCAAAAACCATAAGTTCTTTCGAAAACCATGTGTTAAACAATTCCTTGTTTCCCAAACCATAACCAGTGGGAGCTACCCCATGTAATCACTAGACCCGTTACCACATCGACAACTGACTGGAGTAAGTTGTGCCCTACGTCAATGTCTATCATCATTGACTAAGTGCCCAGATCCCTTAGTCCACTCCCGTCCTCTGCGGGACGGTGTGAGGCTTGTCAAACCTAATAGCGCTATTTAACTAATGACCCGCACGCCATTGGCCCGGCGATTAAGTCGATATAAAAATGAGGGACTTCATGATAGAGTTTTGTCTAGTAAGTTATATGTTGTCATCCTTCCCAACGAGGATGGAGGTACGTAATCTACCCAAAGGAGAATACACAGATTTAATGTTGTCATCCTTCTCAACAAGGATGGAGGTACATATTCTACCCAAGGAGAATATGCAGGTTCCGTTTAGTTTTCTTAACCCATTCCCAAACCACTGGGAATCCCACGTCTTGTAGAAAGTGTGAACTCACCTTTGGTTGCTCGGTTGGACTCTTAAAAAAATAGCTAACTATCAGGGTTGGTCAATCACGTCCTAACATGATTACCGTTTAAGGGTTAGTGGGTGTGCTCACACGAAAACACGAATCCTACACACATCTAGCACGTAGCACATTATATCATACATTACTAATTATCACGACAAAGCTTAGCGACAACACAAGTGTCACAAAAGGTTTAAAATACTCTTTAATAAAATTCAACAATATAGTGCATTTTCGGACAGTTTTCGGAGTGTTATCCGGAATAGTTCGTGTACATAAAAATTCCGAAAATTTTACAGAATATTCTAAACAGTCCACTTCACATTGTGTAAAAATATCGGGACTTAATTCATTACCAATTATTTTATAAAAATCATTTACCGGGCTGCAATCAGATTCATCACTTTCTGACTGCAGTCCACGGGAAAATTCATTTAAAATTCATCGTATGTCCGATTGACGAAATTCTAGTTGGAGAATTACAACGACACCCGTGGCCATCTACTGTACAAATTTCATGAGCTAATTCTACAAGATTTCAAGTTATGACGAAAAACATAACACACATTTTCTGCAGTAAAAACGCAGCTTTTGCTGCTGTATAAAACAGACATTTAAAAATAGCAAACGACCTGAAAAAAATATGATTCCAGTGCCATTCGAAGTGTTTTTTGAAATAACCCATTATAGACTCAAGAAAATCCAATTTTCATTAAGTTATGACCCGGTTACAGCCAACTGAAGTCGGCTGTAACTGATGGACAGCTTCCTGTTTCGGCTATCTTAATGACATAAAACGAGTTTTCAAGTTTCTCTAACGTGTTTTTGCGATTCATGAACATAATAAATCATCCCCAGCAGGTTATAACTTATTTATCTCATAATCAACATGTCAAGTTTCAACATCATCAAGAGTCTCAAACCCTAAATGCTACTAGTAATCATATACAAACTTTTCATGAACACTAAACTATACGTTGCCATCATAACATCAATAACTACATAATTACACAGCCATAATAAATCTAAGATAACCAATTATGAACAATTAATTTGTCAAGAACCATTCAAGCCTACTTCAAGATTATACAAAAAAAACATACATCATATTTACTTGATACTTATCGACTAGCCCTACTTGTAACATCACAAACAATGATACCATACCATGAATATTAAAAACGTAGCTAAGTTACAAGGAATTTATAACTGAAAATATGCATGTATTACATGAACTATCGACCAAAAGGTAAGACATGGTACCTAGCGACTTGGGAGTTGATTGAGCTTAGAAGTCAAAGACTTGGGGTTCTTAGATTCCCGATTTGCGCCAACAGTAGAGGAGAAGAAAGAGGAGTCGCAGAATGTGATTTAGGTTAAAGTTTTGTGAAGTTATGAGGGTCACATGAATTCGCGTAATCTAAATAACTGAATGGGATGTTGGGGCGGTTCAACAACTTCTGGGCCAAGAGAATTAAGTGAAGTCTTGGAGGATTTTGGGCTTGGGGTTTGGGTCAGACAAGGGAAACGTAAAGAAAGAATTGGGGAATGTGAGTCCAGCTAATTTTATCTAAATATATATATATATATATATATATATAGGGGAAGGTTAAAATGAGAACCACCTCGAGTTGTAAGAACCCGCGAGAACCACCCCCGCGGGGGGGCGTTGACCACGATTTTTTTTTTACAACTAGATGTGTATATTTTAACAACCTACGTAAAGTTTGGGTTTAAACGGCGCGCCCGAGGGGGTAGTTTTTTACGCCCAAAGTTTGGGTTTTTTTTTATTTTTTTTTTAACCAAACTTTGGGCGTAAAAAACTACCCCCTCGGGCGCGCCGTTTAAACCCAAACTTTACGTAGGTTGTTAAAATATACACATCTAGTTGTAAAAAAAAATCGTGGTCAACGCCCCCCCGCGGGGGTGGTTCTCGCGGGTTCTTACAACTCGAGGTGGTTCTCATTTTAACTTATTCCTATATATATATATATATATATATATATATATATATATATAGGGGAGGGCTATATAGAAAACCCTATATATATAGAAAACCCTAGAAAACTCAACCTCCCGACATTTTTTTTTTGAAAAAAATAACACATGTAATATACATGTTTTTAAGAGTTTTGGGCCAAAAAAATCAAAAAAGCGCCGAAGGAATGATTTAAAAAAAAAATTTCAGCAATTTCTGTCTTTTGTGCCTAACACATGTTAGGCAACCGGACATTGCTGAAATTTGTTTATTTTTTTAAAAAAAATCCCTTCGGCGCTTTTTTGTTTTTTTTTGCCCAAAACACTATAAAACATGTATATTACATGTGTTTTTTTTTTCAAAAAAAAAAATGTCGGGAGGTTGGGTAAAAATGGGGGGAGATTTGAGTTTCCAGAGTTTTCTAAAAATTTAAGGGTTTTCTGTCTAGCCTTCCCTTATATATATATATATATATATATATATATATAGGATAAGGATCATGTGAGAAGTAGTAGGCTATTTGAGAAACTTGAGAAGCATTCTGGACCACACGTTTTCCCTAAGCAAAAAAATGCAAAAAAAATGTAATTTTTTTTTTTTTTGAAAAAAGCGCAGCTTTTTCTTTAAGGATTTAATTTTTTATTTTTTAAATTTTTTTTTTTTGGGAATTATACACATGTGTATATTGTTAATCTTCTAACTATACATATATGTATATTGTCAATTATACATATATGTATATACATGTTTAAAATTGAAAAATAAGTGTTATTTAGGGTTTAGCATTAGTATTTAGGGTTTAACATTAGGGTTTAGGGTTTAGCTTTAGGGTTTAGCTTTAGGGTTTAGTAATAGTATTTAGGGTTTAGCATTAGGGTTTAGCTTTTGGGTTTAGCATTAGGGTTTAGCTTTAACTTTTGGGTTTAGCTTTATCTTTAGGGTTTGCATTAAGGTTTAGCATTAAGGGTTTAGCTTTAAGGTTTAGTTTTAGCTTTAGGGTTTAGCATTAGGGTTTTGCTTTAGGGTTTAGAATTAGGGTTTAGAATTAGGGTTTAGCTTTAGGGTTTAGCATTAGGGTTTAGAATTAGGGTTTAGCTTTAGGGTTTAGGGTTTAGCATTAAGGTTTAGCTTTAGTGTTTATGGTATAAGGTTTAGGATTATAACACATATTTTTTCAATTTTAAACATGTATATACATATATGTATAATTGACAATATACATATATGTATAGTTAAAAGATTAACAATAGACATATGTGTATAAATCCCAATTTTTAAAAAAAAAAAAATAAAAAATAAAAAATTTAATCCTTAAAGAAAAAGCTGCGATTTTTTTCAAAAAAAAAAAAAAATTTGCATTTTTTTCACCTTTTTTGCATTTTTTTGCTTAGGGAAAATGCGTGGTCCAGATTGCTTCTCAAGTTTCTCAAATATGGTGGACTTCTCTTAGGATCCCTACCCTATATATATATATATATATATATATATTACTAATAGTCAACTAATATAAATGTATAATATTCGCGCTACGGTCCGGGCCTCGTAAGTTCCGAGCTATGCGAGTGAGTTGAATCGACACGCGAACCTATGCTTTGGTTCGAACGGTTTGGGTCGGTACAATACGATAAGGATTAAATATAATTTGGTAAGAATATAATTAATTCATCAAATAAAATAAGTATAAGATCTGATTTATAAAAGCGAAACAAATGGTTTTACCTTGAAGTTACGGGTTGTCACATCATCCCCAAGTTGAAAGAAATTTCGTCCCGAAATTTAGCACATAGTTGCCGGAGAAGCTAGTTGTGTTTGTGTGTTTTCCTGGGGTATCACATCATCTCCCCGTTGGTTTGGAATTTCGTCCCGAAATTCCACAGTAGCTTCAGTACTGGACTCACCTTTCTTAAACAACTGGGGGTATTTGCGTTTTATATGGTCCTCTCGTTCCCAGGTGAACTCTGGGCCCCGACGGGAGTTCCAACGAACTCGAACGATAGGTATTTTGGTACGTTTGAGAGTCTTGATTTCCCGGTCCATAATTTCCACCGGTTCCTTGACGAAGCGCAACTGGTCGTCGATAGTGAGTTCCTTGATGGGAACTATGACAGTCTCATCTGACAGACACTTCTTCAGGTTCGTCACATGGAAAACGTTGTGAACACCACTGAGCTCGTCGGGAAGATTTAGTCTGTACGCCACCTTGCCAATCTTCTCAGTGATTTCGAAAGGTCCAACATAACGTGGATTAATCTTGGCCCATTTGCAAAGCGAACCACACTTTTCCAAGGTGAGACTTTAAGTAGCACTCGATCCCCAACCTGGAACTCGAGCGGTTTCTTGCGCTTATCAGCGTAGCTTTTTTTACGGTCATGAGCTGCCACCATTCGTTGTCGTATTTGGGCAATCTTTTCCGTAGTGTCGACAACGAGTTCTGGGCCAATGATTTGGCTGTCACCAACTTCTGCCCATCATACGGGTGATCGGACTGCCCTCCGTGTGTGGATGATACGCCGTGCTCATGTCTAATCGAGAGCCAAAGGATTTAGGCATCGCTTGCCACAATTCAGATGTAAAACGTGAGTCACGATAAGAAATGATGGAGGTTGGCACCCCGTGCCTCGATACCACTTTCTTAAGATAGACATCTGCCAGAATAGAGAACTTATCCGTTTCCTTGATAGACATAAAGTGTGTAGACTTGGTTAGTCGATCCACTATCACCCAATGGTATCGTTTCCTCATTGAGATTTTGGTAACCGAGTGACAAAGTCCATGGCAGCCTGCTCTCGTTTCTATAAAGGTGTTTCTGGTTGCTAATACTTCACCTTGAATTTCCCACAAGTCAGACATCATTCCCATACCTAGCTAGGTGGGCCTTCATGCCCGATCACCAGTACAAGATTTATAGATCCCAACATTTCCTATCGGAATCCATACGACTAGAATATCGAGGCCGGCGTGCGTTGCTCAACACAAGTTTTCTACAGTTGCCGCATAATGGGATCCACCTTCGTTCCATGAGGTAGTGAATATCGTCCAATCCTGTCAACGGTTGCTTCACCAAGCCCCGCATGGGTTCAACTTGAAAATCCTCTTCCTTCAGTTCACCAGTTTGAACATAGCGAGTCTGTTCAGGTACATTAGAATCGATAGTGAGCTGAAAAGCTCGTGCACGTTCAGGTTTCGCAGTCATAATCATCCAAAAGTTCCATCCAGCGATGCCATTAACTGATTCAGCTTTTCGAAACCAGGGTACATGGGAGGCTCTTGTGATCGGTCTATGTAGTACCTTTGAAACCGTCCAAGTAATGCATCCAACTTAAATCCAAAGACTTTGGTTTTCGCTGTAAGTTGTGATTCGTGTAGTTCTTCTTGTAGATCCACTGCGTAGGTCATCACCTTCTCGTGTTGCATCGGCGCGTAACTGGGACTCCGATTCGAACCATCATGGTATACCACTAATTCACCCATACCCTCAGGTAAAGACGATGCTCGGTGCATTGTTGAGTTGTGTTTCCAAAAGCTGAAAAGATGCCCGTTTGTTCTGTCACTCACAAGTACACAGCACCCTGCTATGCTAAAGGAGTTAAAGTTGCGCGATCTTTGAAAATCTTGCGATAAATCTGCGATAGTATCCAGCGAAACCAAGGGATTGCTGTATCCTCGAAGGGATCTTTGGTGTCGACCAATACCTAATAAAATGGATCTTAGGTAGACTTCGTATAGGGTTGCTCCTCCCTAGGAGCTCAAAAACGGCATACAAGTTCCGCCAATGATATTCCTTTCGCCTGGAAGTGATTCAGAACACAGTCGACTCAGGTGGTTCATAAAGCTGCTGGTGTGTTGATTAACTCAATGGTTATGGTGTACAAAGTTGCACTGGCTGTATTGCGTTCGCTATGCCGCTCCAAAACATTCTCCTCTTGGACTTCCATCTGATAATAGCTCCTTTCGTTAAATAATCCCCGAATGGAAGCTTGTCCCTAGCAACTGGTCAACAGGGTGTTACTACATGGTTGAAGCGAACGGTTCTTAACTGCCACCTTGCTGAGTTCTCGATAATCAGTACACATACGAAAAGCCTTATCTTCACGGGTATAACTGGGGCTCCCCAAAGCGAAAAGCTAGTTCTGACAAAACTCCTATTCGACAGTTCCTGTATTTGATTAGACAACTCTTGCAACCCTCCGGTTGTAAGACGGTAAGAAGTACGAGTAATCAGGGCTGCATCTGGCGCGAGATCAGCTGAGATTCTTCTCTATAATTATGGAAGTTGACCGGTAAATTCTACGGGTAAGACATCGAGAGAAATCACGGGCAGTTGGTGGATCCTCGATCCTCTTTTCCTTAATCTTGACATCAGTAATGAGTGCTATCATGGTGGGGTAATCCTTCCATGGACACTTCTGGCCTTCACTGCTGAATTGACGCTAACCTCTGCACCACTCGGATACTTTATGACAGACGACAACCTTCCCCTCACAGGGTATAACTGCGCGATGTCTGGTTAACTAACCCATACTGACTACTGCATCAACTCCATCGTGGATAGTAGAAGGAAGATCGATGTTGAAAACTTGTCCCACACGGTTGAATTTGCATCCCTACAAACATATGATGCTTCAATTGACTTGTCATCAGCCTTTCGAGAAGCATCAGGGTTAAATAGGACAGAGGCTAAGCAATTAGCTACCCGTACTGTCACACCCCCAAAATACCACCTAGGGAATGTCCCTGCTAGGCTTGTGACGTACCAACAACGAGCCACTAATTACATTGAACCCATACAAGTTTGTAAATAAAATCCTCAATTATTAATGAAAAATACCATCAACAAGTTTAAATGAAAATCAACATGTTCAGCGGAAGCAATTAATAAACCAAAGTTAAATTGTTTCAAAACCAATGTATTAGTAGCAAGAATTCAATCACATGAACCCCTCCAGTCAACCCATGACCACTCCAGCTACTCCAGAGAGCAAGTTCCAAATCCAAGACATCTAAGGACCTGCGAGCATGCAATAAGTGTATCAGACAACGCTGGTGAGTTCATAGTTTTACGAAAACGTTGGTTACCAAGTGTTTAGTTAATCCATTGAATTTAATTCCGAAAGTAATGTTGATAATATCTCGATACTGAACAAGACGGCTCCTAATGTATGTTTTGCCCTTTCCCCAGTGCTCCTATCAAAGCACTGGGCCCGACTGGGTAATTAGTTCACAACCGTCCTCCTCGGTACGGCGTGAGGGTGCCAAACCTAAGTAGCGCTACCAACTAATACCCCGTTACCTCCCCGGTAACAAAAGATGGGACTTAAAAGATAGAGAGTGAGAATATTATCCAACATCCCAGTTTTACCCAAAAGATTTATCCCTCCCCGGGATACCCACTGACTGTCCCAACCGCCGGGACGCATGCTCAAAGTAGTGAACTCACCTTGGTTTGCTCGGTTTGATAATGTACTCTAGTGTCTACTAGGGGGTAGGCCCGTTACTCGCGACCTATAGTTTGAATAATGTAAGTACACACATGTGTAGGATCATGCAAAACTCTAATGTCCAAGCAACCGGTGTTTATTTATCACATGTTATCTAGTCTAGCATACCGTACACTTAGTAACACACAGTTTCTTATATGGGGCGAATAAGTGACTATAAGTTAGCAATGATAATAAATATATAAGTTAACCCACAATAGCAAGGATTGATTATAAGATTCAGTGCATGTTCACTTTCCTTACTGCCATGTTAATATAAAAAGGTACATGCACTAATAGTTGAATGATTATTATAATTAATGGATAACCAACTTTGAAACAACCGTTTATGTACGGATATATTTGCAATACATTAGCACATGAATTCGGACTCGTATATTCTTTTCACCAAGTGCAGACATATTAGTACCATGTATATAATCTATAGTCAAGTGCTGAATATGTAAAACACAGCAGGTTCGGACCTTTCATGTGTTGAGAATCATAAAAACTCACTAACAATTACAACAGAAAACTTGCATACTTTAAATTAAATATGGACCCTGTGAGATTAAATATATTAATGTTATAATATTTAATCTTGTAGCCTATATAATCATTTATATTATATTAGATCAAAATATATTATTAACCTATTATAATTAGTTGGTAATTGTTGATGGACCATATTACCCTTATTAACTAATTAGGTTTCCTCTTGGGTGTATAAATAAGGGGCTTATTAGAGAGTTAAAGGGTTAGACGGTTAGACACTTTACACAATCATACAACCCTCATTAACATCAAATTCGTGACTCTCTCCCTCTAACCGAACCTTACCCTACTTTCGGTTATCATCACCATCATTACTTTACACCCTAAGGAGGAACCGGATCAACCTGACAAAGATGTCAAACACTATGGCTGGATCTCTGACTGGATTCTCTACTGCTTTGAACACAATAACAGGTATGTGTTTTATGTTTTCCATTTAGTTTAAACAGAACTGATCAACATGTGGTATCAGAGCATATGTTGATAAATCAGTTCCGTTTTTCGTATCCATTATTCTGGGATCATTATAAGGAAAACAGTTTTATTTTAAAGCCTTAAGTTCATGGCTGTTTTCGTTTTAAATGGCACCGAAATCACTGTTTTCGGAATACCATGTTTATCTTTGATTCGAAATCATAATTGGTAATACTAATATCCGAAATCTGTTAATAAAAGCATAAAATTTAAGGTTTCGGATCCCAGATTATGATTTATTATTTTAGGGTTCATCATTTATGTTCTAAGAAACTCGAAAATTCCATAAGATTTGGAATATGATTTGGATTAGTGGGTGTTTTTTCTAATTTTGATCTTAATTAGAAATTTCGAAAACTGTTAAAAATAATAATCAGTTATTATTTCGAAATCTTTTGATAAGTATAGATCAGAAATAAAATAGAAACACTATCCCACAATCCCTTAAAAATCGAGTTTCTGTTATTATCACAAAACAGCTATTAACAGTGGGATCGAGACTGAGATTGCGACTCGCAACCATAACCATCACAACTCGAGACTGAGATTGCGACTCGCAACCATAACCATCACAACTCGAGACTGAGATTGCGACTCGCAACCATAACCATCACAACTCGAGACTGAGATTGCGACTCGCAACCATAACCATCACAACTCGAGACTGAGATTGCGACTCGCAACCATAACCATCACAACTCGAGACTAAGATTGCGACTCGCAACCATAACCATTGCGACTCGAGACTAAGATTGCGACTCGAGACCATAATCATCATAACTCGAGACCTGACTCGAGACCTCATTACTTAAGCTGTTTAATGTGACCTAAAAGTTGGTTTGCTATTAAATACTTGGTTTTGTTAACACTTACTTAATTAATCAGAATCAGATAATTTTACAAAACCAAAATAGCTTAACTTGAATGAGCTTCTGATGTATTAATTCTGGCCAAAGCTGATTTAATACATCTATTTATTGTTCAAGTATTATAAAAGCTATGTTAAGTATGCATTACAAACGTGAAATGTTTTAATTCTGGCCAAAGCTGATTTAATTCATTTATGTTTAGCATGCTTGACAAGTGCATAACTAAAGTGATTGTCTCATTTCTGGCCAAAGCTGATTTGTCACAATTACTTTGCACACATATTTAAATGATTACACTTCTGCCCAAAGCTGATTTGTCTTCGTTTAAATAGAATTTTACTAAGTCTATTATTTTGATGTTAGTAATAGACATTATCACAGCTTCATAATTATAATGGTCATTACTTATGCCTGCCATAGTATAACATGCCCTTAGATCACATTAAGACTTCTTTCTTAGTATCATAACTTGCTCATCTTATTTCCACTATCAGCACCCAATCAAGGGATTCCACCTTTGACTGGTGATAACTTTGCTGCATGGAAGGATGCCCTCATGCTTACACTTGGAGTGCTGGACTTTGATTATGCTCTAAGAGAGGATAAGCCAGCGGACCTTACTCCACAGAGTACTGCTCCTCAGCAGTTACTTCATGATAAGTGGACTAGAAGTAACCGCATGTCTCTCATGTTCATGAAGCAGTCCATTCATCACTCTATCAGAGGAGCTATTCCTGATTCGGACGATGCTAAAACCTATTTGGCTTCTGTGGAGGATCAATTCAAGGGAACATCAAAAGCACACGCTAGTACTCTTATCCTCAAGCTGGTGACGACTAAGTATGATGGGAGGAGCGGCATTCGCGAACACATCATGATGATGCATGACATGGCCAATAAGTTGAAGGGCCTAGAGATGGAGATCAGTGATGGTTTTCTTGTTCACTTCATCATCACTTCGCTTCCTTCGTCCTATGAAGCATTCAAGATCAATTACAACACTCAGAAGGACAAATGGACGATGAGTGAGCTGATCGCCATGTGCGTGCAGGAGGAAGAGCGTATGAAGATGGATCGCCATACTGATGTTGCTAACTTCACCACCTCCAGCTCAAAGAAGAGGAAGAACAATTATCCAAGAAAGGATGCTTCTAAGGTTCACAAGCCAAATCCAACTCCTAATACAAGTGCACCTTCCAGCTCTAAGAACTCCTTAGGCAAACCCTACTGCAAGTTCTGTAAGAAAACAGGACATAAGCAAAAGGAATGCCCTGACTTCAAGGAGTGGCTGGCTAAGAAAGGTAACGATTTTTTCATGATACTTGAGTCCTTTAATTTAAATGTTCCTGCTAATTCTTGGTGGTTTGATTCTGGTTCTATGGTTCATGTTACCAATTCACTACAGGGATTCCTTACAATCCAGAAGCTGGGAAGAAACCAAAGAACACTTAAAGTTGGGGACGATCGAGAATTAGAAGTGAAGGCCATAGGAACATTACAATTATTTTTGAAAACTGGTTTATGTATTAAACTTTATGATACCTTATATGTTCCTGAGGTAACTCGGAACCTTGTATCAGGACCAAAGTTAGACATGGACGGTTTTGTTGTTTCCCATGGTCATCGCAAACTCTCTATTCTCTATGATTCTATTGTTTATGGTACTGGCATTCTGTATGGTGGTCTCTATAGATTAGAACTAGATGATAATTTTTCTAAATCTTTGTTGTCATATAATATTAATGAATCACTCACAAAGATAGAAAAGAAACAAATTCGAGACTTAGAGACTTCATCTATGTTGTGGCATCAACGTTTAGGGCACATCTCAAGAGAACGATTAAATCGTCTCGTAAAGGATGAAGTCTTACCTCCTCTCGATTTCACCGATTTTGGAACATGTGTCAAATGTCTCAAAGGCAAAATGACATTAGCAAATAAGAAAGGAGCCACTAGGAGCTCTAATTTATTAGAACTCATTCACACTGACATTAGTGGTCCTTATCAAATTGCTGGTATAACAGGACATACTTCATTTATCACATTCATTGATGATTATTCTCGTTACATGTACTTGTATCTTATAAAGGAAAAATCTGAATCTCTAACAACTTTTAAAGATTATAAAGCTGAAGTTGAAAAGCAATTAGATCGTCAGATTAAAGTTGTGAGATCAGATAGAGGCGGTGAATATTATGGAAGACATACTGATGTGGGTCAAGCTCCTGGTCCATTTTATGAGTTTTGTAAGGGCCAGGGGATTGTGAACCAATACACCATGCCTGGTACACCTCAGCAAAATGGTGTCGCTGAAAGAAGAAATCGTACCCTTATGAACATGGTGCGCAGTATGTTAGCCAACACTAATTTACCATTATTCCTCTGGACTGAAGCGTTAAAAGCAGCTGTTCATATACTCAATAGAGTTCCTTCTAAGTCTGTCCCTAAAACTCCTTATGAACTTTGGACAGGAAGGAAACCGAGTCTTAAATATATGAAAGTATGGGGCTGCATTGCTGAAGCAAAACTTTACAATCCTTTCCTAAGGAAACTTGACCCTAAAACAGTTACCTGCTTCTTTATCGGGTATCCTGATCATTCGAAGGGTTATCGTTTCTATTGTCCTTCCCATGTCACCCGTATTGTTGAAACCAAGCGTGCTGCGTTCTTGGAGGATTTCAAGGTCAGTGGGAGCAGTACAAACCCTTACGAAGAATTGCAAGAAGTACAAGACGCGGGGGGGAGAGACTCGTCGCTTATCATTACTCCGTTTACTCCTCTTGTACCCCATGCAACTGCACCTGAAGTCGCTGCACAAAATCCATCTCCACAATCAGAACCCATTATACCTCATAACGAAGGCACATCAAACGCTCAAAACCAAGACAACGCTGAACCCGATAATCAACTCAGGAGGTCATCTAGGCAAAGAAGGCCTACTAATTGGGATGATTATGTTACCTACCTGACTGAAATGGATGCTGGAAAGCTAAATGATCCTGTCTCTTATAATGAAGCCATTAGCAGTGATCAGTCTTCTGAATGGAACAAAGCAATGATTGATGAGCTTGAATCCATGAAGAAAAATGACGTTTGGGATTTAGTCGAATTACCCAATGGTGCCAAACCTGTAGGTTGTAAATGGGTGTTCAAAACAAAACTGGATCCGAATGGGAACGTTGAACGCTACAAAGCAAGATTGGTTGCAAAGGGCTACACTCAGAAAGAGGGAATTGATTATCAAGAGACGTTTTCACCTGTCTCTCGTAAAGATTCATTAAGGATCGTCATGGCCCTAGTAGCTCATTTTGATTTAGAGCTGCATCAGATGGACGTCAAAACTGCTTTCCTTAACGGAGACTTAGACGAAGATGTTTACATGAAACAACCTGAAGGCTTTAAACCTGAAGGTCAGGAGCATCTAGTCTGTAAGTTAAAGAAATCCATTTATGGGTTAAAACAAGCATCACGTCAATGGTACCTCAAGTTTGATGAAGTCATGAAGAGGCAAGGTTTTATGAAGAATCAAGTGGATCAATGCACCTACCTCAAGATGAGTGGGAGTAACTTTACTATACTTGTCCTTTACGTAGATGATATTCTATTGGCAAGTAATAGTTTAGACATGTTGCATGAGTCGAAGCGTTTACTCTCGCATAACTTCGACATGAAGGATCTCGGAGATGCTTCTTACGTCATTGGCATCGAAATTCACCGAGATAGACACAAAGGGATCTTAGGATTGTCTCAAAAGACTTACATAGATCGTGTCCTTACACGTTACAACATGCAACAGTGCAAACCCTCCGTCGCTCCAGTAGTTAAGGGAGATGTTTTCGGTTCATTCCAGTGTCCGACAACAGAGGTTGAAAAGGAGCAAATGAGCCAGATACCTTACGCGTCAGTAGTCGGGAGCCTGATGTATGCTCAAGTCTGTACTCGCCCAGATATCGCTTACATTGCTGGAATGCTAGGTCGTTATCAGACTAATCCTGGCCTAGATCACTGGAAAGCAGCTAAGAAGGTCCTCAGATATCTGCAAGGGACGAAAGACTATAAACTGACTTATAGAAGAAGTGATCATTTAGAAGTGGTAGGTTATTCTGATTCTGACTTTGCCAAATGCAAAGATGACAAGAAATCCACTTCGGGCTACATCTTTATGTTAGCAGGCGGACCTATCTCATGGAAGAGTCATAAACAACAGTTAACTACAACTTCCACAATGATGGCAGAGTACATTGCTGTTTACAACGCAACCTGTCATGGAATGTTGCTTAGAAATCTGATCACTGGACTCAAAATCGTTAATTCCATTTCTAGACCATTGAAGCTTTACTGTGATAATTCAGCTGCCGTTAGTTTCTCGAACAGTAACAGTTCGACTGGAGCTGGTTTATATCTTGATACGAAGTATTTGTTCGTACGTGAACGAGTTGAGGAAAATAATCTTTGTATTGAGTATATTAGTACTAAAGATATGCTTGCGGATCCGATGACTAAAGGTCTCCCACCTAAAGTTTTCGAAGAACATGTATCGAATATGGGACTTACTAAAGACCTTGTTTAATTGCATAATGTACTAGCTTATGTTTTAATTAATAAAATTTCCTCAGTTTGATTTTGTATGTCTCTAACATATGTTCTGCCGGTGTAATGACATATAGACAAATATAAATACAAATCAGACGCTAAAGGGCTTATACATATTTTGATCGTAACTGTTAGGTTTTAAATTGAGGCTATAGTATGACTAATGGGGGTCCTGAGTCGAATGATGATTCAACGGCTGTATTTCTCTGCTATAGTTCTTGGTTTAAGGCTAAAATGAGTGTTAACTCCTGGCCAGGCTTACCTAATACTCATGATAAATGATTACTTGGCTAAGTGGGAGAATGTGAGATTAAATATATTAATGTTATAATATTTAATCTTGTAGCCTATATAATCATTTATATTATATTAGATCAAAATATATTATTAACCTATTATAATTAGTTGGTAATTGTTGATGGACCATATTACCCTTATTAACTAATTAGGTTTCCTCTTGGGTGTATAAATAAGGGGCTTATTAGAGAGTTAAAGGGTTAGACGGTTAGACACTTTACACAATCATACAACCCTCATTAACATCAAATTCGTGACTCTCTCCCTCTAACCGAACCTTACCCTACTTTCGGTTATCATCACCATCATTACTTTACACCCTAAGGAGGAACCGGATCAACCTGACAAAGATGTCGAACACTATGGCTGGATCTCTGACTGGATTCTCTACTGCTTTGAACACAATAACAGGTATGTGTTTTATGTTTTCCATTTAGTTTAAACAGAACTGATCAACAGACCCATGACAGAATCCCACATATTCTAACATTAACATATATATATTCTGATATTTATACCACAGGTTCGGATATCCCTTTTCACAAATTCAACCAACATTAAAGCTATATGTGCAGACCCTAGTGTTTCACTATATAAATTCACATAATAATTAATTCTTTGATACTCGAACATGTATAACAATCAATTTATTAATCCCCACAAAACATCACTATCAATTCAACTTTGCACATGTGCCGCACATAATTTCCCAAACCTTGGCTACAGATCATTGATCCATCATTATCCACTAACAAGTATTTATCATTATTATAACCATAACATCGATATTGCAACCATACATTATTATTATAACCATATTATTATTATGACCATAACATTCAAGTAAAGCTTCAAACAAAGATGGTTACTGCCATGCATCAAATCAATTATGATAGTATACTTACCAGTCTACGTGGTGCAGAAGAGTCAGCCTAGGGCCGAGGAGGAAAGGCTTCGATCAAAGGGGAGAGGAATCTGCCGTAGAAATCTAGAGGGGGTAGGGATTTGTTTGAGTCTTTGTGGTAAATAATAACATGTTGCGTATACATATCTACAATAGCTTGGGCGGTTTATCTTTGGCCAAGGTAATGGGCTTAAGCCCAAGTAAATGGCTGCCAATTCTAATGATCAAGGGGGGCTCGGATTGGGTGTGCATGACTAATGTGGTAACCGGCCCAATGTAATATATAATCAAAACTAAATTTCTACAATCCTGATTCCTAATCAAAGGAGTTCGATCAATGCAGGGAAACTATACTGACCATTCTCAATATAACGTGCGTTTATAAGCTCGGATCAGGTAAGCTGGACCCATCTGGCCTTCGTGTTGGCTCAAGGAGACTGGGCCGAGGGTTATTTAATTAACAAGAAGAGAAGTGTGCGACTAGGAATAGAGTGTGTGACCCGAACCTTTATGCGACTAAATTACACTACCAACCACATTCACATTTAACATTTCAGATATCACGTACAACCATTTAACGTTTCACATATCACGTACACACAACTCATAAATATTCAATATAAATTTATACGCTAACTTGTCATATAAAGTTCGTATAGGTTACAACAGGGTGCGGTGAAAGGCTCTAAAGCACGGGTTGTCACATCATCCCCAACTTGAAAGAAATTTCGTCCCGAAATTTGATAAGTATCTCAAACAACAAGGTGTTAGATTAGGATGACTGTGGATTTTCCTCGGGTACCACATCATCCCCAACTTGAAAGTGAATTTCGTCCCGAAATTCGTCAATGACGTCCAAGGTTGAAACAACTGTTTGAACATTTGAAGATACTAGAGCTTCATTCGATCATGGCGTTTCCATGTGAACTCCGGTCCACGCCTTGAGTTCCAACGAACACTCACGATTGGAATTCGGCTAGGTTAACGAACCTTGACTTTCTGGTCCATGTGTTTAATAAATTTCTCCAGTAAAGGTATCGCACGTGTTTCATCAGACAACCACTGTCTTAGATCCGAAACATACATGACATCGCATACATTACCCAACTCGTCGGGTAACTCGGGTTTGTAGGTTACACTACCGATTCTTCCTAGACTGTTGAATGATCCATCGTGACGTCAGTTAAGCTCGCCATGCTTCCCAAGCATTCCACACCCTCCCAGGGTGAGACTTTCAACCCGATATGATTGCCTACAGCGATCTTCCAGCGTTTCCCGAGTTTATCAGCTTTCCTGACGATCACGCGTTAGCGCCAATCGACTCCCGATCCAAACAACCTTCCCAAGAGTTTCGAGTACCAGTCCTGGATCAGTAATTAAGTTGTCAACCATCTCAGTCTTACAAGAAGGTTGGCATTATTGTCTATGTACTGCCTCAACAGAGCTGTCTGGTTACCAAGATGATAACTGCCGCAGTAGTACTCAACCATAGGTAAGAGTCCTTCCAATTTGCACCCAAGCCAATCACACACATGCTCGCAGCGTGTCTTCGAGTGCCAGGAGAGTTCGTTTTCTCTGATCGTTTGCCCGACGGCGTTAAGCAATGCTCTGGTCCTGACATGGGCCAAGGGTGTTGTGTATTGCCTGACATAAATTATGCATAGATCAAATTCAGAGGTAACAAGAGTTGGCACCTCGTACCTAAGAGCCGCCTCTCTCAGAGAGACATTCACAACTGTGAAGACTTGTCAGTTTTCTTGATTGTAAGAGAGTCTGCTGGTAACTTGAGTCCATCAATGATCACCCAGGTGATAATGTTTCCGTTTCGAGTTATAAGTAGACTAATGACAAAATCCATGGCAGTCTATTCTCATTTCCATACGTGTGTTTCTGGTTGCTAATATCCCACCTTGACTTTCCCATATGTCAAACATCGTTTCCATGCTTGGCTATGTGGGCCTTCAGGCCTGGTCACCCGTACATGGTCTTCGGGTTTAATACATTGAATCAAAACTCAGATGAATAGGATATTGAGGCCCGTGTGCTTTGTTCAACACGAGTTTCCCTACAGTTGTCGTACAATGAGACCCACATTCGTTCCACGAGGTAGCGAATATCGTCCGACTTGCCAACGGTTGCTTCTCCATGCCCCGCATGGGTTTAACTTGGAAATCTTCTTCCTTCAGTTCTCCAGTTTTAACAGAGCGAGTCGTATTAGGTAGGTTAGAGTCGACGGTGAGCTGCAAAGTTCATGCACGTTTAAGTTTCATAGTCGTAATCATCCAGAAGTTCCATCCAACGATGCCATTAACTGATTTAGCTCATTCGAAACCAGGGTACACGGGAGGCCCTTGTGATCGGTCTAAGTAGTGCATTTGGTACCGTCCAAGTAATGCCTCCAACTTAAATCCAAAGACCATAATTTCCATCGTAGGTTGTGACTCATTCAATTCTCCTTCGTAAATCCACTACGTGCGTCATCGTCTTCTCGTGTTGCATCGGCGTGTAACTGGGTCTCCTATTCAAACCATCATGGTATACCGCTAGATCACCCGTACCCTCGGGTAAAGACGATGCTCAGTGCCTTGTAGAGTTGAATTTTTGAAGCTGAAAAGATGTTCTCCTAGTTTTGTCTCCCATGAATGCACAACACCTCGCTGTGCTAAAGAGGTTAAAGCTGCACAATCTTCAAAATCCCACGATGAATTTGCGATAGCATCTAGCGAAACCAAGAAACTGCTGTATCCCCGAAGGAATCTTTAGTATTGATCAGTTTCTGACAAGATTGATCTTCGCGAGATCCACGTGTATTCCCCACTTCGTTGCCTACGTGGCTAAGAAAGCGTACCTCCTAAACCCTGAAGTCACACTTAGGTAAACTTCGCGTGGAGTTGCTCCTCCCCTAGGAGCCCTATGATAAGCTACGAGTGCTGCTCATGGTGTTCCTTCTTCCGCGTTTGGAATGTCGTCTTTGGAACATCCTCCTCCTGGACTTCCATTTGATGATTGCCCGATCTCAAGTCGGTTTTCGAGTAGATGATTGGCCATTGCGGCTGGTCAGGAGAGTCGTCAGGGTGAGGTAATGGGTGATGGTTTTCGACTGACATCTTGCGGAGTTCTCGATAATCCGTACATATGTCCAACGGAAAGCTTATCCTCGCGGATATAACTGGGGAACCCCAAAGCGAAAAGCTAGGTCCGACAAAACTCATGTCCAACGGTTCCTGTAGTTGGTTTGACAGTTCCTGTAACCCTCCCGGTGCAAGACGGTATGGAGTATGAAGAATCAAGGCTGTCCCGGGCGTGATATCAAACTGAGAGTCTATCTAACAGTTGTGGGGGTATACCTGAAAGTTCCTCGAGTAGCACAACGAAAAGAATCACGAACGGTTGACGGATCCTCGATCCTCTCTTTCTCATACTTAACTTTAGTAACGGTTGTTAACGTAGCTGGGTAATCTCCCCGTAGACGCTCCTGGCTTCCATTGCTGAAAGGATGCTAACCTTCACACCACACTGAAGCTTTAGGACAGACGACGATCCGCCACTAAAGAGAGGAATACTCAAAATTTCCCTCACAAGGTCTTTCCGCGCGTTATCTGGATACCCAATCCACACTAACTATTATAGCAAAACTATCATGGGTAGATGTCGAACACTTGTCCCACAAGGTCGAGTTTGCATCCAAAGAACATAGGAGGTTCCCCTTTGGCTTGCCATCAGTCGGTTCCACAACAGGGTTGGTTTCCAAAGGCTTCAGGGTTAAGCAAAACCGAGACGGAGCGATTAGCTATCCACACAAGCTACCATGTTGCTTTTATGCCTGGCGTCGCCTACGCCAATCCTACATGCCCTCCCATGAACACTACTACTGGTGTTGTTGTTATGATTTCGAGGGTTTTCTAATACTACCATTGTTCCCTTGGTTGTTGACATTTTGACCTATCAACAGTCAATCCCTGCCGAAGTCACCTTTGATTCCACACTGTACGCTACAATTTTGAGTACCTTGATGTCGCCGTGTCTGTTGCCTCTAATGTCGCTGCTTTTAACGGGGTCTTGCGACCTTTCACCAACGAGGTACATCTTCCACATTCCGTGTCACGTACTACGGCACTACTCACTGCGTGGGAAGTTACACATTCCACTCCGTAGTCAATTGTCATCATTCATGTCCCGATTGATTCGTAAGAGTTGACTCTCATGAGTCGCTGACTAGGGTTAAGGGTTCGATGGGAGTCAAATTGCTGATGTTCATTGCTGGTAGTCAGGGTCATCCAAATACTGAAGTCGGTAAAGTGCTATGCTCATCCTCTTGTCCATCGTTCTTGCAAGTTGTTTGAGTAAGATACGGTATGTTACGAGAGTGTGGCAGAAGTGATCGCACTTTGGGAGCTACGACGTCAATACATTGAGTTCCAACCAACAAAGAGAAGTGAGAAGGGTATTGACCAAACATTCAACGCTGCGATATCCAACTCAGGGATGTTCGTACAAGCACCTAACATTCTACACAGCCCGCTAGGCGTTCAGATGGACGTTCAGGGAATGCTCGACAGCATCGAGATTCGAAAGAATTCAAAGAGAAGTGAAAAGATCACGTTCAAGTAGGAGACAATCACCGCTATGACTCCTAAAGATTTGTTACGTTTCACGCTGTTCGAATAACGGAACAGAACCCCTTTTTCCACTCGTTAAGGCTCACTGGGACTCGCATGCACCCCACATTATTATTATGTATGCACCCACAATAATATTGTGATTTGCATGCTCATCTCAGCTCCTCCTAACTCATGTCAAATGGTTCCTCAGACTCAAATGCCAAACAGAGGTTATCAACACGTCAAGACCACAGAAATCCAAGGACTACAACATACTAACAACGCATCATAATGTAAACAAGCAATTCATGCAGTTATGCTATCGTGACGAGTGTGTGTCCATATGCTACATCATAAACAAGTGTTCACTAGTCATACAGTGTAATGAGTAAACGAGAGACGAACCTTGCAATCTGGAGCTGAGTGTCATGGTCGTATTCACATATTCAGAACTGTTCGGTTATAGTCTGGTTTTACAAAATTGTCTTAAAACCAAGTTCACTATAACCAGTGGCTCTGATACCAAACTGTCACACCCCCAAAATACCACCTAGGGAATGTCCCTGCTAGGCTTGTGACGTACCAACAACGAGCCACTAATTACATTGAACCCATACAAGTTTGTAAATAAAATCCTCAATTATTAATGAAAAATACCATCAACAAGTTTAAATGAAAATCAACATGTTCAGCGGAAGCAATTAATAAACCAAATTTAAATTGATTCAAAACCAATGTATTAGTAGCAAAAATTCAATCACATGAACCCCTCCAGTCGACCCATGACCACTCCAGCTACTCCAGAGAGCAAGTTCCAAATCCAAGACATCTAAGGACCTGCGAGCATGCAACAAGTGTATCAGACAACGCTGGTGAGTTCATAGTTTTACGAAAACGTTGGTTACCAAGTGTTTAGTTAATCCATTGAATTTAATTCCGAAAGTAATGTTGATAAAATCTCGATACTGAACAAGACGGCTCCTGATGTTTGTTTTGCCCTTTCCCTAGTGCTCCTATCAAAGCACTGGGCCCGACTGGGTAATTAGTTCACAACCGTCCTCCCCGGTACGGCGTGAGGGTGCCAAACCTAAGTAGCGCTACCAACTAATACCCCGTTACCTCCCCGGTAACAAAAGATGGGACTTAAAAGATAGAGAGTGAGAATATTATCCAACATCCCAGTTTTACCCAAAAGATTTATCCCTCCCCGGGATACCCACTGACTGTCCCAACCACCGGGACGCATGCTCAAAGTAGTGAACTCACCTTGGTTTGCTCGGTTTGATAATGTACTCTAGTGTCTACTAGGGGGTAGGTCCGTTACTCGCGACCTATAGTTTGAATAATGTAAGTACACACATGTGTAGGATCATGCAAAACTCTAATGTCCAAGCAACCGGTGTTTATTTATCACATGTTATCTAGTCTAGCATACCGTACACTTAGTAACACAGTTTCTTATATGGGGCGAATAAGTGACTATAAGTTAGCAATGATAATAAATATATAAGTTAACCCACAATAGCAAGGATTGATTATAAGATTCAGTGCATGTTCACTTTCCTTACTGCCATGTTAATATAAAAAGGTACATGCACTAATAGTTGAATGATTATTATAATTAATGGATAACCAACTTTGAAACAACCATTTATGTACGGATATATTTGAAATACATTAGCACATGAATTCGGACTCGTATATTCTTTTCACTAAGTGCGGACATATTAGTACCATGTATATAATCTATAGTCAAGTGCTGAATATGTAAAACACAACAGGTTCGGACCTTTCATGTGTTGAGAATCATAAAAACTCCCTAACAATTACAACAGAAAACTTGCATACTTTAAATTAAATATGGACCCATGACAGAATCCCACATATTCTAACATTAACATATATATATTCTGATATTTATACCACATGTTCGGATATCCCTTTTCACAAATTCAACCAACATTAAAGCTATATGTGTAGACCCTAGTGTTTCACTATATAAATTCACATAATAATTAATGGGTTGTTTTATTTCCACATCCCCTATAATCTTATTTTCACATCCCTATATCTATACGGGCCGTATAGAATGTTTATGCACAGAATTTTATGCGGTGGAATGTTTTTTTGTTTTTATATGTATACGGGACGTATAGTTATATACTGGCCGTATACATATTTGCATAATTTTGTTTCGAAGGTTTGCCAAGGGTTTTTAGTTTTGGAATCTGTATACGGGCCGTATAATGTTATACGGCCCGTATAGCTCGTATAGAAAAGTTAACTTTTTTGTTGCAATCAGGAAACCGTTTAATAAATTTTTGTATTTAAAATAGTGTTGTATATATCGGATTATGTTACGAGTTTGTAATCAAACGTATTTATTATGTTTAATAAGTTTCCTCTTTGTAAAACGATAAATATGTATAGAAAAGTTAATTTTTTGTTGCAATCGGGAAACCGTTAATAAGTTTTATAAATTTTAAAATAGTATTGTATATATCGGATTATGTTACGAGTTTGTAGTTAAACGTATTTATTATGTTTAATAAGTTTTGTCTTTGTAAAATGATAAATATGTATAGAAAAGTTAATTTTTGTTGCAATCGGGAAACCATTTAATAAGTTTTATAAATTTTAAAATAGTATTGTATATATCGGATTATGTTACGAGTTTCTAGTTAAACGTATTTATAATGTTTAGTAAGTTTCCACTATGTAAAACGATAAATATGTTATATGATTATGATAAACTACGACAACAATTATTAAACAAACAACTTAACATCTAAACATAAGATTAATATTTATAATGTTTTACATCTAAAAAAAAAAGATAAACTTTTACAAAGTTTCAAACGTAAAATAACAAAAAAAAAATAATAATACAATAAGCAGCTACGGCGGTGGTGGTGGTGGTGGTGGTGGTGGTGGTGCAGCGCCAGCTCGTGGAGGTAGGGGCGCGGCAGAATGCATAGCCACAATCGCCTCGACCATCCACTGTACATCCTCTCTCACTGCAGCTAAATCCCCTCTGACTGCAGCTACAGCCGACTCGACCTGAACGAGTCTCTCCTCCACCCCCGGTGGAGGCATCACACGCTGTCTCACGCTGCGTCGAACATACGGGCGATCACCCCGTAACTCCTCCTTAACTACCTGTGATCGATCGGCAGTATGAGCGACCCCCTCTCCGTCGCCTCCCTCTCCCACGCCCTCGCCCTCGTCTCCCTCTCCCTCGTCTCCCTCCTCATCACCACCCTCTTTGACAAGTTATCCATGCACATGTACATTTGTATCATTTCTTTGACAAATTCCTTAATTCATTACAAATATCAGACAATTGCACTTTCATTTACACTATCATTCATCATACACTACTTTTTACATTAACAATAATAGAAATGCACATGTGCATCTATATGTATGAACTTGTTATAACATTAACAACACTAGAAATGCACACGTGCATCTATATATATGAACATGTTATAACGTGTTTAAGTACACCACTTTGAATACACATTCTCTTTCATCTATAATACCATCCATACTACACTACGTACCATTACCTCCTACCATCCGTAATACAATACCATTGCTTTTTACCATCCAATACAATATTATTACCAATATTTCACTTTATTATATGTACATCAACACCCTTTATACCATCCAAACAACATATTATATCATAAAGTGACAAATATAATCAAACCATCAACAACTAGATATAACTAACCAAAACACATGTATATGGGCCTACTTCATCATTTAAAATCACAAACTTTTTGTACCAAAACACCTTATTTCATATTGATACATATAGATGCACATGTGCATTTCTAATATTGGTAATGTAAAAAGTAGTGCATTACATATGTTAGTGTAAATGAAATTGTTTTTTTTCTACTACTGGTAATATATTATGGAATTTGTCCAAGAAATGATACATATGCACATGTGCATCCATAACTGTTACTCGAAAAAAAAGCGTTTTTTTTTTGTAACAAAATATAGCGATTTTTATTAGAAAAATATTAAAAAAATTGTGGGTTTTTTGGATTTTTTAGGTATTTTTTGTGCTCGCTTTGGTTCTCGCGGTTCTCGCAATAAGGGTGGTTCTCAAATTAACCTTACCCTATATATATATATATATATATATATATATATATATATATATATATATATATATATATATATATATAGAAAAAGTATATCGTACATTACGGCTTAACGTACTTCACGTACAACAACGTGCGTGATTTGTTCTATAACATGCGTGATTAATGTTTTCAATATGCGTGATTATTGTGTTTCAACATGCGTGATTTTGGATTTTTGAGTTATAACGTGCGTGATTTTAAAATGAACGTGCGTAATTACCTGTCGTGTACCTGTCGTGCGTGATGTACGTTAAGCCGTAATGTACGTTAACCTTCCTCTATATATATAGGAGAATGATCCGCTAGGAACCACCCTTTATTGCTAGAACCGCGAGAACTAATGTGAACACAACCAAAAATACCTAAAAAATCTAAAAATGCACACAATTTTTTTGATTTTTTTTTAAAAAAGCACTACTTTTCGTTATTAAAAAAGAAATTAAAAAAGAATTGGATACTAAAAGTAGCGATTTTTTCAAAAAAAAAAATGTTTGTTTTTTAAATTGTTTTAGGTTTTTTGGGGTTTAGATTTATGGTTTAGTTTTTAGCATTTAGCTTGGGTTGGGGGGTTAGGTTTTTTTTTAGGTTTTTGGGGGGTTTAGTTTTTATCATTTAGCTGTAACATCCTGAAAATATAAACCTTTTATATACAATGTTTGTATTAAACAAAATGAACTAACTAGGAATAAAAATAACCTAGTTAGAGGAAAGTCTTGTAGTAACATTTTAATGGGTTAAAAACACCTAACATAAAAACCTAATGATAGTTGGTGGGTTAAAGTTGTCAAAATTTGAAACAAATTATATTAAAACAAAAATAAAAACACCAAACACACACTTGTGTGTGTGTCTGGTTCGATCAAGCACATAGGGGGCCAACCAAAGTTCTCCACCAAACCCTAACTCATACAAATTGCACAAATTGAAGACTCAAATCAGTTCCAAAAAGAAATCCAAGCATAGTTTAGTGATCTCCTTAGTAAAGAAATCATAAGGTATGTAGAAATTCACTATTTGGTTTCATCTAAAATTCTGGATGAACACTTATAATTCGAAATTTAGTTTGCATGATTGTTGTTTGGATGAATTTGGAATGAAATTGTGTCTAGGGATAAACCCTAGTCAATTACTTGTTGAAATTTTGCTCATTACTTGTGAAATTCATAATCACCAATGAAGGTGTTAAGTGGGTTTTGTAGAAACATGTTAAACAGTAGGATATGGTTATCATTCTAGTATATTTTAAGCCCTATGAAGTAAATTCAGATTTGTTGATGGAAAATTTGATATGAACATGCCTAATTGAAGTTTAATCTTGACTAAATAATTAGTCATGAGCTTAATTGTAAATTGTATGAAAGTATGCCCTTTAGGTGTTTGTAGAAATGCCTAAAAGAAAGCTAAAAATTTGAAATTAGAACTAAAACGCATACATGTACGTTATGGTGAACTATGCGTTATGTTATATGAAAAGAGTTCTAAATAATTCGTGGTTGAACTCTATAGGAAAGGAAACCGGAACGTCAAGCGGACAAGCCGGTGGTGATACGCGTTTGAAGGGAGTGCTTTGAAGGTATGTAACCTTGTTTCGTTACATTATGTTAATTAGATATTGTGGTCATTCAAAAATTGTGTTTTTAAAATAAAGGTTGCGTAGTAGAAGTGACATTGATCACTACGTAGTTAAACGAGTCAAAACTTGGTTAGAAAAGTTTGGTAGTCATTGAAAATGGAGGATTCCATAAATGAGCCAAACGGGTCAAATAAATTTCTAGTAGGTATAATGAAAGTGTTCTGAATATTGTTTGGCAATCGTGGATCACAAGAGCGTAAAACCATGGAATTGGTAATGATACGCGAATGATCGTAAGCCCTGGAAGATGGGTAAATACGCCTTGAAGTCATAATAATATAAGTGGTAGAATT
Source organism: Helianthus tuberosus (assembly GCA_030545235.1). Lineage (NCBI taxonomy): Eukaryota > Viridiplantae > Streptophyta > Magnoliopsida > Asterales > Asteraceae > Helianthus > Helianthus tuberosus. The sequence goes on from CM060417.1 coordinate 4,630,746, forward strand.
AGTGCGAAACTATACGGGTTGAATAATTAAAAAGGGGACTATTAGCCTTTCGGTTCGTAAACTCAAATTTTGACAAGATAATCATGATATATGCGTTGGTAATTAAATTACGGACGCGTAGGAAAAAGAATCACCCAATACGGACACTTAGATAAAAAGTTATGAACGTCCGAAGTTGGAATTTAAGAAAATTAGAGCTGGGAAGGAAAATGCAGGTTTTAACCTGCACCCGCTGGAAAACAGTGTCCCCCGCGGCACGCGGAGGGAGACACTGGTTCTGTCGTGACACGTAGGCGTTTCTCGTGGCCCGCGAAAGCTTAGATGGGATCTGTCGCGGGGCGCGACAGACCCAAAACTAAGAAATTTCATTTTGTTATCATTGTTTGACATTAGAACTTGATTATACGTGTTTTAATGTTGTCAAAACTAACAATTAACGTGGTTTTGACTTTAGGTGGTGTTGGTCTCACTCCGGATGGCGATCAAGCATGAATCCAAGAACCGAACACAACATTTTGAAGCTTCCGCGCTAATCTAAATTTGTTATCAACAATGTTCATTTTGTAAATGTTTAACTTGATGTCTTCGATGTTTAAACTAGTTAGTTAGTTAACTAGAATACTGTTACTATGCAAACTTACCGTTTTGTCTAACTTTATGAAATTATGCATTTGGTTTTTAAAAATGTGTATTTTACGTTAAAAATCTTAAATAAATGAGACGGGTGTTACAACTTGGTAATCAGAGCTCAAGGTTATTAACAAGGTTGTTCGGTTCGAAGCTTGATCAAACATCCGGTAAGAATTAGTTACTTTAGTAGATTTTATTAAATGTTAGAAAAAGAAATATGAATTGATGTGCACGGGAAGAGCGTGTTAACACACTCAAAACTTGAAAGTGCACTAAACATGAATGGTTTAAGCAAGTGGTGAACTTGGCTGAACCAAAGTGAATAAAGTACATGTTATAAAATGAAATGTTTAACAATTGGTATAAACATTTCAGTTTCAAGATGACGGAAAAAGGTAACAATGATGCGGTGCCAATAGTTACCGAACAAATGAAAGAAGTGATTGTCGAAGAGGTAGGAAAGGCAATCGAGAATAGTTTATCCGGTTTCATAGAAAAGATCCAAAATACGGTGCTTTCGGTAGTTGAAGAACAGATTAAAAGGTTGGAAGACAATGTCAACCTAGTGAAGGAAAAATCCGGAGAACGGAAAGGTTGCTCATACAAAGAGTTTATGGCTTGTAAACCACCAATTTACAATGGGGAGGTTGACCCGATAATATGCCAACGATGGCTAAGTGATAACGAATGGGTGTTTGAAATGTCACACCCCAAAAACATCGCAGCGGAATATAAAACGTAGTGGTAACGAAAGTTGGTGCCCATTTATACCTTGTCAGACGATGCACTCTTTTGTTGGACATTTTGACATATTTTAAAAACATAAATATTAAACATTATATTTTTAAAAGTCACGACACAACCACATAAGTTAAGTTGTTTTGATCCTCGCGGATCTTATTACAAACGTCCCAGAAAGTTTAAAAGATGTCCAACATATTTAAACGAAACGACACGCATCATCATACACAAGATACGCCATGATTTCCCGAAGCCGAACTCTGGTACCTGTAGAACACGTTAAAATCAAGTGTCAACACAAAGGAATGTGAGTTCACTTATTCGTTTACTAACAGATTTTATTCCAAGGAAAACTTTCTGTTTAGGTGTTTATTTAAAACATCCATCTAATTCTTAGAAAGTCCATTTTTACTTTCTTAATAAAATTCATGGGCCTTCCGTCGTAGTTTCTCGAACCCGACAATATTGTTACTGCCCAAGTTTTGTATATTAAATTATTGCGTCAATTTTCAGACTCGTATGTTAGCTAGACGATACGAACTATATATTAACCATGGAGGGATAATCAATGCTAGACAATAAACATAATCAAAATTCGTCGCTTGACTTGACACGGGGCGACCGGTCACCACGGGGTTGTCAACCCGATAGATCCACCAACAATTCCTTGCGTACATTACTTAAATGATTAAATGACATCATGGGCGCAGGGTTCTTTCTCGAAGAACAATATGATGTCTGCCTCACGTACAATATATATATCCTACTAATATGACAATTTAATACACGACGATTTATGAATTCCCCTGTCACTCAAATGTTGAGACCCAGTCTAGAATTCATCCCCAATCCGTACGGTATCGTTTCACTTAAGAAATACCGCACATACAATATTCATTCATCAAAAACGTTTTACTTCGAAACGTATAACTTATCAAATTCAAATATTTTCAGCGAATATATATATATTTTATAATAAAAGGTATGTTTTATTTCGAAAACATTATTAAACCCTTTTAACGACGTGTTCCACCCCAAAATATATACAAAACAGTAAAAAGAGGGGTTTAGTGACACTCACCTTTGGGTGCATATTATAAATAGCGCAATCCCAGAGATTGATTTTTATATTCGTCCTAATATAGGAACAATTCTAAATCAATATATATATTTAACACAAAAATCCTAAGTTTCTCCGTTTCTTAGAATTATCACATAACTTTGAGATTTTCTCGAAAAGTTACCATTTTTGATTATGTTGGCACGTTAGTATATATATATATATATATATATATATGAATCCACATACATATATATTTTTATGATTCTTGTGGCTTGAACGATTTTGTTGGTGACCATTATTGTGTAAATCCGTTAACTCTCCCGTTTATACGCAATATATCTACGATTTATGCGTCGAAATATATATACATAAACGTTCACATAATTTAACATCGATATACACGAAATATTATTAACTTATCCATTTTTGTCATTTTTAAAGCAAACATACATAAAATATCATATATGTATCAAATTTCATGCTTGACAAACAAGTTACACATTTAACGCAATTTTACCGTTTCTACCGCACAAAACGTATATGCATACATGCATAGTCTAAATTTCCCACTATCAAATTGAAAATTAACATACTATCACATTTATGCGTTTAAATCACTTAACACATTTTATCACACAAGGTTCACTCAAAATTTACCCATACTAGTGTTCATTAAAAATGCTTATTTTAGCGATTCGGTAACGTTTTCGGGCGTCGGAAGTCACGTATGACCAACCAAACACCGAGTAAACTTAAAATTAGTTAAAATACTTATTTTTAGACTAAAAAAATCAGTTTATTTACTGATCTAATTCAGTTTCACAAAAAATCACTCGAAAAGCCGATTTTTGACCGTTTTAAAGCATAGTTTTGCGTTAAACGTTACCATAACCATCCCAACTCGAAACGACTTGATATTTTAACACAATACATGTTATTTACTGATTAAAATAGTGGTGATAATCAGATTAGTGCAGTTTTTGTGTAAGTCACATAAATCATGCGATTTCACGTATTTTACAACTTTTAATGCACCAAGTACAACATGCAAAGCTAGCAAACAATATGACAAAGTTATATATCATTAAACACTTCAAAATACTCTTATTTTAGTGTTTATATTCTGATTAGATCTAGTTTTTATGAAATCATAAACATATGATCATTTCATGCCTTCACATCATCAAGTAAATTCACATAGGTGCATCTAATGCACTCACACATTATCATCATCATCACTCATGATCTAATCATGCTTAAATCTTCACTAACAAATATTACACATAACACAATAATCTTTCAAATCATTCATGCTTAGATCTTTCACTTTTATAACGATTTTCACATGCATGCATACATATATACACACATATACACCAAATTTATACACACATATACATCCAAAATTTCACTTTTCAACACATCACTTTCAAATCTTGGATCTCTTAGAACCTTCTTGCATGATATCTAAAAATTCCTTTAATCATCATATTTTTCAAGAAAGCAAATAACCAAGAACTTTTTCATCAAAATACAACTTATACATATGTATATATACACAATCGGCCATATACACATACATGCACACACTCATTTTTATTTTATTAAAAACTCATTTGTTTGAAATTTTCAAGTTTATGTTTAGATTCAAGAATCAAGAGAAACTTTCATTATCTTCTTTGTTACTATGAATCAAGAACAATATTTAAAGAAAATATATTGTACCTTCAAGATTTTAAATGGGTTTTTGATAAAGATGATGTTTTATGGTCTTGTTCTTGCTTGAATCCACTTGAAATCACCTCTAACCCTTCTTATGAGCCTGAAAACACCTTGGAATGGACATGATCTTCAAGGTTTAAGTTTGAAAATGAAAATGGGAGTGTACAAGAGGGGTGTTTGGCCATGAGAAATCAAGAGGAAGAGAGAGAGTGTGAATTTTGAATTATGATCTTGGAATTGGAAGTTTATGGTGCACGAATCAAGATTAATCATCACCACCACTCACCATGTATGGACATGTGTCCAATACACAACAATCAAGAGGTTGTGGGCAGCCCACATTGCCGCCCATGTCCCTCTCTCTCTCAAAATATATACATACATATATTATATGCATACTAGTTCAAAAACAGGTATTTTACTGATTACCGGGTATTTTATCTAGCGTTTTAATCCCGTTTTAGTGTGTTTTAAATTATTTTTATTGTTCTATAAAAATAATCACTCAAAATTATTACTGAAATAATTACCAGTTGCCCTGACTGGCCGCGTTGACAGTATTTTGTTTAATTCTCGCAGTATCGCGCGGTACGCGCTCAAACTTGAAAAATAGAGTTTCTTAGCGTTTTAAATTATTTTTCCACACGGATATGATTAAAATTATTAGTCTAATCATAACAGACTATTTTTAGGATTTTAACACTGATCGGGTGGTCATTGACGTTCGTTTCGCATTTTAAACGTTACGCGATAAGCGTTAGTTTTATCGTTGCCAACATAATTTTTATACACATCTAAATTTATCAACACATCATATATCATATATTAACGTCATATTTAGTCACAAATAGTCACGTTACATGTTCGCTACACAGATTACTATTGTCCGGTACGGCCTGAGAGGTCGGGTGTCACATGAAAGGACCCACTGTGATGTAAGCAATTTTGTAGCTTACGGTACGGTTTAGTTAAGGGGTCAAGCCAAGGATTGGTGGGATAACATGAAGAAGGAGATTGGGGTTGAAGCGGCAAAGGCCATGACGTGGGACGAATTTAAGGCATCATTCCTTAATCACCACAGTCCCAAGGCGGTCATCAACAGAATCAAGGAGGAATTCGTCCAATTAAGGCAAAAGGGTGAATCAATTGATAAGATTATGGGTATTTTCCTAGATAAGCTGAGATTATGTGATGAGTTAGTGAAGACTGAGGAACATAAGATATACTATTATTAAAACATGTTGAGTGCTGAATATCGAGAGTTCATGACTCCCTCGAAGTACGAGACCCTCACCGAAATCATTAACACCGCGGGGGAGCGGGAGATTGAGTTAAAGAAACAAGTAGATAGGGGCGAACGAAGGGCGCAGGATGTGAATTCAAGTCCTACAAAGAAGGCGAGAATAACGGAGTCGACAAGAAAATCTGATGTGAAGGGCGGATCGCCAAGTTGTAAGGTGTGAGGAAAAGGGCATAAAGGTGAATGTCATTTCAAGGACAAACCGTGTCCCATATGCAGAAAGACGGGGCACACGGCTTCGCTGTGCCCGGGAAAAGTTTATGTGTGCTACAAGTGTTACCAATCGGGCCACAAGAAGTCCGAATGCCCAGACTTGGTTGGAAAGAAAGATAACAAATAATCTCCAACAGAAAATCAAAAGGCGAAGGCCAGATCCTTCCAACTAACCGTGGCTGAAGCGAAGACAGAACCCGATGTGGTCTCAGGTATATTCGCAATAAACTCAATTCCTGCGCGTGTATTATTTGATACGGGTGCGAATAAATCATTTCTTTCACATGGATTTATTCGACATCCTTCATTTGTATTGACGAAATTACCTATGCCCTTAGAAGTTAAAATAGGGGACAACCAGAGTTTTATAGTGTGTGATGTTTGTCAAAGCTGTAAATTGAGTATCGATGATGAAGAATACTCAATAGATTTAATTCCAATGTCAATGGGAGAGTTCCAAGTGGTTGTCGGAATGGATTGGTTATCCCGACACCACGCAAAGGTCGTGTGTTTTCGTAAAGAGATAAAATTAATATCTTCGAGAGGAAAACACGTTACTATCTATGGCGAGAAGGGAGGTAACCCAATGATATGCTCAATGTTAAAAGTGTGACAACCGTCAAAAAATCCAGGTATCCGTACAATTAATTAATCTTGATTAATGCTTAATGACTGTGCTGAATTACAATTAACTACTTTCTGATTACTACATCATACTTACATGTGCATCACATATTGCATAATGTCACATCATTATTACATGCAAACCATATTGACATACATGATGCACAAAGCACAGTTAGCACAGTTAGCGGATAACTCAGAAAAATGCTGACAAAGTTCAGTACATAGACAGACGTTGTTTTGAGACACAGTATGAGCCAGGAATTAAGTACTACACTAGTATAGTGTGTAGGGAACTAAGGACCACAAGACTTCATTCCTAAGTGATAGTTTAAGTACCGGAAAGTGCCTAAAACTCACCCAAAGTGCTGAATTCAGCATAATTCAGCAAAAATCAGCATTTTAACAAGCTAGTATCATGCAAAAATATGACTAAATGATCCTGAATGCTTTCCTAAGTGTCGGGAATTAAAAGTGTCACAAAAGGGTACATAAAGAACACTAAACGGTATAGTTTAGCACTTTAACGAACCAGTATCTAACTGAACAACCGGACACTACCCGAAACATCAAAATTACACTAGAAGCATTGTTTTAATGTTTCCAAGCTAGTTATGATCCCCGAACATCGTAACACATCATACAAAATATCTAGTAACTAAAACACTTAGCTTATACTTGAAATCTAACAAAATTCTCTAACTTATCATCACCACTCAACTAGTACCCCCCCCCTTGTTGTGGACGGTTACAAGGTGGCCCCACACCTTGATTATCTTTGATTTTATTTGATTTGCTAATAGATCTTGTTATGTACTTAGAGAACACATTATCCATGGGTTAAACATCTAAAATGGTTATAAGTAATGTGTGGAAGTATTAGGGCTCATTCTCATCCAACACACACATCAACACCATCACTCTCTCTCCCTCCTCCCTTGGTCTCGGCCGTGAGCCACCACCACCATCATCTTCATCTCACTTTCATATATTCCATCCTCATCACAAGGTGTTAGAAGCAAGATTAAGGAGCTTGGTGGTCTTGGAAATTGAAGGACCTCTTTCATTTGATTTTATCCACCACATTTATCATCTTCATCAACTTGTGTTCTTCCCTAGCCTTGAGCTAGTAGTAAGCACATTCTACTCTTCATTTTACATCATGTTTAAGTGGTTAAAAGAAGATACTAGTTGTTAATCTCAAAGAACATCAAAAACCATGAACTTAAAACCTTAACATAAGCTTAAAACCATAAGAATACATGTTGATAAGTGTTGTTTTGCTTCTTGATTGTTGATTGATTGTGTTTATGATGTAAGACATCATATGAAACCTACTAGATTGTGATTAAACACATGATCTAGTAAGTTAAGGTGATGATCTTGTGAAAGACCAAGATGATCATACCTTATGTATACATGAACTTGAATAATAAAAATTGTTTTCATATGTGATGATGATTTAAACACAACATAAGTCTTGTAAATGGATGACTTCAAGAATAGTTTTCTCAAGTGACCGAGTTCATTTGCAAGATTTACCTAATCATGATTTTTAAAGAAACAAATCATGTTTTGAGGGTGAAAACACAGCTAGTAAAGTATATGTAACAAGAAAAATACAAGAAGATTGATTTTTGAAAAATCAACATACAAGTTGTAAAAGACTAAATTTTACAAGAATAAGATTTACAAACAAATAACCATATTTTTAAGGGTAACTAGGCTTACTAAAAATACTAGTAAGTTACTACAATTTTTCATAAAAGTTCAAGTTCATGTTGTTGTGTAAATTGCATGATTTTGGCACTTGGTATGCGTTGATTGAATTGTTGATTGTTGAGATGATTTTAAAAGAAAATGATATCCTTTGAAAGCATGGGAACCTCCATTTTTAAGGGGAAACTATGGCAAAATTTTTATAAAAATTAAATACTTAGAAAAATATTTTTAAACAAGTATTTACAAGTATATTTTAACCATGGTTTTTCATATAAAAGTTTGCCATGATTTTTATTACAAAAATACATATATTGGAGGTTGGTTTTTATAAATAAAATGGATAAGTATATATTTTGAATATATATATATATATATATATATATATATATACATTAAAGACATAATCTGTGTGATTATTTGTATACTTTGTGTATTAGTTATATTATTTTAGGGCTTAAAATAATATAACACATTAAAACAACAAGAATTACAAACCAAAATATTACCAAAAATCTCAAGGAATAAATACACACGTTACACATAATGTTGGGAAACCGAACGAAATAATGTAACTTACAAAATATTCTGGAAAATACATTTATAATTATATTTTTGGTAAATGATATTTTGGACTCAAAGAAATGAGAATATGATTTTTATGATTATCACAAAGTTATACCATATTTTGACAAGGTGGAAATATATAATTTTTGGCGATTAAAAATATATATGTTTTCTTGGAATTACTAGGAAATATAATATTTTTGGGTAAAATATATATTTTCTTGGATAAACTTGAAATACATTATTTTTGGATAAAAACAAGTTTATATATATTTTCTGAAGTTAGACTTGAAAATATATTATTTTGGAACTACAAATATTTTTGCCAAAAGGAAAATTTATAAATAATTTTTCTAAGTAATAATTCTTAAATATATATATTTTGGGAAATATATATATATATATATATATATATATATATTAGTGGACTTTTATTAGAAATAATATTCCAGAAAGTCTAACACAAAATTAAGTATAAGAATACTTAACAATTACAAGAAAATACGTATTCTCGTACGTATAAAATCCACACCGGAATACGACACCGATACATGGCAAAATATACAAATACAAATATACCCACCCTTGGGAAGGAAGTACAAGTATAAATACTTGAGAAGTATTGTTACAAAATATTGTTTAACGATTATTCCAAAATTTATAAATATAATTTAAGTTGAAATATTAATTATTTTGACAATAATTATATAAATGGGAATAATATCAGAGACGTAACTCAGAAACGTTAATTCTAAGTCAAGGCACGACTCGTTTGTCTAATATACATTAGTACATTGTAGGTAGTCGTGTTTACTGAAGGAACTTGAGTTACGAGTATTGAAGACGTAAGACTGTGAGCTCATGTCCCCCTTTTCTTTTAACCGTTTTCAGTTTTATAACTTCGGGGGTGAAATACATGTTACAATTAGTTACGAACGTTTTATACAGGGTATGGTTAGCCAGGAAAGGTTACTGCTTGATCATGTGAGTGGTGGGTACAACACTTAAGGCCATTAATCCTCATCGTAGGACCGAGGGACATGAGTGATAGATCTATTTGGGTGTAGTGAGCCCACACCCATGAGGACCAGGGTGGCCCATGTGGTGACTATGTCCACATACTGAAGCCGTGGCAAAATCCGCTAGGTTTGAGTTTTTCTGCATCACTTCATACATATCAATGGCCTTGCAAACCATTGGTGATCTGTTTTTCCTTGTTGCTTTCATACCAGGATTTACATACATACAGAAATACTTTAAAGGTTACTCATAAACACAGACAAACACATGAACGCGTTCAATTTTTGTTGATGTTTTCAAATTACATGTATTTCAAGGAATTAAGTGGATCTGGCAGGTGTTTGCATGTCCCAAGCTGCGTTATGAATAAAAAGATATCATCCGAAGTCATTGGGGTTTAGGAGATGTATCTTAATCCTGGACGAGATACATGGTTCTAAACTCGGTTTTATTTAAGGTCTTTTGTCGAGTCTTCGTAAACTCTTTAAAACATGTTGTGGTTTGTAATTTAAATTTGGAGTCTATGTTTCAGATAATTATGTTGTGGTATTTTCAAACTTAATTTGTGGATGAACATCTCTGGTTTTAATCATATAGTGTTGTTATGATTGTATGCAATGGTATTAAGAAGTCACACCATAATCACGCTTCCGCAAAAGTCAGGGTGTGACAAAAATCTCACAAGCTTATGAGGCCTGAATGTAGAGCGTTTATGATATACGCGAATGAACCAGGGAAGGAATTACCGAAGATCGGAGACATACCGGTGGTACGTGAATACGAAGATGTGTTTCCGAAAGACTTCTCGGGAATACCGCCCGAATGGGAAGTAGAGTTCAGAATCGAATTGGTTCCGGGCGCGAAACCCGTAGCTAAGGCGCCATACCGACTCGCGCCATCGAAGTTACAAGAATTGATGTCTCAGATTCAAGACTTGCTCGACAAGGGGTTTATAAGGCCGAGTGTGTCCCCTTGGGCGCACCAGTATTGTTTGTGAAAAAGAAAGACGGGAGCATGCGAATGTGTATCGATTACCGGGAGTTAAACAAACTCACGGTGAAAAATCGATACCCGCTTCCGAGAATTGACGATTTATTCGACCAACTACAAGGTGCAAGTTGGTTCTCGAAAATTGACCTTAGATCAGGATACCATCAATTAAAGGTCAAGAAAGAAGATGTACCAAAAACGGCCTTTCGTACTTGGTACGGGCACTACGAGTTCCTTGTGATTTCCTTCGGATTGACGATTGCACCCGTGACTTTCATGGACCTCATGAACCGGGTTTGCAAACCTATTTTGGACAAGTCGGTAATCGTGTTTATCGACGACATTCTAGTATATTCGAAAAGTGAGGCGGATCACGTGCATCATTTACAAGAGGTGTTAGAGACACTCAGACGGGAAAGACTGTATGCAAAATTTTCGAAGTGTACCTTCTGGTTACGAGAAGTACAATTTCTCGGTCGCATCATTAGTTCCGATGGAGTACTAGTAGATCCGTCAAAGATTGATGCCGTGTCAAAATGGAGCCCTCCAAAGAATCCTTCGGAAATCAGAAGCTACTTAGGGCTTGCGGGATACTACAGGAGATTCATTCAAGATTTCTCCAAAATCGCTTCGTCGTAAACTAAATTAACTTGAAAGGAGGAAAGATTCGTATGGGTGTCGAACAAGAAAAAGCGTTCCAAACGCTTAAGGAAAAGCTAACCCACGCTCCGGTATTAACATTACCGGACGGCGTCGATGATTTGGTGGTTTACTCAGATGCATCCCAATTTGGACTCAACTGTGTTTTGATGCAACGAGGCAAAGTGATAGCTTATGCCTCGAGGCAACTGAAGGTGCACGAAAAGAAGTACCCCACGCACGATATTGAATTGGCGGCGGTGGTATTTGCACTGAAAATATGGAGACATTATTTATATGGGGTGAAGTGCACAATATTTACCGACCACAAGAGCCTAAAATACTTCTTCGATTAGAAGGAGTTAAATATGAGACAAAGGCGATGGTTGGAAACAGTGAAAGACTAGGATTGTGAAATACATTACCATCCTGGGAAAGCCAATGTCGTGGCGGATGCTTTGAGCAGGAAAACGGACTATGTTCCAATACGGGTACGGTCGATGCAACTTGTTGTGACCTAGGGTTTACTTGAATGAATCTGAGGAGCACAAGTCGAGGCGATAAAAGAGGAAAATTGGAAAAGAGAAAGAATCGTTGGCCAGCTGGAAGAGTTAACGGATAATAACAATGGGTTGAACCGAGGACGAACCGAGGATTTGATGCTATATGGGTAGTTGTTGATAGACTGACGAAAAGCGCTTACTTTATTCCAATACGTGAGACTTATACGTCAGAAAAGATGTCGGAGGTGTATACCAGTGAGATAGTGGCACGCCACGGAGTACCGGTATCCATTGTGTCCGACAGGGATACCCGGTTTACTTCAAACTTCTGGCGAGATTTCCAAGATCAGATGGGAGCGAAACTATTTATTAGCACTACATACCATCCTCAGACGGATGGACAGAGTGAAAGAATGATACAGACACTAGAAGACATGCTGAGGGTGTGTATTATCGATTTCGGGGGCAGTTGGGATGTGTAATTACCTTTAGCAAAATTCTCTTATAACAACAGTTATCATGCCAGTATCGGCATGGCCCCGTACGAGATGCTATATGGTAGAAAATATAGAACCCCGGTGTGTTGGGGTACGGTGGGTCCGTGTGAATTGGCCCAAAAAGATATAGTTCGAGCCACTAACTAGAAAATTGATGTGGTTCGAGCCCATTTGAAAGCGGCTCAAGACAGACAAAAGTCTTATGCCGACAAAAGACGAAAACCGATTGAATTTTTGGTGGGCGACAGAGTTATGCTAAAAGTATCCCCATGGAAGGGCGTTATCCGGTTCAGAAAAAGAGGGAAATTAAGCCCGAGGTTTATCGGACCGTTTAAAATCATTGAACGAGATGGCAAGGTAGCATATCGCCTTGAATTACCGGAAGAACTGAGTGGAATTCACAACATGTTTCACGTGTCACAACTTCGAAAGTGTCTAACGGAGGAAACGGCTTATATCCACTACGATGACATTGAGGGGGACAATAGCCTTAATTATACGGTAAAGCCAATTGAGATTCTAGATCGGAAGGTTAAAGGGTTGCGGAATAAGAAAATTGATCAAGTAAAGATCAAATTGGGAGCATAGAAAGGGTTCGGATACTACGTGGGAATCCGAAGAGGAGATGCGACATCTCTACCCAACAATATTCGGTACGTATTCCGGTTTTGAGGACGAAACCCTTTTTAAGGGGGGTGGACTTGTAACACCCTGAAAATATAAACCTTTTATTATAAATACAATGTTTGTAAATAAACAAAATGAACTAACTAGGAATAAAAATAACCTAGTTAGAGGAAAGTCTTGTAGTAACATGTTAATGGGTTAAAAACACCTAAAATAAAAGGCTAATGATAGTTGGAGGGTTAAAGGTGTCAAAATTTGAAACAAATTATATTAAAACAAAAATAAAACACCAAACACACACTTGTGTGTGTGTGTCTGGTTCGATCAAGCACAGAGGGGGGTGACCAAAGTTCTCCACCAAACCCTAACTCATACAAATTGCACAAATTGAAGGCTTAAATCAGTTCCAAAACGAAATCCAAGTATAGATTAGTGATCTCCTTAGTAAAGAGATCATAAGGTATGTATAAATTCACTATTTGGTTTCATCTAAAATTATGTATGAACACTTATAATTCGAAATTTAGTTTGCATGATTGTTATTTGGATGAATTTGGAATGAAATTGTGTCTAGGGATAAACCCTAGTCAATTACTTATTGAAATTTTTCTCATTACTTGTGAAATTCATAATCACCAATGAAGGTGTTAAGTGGGTTTTGTAGAAACATGTTAAACACTAGGATATGGTTATCATTCTAGTGTATTTTAAGCCCTATGAAGTAAATTCAGATTTATTGATGGAAAATTTGACATAAACATGCCTAATTTAAGTTTAATCTTGACTAAATAATTAGTCATGAGCTTAATTGTAAATTGTATGATAGTAGGCCCTTTAGGTGTTTGTAGAAATGCCTAAAAGAAAGCTAAAAATTTGAAATTAGAACTAAAACGCATACATGTATGTTATGGTGAACTATGCGTTATGTTATATGAAAAGGGTTCTAAACAATTCGTGGTTGAACTCTATAGGAAAGGAAACCAGAACGTCAAGCGGACAAGCCGGTGGTGATACGCGTTTGAAGGGAGTGCTTTGAAGGTATGTAACCTTGTTTCGTTACATTATGTTAATTAGATATTGTGGTCATTCAAAAATTGTGTTTTTAATATAAGGGTTGCGTCGTAGAAGTGACATTGATCACGACGTAGTTAAACGAGTCAAAACTTGGTTAGAAAAGTTTGGTAGTAATTGAAAATGGAGGATTCCATAAATGAGCCAAACGGGTCAAATAAATGTCTAGTAGGTATAATGAAAGTGTTTTGAATATCGTTTGGTGATTTTGGATCACAAGAGCATAAAACCATGGAATTGGTAATGATACGCCAATGATCGTAAGCCCTGGAAGATGGGTAAATACGCCTTGAAGTCATAATAATATAAGTGGTAGAATTAGTGCGAAACTATACGGGTTGAATAATTAAAAAGGGGCCTATTAGCCTTTCGGTCCATAAACTCAAATTTTGACAAGATAATCATGATAGATGGGTTGGTAATTAAATTACGGATGCGTAGGAAAAAAGAAATCACCTAAAACGGACACTTAGATAAAAAGTTATGAACGTTTGAAGTTGGAATTTCAGAAAATTAGAGCTGGGCAGGAAAATGCAGGTTTTAACCTGCACCCGCTGGAAAACAGTCTCCCCCGCGGCACGCTGAGGGAGACATTGGTTCTGTCGCAACACGCGGGCGTTTCTCGCGGCCCGCGAAAGCTTAGATGGGATCTGTCGCGGGGCACGTCAGACTCAAAACTCAGAAATTTCATTTTGTTATCATTGTTTAACATTAGAACTTGATTATACGTGTTTTAATGTTGCCAAAACTAACAATTAACGTGGTTTTGACTTTAGGTGGTGTTGGTCTCACTCTGGATGGCGATCAAGCATGAATCTAAGAACCGGACACAACATTTTGAAGCTTTCGCGTTAATCTAAATTTGTTATCAACAATGTTCATTTTGTAAATGTTTAACTTGATATCTCCGATGTTTAAACTAGTTAGTTAGTTAACTAGAATACTGTTACTATGCAAACTTACCGTTTTGTCTAACTTTATGAAATTATGCATTTGGTTTTTAAAAATGTGTATTTTACGTTAAAATCTTAAATAAATGAGACGGGTGTTACATTAGCTTGGGGGGGGGTTAATTTTTTTAGGCTTTTGGCTATGTAGTGGGTTTATTTTATTGTGTTCACATTGGTTCCCATGGTTCTCACAATAAAGGTGGTTCTCGCATGAACCCTACCATATATATATATAGGAACAGGAGAGAATGCCTCAAAGTGTGATAACGGTGAGAATAATTATCAGCCATAAGATCTTAGTGGTTTGTAGCTGAGATTGATGCGCTGGCATTTTTGTAAATAATAGGGGCCTTGGAACTACCAGGAGGGGTAAATTACAAAATGTCATACGTTTTATAAAAGGAATTCACAACATTCATACTTAGATTAATACTTCAAGGCGATACATAATTCAAACTGTATGACTATTCTTCCGTACAATCCTTGTTCTTTGACTCGATCTATGCCCGCTTATCTTCGTTAGTGGTAGAGGAAATTCGTGTGATACCTGTGGACATCATATACAACTTAACCATTAGTCATTATCTCACCATACAACATTATACTATATAATTGAAATTCGCATAGCATTCCATAATGTAAACATGGAATTATCCAAGCATTCTCTTAAATACTCTTAATCCAAGTCCGGCTTCAATTCCTCATAGACCCGGCGATTTCATACCTGCATTTCATTCCAAACTCAAGGCACATCATTAGTAATCGTCAATACCCGGACATCTTGAAACCATTCCAATGTACATACATAGCATCTTACATTCATAGCATCTTGCATTCATACATACTTACCTTCATACCTACGTTTATACAATCATATACACCTATATACATGCTTCATTCATACACGCATACATGCATATGAGTACTTGTTTATTTCTTTTATACACATAAACTTATACTAACATGTTATATTCACAACTCTCATAAAATAGGTGTTATACATATTAACATACATACGTATTCCCAGACACATTTATAATAAAAAAACGTTAGTTATGAGGAGTTTATAACGTATCTATTTATGCCCGAAGGCCAAAATAACAAAACAATCAACATTTTGCAAAAGCTGCCCGCCGTAAGCTACGACTCTGCCGTAGCTTACGATTCAGTTGTTCTGGTCCATACAGCAGCTACGTTCCGTAGCTTACGGCTGAGCCGTAGCTTACGATTTGGTTGTTCTGATCCAAACAACAGCTACGTTTTGTAGCCTACGGCTGAACCGTAGCTTACGATTTGGCTGCTCTGCAGCTTTTCCAACTTTGTCTTTTTTTTACGAAAACGACCGTAACTTTCAAACCGTTCACCCGTTTAACCTCCCGTTTCTTCCTACATGACTATATTTTGATCCTCTATCAAATGGACTCAAAATCTAACATCCGAACTTAGGAATTTCTTAACTTTTATGCTTTTGGCTTAATATTCATTTACGAATTATTCGACCCGCTCATGTTTTTAGTAAACAACTCATATGTTTAAACTTAAAGTTCACATGAACGTTATAGCTATAACACTTTTACATTATTTGGAGTATCGTACTTGGGAATAACTCACCCGATACTCAGTATGCACTAAACTCATTCATTTCATTCAATCCTATGAAATCAAACTTTGTTAATAAAATTCCATTCACAAATTGGTTTATTCGTTAGTTATAACTCACAACCGAGTCTTTTGTCTATAATTTACGTCTCCGTTTCTCGATTAGCATTCTTATATGAAATTCTACCCATTATCCGGTTACAATACCGTAGCCATTACTTAAGCATCATTCCATCATACCAATACTACCTTGTTTTGACCCGTTTGGTCTACTTAGTAAAAATCACCGATTTCATACAACCAAAACCATACTCAACTTCAATCGTCATCATGCTTATTTAACTAGTCGCTGCCTTACTTCAACAACTAAGAAGTGATTCCAGAAATCACTTACTTAATACCCTTACTTGATATCATCATTAAAAACACATCTCAACATAACTACTAATAATTATCAATATCATTCCAATAATTTCATTTACTACTAAGGAGGAAGCCCGGGAATTTACTTACCTTACGCATCCATATTCGCTCTCGTTTCTTCATGTCCTCATGACCCGTTAGCCCTTTATGCTTCCATCCATCTTGACATGATCCCTATACTTTCATTTCATTGCATCCACATTCTTGTTAGCATATAAAATTATACATATGAATGATCATGTCAATTTACATTTCACAATAGCCTTCATTAACATTTCAACTAGCATACGGTACTACCTTCTAATGCGTGTTTCTAACTAAACTATTTCATCAAACTAATTTCCCACGTGTACTCCATGTAAAACACATTATTTATACTAATCTACTACAAATTACATCATTGTCACATTCTACATATAATATCTATCATGTGCATACAATTCCTACTATTTTTGGTCACTAGGATATTTTATCAAACACTTGGTGTGCATACAACATGCAAAGTTCAATGTACAAGTATTCTATTGCATAATCCTCCTAATTCATAGCATAGATCATCAAACTCAACTAGGATCCTATAACCTTCATACTATATTCAAATTAACTAAAATTACTCATTACATACAACATCATTCATCAACAATACACATCTATTGAACATGAATAATCATCTTTATCATCATCTTCACTACTACTACAAGTGGGTTTTTCCCAAATCATCATAGTCAAAATTAAACATATTTTAGCATCTACACATTCATCATACAAACAAACATTCATGTTTAATCTTACACTATATTTTCGGATTACACAAAACCCACTTAATCAAACATCATCAAAACACCAAATTCGACTTACTTGATGTTAGAAACACTTAGGTGATCGACTTTCTTGGTTCATGTATTCATTTAGCCCTTAAATCCCCTTTCAATTTGATGGATTTTGTGATCTAGGGTTTGACCCCCTTTCTTCTCCTCTCCTGGTCGCACA
Organism: Helianthus tuberosus; assembly: GCA_030545235.1. Taxonomy (NCBI): domain Eukaryota; kingdom Viridiplantae; phylum Streptophyta; class Magnoliopsida; order Asterales; family Asteraceae; genus Helianthus; species Helianthus tuberosus. The sequence continues at coordinate 4,648,634 of CM060417.1, forward strand.
TCGACACCCACACACACTCAGTGTGTGTTTTTGGGTTTTAATTCTGTTTTTAATTAACATAAACTTTCCCCTTTTTAACAACCTTGGCCCCTCTAGTTGTTACTTGATCACAATTGTAGCAATTTCCTTCCTTTGGTTGTTTTGTTAGACATTTAACCAAGTTTAATAACTTGGTTTTTATATTTATTTAATTAAACATGGTGTCGTTCTAACGAATTTTAAAATTCGCGTTTTGGGATGTTACAAATCTACCCTCCTTAAAAGAGGTGTCGTCCCCGAAAACTTCCTCATCCCTACTTGGCCAAATCTACTCCCAAACAATTCTTCTTTTCATTCATAGTGCTCATTACTTGCGACTTATATATACTGGTAGGATTCGCTTACAACCATAAAAGTATATATTGTCCTCACTCTAGAAATCAGGCGTTAAAATTTCAGACATTTATCATTCATGGTGGGTCATACTATCCCTACCTCACTCATTTATAAAGAAAATATTACATTCTGGGATTAGACCCATGAATACTTATTGTGGTTTTAACTTCGCATTCTACCTTAGCAACCTTTCTAGGCACTTTCTTTAACACATACTGACTCAATTTCATTGACATTCATCTGATTTTAACGTTACCACTGGATACTTATTATTAATCCATTACTAATGTCGTTCTAGGTTTCTTTTATACCCCCAAATTCTTACTAAAAATTTTTAATATTTCCTCTTAACGACCACAATTGTGGGTTGAAATTTCCTCCAAAATTGACCTTTAAAGGTCATACATTACATATTATACCATACTTATTTTGCCGTTCGTTTATTATTGGGTAGCATTCTATCTATCAATTCTTACTTATCAATCATGAGTTAAACATTTTACTGACCTCGTCATCATTGCGTAATTCAATGATCCGTAAGACGGGTCAATCTGCTTCTTCATAGTACCTTTCGTACCAGGATTTCATTCATTCAGTCATGTATTAAGTTCCTGCTCTTGAGCATCCTTTCATCAGCTCTACTACTTTTATCATGCCAAGAATTTCACCATTCTCATCTGTAATATTAACGGTTAGCACATATCATTCAAATTTATACGAGTATGGCGTTTATCAATTTAACTTGCTTACATACTAGCCCTTTCTAGATTCTTTTAAAACATTAGTTCGCTCGACCCATTCTTAACGGGTCAATATATGACCATTCCTTAGCATAACATTTTCATTTATTTGACCCGTTCACAACTGGTCAACATATGACAGTTTCTTAACATATCATATTCATTCAGTTATTCAATTTATTCGGTGTTAACTCACCCATATTCTTCCATAAATCCTTAACTTACTAGGCATACTACATTATACATTTCATTGCTTACGTAGAACTCTCTCATGAGTTAATTTCCAATATGTCTATCACATAACTTTACTCAGTACTATTCTCAACTAATTGTTTCCTTGATCCTACAACTTTGTCGGTTTTTGCTTGTTTAATAAACCGAACTTTTCATATTATTTTACTATTACTTGCTTTCTAGTTAATAATCTCAACTCTGTTTGGACTTATAGAAAGTCAAACTATTAATGTACTCTTATTTATGTTTTATTAATCAACTATGACTTATCCTTCAGGTGTTCATTCATGCACTTACACATACATATGCATTTCGTTAGTCAAGCGATATGGCTATCCCGACAATGATATTTTTCTCGCGTAACTGCTATGTTATACTTACTTAAGGATTTCGGCCTTTTCATTCTTACATATTACTCTCTTGTATTAGGTCTGTATTTGCCTACACATATTACCTTTCTCTCATTCTTTGTATTCTTTTATATTTGAATCCGTCAATGTATTCAAACCTTTCATTCTTTCGTGTTTGAATCCCTCTAGTCGAGCCATAAGCTATTACCGAAATCATAATCTTTCATACATACCTGGCGAAAGTCAAAACCACTGACTCATTTTCCATACATTGTGTTGGTTATTTCTTTCCAACTTGTGGCAATACATGCCCATTCATTACGCTTACCTATAAGCATAAAACTTGTCAAAACAAGACATTAAATACAAGGTTTAGATGGTGATTACCATTTGACCGGCATGACTCATTCGTCCCTTTTACCATTCTTGCATACAAACATATTTGTATATATATATATTCACATATATATATATATATAAGTTTAAGACATAACTTGGATAATATCCGCTTTTTAAAGAATATTTACTTGCTTAGCCTGTAATTACTTACACATTCGAACTTTTCATTCTTATCATTCATTCCCTTCTATGTTTCGAATCCGTCGCGCGGTTTCTAACACATCATTCATACTTTCATTCCTTTCACGTTTTGAATCCGTCTCGCGGATTCTAACATATCATTCATACTTTCATTCCTTTCAGGTATCGAATCCGTCTCACGGATTCTAACATATCATTCATACTTTCATTCCTTTCATGTTTCGAAACTGTCTCGCGGATTCTAACATATCATTCATACTTCTCATGTGTGTTTGGTACTTTCAAATCCCTGAGAGTCTTACATTTCCCTTCACCCTCACGTCCACCTACTACCTAATTCTAACAGACATACCTATAACAATTATCACGGTCTCACGAACGTCATATGTTTCTTGTGTACTGGCCAGGTACACAATCCACATACTAGTTTCGTGTCTACATGTAATCGTCACTTTATGTCCGAAGAATTAGGTTTTGGTACATGTAACATTTTCAAAACTTCATTTCCATTCTATTATTATATTTTATTTAAAGTTTTCCTTCACTTGATAGATTTTACCATTACATGCACCACATGTTAAATTTACGTACCTGGGTCAATATGTCTTATTACATGCCTTGGTGCCGGTCCTAGACCACATTCACGGATCATCCTTTCCAAGCAATTATGCTTACCCTTCACATAACATACTATTAGTTTCCTTCATATATATACTTTAATACATACTTACATTTGCTTTTACCTTTAGGCCTTGATCGAGTCTTGGATTGTACGGGTTCCTTGTCACAAGAGCACACAGGTTTGAGTTCAAGTATTTACCTCCTTCTACTTGATTTCTCTCAAACCAGGGCTCTGATACCAACTTGTAACACCCTAACACGTAATATCTTAAAACGACACAGCGGAAATATGAGCTTAAAATTTTCTTTTTTTATTAACGACATTAATTACGTGAGAGCAAAATTACAAAATGTCATACGTTTTATAAAAGGAATTCACAACATTCATACTTAGATTAATACTTCAAGGTGATACATAATTCAAATTGTATGACTATTCTTCCTGTAAAATCCTTGTTCTTTAACTCGATCTACGCCCGCTTATCTTCGTTAGTGGTAGAGGAAATTCGTGTGTTACATGCGGACATCATATACCACTTAACCATTAGTCATTATCTCACCATACAACATTATATTATATAATAGAAATTCGCATAGCATTCCATAATGTAAACATGGAATTATCCAAGCATTCTCTTAAATACTCTTAATCCAAGTCCGGCTTCAATTTCTCATGGACCTGGCGATTTCATACCTGCATTTCATTCCAAACTCAAGGCACATCATTAGTAATCGTCAATACCCAGACATCTTGAAACCATTCCTACGTACATACATATCGTCTTACATTCATAGCATCTTGCATTCATACATACTTACCTTCATACCTACGTTTATGCAATCATATACACCTATATACATGCTTCATTTATACACGCATACATGAATACGAGTACTTGTTTATTTCTTTTATACACATAAACTTATACTAACATGTCATATTCACAACTCTCATAAAATAGGTGTTATACATATTAACATACATACTTACTCGTTCCCGGACACATTTATAATCCAAAAACGTTAGTTATGAGGAGTTTATAATGTATCTATTTATGCCCGAAGCTGCCCGCCGTAAGCTACGGCTCAGCCGTAGCTTACGATTCAGTTGTTCTGGTCCAAACAGCAGCTATGTTCCGTAGCTTACGGCCGAGCCGTAGCTTACGATTTGGCTATTCTGATCCAAACGACAGCTACATTCTGTAGCCTACGGCTGAGCCGTAGCTTACGATTTGGTTGCTCTGCAGCTTTTCCAACTTTGTGTTTTTTTTACGAAAAAGGCCGTAACTTTCAAACCGTTCACCCGTTTAACATCTCGTTTCTTCCTACATGACCATATTTTGGTCCTCTATCAAATGGACTCACAATCTAACATCCGAACTAAGGAATTTCTTAACTTATATGCTTTCGGCTTAATATTCATTTACGAATTATTCGACCCGTTCATGTTTTTAGTAAACAACTCATATGTTTAAACTTAAGGTTCACATGAACGTTATAGCTATAACACTTTTACATTATTTGGAGTATCGTACTTGGGAATAACTCACCCGATACTCGGTATGCACTAAACTCATTCACTTCGTTCAATCCTACGAAATCAAACTTTGTTAATAAAATTCCATTCACAAATTGGTTTATTCATTAGTTATAACTCACAACCGAGTCTTTTGTCTATAATTTGTGTCTCCGTTTCTCGATTAGCATTCTTATACGAAATTCTACCCATTATCCGGTTACAATACCGTAGCCATTACTTAAGCATCATTCCATCATATCAATACTACCTTGTTTTGACCCGTTCGGTCTACTTAGTAAAAATCACCGATTTCATACAACCAAAACCATACTCAACTTCAATCGTCATCATGCTTATTTAACTAGTCGCTACCTTACTTCAACAACTAATAAGTGATTCCAGAAATCACTTACTTAATACCCTTACTTGATATCATCATTAAAAACACATCTCAACATAAATACTAACAATTATCAATATCATTCCAATAATTTCATTTACTACTAAGGAGGAAGTCCGGGAATTTACTTTCCTTACGCATCCATATTCGCACTCGTTTCTTCATGTCCTCATGACCCGTTAGCCCTTTTTGCTTCCATCCATCTTGACATGATCCCTATACTTTCATTTCATTGCATCCACATTCTTGTTAGCATATAAAATTATACATATGAATGATCATGTCAATTTACATTTCACATTCGGCTTCATTAACATTTCAACTAGCATATGGTACTACCTTCTCATGCGTGTTTCTTACTAAACCATTTCATTAAACTAATTTCCCACGTGTACTCTGTGTAAAACACATTCTTTATGCTAATCTACTATAAATTATTATCACATTCTACATGTAATATCCATCGTGTGCATACAATTCCTACTATTTTTGTTCACTAGGACATTTTATCAAACACTTGGTGTCCATACAACATGCAAAGTTCAATGTACAAATATTCTATTGCCTAATCCTCCTAATTCATAGCATAGATCATCAAACTCAACTAGGATCCTATAACCTTCATACTATATTCAAATTAACTAAAATTTCTCATTACATACAACATCATTCATCAACAATACACATCTATTGAACATGAATAATCATCTTTATCATCATCTTCACTACTACTACAAGTGGGTTTTTCCCAAATTATCATCATAGTCAAAATTAAACATATTTTAGCATCTACACATTCATCATAACAAACATTCATGTTTAATCTTACACTATATTTTTGGATTACACAAAACCCACTTAATCAAAAATCATCAAAACACCAAATTCGACTTACTTGATGTTAGAAACACTTAGGTGATCGACTTTCTTGGTTCATGCATTCATTTAGCCCTTAAATCCCCTTTCAATTTGATGGATTTTGTGATCTAGGGTTTGACCCCCTTTCTTCTTCTCTCCTGGTCGCACATCGAAACCCACACACACTCAGTGTGTGTTTTTGGGTTTTAATTCTGTTTTTAATTAACATAAACTTTCCCCTTTTTAACAACCTTGGCCCCTCTAGTTGTTACTTGATCACAATTGTAGCAATTTCCTTCCTTTGGTTGTTTTGTTTGACATTTAACCAAGTTTAATAACTTAGTTATTATATTTATTTAATTAAACATGGTGTCGTTCTAACGAATTTTAAAATTCGCGTTTTGGAATGTTACAATATTACCCCCTAGTGTAATTTAACATTAATGCCACATGTCACCACCAAATTTGTTTTCACCGTTCTCACACTTTTCACCGTTCTCTCTAAATCATGAGCCCGTATATATATATATATATATATACATATACATATATATATGGTGGGGTTCGGCTACAAAGTCCATTTTTCCTACAAAGTGTACAAAGTCATAAAACACCACAATTTCAGCCATAAAACACACTTAAAACCCACAAATAACATAGTGAATATCACTAAAACACAATATCCAAACCCTGACACTCCTTAAAAACTTCAAACACACCATCATACAACTATGAATATAAAACACATCATGATAATCAACATAAAACACACTAATATTAGTTATTCAATAATCAAAGCCTTATCATCCAAAACACAACACAAAACCCACAAATATGGTGTTTTAGTAATCTTCACTATGTTATTTGTGTGTTTTGAGTGTGTTTTATGGCTGAAATTGTAGTGTTTTGTGACTTTGTACACTTTGTATAAAAAATAGACTTTGTAGCCAACTCTTACCCTATATATATATATATATATATATATATATATAGGACCGCTAAAATGAAAACCACGTCCAGTTGTAAGAACCATGAGAACTACACCATACGGGGCGAGTTGGACCAAATTTTTTTTTTCATAAACATAGATACGTGTATTATAAACACATTTGTAAAAAAAATGTCGTGTGTGTAGTTTTGAGCACCACAAGTTTGTGTTTACGGGTATCGTAAATTTTATTTAACTGGAGGTGGTTTTCATTTTAGCGGTCCCCTATATATATATATATATATATGGTAGGGATCCTAAGAGAAGTCCACCCTATTTAAGAAACTTGAGAAACAATCTGGACCACACATTTTTCCTAAGAAAAAAAAAAGGTGAAAAAAATGCAAATTTTTTTTTTGGGAGGGGGGGGGGGGGAATCGGAGCTTTTTCTTTAAGGTTTTAATTTTTTTTTTTTGGATTTATACACATGTGTATATTGTTAATCTTTTAACTATACATATATGTATATTGTCAATTATACATATATGTATATGCATGTCTAAACCCTAAAGCTAAACCTTAATGCTAAACCCTAATTCTAAACCTTAATGCTAAACCCTAATTCTAAACCCTAAAGCTAAACCCTAATACTAAACCCTAAAGCTAAAGCTAAACCCTAAAGCTAAACCCTTAATGTTAAACCCTAATGAAAACCCTAAAGCTAAAGCTAAACCCAAAAGCTAAACCCTAATGTTAAACCCTAAATACTATTGCTAAACCCTAAACCCTAATGCTAAACCCCAAATAACACTTATTTTTTAATTTTAAACATGTATATACTATACATCTATGTATATTTGACAATATACACATATGTATAGTTAAAAGATTAACAATATACACATGTGTATAAAACCCAAAATTTAAAACAAAAATCAAAAAAAAAAAAACAAAACCTTAAAGAAAAAGCTCCGATTTTTCCAAAAAAAAAAATTGCATTTTTTTGCTTAGGAAAAATGTGTGGTCCAGAATGCTTCTCAAGTTTCTCAATTAGCCAACTACTTCTCACATGATCCTTATCCTATATATATATCTAGGATTAGGTTCAAGAGTAAACAACTTTTGAGAGTAAACTGAGTGAACTAATCTTGGCCCTTGATCATCTTTTAGATTAAAAGGGTAAGAATGACATTAGCCAAGTACTTTTAATTTAGGGTTTTTTGCATATTTCCCCTTAAAATTTTTTGAAATTGCATATATACCCAAGCCAAAATTTAAATTGCATATTTCCCCTCTATTTACTAGTAAAATTGCAAATTTACCCATTTTGATTTAATTTATTAAAATTAAATTAGAGAAAGACTATTTTACCCTTCATTTTACTAAACTTTAGAAAATTGCATATTTACCCTTCTTTTTACTACTTTTTGTCTTTTTTCACTACTTGTTGGTCACAAATTGTATATTTGGTCACAAGTGTTGCCCCAAACATAAAAACACAAACAAAATAACTTAACGTACACATAATTAATTGAATTTTCAAACACAAATCATGATAGTTAAAGTTTACAACAAAGGCAAGGAAGATGTGATGAGTGTGGATCCAACAAGACTGTTGTCTGTTCTTGGGCTGCTTCCTGCACTACTAGTTAGAGTTTACAACAAAGGCAAGGAAGATGTGATGATCTACATTGTCGTTTTTCTGTAACGGGTTGAGCAAGGAGTCTGAGCTAACAAGTCCGAACTCCGAAGGAACTGAAATCGCAGTTGGTTTTAGCCCAATTGATGATGCAGATAACATGGAATGGCTTGATGAATCTTGAATTTTGTTAGACCCCAAATCTCCAGCTTTTAAGAAATTTATGCACAAGATTCACAAATCACATATTTAGTTTAGTGTCAATACAAACAAACAAACTTATCCAGTAAAAATCACACTTCTGGTTAAGTTTTTTTTATTACAAATACAAAATATAAAAATTACTTATACGGCTGATACCGGTTTAGCCCAATTGATGATGCAGATAACATCTGCAGCTACTAATTGTTGTCGATACAAAAAGACTAAAATTATGAAAATCTACCTGCCAAATTGGTGTTGATTTTGTTGGCTCAAGTGGCTGATACCGGTGGCGGCGGTGACAGTCGAAGTGGAGACGACTTCTTCCCGAGCACCGCCATTGCGACCTCAGTTCATATGTCGTTCGCAATACTTCTGATCTGCCATTGCGTCCCTCGAGCACCGCCACTTCTTCCCGTCGGTTCTCCGGCACCGCCCTGGCTCGAAAACCCCATATGGAAACCACCCCATCCATCTGATTAAAACAAACATATTTAGTTAATTAATTCACATTTCCCTTTATTTTTCTCAATCTTGAAACAAAATCTTGAAAATATAACTTACTGGCAGTGTGCCGGAGATTGGCTCCGGGATAACAAAACGCTGCCGTTTCAAGAGCTTTTCTGATCGGAATAAGGAGATTAGACGGAATCAGTGCGACAACCGTTATGTATTTGTAGATCAATGCTTGGTGTTCTAACTCCATCCACTGTGACGCCGTGAAAGGCCCTCTTAACTCCGGCGAGCACCCCTCGGACACCATACCCTGTAACCAATCCCCAAAAATGTCAAATAAGCAAACATGATCTTTTAATTTTGATTTTGAGAAGGGTAGTTTTGTCATTTTAATAGAGAAGGGGAAATACGCAATTTTTATTTTGGTTTGGGTAAATATGCAATTAAGAGTGTTTTTAAGGGGAAATATGCAATTATTCCTTTAATTTAAATCCCTTAATTTTATCCTCACTTAACTCTCTCTCTCTCTCTCTCTCTCTCTCTCTCCCATTTTTAATTATTTCTCTATTATTTTATTTATAAAAGATTGAAGAGCTAATGTTTTCTTTAAATAAAATTTTATGTTCCTTTTAAAATTAAATATTAAACCTAATTAAATTAAGTTTTTTAACATATGTGTATACAGGTCAGTATATACAAGACTTATACACTTATGTATTGTTACATCTTGTTTCCATGGGTCGGTATAAACCAGATTTATACACTTGTGTATTATTAAGTACATATGTGTATACAGGTCGGTATATACCAGATGTATACACCTGTGTATTATTCAAGTACATAGTGTATACAGGTCAATATATACGAGACTTATACACTTGTGTATTATTACATATTGTTTCTACTATGCATCTTTTCATCAAACATTGATCTAATACATATATGTATAGAGAATGTAATTAAATATTTGTAATCGTGTTCTAAATGGAACAATATTTGATAATGTTTGTATTTTTTTTAATTATCAAATATTAAGTTAGATAATTTGTTACAGAAAAAAAGTATAGAGAATGTAATTCAATATTCTTTTAATTGGAAAGAGAAATCAGGAGAGATAAAAAATCAATTAATTAAATGAAGAGAGACAAATACAATTATACCCTTATGTGTATTAAAATACATGTAAATTACAAAAGATAGTTACAATCTTGCCACTAAAGAAAAAATCTAGATATACAAAATCAATGGTCAGGATAAGTTTATTTTGTTCATAAATACATCATTGTTCACACATGAACCCTACCCTATATATATATATATATATATAAGAGAATGATCCGTTAGAAACTGTAACATTCCCAAAAATTTTATTTATATAAAATATATAAAAACTTATGTTATTAAAAGGATGCGTCATGGGTAAGTTGACCAATGGAAATATGAGGTATTTTGGGCAAGCGTAGGAACCATTTAATAATTAAATTATAAAAATACATTATATTTGAACCTACTCCGTTTTGAATGAAACTTGGTTCAAAATGTAGATAAAAATATTCTCGTTCTAATGACATATTCATCATTTTATAAAACGTCAAATTTTAGAAGTTATAAGCACCAAATAAGTGAAGCAGTTAAATTAATTATAATATATATTAATTAAAATAATAACTCATAAATTGAAATTTAAAATGCATGTATGCATGGTATACGTGGAGAGTTATGAGAAGATGCCATAAATGCAAACGTGTTGCATAATTCAACCAAAGTAGTATATATAGGAACGGCCGATGAACCTTTTTCATTTGCTCAAGTCCCTCATTTCTTTCATTCTCTATGTCTTTCTATTTTTAGTAATTCACCTATAAAAACTTCAAAGCCCTGCCCATTTTAAGTGTTGTAACCCCTGGTCAGTGATGCCCTGTCCGATTGACGTAGGGCCCCGTAACGTATGTCAAGGCTCTGCCTAAATTCGTTGGGGTTCTGTCTCGTGACGTAGAGATAAAATGGAATTGGGTTACTATACTTAATGTGAGTGCACTATATATTTTATTAAATAACCCAAGAGTTATACCCAAAATATAACAACCCTCCTAAAACACCCCTGACACCCTACACTTCCTAAAATACACCCCATACACGAAAACGGGCCCCAAATACATTACATATTATTAAATTTAATTAAAAATATTGTTTTTGGTTTTTAGGTGGGCCGCGTAAAGGAACCTTAACCCTTACGCGGGCCGCGACAACTTAAAAACCTGGCAAAGCCTGGTGCGGCCACGTGGCCCAACACCCGGCAAACCTACTCGATGACCCAGCCCAGCTACGCGTTGACTAGAGTTGACGCGGGCCGCGTAAGGCCTTGCCTTATTTTACGCGAGCCGCGAGAAAACCCAGATGAAGCACTATATAAGCAGGCCATCGGATCTTCATTCGAATTCGTTCAAAATCGTTTTCTTTCTCTCAATTTTAAAGTGTAGGCATTATACACGGGTATAATACCCCCCCTAAAATTTCTGCTCCGTTGTAAGTATTATAACCCCTGGATACGTATTAGATACGCTGCCCGATTGATCTAGGGTTCCGTAACGGCTGTCGTGGTTCTGCCCGACGTAGTCATTGGAATGCCATCTGGGGGAGAGTATTACTAATGTTAAAATGGGTTATTATACTAACACGTGTGCTTATGTGTAAATTATAGATTGTCACCAGGAAACCCTTACGGAAAATCTAAGACATGAATGTGAGTTTATCCTCTTTTTGTTAACCTTTTTGTAATATTTTACAAAACCTTAAATGTTTTACAATGCGATTAAGCGGTGATTGAGTCTTTGTAGTTCTTCAATTACTGCCGGTATGTTGGGGTTTTGTATACAAAATTTACTACACTGTGAGTAGTAAGTCGGGACGACAACACGTTACCATTGGACGAAGAGTTAGCCAATGTGTAATATGACCCACAAGTCAGGATTGACAGTACTGAATGAGTAATTGTGTAGAAATAAACAATGTGATCACTTTTAATACTGTGTTAATTGATAAAATGTTTCTTGATTAAATTGGGATTCACTCACCAGTATTTCCTGCTGATAAAATGTTTTAAACACGTGTTTCAGGTAACTTAGTGTGAAGCCAATAAAATCCAGCTGGAGAGCACTGAAGGCTTGGAAAAGTGGCAATAAAGTTACCTAAAATAAAATAGATGTTTTTATTAAATAAAATAGGGTTTATTCCTATGAAAATGTGTGTACTGCAAACTTGGGTTTTATCCCATGTGTTTAATATTATGAAAATGTGGTGTCTTACTCTGATCAAATATTTCCTAACTACGGTCCTGATGAAAATTCCGCTGCCAAATTAGAGAATACGCGATACCACCGAAACTGGCTCGCGGCCGCCCGTTCCCAGGAATTAGGGATCGGGGGTTGTGACAGAAGGTGGTATCAGAGCCATGCCACTGGTTCAAGCCAAAGAAGTGTTCTGCTGACACTTACGTTTTAAATTATGTGTTAGGAAATAACTTGTGTAATTATGTGTTTTATGTTATTTGACTATTTGTTAGTCTACAGTATGGGTAAGCAAAGAATTTCGGACATCTATCATCAATTAGATAGTTCACCAAAAGATAAGGGAACCTCATTTCAACCAAATCCCTCAGGATACTCAGCAGATACTGAGGAATGAATATTTATTCGTAAGGCACAGTCTGAGAAACCATTTACCACTAAGAAGAGAAGTTGGATTATTAGAAAAAGTCAAGAGAAAATAAAGAAATCACAACCAAAGGGAGTGATAATCAATAAGGAAATAAATACATAAACTCAGGAAACATGCAATAACCTACCATGGGAAGATGAACTAAATGAACAATGGGTAAATCTCCATATGTTAGCCACTAAAGCAGTAAATATTAACTTATTTTAAATAGTTGAACCGCCAAAGCAGTACCAGCACCCATGCCACCTATGAGCTAGAAACTTTAAAGAAACTTTGCCCATTAAATAAACAACCTAGTAGAGGAAAGAGATAGAATAAACCTTACATAAAGGCATGTTGAGCATAATACTCCTATAACCTAGATAGATCACTAGTATATTTTGAATTTCAGTTGTAGTTTGCAATAAATACATATATATAAATAAGTCGCAATGTTCGCCGTTTTTAATCAATCTATTTTTATGATTATACCCAAATGTTTGTAGTAGAAATTTTCTGTGATAATTAATACCACCTACTCAAATAATATCATAATATACATCAAACTAAGTTAGTTATTAACAAAGCAGTCATGTTTATGACTCTCTTTTGAAACCAATCATTTACTTTGGTTTAAAATACATATTGAAATATATGGTATAAAGCTTTAAACCTTCGTGGTTTTAATAATATTGTTTCAAAATAATTTATATTTAAATAAATAAAACCAAAGCTATTAAATTAACCGAAAGGATTTTAAGAATTAATAAAATTTAAAAAGATTGCTTTAGTGGATCGAGCCAAAGCAAGTTTTGAAACCCATGTGTACCAATTTCCCAGTTTATTTTATCCCTTCTGGTTTGTAACCAGTTGACCATAAGACTTCATACTTTCATAGTTTTATGAAATAACTGATGTTGGGATTACTTGTAAAGGTTTCTATTAAAATACTTAGTAATAAAATAGATAGTTAAATGAATATGATGGGTATTCATGATTAAATAAAATCATTTAAAATTTTTAGAGATTTGGGGCTGGTTGGACTACGTAGAAAGGCCTAACTAAACGTTGAAAGCATTTCTACAAATCTTTAATATTAAGGTATGTCCAGAATAGGTCTTATGCCTGGAAATAATTAATATAAGATTATAAGATTAACCAGTCATATTAGTTATAGGATTGCGTATCCTAAATTATAAAGAAAAATATTTGAGTCAGCTGGCTGATGTATAATAGTTAAATAATACAATATTAGTAAATGAGTTGAGTTGATAAATTGTATGTTAAACTTACCTTAAGTAGTTTCGAAGTTCTCATACTTTAAAAAGATTATAATGAAGATAAAAGAGATGAGATTGAATTGTGATTGGTTAAATAATGGAGATGGAGATTCTCATAAAATAACTGTGGTAATAAAATATCAGTGATATACCCGTGACACAAATAAATTTTATAAAGTCGGTTACGTGAATCTAAAAAAAATCTATACTTAAATATAGATCTCAAATATATACGAAGTAAAATATTAATCTTAACATAAATCAAAACACTAAATATATTTTGAATATAAAATAGACATATCTTGGTGGTATGGGATGAAGTACGCTACATAAGGTTTGGAAAAAAAATGTTATGTGTTTTAAGTTTATACTATATATTAATATTTAATCTTATATATATCCAAAGTTTTCAATTACAGAAAGTAATTTATGTATAGTATATATATCTCTTGGTAACCCATAAATACAATGTCATGGGTCGCATATGCACATATTCTTCTAAATAATGCCTCTCAATCTTAAATGTATATTATAATCAAAGGAAAAGATAGGAATGTGATAATTGGAATAGATATATAGATGGTTACTTGAGGAGAAATTATTAAGGTAATATAAATAGTGAGTCTTGAATTGTTTAACCCATTAGTTAAAAATGAAATTGTTCTTATGAGTCCAGAAAATTTATAATTTGAGTAATTTATTTCCATAAACTTTTAATTTCAAATTATTATATTTGACAAAAATTTATTTCAATATACTACTTTTATAAAAGGATAAAATAAAGTCATGGAAATAAGTTTGATGATTGATACCATCGGATGTATAGTTATTATTTTATATATGTGTGTATATATTCCGTAAGTTTAATATTAACTAGAGATTTGAAATTTTATACACATATATGCATATACCCAATAGAATTTCTTGATGGTATACCCAATATAATATCTTCTGTAAGATAAACATAAGAGAAAATATCATTGGTGATTCATATGAGAACATGAAGTCATTATAAACCATGAAACTTACTATGTTTTAAAATGCCATATGTCTCAATAAAATATTCCTTGCGACGGAATCTAACAATATATAAGCATAAATAAAATTAACTGTAAGCATACTCATCATATTGAACCTAGCCATAATATTAATGGAGACAATGATATTTTTGTCAAAACTCCATTTTTTTCAAACAAAAGAAAATCACAACCATAATGATACCTATGCTTAAACAAAAGAGTTAGATATGTACTGGTAATATCCAAGATAGTATTTAGACTTGAACCTAAGGAAAATGCCTTAGTATAAGCTTCGAGATAAGCTAATTACTTGCATAAATAAAGTGTGATGGTTATTAGTATGCCGTGAGGATAATGACTAGAAAAGTGCAAGTATGATAAATAAGCGATAACACCTGGCCACTGTTATTTCTTGTTTATTAGTACTACTCGGTTCTAGAATATGATCCATCATAAGAATACTAATTTCCTTGTTTCTTGATATAAGTCAAAATAAATGATGCACTTTTAAAATCATGATTTGAGAAAAAAATCTATTTATGGGAAATACAATAATAATTACCTCTCCGGCAAGACTGGGTATGGTGTAGTAGACTTTCCAGCTTGTCCGGGTAAGATGGGGGTACCTCTCTGGCGAGACCGGGTGAGATGAGGTATATGTTATGATAATGAAATTTCCTAAATAGTACCATGACCTGATGTTTGACCTGTTTTTGGAAATATAAATCTGTTAAATACATTAACCTTATGAATGGTGTGTATATTACATATATGACTATATAGATATGTATATCTATAAGGAAATCCAAAGACCATAACGATTGACAATTAGGGATAAATCACGAACAAGATGTTAATGATAATTCTAGATTTAATTATCAGGAATCTCTCGTATACATCTATAATTCCAATATCAAACATTATTTCATTTGATCATCCGTCTCGAAATTCGTGCGACAAGATGAACGACAGGAACTCTTTAAGTTGGGACGCCATCAAAAGTATAAGAATTTCCTTTGCAATTATTAACGCATTAGGAAACCTGCAACTAAAAGCCGTGTTAAAATACAAAACATATTTCAGTCAAGAATAAGAATCTCATGGAGAATAGTTCTGGTCAAAGTAAAGTGAAATTCAAAATAAAGACCAGAATATACCTAGAAACTAAACTAACTAAATATTCATCCATATTTCAGGGAATCTCGAGGACGAGATTTAAAACAAGGTGGGGAGGATGTAACATTCCCAAAATTTTTATTTATATAAAATATATAAACACTTATGTTATTAAAAGGATGCATCATGGGTAAGTTGACCAATGGAAATATGAGGTATTTTGGGCAAGCGTAGGAACCATTTAATAATTAAATTATAAAAATACATTATATTTGAACCTACTCCGTTTTTAATGAAACTTGGTTCAAAATGTAGATAAAAATATTCTCGTTCTAATGGCATATTCATCATTTTATAAAACGTCATATTTTGGAAGTTATAAGTGCCAAATAAGTGAAGCAGTTAAATTAATTATAATATATATATTAATTAAAATAATAACTCATAACTTGAAATTTAAAATGCACGTATGCATGGTATACGTGGAGAGTTATGAGAAGATGCATAAATGCAAAAGTGTTGCACAATTCAACCAAAGTAGTATATATATGAACGGCCGATGAACCTTTTTCATTTGCCCAAGTCCCTCATTTCTTTCACTCTCTATGTCTTTCTATTTTTAGTAATTCACATATAAACACTTCAAAGCCCTGCCCATTTTAAGTGTTGTAACCCCTGGTCACTGATGCCCTGTCCGATTGACGTAGGGCCCCGTAACGTATGTCAAGACTCTGCCTAAATTCGTTGGGGTTCTGTCTCGTGACGTAGGGATAAAATGGAATTGGGTTACTATACTTAATCTGAGTGCACTATATATTTTATTAAATAACCCAGGAGTTATACCCAAAATATAACAACCCTCCTAAAACACCCCTGACACCCTACACTTCCTAAAATACACCCATACATGAAAACGGGCCCCAAATGCATTAAATATTATTAAATTTAATTAAAAATATTGTTTTAAGTTTTTAGGCGGCCCGCGTAAAGGAACCTTAACCCTTACGCGGGCCGCGACAACTTAAAAACCTGGCAAAGCCCGGTGCGGCCACGTGGCCCAACACCCGGCAAACCTACTCGATGACCCAGCCCAGCTACGCGTTGACTAGAGTTGACGCGGGCCGCGTAAGACCTTGCCTTGTTTTACGCAGGCCGCGAGAAAACCCAGGTGAAGCACTATATAAGCAGGGCATCGGATCTTCATTCGAATTCGTTCAAAATCGTTTTCTTTCTCTCAATTCTAAAGTGTAGGCATTATACACGGGTATAATACCCCCCCTAAAATAGCGAAGTTCTGCTCCGTTGTAAGTATTATAACCCCTGGATACATATTAGATACGCTGCCCGATTGATCTAGGGTTCCGTAACGGCTGTCGTGGTTCTGCCCGACGTAGTCGTTGGAATGCCGTCTCGAGGAAAGTATTACTAATGTTAAAATGGGTTATTATACTAAAACGTGTGCTTATGTGTAAATTATAGATTGTCACCAGGAAACCCTTACGGAAAATCTAAGACAGCAATGTGAGTTTATCCTCTTTTTGTTAACCTTTTTGTAATATTTTACAAAACCTTAAATGTTTTACAATGCGATTAAGCGATGATTGAGTCTTTGTAGTTCTTCAATTACTGCCGGTATGTTGGGGTTTTGTATACAAAATTTACTACACTGTGAGCAGTAAGTCGGGACGATAACACGTTACCATTGGACGAAGAGTTAGCCAATGTGTAATATGACCTACAAGTCAGGATTGACAGTACTGAATGAGTAACTGTGTAGAAATAAACAATGTGATCGCTCTCAATACTGTGTTAGTTGATAAAATGTTTCTTGATTAAACTGGGATTTACTCACCAGTATTTCTTGCTGATAAAATGTTTTAAACACGTGTTTCAGGTAACTTAGTGTGAAGCCAATAAAAGCCAGCTGGAGAGCACTAAAGGCTTGGAAAAGTGGCAATAAAGTTACCTGAAATAAAATAGGGTTTATTCCTATGAAAATGTGTGTACTGCAAACTTGGGTTTTATTCCATGTGTTTAATATTATGAAAATGTGGTATCTTACTCTGATCAAATATTTCCTAACTACGGTCCTGATGAAAATTCCGCTGCCAAGTTAGACAATACGCGATACCACCGAAACTGGCTCGCGGCCGCCCGTTCTCGGGAATTAGGGATCGGGGGATGTGACAGAAACCACCCTTTATTGCGAGAAATGTGAGAACCAATGTGAACACAACAAAAAATACCTAAATAAATACAAAAAAGCACACAAAAAAAAATTTCTAATACTTTTTATAAAAAAAATCGCTAATTTTCGTCATTAATTTTTTATGATGAAAAGTAGCGATTTTTAATAAAAAAAATATTAAAAAAAATTATGTGTTTTTTAGATTTTTTAAGGTTTTTGGATGGTTTAGCTTTATGGTTTAGTTTTTAACATTTAGCTTGGTTTAGGTTTTTTTTTTTTTTTTTTGGGGGGGGGGGGGGGGGGAGTAGGTTTTTTTTGGGTTTTTTGGAGGGTTTAGCTTTATGGTTTAGTTTTTAGCATTTAGCTTGTTGGTGGGGGGGGGGGGGGATTTGGGTTTTTTAGGTTTTTGCGGGGTAGGGTGGGGGGGTTAGGCTTTTTTAGGTTTTGGGTGGTGGTGTAGTGGGTTTATTTTGTTATGTTCACATTGGTTCTCACTGTTCTCGCAATAAAGGTGGTTGTTGCATGAACCATACCTTATATATATATATATATATAGGGTAAGGTTCATGCGAGAACCACCCTTATTGCGAGAACCAATGTGAACACAACCTAAATAGCTAAAAAAACCTAACCCCCCCCCCCCCCCCCAAAAAAAACCTAACCCCCCCAAGCTAAATACTAAAAACTAAAACCCCAAAAAAACCTAAAAAAACCCAACACCCCCCCCCCCCTAAAAAAAAAAAACCTAAACCCCCCTCCCCCAAAACCTAAACTCCCCCCCCCCCCCACCCCCAAGATAAAATGCTAAAAACTAAACCCCCAAAAAACCTAAAAAATCTAAAAAAATCTAAAATTTTTTTTCTTTTTTTTTAATATTTTTTATGTTAAAATCGCTACTTTTAGTAGCAAATTTTTTTTTATTTTGGCTTCGAAAAGTAGCGATTTTTTTATAAAAAATATTAAAAAAAAATTGTGTGATTTTTAGCTATTTTTAGGCATTTTTGGTTGTGTTCACATTGGTTCTCGCGGTTCTCGCAATAAGAGGTGGTTCCTAACGGATCTTTGTCCTATATATATGTTTCGATTCAATTAAAAACCACCACAAGTTGGGATAACCATGAGAACTCCTACTTTCCGCGCGAGTTGGCCACAATTTTTTGCACAAACGTAGATGAAAATATTATAAACATATCTGTAAAAAAACAAAAAAAAATTATCGAGTCGGTAGTTACGCCTGATGTAAATTTTGTTACGGCGCTGAATTTTTTTACACCTGATGTAAGGTTTTGCATACAACAATTTTTTTATTTTTTTGCTGAAACAAGTGATTTTTTGATTTTTTTTTTTTTTGGAAAAAACCTTTTAAAAGGCCAAGTTCTCATGGTTCTCACAACTCAATATGGTTCTCATATTACCCTTTCCTTAACCACACACACACTAGCAGGATACTCACGCGATGCAGCGGGAGTGACACATCGCATTGCGATACTCTTTTTGGTAGTTTTCTTGTTCATATCATATTTATTGTAGCCTTATTGTGATAAATATACATCAAAAGCCAAGTAATCGGCTAGTCCATTTCATTGATGTGAATGGTTCGGCTATTATCCTCAACCGAAGCCGAAACCAAAGTCATCGGTTAGTCTATTTTATTAACCAATCGTTTTCGGTTAATCACTTCTGTTTATTTGGTTAGATTAATTGTTTTTGGTTTGGTTCATTTAATTTCAGTTAACAGCAAATACAAACTTGGGTTAAAACTTTTGCTTAAAAATATATGAAATTGAGGTAAAAATACATGAAATGAAAGTATAAATATTTGAAATGGAGATATAAAATATAAAACATATAAACTAGAGGTATAAAAGCTAGAAATATATGAAAATATGAATGATTCGATCCAGTTAATCTAATTTTGGTTAAACGAGAGTACAAAAAACTGATAACCGGTTTTTGGTTAATTCGGTTTTCAGTTTTAAGTTAATTTAGTTTTTGGTTGATTTCGGTTCGGTTTCGTCTGTTTTTGGTTTGGTTTAGGTTAACGATTTAGTTATTGCTCACTGCTAATCGATTTTGGTTAATAACCAATTGGTGCGCGCGCAATGCGGCGGGAAACACAGACATTGCCACGGCGTGCATTGTTTTGTTGGTTAGATTATTATCCTCAACCGAGATCAAGGTTATCGATTAGTTTATTTTATTAACCAATTTGTTTTCAATTAACCAATCTATTTAATTTTGGTTAATAGCCAGAACCAAACTTAGGCTAAAACTTTTGATTATAAATACATGAAATTTAGGTATAAATACATGAAATGGATGTATAGGTACATAAAATGGATTTATAAATACATAAAAATAGAGATATAAATATGAAATACAAGAACTGAAGGTACAAAAGCTAAAAAAATTTATGAAAATATGAATGGTTCAGTTCAATTAATTTTGGTTAAATGAAGGTACAAAAAAATCGATAACCGTTTTTTGTTAATTCAAGTTTCGGTTAATCAGTTTTTAGCTAATTCAGTTTTTGGTTGATTTCGGTTCAGTTTCGATTAACGTTTAAGCTATTATTCACCCTTAGACACTGTTAAGTACGTAGCATATCAATTTTTTAATTAAAAAATTGTAACAATTCTATACTCAAATTAAAGAGAACAAAATACTCGTTTATATGGTGTAATTTAAAAAAAATGTACCAAAAAGTTGACCGTTTAAAAATCGTGAGGGGGGGGGTTAGTTTTTTATAAGTGGATAAGTGTAACTACTAACAAATTATCTATAATTTTGTTAAAGATGAGGGATTAAAGTGTAATTCAGATGAGATGATTAAATTGACAATATTTAATTACTTGACATTCTGTAGTTATTAAACATTCTGGGATAATGACTAAGTACGTTGGGGCTTAAATCACTTGTACACTAAGGTGTTGCTTGTTTTTGTAGATATGAACTATCTTCAAGCTGATTTCATCTGTTTTCATGTCTGCAACTGAAGATGTGGTCTGAAGCTCTGCAAGCTGAAAATATAAGAGTGTTTGTTTTTTTAAAAAGATAATGTCAGCAAAAACTCCCATGTTCCTCTCTTCCGCCACCAAAAGCCGGCTTCCAGCCGTTTTCTTTTTCCGGCAAGCCAACCACACACCCCCCGTCTTGTACCACCTTATACATGCACCCATCTGAGACCTGTAGAGAGAGAGAGAGATCGACGAGAGAGTGAGAAAGATCGGGGAAATAGAGAGAGAGAGAGAGAGCAGCAGGAGAGAGAAAGTGGCCGGCCACCACCGACGGCGGTGGCGCACGGCGGCCGTGGCAGAACCCCACATGCGGCGACGCTATGGGGGTGGCGTTGGGTGGTTGTTTCGAGCGAGAGAGAGGAAGCTGTCGAGGGAGAGAGAGACATAAGAGAGAGAGAGAGGACGGTAGGAAGGAGGAAGGGCCGACCACCGCTCGCGGTGGCAGTGGCGATGGTGGTGCTAATTGTGGTGGCGGTGGTGGAGGAAGAAGTTAAAGTGGGGGTTTGGAGATTTGTTGAGTTCTAATCTATTTTAAGGGTATATGAGTTTTTTGAAGATGTTTGAAGAAAGGGTTCCATAGCTCTTTTTTTAATATGAAAGAAGCCATTTTCAAATCTGTTTAAAAAAAACAGTCTTCAAGGGTAACGTCTGCGCGCCTGCAGACATCAGCTCCTTGAAGATGTTAGAAGAAAAAACAAACACCCCCTAAGGCATTATCTACTTGTACCTTTTAATCCACACGTCAATACTGACCAAAACAACTATTGAAACGTCGACAAAAATGAGGAGGTTGTCACGAAACTTTTGGATTTTTTTTAAACATTATAGTTTAGAAGATATGACAAGAATATGTAAAAGAATTATAAGTTTGTTGTGGATGGGGAAAAGTGTAACTAATTACCCATAATCATGTTAAAACTCAGGGATTTAACTGTAATACGATAAGGGGCTAAAATATAATTATTTTTTTAAAGACCAATATACCCTCATTTTAGAGGTGTATTTATAAATTAAGAAGAAAAGAGTTCTTATTTTTTTGGTATCTTAAAATGTCCATCCCTCATGCATTATAATATAGTATATATATATATATATAGGGGAGGGTTCATTGGGGAACAACAAAAAAGTGGGGAACCAGGGGTATTTTTGTCCAAATATTTTTAAAAGTCCGCTCCTCTGTTAAAATAAACCTAGGGCAGATAACGGTGGAGATTCACAGCGGAGTAACATAGCCTACAACCAATTTAATGAGCAATCTACGACGGAGATTCACGACGGAGACGTAGGCTACAACCAGTTCAATCAAAACTTCCGATTACTCTTCCGATCAGTCTTCTTTCGATCGAAACTTCCGATCAATCTGCTTTGACGATGTTACCAATTATTGACCTGTTCCTGGTTTTATCACACCAACATGTTTATTAGACCTTTAAACTCATGAAATTCATTATTTCAATATCTCCTATCATTTTAATCTCAATTCACGGGTTTCTTACATAATAAAATCCCGTTTACGCTTAAATGCTTATTTTGACCCGTTAAGGGTATTTACGCATTTTAGTTTAGAACTTGTGCTTTTCTTTGACGCTACAAAAATTCCATGTCTAAATAACTACAAATATTCCACCACAACTATTTTGTAGCGGATTTAACATAATGAATCCCTTTTTCCCAAATTTACCCATCGGTTGATCATTTTACGCAAATGACCATTTTTGAGCATTTGACCCATGAATATGAATTCCTATGACTTATATTCATATATAATGATTCCATAATATTAATGTAGGTTCCTAATCAACCCCTATGGATCGTTTGCCCGATATACCCTTCAAGGGTGTTTTGGTCAACTTTAGTCCCTCACTCTGCGACGAAGGACTTTCGCTAAATATTTGACCAAAAATTATATGTCTAACCAAAAGCTTATTTATACGTACCTGGCTCGGGTCAAAGTATTGACCCGTTTACATAAATTTTGCTTTAAATCTTTCTAGTTAAACCAACGCATGCTTATGTTATTTCCTGTGATTACAAAACTCAACAAGCAATTGTCAAATGTTATTGTCAAATGGTGTTAACAACACCATTTGACCCATTTAGTCTAATTGACCATTTGTCCGCATGAGATGGTATTTAATTACCATTTCATCCCTTTAACCTATCCCGGTTTTCCCTTTAACTCGTTTTGCTTAAAACCGTTTTTATTGGTTCGTCATTACATGACTAATTTACCATTTTACCCCTTTTACCATAACTCATGATTTCTTATCATTTTCCCCTTGTTCCGACTCTCATTGAATCGTGTCGGAACATCCTATACCAACCACTTAGTAGCATTCATATACAATACTTGCAATTATGTAATTTGTAAATAATGAAAAGGGACGTAAGCTTTACTTACCTCGCATCCAAATTACGCGTTTCCTTTCCTTCTTGATTCGTTTGACCCGTTCACTCATCAAGCTTCCACCTAGCTCGTTAGGCGACAAACTATCATCAGAATTCATAAGATGGTTAGATTAGTCATTATCAATTATGACTACTCCATCTAACGGGTCTTATGTCGACTTTATCACTCGATTCAATCATTGGTTAGTTTGACTTCCTAAAAGTCAATTGATCTATCAACATATTCAAATGCACACTTCACATGGAATTTCAACATTTTAGCTTCTTTTAGGCATTTTAACAAACACCTAGTGGGCATAATTTCACTAAATCAAAAATCAAGTTTCATGACTAACTATTTAGCCAAGATTAAACAATTCTTGCAAGTTTAATGTATCTAGTATGCATAATAACATCTAGATTCACCTCATGTAGATAAATAACACTCAATTTATAATCAAATTTCTAGTGTTCTTCATCATTCTACAACACCCATTTAACACACACATAGGTAATCACCAAATCATTCAAGTCATAGCATCATATGTGTGATTTTCACTTAGGGTTTGGTTCCTAAGCATGTGTACATCACTAACTTAGCCATAGCTCCTCTAATCCTTACATAATTCACGAATTATGATGCTAACTCAAATTTTGCAACTTCACGAATCATCAAATTTTTACATACCTTATGATCCCCACGACTAGGTGATCACGAATTTGTAATCATGCAGACGATTCGGGCTTGATTTGAGCTTCAATTTGGAGGATTTGTTGAACTAGGGTTTTTAACCCCTTTCTTTCTTCTCCTGGCGATTACACGCACATACACACACACACACCAAGTGTGTGTTGTGTTTTTTTTTTTTTTTTTTTTAATAAAACAAGTTTCCCACTTGTCCATATTAGTCCCTCAAGTTTTATTTTGATCAAATGAAGCTATATCTCACCATTAGTTACTTAATCCCATGCTACTAACTAGGTTAATTACTCCTAGTTACTTTAACGGGTTCGGGAAGTTATAGCCCGTTATGTTTTAAGTCCCGTTAATTTGGCATTTTTATATACTTTGTTTTCTCAAAGTATTTTTTCCCCTTTTTAATTAATATTAGGTTTATTTATTTGAGTCCTATTATTTACCGGGTTAATTTTTACCACTAATGATATTTTACCCATTTTTACTATTAACGTGGTTTGATTACCAAACCCGTTTTTGGGATGTTACAAGTCTATCTCCCTTAAAGAGGTTTCGTCCCCGAAACCTTATTTACGTAGTTCATTGGTTTAATCAAACGAACCTAGTTTCGTTTTCAAGGCTCCCGTTTCCTTTGGTCAAAAGTTTTCATGTATACTGACGCGTACGTCTTTCATGTGTAAGGCCTCGCGGGCCGTTACTTACAGCTCATAACCCTTTATCTTTATTGACTGAGTTGTCACTTGACCACTTAGTCTCGTTAGTCTTTTAACAGATCTATCCCGCGCTTGTGTTATATTAACAAGTGCTGGTATTTGTTATGACGCTTTCTTAACTTTGAATAGTTTTACCGGCTAGACTAATTAGTCGCCGTCACTTCATACTCCGTAACTCACGTTACAACGTGATCATTTTCTATATTTCTTTTCTTGTCCGTGAGCGTGTCACGTCACGTTTAAGTTTAATTCAATGTTTCTTTATCATACTTCTTCTTTTCGAATGTATCATCTCGCACCTATCGATGTTAAAAACCCATACTCTTTGATATTTGTTATTTCCGAATTCGCCTTATAGTATTCATATTTATTAGAACGTTATTTCTTACTAAAACTAAATTTTTTTGTTTAACATTTTTCTCTTTAACTATGTCAATTACTCATATCAAGGAAATTGACAACCCATAATTTATTGTTTTCCGTTCTCGTTTTACGCGGGGATTCGTAACAAGTTCCCTCACCTTACACTATTGACCCGTAGGTTCCTTCACTTAACCTCGTAGGCTATTTCTTTAAGCTTTCACCTCTTTAAGGCGAGGCCCTTATGATCCCTTTGCTTCAATTCATGACCCATGGGTTATTTTGGCCCCGTAGACCTTTACACTAATTAATATCCCGTAGGTTATGATGATCCCGTAGATCATCTTTTATTCGAGTTTTTATTCAAATGTATATACGTTTATATACGCATGTGGCGTTAAGGCACCCCTTTTTATGTTTAGAATTATTCACCTTTACTTTTTAGATTTTGTTTGACCTTGACCGTAGTCTAAGGCTACATTGTTTTCTTTCGAATTATCTTTCCGACTTCTTGACTTCTAATGTCAATTATACGTCGGTTTGCCCTACACTTACCGTTACCAGGTTCTTACCTATACTTCTTTACGTCCCATTACCCGGGTTCTTTTATTTTAATGTTTTTAACACCTATAACTCCTTTACATAGGTTTATTAATATTTCACACTTTTATTTATTCAATTCGCGCTTACTTACTTTAGCAAGTGTCATTCTTTATTAAATTTGTTTGACTTGTTCGTGTGAAAATTCATCACTTATGAATGTCAAACTTCAGTCTTTGTTCAACCCGTTCAGCTTTGAAATAGTTGAACGTAATTTATCAAAATTTCTATTTGCAGTATCTTATCGTCCTTTAGCCATAGCCATGACCCAAAACCCGTGTCTTTTTTACTTTCCATACGCGTTCCTGTTTCTCAGTCTACGCATGCGTTTTATTCCTTACCCATCAACCGAGTATTTTACCAAAATCGTTATCATTGCACCCCTTCCGGTATGCATTAAGTCTTCATTTCGATTTACTTGGTCATCTTATCGAAATCCGTCGCTTTTATTCGACCATGTCTTTTATTCTTTACGTGACCACCATTGGCGGCCTTATTTATTTTGAGTGACGATTATCTTCGTTATCCTTTCTTTACTACGACTAAAGTTAACAACCTTGATTATCTTTTTCGTGTGGGCAACACCTTTGTTTTTATGACCCGGCGGATCATCTATACTTTGGTTTTACTTGCCCATTTTGTTCACCATGGCCCTTTCGTCCAAGATGACTTATTTTCGTGAATTTTCTTTTGATCATTCATTTATATCATCATTTACATTAATCCTTGTCCCTTCTCTCGGGCTCATTATTCTAATGTAATACGCTTCCGTCACCCGGCTGTGCGTTTACATTATTATCAACTATTTTGTTCATTTGTTTCATTTGGTGCCTTATAATTTGTCCCATTCACCCTGTCCTTACTACATCGGATGTAAATGTGTCCGTTATAATAAGTTCATGGTATCATATGCCACTACTTATTTGGCCAGAGTAAGCGATTAACACATGACACGCATGACCTTTTTATAGTTTTCACATCACACCCTATGTAAGTAATGCCTCTATTTGTTTCTCTTGGAAACAATATCCCGAATACATTTTCCATTCGGGTTTTTCCAAGTTTTTAATCTACATATGCAACTTTCAATTTCTACTTATTTGTTGCATATTACTATTTATGCAATTAATTTTAAAATGTGCACCTGTTAATGCTTGCCCTAACGGGCTTCTCTTGCCATTAGCCTTGTTCGCGACCGTTACGCGATTTAGGTCCTTGATGAGCATACTCTTTGGACCGTTCCTCTGTCAAATCTGCGATTTGTTAAACTCTCGCTATCCTCATATGCGAGTGTCCTTCAACTAAAACATATACAACAATTAGTAATTTCAACATTAAAGGATGCCCGTATTATAATATAAGGCTTTTCTACTATACGCATCAACGCGTGTAATTTCGTTGACTATATCTATTCTATATCGTTTTTATTGGTGTAACGTGTATTACACGATAACAATATGTGTTGTTCTCAACACTTTAATCATGCTAAACCATTGATATACATGTACTTACCGGATTTGCGATCAAGCCTCGAACCGAACACATTTGTCAACAACCTTGAGCTCTGATTACCAACTTGTAACACCCTTGTTATTATTTTAAAGGTTTTCGTATAAATAACGAAAATAAACATGTAATTACGATTAAGTATCCTTAGAAAATACGAGTAATCTAAAACTTTTACAACTTAAAAGTTTTCAACAAAATATAAATAAGTTCGTCATTTAAAAGTTATGACGTAACGCCGTGCGAAAGCTTTAATCTCGAGTGTTGTATTTTATCGTGTTCGGTTCCTCATCGAGCTTGATCTTCATCCGGGCACTCTTGGCGATCACCTATAATCAAAACCAACTTAAAGTTAGTTTTGATAGTTAAATAAATAGTTTAAACAAGTTACATGGGTCAAACAACAAAAAAAATAAGGTTTTTCCGGAACTAGGGGGCGTCGCGTGACGCCTAGCCCCCATTTCGACAGAATGTTGATTCCTGTTGCTGCATATTTCCAGCCAAACCAAGTTTTACGAAAACGGACATAACTCATTCGTTATTGATCCGTTTTATGCGATTCTTTTTCCTACGCGACCGTAATTTAATTCTCCATCTTATGGAGTTAAAATCCGACATCCGGATTAACAAAATTTCAGACTTTTAAGTCTTCGGCTTACTACCCTTTTTACCAATTATTGACCCGTTCCTGATTTTATCACACCAACATGTTTATTAGACCTTTAAACTCATGAAATTCATTATTTCAATATCTCCTATCATTTTAATCTCAATTCACGGGTTTCTTACATAATAAAATCTCGTTTACGCTTAAATGCTTATTTTGACCCGTTAAGGGTATTTACGCATTTTAGTTTAGAACTTGTGATTTTCTTTGACGCTACAAAAATTCCATGTCTAAATAACTACAAATATTCCACCACAACTATTTTGTGGCGGATTTAACATAATGAATCCCTTTTTCCCAAATTTACCCATCGGTTGATCATTTTACGCAAATGACCATTTTTGAGCATTTGACCCATGAATATGAATTCCTATGACTTATATTCATATATAATGATTCCATAATATTAATGTAGGTTCCTAATCAACCCCTATGGATCGTTTGCCCGATATACCCTTCAAGGGTGTTTTGGTCAACTTTAGTCCCTCACTCTGCGACGAAGGACTTTCGCTAAATATTTGACCAAAAATTATATGTCTAACCAAAAGCTTATTTATACGTACCTGGCTCGGGTCAAAGTATTGACCCGTTTACATAAATTTTGCTTTAAATCTTTCTAGTTAAACCAACGCATGCTTATGTTATTTCCTGTGATTACAAAACTCAACAAGCAATTGTCAAATGTTATTGTCAAATGGTGTTAACAACACCATTTGACCCATTTAGTCTAATTGACCATTTGTCCGCATGAGATGGTATTTAATTACCATTTCATCCCTTTAACCTATCCCGGTTTTCCCTTTAACTCGTTTTGCTTAAAACCGTTTTTATTGGTTCGTCATTACATGACTAATTTACCATTTTACCCCTTTTACCATAACTCATGATTTCTTATCATTTTCCCCTTGTTCCGACTCTCATTGAATCGTGTCGGAACATCCTATACCAACCACTTAGTAGCATTCATATACAATACTTGCAATTATGTAATTTGTAAATAATGAAAAGGGACGTAAGCTTTACTTACCTCGCATCCAAATTACGCTTTTCCTTTCCTTCTTGATTCGTTTGACCCGTTCACTCATCAAGCTTCCACCTAGCTCGTTAGGCGACAAACTATCATCAGAATTCATAAGATGGTTAGATTAGTCATTATCAATTATGACTACTCCATCTAACGGGTCTTATGTCGACTTTATCACTCGATTAAATCATTGGTTAGTTTGACTTCCTAAAAGTCAATTGATCTATCAACATATTCAAATGCACACTTCACATGGAATTTCAACATTTTAGCTTCTTTTAGGCATTTTAACAAACACCTAGTGGGCATAATTTCACTAAATCAAAAATCAAGTTTCATGACTAACTATTTAGCCAAGATTAAACAATTCTTGCAAGTTTAATGTATCTAGTATGCATAATAACATCTAGATTCACCTCATGTAGATAAATAACACTCAATTTATAATCAAATTTCTAGTGTTCTTCATCATTCTACAACACCCATTTAACACACATATAGGTAATCACCAAATCATTCAAGTCATAGCATCATATGTATGATTTTCACTTAGGGTTTGGTTCCTAAGCATGTGTACATCACTAACTTAGCCATAGCTCCTCTAATCCTTACATAATTCGCGAATTATGATGCTAACTCAAATTTTGCAATTTCACGAATCATCAAATTTTTACATACCTTATGATTCCCACGACTAAGTGATCACGAATTTGTAATCATGTAGACGATTCGGGCTTGATTTGAGCTTCAATTTGGAGGATTTGTTGAACTAGGGTTTTTAACCCCTTTCTTTCTTCTCCTGGCGATTACACGCACACACACACCAAGTGTGTGTTGTGTTTTTTTGTTTTTTGTTTTTTTTTTTGTTTTAATAAAACAAGTTTCCCACTTGTCCATATTAGTCCCTCATGTTTTATTTTGATCAAATGAAGCTATATATTTCACCATTATTTATTTAATCCCATGCTACTAACTAGGTTAATTACTCCCAGTTACTTTAACGGGTTCGGGAAGTTATAGCCCGTTATGTTTTAAGTCCCGTTAATTTGGCCTTTTTATATACTTTGTTTTCTCAAAGTATTTATTCCCCTTTTTAATTAATATTAGGTTTATTTATTTGAGTCCTAATATTTACCGGGTTAATTTTTACCACTAACGGTATTTTACCCGTTTTTACTATTAACGTGGTTTGATTACCAAACCCGTTGTTGGGATGTTACAAATATGTTTTGCTGATTAAAAGGGATATTAAGGGACAAACTTAATAGCCTTGCATGATGGTTCTATGGTTGCTAGTGAAAAATGAAACCAGCATCATGTTTTTTAACAAAGAAGATCTGAACTTCATTTTCATGACTTTAAGACTACTCCTTGGATATGCCAGTTACATCATGTAAGTGATTTAGGTGCTGTTTGTTTTTTCTGCGAGAAAAGGTCTGCAGTCTGCGGACCACATCTGCAGGCATCTGCAGGAGAAGAGGTGGACCAAATGTCTGCAGTCTGCAAGGAGAAGAGGGTTTGTTTTTTTTTTCCTTCTACAAAACCACTTTTCACACACACAACACACACACTTCTCTCTGCTTCAACTCTCTCTCTCTCTACTCTCTCTCTACAATCTTCGGACCACCACCGCCCTTAGCACCACCACCACCGCACCACCTCTGCCATCACACCACCGCCATCATCTACCGCCAAGAACAACCACAACCACCCACCCCCGTCTGCCTTCATCTACCACCACAACCACAACCACAACCACCCACCCCTGTCGCAACCACCACCACCGCCTTCGTCGTCTCCAATTTGGGAGTTTTGTTCGATTTGGGGTTTTTGGTTTGATTTGGGGGTTTTGTTCGATGATGATTGTCTCCGATATCTCTCTCTCTCTCTCTCTACGGTATCTCTCTCTCTCTACGGTATCTCTCTCACCGATCTCTCTCTCTCTTCTTTCTCTCTCTCTCTACGGTATTTCCCTCTCTCTCTAAGGTCTCTCTCCGATGATGATGGTGGTGGTGATATATCAGGTGGCGGTGGTGGCAGGGATGTGGTGGTGGAGGTGGTGGCAAGGATGTGGGGGTGGAGGTGTGGAAGAAGAGGTCTGTGCCAAGAAGAGGTTTGTGTCTGTGCCAAGAAGACATGGGTGAATGTCTGTGTGGTGAAGAGGTCTCGCAGACCTTTTTTAATGAAAGGTCTGCGAGAAAACAAACAAGCTGCGGACTCCAAACCTCTGCGCGCGTCTGCGCGGCGCAGACATAAGTGGCCAGAAGTGCTTTTGGCCAAAAAACAAACACCACCTTAGAGAACCTTGCACTTCACTTAGCCAAATCTTGTTGAGTTCAAGGATTCTCGAAGCATTGTCATTTTTTAAGTGATCTTCAAGAATTTACCTTGTATATTGTAGGTATTATGTAAATATATTGAAACACAAGTGTAAGGGTGGAGTGTATGTTTGCCTTCGATGCTTTAACTCTCTCTGTCATCCACATTAGTTTCCACTAGCCCAACTTGCCAAATGATAGGAAATGGATTTGCTTTACATACCGCAACCAATTTTTAAACCCAACCCCTACCCCAACGGTCCAAATTTGATCCCCAACATTTACATTTCAAATGGCATGAGCAACACATCCTTGGTCTAGCTTGCTGCATGCCACTGTTTCCGAACCCACACGGAATGTCGACGCTTCCCTTGCAGCCCCATGCCATACCTTGTCACTTGGTTTTGCCGAAGACACACTGTGTAGCCTAAATTCTAGAGGTGGCAAAGTAACTCGTCAAAATGATTTGGGTTGAGTTCTTCCAAATACTTCCTACATTTATATATTTTGTACAGATAATTAGCATGCTAGATATAATTACACAAACTATATAGTAATTTTAATTGTTTATTCTTTTATACAGGCACACACACACATATTTATCCAGGAGACCAGCAATGTAGTTATGTTGTATGTCACACTACTGGCAAGGCCGGCCCAAATGGCTTTTGAGACTGGGAAAGGGCCTAGGTCCTTTTTATTTATATATATAGCATATTTGGAGAGGCCCAATTGAAGGAATAAGTTGTAGACAAAAAAGGCTGAGTCGAAGTAAAGTTCAACGTATTAAATTAGGGTGGCCATCATCAGACTTCTTCTCTTCTCGCTATCTGTAATGCAGTTCTGCTTCTTCAACATCACTCATTTCGCTCAATGGTGTCGCAATTGAGGGAGAAATTAAGGGTAATCAATGGGCGTCACAAGGATAACCCAGGTAGGTTAACGACCATTTTTTATCGTTATCTTTGTATATTGCGATTTACTCAATCATTATTAGGGTATTCTTTATTCTTTTGATATGGGAATTAATTCTGGTACCTTTTTTTATCATGACAACTGTAAAGGGTTTCGTTCATCCTTTGTCTTCGAGTTTGTCTTCGTATCTAATCATGTGATTCAAATACTTAAACAGGATATGAGCTATGTATTCGATAGTTGTTTATCCTCATCAGACGTACGGCATAAATTGCAATGACATGGATTGCTGATACGCGTAACACACCCAAGTTTAAAAAGGTTTACATGTATTTATATGAAGAAGCTCGGATTTTTTTCCTGAAAAAGGTAATTTTTAACATGTTAAATTGTTTTTATGATATATTTAACATGTTAAAAATATTTTTTTTTTCAAAATTCTTTTCTAAGCTTTTGTATATAAGGATGTGTCAAAGCTATTCTAATAAAAAAACTTATTTTTGTGAGACCTTTCATGGATTTCATATATGTTGCAAAGTGCTAAAAGTAGCATGTTAACATATACTTTCACAAAAAGAGGCTATCATAAACATAAGCATTAGCATACTTTTACTCCATAACTACAAATGCCATGTTGAACATGAAGTGTTAATACATATGACAACCTAAGTGTTAATACATATGACAACCTGGTTGGTTTCTAAAGCAACATCAAAATCAATGTGATGATGATGCAACTCTTAAACCACCTGTGTTGATTTTTAAACACGAAGTGATAATACATATGTGATATGACCTCCTGTTCTGTTCACAGTAGATGAGAGCTTAATGAAATTAGAAAAACTAATCTTTTAAGTAAGATTTTTTTTTATTAAAAAAGCGTCTACTTGTATTATATGTAGAAGCTCCGATTTAAATAATTTTTTTAACATGTTAAATTGAATTTTTATGATATATTTAACATGTTAAAAATATTTTTTTCAGAATTCTTTTCGGAGCATTTACATATAAGGACGTGTCAAAGCCATTCTAAAAAATATTTTTGTAGATTTTTTTTACCTTTTTAAAACTCTTTTTAAGCATTTTTTTTAAAAAGGTTTACATGTATTTATATGAAGAAGCTCAGATTTTTTTTTTTGAAAAAAGTAATTTTTAACATGTTAAATCGTTTTTATGATATATTTAACATGTTAAAAAAAATTTCAAAATTCTTTTCTAAGCTTGTATATAAGGATGTGTCAATGCTATTCTAATAAAAAAAAACTTATTTTTGTGAGACTTTCATGGATTCCATATATGTTGCAAAGTGCTAAAAGTAGCATGTTAACATATACTTTCACAAAAAAGAGGCTAACATAAACATAAGCATTAGCATACTTGTACTGTATAACTACAAATGCCATGTTGAACATGAAGTGTTAATACATATGACAACCTGGTTGGTTTCTAAAGCAACATCAAAATCAATGTGATGATGATGCAACTCTTGAACCACCTGTGTTGATTTTTAAACACGAAGTGATAATACTTATGTGATATAACCTACTGTTCTGTTCACAGTAAATGAGAGCTTAATAAAATTAGAAAAACAAATCTTTTAAGTAAGATTTTTTTATTAAAAAAGCTTCTACATGTATTATATGCAGAAGCTCCGATTTAAA
The DNA here is from genome assembly GCA_030545235.1 of Helianthus tuberosus. NCBI lineage: Eukaryota > Viridiplantae > Streptophyta > Magnoliopsida > Asterales > Asteraceae > Helianthus > Helianthus tuberosus. Next base: position 4,682,660 of record CM060417.1, read on the forward strand.
TAATTTTTTTAACATGTTAAACTGATTTTTTTATGATATATTTAACATGTTAAAAATATTTTTTTTTCAAAATTCTTTTCGGAGCTTTTACATATAAGGACGTGTCAAAGCCATTCTAAAAAATATTTTTGTAAATTTTTTTTATCTTTTTTAAAACTCTTTTTAAGCATTTTTTTAGATTTTGATTTTTTTTATTTAAAAAGGTTTACATGTATTTATATGAAGAAGCTCGGATTTTTTTTTCTAAAAAAAAGTAATTTTTAACATGTTAAATTGTTTTTATGATATATTTAACATGTTAAAAATATTTTTTTTCCAAATTCTTTTCTAAGCTTTTGTATATAAGGATGTGTCAAAGCTATTCTAATAAAAAAAAACTTATTTTTGTGAGACTTTCATGGATTCCATATATGTTGCAAAGTGCTAAAAGTAGCATGTTAACATATACTTTCACAAAAAAAGGCTAAGATAAGCATTAGCATACTTTTACTGTGTAACTACAAATGCCATGTTCAACATGAAGTGTTAATACATATGACAACCTGGTTGGTTTCTAAAGCAACATCAAAATCAATGTGATGATGATGCAACTCTTGAACCACCTGTGTTGATTTTTAAACACGAAGTGATAATACATATGTGATATGACCTCCTGTTCTGTTCACAGTAGATGAGAGCTTAATGAAATTAGAAAAACAAATCTTTTAAGTAAGATTTTTTTTATTAAAAAAGCTTCTACTTGTATTATATGCAGAAGCTCCGATTTAAATAATTTTTTTTAACATGTTAAATTGAATTTTTATGATATATTTAACATGTTAAAAATATTTTTTTCAGAATTCTTTTCGGAGCTTTTACATATAAGGACGTGTGAAAGCCATTCTGAAAAATATTTTTGTAAATTTTTTTTACCTTTTTTAAAACTCTTTTTAAGCTTTTTTTTTAGATTTTGATTTTTTTTTATTTAAAAAGGTTTACATGGATTTATATGAAGAAGCTCGGATTTTTTTTTGAAAAAAAGTAATTTTTAACATGTTAAATTGTTTTTATGATATATTTAACATGTTAAAAATATTTTTTTTTCAAAATTCTTTTCTAATCTTTTGTATATAAGGATGTGTCAAAGTTATTCTAATAAAAAAACTTATTTTTGTGATTTTTTATCTTTTTTTAAACTGTTTTTAGCATTTTAATAGGTTTCTATTTTTTTAATTAAAGGCTTCTACATGTATATAATAATAATAATAATAATAATAATAATAATAAGATATAAAAAATTTAATACCTTCTTCAAATTGACTTGCTCCTGCTATGGGATTATCATTCATTTCATCCATTTTGAATTTCAGTGTAACCTTTGTAAAAAAATTAAAAAGACAAATTCTTAACATGTTAAATATTTTCTTAACATGTTACATATTTTTTTAACATATTAAAAATAGGGTAAATTACATTTTTCGTCCTTAATGTTTTTACCGGATTGCAACGGATAACCTTTAACTTTAATAATTACAGTCACAGTCCTTTATTTGCGAAACCCATTACACTTTACGTCCTTTAGTACTAACCAGGTTAAAAATTTCAGTTAAGTGTATTCACCTAAGGGTTATTTAGTCTTTTTACCAATTACCTATTTATTTAAAAATTATTTTAATAAACAACACAAAAAACAAAAATTCGTCATATCCAAGAATCCATTGATGTAGAGAACCAGAGTAACAATCATAACAGAGCATCATGATCTTCAATAATCTGTTCAATTCTAATTGTTATCAACTTCAATTAGATTCTAATTGTTATTAACTTCAATTAGATATAAAAAAACCTCTTCAATTAGATATAAAAAAACCTCAAATCTGGTAATTGTTATTAACTTCAATTAGATATAAAAAAAACCACAAATCAGGTAGAACATTTGCTCCAATCAGCAAAAAAATAAAACTTCAACAAACACATAACAAAACTGTAAAAAAAATTCCCCTCAATCGACAAATTGAAGATCTAACAAAACAACATAACACTTTACAGTTCTCCAACATAATTAAATAAACCTGTAAATTAAATCACCTAAAAACCGTAATTGATTAGCTGATCGCCGCCGTCGATCAATTCACGATCAAGTGTCAAATCGGAGACACCGTCGAACTTTGTCTCTCTCGGATGAAACAGAAGCATGAGAAAACCGTTCCGATGACGTTCCGGAGAACCTGTCCCGTTCTGGAATCAACCGCGGTGGACTAGAAGGTTGTGGAGTTGTCGACTGTACATGGGGCGGGTGTAGGTTTTGGTGGGTGGGTTGAATTTAATAACTCACAGTGATGATGGGGTAGGTTATAAGGTGTCGTCCATGGTTGTGGTGGTGGATGGATGGTGGTCGTTGACGGCCGTGACAGTGGATGAACGGTGGTAGGTCGATTAGTGGTGGTGGATACAGTAGTGGTGGTGGTGGTGGAGCTAGCAGGTTTGAAGTTTGAAACCTTAATTTGGTAAGGAAAGTGAAAGAGGGTTTATAAGGTGTGAGGAATAAAGGGTAAAAGGACATAAATACCCTCACATGCTAAGCACATGATCAAAGTTAACTTAAATTTCTAACATGGTTTGGGGTAAAGGACGAAACATGCAACGAGTTTTCTAAATAAAGGATTGTGACTGTAATTATTGAAGTTAAAGGTCATCCAATGCAATCCGCTACAAACATAAAGGACGAAAAGTGTAATTTATCCTTAAAAATATTTTCTTAACATTTTAAAAATAATTTAAAAAGACAAAACATTTTTAATAAATAAAAAACATGTTAAAATGTATTTAGTTGATAAATGCAAACTCTCTTTTAACATGTTAAATTTATTTATTTTATTGAGTCCGCATAGACTCCACACAAAACTTTATTTTAATAATTAACTCAAATATAAAATTAATTATATATTTTGGTCAAATAAAGTTGAATCAAACCTAGTTGATAATTGCAAACTCTCATTTAACTTGTTAAAGTTTATCATTTAACTTGTCGTGTGTACAAGAGTTATCTTGATTCACCACCCATATCCGGAGAGTGATGTCAATAAAAAAAATCCCAAGCAACACCGTTCAACTCAACGTATTTATGCATTTATTTTATAGTCATATCTAATGAAAACAAATCAGCTATATTATATTGTATTTTATTATTTTTATATTCATTTTCAAAATTAAATCAACTATCGTACACAAGTTATTTTAACATGTTTAGTCAAATAAAGTCGAATCGAGTTTAATTGATCAATACAAACTGTCATTTAACATGTTAAATTTATTTATTTTAATGAGTCCGCATAGACTCCACACAAAACTTTATTTTAATAATTAACTCTAAAATAATATGAAATTAATTTTATAATTTGGTCAAATAAAGTTGAATCGAACCTAGTTGATCAATGCAATCTCTCATTTAACTTGTTAAAGTTTAACATACAAAACTTATTTTAAAATGTTTGGTTAAATAAAGTCGAAACGAGTTTAGTTAATCAATGTAAACGCCAATTTAACATGTTAAATTTATTTATTTTGATATTTTGAGCCCGCATAGACTCCACACAAAAGTGGAGTCCGCATAGACTCCACACAAAACTTTTTTTTAATAATTAACTCTAATATGAAATTAATTATATAATTTGCTCAAATAAAGTTGAATCGAACCTAGTTGATCAATGCAATCTCTCATTTAACTTGTTAAAGTTTAACATACAAAACTTATTTTAACATGTTTGGTTAAATAAAGTCTAATCGAGTTTAGTTAATCAATGTAAACGCTAATTTAACATGTTAAATTTATTTATTTTGATATTTTGAGCCGGCATAGACTCCACACAAAACTTAATTCTAATATTTTAAACTCTAATCCGAAATTCAATATATAGTTTAGTTAAATAAAGTTGAATCGAAACTACTCAATTAATGCAAAGTCTCATTTAACATGTTAAAGCTTATTGTATGAGGGCGACGAACAACAACCAATCTTACATAATTTGAAGAAAATTCTGGTTCGATGATTGAAGAAAATTTGGTCGGCATTGTGTATTATGGTATAGCATAATATTATAATCCCACACAATTTCATTACTCATACAATGATATTACAAACCTAACAAAAAGAGCATTCTATACCAAAATAACCTTTCCAATAAACAAATGTGTGAGGTCACCATTTCATTAACAATTTTAATCAACAGTAGATCAATGAAGACATGTCTACCATAAAATTTAAATAGAGCTCTTGTAATAGTAAACTTCCGATGGAGGACTTAGACCTGTTGATACCAAAGCTACCTACAATTTAATGTAGAAAAAACACTTTATTGCAAGATGCATTTAATCTTGTTACGTACTTGAGTTTTAGTTCATTCGTACCCCATAATACTCACCCCACTTCTATAGCGACCGTTTAAAAAAAAACATATCTTTTTGGTTTTTAAATGTATAAACAAAATTTTTACATGTTAAAATGAGGTTTGCGACTGGTTTACTGCTTCTGAGGTATTCTTTTCAAGTTGTGTTCTTGATTTCATTATGTAAAAATGATTTAATATGTAAAACAACATTCATACCAGATTAATTTTTACATGTTACACTCACGTTGTTGTAAAAAATAAATAATTGACACATAAACAAAAAGCAGTCACGTGATACCTTAACATGAACATGAACCTCTCTGACAACAATATCAACCCTTCTTTTTAATTGCACTAACCGGAAAGAAATGGATGCTCCACCTACACCATACAAACAACATGAAGTCAGCCCCACAACCTCACCATATTTAAAATGGGTAATACACCTGTAACAAAAAGAAATGAATATGACCCAACTATCTTGCAAATAGATAATAGAAAAGTCAAATAGTATACAACAAAAACTCAAAAAGAGAATAAGTTTTTACATGTAAAACATATCAGTTTCAATCAAATTTCAAATCTTGGAACTTATACAACATTCTTCAAATAATCAATAATCCCCTTAGCCTTCAAAGCATTCTTCAAATAATCAACAAAATCTAAGTTGTTACAAATGCTTTTCGTTTAAGAATTTCTGAAAATACATACCTCTGCAACAAGAGCTTCTACTTCCCTTTGTCTTTGTTCCAGACCACAGCTATTATATTCCATTTGTGATCTCACATTCTTTAGCTCTGTGGAATCCTCTTCACACTTGACATCTCTTTCCTTTTGCAACTGTTTTAGTAATTCCTCTAACTGGGCCACTGAGAAACTATAAATTTTGAGTAAATAAAATTTAGAAGTTTTGAGTGGGTTATGAAGCACCCTTGCCTTGGTGTTCAAATAATTTGGCGTGAAGTGATTTGTCCAACACCTCGTCATCACTGTGTTTAGATTTCAAGAACTTCAAATCTTTCTCAACCTGTTTGGCTGAGTTCACCTGTTCAGTTTCAGCTATTTCTCAGAATTTGACCCGTTTGAGATAAATCACAAGCCCAAATTGACTCGTTCACAAACAAACAGGTTGAAATTTCACAATTAACTAAAATCATGTAAACTATAGGACATAGTAGTTTTACTAAAACAAAACCTACTCTTGTAAGTTGTAATGTCTGCATTTGCTTCAGATGCTTGCTCACAATTAACGCTGCAAGATGATGTATGTTTGTTTAGAAAGCGTTGAAGTGATACTACCATTTTGTAAACTATTATTTTACTGAATCTTAGGGTTCTAATTCAGCATAGACACGAATAATTCATCAAGGTTTGCATATAAAATCATGTTAAACTGAATTGTTTTACATGTAAAACCTAAAGGATCCATACACAAATGCAGATATATTTGTTACGGAAAGCTAGATTCAATTAACATATGTTGTTTCTAAATATATAAATTGATTCGACCGAAAGTCAATGTAATCCTCTATTAATAATGCTAGGAATAGAAGAAATTAAAGCATGTGATTGATCTGGTGAGTCATACTTACCAAACTTCACATTGGTGAGTGGTGACATCTGATAACGAGATTGATTTCACCAGATCTAGTATCAATTCTTACAACATAAACAATTAACTAATGGAGTTGCTCAATCACAGTGCAATCATTTAGCAAAACTTAATTGAAGTTGAAGGAAAACAGAAGCAAATCCTAATTAATTACATGTCTGAAAGTTGATTAAAACATCACGTACCTTGCAATAACAGAACATATCAAATACGATAGCTAATGCTAGAACTTTCAGAACCAATCAATGTATGCAAAGCTAAAAACGAAAATGAACAAAAATTAAATTAACATGATCAACTTGTGGTGCTGAACAACAACTACAAAGTTAACTGTTTACGCAACTTGCCTATTCATCATCGTCATCGTTAAATAGAGCCCTAACTTGACATCCTTGATCAATTGTACATGTAAAACACTACAAAATTGTTTTTCGGAAGCATCAAGTTCTTCGAATTTTGGCGCCAGAAAACTCAATCCGGAAAGTTAGGGCTTCAATAGAGAAACTTCGTAAGGATCTCGTCTTTAGTGCTTGTTCAAAATCGTGTTTCGGAAGCATCCGGTTATTCAATAGAGAAACTCCGTAAGGATTGGCGGCAGACGGCACAGATGGCAATGGTTGTTCGTGGAAGGAGGATCGACGGTGGACGGCACCGATGGCGGTGGTTGTTCATGGAATCAGAGGTATGAGGGGACCTGCAGGAATGGAAGAAAAAAATGAAACGGGGTCAGACTTTTTCCTTTTTTCCGAATTTGCCCCTCCGTGTATTTTCTTTAACCAAAACATTAATTAAATAACAGCCCTTGATATTTTTAATCTAACGGTCAAGAGATAGGTTTCCCTGTTCCTTACTTTTTTGGTGTTCCCCAATGAACCCCACACTATATATATATATGGTTGAGTTCATTTCAGAACTCTAAATAACTACAGAACTTTCAGAACTCCTAATAAACAATCATTTTATATATAAGTTTTTGTTTTTAGGATCTTTTTATTATCTATTATATGTATTTCTTTGATTACATACATGTTAAAAGTAGTTTACATACGTTTACTTACCAAAATTATATATATGTGTCATAACTAATTACATATATGTAAAAAAATTAGTTTACATATGTGTAATTATAAAATTACATATAAAAAATGATAAAATTACTCTTAACATGTATGTAATCGTAAAAATACACATAATAAATAATAAAATTATCCTAAACATAAAAATATATAAATAAAAAGATTGTTTATTAGGAGTTCTGCGAGTTCTGTAAATATTTATGGTTCTGAAATGATCCTGGCCCTATATATATATATATATATATCTCTAACAGGGTTCAACAAGTCAGTTCCAACGCCGTTGGATAAGGTCAATCGGAGTTCATTTGACCCGATTTTCTAAGTTAAGATCGTTTTGTATTTGATCCTACCTCTTTTTTAAACAAATGATGTTTTTGTTTATAATATAATGAAAAAAAATACTTACCGGCTACCGGACGTGTATAAAACTAGTTAGCTATTGTGCCAAAGCATATAATATTGTATTAGTTTAATTTTGAATATTCAATACATGTTCCTCTTATGGTCTCCCGAATTCAACCACTATCACTCCTTGCCTCCTAATCTTCTTCATCGAACCATACATTTCCGTCGCCATAAGAGAACCACTTGAAACAACCTTGTGTGGAATGACACACACCTTGTAAAGTGTCGGAAGGTCAAGGACATTAGTACCCAGGGGCTACTAATAATCATCCATTAGCTTCATTCGAGACCCTTCACTATTTTTTTTTTTTGGGTAAAGACCCTTCACTATTTCTATCACCCTTATCATCTTTATTTTATTTGACGTTGAAACAACCAAAATTAAAGTAGGACCATTCCATGTGTTTTCTTTAAATCAAGACCCTTTACCATCTTTATTATCCTTTTCATTCTTCAACCTAGAACCACAATAAATAGTGATAAAACCTATATTGTATTGGCCCAATTTAGATAAAAGGGAAACATATAATTGCTCTTGACGTCGACCAATCACACGGAAAAAGAACTCAATTAATACATGAGGATGGTGGCCCGAGCCAATTTGTCAACAACTAAGTCGCACAAGTATTTTGAAGCTTAGACTTTAAGCCTCTAAATTAATAGGGCTTTCAACTTAAAAAAATTATATATGATATTTGGGTTAGAGATGGGCATAATAACCGGTTCCAAACCAGACCTGGAACCGGTTCCAGTTCCTACTTGTTTTATTGAAGAATCGGTTCCGGGTTCAAAAAACCCATAGGTTCTTACCCGTTTCCTACTCGGAACCGGTTCCTCTGTAACCAAATCTAACCCGGTGCATTAAATTCTATCATTTAATGGTTATGTTACCGTTGGAATTGATTCCTAGTCATTGCAACCACTCATTTAATGCATTGTTACCGTTGGAATCGATTCCTAGCCGTTGGAATCAATTCCAGTTAGTATATATAGTGAACATAATTCATTTGATTATCACACCATCTTCATCTTCTTCTTGATTCTTTTTCTACTCAATAAGCTCTTGATTCATTTGATACTATGTCATCCAAGAATTCCAAAACTAATTCTCTATCCGTCAACAAGAGTCATCAATCCGCTCCATATGTTGTTGGGACCTACAGTAACTTTGCAGCCTTTTTATTGACTTACCCGATGGAACCGGTTCTTCAGAGGAACCGGTTACAACCCTACCCGAAATCGGTTAGTATCGGTTCCAGTATTAATGATCTAAAACCGGGCAGGAACTGGAACCGGTTCCACCAACACTCATACAAGAACCGGGGCCGGTTAGAAACCGGTTCTGGGTATAAAAAAACCCGATATGCCCATCTCTAATTTGGGTTGTGCTAAAAACGCCTCGCCTGCGGTATGCGCAGATAATTTATATATGTGTGGGCGCTCGGGGGAAAAAAGTGCACAAATTTTAACGTTATTTTACTAATTTCGTGAAAATAACGTTAAAAGAGGGAGATGGATAATAATGCATCATGTGGTGGCGTTGATAGCCGAAAGAGAAGGTGGTATATGCACTAATCGGCATTTGTCTCAATTGCTGAGTGTTATGTGCCTTATGTCCGAGGCTTGATGCAAAACTACTATCGAGTCGGGGGTCTCACTGGAAGCAGCCTCTCTATTCCTATGGGGTAGAGATAAGGTTGTCTACATCTTACACTCCTCAGACCCTAGCTTAGCTTTGCTATTGGTGGGATTTAGTGAGTATTATGATGATGATGATTTGGGTTGTGCTAAACTTATCTTTATACATATAAAAATATATAAAAATACAAAAAAAAAAATCAACTTCGTTAATAATAAATCTTTTAGTTTATTTTGCCGGTCCCAAACCAGGCTAAAGGAGGGTTTTTCTCAAATAGTGATTTTTTTAAAAGACATCGAGTTTTTAATTCGCTTTAGGCCACCAAAATGGTTGAGCCGGCCCTACTAAGGGGATAACTTGACCTTGAACTTGTAGGAATCGATACATGCAGCAGTGTCGCATCGCAGTGAAGCATAAGAGAAGGAGGTTGGGCAATGTTTCGCCAACTATGATAAGTCCCAGCTTCAACAAAGAAGGGATGGGTGTGTTGTCACTTGGCAGGATGTTGGTTTGTAGCTTTTTTATTTGTTTTTATTTGTAACATGTAAATATATATTGGTAATTTTACTAAAAAATAGTTTTTGTATGTTAGCTGGTTTGAAAAACGGAAAAGACGACCCATAAAGGAGTACCAAGCCTCGTAATTCTAGTTTAGGTTCGCCAACGCATGTTACAAGGGTTGCGTTGTGGAGACCCGCATTTAGGGAGACAACACGTGTATGTGCAACTTAATGCGGTTTGGTGTGGGACCAGTTTAATAAAAATATATTATTTTTTAGAGTAAATTGCAATTTTACCCCCTGAGGTTTGGGGCCATTGGCACTCTTACCCCCCCTAAGGAAATAAATGCAAAATTACCCCCTACTGTTAAGTCTTATGTCGCACAATTATCCCCCGGATTGAAAGTCAATGACTGGTCAACAAGAGTCAAAGGGTAATGAGGTAATTTCACGTTAATTATTGCTTTATATATAATATAAACCCTTAAACTAAACATAATCCAACAATCTTACCCCCTAAGCTTCCTCTCCTTCTTCCTTAACACCTCCGGCGATCCATCCTCCATCTCCAGCGATCCATCCTCCATCTCCGGCGATCCATCCTTCCACCTCCACCACCGGCCTATTGCGACACCACATTCCACCACCACCACCTGTTTCCACATCCAACACCGGCGATCACAATGAGTGAAGAGAACCCCATCCTTCCACCTCCACCTCCGGCGACCACAATGGCGACCACACCTCCGCCGATGAACATGGTTTCAGGCGACAACAACCGTTCCTCGTTTTGGTCTCTGCTGTCAGGTATAAACCGATCTGTGTGAACATTTTAAAAACAGGGGGTTATTGAAAACATCCATCTTCATGTGTTTGCAGTGGACATGAGGATTCGGTGGTCAGGCCGATCGATTGTGGTCTCAGTGGTGATGAAAATGCAGGGCCGCCCTTTCCTCCACTTCCAATTTCCACCGCAGCAGGAAATGGTTGTGTAAAACTCTAATATATTAGGATCTTTTGGTATATATTAGGATCTTTTTGTGTAAAACCCTAATATATTAGGCTGTTAATGTTAACTTGCTGTTCTTTTGGTGTAAAACTCTAATATATTAGGCTGTTAATGTTAAGTTGTTGTTGTTAATGTTAAGCTGTTGTTGTTAATGTTGACTTGCTGCTGTTAATGTTAAGTTGCTCCTGTTAAGTTGCATTGACTAGGGGGTAAGAGTTGATGTTGTTAATGAATTATCACTTAAGGTTATGAATTATGGGTAATGTGGATGTGAAGTTACTGAACAACCTGTGCATTTGATAGTCAAACATGTTTGTAAAATGTGCATTTGATAGTTTGATTAGGATATACATTTTGTGCATTTGATCAACAACCTGTTAGCAATCATGACAGTGGTTTGATACATTGTTAGTAGTCATAACAGATTCTAGTGTGATTAATAGTCACCACATATTCAAATTGTGCAGCAGTGGTTTGCTTAATCAGTGGTTTGATACATTGTTAGTAGTCATAACAGATTCTACTGTGGTTAATAGCCACCACAGACTCTATGTAAAAGTAATCAGTGGTTTGATACATTGTTGGTCAGAGGGCAGCAGTTATGCAACATGTATGCTTGAGTATAAAACACATTGCAGCAGGTAAGCAGGTATGCAACATGTATGCAACAGGTATGCTTGAGTGATGCTTGAGGTATGCTTGATGATTTAAGAAATAAAAGAAAATAACTGTGAATTGATTCAGAATTAGGTGTATGCAACAGGTTAAGATTGGAACCATTAACATGTATGCTTGGTTCCAATTAGAAATGCATTCCAAAAACCTTAACATGTATGCTACCCATGAACTAGTGGTCTGAAATACATAATCCAAACGATCAGACCCATTAGACCACTAGTTCCATAGAATTAGGTGTTTATATGATGTATTCAGATCATAGTTCATGGAAGTGTGATTATAGAATCATAGACCACTAGTTCATGGGTTTGAATGCATTGCATACATGTTAAGATTTTTGATTATAGAATCATAGATCAGGTTTTTGATTTTGGCGGGAAGGTTTTTGTAATTTGCAGGGGGTAATGTTGTATCTTAACTCAAAGTACAGGGGGTAATAACAAAGGACAAATTAGTAATTTACCAATGGGGGGTAATTGTGCGACTTAACAGGAATGTTGGGGGGTAAAATGGAAGGGTAATATAGTCATTTCAACTAATAGTCAACAGATCTGTCATTGACTTTCAATCCGGGGGGTAATTGTGCGACATAAGACTTAACAGTAGGGGGTAATTTTGCATTTATTTCCTTAGGGGGGGTAAGAGTGCCAATGGCCCAAAACCTCAGGGGGTAAAATTTCAATTTACTCTATTTTTTATTCGTTTGAGATATATAAATGACGTGTATATAATGTGATAAAATGAATAACGTGTACATAATGTGATAAAATAACAAAAGTATATAATGATTTTATTTAATTCATTGATGCTATTTTTTAGAAAGTGAAGGTTTAATATAAAAGTTACTTTAAAAAAAGTCTATATAAAGTTTGTTTTATTTTATTTTAAACGCATAGAGTAATAAATTACATATATTGAAAATGACAAAATAACATGATTTTATTAGGCAAATTTTAGCTGATTTCATTTTTAGACCGAAGTGGCAATAAAAGTGAAACCACAGGGACCCAGATTTAAAAGATTTGAGTTTTGGACTAAAGTGGCAAAAATGACTAAACCTCAGGGACCAAAATGGCAGTTTACTCTTGATTTTTTTTCAGACTAATATATATTAAAATTTTGAGTAAACTGCCATTTTGGTCCCTGTGGTTTGGGCACTTTTCCATTTTAGTCCAAATTTCAAACTTTTTAAATCTGGGTACATGTGGTTTCACTTTTATTGCAATTTTAGTCCAAAATTCATAAACCCTTTTTTTATTGTTGCAACCTGCCTAATTTGTCTTTTTGTTCAGGGGCATTTTTATCCATCTAATTTTAATATAACATATTAATAATTAATAAACTAAATTAAATTAAATATATTTAATTCCTTTATACCCTTATTTAACCATCATCTTCCCCATTTAACCATCATCTTCCAAAAAAAAAAAAAAAAAAAACAGGCAAATCTTCATTCATTGTGTGCTTCTTCGATCAACAAACCCCCAAATCTTCATTCATTATTCATCGTTCTGCAAATCAAACAGGCAATTCAGGGACCAAATTATCCGAACAAACCCCCAAATCTTCATTCATTATTCATCGTTCTAGGTCTATTATCATCCATCCTTTACAGAATCTCAATTCGACCCTTAAAACTGAATATACATACCCAAAACCTAAATTGCAAAATCAGACACAGATCTCACATCCACAAACCCTAAAACCCTAAAACCCAAATCCCTGAAAAACCCATTAAAATTGGTTCAAGAAAGCTTACATGAGATCTTAAAACAGATTCCCGACCTTAACAGGCAACCCGACATTCTGATAAACCCTAATCTCACCACCCAACCCTGTAGTAACGATCACCAAACCCCATGTCATTGATTGGATATTGTTGTTGGGGGTTGTAGCAGCGACACTTATGCCTAACAACAATGAACCATCATCGGACTCATGACCGGAGAGAGTGAGTTACCGAAGGGAGAACTTCCAGATTACACCTATTGAAGTGGGTCTGTTTTAGGGCTCCGAAGAGGTGGTGCTTGTGGGGGTGTGTAACACCTCGTAAAATCACGACCAATATAATAAAGACGCGCGTCATGGACTTTAAACGTGTAAGAAATTGATTCCGAGGGACTAAAATTGTCAAACAATGTAAATATGTAAGTAAAAGGATCCAAAGTGTCAACATGCAAATCTTGTGCCTCTGATTGACCTCATACGACGTTCGTATTCATTAATGAATAATTGGTCGAACATTGGAAGTCGTTTGTGCTTAAAATAAGGATCTTACGAAACATAAGGGCTAAAAGTGTCAACATGTTAAATGTTACCTCTGAGTGACCTTTTAACGAACCCAAAAACATTGTAATAATTATATATTTTGCTCTCAAGAATATCGGATATTAATTTTGTGGAGTTTCGAAGAAAACAAGACTTTTCGGGGGATCGTACAACTAACCGGGAGCTTAACGGAGTTAGTTTATGACCTAAGGTCCTTAATAGTTAACTACAAGGGTCCTAAATGCAATAAATAGAAGTTAAATAAACTTATATTGGACCAGGGACCAAAACTGCAAAGTTTAAAAGATGTTTTCCGGTCAAGAGGGAGTGTCGCGGCCCGCGTAGACTTTCTCTGAGTCTTACGCGGCCCGCGTGAGCAGCACCAGCGACCAAAAACATGACAGCTGCATGTTTCAGCCTGTTACACCGCCTTTGCATGCAATATTTCGATACCAGGGACTGTGCCAATGGTTTTTCATGCACTAGGGACACCTGGGAACATCTGAGAGCAACATAGGGACATATAAAGTGATCTTGGATCATCAAATTTGCTATATAAGGGACTCGTGTTCATGAGTTCATTTGCTCATTTCAAGTTTTACTTCAAAGCTTACTCTTGGAAGCCTTCTAGAGCTAGATGAAGTTTTCTTAAGTTCATACTTCGTTTTAAGAGTTATTGTAGGCATTCTTAGCCTCTTTAGTTTAAGTTTTATTAGCTTAATGACCAAAAGTCAAAGCCATCGTAATTAAGCTTTAACTTAGTGATTAATCACTAATGGTCTAGCCATTATTCGAATTGAAAGTGGCTATGAGTTGGTAAATATGTAGGTATTAAACCCTTAAAAGGGCACTTACTGATTATCACTCTAACTTGGTCAATTGTCGGGTCAAACTTATTTATAAAAAGTCAACGGAATCAATTTTTGCAAATAAATTCATAACTAATAATGCAGAGGTTATGGAACATGTTTTAACATTAAAATAACTTGGTAAATAATATAAGAACATGTCTAAGCATGTTCAACCCGACAATTCTGAGTTTAGGCTCGGTTCGGAACCGAAAGTCGCAAAAGTAGACTTTTGCTTTGACTTTCAGTTCTGACCCGATTTAGCTTAGTTTAGATATGCCTTAAGGTTCCTTTAGGACCATATTATAGGTTAGTATAACCCTCTGAGGTTATACAACTTGGTTTCATAGAAATCCTAGTTCATTCCATGTTTCCGTTATTTGCTTAAAAGTTGACCATTATGCCATTTTGATATTAAAACGAGATTTTTGAAAATGTGAGAGGACAAAAACCTTTATTACTGATTTATAAGCATGTCCTAAAAATTTGACATCAGTTTGTGCTCTAAATTAGGAGTTATGCTCGATATCGTAAATTGAAGTATTTTTATTAATTAATCGGCATTCTTGGCATAAAACCTATTTAAACCCAAATTTCGACACCAAACTTTTTACCCACTGTTATTATATAATATTTAGGGATTTTTGGAATTTTTTTTTAATTTTAAACTGATCATAACATAGGGTTCTTGCATTAACTCGGTAATTGACGGTTATGCCCTTTTTGCTAATAAAATGAGTTTTACACATCCTTTACATGTCAAACCTTTTTCTACTGATTTTATACATTAAATAAATTATTTTAAACAGTAGAGGCTGATCAAAATCTCAGATTTTATTAATCAACCCGAATATCGTCAAATAGCGACTTTTATGCGATTTAGGCGCATAGTATGGTTTAAAACCATATTTAGCACCTAAGACTTGTTACCTACTGATGTTATGAATAAATTTTTATACTTTAAGAGTAAGTAAAAGTTTTGAACTCAGATTTCCAAATTTGAACCTTGAAGCATATGTGAAATAACCAAAATGCCCTTACGGTGCATAGTTTGGTCATAAAAGATAAATTTCACATATGTATGGTATCTTACTGATATAACCCATTAAAATAAATATTTTTACTGATTATTTAAGACCATAAACTCATATTACTATTTAACCTCTTTTATAAGCTTTAAAATGACCAAAATACCCTTACGGGGCTTAATTTGATTTTAAATTCGTTTTGGGCATAAAGGAAGGTATCCTACTGATATCACAACATATTTTGAACATATTAACTTGTGAAACCTGTATATGACTCATTTGGTTACCCGTTATGCATTTTTCGCGTTCGGTACGGTTTATGTAACTAGTTTGCGTAAATTAACCGAAACGGGTCAAACCTTATCATTTTCTCTTCAAAATCCAGAATGTGTTTAGTTTGCCCATAATATACAAGTCTTCATACTTATCGGGTCTAAATCACATTCTAATCCGGTCTTCGCTTAATCTATCGTTTTGAACCGTATACCTTTCTTTAAAACTAACCGGTCTAAGTAATAGCTTAAGTAAGACCCGTTAGGAATCTAATAGGTTATTAAAAACCTTCGTTATAGAATAGGAGCCCGGTAAAAGCTATCTGTACTTGCTGATTGATATACGGCTGGGATAAAAATTATATTTTTGCTCAAGTAAATACTTTTAACTTATTTTTTGTTATACGGGTTTGGGATACGGTATTTAATAATACCGCTTGGTCGGGTATTGAATCTTTAATCAAATAATGGTTAAATCATTGAGATAACCCGTTTAATCTGTTTTGTTTGTTTTAAGCCTTTGGGGGGTTAATGACCATGTCCTGGATATCCTCGGCTCGTTCATTGAAATGGCCACGACTTAAGCACGGGGTGTAGGCATACACCTGCCAGTGCGTATGTAAAAAGATATACCCGCTTGTTGAGGATAACTCGCTGTGGGTTTATATTATGTGGTGTGTTTATTAATCTTGTTCCGGCTTCTATCCCGGAACCTGTATGTATAACAAACATATAAATCTTTTACAATATTATTTTTAAATAATTATCCCAAGTTATAAAAGATTATTTGTGCCTTGTGCTTTTAAATCAATTTTCTTAAACATTTTCAAAATGAGTCGGTTAATTGTATTTACCAGTGAAAACTGACGTATTTTCCAAAAGGTTAAGTGCAGGTACTAAGCGAAATGGGCTGGCTACTCCTAGTATCAAATAAAGAGTCTTGCAAGCTTTTGATGCTTAATTCTATTGAACAATATTTCTTTTTATCTTAGATCCGCCTGTGGATCCTTTTACAACCCGTTGTGTAATATTTTATGTTACTTTCAATCGGTTTGTAATATTATTACTTTTAGTCTTCCGCTGTGCATTAAACTGTGATTATTTGACTATGATGATATCAACTACGTCACTGTAACACCTCGAAAATTTACGTCCTATAATGTGTTGACACGTGTCATAGGTTTGAACGTGTGAAAGAAAGTTCTTGAAGGACTAAAGTTGACAAACAGTGAAACTGTGTAAATATAAGGGTTCAAAGTGTCAACAATGAATAAATATACTTTACAATAACCCTACATGATGTTTATAACCTTAAACGAATGGATCATGGATCATACGAAGCGAATTGTGAAAGAAAGTGAGAGATTACAAACTACAGGGGTTAAATGTGTCAACATGTTAAGTTATACCTCTGAGTGACCTTTTAGCAAACCCGAAGCCTTGTAACGATTATTTATGCTCACTAGAATCTACCATAAAAATTTCACCAAGTTTCGTTACCGTATGAGAAAGTTGTGATAAAATTCGTGTGTGAGGGTTAGAACCGTCAACATTGAAATTTAGGGCTTTTCGGGTGATCACAAAGTTACCCGAGGACTTGACAAAGTGGGTATAAGTATTAAAGCCCCTATATGTATATATTAAAGCCTTAAAATGCAAGAAACAACTTGAAAACGACCTTTCGGGGGACCAAGGACCAAAATGCAATTGAAAGAAACATGTTTACCTGATCCGGATGGGCCAGGCGGCCCGCATCAGGATTAACAAAAGCCCAAGCGGGCCGCTTCAGACCTGCAGGTGCAGAAAAAACAGGCAGCTGCCTGTTGATGCATGGAACCGACTCAAATCTCATTTTTTCGATACCTTGGGCTGCCTAAGGTGGTTTTTAGCTAGTAGGGGACTTGTGGATGTTATTGTTTCACTCCTAGACTTAGGTGTTGATGATCCATGTGTGTTTGAAGTTATTTATAAGACCCACATGTTACTACATTGATCATTCATCAACCTCTGAGCTTTTCTGGAGCATTCAAGCAGGCCACAAGCATTCCAAATCATCCATTAGTCGTGTGTAAGTATGCCTAACCTTCTTTAATTCATTTATGCTTAGTTTATAGCCTAGAAATCAAACCGTCGTAACTACGGTTTGACTTCGCGATAAAACACAAATGGTCCAGAGTTTTGTCGAATCAAAAGTTGTTATAAGTTGGTAATCATGTGGGCTTTAAACCCTTAAAAGGGCACCCACTGATTTCAATCCTAACTATGTCGTTTGTCGAGTCAAACTTCTTCCGAAAAAGTCAACAGAATTGTTATGTTTGATTTAATGCATGATTAACGATGTAAATGGCGTATAACCTATTTTATCATTCTTATAAACTGATAATAAGTATAAAAACTTGTCTACGCTTGTTTGATTCGACAACTTTCTGTTTTGAACCGATTCGGAGCCGAAAGACGCAAAAGTTTGACTTTTGCTTTGACCTTAGTTCTGACCCGGTTTAGATAGTTTTAGACATGCCTTAAAGTTCCATTAGGACCTAGTTACATGTTGGTATAACCCTCTGCGTTTATACCACATGAATCCTTAATTGTCCGATGTTTCCGTTAATCGCCTAAATATTGACCGTAATGCCCTTATGATCATAAAACGAGATTTTTGGAGATATGAAAGTAAAATAATCTTAGTTACTGATTATTAGACATGTCTGTAAATTTTTACATCAAGAGGAGTTCCAGATTAGGAGTTATGCTTAATGACGTAATTATAGCGATTCTTAGTAATTAAATGACGTCATTAGCGTAACGCCTATCTAAAACCTATTTTTGACACCAAACCTTTTACCCACTGATGTAATATAATATTTTGGGATTTTTGAAGATTTTTAATTATTTTTAAACTGATCATAAGCTAGGATTAGTGCCTTAATTCGGTTAATACCGAATTTACCCTTTTCGGCCATAAAATGAGTTTTACAAATCCTTTTGAAACCAATCCAATTGCTACTGATTTTAAATATTAAATAGAGTGTTTTGAACCTGTTTAACTGATCAGGAAACTCAAAATCTTATTTTAACCCGTACGTCGCTTAAAACGGCTTTATACGCGTATTATACGCATAGTTAAGGTTTAAAACTATTTTGACATATGAGACTTATAACCAAATGTTATAACCTGTTAAAATAAACTAATTTACTGATGTAATCAGACCCGCTTCACAGAAATGTAATTAATCCCTTTTATAATCTTTAAAATGACCAAAATACCCCTACGGGGCTTAATATGCGATTAAACTCGTTTTGGGCATAACGGAAGGTATCCTACTGATATCATGACATATTTAAGGCATGTTAACTTAGGAAACCTGTTTAGGACTCTTATGGTTACCCGTTACGCTTCATACGCGTTCGGTTCGGTTTATGTAACTAGTTTACATAAATTAGCCGAAACGGGTCAAACCTTATCGGTTTTATCTCAAAATCCAGAATGTGTATCATATACCCATATTAAGCAAGTATTCAAACTTGTCGGGTCTAAATCACATTCTATCCGGTCTTCGCTTAATCATGCGTACAAACCGTATCTTTAAAACTAACCGGTCTAAGCGTAAGCTTAACTAAAGACCCGTTAGGATTCTAATTGGTTATTATAAACCTTCGTTCCAGATTAGGAGAACCAGTAAAAGATACTTGCACTCGCTGATTTTGAACTATACTTGCTCAGGTAAATACTTTTAACTTATTTCCCTATACGGGCTTGGGTAAGGTATATAAAATACCGCTTGGTCGGACATTGAATCTTTAATTGTATATGGTTAAAGTATTGAGATGTTTCGTTTAAATTGTTTTGTTTGCTTAAAGCCTTTGGGGGGTTAATGACGGTGTCCCGGATATCCCTGGCATCATTTTACGAAATGGCCACGACCTTAGCACTCAGGTGTAGGCGTACACCTGTCAGTGTCTCATAAATAAAGTGGTGTGTTTATTGATCTTTAACCCGGCTCGATCCGGGCTACTGAACGCATAAGGAACATGTAAATCCTTTACAAGTTTATATATTAAATAATTATCCCAAGTTATAAAATATTATTTGTGCCTTGTGCCTTAAATGCATTTTCTTAAACTCTTTTCAAAATGAGTCGGTTGATTGTATTTACCAGTGTAAACTAACGTATTTTTCCTAAAAAAGGTTAAGTGCAGGTACTACGCGAAATAGGCTGGCTTGTCTCCTAGCATCCACAATAAGTCTCGCCAGCTTGGATGTCATAAACTGTTGAACATTTGTTTCCTTTTTATTTTGATCTACCTGTGGATTTATATTCGACTATTTGTGATACTTAATATTACAATATCGTTTGGTTGAATTAAATCTATATTTTGCTTCCGCTGTGCATTTAAATATTGTGTTGTTTGACTATTATGTTGCCAACCACGTCACGATACTCCCCTACCGGGCCCACCGGTAACACGTGGAAATTCGGGGTGTGACAGGTTGGTATCAGAGCCAACACTGAGTGAATTAAACACTAGCCTTTTGTGTTTAATCTCAGTTACACAATTGCACATTCCTAAATCTTCGAGTCTAGACAAAGAACTTAGGAATAATCCAAAATGTTTTTATTTTAAGTTAAATTTTGTCCTTTATATTTTTCCTTGTCATTACCTTTGTTATATTAACAGGTTAAGCAATGCCGCCTAGATTTAGACGAGGAGATCGAGGAAAGGCGCCGATCAGCGCCCCTAACGACCATGAGGCCGGGCCTTCAGGCCGGCGAACTCCTTCTGTTACAAGGAGTATAGATCCGCGAGAACCTTGGAGGATCTATGAGGAGCCTTCCAGACAATCCACGTCACATAGCTCCACGCCTCCATATTTTCACTCTTTTGGGCCTCAGTCTGAGAATGAGCCCAACAACCCGCAACCATCACACATACCGTTACAGCGATCCTCATCGCAAGATTCCTTTCGCGACCCTACTCCTGTTTTTCGGGGTCAGTTTAACCAAGCAGAGTACCTACCAGAGCACGTGGGTTTTAACCCACTAGGACCGGAGGATCACTTTTCTGGTGATCAAGATATGGACGAGGACACAGATCCCGTCGAGGCTTCAACCGGATCCTTTAACCATCCTTTCGTGATCTCAGACGGTTCGTCTTTTCACGGAACACCTTACCAGGGTCCGGATAGTCACATGGCACGGTTCGAACGGTGTGAGTGGTATTATACACCATCTGAACACTCATCACCTCACCAGCAGCCGTCCCAGCAGCAGCAAGATCCCTCTGGGGATCCACGTTTCGAGCAGCAGCAAGATCCCTCTGGGGATCCACGTTATGAGGCAGTCACGCCACCGCCTCCACCGCCGCCAGTTCATCTAGAGCCTCCAGAACCACCAAGACGTAGGAGGACTGGCGCACGGATCTCAACACGAGAGGTGGATTTTCGTCTCAACACCCCTCAACACTCTAGCGGCAGCCATTACCCGCATACTTATGAAGGCCCACAGATGGGTGGACCTTCAGTTCCAGTTTCGGAGGTGAATTCGGCACCTATTGCACCGCCATCACCGGGTTTTGGCCACCCAATCCCTGCTTATACTGCTTCGGCAGCTTACAACCCTTACGGACCGCCATCATACCATAACTATAACTATGCCGAGGCCGACCCATACCTAGTGGCAGCAAACTACCTTGCCCAAAACCCTGAGGGTCCATATGGAACCCCTTGGGGAATGGGACATCCAGCTCAAGGGTACCAAGTACCTGCTCAGCCGCCACCACAGTACCAGCCACCACGGTTTTCTCCACCAGAGCAGGAGAATCTCCGTCAAAGACTGGACAAGGTTGAGCGAGACCTCCAGAAGGAGCGTAGGAAGAATGAGGGATTTATGAGTGGTTTGGCAAACTTGCTGAAGGGAAAGAAGAAACGGGATCGTTAAATCCCAATATATATTGTTGTATTTCCTTGTTTAAATCAAGTCCCTACGTGGAAATTTATTTATGTGTGTATGTAGTCCCTGCGTGGACATCTATCTTTGTACTTAGTCCCTACGTGGACTTGTCTCTAGTAGTCCCTGCGTGGACATTTACTTTTGTAGACCATCCCTGTGAGGACATGTATTATATGTATAGCTCCTGCGTGGGCATGTGTTTATGTGAAAAGTCCCGTTTAGGGCAAAATGTACTACTTTTAGTTTAATGGAATGTAAGTTTATAAATTTCATCTTTGCTATGTTATGCATAATTAAATTATATATGAAATAAATAAATCAGAATCATTCCTTTTAAAAAAAAATCTATCTGCCTATGTTATTTTAATTAAGGATCTTAAAAGTATAAGCTAGCCTGCATGTCATTTTAAGACCTGGCCCAGATGGTAAAACTCGTTAAAAAGATTCAAATCCCTGTTAACATCTGAAAACATGTTAACACTCCTGGCAGACTTGATTCGTTAAAAACACACGTGTTATTATTATATATGGATCTTTTCAAAGATTCTAAACCCAAATAAATGATCTCTGAATCATGGGTTAAATCATTAATAAAGATGATCAGTTCTTTTACCATCCATTGGTAATGGAATGCCTACGGGCCCTTCTCATTTTCATATGAGACAAAAGACAGTATTAGTCTGTGACCCTGTCTGATAAAGGTAATGAACTTTGTTCAAACCTTCATGCTTTGATTCTCTGAAATCATAGCTTATAATCTAAATTGTCCCTGTGACTAGGCCTTATGTGCTAATAAAACTATTATTGTTTTATAATTAGGATAAATTATATTAGAAATCCTAAATAAATGTGAGTAATAAATTAACCAGATATGGTCTATGTTTACCACGGTTAATAAAATTGCCATAAAAGACAATTCTATAATAAACTCACCAATAAATTATTGTCGATATGTTACAGTTCAAGATACATGGCAGACTCAAACGAGGTCAACAGTCACCCAGGGATAGTGCATGATAATGCCCGTGTAAACGTAGCGGGTGCAGAGTTACAAGCTATGATAGATAATGCGGTTAATAGAGCTATGGATAGACAGCTCCATGAATCAGGTGGTACCCATACAAGGACCCAATCTGCACCACACTCTAGAACACCCTCCAGGACCCACACTGCCCACAACAGTAATTCTCACCACTCGTCAAACCGAAGGAGTGTTCCATCCCAAAGAGTCATACAGGATCAAGAACCCCGTAATAGGGGTTGCACCTATAAGTACTTTGTTTCGTGCAAACCCAGGGACTTCACTGGGGAAAAAGGAGCTGTTGATTGCATGACTTGGATGGATGAAATGGATACTGTGGTGGATATTAGTGGTTGCTATAATAGGGATATTGTGAAGTTTGTCTCACAGTCTTTCAAAGGAGAAGCCTTAGCCTGGTGGAGATCTTTGATCCAAGCCACAGGGAAAGTCCCGTTATACAACATGACCTGGGAACAGTTCATGGCACTAATCAAGGAAAATTTCTGCCCTCAACATGAGGTTGAGAGAATTGAATCTGACTTCCTGGCGCTGGTCATGAAAAACTTGGACTGTCAGGCCTACCTTACCACTTTCAATACTTTGTCAAGGTTGGTCCCTTACTTGGTAACTCCGGAGCCTAAACGTATAGCTCGTTTTATCGGGGGTTTGGAACCGGAGATCAAAGCAAGTGTAAAGGCCTCCAGACCAACCACTTTTCGGTCAGTAGCGGACATATCGTTGTCTCTGACCTTAGATGCTGTCAGGCTGAGGTCACAGAGGAAAAATGATACCGAAAAGAGGAAGCGTGAGGATGACAACTCACGACGATCAGACAAGAAGCAGAAGGGAAACAATGACCAAAAGAAGGGGTTAGGTTTTAGGAAGGATGGTCAGCAGTCGGGTGAAAAACCCAGATGTAAAATCTGCAAGAGGCAGCACTTTGGGAAGTGCAGGTTTGAATCGAATTCGAACTCACAATCAAAAGCTTTTGCATGTGGGTTGTGCAAGTCCAAGGAACACAAAACCTTGGATTGCAAAAAGATAAAGGATGCGACCTGCTACGGTTGCAGTGAAAAGGGGCACATCAAGAGCAATTGCCCAAAATACGCCAAGAAGCCCGAAGAGACTAGGAAGACCAATGCTAGGGTCTTCAGGATTGATGCTAAGGAAGCCGTCAAGGACGACAACGTGATAACAGGTACCTTTCTCGTAAATGATGTTTATGCGAGAGTGTTATTTGATTCAGGCGCTGATAAGTCGTTTGTAGATAATAAGTTTTGTGAATTGTTGAAACTACCTGTTAAAACTTTAAGTGTGAAGTATGAGGTGGAACTAGCAGATGGCACTTTAGAAACCGCTTCAACCTTATTAGATGGATGTTTCATATCCATTAAGAACCACTCTTTTCCTTTGTCCCTACTTCCTTTAAAACTAGCCGGTTTCGACATAGTTTTGGGTATGGACTGGTTATCACATAACCAGGCCCAGATTATTTGCAATAAGAAGCAAGTGATGATCAAGACTTCGTCTGGTGAATCACTTACTATCCAGGGAGATACCCAGTATGGGCTGCCCGAGAAAATGTCTATACTCAAAGATTCAAAGTGTTTGAAGAAGGGCTGTGTTATCTACATAGCACAGGTGATTATTGATGAGCCGAAACCCAAGATTGGAGATATCCCAGTCATTTCTGAATACCCCGAAGTATTTCCTAAAGAACTACCTGGTTTGCCACCATCTAGGCAAGTAGAATTCAGAATTGACATTATTCCTGGATCAGCACCAGTTGCAAGGGCGCCTTATAGGTTGGCACCAACAGAGATGAAGGAATTGAGAACGCAGCTAGATGATTTGCTAGCCAAAGGTTTCATCAAACCTAGTTCGTCTCCTTGGGGAGCACCAGTTTTATTTGTCAAGAAGAAGGATGGATCGATGCGTCTGTGCATCGACTACCGCGAGCTTAATAAAGTCACTATCAAGAACAGGTATCCTTTGCCCAGAATCAACGATCTGTTCGATCAACTTCAAGGGGCAAGTTTCTTTTCGAAGATTGACTTGAGGTCAGGCTACCATCAATTGAAGGTTAGAGATGAAGATGTGCACAAAACAGCATTCAGGACTCGTTATGGTCATTACGAGTTCCTAGTGATGCCTTTTGGGCTCACTAATGCACCGGCTGCGTTCATGGATCTCATGAATCGCGTTTGCAAGCCGCACCTAGATAAATTCGTCATCGTCTTCATCGACGACATTCTCATCTACTCAAAGAACCAAGCTGACCATGAAAAGCATCTTCACTGCATTCTGGAACTACTTCATAAAGAAAAGCTCTTTGCCAAGTTCTCGAAGTGTGAATTCTGGCTTCGGGAAGTCCAGTTTCTTGGACACGTTGTTAGTGAGCGTGGTATCCAAGTAGATCCCGCTAAAGTTGAAGCTGTCATGAATTGGCATGAGCCAAAGACGCCTACAGAAATACGTAGCTTCCTAGGTTTGGCAGGATACTATAGGCGATTCATTGAAAACTTCTCAAGGATTGCTGCACCCCTGACTTCACTGACACGTAAGAAGATTAAGTTTGACTGGGGTCCTAAACAGCAGGAATCCTTCGATATTCTGAAACAAAAGTTGAGCAATGCTCCAGTACTGACATTGCCTGATGGAATAGAGGAGTTAGTAGTTTATTGTGATGCATCACACACTGGGATGGGATGTGTGCATATGCAGAAAGGCAAAGTCATTGCCTATGCTTCACGTCAGTTAAAGGTGCACGAAAAGAATTACACCACCCACGACTTGGAGTTGGGTGCCGTTGTATTCGCACTAAAACTGTGGAGGCACTACTTATATGGAATCAAATGTGTGATCTATTCTGATCACAAAAGCCTTCAACATCTGTTCAACCAGAAGGACTTGAACATGAGGCAACGCCATTGGATGGAAACTCTGAATGATTACGATTGTGAAATAAGATACCATCCCGGCAAGGCGAATGTAGTCGCCGATGCCTTAAGTCGGAAGGAGAAGGTGAAACCCATCCGAATCAATGCCAAGCGCATGGAAATAAAGAACAATTTGATAGAAAGGTTGTTAGCTGCACAGAAGGAAGCTGCGTTGGAAGCTAACTATCCTAACAAAAAGCTGGGAGTAACTGAGGAACAGTTATCTCTTAGTAAGGATGGAATTCTTAGATTAAATGGACGGATATGGGTTCCAATTTATGGGGGACTCCATGATGTTATCCTCCAGGAAGCCCATAACTCTAAATACTCCGTTCATCCTGGAGCTGATAAAATGTACCAGGATCTAAGGGCAAACTATTGGTGGATAGGCTTGAAGAAGTCTGTAGCTACCTATGTAGCTAAATACTTGACGTGTGCGAAAGTCAAGGCAAAACATCAAAAACCGTCAGGTTTGCTACAACAGCCTGAACTTCCTACTTGGAAGTGGGAAATGGTAACTATGGATTTTATCACCAAGTTACCCAAGACAAGGAAAGGAAATGACACCATCTGGGTGATAGTTGACCGACTGACTAAGTCAGCACATTTCCTACCTATCAAGGAGACTTACAGCTCCGATATGCTAGCCCAACTGTACGTGGATAAGATTGTAGCTTTACATGGCATACCTGTGTCTATTATCTCTGACCGAGATACTAGATACACATCACATTTTTGGAAAAGCTTCCAATAATCTTTGGGCACCCGTTTGAACTTTAGTACGGCTTACCATCCACAGACAGACGGTCAGAGTGAGCGTACTATTCAAACGTTGGAAGACATGCTTCGTGCATGTGCAATTGACTTGGGTGGTAGCTGGGATAAGCACCTACCATTAGTTGAGTTCTCCTACAACAATAGCTACCATACCAGCATTAAGGCTGCGCCTTTTGAGGCATTATACGGTAGAAAGTGTAGATCGCCCATTTGTTGGGCAGAAGCTGGAGATGTCCAATTATCTGGACCGGAGATAGTGTTCGAGACGACGGAGAAGATTGCCCAGATTCGTGACCGTCTCAAAGCTGCCCGGGATAGGCAGAAGAGTTACGCTGATCCAAGTCATAAGGATTTTCACTTCGAAGTAGGTGAAAAAGTCCTACTTAAAGTGTCACCCTGGAAGGGAGTGATGCGATTTGGTAAGAAAGGTAAGCTAAGCCCGAGATACATAGGACCTTTCGAGGTTATCGAACGTGTCGGGTCAGTTGCCTATAAGTTAAACTTACCTGAAGAGCTCAGTAGTATACACAATGTATTCCACATCTGCAACCTGAAGAAGTGTTTCGCTGACGAATCACTGGTTATACCCCATACAGATGTGCATATAGACGAGAGCTTGAAATTTGTGGAAAAACCTTTGTCGATCGAAGATCGACAGGTAAGGAAGCTTCGAAGGAAGCATATACCTTTTGTAAAGGTCAAATGGGATGCCCGTAGAGGTCCTGAGTATACGTGGGAGGTTGAGTCCACGATGAAAGAAAAGTACCCTTATCTGTTTCAGTAAATCTCGAGGTCGAGATTTCTTTTAAGGGGGTGAGGATGTAACACCTCGAAAATTTACGTCCTATAATGTGTTGACACGTGTCATAGGTTTGAACGTGTGAAAGAAAGTTCTTGAAGGACTAAAGTTGACAAACAGTGAAACTGTGTAAATATAAGGGTTCAAAGTGTCAACAATGAATAAATATACTTTACAATAACCCTACATGATGTTTATAACCTTAAACGAATGGATCATGGATCATACGAAGCGAATTGTGAAAGAAAGTGAGAGATTACAAACTACAGGGGTTAAATGTGTCAACATGTTAAGTTATACCTCTGAGTGACCTTTTAGCAAACCCGAAGCCTTGTAATGATTATTTATGCTCACTAGAATCTACCATAAAAATTTCACCAAGTTTCGTTACCGTATGAGAAAGTTGTGATAAAATTCGTGTGTGAGGGTTAGAACCGTCAACATTGAAATTTAGGGCTTTTCGGGTGATCACAAAGTTACCCGATGACTTGACAAAGTGGGTATAAGTATTAAAGCCCCTATATGTATATATTAAAGCCTTAAAATGCAAGAAACAACTTGAAAACGACCTTTCGGGGGACCAAGGACCAAAATGCAATTGAAAGAAACATGTTTACCTGATCCGGATGGGCCAGGCGGCCCGCATCAGGATTAACAAAAGCCCAAGCGGGCCGCTTCAGACCTGCAGGTGCAGAAAAAACAGGCAGCTGCCTGTTGATGCATGGAACCGACTCAAATCTCATTTTTTCGATACCTTGGGCTGCCTAAGGTGGTTTTTAGCTAGTAGGGGACTTGTGGATGTTATTGTTTCACTCCTAGACTTAGGTGTTGATGATCCATGTGTGTTTGAAGTTATTTATAAGACCCACATGTTACTACATTGATCATTCATCAACCTCTGAGCTTTTCTGGAGCATTCAAGCAGGCCACAAGCATTCCAAATCATCCATTAGTCGTGTGTAAGTATGCCTAACCTTCTTTAATTCATTTATGCTTAGTTTATAGCCTAGAAATCAAACCGTCGTAACTACGGTTTGACTTCACGATAAAACACAAATGGTCCAGAGTTTTGTCGAATCGAAAGTTGTTATAAGTTGGTAATCATGTGGGCTTTAAACCCTTAAAAGGGCACCCACTGATTTCAATCCTAACTATGTCGTTTGTCGAGTCAAACTTCTTCCGAAAAAGTCAACAGAATTGTTATGTTTGATTTAATGCATGATTAACGATGTAAATGGCGTATAACCTATTTTATCATTCTTATAAACTGATAATAAGTATAAAAACTTGTCTACGCTTGTTTGATTCGACAACTTTCTGTTTTGAACCGATTCGGAGCCGAAAGACGCAAAAGTTTGACTTTTGCTTTGACCTCAGTTCTGACCCGGTTTTGATAGTTTTAGACATGCCTTAAAGTTCCATTAGGACCTAGTTACATGTTGGTATAACCCTCTGCGTTTATACCACATGAATCCTTAATTGTCCGATGTTTCCGTTAATCGCCTAAATATTGACCGTAATGCCCTTATGATCATAAAACGAGATTTTTGGAGATATGAAAGTAAAATAATCTTAGTTACTAATTATTAGACATGTCTGTAAATTTTTACATCAAGCGGAGGTCCAGATTAGGAGTTATGCTTAATGACGTAATTATAGCGATTCTTAGTAATTAAATGACGTCATTAGCGTAACGCCTATCTAAAACCTATTTTTGACACCAAACCTTTTACCCACTGATGTAATATAATATTTTGGGATTTTTGAAGATATTTAATTATTTTTAAACTGATCATAAGCTAGGATTAGTGCCTTAATTCGGTTAATACCGAATTTACCCTTTTCGGCCATAAAATGAGTTTTACAAATCCTTTTGACACCAATCCAATTGCTACTGATTTTAAATATTAAATAGAGTGTTTTGAACCTGTTTAACTGATCAGGAAACTCAAAATCTTATTTTAACCCGTACGTCGCTTAAAACGGCTTTATACGCGTATTATACGCATAGTTAAGGTTTAAAACTATTTTGAAATATGAGACTTATAACCAAATGGTATAACCTGTTAAAATAAACTAATTTACTGATGTAATCAGACCCGCTTCACAGAAATGTAATTAATCCCTTTTATAATCTTTAAAATGACCAAAATACCCCTACGGGGCTTAATATGCGATTAAACTCGTTTTGGGCATAACGGAAGGTATCCTACTGATATCATGACATATTTAAGGCATGTTAACTTAGGAAACCTGTTTAGGACTCTTATGGTTACCCGTTACGCTTCATACGCGTTCGGTTCGGTTTATGTAACTAGTTTACATAAATTAGCCGAAACGGGTCAAACCTTATCGGTTTTATCTCAAAATCCAGAATGTGTATCATATACCCATATTAAGCAAGTATTCAAACTTGTCGGGTCTAAATCACATTCTATCCGGTCTTCGCTTAATCATGCGTACAAACCGTATCTTTAAAACTAACCGGTCTAAGCGTAAGCTTAACTAAAGACCCGTTAGGATTCTAATAGGTTATTATAAACCTTCGTTCCAGATTAGGAGAACCAGTAAAAGATACTTGCACTCGCTGATTTTGAACTATACTTGCTCAGGTAAATACTTTTAACTTATTTCCCTATACGGGCTTGGGTAAGGTATATAAAATACCGCTTGGTCGGACATTGAATCTTTAATTGTATATGGTTAAAGTATTGAGATGTTTCGTTTAAATTGTTTTGTTTGCTTAAAGCCTTTGGGGGGTTAATGACCGTGTCCCGGATATCCCTGGCATCATTTTACGAAATGGCCACGACCTTAGCACTAAGGTGTAGGCGTACACCTGTCAGTGTCTCATAAATAAAGTGGTGTGTTTATTGATCTTTAACCCGGCTCGATCCGGGCTACTGAACGCATAAGGAACATGTAAATCCTTTACAAGTTTATATATTAAATAATTATCCCAAGTTATAAAATATTATTTGTGCCTTGTGCCTTAAATGCATTTTCTTAAACTCTTTTCAAAATGAGTCGGTTGATTGTATTTACCAGTGTAAACTGACGTATTTTTCCTAAAAAAGGTTAAGTGCAGGTACTACGCGAAATAGGCTGGCTTGTCTCCTAGCATCCACAATAAGTCTCGCCAGCTTGGATGTCATAAACTGTTGAACATTTGTTTCCTTTTTATTTTGATCTACCTGTGGATTTATATTCGACTATTTGTGATACTTAATATTACAATATCGTTTGGTTGAATTAAATCTATATTTTGCTTCCGCTGTGCATTTAAATATTGTGTTGTTTGACTATTATGTTGCCAACCACGTCACGATACTCCCCTACCGGGCCCACCGGTAACACGTGGAAATTCGGGGTGTGACAGTCACGATACTCCCCTCCCGGCCCACCGGTAATACGTGGAAATATCGGAGTGTGACAGGTTGGTATCAGAGCCAACATTGAGTGAATTAAACACTAGCCTCTTATGTTTATTCTCAATGACACAGTTTGCACATTCCTTGAATTCCGAGTCTAGTCAATGACTTAGGACTAATCCTAATCGTATTGTTTTTTCTTTTGTTGTTTTCCTTCGTTTATTTAGACAGAAACAAGAAAATGCCGCCACGATTCAGAGGACGAGGCGGACGAGGTAAGGCGCCATTCACTGCTCCTAATGATCATGAGGCCGGGCCATCACACCGGGGAGGCGTTCAGTCTCTCTCAGTTCATCGCCATCATACAACGACTCATTCGGGCTATACCAGAACAATGAGCCCGACCACTCGCACCACTCATACCTCCCATTGCAGCGTTCGGGTTCTCACCTTGCCTTTCAGGACCCGACCCCCTACTTTCATAGCCGGTTTAATCCGGCGAACATGAGTGATGAACCAATGGGCCATAACCCGTTGGGACCAGAAGACCAATTTCCTGAATCCCAGGATATGGATATGGACGAGGATCCAGATCCATAGCCTGCCGAGCCGCCAACTAGGATGCCCACGCATCCCATAGAGATTTCAGACAGATCATCTTTCCATGGTTCGCCCTATAGAGGTCCCGATTCATTTGCTCAATGGTGGAGCAATTATCACTACGAGTATACACCTTCCCACAACTCATCACCACACCAACAGGTCCCCTCTAAGGACCCACATTTTGAAGCGGTTACGCCACCGCCGCCGCTAGAGCAGCAACTGCCTCCAGAACCACCGAGGCGAAGAAGATCAAGTGCACGGATGTCCATGCGAGGGGGTTTCCACTTCAGCACCCCCAACACTCTAGTGGCAGTCACTACCCGCCACTATATGAAGACCCGCAGATGGGTGGGCCTTCAAACCCAGCTTCAGAAGTCGACTCAGCTCCGGTCGCATCATCACCACCAATGGGTTATGATAACCCAATTCCTTCATATGCCGGTGCAGCGGCGCATAACCCATTTGAGCAGCCAGCCTACCCAGGGTACAACTATTACAATGCCCCTGCCGTCGACCCGTACCTCGAGGCGGTCAACTACAATGCTCTTCATCCCGAAGGACCTTTCGCCGCTTCGTACCAATCTGGGTACCAAGCATATGGGTATCAATACCCGCCACCTCCTCAACCTCCGCAGCAGCAGCCGCCTCTGATCTAGCCACCGCAACAACAAGAGATTCTTCAGAGGTTGAACCAGGTGGAACGGGAGGTTCAAGAGGAGCGTAGAAGCCGCCAGGGTCTGCTTAAGGGTTTGGCGAATCTGATCAAGGGGAAGAAGAAGAAGAGGGATTTTTGAAGATTCCTTATTTATTTATGTTGTAATTTCTTTATTTCAATCAAGTCCCTGCGTTGATATTTTTATTTATGTACGTAGTCCCTGCGAGGACTTGTATTTTCATTTTAGCCCCTGCGTGGGCAAGTTATTTATGTAAAAGTCCCGTTTAGGGCATCTATGTACTCCTTTTAAAATTTAATGGAATATTTTAATTTTAAAATTTCATTTGTCATCATATGCATGAATATAATATATGAAATAAATCAAAATATCATTCCTTTTTGTAATTGATTTGCCATTAATTATTAAATGAAATATTAAAGGTAAAAACCTAGCCCATATGTCATTCTAAGACAGGGCCATGATGGTAGTCCCCTTTTAAGATTCAAATCCTTGTTAACATTTGAAAACATGTTAACACTCCTGGCAAATGTGATTCGATAAAATCACATAAGTCATCCTTATATTGGATTCTTCCAATTTCTTTTCTCTATTATTTATTTAAACATCCATTAGTAATGAAGTGCCTACGGGCCACACTTACTGTCTTATAAGACAAAAAGACAGTTGTAGTCTACGACTCCCTATCAAGAAAAGGTAATGAACTAAGTTCAAGCATTAATACCTCGATCCTATAAGATCGTGGCTTATAATTATCTTTGTGACTAGGCTTTTGTGCCATTCTAATATTTTGATAATTTACAATTAAGGATTAATTATAAAGAAGATCCTAGATAAATTATGCCTAACAAATTAACCGATATGGTTTAGTATTACCATGATTAATGAATTGCCATAAATGACAATTCCATAATAGACTTTTGAATAAATCATTATTAACATTTTATGTAGCAATCAAGCTACATGGTCGGATCAGATGAGGTTAACAGTCACCCGAGGGAGAATAATGATACTACTAGAGTTAATGTGTTAGTGCAATACATCTATTGACTTCGTCTTGTATCATGTAATAGGATAGGATTTCCAGTGCACGAGATTCGAGAATCTAAGTTTAGTGTTTAAGATGCTGATTCTGCCCGAAAGTGTAAAGGGTCATTTCGAGCGAAATCAGAAACATCTGATTCCGCCCGAAAGTGCTTTTTGTCATTTGGAGCGGAATCACACTCCTATATATAGTGCACTTGTTGTTTCATTTGGTACGACTTCCGGATCTGTAACGAAGTGCTGCCAAAATTTGTTCAGGTTGTAATTGATGTTAAAATCAATATAAGTAACAGATTTAAGAGTATTAAGCTGATTTCAAGTCCAGTTCACTGATTCCGCCTTTGAACCGGATATAAAACTCTTCTGAACGACTCAGTCGGGTCCAACAACGATCCTACAAGTGGTATCAGAGCTCAAGAGGAAGAGTTCTATACAATTCAGCTGCGTTTTCTGTTTTTCTACACCTTCTTTTCAAATTGAACATCATTTCACGGTCCGAATTGGCTCAAATTTTCACAGTATGCTCGGAATCATGTATTAACAAAGCCCTATAAGTTTCAGCTTTAAAATCGACCTAAAATTGACATTTTAGTGATTCAGCTCGAAATTGTTCGATTGATTGATGATGTCACCAGTGATTCCGCTCGGAAATAGGTCCTAATTTTGCTCCAAGTTGTCCTGTTTGAAAGTTGGGTTGTGATTCCGCTCCAACAGCTGGAAATTCTAATTCCGCTCCAAAGTTCAGTTTAATTTCGCTCCAGGACAGTTCTTGATTCCGCTCCTGATTACATTCTGATTTCGCTCCAGGATACAAACTTGGTGATTCCGCTCAAAGTTACTTAATAGCTGATTTCGCTCCAAGATTTGATCAGATTCCGCTCGAAATATTATTCAAGTGATTCCGCCTGAAAAGTCTCTTGATTCCGCTCCAAAGACAAAATCCTTATTTCGCTTGAAAAGTGAAATTTTCGTGTCAAGATTATTTCACGACAATCGAGTGTCAGTCTGTTTTCAAAATATTTGATATTATTTGTACTGATAGTGTTTGTTTAATTGTTTGTCCAGGTTTACATCATGGCTGAAGAATTCTACAACACGTTTTTCAATGCATTCACATCCGAATCGTCTGAGATTGCAAATGTTACACCAAAAACCATCACAAAAGCTATCAATGAGAACATCAAGCATGATAACTTCTATGGAACACACTCAAAGCCACCAACTCTGGAGAGCATTGAAGATTATACATGGTGGAAAGAACGTTTTCTCAATTGGGCGAAAGCGTATGCTCAAGAAAGCTGGTTTTGCTTAGAGTTTGGATATGAACGACCAAAAGATGATAAAGGCGAAGAACTTTCATTCAAGAAGTTATCAAGAGAAGATAAATCTGAGTTTGCTGCCGAACAAAGAATGATTGCTTTGATCCAGTCTGCAATCAGAAATGATATTTTTGCGTTGCTAAATCATGATGGGTCATCTAAATCAGCTTGGGAAGCTTTACGTGTTAAAGCTGAGGGGGGTAAACAGATAAAAAAGAACAAAATTGCTTTACTTAAAAAAGAATTTAATCTGTTTGATAGTCTAAAAGGAGAGACGGTGAGACAAATGATTGAGAAATTTTGTCATCTTAAAATTGAACTTGAGAGATTTGAGATAGTAAAAACAAGAGAGGAACTTATAGATAAAGTGATTGAAGTGTTACCACGAGCTGATCAGTGGCAAACGTTTGTGTTTATTTTGAAAAATGATGCTTTATATGATACAATTTCTCTTGATGCATTGTTTGAAAAGATAGAGAGTCATGATCTGGAACTACAAAAGCAAAGCAAGATGATTGGTTCTTCACATCAACAAAATGTTGGATTGTATTACAAAGGCAGTGTACCTTCGGATAAAGGTATTGGTTCACCAAAGACAGCATTCAGTGGTCAGAAAATGAAGGAACCTCAAACAACTTCAACAAGTCATCATTCTGGATATCATTCATCTTCAAAATCAAATTCTGATGAAGCTGGGGAGATTCTATGCAACATCGCTCTCAAACTGAAAAATTCTCCGGCAATGAGTGTTAATGCAGCTAAACAACAAATGAGTTTTCTTGCTTCTGTTCTGGAATCGTATGAAGGCCCGGTAGCTGGTAAAATTGGAAACTCCGAGTTAACCAAAGAAGACTACGACCAGATTGATCCGGAAGAGATGGAGCTCATTGACATTCGTTGGTGCTTAGCAAGTTACATCCGAAGAGCGCAGAGGTATATGGAAATTACTGGGAAACAATCTCTTGGAGGTGCATCAACAAAGCTTGGATTCAACAAATCCAAAGTGACTTGCTTCAAATGTAAGCAGAAAGGTCATTTCAAGAGAGAATGCACTAATTCTGCAGTTGGTGGAAATGAACATCCGTTCAATGATGATTACTACCGAAAGGCAATCTACCATCGAAGTAGAGAAGAGCCTAAGATGATTGAAGATAAACCTAAATCGAGAGCTTGTTTTGTAATACAAGATGATGAAGGTTTTGATTGGTCCGAGATATGTCCAGAAGAAGATCGTTTGGAGAATGTTCGAAAAACAGCTCATGGGAAAACTATAACAGAGGAAAGAAAGTTTGTTTTTGTTGCTGAAATCTGTGAAGAGGACAATGAAGATAAAGATAAAGCTAAAATGAAGGAGAAAACCAGAGAAGAGATTCTAGAAGAAAAGACCTACAGAGAAAGAAACATTGTGCTGAACAGAATGGATGAAATGCAAGAAGAATATGAGAGTGCAGTGAGCAACATAAGAAGGGATAAAAAGAGAGAGTGTTACTTCAACAGAGAAGGAGAACCGGTTGTTCCAAAGAAAGATATAATCTTTGATGATGTTCTTCTCATAATTCCTTTGAGAGCTGAATACTATAGAAATGTATTGAAAGATGACACATATGCTAAAAGGCATGAAAAGGAGATCAGATATGCTATGACATCTTGTTTGAGAAAAAGGGATGAAGAGAGAATGAAGAAGAGTGTTGAAGAGATGGTGAACAATCTGAAGAAAGTTGCTGAAGAGGTTAAAGCAGAAGCTGTTGAAGTTGAGGTTGTGAAGGAAATCAAAAGTGAAGAAAAAGTTGTTGTGAATGAAGAGGTTAAGAAAGCTGTTATTGAAGAACAGCAGATTGGAGAAGAGCTGAAGAAAACAGAAGAAGAAGTAAAGAATGAGAATTCGAAAGCTGGTAATGTTAGTGATGAAGTCGATGTTAAAGAAAAGCAATATGATGCTGAACAAAAGCAAACTGAGGCAACTGCATCAAACACCGAAGTGCCAATCACTGAGGTACATTCTGATTCTAAAATCTTAAAAACAATTGATCAGTGCAAGAAATGCATGGAACTGTGCAGAGCTTGTACTGAAAAAGATGAGCAATTCAGAACAAGAGATCTTGAATTTACTAAAATTGAAAATATTTTTAAAGAAAAATGCAAAGAAATGCTAGAAAAAGAAAAAGTTTTAAAAGAAAATGATGAAAAACTTTCAGAAAAATGTAAAAAGTTAGAAACAGAAAATGAAGTTTTGAAAGAAAATGTTTCTAAAATGACAGAAGAATGTTCACAAAAAGAAATTGCTTGTCAAGAAATGAAGAAAGAATATGACTCAATGAAATTAGCATATCATATTACGAAAGAGTCATACGAAAAAGTGAAAGATGAAATGAAATATGCTCAATCAAGAATGAATTATCTTTCTGAAACAACTAAAGAACTTAAACGAATGTATTCCATAAAACAAGATGTTGTTAATTCCTATATTGAGGATGTTGCTAAGTTAAAGCGACAGATTGCTGATTTAGAACAGGATAACAACAAGTTAAAGAGTTATCACGTGTCGTCATATGTGCTTGAACGTATTTTCAATATAAAACCGGGAGATGGTGAGTCTGAGCAAAACAAGAAAGGCATTGGCTCAGAGTTTCATCAAGTTCCACCACCGGGAAAATTTGCATTTTATGATGAGGAAAAGGTCGAAAAAGCTTTCAACATGGTAGACTAATTTCCAGACAACATTGACATAACCTATTCCAAATCTGATGATTCTCATGATTCAGAGGTGGTAGGTAAAGTTGTTGAAAGTGTGTTGAAAGAAGAGTCGATTGATACAGGTAAATCTGAATCACAGGATGAAGATGAAGGAAATCTTCATGATAGTTATCTGAAAAACACAAAATCCGAGAAAAGTTTGAATGATGATTCAAAAGGATTGGTTTATACCATGATTGGATCGGACAAATTGTTCTTAGATGTTGTATTCCCGATTCAGAATGTGATTTCAGAAAAGGTTGATAAAGTTTTCAAAATGGTTGAGATTGAAAAGTCTGAGATTTCAAAGTTTGCTGGTAAGAGTCATAGAGGTTCGTATAACAAACCTAGTTTCAAGAAGAAAAACATGAAGGTTGGTTTGGGTTATAAGAAGAAACAGAATTGGAAAAGAAATGAAACTCCGAATTTTCAGGCAAAAATGAGTTTTGTTCAAGGAAACAGTTTAGAAAAAGAAAAAGAACTTAAAATTGGACAACAGTCTATTGAAGAGTTCTTAGCTCAAAAGAAAAAGCAACAACCATAGGTCAAAGATGTGTCCATGAGAACATGTTTTAAATGTGATCAAAAAGGACAGCTTGCTCGCAAGTGTCCAAATCTGAAACCTGTGGATGTTGACAAAAAGAAGATTGATGCTGAGAAACAAAAATCTGAGAATGTGAGACAAAGGTCAACCAGATTTGAATCAAAACAAACTTGGAGGTACAACACAAACAAGTTTGCTTTGAATCAAAACTGGAAATCAAACTGTAGGTCCCCTATTCGTATGGATCTTTCACAGAATTGTCTTTCCAATCAAGAGTGCGGAATCCTCTTGATCAGAATATCACAGAAACAAGTAGAAGAACAGCAATCACTTTCAAACCGGGTTTCTATTGATTATCCAAACAAACGTTTTACAATCAATCAAACCCTAACCAACTAACACTCAAATTCGTCCAAGACAAGTCTCTCACGAATTCTAATGCCTCTCAAATTCTGTTTTGGCTGATTAACCTAAACCCTAAAGCCTAACCTTGTTTATATAACACAAGGTTACTACTTGGGCCAAGGTTTCCAACATGGACTGCGAATTGGACAGGCCCAATTCGCCCCACATCCCCATAAGTATGGGTTTGGTTAGCCCAAACATTACAACTAACTATTACAAAGCTAAACCCGCTAACTGTTTATCGTTTAACTAATTACAAGATATCCAAAGACCAAATCTAAGCTGGTGTCACAAACATGCACCAACAAACTCCCCCTTGACAATAGCTTCATAAAATAACTTTGTCTTCAGTCTTCTTGCAATCTTCATGTAGTCTTGCACTGTCTTTGGTCTTTGGATAGCTTCAGCTTCAATAGCTCTGTCAGCAACAGACTCCCCCTAAGCTGATGCATCCAATCACCAAATCTTCAAAACTTTAGCGTTTGAGTAAACTCCAGTTCAACATTTGTATAGAAATCTTCAAACTCTTCAACTTTATCTGCAATATAGAAAGGAGGTTCTACCATGCATCCAATCAAACTCTCATCTTCACAGCAACTCATCCTTTAACTTCTCTGCAACACAGCAACTTCTCAGCAACATACTGCTTCAATCTGTTTACTATAAAACAAACATCTCGAGAAACCATAAGAATTTTTCAACATAAGTTAAACAAATTATTATTATTCAAGAGATAGTTAAACTGTATCACAGATTAAGCATTTTCAATTTATTACCAACACGCAAAACTTTGTAATCACACACCCTATAACCCGCATGATTTAAAATTTTGAACTCACTTTCCAACACCGTCTCCCCCTATCAGTAACAATTCCTCCAAGAATAACAGTTTTCCTTACGTTAAGAATTTTAAACAGAAAAAGACACTATTTTTGGATTTTTATATTTTCTGAAAGCAAGTAAATAACAAAAGCAATAAACACTCTATTTTTGTGAGAATCACTGGTAAGAAGATCATATCAACAAAATCAAACTGTTTCACACTATTAGATAATTCTTTATTTAATTTTTCGTGAAAAGCAGTTCAAGACGATTACCAGTATGTTTGTCCACTTAAACAAAATGCATGAACATTTCAAGTACCATTACCGTATGATACGTTAAGGTAATATTAATTACTAATATACTAGTGTGTCCCACTTCAGGATATACCCCCACGATCAAGGTATGCACAAAGATTCATCGTAGTAGGTGAGTATACTGATGTCATCCTTTAAGATATACTGACAATGTCTAGGTCTGCATATAATCTGTTTTATCATGTTTTAATTGCTTAACAATGAACACCCAAATAAATACTAATCAAATCCTGGAAATATAAACAACACACTCTATCATGCAAGTATCTTCCCTACCACATATTTCACAAGTCCAATCCAGATTTCTGAAATCTTAACTGGGAATAGGTTGAGAAGAGAACAGAATAGATCTTTAGGAGAGATGGTATAATATACAGATCAAATGAGTTTTTCTCAGTTTGATATAGGTTTCTTGGGTTTCATTTGGGCACTAGAGGGCCTCTTTCGGGTGTATTAGATCTATAGCGCGACAACGTACAGCTAGGTCAGCATGTATCTGGATGCAGCAGAAGCTGTCGTTGCCTAGCACCTCCAGGTCAGCATGTATCTGGATGCAGCAGAGGAGGTACACGATTTTTTTCAGAGAAGATTTCAGAATCAGATCAAAATTGTGTGTATCGGGACAACATACAAACATTCAAATAGAAATGAGCTAATTCCAAGTGACTTTCTTTCCTGGGGTCATGTACAATTTTAGTTCTGAACAGAAAGACAGTCAAGATATCCCCAGATGAAATAACAATATAAAGACCCAAAACTTCAGATTTTGGCAATCAATCAACGCAAGATTTAAGGTCATTAAACCATACACCACTGATGTGTTCCCCACTCATACACAGTTCAGTTAAGTTTATATCACATTGGTAAGTTGATTATTTCATGCTTTTTGCCTACTGGTACATCATATAATGAAGCTGCTATCACACTTAAGCAATTTAATTCCATTTTCAGTGTGACAGTCTAACTTGCTGATGTACTATCATTTCTTCTTTTTCACACAGTGATAACTCATTTTTGATTTTCTATTTTTTTTATGTTTTTTTATTTTTCAATTTTTTTTATTTTAAGAAAAACAGTAAACTATTTACAAAAATTCTTATGAAAAACCAGTTATTCAGGATTCCTCATCCCGTTGAGTTCGACTAAATGTTCAAAGCGAGCCCTGTCAAAAGCTTTAGTATAAAGATCTGCCAGGTTATCTTCGGTGTTGACTCAGCACTTTGAACTTCAATTTAAATCAATCAAAATAAATATATCAACAATCTCACATCCCCCTTCATGTGCCTGGAGCAGCCACTATCAACATACCACAAGTTGATAATCCTCCTTAGCAGCTCCTGCACACACCAACCAAGAAATTAGTTAGATTGGGGGACCCAAGCCTTAATGGTCTTGGGTCGTCCAAATTCACCAACCACTGGAACATCCATCCAATATCCATTACTCCTAACTGGAGTCTTGGATCTCAGACCTGTTGATGGAATTTGATTTTGATTTCCATAAGGTCTTTGGTCCTGAGGGTTCCTATATGTATTTGGACTATTTGACCTTTGGAAATTTTGATTTGGGTAACTTGAATTTTGATTCCAAGAAGCATTATTGTTGTAATTTCTAAAGCCATTGTTATAAAAAGTTCGACCACCATTATTTTGGTATCGATTTTGATATTGACCTTGACTTCTGAAATTATTTGTATTTCCATTAAAATTGTTCATTCTAGATGAACTGCTTCTAGGTCTATCATATCTGCCTGGTGGAGATCTAGGCTGAAATCTAGGTTGATTTCTTTGAAAACGTGGAACTTGTGGAGTTCCTTTTTCAGCCTTATCTACACCAACAGCAACATTTTCTGGTTGCTTAGGAGCATATTTCTTAGGAGAATTTGAGCCTTTCTCCTCACTATCACCTTCCTTCACTGGTAATTTCCCTCTCTGTTTTTCACTAAGTTGTGCTTCACTCTTTTTGTTAGGACAGCAGCTTGCTACATGTCCCTTGACGTGACATTTGAAGCACGATCTCTTTTTCGAAGACTTCTTAGCTGGAGTCTCTGAGGTAGATCCCTTATCAGATGGTGATGATCCCTTAGATGAACCTTGTTCAGTTTGCTTGATTTCAGATTTTTCTATGTTCTTGTTTTTAGCAAACTCTACATTTGATTCATTTTCAATAACAGATGTTTCATTTTT
The DNA here is from genome assembly GCA_030545235.1 of Helianthus tuberosus. Lineage (NCBI taxonomy): Eukaryota > Viridiplantae > Streptophyta > Magnoliopsida > Asterales > Asteraceae > Helianthus > Helianthus tuberosus. Next base: position 4,723,864 of record CM060417.1, read on the forward strand.
CATATCACTACCTTGAACAAAATTAATCTTTTTAACAAAAGCTTGATTTTTATTCTTAGGCGGTGAATTTTTCCTTTTCAATGGTTCCCTGTTATTGTTCTCCTTAGCCTCATCACTCTCAGATCCATCACCTTGACTTGATGTGGATGCGAAACTACTTGGTGTAGATGCCATAAAATCTGCTAGCTCATCTTCACTAGGCAGGAATGAATAGTTATGACTAAGAGGAGGTGGAACTTCATTAAAGCCATGGAAGCCCACACTGGTCTTGTCATTACTCTTCTTTAACCCACCCATCATGTGTTTCATTACAAAAGATGAATCTCTGAATTGACTCAATTTCTTTTCAAGTTCAACAATTTTGAGTTGTGCATCTGACAACTCTTTGCATTTTTCAGAAATCTCTTTTGTTTTCTCAGCCATCATGTCATGAGCTAAATCTATGACTTGAAGTTTTTCATTCAATTTGCAAGTTAAAGCTTCAATTTCAGCTTCATAACCTCTTATCTTCTTCAAGTATGTAGATTCATTTCTTTTAGCAAAAAAGTTTGACTCTTTTACGTTTGACATCTCGCTTACCAGACTTTGGTTTTGTGTTGTCAATCTATCAACCGCACCCTGTAGTTCACGACATCTCAAACATACAGAATTAGATTGTACCTCTTTCTCATGAACTTCTGAGGTTTCATCAGCAACAACCTGTTCAGCTTCACTCTCTTCAACATCCACTTTTGCTTCAGCATTCTTCACTTAAGCTTCAGTATTCTCCACTTGAGCTTCAGCATTTTTCACTTCAGATTCAGCATCACCCACACTAGTTTCAGCCTCATCAACTGGCACTATCTCTGCCATGAATGCCTGAGTGGCACTCTCATTTCCCTGATATCGCTTTTGTAATGCATCCCACATATCCTTTGAATTAGTGTACTTTGTGAAGGTATGCTTGATGCTATCAGGTAAGGACATTTTAATTGCAGCCAATGCTCTCTTTTCAGCGTCATACTTCCTTTTATCTTCTTCTTGCATGTTCACATAGTCTGTTCTACGTGGTCTGCCCTCAAAATCGTGTGTTGGGTTTATGTACCCATCTTCAATGCAGATCCACATGCGTGCATCCTGAGATTCAATGAAAGATTTGAAGTTGTCCTTCCATGTAAGATAATTCTCCACCTTCATCATCTTAGGTGCATTCAATTTTGTCATGTTCGACATTTTAACGCAAACAGACTGGTAAAACCGTACAAAATATCTCCGAAAACAGTGGTTACCAAATTACACCTTTAGAATCGTCTCGAAAAGACGAATCCAATGAATCTAACGGTCCAAACGGTTCTGTCAAACGAGCTACGGATCAATTTCTATTTGCAAAACACTGAAATTTTATCGACGCTTGCCAAAAAATCTTCCACCCTTTTAATTATGCTGATAATTTCGCTGGTTATCCAGTTAATTTCGCTGGTTGTGCTGCTTAATTCGCTGGTAACTTAAATTCGCTGGTCAACGAAGTTAATTTTGCTGGTCTATTTCGCTGATCAAGTTCGCTATTACGACAACCTGTAAAGTCTCCGAAAACCGTGATAATTTCGCTGTGGAAAATTATACGGTTACCAAAGTCGCCTTTGGATTTAACTTCGCCGGTCACCGAGTAATTTAGTCACAAATTCGCTGGTGTGTTAATTTCGCTGGTCAGTCAGCAAAATAAATCAAATTCGCCAGTTAAGTTTGGAAACTTGATCTGATTGAAATTTTGAAGATTTTTCTGATTCTCTAACACGAATCTGCAAAATCAAAACAAGCAAATCAGCAACGTAAAACCAAAAATTATGAAGAACTGACTGAATAAACACGAAGAACACGAAGAACAGTCTTCGAATCTTCAAGTCTATCAGCCAAAAACTTTTCCAGAATCAACCGAATCTTTCCAGAAATCCTGCAAACCACCAAACAAACAAACCCGAAGATCAAACAGCCAAAAAATTCAAAAATTTTATCAAATCAGCCAAAAAAATTTCGAAACCCTAATTTTTCAGGTTTCAAGATTTCGACAATTCTTCCTGTTTATGCAGCAACAATTCTGAACCGAGCTTTCAAGAGCCTATTGCTCTGATACCAATTGTAGGTCCCCTATTCGTATGGATCTTTCACAGAATTGTCTTTCCAATCAAGAGTGCGGAATCCTCTTGATCAGAATATCACAGAAACAAGTAGAAGAACAGCAATCACTTTCAAACCGGGTTTCTATTGATTATCCAAACAAACGTTTTACAATCAATCAAACCCTAACCAACTAACACTCAAATTCGTCCAAGACAAGTCTCTCACGAATTCTAATGCCTCTCAAATTATGTTTTGGCTGATTAACCTAAACCCTAAAGCCTAACCTTGTTTATATAACACAAGGTTACTACTTGGGCCAAGGTTTCCAACATGGACTGCGAATTGGACAGGCCCAATTTTCCCCACATCCCCATAAGTACGGGTTTGGTTAGCCCAAACATTACAACTAACTATTACAAAGCTAAACCCGCTAACTGTTTATCGTTTAACTAATTACAAGATATCCAAAGACCAAATCTAAGCTGTTGTCACAAACATGCACCAACACAAACCCGAACAGGTTTGATTCCAGACAGACCTGGAATTCTCATACATCCAGAGTCAGAACAACTCAAAGTTGGAAAACAACTGTTGATATGACAAAACCACAAGAGTTTTGGAAACCAAAAATTGTTGTTCAAAAAGATTCATATTTTTACAAACGTGGTACTCCTAAAGGTCAAACATGGAATGTAAAGAAACATGTGATTCTTGAAAAAGATGAAAAAGTTGGAGTAAAAGTTGAAAAGATTTTTGTGAAAAATGACAAAGAGTTTCCAGCGTTGAATGAAAATTATTGTGTTGAAATGCCTAAGGTTCAACAGACATGGGCAAAATTGTTCAAGTAAATGAGTAGTTTGTTTGTGCAGGTGCTCATGGAATTTGAAGATTGTGAGTTTGGAAATAAGAGCAGCCTGGCACAACAAGAGGAGAAGGCTGCTGCTGGATCCTGTGTTGGTTGAAACAGGAAGTTTATTTTCATTATGTACATAAATAAACAATATTTTCAAAACCCTAAAAATTGAAAAATTAAAAACCAAAAATATGTTTGTTTTTTAATTTTTGTCAAAAACAGAAAATACAAAAATATGTGTAGATTGAATATGCCGAAACCCTCACGGCTGAACAAACATGATTAATTTCACAAGATTGAAAAACGGTTTTCAAATTGTAAATATCAATGTGTTGTAAATCATGGGGGTACAATATTTTTCTGCAAATCAGTGCATGAGAAGCAGAAAATGGATGGCGAGACAAAGCTATCAGTGTTGGTTGTCAAATTTTCTTTAAATGATTTTGCATTTTAGGGGGAGAAAATTTGTCAGAAAATACAAAAACATTTGAAAATTTTGAAAAAGCCAAAAACATGATTACATTAAAAAATGGAGTTTTTGCGTAAAAAGAGGAAATGATAGTACATCAGTAGACAGTTACAGTATGCTAAAGAAATGTAATGATTAAATAGCGTTAAACAGTCTCACTGATGATATGCCGATAGATTTTTATACATTTAGTAAACTTTTTTGGGATATAAACCTAAATTCAAACTTGCTTATTTCGTGGGGAACACTACTTAGATATATAGGTAACCCCTGAAATCTTGTTTGAAAGGTTCCTCTTTCTGAGATACTAGGTCTTTATACTCAGTGATATCTAGGGTATTATCCCGGGACTTCTGATTTTGCGGAAGCAATGGCCTAGTCCCCGGAGAATACTTTCTGTATTGCTTGAAATATAACGCCGCCCTCAGCAAATTGATGAAACAATAAAATTGATAGTCATTGCTGTTGAAACAAAAGATCCTCTAAAGGGGACACACCGAAAAGTCGAGCTGTCATCTCTCTTCTGAACGGAAGTTCTGACCTGAGCTCTCACGGTTTCGTACTATAATTTATTCCCCTTACAAATATCATCTAGGTATACTCACCTGTAAGACTGAATATTGGGATCTGGATACGGGAGTATATTCAAGAGGTGGGACACATGAATGGGTTTAAGTTCTTAATACACCTAATTTGTATCCTGAATCAGTTGAAATTTGTGTGAAAATTTAAGTGGACAAGTATAACGACAATCTAAGTGAATTGTTTAATTCTTAATGTGTAACTAAGCTCAACGGTACTTGTGAATTGTCAAAAACTGATATGATTCTCTGACGTATACTCAAACAAAAAATATTGTCTGTAAATATGTTTGTACATATTTATTTACTGCTTTATATTTTCAGAAAAAATACAAAAAGATTTGATTCTGCTTTATTTTCGACAATCGATGTCTGAAATGCTAAGTTTCAAAATCTAAGTAAGCTGATTGTGTTTCTGAAAATAAAACAAGTTCATTAATTTGAAACTTGAATTAAAAAAAAATTCAAAAATAGTTTGTGATATCTCCAAGGTCATTAGTTTGGACTTGGATGATTAACTGTGAGGGAGTTGGATTCTTTAATGCTGCTAAATCATTTAGTTTGTTGATAGGGGAAGTGAATTAGAGAATTTGATTGAGAATTTGAAAGCATTGTATTTATAGATGTTTGAGTGATTGTAGATAGTCCAGATTACGATCCCGAGAGCAGAGTCTAAGGGGGAGTCTGAAGACAAGCTTGAAGCAAGAGGAGCTTGTAAATGGAAAGCTAGGTGTCGATCCCAAAGCACGGAAGCTTAACGAAAGGGGGAGTCTGAAGCTGATAGGAGAGAAAGATTGATGAATGCTTATAATGTTACAATTTGGATGAGAAGGCAGAATGATCAAGACTAAAGATGTGTCATACTGGAGACTAGACACCGAAGACTTCGTCAATATCTGAGGGGGAGTCTGTTAGTGCAATACGTCTATTGACTTCGTCTTGTATCATGTAATAGGATAGGATAGGATTTCCAGTGCACGAGATTCGAGAATCTAAGTTTAGTGTTTAAGATGCTGATTCCGCCCGAAAGTGCTTTTTGTCATTTGGAGCGGAATCACACTCCTATATATAGTGCACTTGTTGTTTCATTTGGTACGACTTCCGGATCTGTAACGAAGTGCTGCCAAAATCTGTTCAGGTTGTAATTGATGTTAAAATCAATATAAGTAACAGATTTAAGAGTATCAAGCTGATTTCAAGTCCAGTTCACTGATTCCGCCTTTGAACCGGATATAAAACTCTTCTGAACGACTCAGTCGGGTCCAACAACGATCCTACATAATGTAGCTGGTGCGGAACTGCAGGCATTAATAGATAATGCCGTTACTCGAGCTCTCGACATCCAATTTAATGAATCAAGTGGTACTCACGCCAGAACTCAGTCCGTACCACATACAAAACCTTCCTCCAAGACTCATGTATCTCATAAGGACGAATCTCATCATTCATCAAATCAGAGGAGTGTTTCATCCAACCAAATCGTGCTCAATCAAGAGCCACGTATTAAGACCTGTTCTTATAAGTATTTCGTCTCCTGCAAGCCCAGGGATTTCACAGGGGAGAAAGGAGCCATTGATTGCATGACGTGGCTCGATGAGATGGATACAGTGGTTGATATTAGTGGTTGTGTCTAGCAGGACATTGTGAAGTTTGTTTCACAGTCCTTTAAAGGAGAAGCTTTGGCTTGGTGGAGTTCATTGATCCAAGCTACAGGGCTTGGTGGAGGTCATTGATCCAAGCAACAGGGAAGATTCCGTTGTATAACTTGACGTGGGATTAGTTTGTTGCTCTAATCAAGGAAATAATTTTTTGTCCTCAACATGAAGTTGAGAAAATAGAGACTGATTTCTTGACATTGGTCATGAAGAACTTAGACTGTCAGGCATATCTTACGAGCTTCAACACCATGTCTCGATTGGTTCCATACTTGGTCACACCGGAACCGAAATGTATAGCACGTTTTATTGGAGGTTTAGCTCCGGAAATAAAAGCAAGTGTGAAAGCGTCAAGACCCACCACATTCAGGTCGGTGGCTGATTTGTCGTTATCTCTTACTCTCGATGCGGTCAGGCAGAGATCGCTTAAGAATTCCGATGAAAGGAAGAGAAAGCGTGAGGAGGAGAACTCACGCCATTCTGATAAGAAACATAAAGGGAACTCGGATCACACGAAGAGTTCATAATTTAAAAAGGATATTCAGCAGTCAGGTGAAAAGCCCAAGTGTAAAACCTGCAAGAAGCGTCATCTAGGGAAATGCAGATTCGAATCAAAATCCCAATCGCATCCTAGAGCTTGTGGGATCTGCAAATCAAATGAGCATAAAACGTTGGATTGCAAGAAGATAAAGGATGCGATTTGTTACAACTGTAACGAGAAGGGGCATATCAAGTCCAACTGCCCAAAGTATGCAAAGAAACCTGAAGAGGGTAAAAAGACCAATGCTCGGGTCTTTCAAATGAATGCTCAAGAAGCGATTCAGAACAACAATGTGATAACATGTATCTTTCTTATCAATGATGTTTATGCTAGAGTATTGTTTGATTCGGGTACAGACAAGTCTTTTGTGGATAATAAATTTTGTAAGTTATTAAATCTGCCTGTTAATACTCTAAGCATAAAGTATGAAGTAGAATTATCCGATGGTACTATAGAGACCGCTTCAACAGTTCTAGATGGATGTTTTATATCCATTAGGAATCACTCTTTTCCACTCTCCTTGCTTCCGTTAAAACTAGCTGGATTCGATATAGTGATAGGCATGGATTGGTTATCTCATAACCAAGCTCATATCGTTTGTGACAAGAAACAAGTGATGATCAAGACTCCCTATGGTGAGCCACTTACAATACAAGGAGATACACAGTACGGGTTACCTAAGCAAGTGTCCATGCTTAAGGCATCAAGGTGTATGAAGAGAGGTTGTGTCATTTATATGGCACAGGTAACCATCGATGAGCCAAAGCCCAAGATCGAAGACATCCCCGTCATTTCTGAATATCCAGACGTATTTCCTGAAGAACTACCTGGTTTACCCCCAGATAGGCAAGTGGAGTTCAGAATCAACATCATTCCTGGAGCTGCACCAATTGCAAGAGCACCTTATCGGTTGGCACCAACTGAGATGAAAGAGTTAGGGACTCAGTTGGATGATTTATTGGCAAAGGGTTTTATTCGACCTAGCTCGTCCCCTTGGGGAGCACCAATCCTCTTTGTGAAAAAGAAGGATGGCTCGATGCGTCTATGCATCGATTATCACGAGTTGAATAAAGTGACGATCAAGAACAGATATCCGCTACCCAGGATCGATGATCTATTCGATCAGCTTCAAGGAGCAAGTTATTTCTCCAAGATTGATTTAAGGTCAGGATACCATCAACTGAAGGTCAGAGATGAAGATGTGCATAAAACTGCATTCAGAACCCGTTATGGTCACTACGAGTTCTTGGTGATGCCTTTCGGGCTCACTAATGCACCTACAGCATTCATGGATCTCATGAATCGCGTTTGCAAGCCGTACTTGGACAAGTTTGTCATTGTATTCATTGATGACATTCTTATCTACTCGAAGAATCAAGCCTATCATGAAAGACATCTTCGGTGGATCCTTAAACTACTACAGCAAGAGAAACTCTACGCCAAGTTTTCAAAATGCGAGTTTTGGCTTCGTGAAGTCCAATTTCTTGGACATGTGGTGAGCGAGCGTGGTATCCAGGTGGATCCCGCTAAGATTGAAACAATTATGAGTTGGCAAGAGCCTAAGACTCCCACAAAGATACGTAGCTTTTTGGGTCTAGCAGGATACTATCGACGTTTCATTGAGAACTTTTCAAGAATTGCTGCACCTCTAACATCGTTAACTCGCAAGAATGTCAAGTTTGACTGGGGTCCCAAGCAACAAGAATACTTTGAGATTCTTAAGCAGAAACTGAGCAATGCTTCTGTACTAACGTTGCCAGAAGGTGTTGAAGAGTTTGTGGTTTATTGCGACGCATCGCACACATGCATGGGATGTGTGCTTATGCAAAAAGGCAAGGTTATTGCCTATGCCTCACGTCAATTAAAGGTGCACGGAAAGAATTACACCACTCATGATTTGGAGTTGGGTGTCGTTGTATTTGCACTGAGGCTTTGGAGGCATTACCTTTACGGAACTAAGTGTGTGATCTATTCTGATCATAAGAGCCTTTAACATCTGTTTAACCAGAAGGATCTTAACATGAGACAACGTCGATGGATGGAGACACTGAATGATTATGACTGTGAAATCCGATATCATCCAGGAAAAGCGAATGTAGCCGCCGATGCCTTGAGCAGAAAGGAAATAGTTAAGCCAATTAGAATCAAAGTCAAGAGCATTGAATTGAAGAACAGTTTGAATGAAAGATTGTTAGCCGCTCAAAAAGAAGCCGTATTAGAAGCTAACTATCCGAATGAGAAGTTGGGTGTAACTGCTGAACAGTTGTCATATGGCAAGGATGGAATCCTAAGATTGAATGGACGAATATGGGTTCAAATCTATGGAGGACTTAGGGAAGTGATTCTTCAAGAAGCCCATAGTTCCAAATATTCTGTTCATACTGGCAGTGATAAGATGTACCAAGATTTAAAGGCAAATTACTTGTAACACCCTTGTTATTATTTTAAGGTTTTCGTATAGTTTACGAAAATAAACATGTAATTTTGATTATATGTACTTTCAAAAATACGGTTAATTTAAAACTTTTACAAATGAAGATTTATATACATCATAATGAATTTGAGTTTGTCGTTTAAGAGTTAGGATGAAATGCCATGCGGAAGCTTTAACTTTATCGTGTTCGGTTCTTCTTCGAGCTTGATCTTCATCCGGGCACTCTTGGCGGTCACCTATGATCAAAACCAACTTAAAAGTTAGTTTTGATAGTTAAATAACAAGTTTAAACAAGTTATATGGGTCAAAAAAACAAAAATTAAACAATTCTCGAAATCAGGGGGCTAGACGCTACACCTAGGGGCGTCGCTACACCTAGCCCCCTTTTTGACAGCAAGTTGTTTATTTGCTGCTGCATAATTCCCAGCCAACCCAAGTTTCACGAAAACGGACATAACTCATTCGTCATTGATCCGTTTTGCACGATTCTTTTTCCTATGCGTCTGTAATTTAATTCTCCATCATATGGAGTTATAACCCGACATCCGAATTCACAAAAAATTAGATTTCAAGCTCTCGGCTTGAAATTCAACTATGACACTTTTGACCCGTTCATGATTTTACCAAACTAACTTGTTATTTTCCTTCAAAATACCATGGTCATCATGTTATATCTGTTTACTAATTTTCAAGATTCAACTTTACAGGTTCCTTAAGAAATTTAACCCGTTATGCATATATACTCGTTTTAACCCGTTACGAGTATTTTACATTTTTAGACTTAAATCATGCTCCTAATGGTTTACATCCTATCACCATTTTATACGAATTCCAAGGACTCAATTTAACAAGACGTTTATTTCAAAACAACTCTTTAAAGGTTGTCTACCCTATTTAACCCTCAAGGGATTTTTGGTCAATTTTAGCCTTTCATTTGCGCGACGAAGGACTTCCACTATTATTTGACCAAAATATCACTTTTAGCTATAATCCTAAACATGCGTACCTGGCTCGGGTCATAAGATTGACCCGTTTAAATACCTTTCGCTATTAATATCTAGTTAATAGCAATGCTAACCATGTGTTAATTCCTGTGATCACAAAACTCAACAAGCAATCATCAAATATTATTGACAAATGGTATTAACAACACCATTTGACCCGTTTAGTCGAAATGACCAATTATCATTTCGAGATGGTATTAAATTACCATTTCACCCCCTTTAACCTATCCCGGTTTACTTTTGAATTCATCTTACTTAAGAATTGTTCTCGTTTTGTTTGACCCGTTATGGCTCATGCCAAATGGTGTCCTTTCAAATCCCTTTATATATTCGTTAGTTCATGTCCGGATTACTATTTGACCGTTTTTACCCTTTTTACCATAATTCATGGTTTCTTATCTTTCTCACTTTTTCCAACTCGCATTTAAATCGTGCCGGAACTTCATGTTTTGTTTCCTTAATATAATTCAGATTCAATACTCGCAATCAAGAATTTGGTAATAAATAAAAGGGCGTAAGCTTCACTTACCTCGCATCCAAGCCACTCGTTCCTCTTCATGCTTGATTTGTTTGACCCGCTTCCTCCCCATGCTTCACCTAGCTTGTTAAGCGTCAAACTAGCATAATAATTCGCAAGTTGGTTAGTTTAGTCATTGCTAATCACGACTATTCCACCTCACGTATTTTCTATCAAAATTATCATTCGATCTTGTTAATGGTCAGTTTGACTTTTCAAAAGTCAACTGTCCCTTTTTAATGTATGAAATGCACAATTGAGTTCAACGAACCCACTTAAGCATTTCTTCGACTATTCGGTTGTAGCTATTTTTAGGCAACTAATTTAACTACATTCATCAACATAGTTTATATACATCATAAAATCATCTAATTATATAAAACTCGTTCTTTCATTAGGCAAATTCTACGGGTTCCATCTATAAGTGAAACCCGTTTCATCATGTCATTAGGTATTCATTCGGCTACCTATTCAAATCAAGTTCTATATTCAACTAATTAATATCATGGTTTCAAACATCCATATTCATGAATAATTTACCAATTTCATTACAACATTCCAAGAACCCATCTCAATTATGTATGATTAAATACTTAAACTTGCAAATTGTTTGAGTATCTCACATCAACTATCGATTATGACGATTTCTAACACAAACATATCATCATCCTTATTATTTAGTCAAAACCCACTTAGCACATACAAGAGTAATCATCAAATCCCTATTTTATAACACCAGTTCTTCAAGTTTTCAACTAGGGTTTGTTTCTAAACATGAATTCAACACATATATCACTCATACATTCAACATTCATCCCCGAATTTTGATTATGAGTGTTCATCATAATTTCTATACATCACCAAATTACAAAATTTGACATACCTTACGATCCCCTTGACTTGGTGATCATTTATATGTGTTCATGCATTGATTTGGGGCTTGATTTGAGCTCCAATTTGGTGAATTTGTGATGAACTAGGGTTTGCTCCATGGGAGCTCTCTCTCCTGGTCGAAATCCACACACACTTATGTGTGTGTTTTCATTTTTTTATAAATGTTATAGTTAAAACATTTTCCTATTTAACCACCTTTAGCCCCTCATGTTTTGGTTTGTTATTAAGTAGGATACAACCTACTTATTTCTAGTAACATTCCCTCTTATTAACTAGGTTAATTATTCCTAGTTAACTTAATGGGTCCGGGAAGTCATAACCCGTCTTATTTAAGTCCCGCTAAGCCGGCCTGTCATAAGCTTTGTTTTTCTCAAAACTTTTACTCTCTTTTTTATTTAATATTAGGTTTAATTATTTAAATCCTAATATTTACCGGGTTAATTTTACCACTAACGGTATCTTACCTGTCTTTTAGTATTAATGGGGTTTGTTTACCAAACCCGTTTTCGGGGTGTTACAAGTCTACCCCCCTTAAAGAGGTTTCGTCCCCGAAACCTTTCTTACGTATTTCCTTAGGTTCAACTCTACGGACTTAGTTTCAGCAACTACTTGAGCATTGCTCGCATATAATAATCTTACCAAAAGTATGGTAATGTGTTCTTGGTTTTAAGGCGTATGCGCCTTTCACGTGTAAGGCCATTACTTTCAGCTTGTATTTCTTATTCTGGTCACTTATTTGACCGAGTTGTCATCTGATCGCTTAGTTGTATTTATTTTCATCATGTTTACTTCAAGCTAATTTTATTTCAACAGGCGCTTTATATAAGTCGTAACACTACTCCGACTTCGAAAGGTTTTTCCCGACCAGACTAATTAGTCGCCGTCACTTTATTTCCCCGTCATTAGGGTATATCTTATCGCCAACCCGGCCTTTTACGTGTTTTATGATTTTTCATATCTCGTAACTCACGTTACGACTTGATTGTATTCTATATCACTTTTTGTGACGTAACACAATTTAAATAATTGTGAATTCTTTTGTCATTTTTTTGCCCGTTTGAATGTTTTAGTGAAATTCTTCACTTTTGTCAACCAGACCTTTCACAATCTCTTCGCTTTTAACCCATTTAGTTAACTTAGCGAAACTCATCGCTTTTATACGAACTTTATCTCCCGTTATTATTTTACGCGGGAAGTTACAACAGTTTCCTTGTTTTATACTATTGACCCGTAGGTTCTTTCGCTTAGCCTCGTAGGCTATTTCATTATATTTTCACCTTTTTACCTTATTAAGGTGAGACCCCAACAATTCGTTTCTTTCTATTTGAGACCCGAAGGTCTTTTTGGTCCCGTAGACCTTAGCCTCATTTATAATCTCGTAGGTTATGATAATCCCGTAGATCATCTTTTATTCAAGTCTTTATTTAAAGGTATATACATTTATATATGTATATGGCATTAAGGCACCCTTTTTATGTTCAAAATCATTTATTTTCGCCCTGGTATTTCCTTTGTCCTTGACCGTAGTCTAAGGCTACACTTGTTTCCTTCCGGACAAATTTTCCGACTTTATGACTTCTCACGTCATTTATGCGTCGGTTCATCTTATGCTCACCATTATCTAGTTTACATATATTCGTATTTGATTATGTCCCATTACCTGGCTCATTATTCTTTTGCTTTTAACGCTACCGTTATACCGCTTGCGTTTACTCATGCCATCCAACATTATATTATATCCGACCCGTTTGACTTATTCATGTGAAATTTTATCATTTATGGATGTCAACTTCATTCTTTGTTTTGACCCGTTCAACTTTAAAATAGTTGAACATAATTTATCAAAATTTCTATTTACATCATCTTGTTGTCTTTTAGTCATGACTCAAAACCCGAGTCTTTTAACTTTCCATCTGAGTTCCCGTTTCTCGGTCTACGCATGTGTTTAATCCTTACCCATCAACCGGGTGTTTTACCAAAGTCGTTATTATTGCAACCCTTCCGGTATGCATTAAGACTTCGCTTCACATTTATATTCCGACTTTGTCCTCAAGTTTGACGTTTTACAAAAACGGCCCGTTAAGAGACATATTTTCGTTCTCCGGGTTCGAGTGTAAGTACACCCCCTCCCAATGCATAACTTAATCATTTTACATGTTTGCATTCTCCGGGTTCGAGTGTAAGTACACCCCCTCCCAATGCATACCTTAATCATTTTACATGTTTGCATTTTCTAGGTTCGAGTGTAAGTACACCCCCTACCAATGCATATCTTAATCATTTTACATATTTGCATTCTCCGGGTTCGAGTGTAAGTACACCCCCTCCCAATGCATATTTTAATCATTTTACATGTTTGCATTCTCTGGGTTCGAGTGTAAGTACACCCCCTCCCAATGCATATCTTAATCATTTTACATTAATCTTTGTCCCTTCACTCGGGCTCATTATCCTAATGTAATACGCTTCCATCACCCGGTTGTGCGTTTACATTATTATCAATTATTTTGCTCATTTGATGCATTTGGGTACTTTTTTAATTTGTCCCACTCACCCCGTCCTTACTACATCGGATGTAAGCATGTCCATCATAAAAAGTTCATGGTACCACGTGCTCACCACTTACTTGGCCAGAGTAAGCGATCAATACCTGTATACATGACCTTTTTATAATTTTCACATTACACCCCATGTAAGTAATACCTCTATTTGTTTCTATTGGAAACAATATCCCGGATAGATTTTCTATTCGGGTTTTTCCAAGTTTTTAATCTACATATGCAACTTTCAATCTCTACGTATTTGTTGCATATCACTATTTGTGCACTTAAATTTAAAATGTGCACCTGGTAATGCTTGCCCTAACGGGCTTCTCTTGCCATTAGCATTGTTCGCGATTGCTTCGCGATTTAGGTCCTTGATTAGCATACTCTTTGGACCGTTCCTCTATAAAAATCCGTGATTTGTTAAACTCTCGCTATCTTCATATGCGAGTGTCCTTCAACTAAAACATTTACAACAGTTAGTAATTTCGACATTAATGGATGCCCATATTATAATACAAGGCTTTTCTACTATACGCATCAACTCGTGTAATTTTGTTGACTATATCTACTCTATATCGTTTTTATTGGTGTAACGTGTATTACACGATAACCATATGTGTTGTTCTCAACACTTTAATCATACTAAACCATCGATATACATGTACTTACCGGATTTACGATCAAGCCTCGAACCGAACACTTTATTCTTTTAACCTTGAGCTCTGATTACCAAATTGTAACACCCTTGTTATTATTTTAAGGTTTTCGTATAGTTTACGAAAATAAACATGTAATTTTGATTATATGTACTTTGAAAAATACGGTTAATTTAAAAATTTTACAAATGAAGATTTATATACATCATAATGAATTTGAGTTTGTCGTTTAAGAGTTAGGACGAAACGCCGTGCGGAAGCTTTAACTTTATCGTGTTCGGTTCTTCTTCGAGCTTGATCTTCATCCGGGCACTCTTGGCGGTCACCTATGATCAAAACCAACTTAAAAGTTAGTTTTGATAGTTAAATAACAATTTTAAACAAGTTATATGGGTCAAACAAACAAATATTAAACAATTCTCGAAATCTGGGGGGCTAGACGCTACACCTAGGGGTATCGCGCTACACCTAGCCCCCTTTTTGACAGCAAGTTGTTTATTTGCTGCTGCATAATTCCCAGTCAACCCAAGTTTCACGAAAACGGACATAACTCATTCGTTATTGATCCGTTTTACACGATTCTTTTTCCTATGCGTCCGTAATTTAATTCTCCGTCATATGGAGTTATAACCCGACATCCGAATTCACAAAAATTTAGATTTCAAGCTTTCGGCTTGAAATTCAACTATGACACCTTTGACCCGTTCATGCTTTTACCAAACTAACTTGTTATTTTCCTTCAAAATACCATGGTCATCATTTTATATCTGTTTACTAATTTTCAAGATTCAACTTTACGGGTTCCTTAAGAAGTTTTAACCCGTTAGGCATATATACTCGTTTTAACCCGTTACGAGTATTTTACATTTTTAGACTTAAATCATGCTCCTAATGGTTTACATCCTATCACCATTTTATACGAATTCCAAGGACTCAATTTAACAAGACGCTTATTTCAAAACAACTCTTTAAAGGTTGTCTACCCTATTTAACCCTCAAGGGCTTTTTGGTCAATTTTAGCCCTTCATTTGCGCGACGAAGGACTTCCACTATTATTTGACCAAAATATTACTTTTAGCTATAATCCTAAACATGCGTAACTGGATGGGGTTATAAGATTGACCCATTTAAATACCTTTCGCTATTAATATCTAGTTAATAGCAATGCTAACCATGTGTTAATTCCTGTGATCACAAAACTCAACAAGCAATCATCAAATATTATTGACAAATGGTGTTAACAACACCATTTGACCCATTTAGTCGAAATGACCAATTATCATTTCGAGATGGTATTAAATTACCATTTCACCCCCTTTAACCTATCCCGGTTTACTTTTGAATTCATCTTACTTAAGAATTGTTCTCGTTTTGTTTGACCCGTTATGGCTCATGCCAAATGGTGCCCTTTCAAATCCCTTTATATATTCGTTAGTCCATGTCCGGATTACTATTTGACCGTTTTTACCCTTTTTACCATAATTCATGGTTTCCTATCTTTCTCACTTTTTCCAACTCGCATTTAAATCGTGCCGGAACTTCATGTTTTGTTTCCTTAATATAATTCAGATTCAATACTCGCAATCAAGTATTTGGTAATAAATAAAAGGGCGTAAGCTTCACTTACCTCGCATCCAAGCCACTCGTTCCTCTTCATGCTTGATTTGTTTGACCTGCTTCCTCCCCAAGCTTCACCTAGCTTGTTAAGCGTCAAACTAGCATAATAATTCGCAAGATGGTTAGTTTAGTCATTGTTAATCACGACTATTCCACCTGACGTATTTTCTATCAAAATTATCATTCGATCTTATTAATAGTCAGTTTGACTTTTCAAAAGTCAACTGTCCCTTTTTAATGTATGAAATGCACAATTGAGTTCAACGAACCCACTTAAGCATTTCTTCGACTATTCGGTTGTAGCTATTTTTAGGCAACTAATTTAACTACATTCATCAACATAGTTTATGTACATCATAAAATCATCTAATTATATAAAACTCGTTCTTTCATTAGGCAAATTCTACGGGTTCCATCTATAAGTGAAACCCGTTTCATCATGTCATTAGGTATTCATTCGGCTACCTATTCAAATCAAGTTCTATATTCAACTAATTAATATCATGGTTTCAAACATCAATATTCATGAATAATTTACCAATTTCATTACAACATTCCAAGAACCCATCTCAATTATGTATGATTAAATACTCAAACTTGCAAATTGTTTGAGTATCTCGCATCAACTATCGATTATGACGATTTATAGCACAAACATATCATCATCCTTATTATTTAGTCAAAACCCACTTAGCACATACAAGAGTAATCATCAAATCCCTATTTTCTAACACCAATTCTTCAAGTTTTCAACTAGGGTTTGTTTCTAAACATGAATTCAACACATATATCACTCATACATTCAACATTCATCCCCGAATTTTGATTATGAGTGTTCATCATAATTTCTAAACATCTCCAAATTACAAAATTTGACATACCTTACGATCCCCTTGACTTGGTGATCATTTATATGTGTTCATGCATTGATTTTGGGCTTGATTTGAGCTCCAATTTGGTGAATTTGTGATGAACTAGGGTTTGCTCCATGGGAGCTCTCTCTCCTGGTCGATATCCACACACACCTATGTGTGTGTTTTCATTTTTTTTTATAAATGTTATAGTTAAAACATTTTCCTATTTAACCACCTTTAGCCCCTCATGTTTTGGTTTGTTATTAAGTAGGATACAACCTACTTATTTCTAGTAACATTCCCTCTTATTAACTAGGTTAATTATTCCTAGTTAACTTAATGGGTCCGGGAAGTCATAACCCATCTTATTTAAGTCCCGCTAAGTTGGCCTGTCATAAGCTTTGTTTTTCTCAAAACTTTTACTCTCTTTTTTATTTAATATTAGGTTTGATTATTTAAATCCTAATATTTACCGGGTTAATTTTACCACTAACGGTATCTTACCCGTCTTTTAGTATTAATGGGGTTTGATTACCAAACCTGTTTTCGGGGTGTTACATTATTGGTGGATAGGTTTGAAGAAATCTATAGCCACTTATGTGGCCAATTGTCTGACGTGCGCACAAGTTAAAGCAGAGCATCAAAAGCCGTCGGGTTTGCTACAACAGCCTGAACTTCCCACCTGGAAATGGGAAATGGTAAGCATGGATTTTATCACAAAGTTACCAAAGACAAAGCGATGAAATGATACTATTTGGGTTATAGTAGATAGACTGACCAAGTCAGCCCACTTCTTGCCGATTAAAGAAACTCACAGCTCCGATAAGTTATCTCAGCTGTACGTGGATGAGATTGTATCTCTCCATGGAGTGCCAGTGTCTATTATCTCTGATAGGGATACAAGATACACATCGCATTTCTGGAAAAGATTTCAGCAATCCTTAGGCACTCGATTAAACTTCAGCATAGCTTATCATCCTCAGACGGATGGGCAAAGCGAACGTATGATTCAAATGCTTGAGGATATGCTACGAGCTTGTGTTATTGATTTAGGAGGAAGTTGGGATGATCATCTTCCGTTGATTGATTTTTCATACAATAATAGCTATCATTCGAGTATTCAAGAAGCACCTTTCAAAGCTTTGTACGTAAGAAAGTGTAGGCCGCCAGTTTGTTGGGCGGAAATTGGAGATGTCCAACTATCGGGACCTGATATAGTCCTGGAGACGACGGATAAGATTGTTCAGATCCATGATCGTCTCAAAGCTGCCAGGGATAGGCAGAAAAGTTACACGGATAAAAGGCGTAAACCTCTAAAATTCGAGGTAGGAGATAAAGTGCTACTCAAGGTATCACCCTGGAAGGGGGTGATGCGTTTTGGCAAAAAGGGCAAGCTAAGCCCTAGGTACATAGGACCATTCGAGATCATCGAATGTGTAGGAGCTGTGGCTTACAAGCTAAATCTCCCAGAAGAGCTTATAGGGATCCATAATGTATTCCACATTTACAATTTGAAGAAGTGTCTAGCCGATGAATCGCTAGCAATGTCGCATAAGGACGTGCAGATAGATGAGAGCTTGAAGTTCATTGAAAAACCTTTGTCGATCGAGGATCGACAGGTTAAGAAACTTCAAAAGAAGCATGTGCCGATTGTGAAGGTAAAATGGCATGCCCGTAGAGCCCCAGGATACACGTGGGAGGTTGAATCCACAATGAAACAGAAATACCCTCATTTATTTCAATAAATCTCGAGGTCGAGATTTCTTTTAAGGGGGGTGAGGATGTAACACCTCGTAAAATCATGACCAATATAATAAAGACGCGCGTCATGCACTTTAAACGTGTAAGAAATTGATTCTAAGGGACTAAAATTGTCAAACAATGTAAATATGTAAGTAAAAGGATCCAAAGTGTCAACATGCAAATCTTGTGCCCCTGATTGACCTCATATGACGTTCGAATTCATTAATGAATAATTTGTCGAACATTGGAAGTCGTTTGTGCTTAAAATAAGGATCTTACGAAACATAAGGGTTAAAAGTGTCAACATGTTAAATGTTACCTTTGAGTGACCTTTTAACAAACCCAAAAACATTGTAATAATTATATATTTTGCTCTCAAGAATATCATATACTAATTTTGTGGAGTTTCGAAGAAAACAAGACTTTTCGGGGGATCGTAAAACTAACCGGGAGCTTAACAGAGTTAGTTTATCACCCAAGGTCCTTAATAGTTAACTACAAGGGTCCTAAATGCAATAAATAGAAGTTAAATAAAATTATATTGGACCAGGGACCAAAAATGAAAAGTTTAAAAGATGTTATTCGGTCAAGAGGGAGTGTCGCGGCCCGCGTAGACTTTCTATGAGTCTTACGTGGCCCGTGTGAGCTGCACCAGCGACCAAAAACATGACAGCTGCATGTTTCAGCCTGTTACACCGCCTTTGCATGCAATATTTCGATACCTGGGACTGTGCTAATGGTTTTTCATGCACTAGGGACACCTGGGAACATCTGAGAGCAACATAGGGACATATGGAGTGATCTTGGATCATCAAATTTGCGATATAAGGGACTTGTGTTCATGAGTTCATTTGCTGATTTCAATTTTTACTTCAAAGCTTACTCTTGGAAGCCTTCTGGAGCTAGAGGAAGTTTTCTTAAGTTCATACTTCGTGTTAAGAGTTATTGTAAGCATTCTTAGCCTCTCTAGTTTAAGTTTTATTAGCTTAATGACCAAAAGTCAAAGCCATCGTAATTAAGCTTTGACTTAGTGATTAATCACTAATGGTCCAACCATTATTTGAATTGAAAGTGGCTATGAGTTGGTAAATATGTAGGTATTAAACCCTTAAAAGGGCACTTACTGATTATCACTCTAACTTGGTCAATTGTCGGGTCAAACTTATTTATAAAAAGTGAACAAAATGATTTTTTGCAAATAAATTCATAACTAACAATGTAGAGGTTATGGAACATGTTTTAACATTAAAATAACTTGGTAAATAATATAAGAACATGTCTAAGCATGTTCAACCCGACAATTCTGAGTTTAGGCTCGGTTCGGAACCGAAAGTCGCAAAAGTAGACTTTTGCTTTGACTTTCAGTTCTGACCCGATTTAGCTTAGTTTAGATATTCCTTAAGGTTACTTTAGGACCATATTATAGGTTAGTATAACCCTCTAAGGTTATACAACTTGGTTCCATAGAAATCCTAGTTCATTGCATGTTTCCGTTATTTGCTTAAAAGTTGACCATTATGCCCTTTTGATATTAAAACAAGATTTTTAAAAATGTGAGAGGAAAAAAACCTTTATTACTGATTTATAAGCATGTCCTAAAAATTTGACATCAGTTTGTGGTCTAAATTAGGAGTTATGCTCGATATCGTAAATTGAAGTATTTTTATTAATTAATCGGCATTCTTGGCATAAAACCTATTTAAACCCAAATTTCAACACCAAAATTTTTACCCACTGTTATTATATAATATTTAGGGATTTTTGAAAATTTTTGTTTAATTTTAAACTGATCATAACATAAGGTTCTTGCATTAACTCGGTAATTGACGGTTATGCCCTTTTTGCTAATAAAATGAGTTTTACACATCCTTTACATGTCAAACCTTTTTCTACTGATTTAATACATTAAATAAATTATTTTAAACAGTAGAGGCTGATCAAAATCTCATATTTTATTAATCAACCCGAATACCGTCAAATACCGACTTTTATGCGATTTAGGCGCATAGTATGGTTTAAACCATATTTAGCACCTAAGACTTGTTACCTACTGATGTTATGAATAAAGTTTTATACTTTAACAGTAAGTAAAAGTTTTGAACTCAGATTTCCAAATTTGACCCTTGAAGCATATGTGAAATGACCAAAATGCCCCTACGGTGCATAGTTTGGTCATAAAAGATAAATTTCACATATGTATGGTATCTTACTGATATAAACCATTAAAATAAATATTTTTACTGATTATTTAATACCGTAAACTCATATTACTATTTAACCTCTTTTATAAGCTTTAAAATGACCAAAATACCCTTACGTGGCTTAATTTGATTTTAAATTCGTTTTGGGCATAAAGGAAGGTATCCTACTGATATCACAACATATTTTGAACATATTAACTTGTAAAACCTGTATATGACTCATTTGGTTACCCGTTATGCATTTTTCGCGTTCGGTACGGTTTATGTAACTAGTTTGCGTAAATTAACCGAAATATGTCAAACCTTATCATTTTCTCTTCAAAATCAAGAATGTGTTTAGTTTGCCCATAATATGCAAGTCTTCATACTTGTCGGGTCTAAATCACATTCTAATCCAGTCTTCGCTTAATCTATCGTTTTGAACCGTATACCTTTATTTAAAACTAACCGGTCTAATTAATAGCTTAAGTAAGACCCGTTAGGAATATAATAGGTTATTAAAAACCTTCGTTCCAGATTAGGAGCCTGGTAAAAGCTATCTGTACTTGCTGATTGATATACGGCTGGGATAAAAATTATATTTTTGCTCAGGTAAATACTGTTAACTTATTTTCTGTTATACGGGCTTGGGATACGGTGTTTAATAATACCGCTTGGTCGGGTATTGAATCTTTAATCGAATAATGGTTAAATCATTGAGATAACCCGTTTAATCTGCTTTGTTTGTTTTAAGCCTTTGGGGGGTTAATGACCATGTCCTGGATATCCTCGGCTCATTCATTGAAATGGCCACGACTTAAGCACGGGGTGTAGGCATACACCTGCCAGTGCGTATGTAAAAAGATATACCCGCTTGTTGAGGATAACTCGCCGTGGGTTTATATTATGTGGTGTGTCTATTAATCTTGTTTCGGCTTCTATCCCGGATCCTGAATGTATAACAAACATATAAATCTTTTACAAGATTAGTTTTAAATAATTATCCCAAGTTATAAAAGATTATTTGTGCCTTGTGCTTTTAAATCAATTTTCTTAAACATTTTCAAAATGAGTCGGTTAATTGTATTTACCAGTGAAAACTGACGTATTTTCCAAAAAGGTTAAGTGTAGGTACTAAGCGAAATGGGCTGGCTACTCCTAGTATCAAATAAAGAGTCTTGCAAGCTTTTGATGCTTAATTCTGTTGAACAATATTTCTTTTTATCTTAGATCCGCCTGTGGATCCTTTTACAACCCGTTGTGTAATATCTTATGTTACTTTCAATCGGTTTGTAATATTATTACTTTTAGTCTTCCGCTGTGCATTGAACTGTGATTATTTGACTATTATGATATCAACTACATCACGATACTCCCCATCGGGCCCACCGGTAATACGTGGAAATATCGGGGTGTGACAGGGTGGTTGTGGTGTGGGGTGGGTGTTGATGGTGGCGGTGGTGAGAAGGGGGGGAGGAGGTGGCGATGGTGGTGTTGCTTGTGGGGGTAGAGAGGAGAGATGGAGAGAGAGGCACGGGTGGTGGGGTAGTGGTGGTGCGGTGGGGATGGTGGTGGTGCAGTGGTTTTGTTAATGGAGGGGGGAGGGGGTGACGGTGGTGAGAAGGGGGGAGAGAGTGGCAGTGGTGGTGATGGGGAAGATGATGTGCTTTTATAGAGTGATTTATTTAATTTTATTATTTTTAATTAATAATCAGTTATAATAAAACGAAAAGGACAAAATTACCCCTGAGGAAAAAGAAAAAACATGAGGGTTTAATTTGGGGAATCTGGCCTGATTTCACTTTTGGACCAAAATGACAACAAAATTGAAACCACAGGGACCCAAATGCAAAAGGTTTGAGATTTGGACTAAACTGACAAAACTGCCCAAACCTCATGGACCAAAATGGCAGTTTACTCTAAAAAAATTTGTTTAAAGTTTACGGTTTTCATTTAAATAATACGATTATAAAATAAAAAGAACTAGAGTTTTTATAAACCAATTTGTTTATAAAATTAAATCTGTAAAATAATGATAATGTGCAAATGTAAGAACAGGTAAGTAAAAGTATTATAGGGTCGGACATAAAATTCATTTTTTGAAACATTTGTGGAAATTGATATGATGGCTGAGTAAGTGCGTTTATCAGTAACCTGGCTCATATAAATCTAGTGAAAAGTAAGGATTATAAATATAATTTTTAAAACCTTAGGGGAATGTTCAAATGAAAATCACTAGTTATTGTGAAAACTCGAAAACTAATTAAAAAAGCTAAAAAAACATACCAATTTTTTTTGCATACCAATTTTCGCCACTTTTAGTATATATAAAAAAAAATTCAATTTTTTTTTTATGTAGTGCACATGTGTAATACAAATTTTTTTTTTTGAAAAAAAGCTTTTTTTTATATAAAAAAACCTGCGGTTTTTTATAAAAAATTGAAAAAAAAAATTTGGTGTGTTTTTTAGGCTTTTTTTAGTTATTTTTCGAGTTTTCACAATAAAAGTGGTTTTCATTTGAACCATCCCCTAAAACCTTAATGCTAAAACCGAAATATAACTTTTATCAACATTTAAGGGTGTAATTAATTAAAACATATGCATTAAACAAAACCGAATATATCTTTACACAATTACAGGGACAACGAAGGATTTCATTTCATCAAGCGGTACAGACACAATGAACTGATAGCAATGAAGGCCAATTGAAGAAACACTGAACTAATTTTAGGATTAATTAGTTTGGTTTATGTTCCTTTCATGAGGGTTAATCTTCTTTAAACTTTCTGAGCTCCGATTTGGCCCGATAATCCTTCAAAACAGAACACCGTTAGCTCGTTAAGAGGGGAATATGGGGGTTTCCCTCTTAACCAGGCTCCGGCGTGAGAATAAGTATCTGCTTTGAGGAGATAATTGTGTGTTAAGAGTCAGAGTGGAGGTAATAGAATGTTTAACCTGTGCACTGAGGTCTCTATTTATAGCCGGAGAGGTGTAAGAGGAGATGGGCTGATGGGCCTTGGGCCGGAAGGCGACAACTTAGAGGATATGCTCTTTGTCTCACTGGTGTCGACCGTTAGTGCCTTCTAGAAGGTCTCCGGTGCTGGCGCATCTTGATTGGAGCCACGTGTCTCGGTTGTCGGCCTTGTTGTCCCTCTACCATCAGCAAGTAAGTGGAGATCATGGGGCAGGTGTCGCCACCCCCTGATTGGTGCCACATAGGTGTCCTTGTGTACTTCATGTCTCCTGCACGTCAGACGATCGTGGAGCACGATGTAGTACAGCCTGGAGGACGCTGATTGGCTTGCCCTTCTGCCACTTGTACCTTAAGTACCTTCTAAAGTGGCATTGCGCTTTGACTCCTACGCGGCCCTAGCTGAGCATGTTAGTAGCCCGCGCGGGGGTTACAGGAGGTGAAGGCTCTTATTCAGAACGCTGAGTATGTGAACTGTTGTTATCTCTTGCTTGGAGCTCGCGCGAGACCATGCTCTGCTTGATCATCCCACACGGGGTCGAAGGTTGATCACCAAAGTGATTAAGGAGTATGGTCCAAAGCGCGACCAGAATTGTCTGCGCGGCATTTTTGGAACCATACCCCTTCAAGTCCCCCAGTCCAGTGCTGCATCACGCGCGAAGTGAGTGGTTGGAGCTCTAGACTTAGAAAAAAGGAAGTGCTCGGTTACGAAAATGCTTGCTAAATCTTGGTGAGTCGCGCGCATGTAATTGTTTGTCAGTCACTACGGCGCGACTACCGGATTCGTCTTGTTGGAAATTCTCTGCTTTTGAATGTAAGCGCGCGGGTGCATTGGATACTTATGAAAGCGGCGCGGCCTGAGTAACTTCTGCATGAAGTTTGTAGTAGATTTGAGCGGGAAAACCCTCGATTTTTGAATTCTGACAGGTTGGTGGGAAACGTCGTTGATGGAGACGTTTGAGTTGACTGCTGACACGGACGTCATCAAGTTGTCCCTAACGGTTTGGCTTTCCGTCAGTCGAGTGAGGCCCACGCATGCGTGGCAACCGTCACTCCGGGAATTACGACGTACGTGGCATCTGCTGACTGTATACGCGCGCGGTGAATCTGGCACGTCTACTCATCGCATTAAATGCGATGAGTATATATAGTCGATTGAGAGGAGAGATGAAGATCATAATCCCTTCTACTGTTTCTCTTCTCTCTCTATTTCTCTGAATCTTCAAATCTTCAACGAAGCAGTAACAGATCTTCAAGTTTCTACCTTGAACATTCAAGTTTTTCCAGAAAATATTCAAATTTCCTATCTGAATCATTATGACTGAAGAAGAAAACCCAAGTGATGAAGGTCCCCTTCATGTCCTTAAATGGGACCTTGGATTATTTGAGCAAATTACGAGAGGATTCCGGTTTCCACCGGAGTGGGATGCCAGATATCCCGGTCAGAACCAGACGGCTGCAGATGCATTGTCGGGGTACATCACACTTTTTGAAGATTTCTTCTTACAGGGCAACTTTCGGTTGCCGGCGACGGAATTCATGGCCCATATCCTTCAATATTATGGGTTCCACATCTTGCGGATGACTCCACCTGGCATGGTGAGGGTGAGACACTTTGAATTTCTATGCTGATCCCACGAAATAGAGCCTACGGTGGAAAGGTTTAGGGCATTTTATTAGCTTATTAGGAACACGGGTTTCTACTCTTTTGGCAACCGGGGGTCTGCCAAGAAGATCCTTCTCAATCGTCCTAAGAGTTTCCATGACTGTAAACGGAAATTCTTCTTCATCAGAGAAGAGGTTATCCCTATTGCGATGATCTTCCGTGCGCCGGATGTGATTGAGAAGGAGGAGCTACCGATTCCGAAGGGAGAAGCCTGGTACTTAAAGCCGACTGCGACGCCAAATCGGATCTTTGGTGAGAACGTTCTTGTTGCGGCGCAGATGAGCGACCAGTGGCCAGCGGAGAGCAATGAAGTTCCAGTTTTGAAGTTTCAAGATAGAGGTTTGTTATCTCTTTAACTACTTCTTTTTCAATTCAGCTGCGCTTAATTGTTCAGTTTGAATGCAGAGGCACACATCTATCAAGCTGATTTCCCCACATTCGGTGGATCCATGGGGGTGCGCCCGCTGGGGCCAGGGGAACAATATTGGTATGATCGCATCAAATGTCATTTTCTGTATCCCCCAGCTGGAGCTTTCGCCAATCCTCCTACTGCAACTGAAGGTGCGCATCTTCCCAATCCCAGACCCTTGCGTGCTGTGACTTCCGCTGGGAAAGAGATTCTTTATCTTTCCAGCGAGGAGTCTGTAGGGTCTTCAAATAGGGAGCTAAGTTCCTGGTCTAACATCTTTGCAGGTGTGTTACGCGACCTTGGGATTGATCCTGAGGAGAAGAAGAAGAAGGAGAAGAAGAATAAGAAGAAACCGGCCAAGAAGAAGAAGAAGAAGAAGGTGATCACTATTGATCCTGAACCCACTAGCAAGAAGGGCGGGAGTAGTCGCGCGACTGCTGGTGCTTCCGAGAAAGGTACTCTTCGATTCCGGCAGAGTAACTTAGAGGATAACGTAATCACAAGTGACTCACTTGAAGGCTTGTCTCGTATAGGCGAGAAGAAATCCAGCGCCGCTGGTTCAAGGAGTTCGGGTAGCACGGGTTCCCGGAACCCAGATGCTGGTGCTACTCCCTCTTCTATCGCGGTTGATGAGGAAGAAGAGGAAGAAGAAGAAGAATAATAAGAAGAAGAGCCTGCTGTCAAGTTGATAAGCAGGAAAAGAAGCAGAGAGGAGACTACTGCTGGCGCGTCAGTGGCGCATAAGGCTGGGGAAGTCCCAGTGATAGGCAAACAGAGTAGTCTGCGCTCTCTCTACAAATTCTCTCCAGGTTAGTTTTGTTACTTCATGTTTTTTCCTTAATGAAATTTCTTTATAACACTTGGTTTCTGCAGAAGCCAAGAAGAAGACCCCTGAAAAAAAGGGTGTTGCGTTTAAAGACCCCCAAGAGCCAGCACAGAAAAGAACCAAGGTTGTGATCAAGCCCTTCAAGACTGCTGGGTTAGAGGCTGAGAAGGAGAAAAAGAAGGCTGTTGAGAAGCCTGTTGACAAGGCTGTTGAGAAAGAGAATGAGAGAGAGAGAAAAAGAAGGCTTCTAAAAAGCCTGTTGGTGATAATCCTAAGGAGACCGGGGCCGCTGCTACTACTGCACATGAGAAAGCACAGGGTCCGGAGGTCGTCCATATCACGGGGCTTGACAAACCCCTTCATGAGAAAAAGAAAGAAACTAAACGAGGGAAAGCGCCCGAGGTTGTGAAGCCTACCGAGCCTGCACAGGTTGATGCCCCCACCCAAACCGTGCAAGTGACTTCTGCTGCTGGGGGGTCTGCTGCTGCTGCGCATAAGGAGGCAACCGCTGTTGCGGGTGGTGCGAGCGCTGGTGGTGCCGGAGGGTCTGAACCACAGACTCCTATCGGTCCGAAGGATACTGTGGGCGATATTTATTACAAGACCTATACATAGGAGGCTCGTGGTGATGCTCCACACCAAGCTCCTTGGGGTTTAAAACAGAAGGACACCTTCTTGGAGTTTGGGGCGTGTCGCGATTGGTTCCTGAATTCGTTCCCTCCCGGTGAGGTTAACCGCCAAAGGGCGCGAACTCACGACGGGCTATACCAAGCTTATGTTGTTGGGGAAGCCAATACCCGCGCCGCTAACCACCAAATCGTGCGTGAGTGGCGTACGATGGTTAAAGAGCGGGCTGAATGGGAAAAGTACCGTGAGCGCCTGGTGAGGCAGGTTAAGGAATTTGAGAAAGCTAAGGCTGCGTTTGCCGAAGAGAAAGCTAAATTCGAGTCCGATAGGAAATCGGAGGAGTGGGGCCGCGAGGGCCTTAGGGGCAAGCTTCATGCTACTGAAGATCTCTTGGCGAAAGAGTGTGCTGATTGGAAGAAAATATCTGAAAAGGATAATAAGCGTATGTATGCAGCTCGCGCCAAGATTACCGACCCCAAGGCTCAAAATGCCACATTAGTAAGGAAGGTTGAGGATTTTGAAGCTGACAAGGAGCGCTTTGAGGTTCAACAATTTCAACCCTTTCTTTTTTATGTTGCTTTTCCTTTGTTAAAATCCAAAGTCCATAACTCATTCTTCACATGCTGAGTTAAAGGCGCAGGTGACCAGCAAGGACAAAGACTTGCATGCCAAAGACCTGGAAATTGTCGAGCTAAAGCGTCGACTACAAGAGCAAACCGACAAGAGCGAATCCTTGGAAATTGACCTTGAAGCTGAGAGAGTGAAAGCTGCTACTGCCGAGGAGGCCAAACAGAAGGCTGAGGAGGCACGAGACATTAGTACATCTGCCCTCAACGTAGTGCAAAACAATTACTCCGAGGCCCAAGGCATCGTTGACACGCTGGTCTCTGAGGCTGAATGGATGGGCGGTAGAAGAGTAGTCCTGGTACGGTTCTCCTCTTTTTAACTTAGGCTTTATTTGTTAAAACTTATTTCTTATCCATTGCCTTTGCTGTAGATGGCCAACTCTATCCTGAATGCTTCTGAGCTGGATGGAGCCGTTGCTGCTCTCATAGATGCCTCACACACGGTTGGTCATCGTGGAGGTTATCTGGAGTGTGCGCAGCATGTTGAGGAGGCACTAGGACAAGAGTTTGATGTTAGTCATTGCTCAGTGACCGGTCAGGCTGATGCTGCATTAGCCCGCGCTGAAAAGGTCTATGACCATTTATCACTGCCTGTGATGGATTTGGTCGAAAAGGCGGTGAAGCATGATGACTGGTGCCAACGGCTGAAGGCTATCCTAGACCCTCCAGAGACTGTGGAGTTATCTGATGAAGACGAACCAGCCGGTGGTGATGGTGATGGCGATGACGATGGAAATGATGACGATGATGGTGGTGATGGTTATCAGTAGATAGTGTTGATAGGCTTTGTGCCTTGTAATTTTCTTTTCAGACGTTTAAATGTAACTTATCGCGCGGCCGCGCTTGTGTGAATCGAACTGAATGATGTTTTGCAATTTGTAATTTTCTGTTCGTTTCTTTTTTAATGTCGAGTTGCAATTATTGAATTGTTGATAAAAACTTTGGTTAAGTTAGCGCGAATAAATGTAAGTGTGGCTCGTATGTGATTCTATTTGCCCGGTCTCGCGCTATGTTCGAGGAGGACCTTGGAGGCCTAACTCGAGAACTCGTAATTTACTGGAGTGTTTTCGTGCTAATCAAAAGTTTATGCATTTGTAACGTAGAAATCATGATGCTAAAAACAAAAGGCATAAGTCAATGCTTTCATTAAGTAGCTTTCAAACAGGCACTAGGCCAATCGTACATCATGAAATAAAGGGGTGTATAGCCAACATAAGTAATAACAAAGGCGCGTAGCCAACATAAGCTGATAAAGGCGCATGGCCGATAGTAGTCACATGTAACATTTGCGCAATTGTTGCGCGTTCCATGTGTGCGGGATGATGTATCCATCCAGGGTGCGCAACTTGTATGCCCCTTTCCCCAGTACCTCATGTATTAAGTATGAGCCTTCCCATTTGGGTGCTACCTTTCCGGGGAGTTCAGCGTTGGAGGCCTCATTGTCTCTGAAGACATACTCTCCGGGAGTGAAGGTACAAATGCGTACTCTTGCATTGTAGTACCTCTCCAATTGGGTCTTGTACTTGGCCTCTTTGATTCGTGCTATTTCACGTCTCTCTTCGAGTAGGTCCAAGTCTAGACAGCGCTCCGCCTCGTTGTCGATTTTGTTGACAGCTGTCAAGCATGGTTAGGGGAGGCCAACTTCAGCTGGGATAACCGCCTCTGAGCAGTAAACTAGGCTAAAGGGGGTTTCGCCAGTGCTCATTTTCGGCATGGTTCGATGAGCCCACAGGATGCTCGGGAGCTCATCTACCCAGACTCTTCTCTTGGTGCCCAGTCGGGCCTTTATCCCTTCGACGATACTTTTGTTGACACTTTCTACTTGGTCGTTGCCCTGAGGGTGCGCAAGGGAAGAGAAAGTGTGTTCAATCTTCATTTCTTTCATCCACTTTTGGAGGTCTTTAGAAGCGAAATTGGTGCCATTGTCAGTTACAATCTTGAGTGGGAGGTCAAACCTGCAAATGATGTGTTCCCATATAAACTTGCGCACCATCATTGCAGTAGTTGAGGCGAGAGCTTTGGCCTCCACCCACTTGGTGAAATAATTGACGGCAACTATTATAAACTTCACAGCACCAGGAGCTTCAGGGAAAGGTCCCACCTTATCAATCCCCCACTGCTGGAAAGGCTAGGCAGTGGATACAGGGATAAGATCGTTTTTTGGGTGCAGGGTTTTCATGGCGTGCCTTTGACAGGAGTCGCATTTGCATAATTCCTTTAGAGCATCAACGTGCATCCCTGTACAATATAGTATCCAGCGTTCATTATCTTCGCGACAACCATTCGCGGGCCCGCATGGATGCCGCATATGCCTTCATGGATCTCCCTGATCAAGTATTTTGCATCTTGGGGGTCCACACAGTGCAGAAGTAGCCCCAAGAAGGATCTTCGATACAAGATTCCACCATTCATCTCATAGCACAATGCTTTGTTCTGTATCTTCCTTGCCTCTGCTTTGTTTTCAGGGAGTATTCCTTCTTGCAAATACTGGATGATAGGGGTCATCCAAGATGGTTGCCCTATCTCGATCACATTCACTTGACGCAGCAAAACCGACGGGTTTTTTAATACTTCAATTCTTACATCTTTGGCGAGATGTTGAAAAGATGTTGAAGCGAGCTTGCTCAAGGTGTCTGCTGGTTTGTTCTCTGAGCGATTGATGTGAACTACTTTGTATGACTTGAATTGTTGAAGCAACTCCTTCGCTTGGTCTAAATACAAAGCCATAATTTCACCTTTTGCATCATACAATCCGTTGATTTGACTGGCGATCAGGAGTGAGTCAACGTGCGCTTGTAGATTTTGAGCTCCCATTTTTATGGCTAGGTGCAAGCCAGCAAAAAACGCTTCATATTCTTCCTCGTTGTTGGTATTTTTGAAATCCAACTTGATGGCATAGGTGAACTCGTGTTTCTCCGGGCTAACAAGGCGCAATCCAGCTCCTGCCCCGTCTTCATTTAAGGCCCCGTCAGTGTATAACAGCCATAACCCATCTGATGTGTCTTTGATAGGAGTATCGACAACTTCACAATCTTTGATCTTATCTTCTGGAACTTCAGTGATGAAGTCCGCTAACACTTGGCCATTAATTGCTGGGCGCGGCCTGTATAGAATGTTGTGGCCTCCCAGCTCGATCGCTGATTTTGCTAACCGACCTGACGTCTCTGGTTTTTGCAATATTGTGCCGATATGGAAGTTAGTGAGTACGATAATTACGTGCCCTGTGAAGTATCTGCGCAGCCTCCTAGAGGCGTGTAGCAGCGCTAGCACTAACTTTTCCATTATTGAATATCGAGTTTCTGGATCTGTGAGCACCCTACTAACGTAGTAGATTGGAGTCTGAACTCCATCTCTTTCTACCAACAATACCGACCTAACTGCCTTGTCCGAAGAGGACAAGTACAGAATGAGTGGTTCCTTCTCGAATGGCGCGGTTAGTGTAGGGAGCTTGATCAAACACTGTTTCATTTGCTGGAAGGCAGCTTCAGCTTCTAGCGTCCACTTAAACTCTTGTTTTTTTCACGCAGTTGCGCAGAGTACTGATGAAAGGGTACGATTTTGCAGCAGGGTTTAACAAAAAACGATTTAGCACGGCTAGGCGGCCGACTAATCTCTGCATTTCTTTGATCGTGCGCGGTGATGGCATCCGCTCTATAACTTGAACTTTTTGGGGTTAACCTTGAAACCGCCGTTTGTAACCACGAAGCCTAAAAACTTGCCTTCTTCCATGCCAAAAGAACACTTAGCTGGATTCAGCTTCATGTTCACGCTTCTCAAAGAGTTAAATGTCTTCTCAAACATCTGGTCCTCCTCAGGACTTTTAATCACAAGATCATCGATGTAAACCTCGATATGCTTTCTGATGTCATCAGCAAATATCGTATCCATCAGACGCTGGTAGGTTGCGCCAGCGTTTTTGAGGCCGAATGGCATCTTTGTGTAACAGAAGATGCCGATGTCGGTCCGAAAAGCTGTCTTGTCTTCGTCTTCGAGCTTCATCTGAACTTGGTGATACCTCTTGTAACAGTCCAGAAAACATTTCCATTTGTACGGCGTGAGAGAGTCTATCTTTTTGTCAATCTCAGGCAAAGAATAGCAATCTTTGGGACATGCCTTGTTGAGATCGGTATAATCGACACACATTCTCCATACTCCATTAGACTTCTCCACCATAACAGGGTTTGCAACCAAACTTTGGTACCGCACCTCTCTCAGTATACCTGCTTTTAGCAATTCACAGACTTGCTCATTCATGGCTTTGGTCTTATCCGCGCCTAGACTGCGCCTTCTTTGGACTTTGGGCTCGACGGAGGGATAAGTGTTCAAACAGTGTTCAGTGACGTCGCGCGGGACACCGGTCATGTCTGCCGGAGTCCAGGCGAAAATGTCCATGTTCCTGAACAAAAGTTGCTTGAGGTGCGTTCTGATGTTTGGTGAGATTGCGTGGCCTATCGTCACTGTTTGCTCTGGGTATTTGCGGTTTAAAACCCACTTTTCTGGTTCGGTCATTGAAATTTTTGCCGCTTTGGCTGGGCGCACATCCTCTGCTGACATCACTACTTTCTTTGCATAGATAATCGCCACCCCCGTCTCGGTTGGGAACCCGATGGCTGAGTGGGGTGTGGAGGTTACCATGTTTAGCTCTCCTTGGGTTTCTCTCCCAATTAAAACATCATGCCTTGATTTGACTGGCATCACCATGAAGTTGACATTTGTGGTTCTTGAATGCTTCCCGTCAGATAGCGTGACGGGTAAGCTGATTTGGCCTAATGGGAAGACCACTTCGTTGCAGAACCCTGACAGAGGATAATCAACCGGCTCGAGTCTCGCTTTATCTTCATCATCAAACTGATTAATGCATTGCTCGTAGATGATATCAGCTGTACTTCCTGGATCAATGAATATGTATTCTGTTTCGTAATGACTGATGATGCCGGTGATGACGACGGGGCGCATGGCGCGTGGTCCCCCGCGTACTACTGAAAAGATGACCTGTTGCTCTTGCCATGCAGGTTCGAATGGGCGCTTACCTTTATCTCTTGCGTTGTATCTTGGTCCATTGACCTTGTGTGTTTCCAGACGCCTGACTTTCTTCTGGTTTCCATCATCATTGTGCTGAATCTGGCGCGTCTCCTTGCGCACATTCTTTACCAGATGGCTTAATTTCCCGCTTTTCAGCGCTCGCTCAATTTCTTGCCTTAAACTGATACAGTCATCTGTTAGATGACCTGTATCCTTATGAAAATCGCAGTACAGGTTCGGGTCTTGCCCTTTCTTGTTTGTCATAGGCCTTGGAGCCTTGAAATCGTGGTTCTCCGTCATGTGCACCTCCTTTGGTGTCTTTGTGAGCGGAGTCCAGTGTTTTTCTCGATTATTGTTCCTGGCTACCTTTCGATACCCAATTCTGTCAATCGTTTCTCGTGCGTCCTCTTTGTAGCGCGATCTTTCCTCATAACCACTGGATTGTCCAGCCTTCCATTCATGATTTTTGTTCTTGTTGCGCTTGCCATAGTTGCGCGAGCTTCTCTTGGAAAAGCGATCTTCGGTGTATGAGCTCTTGGTTCCAGCTAGCGACTCTTCAGTTTGCGCTACTATTTTTGCGGCTTCCATCAGCTTGTCCCATTCCTTGGGCATACCATCTTTTCCGGTGATAGTTCTGATGAGACTATCACATCGAATAGTTTTCTTGAAGTGAGCGCGCATGAGTTGTTCACTGACACCCCCGATTTCCAGAAACTCTTTGTTGAAGCGAGTGATGAAGTCTTCTAAACCTTCGTTTTCTCTGCGCCAGATATCTGTTACTTCATATGTATCTCGCTGATAGTGTCTTTGCTGGCTGAAGTGGTTTACAAATTGTGTTCTGAAATCGACCCATGAACTGATTTTTCCAGGTGAAAGACTGTCGAACCAGGCGCGAGCAGCCCCAGTAAACGTCTGGATAAATAAATGACACCACATCTGCATATTCCATCCTCCCATAATGCCAATACTTGTAAATACTCTAACTTGATCGTCAGGGTCTGTGAGACCGTTGAACTTTCCCACTGTTGGAGGTAGCTTCTCTCTTGACAGTGGGGCTAGAGCAATCTTTGGAATGAACTTTGAGTGTTCCGCCGCTTCCGCTGGCCTATAGGCTAGGCTGAAGTCTCTTTATGCTTCTTCGCTATATGCGATGCGCTATCTCTGCCGGTAAGGCTCATGGTTTTTCGGCAACCTGTTGAAAACTGATGAACCCTCGTCATCTTGCCAGGTGGGATCATTCGGATCTGTGTCATCCCATTCGTTGTTCATGTTGCGCGGCCCTAGCCGGCTATGAACAGGGCGTTTGTGTTGCACGTAGGATGAGTATTCACCGTATGTGTCCGTTTCTCTGTATGGGTCGCGCGTATCATGTACGTTTGGCGCTGAAGTCTCTTTCTGCTTCTTCTCTATATGCGATGCGCTGTCTCTGCCGGTAAGGCTCATGGTTTTTCGGCAACCTGTTGAAAACTGATGAACCCTCGTCATCTTGCCAGGTGGGATCATTCGGATCTGTGTCATCCCATTCGTTGTTCATGTTGCGCGGCCCTAGCCGGCTATGAACTGGGCGTTTGTGTTGCACGTAGGATGGGTGTTCACCGTATGTGTCCGTTTCTCTGTATGGGTCGCGCGTATCATGTACGTTTGGCCTTCTCAAAGGAGGAGGTCGGTTCATTCTCCCTTGAAAGTTCTGCTGTGGGGGTGTCTGGCGCGCCCCCTGAGTTGGGCCCGGAGGAGTAACCAAAGATGGTTCTGCTTGTAAAATCGCTTGTTAATGGTAGCAATTTGTTTGGCGTACTAGGAGGATAAAGTTTCGCCTTCTGGTAGCCCTAGTAGCGCCGAAATGTTCGGATTTGGAGCTGGGTTTGAAGGGCCAACGATATGACTTGCTGGGGTTCCCATTTGAGTGATGCGAGTGAAGCTCGCGCGGGGTCCCCCTGTGTTGGTTACCTCGATTTCATCTATCTCTTCAGCAGGTTGGACTTGGACATTCGGATTGTCCTCCCCCAATCCAGCGTTAGAATTCGTGCCAAAACCGAAATCAGGAATGATTCCTTGACCAGCCATGATCGAAGGAAAAAAAAAGCTTGGAAAAAACCCAGAAAAAGAATATGAGAGTGAATGAAAAAATCGGTGGGCGCCAATGAAGAAACAATGAACGAATTTTAGGATTAATTAGTTTGGTTTATGTTCCTTTCATGAGGGTTAATATTCTTTAAATTTTTTGAGCTCCGATTTGGCCTGATAATCCTGCAAAACATAACACCGTTAGCTCGTTAAGAGGGGAATATGGGGGTTTCCCTCTTAATCAGGCTCCGGCGTGAGAATAAGTATCTGCTTTGAGTAGATAATTGTGTGTTAAGAGTCAGGGTGGAGGGAATAGAATGTTTAACCTGTGCACTAAGGTCTCTATTTATAGCCGGAGAGGTGTAAGAGGAGATGGGCTGATGGGCCTTGGGCCGGAAGGCGACAACTTAGAGGATATGCTCTTTGTCTCACTTGTGTCGCCTGTTAGTGTCTTCTAGAAGGACTCCGGTGTTGGCGCACCTTGATTTGAGCCACGTGTCTCGGTTATCGGCCTTGTTGTCCCTCTGCCGTCAGTAGGTAAGTGGAGATCATGGGGTAGGTGTCGCCACCCCCTGATTGGTGCCACATAGGCGTCCTTGTGTACTTCCTGTCTCCTGCACGTCAGGCGATCGTCCAGGACGATGTAGTACAGCCTGGAGGACGCTAATTGGCTTGCCCTTCTGCCACTTGTACCTTAAGTACCTTCTAAAGTGGCCTTGCGCTTTAACTCATGCGCGGCCCTAGTTAAGCATATTAGTAGCCCGCGCGGGGGTTACAGGAGGTGAAGGCTCTTATTCAGAACGCTAAGTATGTGAACTGTTGTTATCTCTTGCTTGGACCTCGCGCGAGACCATGCTCTGCTTGATCATCACTCGCGGGGTCGAAGGTTGATCACCAAAGTGATTAAGGAGTATGGTCCAAAGCGCGACCAGAATGGTCTGCGCGGCATTTTTGGGACCATACCCCTTCACCAATGAACAGGGGCAGACCCATTCGGGGTCCCTTGACCCCACTTTTTTTACAAAATTTAGTAGATCTAGTATATTAAAATTTTCAAGAAGAAGTTGGATCCCATAGTGTCAAAACTGAAGTGGTGTGGTGGTTAATTCCTTGTTTTCTAACAATAAGGTCACCGGTTCGAGCTTGTTGCAAGCTCTTTTTTTACATTTTTTTTAATCTAGTTGAAAACTAGGTTTTTTTAAACAAAATTGAACATACATAGGTGTGCGATTTTTAGGTTGTCCGCTTGTAATCGGTTTGACCTATGTTTCTATATATAATGATTCTTTGTCAAGTCTTTTGTAGACGTAGGCCTGCCTAGTCATTCAAAAGATCCATTGTAAAACAAGAAATTTGTTAGTCAGGAGGACTTTAACAAATTAGTTAGTAGCTCCCAAATTCGAACATTCTATGTCAAATTCTATATCGTGAAATGTTAAATCTTGTGCAAGTGGAAGATATGTGTTCTGTGTGTACAAGACGTATGTGTAACATCACGAACTTGGCTCAACGTTGTTGGTGCATAAATGTCTGTTAACTTCATGTTGTATCGAGTCATGTGTCTAGATAGGATAGACCAGTGCTCAGCAGGATCAAAATTAGGGTTTGTGTGTGATTGTGTGATTTCGCACGAAATAGCACTACGCTATTTCATACGAAATATATCATTGCTATTTCGCACGAAATAGCCTGTGCCTATTTCGTACGAAATACCACACACTATAAATAGCTGACTGGTTGATTCATTTGTAACGGTCTTGATTTCAGAGCCGAGGTGCTGCCAGTTTGTCAAACGATCAGAATTGCTTTGAAATCAATAATAAAAGGATAATTAAGAGGAATCAAGCTGTTTCACGTCTATATCACTGATTCCGCCTTTGATATCGATAATAAACTCTTCCGATTGACTCGTCCGGGTCATACATCGATCCAACAAGCGGTATCAGAGCTCAGGACGAAGAGTTCATACCAATTCAGCTTGTTTTCATCACTTCTACTCATTCTTTTCAAAATTAAACGAGATTTAACGGACAAAATGGATTGAATTTCACATATATCATGTAAAACATCGTTTGAATGAATCCTTGAGAGAATTGGACCAAAATTCGAACAAAAACTGGATCAATTTGACAAAATGGTGGCCGACTTGCTGATGTCATCACTATTTCGCACGAAATAGTCGGCTCATATTTCGCACGAAATCAGCATATTGTTCCTTATTTCGTACGAAATCAAGCTATTTCGTATGAAATCAAGTTATTTCGCACGAAATCAGCATACTATTTCGTATTTCGCACGAAATCAGATTTTATTTCGCACCAAACTTGTTATTTCGTATGAAGGGTATTTCTTGTGAAGAGTATTTCGTGTGAAATCTTATTTCGCTTGAAATCTTTTTTCATTTGAAGGCTGTTCATTTCGTTTGAGTTCTAATTTCGTTTGAACTGATTTCGTTTAAAACTGTTTTTGTTAAATTCAAAAAAATTTCTAAGTGTTTGTTGATTGTTTCAGATACTTGAAGAAGGAATATTTTAATGAATCCGTTTAGTGACGCTTTTGCTTTCACGGGAAACACCGGAGATGATACATCAAACAACACAAATGAAAATGCTCCTAATCCGGGTGCAAAGAAAACCATGTCTGATGCTTTGAGTGTGGAGAGTGCATATGGCACATACAACAAACCTCCCAAACTGATGGCAATTGAAGAATACAATAAATGGGCTAAAAGGTTTGAAGAGTGGCTAAAAGCATTTGCGTATCCCAGTTGGAAGAGCATGAAGAATGGTTTCAATATGGGAAGATCGGATTATGAAAATATAGCAGATACTGATGTAGATAGTTTTGTTGCTGAGCAAAAGTGCATTGCATTGCTTCATCAGTTTGTGAGAGACGACATAATATCGTTGATTGAGTACACAAATTCGAAAGATCTATGGGAGAAACTGAGAGTGAAATGTGTGGGTAGTGCCAAAATTGATAAAAAAACAAAAAGAAGTTGTTAAGAAAAGAATTCGATTTGTTTGGATGTTTGAAAAACGAATCAGTGTCAGAGATGATTGAAAGATTCGGGCATTTGAAGCTGGAACTTGTAAGACACGGAATCGTGTACACTCAAGAAGAATTGGTTGACAAACTGTTTGACTCACTGCCTGATGAGAAAGACTGGCAATACTTTGCCTTGATGCTGAAGAACACAATCAAGTAGGAGGATCTGACGGTTGATCTGTTAATCGAAAGATTGGAGAGTCATGAATTGGAGATCAAGAAATCAAACAAAGTTAATAATTCCTCATATCAGCAGAATGTTGAGCTGTATTATCGAGGTAGTATGATCCCGAAGACTGTGTCTCCTAAGAAAACTTTCTCAGCCGAAAGTTCTAACACGTCAAATCAAGAAAGTTCAAGCAGTGGTTTTCATGGTGGTTCATCTTCAACTACTTCAAGTCAATCAGTTCCAAATAATTTGTTTCAATGTAACATTGCTGTGGATCTAAAGAATGCTCAAAATTTCAGTGAGGAATCCGTAAAGCCGCAAATGGTGTTTTTAGCGTCTGTTCTAGAATCATACGAAAGCCTTGTTGCGGGCAAGATTGGAAACACTAACCTCACCAAGGAGGACTATGATCAGATCGACCCAGAAGAAATGGAATTGATAGATATCAGGTGGTGTATGGCTAGTGCAATTAGACGAGCATAAAGGTTCATGGAGATTACAGGCAGACATTCTATTGGCGGACCTTCCACAAAGCTCGGGTTTGATAAATCAAAAGTTACGTGCTTCAGATGTAAACAAAAGGGACATTTTAAACGTGAATGTCGAAACGCACCTGCTGATGATACTGCAAATCCATTCAGAGAGGATTATTACAAAAGAGCAATTTATCATCAGAACAAATCTGAACCGCCCAGAATGAAGCAGCTAGAAGATACCCCCAAAGAAAAATCAAGAGCACTTGCTGTTATTCATGATGACGAAGGTTTCGATTGGAGTGAACTGCTACCAGAAGAGGATGCAGTGGGCTATGCGTTTGTGACAAAGTTTGTTCCTTTCAAAGATAGCAGAACAGAAGAAGAGAAATACATCAACAGAAAGATGAAAGCTCAAGACATGAAGTATAAAATCTATTATACATACAAAGAAGCAAAAAGGGCGAATAGATGGGATGCTGATAGAGAATGTTACCTTGATCCCAAAGGAAACATTGCTATTGATTCTGATTCTGATTCTGTTAGTGTTGAAACTCTCACCGAGCAAATTGCTGAAGAAGAAGAAGCTAACTAGAGAATGTGGTGGGGAGGAGGTGAAGAAAAAGAAAAAGAAAAAGAGAAGGAGCTGCAGACAAAGAAAGTTGATGACGGGATTATTGACACGTCACAAGAATTCACAGCTGAAAATTTGAAGAAGATGGCTGACAAAGTGCTTGCTGCGAAAGAGCTAGAGGTAGTTTCTGGTTCTGGAACTGAGTCTAAAAGCAAGGTTAGTCAGAATGATGCAATCAATGAGTCAGGTAAGAAAGCTAAAACTGAGAGCGACTGCAAAAATTGCATGAAAGACTGCAAGGTTTGTGGTACACTTGCTTACCTTAACGGTAAAAAGACCGAAGAACGGACAGGAAGACTCGGAGACGTTGAAGATCTGATCTTAAACCGTGACAAAATGTTAAAAGCTTCAAATGAACGATTAAAACAATTAACTGAGAAAAATTGAAAAGGATAAAAGTGATGTAGAAAGAATTAGGAAAGAAAATGAAAAGTTAATTCATGAAAATCGTCAACTCTCAGAAAATTTTGAGAAGCTAAAACGAACGGTAAAAGATTCTGATGAAAGAAATGGTAAAACAACCAAAGAGAATCTTCAACTATCAGGAGTTCTTAGAGTAAAAGAAGAGCAAATCAATCAACAACTGGATGAGATTGCTAAGTTGAAGCTTCAGTTTCAAGAAGCCAAAATTGAAAACGTACGCATTCAGTTGAAATTGAACAGTTACAACTCCGCAAGCTTTGTTCTTCAACATATAGTTCCTAAACCAATTGGAAAGAACAAAGCAGGCGAAGATGTATACTTTGATGGAACTGGGGTTGGGTTTCATCAGGTTCCACCACCGGTGTTAAACAATTTTTCAAAGAAAAAATCAGGGTTGGTTAATGATGAAGAAGAAAATGAAGTTAAGCTTCCAGACACGATTGATGTCACATTTACCACATCATCTGATGAAGATAGTGTCCAATCTGAAGTTGTGAAAAGCATGGTTGAAAATGTTTTAAAGTCTGAAAGTGACACTACTGAGGATGATGAATGCTTTTTGGACAAATATATTCCAAAATCAAAATCCAAAAACAACTTAAGTGAAGAACCAATTTTGTGATGTACAAGATGGCGGGGATCTGATAAGTTGTATTCGGATTGTAATTTTCCTTTGGAGAATGTGAATGTTGGAAAATTAAGAAATGTGTTCAAGTTGATTGAGATTGATGTGTCTGAAATTGAAGGTTTGAAACATTCGGAAAGACAATTGAATTTTGAAAAAGATAAATCTTACTATAAAAAACCTGTTGTACCTCCGCGTTTTTCTAACAACAATCAAAACAAATGGTCGGGTGGTTATAAGGGTGGTAAGAATTATCAAAGAAGGAATTTTCAAAACAAGAAGTTTGTTGAGAAAAAGGTGTTTGTAAAAAGCTCGAGTTCTCATTCCGGGCAAGAATCTGAGATTTTTTCAAAAACAAATGAAGAGTTTTTTTAAGAAAAGGCCTCACAGCCTCAGACCGAAGGCACAAGTCGGGTAGTTGATACTCGTACATGCTTTAAATGCAACAAATTTGGACATATTGCACGAAAGTGCACCAACTTAAAGCCTAAGTCTGAAGTTGTTGAGAGTCAGAAAAGGAAAGTTGATGCAAAAGGCAAAGCTCCAATGGTTGTTGAGAAGAAAGTTTTGAAAAATGAAAACACCAAATTCAAAACTGAATCCGTAAAGAATGTGGTAACTAAAACTGACAAATTTTACAAACGGGTTGCTTCGCCTCAACAAGCATGGAAGCCAAAATCAGTTGAAAAGAAATCAAGTTCTCCAAAACCAAAGGTTTCTTTTTATACAAAGAGGTTGAGATTGGGTCTGAGGAGAGCTTAAAGATGAATGACAAAAATTTTCCACCACTTTACATTGCAAAAACTCACCTCAATGTCAAGCTACCTGAGTCAAAAGAGGCTTGGGTGGCATCAAAATCTAACTAAGTGTTTGTGATATGTGCAGGAGCTTCCAAGATCCGTTTCACGATGGATTATAGATAGTGGAGCTTCTCGGCACATGACGGGGAAGAAGACCCTTCTATACGATGTTCGAGGGTTTAATGGAGGATATGTGGGTTTTGCGGGTAATCAAGGTGGTCGAATAGTTGGTGAAGGAACTTTATCAAATGGAATTGTCACGTTTGAAAGAGTAAACTACATCGCTGAGCTTGAAAACAATCTTCTGAGCATCTCTCAGATATGTGATCGTATGTATACAACGCACTTTACAGATAAGGAATGTTTGATATTGAAACCAGGATTTGTTGTTCCCGAAGAGTGGGTTATCATGAGAGCACCTAGAGTCAATGATCTGTACGTGTTGGACATGAGTGTAGCAACTACTACCACGGGTCAGGCTCACTGTTTTATGTCAAGAGCAACGGAAAAAGAATCACAATTGTGGCATCGAAAGATGGGCCATATTCACTTGCGAAAAATGAATCACCTGGTGCATAACGACTTAGTAATTGGTGTTCATGTGAAAGGTTTTCATCTTGGAGGGGAGTGCATTAGCTGTGTCAAAGGCAAGCAAAAGAAGAAATCTCACCCTGGGAAGAAGGTTAACTCAGTCTCAAGACCGTTAGAGAGACTTCATATGGATATTTTTGGTCCAGTGAATGTTAAAAGTATAACTGGTGATCTCTACTGTCTAGTAGTAACAGACGAATACTCGAGATTTATGTGGGTATTATTTCTGAAGACAAAGGATGAGACATTTGAAAGTTTGATGACGTTGTTCAGAAAAATTGAAAACTTGTACCAAACTCGAATCAGAAGAATCAGGAGTGACAACGGTACTGAGTTTAAGAACAACAAGATGGAAGAGTATTGTGATGAGAGAGGTATATTTCAAGAATTTAGTGCTCCTTACACTCCACAACAAAATGGAGTAGCTGAAAGAAAGAACAGGAGGCTAATTAAAATGGCTAGGACGATGCTTGCTGATTCGAAATTACCAGTCAACTTTTGGGCAGAAGCAGTATCAGCCGCTTTCTATACACTCAACCGGGTTCTTACAGTGAAGAAATTCAACAAGACATGTTTCGAGTTGATTAACAACCGCAAACCTAACCTGAAGTATCTGGAACCGTTTGGGTCTCCTTGCACAGTTCTAGAACCTTATGGAAAATTTGGTGCAAAGAGCATTGAAGGAATTTTCGTGGGCTATGCAAGTCCATTAAAACGAGTCTTTATTCCAATCTTGAAGCGGATCATCGAAGCACATAATGTTGAGTGTCAAAGTTATACCATGCCACCTCAGAATCCCGGCGACTCATGGCGTTTTAATTACGATACTCTGTGGGATTTGTTTGACATAGAAGAAGAACCAGATTTCTTTGACAACTTGGATATTCTAAGAGAATATGAAGAATCTCAAGAAATATTCCCAGCTGAGCCTTCTAGAAGTCAATATCGAGCTTCCAGTGATGATGAAGCCGGTCCTAGTAATGCTGGAGAGCATGATGATATTCAGCAAACTCTTGACAATCAGACGGCAGTCAATGATAATCAAGAATCTGATGATAGGCCTGTATTTGATCATGGTGATTCAGATTCTGAAGGGGAGCAGATCCAGATTTCAAGTCAAACAATTCCAGTCAGTGAACAAGGTGCAAATCAGAATGTCATAAATTTGGAAGGCGAGGTGGATGTTCCAGGCGAGGTGATGCCGAGAACTCTTTCGTACCATCCAGAAGAACTGATTATTGGAGAATTACAATCAGGCGTCCGCACAAGACGATAAATTGACCAAGGCCTTACTTGTTTTTATTCTACAGTTGCTCCGTTACAAACAGAGTTTTCACTTAGTTGTTTTATTTCGCAGATTGAACCGCGAACGTATAAGGAAGCACTAACTGAAGATTGGATAATTCGAACAATTTCTGATAAAATTGGATAATTTCGCTTGAAAACTGTTCGGAAAAAATGACATCATCCTAATTCCGCTTAAAATTTTTGTTGATTTCAAGCGAAGTAGGTGATTCCGTTTGAAAGATATCGGTTGATTCCACTTGAAGTCTATTTCCGCTTGAAAGTTCAAGGGAAATAAGTGATTTCTCTTCAAGTGACCTTATTCCGCCTGAATTGTCTTATTCCGCTTGAAAAGCAATCTTGCTTAAAAGCTGATTTCGCTTGAAGCTATTTCGCTTCAACTGATTCCGCTTGAAATTGTTGTTTTCAAAATTTCAAAAATTTTTCTAAGTGTTTGTTGACTGTTTCAGGTACGTGAAAGATGGATGATTTCATGAATCCTTTCTGTGATGTGTTTGCTTTTACTGGTGGTTCGGGAGATGGCACTTCAAGCAACACGAATGAAACTACACCAACACCGAGTGCGAGGAAAATTCTTCAGGATGCAATGAGTGTAGACAGTGCATACGGAACATACAATAAGCCACCCAAGTTGATGGCCATTGAAGATTACAACCGGTGGGCTACAAGATTCGAAGAATGGCTTAAAGCGTTTGCGTATCCCAGTTGGAGAAGTTTGAAAAATGGTTTTGATATGGGGAGAGATGATTATGAGAACTTGGAGGAAAATCAGATTGAAAAATACCTTGCTGAACAGAAGTGTATTACATTACTTCACCAACCTGTTCGTGATGATATTATCGCACTGATCGAATACAAAGATTCGAGAGACCTTTGGGAAAAATTAAAAATAAAATGTATTGGTAGTGCTGAAATAGTGAAGAATAAAAATAAACTGTTACGAAAAGAGTTTGATTTGTTTGGATGTTTAAAGAACGAGTCTGTTTCCAAGATGATCGAAAGATTTGGGCATCTGAAGATGGAGCTTGCTAGACATGACATCATTTACAGTCAAGAGGAGCTGGTAGACAAATTGTAACATCGCTGTGGATCCAGATACTGTTGATCTTGAAGTTCTCACCAAACAAATTGCTGATAAAGAAGAAGCCAGACAGAGAGAATGTGTTAGTGCATTATGTGTCTATCGCCTCCGTCAATCTAGTCCGTAGCAGAAACAGAAGAATTCTAGCATTTTATTGTAATATCTAGTTAAAAAGGGTAAGGTGGCAAACTTGTAAAAAAGAGAAATCCTTATATCCCTTAGCCTAAAATAGAGGAGTTAGTGTTAGAGTTAAAGACTTTTTGCTCATTTGGGAATTAGAAGATCTAAGCTTAGAGAGAGAAAGTCTAGAGAGAGAAAGTTCTCTCACGTGATTCTCGGCTTTGTACACGTCATCTTATTCAATAGAATCACGTTATTAGTACATTCTTGTGTGTTCGGTCACGCACGTTCATGGATTCCGCACGTTGAACGTTCGTTACGCAATCGTACGATGTCAAAACCGATCCTGCAAGTGAATACTCAATCATCTAATCACAATAAAAAATCATAAAGATTTAAAAATCAAAACTCAAAAATAGTTGATAATCAGTGGTGCAGGTTTGACCACAGTGCTCAAATGCCAAATCAAGGATACAAGAGGAGAAATGATTACCACAAGGCAACTCAATGCTTTGATCTAGGTGTGTGGTATGAAGACGGTGTTTGGTATGAAAGTAGTGAGTGGTATGATAACAG
Source organism: Helianthus tuberosus (assembly GCA_030545235.1). NCBI lineage: Eukaryota > Viridiplantae > Streptophyta > Magnoliopsida > Asterales > Asteraceae > Helianthus > Helianthus tuberosus. The sequence continues at coordinate 4,768,561 of CM060417.1, forward strand.
AGTGTGTTACACTTGTGGATTTCAAGGACACATTGCTGTTAACTGCCAAAGTCAGAGAATCGAAACAAGAAGGTGCTATGAATGCCACATCAGAGGACACATTGTAAGAGATTGCCCAATGAGATCAAAAGGAAGATCGAGGGCTAAATTTCAGAAAATGGGAAAGAAATCAGTCAGTGTCAAGCCCAAAGAACAGAAAGTTCAAGAACCAAAAGTTCAAGAACAGAAAGTTCAAGAAAAGAAAATTAAGCTTTCACAGTGGCAGAAAGACAGACTGAGGAAGAAGAGAAAGAAGGCAAGAGAATACTTGGAGAAAATTTTGTCCTCGGATACAACTGGTAATTCGAGAAAAAGTTCTGATGAATCGCTTTCCTCAACTGAAAAGGCAAGCAAAACGAATTCATCAGATACAAATATGAGGACAAAAGAGAAGAAAAAGAAAGTTGTTAGCCATGAATTTGTTTCTTCAGAAACAAAGGAGCAACATGTTGGCGATAAATTTGACTTGTCAAAGTCAAAAGAGCCACATTCTGGCAATGATTCTAACTTTTCAAAGTTAGAGGAGCCACGATCAGGCAATGATTCTGGTTCGTCAAAACCAGAATAGCCATCTGTTGAGGTAAAAACTGTCAAACCCAAGGCTGGTCAGGCTTGGGTGAATCTGTTTAAATGAAAAACCTGACTTGCCGGAGTTCCCAGGTTGGTAAGTGTGGAACAGGAATCGGCATATTTCTTGAGAAATTCACAGGTTGGTAACTGTGATATTTCGAATCACAAAAGACTAATCAAGGACATTAAGTTGTACTTGATTTATCTTTCCGATAAGTGGATAAAGGTGAACAATGTGATGAAAGAACCCCGAGTTTGTAAAAAGACAAACAAAACTAATTTTCTGGAAAAACCATTTTGATTAAAACAAACTTAAGTGTTTTGAAATCTAAATGGGAAAATAGTTTGTTGTCAGGAGGAGTTCTGATTGTTTATGCCAAGTGGATGGCGAATTGAAGCAATTCGATATCGGTTGTCATTTTTTTTAAAAACAAACTGTACAGGTAGAGTATCAAAGTTTGTTTTCAAAATTTCCTTGAAAATCAAATTGAAACATATTTTGATTTTAGGGGGAGAAAAATTTTAAAAAAATTAGAAAATTTGAAAAAGCCAAAAACATGATAAAACCTACTGGTAAAAATGAAAAAAAATTGAAAAATGAAAATGAGTTTTGTGTTAAAGAAGAGGAAATGATAGTACATCAGTGGACTTTCACAGCATGCTAAAGAATTGGAAAGTTAGATGTGATAAACGGTCTCAGTGATGATGTGTCAGTAGTTTTTGCACATTTAGTAGATTGTGACGAGATATAAACCTAAATTCAAACTTGCTTATATCGTGGGTAACATCTCTCGGATATATGGGTAACCCCCCGAAATCTTGTTTGAAAGATTCTTTTTTCTGATATACTAGGTTTTTATACTCAGTGATGTCTGGGGTATTATTCCAGGACTTCTGCTGAATGGAAGTTCTGACCTAGTCCTCGAATAATACTTTCCGCAATGCTTGAAACATAGCATCACCCTCAGCATATATGATAAGACAATAAAATTGCTTAGCAATGGTGTTGTAAAAAAGATCCTCTAAAGGGGACACACCCAAAAGTTGAGTCATGATCTCTCTGCTGAACGGTAGTTCTGACCTGAGCTCTCATGATTCTTCATAATTTATAACCCCTTACAGATATCATCTGTGGTATACTCACCTGTAAGACTGAATATTGGGATCTGGACACGGGAGTATATTCTGAGGTGGGACACGCGATTAAGTTTAAGTATCTAAGACATTAAACTCGTATCTCGAAGCAGTTGAACTTTGTGTGAAAATTTAAGTGGACCAGTATACTGACAATCTATGTGAATCGTTTAGAACTTAAAATGATTAAAGCTTAACGGTGCTAGTGATTGGTCTCATAAACTGATATGATCCTCTTACACAAACTCACAAAAATATTGTTTGTATATATTTCTTTACTGCATTTCTTTAATCTCAAAATTCAAAAAGATTTTAGTGTGTTTTAGCATAAAGTTTTGAAAAATACAAAAAGATTTTCGACAACTGATGTTGGAGAGTTGATTTTCAAAATTCCAAGTGCTAAACTTGATGAACTAGAGGGTTGGGAGAATATGTTGAAAAATTTGAATGTTATATACAAATGTTTTGAAAGATTGTGTGGTTAGTTAATCAAGGTCATTCATTTGAACTTGATGTAACTATACAGATTAATGAATGAATGATTTCTACCAAGTAAGTTTCTTAAATATAAGTGTTATAAATTTGTGAAACTTATGTTATGGGTAGAGGATTTGCAGGTTAACCAGGTTTCAAATCCTGAGCATATGCAGAATAGAGCCAGGAATTGATCCTGAATTTGTGAACTTGTGAAAGCCAGACTACGATCCCGACAGCTGAGTCTAAGGGGGAGTCTGAAGACAAGCTCAACGCAAGAGGAAGTGTGGATTCAAAGAGCCAGATAACTATCCTGAAGGAGCTTGTATTCGGAAATCCAGGTGTCGATCCCAAAAGCACGGAAGCTTGATGAAAGGGGGAGCCTGAAGGAAAAAGAGTTTAAGAAGAAGGGGAGCAACGGAAGCTCGAAGATAGATCCACGGGGATTCTGTTCGTGAAAGAGAAAAGACAAGACGCTACGAGATTGACTACGGCAATATCCAAGGGGGAGTCTGTTAGTGCATTATGTGTCTATCGCCTCCGTCAATCTAGTCCGTAGCATAAACAGAAGAATTCTAGCATTTTATTGTAATATCTAGTTAAAAAGGGCAAGGTGGCAAACTTGTAAATAAGGAGAAATCCTTATATCCCTTAGCCAATAAATAGAGGAGTTAGTGTTAGAGTTAAAGACTTTTTGCTCATTTGGAAATTAGAAGATCTAAGCTTAGAGAGAGAAAGTCTAGAGAGAGAAAGTTATCTCACGTGATTCTTGGCTTTGTACACGTCATCTTATTCAATAGAATCACGTTATTAGTACATTCTTGTGTGTTCGGTCACGCACGTTCACGGATTCCGCACGTTGAACGTTCGTTACGCAATCGTACGGTGTCAAAACCGATCCTACAGAATGGTGGGGAGGAGGAGAAGTCGTTGAGAAAGAAAAAGAAAAAGAGACAGCAAAAGAACCGGAGCCAAAGAAGATTGATGACGGAGTTATTGATACGTCACAAGAACTCACCGCTGAAAACTTAAAGAAGATGGCTGACAAGGTTCTAGCTGCAAAAGAACTAGAGGTAGTTTCTGGTTCTGGAACTGAGACCAAAGATAAGGTCAGTTCAAATGATACACATGTGTCAGGTAAGAATGCTAAATCTGAGAACAACTGCAAAAATTGCATGAAAGAGTGCAAAGTTTGTAGTACACATGCTTACCTCAGTGGTAAGAAGGTTGAAGAGCTGACTAGTAGAGTCAGAAGTGTTGAAGATCAGATCTTAAACCGTGATAAACTTTTGAAAGCTTCGAACGACAAATTAAAAGAATTAACTGAGAAAATCAAGAACGATAAAAATGACGTAGAAAGAGTTAGGACAGAAAATGAAAAATTGATTCTTGAAAAACGTCAAATTTCAGAAAATTTTGAGAAGCTAAAATGAACGATTAAAGATTGTGATGAAAGAAATGGTAAGACAGACAAAGAAAATCTTCAACTGACCGGTGTTCTTAAAGTGAAAGAAGATTTAATCAATCAGCAACTGGATGAAATTGCTAAGTTGAAGCTTCAATTTCAAGAAGCCAAAATTGAAAATGAACGCATCCAGTTGAAATTGAACAGTTACAATTCTGCAAGCTTTGTTTTACAACACATTGTTCCCAAACCCATCGGGAAGTATATGCTGATGGAACCGGGGTGGGGTATCACCAGGTTCCACCACCAGTTCTAAACAATTTCTCAAAGAAGAAATCCGGGTTGGTTAATGATGAAGATGTTCATGAAGTGAAACTTCCAGAGTCAATTGATGTCACATTTACTTCATCTTCCGATGAAGATAGTGTTCAATCTGAAATTGTTAAAAGTATGGCTGAAAATGTTTTAAAATCTGAAAGTGACACTACTGAGGAAGAAGAGTGTTTTCTGAACAATTACATTCCGAAACCAATATCCAAAAACAACTTAAATGAAGAACCTACTCTTGTCATGTACAAGATGTCGGGATCGGATAAGTTGAAACTGATCTGTCTGAAGTTGAAGGTCTAAAACAGACGAAGATGCAAATGAATTTTGAAAAAGATAAAGCTTACTACAAGAAACCTGTTGTTCCACCGCGTTTTTATAACAACAATCGAAACAGATGACCGGGTGGTTATCAGGGTGGTAAGAATTATCAGAAAAGGAATGTACTAAACAAGAAGTTTGCTGAGAAAAAGGTGTTTGTGAACAGTTCAAGTTCACTTTCTGATGAAGAATCCGAGATTTTTTCAAAATCAAACAAAGAGTTCTTTGAGAAGAAAGCTTCACAGCCTCAGTCTGAAGGCACAAGTCGAGTAGTTGACACCCGAACATGCTTCAAATGCAATCAAGTTGGACATATTGCATGAAAGTGTACCAACTTGAAGCCTAAGACTGAAGTTGTGATGAATTCAAGAACGAAAAATGATGTGAAGGGAAAAGCTCCATTGATTGTTGAGAAAAAGATTTTGAAAAATGATAACACCAAGATCAAAACTGAACCTGTTAAGAAGATGGTAACTAAAAATGACAAGTTTTACAAACGGGTTGCGTCAGCTCAACAAACATGGAAGCCAAAAACTGTTGACAAGAAAGAAAGTTCATCTAAACCAAAGGTTTCAGATTCAGAAAAACAATCGTCTTCTACCACTCCGGTAAAGATGGATGTTCCTTTGGATTGTTATGAACAATTGGAGAAACAATCTTCTACTCCACCAGAGAAGAAGAATGTTCAAAAGAAAGATCAACCAACTGGTCAACCTAAGAAAGATGAGTTTTTCTTATACAAAAAGGTTGAGGTTGGATCAGAAGAAAGCTTGAAAATGAATGACAAAAATTTTCCGCCACTTTACATTGCAAAATCTTACATTAATGTCAAGTTACCCGAGTCAAAAAAGGCTTAGGTGGCATCAAAATCTCACTAAATGGTTTTGAAATGTGCAGGAGCTTCCAAGATCCGTTTCACGATGGATTATGGATAGTGGAGCTTCTCGGCACATGACGGGGAAGAAAACCCTGTTATACGATGTTCGTGGTTTTAATGGAGGTTACGTAGGATTCGCAGGAAATCAGGGTGGTCGAATAATCGGTGAAGGAACTTTATCAAATGGGATTGTCACGTTTGAAAGAGTTAACTACATTGCTGAGCTTGAGAATAATCTTCTAAGCATATCTCATATTTGTGATAGGATGTATACAACACACTTCACAGACAAAGAATGTTTGATCTTAAAACCAGGATTTGTTGTTCCCGAAGAATGGATTATCATGAGAGCACCAAGAGTCAATGATCTGTACGTGTTGGATATGAGCGTAGCAACTATAACCACGGGTCAGACTCACTGTTTTATATCTATAGCAACAGAGAAAGAATCACAACTGTGGCATCGAAAGATGGGTCATATACATTTACGAAAAATGAATCACCTGGTGCATAATGATTTGGTTATTGGTGTTCATGTGAAAGGATTTCATCTTGAAGGAGAGTGCATTAGCTGTATCAAAGGAAAGCAAAAGAAAAAATCTCATCTCAGGAAGAAAGAAAATTCAATTTCGAGACCTTTAGAGAGACTCCATATGGATCTGTTTGGTCCAGTGAACGTCAAAAGCATTACAGGGGATCTCTATTCTCTTGTCGTCACAGATGATTACTCAAGATTTTCATGGGTACTATTTCTGAAATCAAAAGATGAGACGTTTGATCGTTTGATGACGCTTTTCAAGAAGATGGAAAACTTGTACCAGACACGTATTAGATGATTACGTAGTGACAATGGTACTGAGTTCAAGAATATCAAGATGGAAGAGTATTGCGATGAAAGAGGTATATTGCATGAATTTAGTGCTCCTTACACTCCGCCACAGAATGGAGTAGCTGAAAGAAAGAACAGGACACTGATTGAAACGGCCAGGACGATGCTTGCTGATTCCAAGCTACCTGTTAACTTTTGGGCAGAAGCAGTATCAGCCGCATGCTATACGCTCAACCGGGTGCTTACTGTAAAGAAATTCAACAAGACATGTTTTGAGCTGATCAATAGTCGCAAACCGAACCTGAAGTATTTAGAACCGTTTGGGTCTCCCTGTATAGTTCTAGAGCCTTTCGGTAAGTTTGGTCCAAAAAGTATCGAGGGAATATTTGTGGGTTACTCAAGTCCACAAAAACGAGTCTTTGTTCCAAGCTTGAAGAGGATTATTGAGGCACATAATGTTGAATGTCAAGGCTACACAATGCCACCACAGAATCCAGGAGATTCATAGCGTTTTCATTATGACACTTTGTGGAATTCATTTGACATGGAAAAAGAAGAGGAAGAAGAAGAAGATTTCTTTGATGAGTTGGATATTCTGAGAGAGTACTAGTCATCACAGGAAAGGTTCCCAGCTAAGTCTTCAAGACGTCAAAGGCATACTTCAAATGACGATGAAACAGGTCCAAGCAATGCTGGAGAACATGATGATATTTAACAAAATGAAGTTGCTCATGATAATCAGACGGTGGAGAATGATAATCAAGAATCTGAAAACAGAACAGTATTTGATCGTGGTGATTTAGATTCTGAGGGGGAGCAAATACATATTTCAAGTCAATCTATTCCAATCAGTGAACAAAGTGCAGAACAAAATATCACAAATTTGGAAGGCGATGTAGATGTTCCAGGCGAGGTGATGCCAAGAACACTTTCATACCATCCAGAGGAGCTGATAATCAGAGAATTGCAATCAGGCGTCCGCACTAGAAGACAACTTGATCAAGGGCTTACATGTTTTTATACTGCAGTTGCTCCTTTACAAACTGAATTCTCACTGAGTTGTTTTATCTCGCAGATTGAACCTAGAACTTACAAAGAGGCGCTTACTGAAGATTCTTGGGTCAATGCGATGCAGGAGGAACTAAGCCAATTTGAAAAGTTAGGTGTATGGAAGTTAGTAGATTTGCCTGATGGTCAAAGGAAGATAAACACCAAGTGGGTGTTCAAGTGCAAGAGAGATGATCGAGAGGTTATTATTCGAAACAAAGCTCGACTCGTAGTTCAGGGTTTCAGTCAGCAGGAGGGTATAAATTTCACCGAAGTATATGCTCCCGTGGCTCGACTAGAAGCAATTAGGATCTTTCTGGCATTTGCATCGTGGAAGAGTTTTAAAGTTTTTCAGTTAGATGTGAAATCGGCGTTTCTCTATGGGAAGGTAAAAGAGGAGGTATATGTCGGACAACCACCGGGCTTCGCCGATCCAATCCACAAAGACAAGGTTTATTTGCTGGATAAAGCATTGTATGGTTTACACCAGGCCCCGAGAGCTTGATACGAGACATTGTCTCAACACCTGCTTGCCAACAGCTTCATCCGTGGAAAAGTGATGCCACTCTCTTCACCAAAGAGGTCGACGGACATCTTCTAATAGTTCAGATATACGTGGATGACATCATATTTGGGTCAACGAATGAAAATTTGTGCAAAGAGTTTGAAAAAGTTATGAAGCAAAAGTTTGAAATGTCATCAATGGGGGAGATGAAATTATTCTTGGGACTTCAAGTTGATCAACTTCCTGAGGGAATTTTCATACACCAGACAAAGTATGTTCATGATATCTTAGAGAAATTTGGGATGTCAGGATCTACTCCAGCTTTAACCCCTCTAGCGACGAACCATGGGATAAACCCAGATCTCACCGGAGACAGGGTAGATGAAACGATGTATCGTTCCATGATCGGATCCCTGATGTACTTAACTGCTTCAAGACCCGATATCATGTATCCGACGTGCCTCGCAGCGCGGTTTCAGTCAAGCCCCAGAGCTTCGCATATGGTGATTGTGAAACGGATATTACGCTACCTGAAAGGAACTCCATCATTGGGGTTGTGGTATCCAAGAGAAGGCGATTTCATGCTCGAAGGGTATTCCGATTCCGACTTCGGAAGCTGCAAAGTTAACGATAAATCAACAACAGTGGGATGTCAGTTTTTCGGACCACGTTTGGTCACCTGGCAGTGTAAGAAGCAGACCTCTGTGGCTCTATCCACATGTGAAGCGGAGTATATATCTGCTAGCAGTTGCTGCTCTCAGATCTTGTGGATCCAGCAACAGATACGCGACTACGGTTTGCAATTTCTTAACACACCTATCTTTGTTGATAATGAGGCCGCAATAAACATTACAAAAAATCCAGGTCATCACGCTAAAACGAAACACATTGAAATTCGTCATCACTTCATTCGCGATTGTTTCGAGAAGAACTTGATACGAATTGAGAAAATCCACACTGACGAACAGAAAGTTGATTTACATACCAAAGCATTTGACAAAACTCGTTTTAAATATCTTTAAAAACTAAACGGCATGAAGCTTCTATCAGTGTCGGATGGGATTATTGGCGTTGATGAGGATAACATTGTAGATGATGATGTTGAGAAAAAATCTGCAATGGTTTGTCGATTTTTTACCTGTTTTGGTATTTAGGGGGAGAGTATAGGGTAATATTTTTAGAAAATACAAAAATAGTAAAAAATTTCAAAAATACAAAAACATGAGATATTTTCAAAATCCAAAAACAATAGAAAACCAGAAAAGAGCTTGTGTAAAAAGGGAAAATGATAGTACATCGGCTTGACAGTTACGGTATGCTAATGATATGTAAATTTTATAAGTCTTAAACAGTCTCGCTGATGATGTGCCGATAGGTTTTTACACATTTAGTAGGTTTGTTCGGGATATAAACCTAAATATTTACTTACTTATTTCGTGGGGAATACTACTTGGATATATAGGCAACCCCTGAAATCTCGTTTGAAAGATCCCTTTTTCTGAAATACTACGTCTTTATACTCAGTGATATCTAGGGTATTATCCCGGGACTTCTGATCTTACGGAAGCAATGGCCTAGTCCCCGAAGAATACTTTACTGCTTGCTTGAAATATAGCACCGCCCTTAGCATAAAATGATGAGACAATAAAATTGCTAATCAATGCTGTTGTAAAAAAGATCCTCTAAAGGGGACCCACTAAAGTCGAACCGTCATCTCTCTGCTGAACGGAAGTTCTGACCTGAGCTCTCACGGTCTCGCAATTAACCCATTTACTGATATCATATGTGGTATACTCACCTGTAAGACTGAATATTGGGATCTGGATACGGGAGTATATTCAAGAGGTGGGACACATGGATAAGTTTAAGTCTCTAAAACATTAAATCCGTATCCTGGACAGATTGAAATGTGTGTGAAAATTTAAGTGGATCGGTATATCGACAATCTAAGTGAATTGTTTAATTCTGAGTATGTAATCAAAGCTTAACGGTCTGTTTGTCATTTGAACTTGTAAAAGCTCAGGAAATCAGTAATAGATAAAGATTAGAAAGGAACAAGCTGTGTTGACATCTTTTACATTGATTCCGCCTTTGTATTTGATGATGAACTACTCAGACTGACTATTTAGGGTCACACGACGATCCAACATATTTGTTAAAATTGAACGGTATGAAGCTTTTATCGGTGTTGGAGGAGATTCTTGGCGTAGATGAAGGTACCACTGTAGATGATGTTGAGAAGCAATCTGCAATGGTTTGTCAATTTTTTACTTGTTTTGGTATTTAGGGGGAGTAGGTTATATTTTCAGAAAATACAAAAACAGTAAAAATTTTCAAAAATCCAAAAACATGAGATATTTTCAAAATACAAAAACAATAGAAAATGAAAAAGAGCTCGTGTAAAAAGGGAAAATGATAGTACATTGGCTTGACAGTTACAGTATGCTAAAGATATGGAAAGTTTAAAAGTCTTAAGCAGTCTCGCTGATGATATGCCGATAGGTTTTTACACATTTAGTAGGTTTGTTCGGGATATAAACCTAAATCATTACTTGCTTATTTCGTGGGGAACACTACTTGGATATATAGGTAACCCGTGAAATTTCGTTTGAAAGACCCCTCTTTCTGAAATACTAGGTCTTTATACTCAGTGATATCTGGGGTATTATCCCGGGACTTCTGATTTTGCGGAAGCAATGGCCAAGTCCCCGTATAATACTTTACTGCTGCTTGAAATAAAAGCCTACCCTCAGCATAAAAAATGATGAAACATTGAAAAATGCTAATCATGTGCTGTTGTAAAAAAGATCCTCTAAAGGGGACCCACTTAAACTCGAAGCCGTCATCTCTCTGATTTTGCGGAAGCAATAGCCTGAGCTCTCACGACCCTCGCATTTAACCCCTTACAGATATCATCTGTGGTATACTCACCTGTAAGACTGAATATTGGGATCTGGATACGGGAGTATATTCAAGAGGTGGGACACATGAATAAGTTTAAGTTCTTAATTCACCTAATTAGTATCCTGAACAGATTGAAAATTGTGTGAGAATTTAAGTGGATCAGTATATCGACAATCTAAGCGAATTGTTTAATTCTGAGTATGAAATCAAAGCTTAATGGTACTTGTGACTTGTCGACAGCTAATATGATTCCCTAACACGCTCACCAAAAATATGTTTGTAAATAGTTTACTTTTACTGCATTTCATTTCTGTTTAGCATTCTAGTATAGAAACTTTATTCAAAATCCAAAAAGATTTTACATTTCTACTTTATTTTTCCGACAAACCAAAGTGGAAAGCTGGTCTTCAGATTCACAATTTGAAGAAGATGCAGGACATTTCTGAGCTGGACAGAAGAGTTGGGAGCTTATTATGTTAAACCTGTTAATGAAAAGTCAAAACAAGTTCATTAAGTTGAAACTTGTAATTTTCAAGAAAATGTTTTGAAACTATGTTGAACAAAAGTCAGTTTTGTTTCATCTTGTATCAACCAAGGTCATTAAGTTGGACTTGGTAGATAAATTGAGTACTCAGGGTCATTAACTTGAACCAAGTTACTTAAGTGGATTTCTAGAAACTGATATAAACTTCAAAATGTATTAAAAAAGGGGAATACATTGTAATGTCAAATTTCTGAGAAGCAGGTAACAGCAGCAAAGCGAGATCCCCGTGGATAAATTTGAACAAAGCTTGAACCAGAATTCTATCCCAGCTTATTGAAAGGGGGAGTCTACATTCTGGATCAACATTCAAGGGGGAGTTTAAAGATTGTCAAAGTCAAGTTCGAGTGCTAGCTGCTGATGCTGAAAGAGATTGGATGATGCTTACAGTGTCAAACAATTTGGAAAGAAAGACAAGGCTGATCAAGACTGAAGACTCGATCCCAAAGACTTTGTCAACATCCAAGGGGGAGTCTGTTGGTGCATAAATGTCTGTTAACTTTGTCTTGTATCGAGTCATGTGTCAAGATAGGATATACCAGTGCTCAGCAGGATCAAAATTAGGGTTTGTGTATGATTATGTGATTTCGCACAAAATAGCACTAAGCTATTTCGTACGAAATAGATCATTGCTATTTTGCACGAAATAGCCTGTGCCTATTTCGTACGAAATACCACACACTATAAATAGCTGACTGGTTGATTCATTTGTAACGGTCTTGATTTCAGAGTCGAGGTGCTGCCAGTTTGTCAAACGATCAGAATTGCTTTGAAATCAATAATAAAAGGGTAATTAAGAGGAATCAAGCTGTTTCACGTCTATATCACTGATTCCGCCTTTGATATGGATCATAAACTCTTCTGATTGACTCGTTCGGGTCATACATCGATCCAATAAACGTAACATAAGTGAACATATTGATGCTTGCTTTACAAGAACACACTTCAAATTGTTATAATCTTACTAGAACTCCTTTTGATTCATTAAAACTTGATTAAGCTACCTAAATTTCATTATGTTCAACCAGAGAAAAAGGAAAACATAAGAGCTAAAGGCCATCGACTGAGTTTACCTAGTTTTATAGCATTTAATTCTAATAATCTTTTCAGGGATACAAACACATTATTAAAATGTTAGAATGAATGATCAACATGTTCTGTGAATTTGCAAATATATTGAAATAAAACCACCATTATTAAATATAAGATGTAAATTGTGTGATACACTATCAATTAGCAACATAGTTTTAATGTAGCGTAAACTCTTCAACTCTTTTGATTTACTCGATTTCTGCCTTTGTGATTAGAATTGTGTTGTTTTGTTATTTATTTATTTTCTTTTTAAAGGTTCCAAGCTCAATAAATTATCCCAACCCAACCCGACTCAAAAATTCTATCGTTTGGTTGTGAAAACTCTAATCATCGAAAAAATGGACCTCATTGTGAAGAAACACGGAACTAATTTTAGTGATTAGTTTGGTTTATGTTTCAACCATAAAGGTTAATCTTCTTTATCCTTCCTAAGCTGACGCCTTGCTCTTCCTGCAAAACACTAAACACCCCGTTAAGCTCGTTAAGAGGAGGGGAATATGGGAGTTCTCCTCTTAACCACTCTCCAGCGTGAGAATACGTATGCATTTTGAGGAAATAAGTGTGTGATTAGTAGTGAGAGAGCAGAGAACAGAACAGAATAGAATTAACCTGTACATGAAGGTCCCTATTTATAGCCGGAGTAGTGTAGAAGGAGATGGACTGATGGGCCTTGGGCTTGGAGTTAACAACAAGGAATATCCTTTTTGTCCCTTCAGCCATGGCCGTTAGCGTTTCTAGAAGGTTAATGGAGCTGGCGCAACCTGAGTGGTGCCACGTGTCCTGGTTGTCGTCCTTGTTGTCTCCCTAACATCAGCATGTTAGTGGAGATCATGGGGCAGATGTCACCACCCTCTGATGGGTGCCACGTAGGTGTCCTTGCGTACTTTCTTATCTCATGCACGATTGCTAATCGTGGAGCATGATAGGATACATCCTGTTGGACGCTGATTGGCCCATTTCTCTGCCACTCGTATCTTTCGTATTGTCCAGGATGGACCCGCGCTTCTGTCCTCACGCGGCCTCTAGAGCACATCCATATAGCCGGCGCAAGGTCCAGGGAGTGTGGATTTTCATCCAGGATGCTAAGTGTAGAATCTGAGCTTTAACTTTGCTTGGGCCTCGTGCGTGACCTAGGTTTTACCTATTTAGTCGGCGCGGGGTCTAGTAAGTTTGTCAGATTGATGTAGTAAGCGTATGGTCTCATGCGCGACCTGATTGGTCAGCGCGACTTTTTGGGACCATACCCCTTCAAGTCCCCCCAGTCCAATGATGCTTCCATGCGCGAAGTAAATGGTTGGAGCTCTGGACTAGAAAAAAGAATTAAGTGAAAGTTGGCCTTTCGAGTATTTTCTAAGTCTTGGTAGTTGGCGCGCGTGTAAGTGTTAGGCAATTACTACGGCGCGACTATCAGGCTTGTTTCTTGAAGGGTCTTGATCCTATATGCTTGGTGGTCAACCTGTTATTTGTCTTCTTGCTCATGAGAGCTGGCGCGCATAATCATTGATGGATGATGCATGCGGCGCAACTCTTGCTAGCTTCCTCTTGAAGTTTCTTGAAATTTACACGGGAAACTCCTTGAAATTTGAATCCTGACAGGTTGGTGCAAATGTCGTTGATAGCGACGCTTGAGTCCACTGCTGACACGGTGATCATCATTCTGTCACTGCGGCTTTTCGTCTGCTGTCAGTCGAGTGAGAAAGAAATCACAATCGTTTCTTCGAATTCTCTTCTTCTCTCTCTGAGTTCCTTGAATCCTCAAATCTTCAAAGATTTCTTAGTGATCTTCAAGGTTTTCCAGAATTTTCTGAAGATCATCATCAAGTTTCTTATTTCTTCAATACATCTTCTATAATGGCTAAAAGAGAAGCGATTGTTGTTGAAGAAGCCGCTGGTCCGGTACCAGTTCTTAATGGGACCAGGGTTTGTTCGACCAAAATTCTAGAGGATTTCAGTTTCCGGCCAAGTGGGATGCTCGTTATCCCCAACAGGGTCAAACAGCAGCGGATGCACCTCCCGGCTACATCACTTTGTTTGTCGATTTCGTCATTGATGGCAACTTCCAGCTGTCGGCCACCCACTTCATGGCGGCGATCCTGCACTACTATGGCTTCCACACCTCCCAGCTTAGCCCAATGGGTATGGTGAGGATTCATCACTTCGAATTCATCTGTAGATCGCAAGGGCTAGAGCCATCGGTAAACATATTTAGGGTGTTCTACCAACTGATCTAGAACATGGGGTTTTACTCTTTTGCCCTTCACGACGCAAAGAAGATACTTATAAATCCGCCGAAAAGCTGCCATAATTGGACGATGAAGTTTTTCTTTATACGGGAGGACGTTATTCCGATTGCCATGCAGTTCCTTGAATCTGATGTGATCGAGAAGGAAGATCTTCCTATTCCGAAAGGGGAAGATTGGTATCTAAGGTTGCTGGTGACCCCAAACAGGGTATTTAGTGAACAGGTCCTAGTCGCGGCAAGGAAGTGCCTGTTTTGTTGTTCAATGGGGAAGGTATCTTCAATACTTTGTTGTTTTTTTCTTTTAAGAACTGTTATTCTTTAACGCAGTTGCTGAGCTTTATCAAAGTGCATTCCCCACCTTTGGTGGAGCTCTGGGAGTGCGACCCTTGGGTGATGGTGAAGTTTTCTTGTATGAGCAGATTAAACCCAACTTTATGTATGCTCCAGCGGAGGTATTTTCTACTCCTCCTACGGCAACCGAAGGTGCGCGGATCCCCAAACTAAGGCCTTTATGAGGTGTGACTTCTGCTGGAAAAGAGATTGTTTATCTTTCTAGTGAGGAGTCTATTGGCTCGTCAAATCATGAGTTAAGTTCATGGTATGATATATTTGCAGGTGTGCTGCGCGACCTAGGGATTGACCCTGAGGAGAAGAAAACCAAAAAGGTTGCGACGAAGAAGAAGGTTGCCCTGAAGAAGAAAGTGACTGTTGATGCCGGCCCGAACAGCAAGAAAGTGGGGGGTGGCAAAGCGACTGCTGAGATTCCAAAAAAAGGTACTCTCCGTTTTCGTCAGAGTAACCTTGAGGATTATGTCGTAGCTAGTGATTCATTAGAAGGTCTACTCAATATAGGCGAAAGACCACAGAGCAGCGCAGCTGCGGCCTCTAAGAGCTCGGTGAGCGCATGATCCAAGGCCCTTGATTCAGGCGCAACCCCTTCCTCCATGCATGAGGAAGAGGAAGAAGCTGAGGAGAAAGATAAAGCTGAGATGCTTGTGGCGAGGAAGAGGTCTCGCGAAGAACCGGCTGCCACAACTCCCCCTGCGCAGAAGGCTGCTGTTAGCAAGCCAATAGGGAAACAGGGGAGACTGCGGAGCATGTATCAATTCTCTCCAGGTTAGTGTTTTAACTTTTTTCCTCTATCGTTTGCCTTGGTAAATTTTTAACGCTCTTTCTCTTTTTCAGAGGCGCTGAAAAAGCCTGATGTTGAAGCTAGGGACCCGGAACCCAAAAAGACCAAATTCATTATCATTACTCTGAAGAATGTCTCTGAAGGGAAGACTAGTGAGAGTGAGAAGCCTGCGGGCAATGTTCCTGAAAAGGAAGTTCAGAAGGAAGTTGAGACAACTGCTGGAGTTGTTCCGGGCAAAGCGCAGGGACTGGAGGTCGTACAGATTACTAGGCTTAACCAGCCCCTTAAAAACAAAGGGCTCGAAGTCCGTACTGAAGGTTCAGCCGGGCAACGTGACGCCCCCACTCATACTGAACAAGTACAAACTACTACCGGGGGGTCTACTGCTGACGTGTAGGTGCAGGTGGCCCAGAAAAATGTTTCTGCCACTAGTGTAGATGCTGGCGGCTCTGGCGCGGTTGGCCAGAAGGGCGATGCATGGAGGATCCCTAGGCCGCAGTCACCCATTGGCGGGGAAGACACTTTGGGCGACATCTATTACAAAACGTATACTCAAGATCGCGACAACGAGATGCACCTCCCTGTCTGGACCCTGAAACAAAAAGACACATTTGATGACTTTGGGGCATGTAGGGATTGGCTCTTAGGAACTTTTCCTCCAGGGGAGGTAAACCATCAAAGGGCACGTGGCCATGAAAGCTTGTATCGCGCATATGTTATGGGTGAGGCAAACTCTTCTGCCGATGGTCATCAAATTTTGCGCGAATGGCGGACTATGTACCAGGAGCGTTCCAGTTGGGAGAAATATCGTGAGCACCTTTCTGCTGAAGCTGAGGCTTTTGAGCAGTTGAAGAGCATTTTCCAAGAGAAGAAAGTTGCCTTTGACAAAGAAAAGAAGTCCGAAGAGAGGGGACTTCAGGGATTGAGGAGCAAGCTCCAAGTCAGTGAGGATCTCCTTGCGAAGGAGCATAGGGAATGGCGTGTGGCTTGCGATAATGAAAATAAGAAGATGTTTGCTGCCCGCACAAAGATTACTAATCTTGAAGCTGAAGTTGCTTCATTGAAGAAATCCATGGTGGCTTTCAAGGAGAAGTATGAAGAAGCCATCTCTCAAAGAGAACGTGTTGAGGTTCATCAGGCTAGCTGATGTGTATAAAATGCAACATATAAATTACATCAAATAAGGCATAAAACTAACCCTTTTTAAGTACTAATATTGGAAAAAGAGTGTTTTTGTCTTCCTTTTGTATTTTCAGGATTAAATGAGCTCAAAAACACAAAAGAAGCAAAAAGACAGCTAAATCCAACATAAATACAAGGAAAGGAACATTAGTGGACTGCCCGACCCCTCAACGGCACCTTCCAAAGCAAAAAGGAGAAGACAAAAGGCTGAACACGCCCCGTGCTCAGCCAGCACGGGGCCGTGCCCAAGAAGCAGCAGAAAAGACAAATCCATAGAAGCTTCTATTGCCCATCACGGGGCCGTGCTCAGCGGACACGGGGCCGTGTCGAAAGTACAGCAGGCGCATTTATTGTAATTGCGAATTACAATTAATGAGGAGAGAGAGTGTCAGACGGACACGGGGCCGTGCCCAGCGGACACGGGGCCGTGTCCAGCTCTCTGTTCAGCCTATAAATAGGAGTGCTTGGATTCATTTCATCTCATTCCTTGGCACTCCACCTCTCTCACACTTCATCCACCACCCACCACCATCACAACACCATCATCCACCACCATCATCCATTGTCCATCGTAGAGTGTGTGTGAGTCGTCTCGGGATCCAAGATTGATCGTAAGAGTTCTTGACAATCAAGGCCATGTTTGCCTAAGTCTCTTACATCACTTGGTGAAGACAAAGTGTCTAGTATAATACTTTTTATTTCTAATCTTTTGCACTTTTTATTTGGTTTTGTATTAATGACTTTAATAACTAGTTACTTATGTTGAAGGTGATCTTTCCTTATCGTTTGTCCGTGGTGTCTTGGCATTATTTTACTGTCTATATAAAATAAAGGATTTTCACCATTCATATCTCCACGGTCTATATGGAGATATGTTGGCTACCTGGTAGGGGGTTAAGGGAACGGTTTGGTAAAGGTCTTGCCATTGTTCAACGTTTAGAGGTCCTGCAATGGACCTGGGTCAAATTTAGTAGGACCTCCTTCAATACTTCACGGTATTGGATGGCGGGGGTCCAAACTCTTTGATCCCCTCATAAGTTAACTACTATTAATACTATAACCCGGCTATTTAGGACTGTATCCCTGCTGACTCAGACTACTTAGCCGAGGGTAACGTCACCGCCAAAAGCGGGGCCTACCACAATACTGCATTAATAACTTAATTCATTATCTTCCAATAATCCACCCTTTTAGGATTGTATCCCTGCTGACTCAAACTACTGGGGTGAGGGTAACGTCGCCTTCAAAAGAGGGGCCTACTACAATAACTAAGATAATCTCTTAATTATGTGCAAAAGTGCGGAAATAATCAAAGGTTATACTAGATACGAGTCGGAACCAAGTGATTCATCTTGTCTATCTGTTTTTATTTTATTTTTATTTTCAGCATTTTAGTTAGTTTTATTTTTCTTAGTTTAAAACATTTTTCCTAAACTTTTATTTTGGTTAGACGTTGAGGATAAACCGGTATTAAAAGCTCTTGTGTCCTTGGACGACCTCGGTATCTTACCAACGCTATACTACACTCAACGATGGGTGCACTTGCCCATATGTGTGTCTAGTGTTAGTGAAATATCGTGTTTTATAAATTTAAAACTTGGCTAAAATAAGTGTTAAAAAGGGCTTAAAATATACACCTAAAATATACGACACTTCACACGCGTCAAGTTTTTGGCGCCGTTGCCGGGGACACAAGGATTTTAAGAAAGTTAGGAATCAACGGCCTAATCATTTTTTTATTTTCTTTTTTATTTTTTTAGGATTTTCTTAGTTTTTCAGCTTCTGCAGAGCTCAGCACGGGCCGTGTCCGCTGAACACGCCCCCGTGCTCAATTTTTGGAACTGGCAATCCTGTTTTACATCAGACAGTAAGCTGAACACGGGGCCGTGCCCACTCAACACGCCCCCGTGCCCAAGTTTCAGTTACTGAAAACAGAACCGTTAGATCCCGGCGGTTGGTAATTTCTGACACAAACATGAGTGATAGTAATTGTTTTTACTTTCGGCACTCTTATGGTACGTGGTGTCAATTATGTGGTGGCAAACATGAAGAAGTAGATTGCTACTTTCTAAATTATTGGCCCCACTACATGGACCCACCGACTTCTCACAACCTTAAGAGGGGCGAAAGTAAAAATAAGCACTATTTCTCCCTCGAATGCGCCCAGCCAGAGATTCTAGGGGAAATGCTCCTTGATGAGTTATTTCAACTAGAAAAACTAATTCTGAATTGGTTAAAAGAGCTTAGGAAGGATTTCATTGATCCTCCCCAAGACGCTAACCATGAAGAAACGTTGGAACCGCATTCCGACAACCTCGTTGCTCCCGAAAATACCTTCGTTCCTAGCAAAGACTTGGACGATAGTCGTCCCTGTGTCGATTGTGCCGTGAAGGACTCCCCATCGACTTCGTTCGGTGCATACATAGACCTGAGCGATTCGGCATACACCTTCTTTAACGAGAGCCCGGGAAAGGGTTGGACTTGTCCACCTAGAATGAAAATAGGAATTACCCTCACCGACAACCTCTTGCGTTCTCGCCTTAGTCTAGGACAATTAAGGTATCTTAGGCACTTTGGGGTTGTTCCAACCAGTCAGGAGCCACCCGATACTAGCAAGTTCCTTAAAAAACTAGACAACTTCATAAGACAGTCCCTAGACACGGGGTCGTGCCCAGCCAACACGCTCCCGTGTCCATCGAAAGATTCCCTTCTGATCAGTACGTCAGAATACGGACAAACTGTGTCAGAACTCCACCTGCACACGGGGCCGTGCCCACTGAACACGGGGCCGTGTCCAGGATGCTGTCATTTTCTATAAATGCAGCCAAGAATTCTGCACATTTGGACCAACTTGGGGCAGAGATTTGCAGGAATCTTCTCTCAAACTATCCTAGGTAAGTCTAAAAGAAGGTTCCAACAACCCATCTTGTCCTTTCCTCTTTTAGCCATTTCCTTCTTCTTCATCTTTCTCCAAGAGCTACCATTGAAAGTTTGGAATTTCTCCAACTCTATGGTAGGGATAAATGAGTTTTGTTCAAAGGATCTTGGTAAAAACGTGTTATGAAACATTGTTTTAAGTTATTTGTAACTAAATAGGCCCCACAAGTTCAGAAAATAACTTAAAAATCCAAGTTTCCTTATTCCAAAACTCTGCAGAAAGATGAACACGGGGCCGTGCTCAGTGAGCACGGGGCCGTGTCCGGTCACTGTTTCATTAAATAAGCTATTTTTAGTTTATTTTTCGTAGGATGTCGAGTGAAAACAGCGAAACATCTTCTGTGCATTCATCAAGCAGCCGGAGAGGAAGAAGACCCTCCATTGAAGCTACACTTGTGCACTATGTAATAGCATTAAGGGAGGCTCTCGACGAAATGACTTCAGTAGAGGAGGTCCTAATCGACCGTATTAACGATCTTACGATGGGACTTGAAAGCAGCTTCCAAGAAATTAACCTCTTGCACCAGAGGTTAAATATTCTTGTAGCACCTCCAATGGAACCAGTCCTTCCTCAACAGGATTGGAACCTAGCACTCGGAATCAACAACCCTACCGGGTGGGAAGACTTACCGGCGGAACCTCCCATGGAACACCTACAAGAGATCCCGGTGGAAGTTGAAACTCCTCAAACTAATGCCAATGAGCCTTCTTTTCTCCTCCCAAGGGAGGTGGAAGAATGGCTCGCCGACATTTGAGGAGGACCGCACGCGGAAGAAGGAGTTCAAAAAGGCCTTGGTTAACCAAGAATAATTACTTCTTGGAAATTTTGCTAATTAAAATAAAAGTATAGGCTAGGACTCCATGGTTTGTTATTTCGTTGTTTTATCTATTTTAATTTAGGACTATGTAAGTTCTCTCTATGATGAAATGAAATGATGGTTTTAAGGTTTGGATGGTTTGTAATGAATAAAACACACTCATGGTGGTAAAGGATGAAAAGGGGAACGAGAAAAATGAACCCATGCACAAAGAACAAGGCAACCCGACATTTCTCACCATTCCAGAAGGATCAACACGGGTCGTGCCCAACCAACACGGCCCCGTGCTGAACCACCTGCAGTAAAACGCCCAGTTCAGGTAACTGGACACGGGCCGTGTTCACCCAACACGCCCCCGTGTCCAGGCTTCTGTTTCTTTTAATTTAATTCTGTTACTGGCACTTGAACACGGGGCCGTGCCCGGATAACACGGGGCCGTGTTCAGTGCCCAGTAACACAGATTTTTGCTTTTTAAACACTATTTTACACATCTAATCAACCTAAAGATTCATTTTTGGGACACATTGGGGACAATGTGTAATTTAAGTGTGGGGGGGATGCTAAAACCTTGAATTTTGCAAGTCCTAAATACAAGCCTTACACAAAACTCTATTGGAACCGCTAATCACCCCAAATTTTTTCAAAAAAAAAATTTCATTTTTTTTACTTGTCTAGGTTTAACTCGGGAAATTCAAGTTCTTAAAAAGGTTATATTTTTACCGATAGCGTAGTGATAAAAAGAACCAACATAAGAAAATTATGAAAAGGCATAGCAAACTTATTTAAAATTTGATTATATATACTTGATCACATAAAAACCCATTCCCACAAAAGTGAGTTTTGAGCCTTTATTGAGCACGCAATTACATATCATTTGACTAAATGCTCATTTTTCGTTTCTTGTGTGAATAGCCGCTTGGTTCTTACAACTCTAGAACTTGCCATGACAATGCATTCCCGGTCCTTATCAACTTAAACCCGAGTAAGTAAATGATGGAGGCATTAGGACTAACCCTTTTTATTTCTACACCATTTTTTTTCTTTTTCTTTTACCACCTACCCAAAAATCCCCCTAGTTAGCCCCTTTGAGCCTAAACCTTTTCGTTTCATCACCCAAACAAAAACCCTTTTTACCCACCAAAACCTTTTTTCTTTTTAACCCTTTATTTTAGTAACAAGTTCGGTTCTTTCGTAAAAAAAAAAAAAAAAAAAAAAAAAAAAGTGTGATAATGATGAAGCAAAAAGAAAATAAACAAACAAGTTAATCAAAAATAACTTGTTTGAATAAAAGCTTCATCTAAAAAAAAAAAAAAAATTATACGAAAACCGACACTTGTTACGCTTTTAGCCCTTTTTCTACTAACCACTAACCCAACCACCTACCTTTAACCCTAGCCTAACCCTTAACCCACAAAGTCCTCTTGATATCTACAAAGGTATAAAAGTTAAAAAGGAGGAGGATTGATTTCTTGGCAAGCCTATGGTAGGAATAAGTTCCATGCCGCTCTCGAGTGATTCACTAAAAATACACCATCGGCCGAGTGTGAGTGATTTCCCCGTGAGGTATGTGAACTTGTATATAAATAGAATTTTAAAAAGGCATGTTATGCCCAAATAAGTAATTTCTTTTATGAAAAGTTCTAAATAAATCATTACGAATAGGAGTGTAAGTAAATAAAAATAAAACCCCAAAAAGATCTTGGAAATCCCGACACTCTACGACAAGCCCAAAACCTTCTCTTCTACCTATTCCATTTGGGAGTGTAAGCCACATATTAAAGAGTTTTGCTTGAGGACAAGCAAAAGTTCAAGTGTGGGGGTATTTGATGTGTATAAAATGCAACATATAAATTACATCAAATAAGGCATAAAACTAACCCTTTTTAAGTACTAATATTGGAAAAAGAGTGTTTTTGTCTTCCTTTTGTATTTTCAGGATTAAATGAGCTCAAAAACACAAAAGAAGCAAAAAGACAGCTAAATCCAACATAAATACAAGGAAAGGAACATTAGTGGACTGCCCGACCCCTCAACGGCACCTTCCAAAGCAAAAAGGAGAAGACAGAAGGCTGAACACGCCCCGTGCTCAGCCAGCACGGGGCCGTGCCCAAGAAGCAGCAGAAAAGACAAATCCATAGAAGCTTCTATTACCCATCACGGGGCCGTGCTCAGCGGACACGGGGCCGTGTCGAAAGTACAGCAGGCGCATTTATTGTAATTGCGAATTACAATTAATGAGGAGAGAGAGTGTCAGACGGACACGGGGCCGTGCCCAGCGGACACGGGGCCGTGTCCAGCTCTCTGTTCAGCCTATAAATAGGAGTGCTTGGATTCATTTCATCTCATTCCTTGGCACTCCACCTCTCTCACACTTCATCCACCACCCACCACCATCACAACACCATCATCCACCACCATCATCCATTGTCCATCGTAGAGTGTGTGTGAGTCGTCTCGGGATCCAAGATTGATCGTAAGAGTTCTTGACAATCAAGGCCATGTTTGCCTAAGTCTCTTACATCACTTGGTGAAGACAAAGTGTCTAGTATAATACTTTTTATTTCTAATCTTTTGCACTTTTTATTTGGTTTTGTATTAATGACTTTAATAACTAGTTACTTATGTTGAAGGTGATCTTTCCTTATCGTTTGTCCGTGGTGTCTTGGCATTATTTTACTGTCTATATAAAATAAAGGATTTTCACCATTCATATCTCCACGGTCTATATGGAGATATGTTGGCTACCTGGTAGGGGGTTAAGGGAACGGTTTGGTAAAGGTCTTGCCATTGTTCAACGTTTAGAGGTCCTGCAATGGACCTGGGTCAAATTTAGTAGGACCTCCTTCAATACTTCACGGTATTGGATGGCGGGGGTCCAAACTCTTTGATCCCCTCATAAGTTAACTACTATTAATACTATAACCCGGCTATTTAGGACTGTATCCCTGCTGACTCAGACTACTTAGCCGAGGGTAACGTCACCGCCAAAAGCGGGGCCTACCACAATACTGCATTAATAACTTAATTCATTATCTTCCAATAATCCACCCTTTTAGGATTGTATCCCTGCTGACTCAAACTACTGGGGTGAGGGTAACGTCACCTTCAAAAGAGGGGCCTACTACAATAACTAAGATAATCTCTTAATTATGTGCAAAAGTGCGGAAATAATCAAAGGTTATACTAGATACGAGTCGGAACCAAGTGATTCATCTTGTCTATCTGTTTTTATTTTATTTTTATTTTCAGCATTTTAGTTAGTTTTATTTTTCTTAGTTTAAAACATTTTTCCTAAACTTTTATTTTGGTTAGACGTTGAGGATAAACCGGTATTAAAAGCTCTTGTGTCCTTGGACGACCTCGGTATCTTACCAACGCTATACTATACTCAACGATGGGTGCACTTGCCCATATGTGTGTCTAGTGTTAGTGAAATATCGTGTTTTATAAATTTAAAACTTGGCTAAAATAAGTGTTAAAAAGGGCTTAAAATATACACCTAAAATATACGACACTTCACACGCATCACTAGCCCCCTTACTTTTTACATTCTATAATTGTCTTGCAATTTGATTCTAACATAGCCCTTTTCTTGATAACTTGTAGGTTTATTTAAATGCCCGAATCCTGAGCAAGGATAGGGATTTAGCCAGAAGGATGCTGAGATCGCTGAGTTGAAGCGTAGATTGTTCGAAGCACAAGAGAAGAACGAGTCTTTGGAAATTGATCTGGCTGCGGAGAAGGTGACGGCTGACACTGCCGAGGAGGCACGTAAAGCCGCCGAAGAGGCCCGTAAGATCAACACTTCAGCCTTAAACGTTGCGCAGAAAAATTACGCTGATGCTCAAACTATCTTAGATACTCTGCTTTCTGATTCATAATGGATACGAGAGCATGGAGTGGCCGCCGTAAGTGTTTCTCTTTCTCGCCTTAGATTATCACAATTTGTTTTACAATCTATCTCTTGGATAGGTTGCCAACTCCATACTGAATTCCACGGAGCTAGAAAAAGCAGTTGTTGCGCTTACAGATATTGCGCGTGCAGTTGGCCATTGTGGTGGTTATCTTGAATGCACCCAGCACGTCGAATCAGCGCTGAAGCAGCATTTTGGCACTAGCCATTGTTCTGTTACCGACCAAGCAGAGGATATGTTGGCTAAGGTTGAAGAGGTTTATATAACAACCCTCCTAAATAATTCTGACACCCCTAATATATTTAGAATGTCCCTACACGTCCTAAAATATACCCCGTATGCGAGATATAACCCCATATACCTTTAATTTTATAAAAAAAAAAAAAAAACAAAATCCAGAAGTCTCTGGCGGGCCGTGAAGAATGCCTCTTCGTCTTACGCGGGCCGCGACAGATAGGCAACCAGGAGCAGCTCGGAGCCGCCACATGTTGAGTTCGTGTCGGGTCTACACTTGTGACCAGTCAAGGCTAAAGCCTATTTCCTCTACGTCTCGGGGTGCGAGGACCCCTTAGGGATCCTTCGCGGGCCGCGAGGAAGTGCCTGATCAGCGCTATAAATAGGATCGATCGGCAATTCATTTTAGTCATTCAAATTAGAAAATTCTCTCTATTTTATGTGGTGTAGAAGTTATAATCGGGTATTATACCCACTAAAGTAGTGAAGCTTTGCCCCGATGTAAGTATTATAACCTCCGGTTACGTAATAGATACGCTGCCCGATTGATCTAGTGCTTCGTAAAGGCTGTCGAGGCTCTGCCCGATGTAGGCGTTGGAGTTCTGTCTCGGGGAGGGTATAACTAATGTAAATATTGGGTTATTATACTAACACGCATGCATTGTTTAATTAATAGATTATAACCAGGAATCCACCAAGAAAAGTCTAAAGTAGCAATGTGAGCAATCTCCTTTTTATGAACCTTTTTTACAAAACCTTAAATAATTTTATATATAATTAGCAGTTATTGAGTCTTGTAATTCTTCAATTACTGCCGGTATGTTGGGGTTTTGTATACAAAATGTGGAACACGTTACCATTGGACAACGAGATAGCCAGTGTGTAATATGACCCACCAGTCAGGATTGACAATACTGAATGAATAATTGTGTAGATATAAACATTGTAATTGCTCTCAATACTGTTAGCTTCTTGATTAAATTGAAATTCACTCACCAGTATTTCCCACTGACAAATGTTTTAAAACGCGTTTCAGGTAACAAAATGTGAAAGCCAATTAGAAGCCAGCTAGAAAGCACTGAAGGCTTGGAAATATGTGGCTATAAAAGTTACCTAAATAAAGACGACGTTTTAAATTCAATAAATTAGGGTTTATCCCTATAAACATGTTTGTAATAGAAACTTGGGTTTTACCCATGTGTTTATTAATATGAAAATGTGGTATTTTACTCTGATAAAATATTTCCTAACTACGGTCCTGATGAAATTTCCGCTGCCAAACAATGATACCACTAAATCTGAGTTCGCGCCCGCCCGATCCCAGGAGTTAGGGGCCGGGGGTTGCGACAGAAGGTGGTATCAGAGCTACAGCCACTAATTTCAGCCAAAGAAGTGTTCTGCTGGCAATTGAATTATTAATTTTGTTAGGAAATAATCAATGAGACTATGTGCATACGTGTAGACTATTATTTTCTGTTATTTGACAATTTGTTAGTTTACAGCATGAGTGACCAAGGACCTTCAGATGCTTACTGTCAACTGTTCGGTTCATCTAGGAACGAAGCCACCTTTTCACAGCCTACCCCCTCGGGGTATTCGGCTAATACCGAAGAAGGAATTTGCGTGTTCAAGGCTCAATCTGAGGAGCCATTCCCTCCTAAGAAGAGAGGATGGTTCAGCAGAGGAGCTCATGAACGTAGAAAGATGATGAGAAAAATGCAACAACAGCGGTGCCTTAGCAACGGCCAGTAGAGAAATGAATGCGCAAACCCAGGATATCCTCAACAGGAGACTAGCTAATTTCCACATTTTAGCTACTACCGTTGCCGACCCTAATTTAGAGCAACTCATAGCACCCCAGCCTTTGCCACTATTTCCCACACAACCTATAGAAGTTGAACTAAACCCAGCTGAGATTCCTAGGGTACCTGCACCCCCTCCTCCAGACTATGACCCATGGTTTGACGACCATAGGGATTACCAGCAACGTTACCCAATCCCAATAGAGGAACCCATGCAAGACCTAGTAGCCCCCTATCCCGATTTGAATCCCCTAGACCCATATTATGATAATGACCAATACATCAGGGAGATTCTAGAGAATCCATACCCTCAGGAAGAACATATGCCACAATACCCAGATCCCATACCAGCACCTGCACAACCCATGAGCACTGAGAATGTGCAAGAACTCCGAACTTTTGATGGCCGACGTAGCAAATCCGAAAAACCAGAATAATGAAAATCAAATAAATAATAATGAAATTCGACACATTGTAACCCAAGGAATTAGAGATGTTATGCCAGCTATTATCCAAAATGTTGGGGACGCGGAAAATAATAAAAGTGATAATGGGAGTAAGCGAACCCATACTGAACTTAGTCACAGCGTGCACAATGGACCCATTTTTCAAATGCCAATTCCAAAAAGAAGAAGAACCGTGTCTTATGGTTGTTCTTACAAAGAATTCTGGTCCTGTAAACCGATAGAATTCTCTGGCAATGAAGGGGCCATTGCAGCTCTACGCTGGATAGAAAAGACTGAGGCAGTCTTAAAAATAAGCAAGTGCACAGAAGAAGATAAAATAATGTTTGCCTCCAATCTGTTTAAAAATGCAGCGTTAGAATGGTGGAACACTATCCTCCAATCTAGAGGAAGTGACAGGGTTTATGGTATGGAATGGAACGAATTTAAGGATACGATAGAAAGGAAATTTTGTCTTCCTAATGAAAAGGAACAGATAGCAAATAAATTTTTAAACCTAAGAATGACTGGAGTAGACAGTAAGGGTTACACTACTACATTTTTCGAATATGCTAGAATAGTGCCAACCCTAGCATCACCATCATCCCTGCAGCCGCCTTCACAAAAATGTCCTCACAGCTTGAAAACTCCATTGGTGCTGTCTCATGGCTGTTACATGTCTTAGATCCGAACAATTCCACCGATGAGTACCTCGATCTGCCCCCGATCGCTGCGAATGAGCCGATCTTGAAGGTTATATCAAATACCGTTGCTGACACCAGGATCCGGTGAGTTCGACGGAGCTTCGGTCCTGAAACGACGTGTTTGGTGCGTTTATTACGACTAAGAAAGGAGTAGAAACAGAAAACGACACCGATCAGTCAATTTCAATCTGGTCTCTATTGATTATTCAACGTTTACAGCACCACGAGACCAGTTGGACAACATGTCCCCTCTGAGAACCAAAAGCCTGTCCAAATGGGAACCCCATGCCCCTATTTATAGACAACTACATATGGGTCCATCCGATCGGATTGACCTTGACATTTACAAAACTTGTCCAACTTTCTCCTATTCTATACAATATTCAACACACGCTCTAACTAACTATTCGCACAGTGGCAGACGTACGAAATATGCACCAACATTCATGAAGCCTGCAACCCTCATCTTTTCGTCGGCTCCCACGTATGCTAACCCTTCTTTTTTGTACCTCTCAATGAAATCCCTAAGCCTTTCACCATCCCTTTGTTTGATTTGGAAGATCACAGTTGCATCTTTAACATACCTCCTTTGTTGTGAAAAATTAGCCAAGAAGCCTTTGCTTAGATCATCGAAGGTTCGAATGCTTCTAGCCGGTAGGTTATTGAACCAGATTCAAGCAGACCCTATAAGGGTTTGCATAAACATAAGGCAACACTCAGCGTTGGACCACTTCTCGATTCTTGCAGCCCAGGTGAAGATTTGGAGGTGATCTTCTGGATCTTCCGTTCCATTTACGTTCTTATGTGAGATGGCATTTTGATCCTGGTTTGGAAATCATAGTCAGCAATTTGTTGAGAAAAAACAGGACAAATTACTTAGCTTGTATGGTTTTGCCAGATCTTCTTCTGATTTTGTGCACGGATTGTTGCTAGCGTTCCCTTAGGTGGCTAGCACTTGGTTAATGAAATGTTGCCAAGGGAAGCTTGCCATCATTTGGGCCATCATTTGTGGCATGAGATTGAAGCCTTGAAGGCTTTCTGGTGCAGTGACATGGTTCATTCCCATAGGAGCACTCATGACAGCACTTTGTGCCAAGGGAAGAACGGATAAGGCTTGCTCCCATGTGGTTGACACAAGAGGTGGAAGGTTTGCAACGGGAGACTGTAGTAACTGATCCAAGGTTAGCTCGTGTTCCAATGGTGCACCGGTCGCCACTGGCTGAGAAGAAAATAAAGGAAAGGATGTTGAATCTGGCCTTGCAAACGTGTACAAACTTGGATTTGGAGGAGGATGGCTAGGACCAGCTTCATTTCTTGACACAACAGGCTGTAAGCTTGTAAAAAGAAGTACAAGTGGTCCAGGTGACAATGAGGGTTCTGACTCGTCATAATCCAGCCTGATTCTCACCCCCTTGTCTCTTTCTCTGTTCACGTATTGGTTAAGGAGAGACCTTAACTGTAGAAAATTGTTTGCAACCCCCTCCAGTGTTAGGTCAATACATGTAGGAGTGCATGTTGCACCACATGAGGGGATGGAACCCCTGAACGGGATGGGGTTGGTATCTGAAAGGAAAGAAACTCGGGGTATGTGACTCATGTTGGAGTGCTTCCCGAAGTTGAGAACGAGGTAGGCATAGCCGGTGAAGTTTGGCTCGTGCTGGGAGTAGAGGTACGTGGTACTTGGTTTACCTCTCCCGGGGATTCTACTTCAGACATGATGATTTTTTCGAAGTTGGAGCTACACTACTGGTCTTCAACGATGAATTTAGTGGCGTAGCCCCACGGTGGGCACCAACTTCTTGCTACACAGCTGGATCGTCAATTGAACCTTTTTAACCTTTAAGCTACATTACACTAAAGTTTGTTTCTTAAGCTTTAAGCTACCCACGTCATCAATCAACAACTAATTAAGGGGATAACTTGACCTTGAACTGGTAAGAATCAACAAAGATGGGATGGGTATGTTGTCACTTGGCAGGATGTTGGTTTGTAGCTTTTTTAGTTGTTTTTATTTTTAACATGTAAATATATACTGGTAATTTTTCTAAAAAAAATAGTCTTTTTAAGTTAGTTGGTTTGAAAGACGGAAAAGACGACCCATAAAGGAGTACAAAGTCTCGTAATTCTGGTTTAGGTTCGCCAACGCATGTTACAAGGGTTGCGTTGTGGAGACCCGCATCTAGAGAGACAACACGTGCATGTGCGACTTAATGTGGTTTGGTGTGGGACCAGTTGAATAAAAATATATATATTTTTATTTATTTATTTGAGATATATTAATGACATGTACGTAATGTTTGTCAAGAGAAATTATCTCTTGTAGGAATAACAAGGTTCAATACTTGAAAAATGTAAGTATTTAAGAGGAAAAATTACCCATTAAAAAAACATGTACATAATGTTATAAAATAACAAAAGTATATAATATTTTTTTTAATTCATTGATACTTTTTAGAAAGAGAAGGTTTAATATAAAAGTTACTTTAATAAAAGTCTATTTTTAGAAAGAGAAGGTTTAATATAAAAGTTACTTTAAAAAAAGTCTATATAAAGTTTGTTTGTTTTATTTTATTTTAAACGCATAGAGTAATAAATTACATATATTGAATTTTTTTCTGACCAATATATATTAAAATTTATGGGAAATTGGCCTTTAATAATCCCATCTAGACTTTATTGGCCATTAATAATCTCACCTAAGAATATTCCCTCCACCAGTCCCACCTTTCACCTATTTTTCCTACAATGGTCCCCCGTTAAAAAAACTTAACGGAGTTAAACTTTTTTTCCAAATTACAAACAGATTTTTTAGGGCTTTTGATTAGAACGACGATACGAGTCAATTGATGTAATACTTGCCTCGAAACGGTGCTCCAAACGATGAAAACAACGCTTCTATTCGGGTGTTTAAATTTCCAATTAACCAAAATCAAGTCACTTGGGGCACCATTTCGAAGTGAGTTTTACATCAATGGACTCGTATCATCGTTCTGATCAAAAGTCCTAAAAATCTGTTTGTAATTTGGAAAAAAACTTAACTCCGTTAAGTATTTTTAACGGGGGACCATTGTAGGAAAAATAGGTGAAAGGTGGGACCGGTAGGGGGAATATTTTAAGGTGGGATTATTAATGGCCAATAAGGTCTAGGTGAGATTATTACAGACCAATTCCCCAAAATTTATTGTTTAAAAACTAATGTTTAAAGTTTACAGTTTTCATTTAAATAACATGATTATAAAAACACTAGAGTTTTTATAAACCAATTTGTTTATAAAATTAATTCTAGAAAATAATAATGTGCAAATGTAAGAACTGGTAAGTAAAAGTATTATACGGTCGGACAGTGGCGGAACCAGAACTTCTTTGTTAGGGGGTCATCATAATACTCTCTTTTCTACCGGCTATAACTAGAGAGTATAAAACATGTTTTTTTCCTAGAAAATCTCAAGATTGTACATATAAAAATCTTACAAATTTCTATGTCCGGGGGGTCAATGGACCCTCTTGACCCCCCCCCCCCCCCCCCATTTGGTTCCGCCCCTGCGGTCGGACATAAAATGATTTTTTTTTTTGAAACATTTGTGAAAACTGATATGATGGCTGACTAAGTGTGTTTATCAGTAGTAACCTGGCTCATATAAATCTAGTGAAAAGTAAGGATTATAAGTATAATTTTTAAACCTTAATGCTAAAACTGGAATATAACTTTTATCAACATTCAGGGTGTAACTAATCAAAACATCATACATTAAACAAAACCGAACATGTCTTTACACAACTACATGGACAATGAAGGATTTCACCGTCAAGCGGTACCAACACAATGAACCGATAGCAATGAAGGCCAATGAACAGGGGCGGGCCCACATAGAGTGGGTCGTGGTCCCTGGACCCTAATCTTTTAAAAAAATTAGTAGATTCGGTATATTAAAATTTTCAAGAACAAGTTGGACCCCATAGTGTCAAAACTAAAGCGGTGTGATGGTTAATTCCTTGTTTTCTAACAATGAGGTCACATATTAGAGCTTGATGCAAGCTGTTTTTTACGCTTTTTTTAATCCAGTTGAAAACTAGGTTTTTTAAACAAAATTGAACATATAGAGGTCTGTCATTTTTAGGTTGGCCGCTTGTAATATGTTTAACCTATGTTTCTGTATATAATGATTGTTTGTCAAGTGTTTTGTAAAGCAAGAAATTTGTTAGTCAGGAGGACTTTAACAAATTAGTAGCTCCCAAATTCGAACATTCTATGTTAGATTCTATATCGAGAAATGTTAAATCTTGTGCAAGTGAAAGATATGTGTTCTGTGTGTATAAGACGTATGTGTAACATCATGAACTTGGCTCAGCATAACATAACTGAACGTATTGATGCTTGCTTTACAAGAACACACTTCAAATGGTTATAATCTTACTAGAACTCCTTTTGATTCAACAAAACTTGATTAAGCTACCTAAATTTCGTTATGTTCAACCAGAGAAATAGGAAAACATAAGAGCCAAAGGCCGTCGACTGAGTTTACCTAGTTTTGAAGCATTTAATTCCAATAATCTTTTCAGGGATCTTTGATCATGAAAACTAGGTTTTTTTTAAACAGAATTGAACATACAGACATACAAACACATTGTTAAAATGAATGATCAACATGTTCTGTGAGTGCAAATATGTTGAAATAAAACCACCATTATTAAATATAAGATGTAAATTGTGTGATACACTATCAATTAGTAGCATAGTTTTAATGTAACGTAAACTCTTCAACTCTTTTGATTTACTCGATTTTTGCCTTTGTGATTAGACTTGTGCTGTTTTGTTATTTATTTATTTTCCTTTTAAAGGTTCCAAGCTCAATAAATCATCCCGACCTGACCTGACCCAAAAATTCTATCGTTTGGTTGTGAAAAATCTTATCATCGAAAAATGGACCTTATTAAAAAAAAACTCTAGATCCACCACTGCTAATGAACATAACTTGACTTTGCTTGTAAGAGTCGAAGCAAGCGATAGCGTCACAACGAAGCTAGAGAGATGAAGGCCAAGAAAGAAGCATGAAAATGTCACCTTCAAGCTCAACCAAAAAAAAAATGAGGATCATCTTTCTCCATCTACTAAGAGCATTCTCATCCAATCCATCAAATTATACATACATTCCACTAAAAAACAACTCATATATCAATATATTTTCACTAAAAACAGATACTTTTTCTCTCTCATTTTCAATTAAATAATATTATCATTACATTTTTCTCTCTCCTTCACTCACAACCACTTTCAATATATATTAAAAAATTATACTGGGTGAACAGTGTCCCCCCAAATATACAGATGAACAGTAACATTTTCTCTCTCCTCCACTCACAACCATTTTTTATACCCTTTATAATATAAAAACTTCTCCTCACATATTTTGATGGTTTGGATGAGAATGCTCTAATATCCGATTTTACAAAAGAATCTAGTGACACATTCACATTTTTTTTTTTATTTATTAAAAACATTTGTTTTTTTTTAAAGGTGTGGATCAGCTGGTTTGGAAGAGTCCCCAAGGCCGCAAGACGCGCGCCCACCCGAGTTCGAATCGCCGGCCAGCAATGCCGTACCTCCCGGTTCGACCGGAACTCGAGCCCCCGTGCGGGAACCCCACAATTAAAAACATTTGTTTAGTTTTACTACTTTTGACTTGGTTAAACCCATGTCAAGCTGTCATCCCTCATCACCAACTCCGTTTCCATTGTTATTCCTCCGCCCTCCAAGATCTCTCTCTCTCATCAATCAACACCAAACCCTAAAAAACCAATCTCCGTCACCGGAATCTCAACTCCCACTCCGGTGACCAACCATGACCGATATAGTCAAACAGATCCTCGCAAAACCGATCCAGTTAGCCGACCAAGTCATCAAATCCGCCGACGAAGCCTGCATCAACAAACAAGACTGCTCAGAACTCAAATCCAAAACCGAAAAGCTCGCCGGCCTCCTCCGGCAAGCCGCACGTGCCAGCAACGACCTCTACGAACGACCCACCAAACGCATCATAGAAGACACCGAACAAGTTCTCGACAAAGCCCACTCATTAGTCCTCAAATGCCGCAACAACGGCCTCGTCAAGCGCGTCTTCACCATCATCCCTGCAGCCGCCTTCAGAAAAATGTCCTCACAGCTTGAAAACTCCATTGGTGATGTCTCATGGCTGTTACGTGTCTCAGCTCCGAACAATTCCACCGATGAGTACCTCGGTCTTCCCCCGATCGCTGCCAACGAGCCGATTTTGTGCTTAATTTGGGAACAGATTGCAATTTTGTATACAGGGACGTTAGATGATCGATCAGATGCTGCTGCATCGCTTGTTTCATTGGCACGTGACAACGATCGATACGGGAAGTTGATAATTGAGGAGGGTGGGGTGAATCCGTTGCTGAAGTTGGCGAAAGAGGGGAAGCTGGAGGGGCAGGAGAATGCTGCGTTGGCGATCGGGTTGCTCGGGAGGGATCCGGAGAGTGTGGAGCATATGATTCACGCGGGTGTGTGTTCGGTTTTTGTTAAGATATTGAAAGAGGGGCCGATGAAGGTGCAGGCGGTTGTGGCGTGGGCTGTGGCGGAGCTGGTGTCGCATTATCCGAAATGCCAGGATCTGTTCGCGCAGCATAACATTGTGAGGTTGCTTGTTGGGCATCTTGCGTTTGAGACGGTCGAGGAGCATAGTAAGTACGCTATTACTAGTAATAAGCCCACTTCGATTCATGCTGTTGTGTTAGCTAGTAACAATAATACTAATAGTAATAATGTTGGGAGCAATTCAAATGGGCTTAGTAACAGTCAAACTAATAAGGGGCCGGTAAACAACGATGAGGATGAGGATAAGAATCGAGTTGCACATCCTACGGGATCCAACCCTCAACAGCCATTTAGGATGCATAGTGTTGTAACAAGTACAATGGCTATGAAAAACCAAACCAGACCTCCTTCTGGTAACGGGTTGGGTCCAAATGCGAATCAGAAACCTGAAAATGTCGCTGTCAAGAAGCAAAACCATCATCATTACACGAGTGTTTCGTTGTCCACCAACAGTTTACATAAAGGGAGAGAGTTGGAAGACCCTGCGACGAAGGCTTACATGAAAGCGATGGCTGCACGTGCTCTTTGGCATTTGGCGATAGGGAATTCAGCCATTTGTCGAAGCATTACTGAGTCAAGAGCGTTGCTTTGTTTTGCGGTTTTGTTGGAGAAAGGCCCGGAAGAGGTCCAGTTTAATTCGGCTATGGCGCTTATGGAGATCACGAGTGTAGCCGAGCAAGATTCTGAGCTTAGAAGATCGGCTTTTAAACCAAACTCGCCTGCGTGCAAAGCTGTGATCGAACAGTTACTAAAAGTTATAGAAAAAGCAGACTCGAAACTCCTGCTCCCATGTGTTAAAGCGATTGGGAACCTGGCTAGAACGTTTCGTGCAACTGAGTCTCAAATGATCCAACCATTGGTTCAACTTCTTGATGAACGCGAGGCGGAGATCACCAGAGCAGCCACCATAGCGTTGACCAAGTTCGCGTGCTCGGAAAACTATCTCCACCTTGATCATTCAAAAGCCATTATCAATGCTGGTGGTGCGAAACATTTGGTTCAGTTGGTTTACTTTGGGGAACACATGGTTCAAACCCCTGCTTTAGTGCTGCTATGCTATATTGCTCTACATGTGCCGGATAGTGAAGATCTTGCACAGGCTGAGGTACTTACTGTTCTTGAATGGGCATCTAAACAGTCTCCTTTGATCCAAGATGAACAGGTGGAATCGCTTTTACAAAACTCGAAAAGTCGGTTGGAACTTTATCAATCGCGAGGGTCAAGGGGGTTTCATTAGATTATATCATCAGAATTGTTATATGTGAAATACATTCAAATTGTTTGTTTCAATTTTGGGTTTTTAATTTATTTTCTATACATGTATGTTTGATGATGTTCTTGTGTAGTGTACATGTGATCTATTTATTGTCACCTGAAGCTATCAGGGAAAGAAATACTAAAATTGCCATTTGTTTTCAACTTTTCATTCTTGTATGACATTCTTTTGAGCTTTCTTTAATGTAATAACTGTATTAAATTGTATAATGTATTCTACTTGACACATTGTAATTTGTTGTCTCAAAGCTAGAAATTTTACCATTTTATGTATCGGATGTATGAAGAAAGACGGTTGCCTTGGTTTGCTATCTGCGGATTTTACTGGGTATGTTTGTAACGTTAATTTTTAGGTTGTTGGTAAAATGTTACACTCAGTGGCAAAATTAAATCGATACACATAATTACAATAGGTGTCAAGTTTAGTAGATGTATGTTGTTGTAATACATATACGTTGATGTTACTTTTCATCTAGATTGATTGATGTTCAAGTTTTTTTATTTCACTATGACCAAACAACTTTTAAAATTATTGTTGTCACTGGTTTTACAATTTTGATTATCTATAAATCTCAAGTGGTTTCATTTATTAGTTTTCATGTCCAATTGTTTATAGCATTTGAATTCATATCCCAAGTACTCACTTTTTTGCACCAACACATGTTGGTACTTAGGCTATAGGGTATGGGGAACGTCCCCCACCCCGTCGAGGCCTGGCGACGCCGGCACACCGTGCGCTCCCCCCCCCCCCCCCTCCCGTCCTATCCGTCTCATACTCGACGTTGGCGACGAAGCAATTAATGTGGGCCCCTCTCCAAAAGTAAGCGTTAGAAATAATTTTTTTTTCCATTTTCCCCAAAAAGCAACGGCCAAAACAATCAAATATATAAATTTCAAATCCATTTTTACCTCCATTCACCATTTTAACCCCATTTTCTCATCTCTCTCACTTTATTTTTATAAATCTTCTTCCACTTTTATAACCTTATACTCTACCATGGATCCCTTCAACAACCAGAACAATCCCAACAACCCGACCCAACCGAATGTTTTCTCGGTTCCGGGATATTATCCGACGCTCGAACCGAACCAATTCTCGAAATATTCGTCAAATGCCTTTGCCTCATTCCAACACTCACCGAACAAATTCGCTCAATTCTTTCAAAATCAAGCCCTTCAACAAATGATAATGCGGGGTGCTTTTAATTTCCAACCGAACCCGACGCCACCCGTTCAATCCCAACCGATCCCGACGCCACCCGTTCAAAAATCCGAACCCGACGACGATGTGGAAGTTGTTCCCGAAACCCAACCGCAAAAAGAAAAAGGCAAACGAAAAAAAGGCAAGCAAGTGGTGGGTGAGAAACCGAAGGCGAAACCGTGGACGCCAATCGAAGAAGAAGCCTTAGCGAAGGCTTACATAGGCACGTCTACACACCCACATAAGTAGATTTGCCAAAAGTTGTACCTACTGCATTGAAGGTTGTACAATATTATTGAAAAGTCAAAACAAAAATTTCTTGTGGGTGATCACCAAAAAGATTCTGGATTATCTGGAAGAGAATTTCTTTAAAGAAACTACCAACTAAAAGAAAATAAAATTAATATTTAAACAAAATGTTGTGTAGCAATTTAAAACAGATTCCTCTTGATCTACATTTC
The DNA here is from genome assembly GCA_030545235.1 of Helianthus tuberosus. Lineage (NCBI taxonomy): Eukaryota > Viridiplantae > Streptophyta > Magnoliopsida > Asterales > Asteraceae > Helianthus > Helianthus tuberosus. The sequence goes on from CM060417.1 coordinate 4,805,587, forward strand.
TTGTTTTCCTTGCACATGGCATTAATGATTCAAATTGTCCTTGTTTTCTGTATATTATTTGTTTATTAATATAATTCTTTTAATTTATTTTGATTGGCCTCTATGGTTCTATTATTATCTCATCTCTTGCTACACTATGAAAGAATCCATTCATTTTTTTGATAACTTGAATTATGGACACCAATCATTTGGACAAAATGGGTGGCCGAATTGATGAAAATGAAAAGCATAATCATGTGGTAGAAATGATCATTACTTAAAATAGTCATATTTGATATGAAAAGAGGACTCAGAATTAGGTGAAAAAAGAAATGGATCCACCATTTTAATCAAAATGTCAACTCACCATGCTAAATAAATAATGATATATGATTAGTATGTCTAAAAGACTTTTTTTATGAATAAAATTTGTTTATGTATTACTAAATCAAAAGAAAGATAAGTAGTGAAAATGATTAAGCATTATGTGAGACATTAATTTGAATATGTGATTACAAAAGAAAACTCATCAATGGTAGTCAAGTTTCGTATGATTTTCAAAGTCTTTGATATAAAAATTGGTTTATTTTACAGATTACCAGGTTACAAATATGACGCCGTTAAAAAACACTTTAAAAGAACATAAAAGGGTTAAAGATGATGTTAATATGTCGTCAATCAAACACACAAAATTTAGCCTTTAGTTAATGGTTCCTTGAGCGAGAGGAAGTGATTCGAAGAAGTGGGCTTAGGAACATGGATAATTTTTTTTGAACGGCAAAACTTCTATATATTGATATAGAGCCCAGCAAGAAACTGGAAAAAAAAAGACAGGGAAACAAAGCAAAACGCTAACAGGGTTACAATAAGTCAACAACGTCAAAATCTATCCAGCGGTCCCATGTAGGGGATGGGATTTTTGCTCTATGGCATATCCATACGAAAGCATCCTCCTTAATCGCGTCAACCGTTTTCTGAACCGGAATAAAAAAGTCCTCGAAGACCTTTTTATTTCGCGCTATCTAAATCCTCAACACCGTCGCAATCGCAACAGTGTGACAATCTTCTTCCAGCGTTGCGACCCCGGGCACGAGTGAAAAGCGTTAAAAATGGAAGCAAGCGAATTAAGGTTTGGGTCCATCGGCACTTTTACCCACCTAAAAACCTGCCACCAAATGGCTTCGCAAAGAGGCAGTTAGCAAAAATATGGGCCGAGTCTTCATTCTCCAGGCCACAGCGATCGCAGAGGACATTTGGCAGTGTTACACCTCTCGTCATGAGCCCTTGCTTCGACGCCACCCTGTTTTGTAAAGCTCTCCAAACAAGGAAATTTGCCTTCAAGGTAGCCCATCCATTCCATCTGAAATTGAGATTCTCTTCTGGTCCAAATCTGGTACTAATAAGTTCTTTTCTAATACATTTAACTGAAAATTCGACCCCTCCTCATTCGCCCATGTCCACTTATCGTTCCCAAGTTTAATGGTCACTTGGCTCAGCAACTGCATCAAAGTTCTAATGCTGGAACGTTCTGAATCACAGGATGGATTTTTTATCCACTCCCAGCCCCAATTAAAATCCGCCCCCCTCGAAAGAATATGCTCATCCACCGTACCATTCTTGTTCTTTGCAATCCGAAATAAACCCGGGAAAGAGTTTTTTAGAGGAGTCGTTCCAACCCACATATCTTTCCAGAATCTAGTTCTTTTGCCATCGTTTACATCGACCCGAAGCTTTTCTTCAATGACTAACCCATCTTTCTTCATAACTTCATCCATATTCCCAATATCCTTCCAAATGCCAGGCACCGAATTTTTGCACGGAACTAACTTTTTATTAATATGAGTACTATGAATGGAGCAAACAACTCTAGCCCAAAGTTGCTTGGGATCAGCTTTGTACCGCCACCACCATTTTACTAGCATTGCGTCATTAAAGTCCCCAATACCCCCTATGCCCACTCCACCCAAGGCCTTATGTTTCAAGAACTTTTCCCACTTCACCCATCGTATCTTTTGGATCCGATTGGTCTTCCCCCATATAAAATCTCTTCAGATACTTTCGAGATTTTTTATTATTGCCTTAGGAGCCTTAAAAAGGGATAAGTAGTATGAGGGGAGGCTTCCAAGGACGGACTTGGCTAAGGTAACCCTTCCAGCAAAAGACAAGGACCGAGCTTTCCACACCAACAATCGTTTGTGAAAATTTTCAACTACCGGGTCCCAATATTTAATCCTTTTCATATTCACTCCGATAAACACACACAGAACCGAAACCTGTAACTCGCCGCACAAAAAAAAGGAACATGGATAAATGTCAAGCAGATGCAACTTAGCTCAAAGAACACGCTTGGTTTTTGAAAAAGAAATGGATCTTTGGACACATTATGGTTGTTGATATAATCGATTGAAATGATGTTTAGCAATCCAATAATACGTAACACCGGACCTCGAATAAAAATTTAATTGAGATGATAGGATTTTCATTTAGGGGCTGTTTGGCAACTTCTGAATAGTTAAGTGCTGAATCAGTAAGAGGTCTGAACCATTAAGTGTTGAACCAGTAAAAGTTCTGAACCATTAAGAGCCAGTATAATACTCAACCGTTCAGAGGCAAATGTCTGACCAATTCATATTAGAGGTCCTTACCATTCAGACTCGGTATAAAACTTAACCATTCAGAGGCGAATGTCTGAACCATTCAGACATCTGCTCGCGAAACAAACAGTCTGAACCATTAAGTGCTGAATCAGTAAGAGGTCTAAACTATTAAGAGCCTCATTAAGAGTAAACAAACAGCCCCTTAGTGATTCTGATTAGGATGAACCCTCTCTTAAGCAGTGTTAAGCCCCTCTTTGTTCATGTTTCAACAACTAAGAATGGGTTTTAGATTTATTAGCGTATTTTCTACACGGCCTGATTTTTTGCTTCGGAATTCACCTTGTCAGAACATGAGTTAAAACGTTTATTAAATGGTGATTTCAATCAACTTCCATCAATCAACAAATGATGTTTATAACATAATTTTACACATATAATCAAAGTTAAACTTTTTAAACTAGTTTCAATAATCTTATATGACTATACTAATCTTTTAGATGCCAATTTTTTTTTTTTTTGAAAAAGGGCGGAATTATATAAAAACCTTAAGCAAGGTGCTCAAGCATAGTACAAAACAGGGAAAATATAAACGAACAAGAAGAAGGAAAGAAATACAATTACATTAGAAACTAAAATTCCTCCATTTCTCCCATGTTATGTCTGAAAATCCAGCCCGATTCCTTACCCAGGTGTATGAGATAGCCTTAATGTCACTGAGCAATTTTCCGATTTCAGAAGATTTACTTCTGAAGATGATTGCATTCCTCATCAGCCAGATGCTCCAACAGGTTGCTGCCGCCACTGTATACATCGCGCGTTTGGATTTATTTGCACATTTGTAAGAACCAATAACCTCCAGCATTTGTACCACACTCAGAATATAGCGCGGAAGGGGAACTTTCATCCATTGAAAAATTAAACTCCAAGTTAGTTGAGCCGTATCACAAGTAATGAAAAGATGATTTACAGATTCCAGCGCTTCATTACAAAAAACACAGGTTGAGGAGTTAAACTGCAGCCGCCGAATCTGAAGTGCTTCTTTAGTTGCTATCCGATCCAATACCACTCTCCAAAGGAAACAATTGACTTTTTTAGGGATCCAATGCAGCCAATTTAGCACCTTTGTTTCATTTATTGTGCTGATTTCATCCAGTTCTGTCCGAACCATACTAACATGGAACTCCACATTTTTTTCACCCATCTTCCATAGCCACACATCTGATTTGTCTCTAATCGGAACATTATTCACGGCTGCTAAACAAGCTGCCCATTCGTTTTTCAGTGCGTCATTTGACAGTTCGTTCATACTACCCCAGAACCATTCGATCCTCCCTTGTGTTGATTTATAACGGTCCGAGACACTACATAATTTATTACTCTCTATAACGAACAGATTTGGAAAAACTTCACAAAGCGGTCTACTTCCCACCCACGAATCTAGCCAAAAGAGAGTTTTATCCCCACTACCAAGGTCAACAACTAGTTTTTCACGTACAATAATCGGTTGATTTTCATTGCTTCGACCCACTTTAACTATCGACTTCCAGACACCACCTAAAGAATTTTTTATCGGAATGGAGGATTTGCATCTTGGTCCACCGTGTATGGCCGTAATCACCCTTGCCCACAACGAGGATAATTCATTTTTATATCTTACGCACCATTTGATCATGAGAGCTTTATTCGTCGAAGCAAGACTACCTATGCCCAACCCACCATTATTTTTTGGAGCTACAACTTTAAACCAAGGAACCCAACACACTTTGTTTTTTTCCATGCATCCTCCCCACAAGAATTTACGTCGAATTTTTTCCAATTGTTTTAAAACTTGGATCGGAGCACAAAAGAGTGAAAGAAAATATGTGGGTAGGTTACTTAAGACCGCTTCAATTAATGTCACCCTCCCACCAAAAGATAAGGTCCGAGCCTTCCACAATGTGAGCTTCTCCTCGAATCTTTCAATAATAGGTCTCCAATTTTTTACCAAACTCATATTTGCACCTACGGGTAACCCCAAGTAATTGAAAGGAAGCATACCTGTTTTACATTGTAAGAATTCCGCCTTTTGCATGATGACCTCGTTTGTTACACCCACCCCGAACAATTGGCTTTTTGAGAAATTCACCTTTAAACCCGAGGACAGATGAAAACATCTTAAAAGTCTCGAAAGGTTTTGAATATTTGAGTCTGACCACTCCCCAACAAATAATACATTTAGATGCCAAATAGATGGTTAACCTCTCGAAATTCAACACGTGTGTTTCAAAACCCACGTAAAATCTCTAAAATGTATACTTGAGTAATGAGTCAAAGATACTTGTGGCCTTGTGGGATGCCCCATACTTACATGACTTGTTCTTTCAAATGTTTAAGAAATTAGCTATGTTGTTGCTTGGTCAGCACACACACAAAGTTTTTGTCTCTATGTTTCTTTTCAAACTGACTTCACCTCCAATGATAAAGAATGTCCAAATAACAACTTAAGCCCCTCAAATGCTACTTAATTAGACAATTGTCACCAAATCATATAATTTTATTTTTGTTACCATGTTTTCTACATTTATTAGCATTATTTTATCAAAGGGTTGGTTCTTGAACTGATGTAACCTTTGACTTGTAGCTATTTTGAAGGATACTATTGATGACTTTTAACTTAACAAAACACATTTCATTTTATAGAGTTTGTTTCGATGTTTACATAAAAGAACTAAGAAAAAGAGAAAGTTATGGTTCAAATAGGATGTAAGAAAACACGTACTTATAGAATAAGGGTCAGCAAGCAAGAGCTATACAAAGCCCATAGCCCATATGTGTACTATTATGACTCGAAATGTAATTAGATAAAGTAAAGGTGTGTATAAAAAATATTTAATCTAACTTCTAAGGCCACACAGAGTGGTCCGTTATGGAGTCACCATAACGAGTGATAGCACTTGGACCACCGCCGCCTCCACTTCCATAACGAGTGATAGGGTATAACTCGTTATATATATAACGCGTTGAAGATATTGGGTGATGAATGTGTATTTTGTACATTGTGCATTAATACTTGTACATTGGAATCCCATCACTAGTGATACCACCCCCACTACATTTTTATCACTAGTGATAGAATATTGGGTGATGACATGGCATGATTTGATTGGATAGTGAGAGTGATAGAATACTATCACTAGTAAACCACCCCCCTCCCCTAATAAAGGATTCTAAATGATGTCATGTAGCATTCTCTTCTTTAACCTCATAATTATATATGTATATTTTTAAATAATTAATACATGGATACCACTTGTCCTTATCTTTAACCTCATTTTTTTTAATTTCCATATCCAAATTATTATTTTTGAACATATATAATAAACAATATCAAATTCTTTGATATAGACATAAGCACCATAACACAAATGTATTATACATTTGAACCTTAATACAAAAAATATATACTTCATAATATCTCTAATTGTATATATTGTGAAAAACCTATTAAGTACCGTATTATATTACTCTTCATATTGTGAAAAACCTATTAAGTACCATATTATGTTACTCTTCAATTTTCGAGTTAAAATTCCCAAGACTGTTTGTACTGGTTAAGTTCCAAATGTTTTATGACTAAAAAATGTTTGTATTTAACGTATTATACATTTGAATCTTAGATTTTAAACTAAGTTATGGAATGACAATTATTATTTGCCTACAATACATGATTTAGAAGCAGTGTGTGCGTATGGAGTTAAGATAAAGCTAATATAATTACAAACAAAACAACAAATCTCATTATTTAAATATTTGCAAATTGTAGTTGTCTTTTCCTTTTTTTATTGTTGTATGTAACAAAAATAATTCAATTATTTAATTTCTTTATACACATTATAAAATTATAAAATTTATGTTATACATATTGTACATTTTGTACACATTATTATACTTTCATTTTTCTATTATATAGTGCCATGTAATACATAGGTTTATAACATAGTATATCATAAAGAAGAAAAATATAATTCACCTCATCACCAATAATTCGATTTTATTTATATTTTTTAAACTATTAATAATACAACTATACATGCTTAATAGAGTTAAATGTCTGGTTGATCCATGTGAGTTGCAAAAATTACAAAGTTGGTCTCAATCTTTCAATAATTACATACGTGATCCATCGATTGCAATTTGTGAACTCGCTTGGTCCTTACCACTAACCCTGTTAAATATCTCAGTTAAAACACCTCATATACATGTCACGTTAGGGTATTCTGGTCATTTTAATATTGACTCTTTTAAAATAAATTATGTATAAAAAAAAGATGAGCCCACCATCCTCCTCATCTTCTTCACCCAACCCCACCACTCTTCACCATTGCGTCAAACAACCATCGCCACATCCGATCAAACCTATCTTTTCTATATAACTTTTTTATGAGAGTCAATATTAAAATGACCATAATACCCTCATGTGACATGTACATGAGGTGTTTTAACTAAGAAATTTAACAGGCATTACTGATAAGGACCAAGCAAATTTAAATATTGCAATCATTAGGATCACGGATGTAATTATTGAAGCCTTAGGACTAACAGTGCAATTTTTGTAGACCACATAGATCAACCGGACATTTAACTCTGTTTAATATGACTACGAGTGTAATACTTCATTTAACGATTTAGATATTGCTAGTTAAGTTTTTTTTTATTTTTAAGCACGATGTGATGGTTCGTGTAATACATTGTATTACAACATTACAACAATTACAAGACATGGTATGGAATAGTGTTTCCTTGCTATTGGAGGAAGTGGGTGGCCAGCTGCCAGCCTAGCACTTTTTCATTGGTCAAGCCAAATTACGATTTTGCGTCATTTAAATTTACATTTTTGCCATTGATTTTGTTTTTTCCTCCCAGCCAAATTACGAATTTGTCCTTAGTTCAAATTTACTGTTTTGCAATCGTTTTTGTTTTTGTCCCCTATCAAATTACGATTTTGCCCCAAGTGTAGAATTACAGGCATGCCATCGTTTTAGTTTTTTTTACAACATTATGGTAGTGTTCTGTTTTAATTGGTTGACTCGGTGTAATTTTTATTCGTGTAAAGTAGCTGTCTGGCACACGCTCATTTGGCCTGAAAAATTACAATTTTGCCCCCAGTTAATAATTATAGTGTTTCCATCGGTTTTTTTTTTTTTTTTTGCAAAACTATAGTAGTGTTTTGTTTTAACTGGTTGAGTCGATGTATTTTTTTGTGATCGTGTTATGAGTAGCATATACAAGTAACCGAAACGCAGACATACATGTTATAAGAGAGAAAAAATCAATTTAGTGCCCCGCAACGCCGGCGGCACAAAAACTAGTTATAAACATTCAGTGTACTTTAAAAAAGGGCAGGCACCAAGCCACCAGTACAATCCATAAAGCCCAACTAAATAGCATTTGAGCCCGATCTGGGCCTTATCCTCTACTGTTCTTGGGCTTCGGCACATGTGATCTAAAATTGGATTCCAGTAAGGTCTTTACTCTTTAGTAAGGATATATTCCAGAAGGTTTGGACACGATTCTATGAAAAATTAATTACCTGAGGCATTGGGTTCACCAACTGATCCAAGCCCAGTAGCATGTGTTCCGATACGTTTGTGTGCTTGACATAGTGGTTTTGTTTGTTTGATATATCAAGTTTTAAGTTGCCGGGACCGTTTGAGAATTTCTGAATGGTTAAGTGCTGAAGCAGCAAGATGTCTGCATCATTAAGTGCTAAACCAGTAAGAGGTTTGAACCACTAAGAGCCAGTATAATACTTAACCATTCAGAGACAAATGTCTGACCAATTCAGATAGTGGTCTTAACCATCCAGACTCAGTATAATGCTTAACAATTCAGAGACAAATGTCTGAACCATTCAGACATCTGTTCGCGAAACAAACAGCCTGAACCATTAAGTGTTGAACTAGTAAGAAGTCTGAATCATTAAGAGCTCCATAAAGAGGTAAACAAACAACTGTAACATATATCCTACTTATACTTATACCTATACAACTATGCTTAAACTTATATTCACATCCATATATTTTACTCATACCAATACAATTATGTTTACACTTATATTCATAGTTATACTCGTATTTATACAATTTATGTTAGTCTCGTATGTATATATATATACTCTCATTTATACAATTCATGTTTATGCTCACGTTCATTCGTTTATGCTCAAATTTGTACTCACGTTTATACTCATTTTTCATACACGTTATACTTATACTTTTACTCATACTCCTGACATGCGTTTTGTGTTTATGCTCTCGTGCGTGTTCATATTTAAACTTATACTATGCTCATGCTTTTTACTCAAAATTTATACTTTCGCACCTATACGCGGGCGAAACCCGAGGGATTCGCTTACGTTGGTCTTATACTATTTGGAACGCAAACGTGCTTATATGCTACATCTCTATACACACAATATTATTTTCAGAATTTATGTAGACCTTGATTCATACGAAACTAGTACAAGCTATGCGGATCATGCGACGATTAGTATAATCGCGGGTGCACACGGGATTATAGTAATGGGCGTATGAGAACCATAGAATGTACTACTGCGTATGATAAGACACGGAACGTAACATGACACCGAATACGAGACATACGTAACATGGTCAAAACATGGTGGATACGCCGCTGGTACTCCAATATATAGTGCTATCACCATGTTACCAAACTTTCGTAAAACGTGCCATGAGAAATTCAGTGTTTTGCAAACCTTTTTGAACCTTTTATATGCTATGTGAAACTATATGCTTGCATTAAGGAAAACTATTTTCTTAAGCAAACATTATGATAAAGTCTCATCTATTTCTCTCTTTTGAATCTTTAGAAGTCTTCCTCTTAGATTTCGAGGATGAAATCTTCTAAAGTAGGGGAGACTGTAACATCCGTCAAAATAGGTTTCCAAAATCCGACCCGTTTTGAAAGATCCGAATCCTAACCTATGAAACCACAGAAATTTTCGCGAATTAAATAATCGTCGAAAGATTTTTATATGGTTAATTATTTATTTTGTTAAAAAAATCAATATAATAATTAATTTAATTAATTTAAAGGTTATATAGATAACCTAGTTAGTTATAGGAAATCTAATGTAAACCAAGCTAATACAACTATTTAATTAACTCCTTAAAGCTGAGGGACTAATTGTATAATTACTTGAACGTATAAAATAGACCCAACCCCTAAATTTTTAAAAGAATTCAGCCGTTCCCCTTTCTCTCCCTACACCCCGGTCGCCGGAGCGATTTCCGGCCGACTCCGGTGTGAACTCCGATACCCTCATCCTTCTTCTTCACTACAACAAACCCCACTCCACCACAACCATCTCCCTCTCACTCCAAACCTCACTGCTCTCTCTCTCGCGTATCGGCCGACGGCCTCGTTACCGGTGACCTTCAATAGTGACGATGATGATGATGTTACTACTGTTGTTGATCATGAAGATGGATTGATGATGGCAATGACGAAGATGGCAGCGCCACCTCAGGCGACGACGGTGGTTACCGTCTGTCTTCCAACGACAACCGGTGACAAGTCACGACACTAACAACCCTTCGACAAAGCCCCGTTCTGATCGATTCAAGGTTCGAGCCACGGTTCCAGTTTGGGTGCGTTCGGATTCGGTTCAGGTTAGCTTTGATTGGTTTGGGTTTTTGCTCGTTCTGGTTCATGTCTGCGATGAACAACCGAGCCGACGCGCGTCGGCAGTGGAGGTGATTCGAATAGGTTCCAGATCGGGTCGAGTTTGGTTCATTCCGTTTGTGCTCGGTTCAGTCGTTTGGCTTGAGTTATATCCCATTCGGTTCAGGTATGTGGTTCGATTCGAGATGAGTTTTGTTCGAGTTGGGTTCTGTTTTCAGTTTTGGCGCTGTGGATTTTGGTTTGGGTTTCAGTTTCGGTTCAGCGATGGGGGTGTACACGACAGTGGCGTGGTTCAGGCTTGGTTCAACTCGGATTCATGCCGGTTCCGTTTTAGGTCTCGACTCGTTTCGGATAATCGTTTTGCTCGTTATTTTGGACTGTTCCAACTTTATTCTTGCGTTATTCTGCAAGAAATCTCCATACTCAACCAATGTGAGTATACTCGAACCCATTTTTTTTACTTTTAAACACTTTTGGGTGCAACATGTATTCTATATTAAACACATGAAACTTTTGAGACTATTTGAATCACTCTCTATCCATATTTGAACATGAAACTATATGACGCTTGTTAATCTCATATGTGATGTTAAACTTTTCGTGTCTGTATGCTCATTAACTTCGTACAAGCATACCTTAACAATTATAGCGCTATAGGGGTAATGCACCGCCCACGATTCTTGGGGTATTGTTAAGTCAAACATGTTAACCTCCCTTTATTCTAACCGGGGATAGGCTATTTTAATGCATTGGATTCTTGGGTTTGAACATATACTTGACACCGTTACGACATACTAGTAACTTGCATATTGTGATTCATGTTGGATACGAGCCTTAGACTATTTTAAAACCATTTTTATGCTATGTATCAAAACTTGTATACTCGCCTTTGCTTTTGCATTGAACTCTATTTTAATACATGAAACGCCCTAACTTACGTTTGGTCAGTTTGACGTGAAATTTCGCTAAAAGTTAAAAACATTACATTTAACCATTAAATGTTTACCAAAATACCCCTTTCACCACAGTTCAAAATTAACAACCGCCTCTTAACTAGCCGCGCGTGTTAACCTGAACTATTGTGTCAAAATACAAGTTTTATACCTGTTTACTTACAAAAGGTATAAGGTTTACAAAAGTAACATTTACGACAAAAGACCCCAAACGTCGGATTGAACCTATACAAAAATCCTATAACTATTTGGGGCAAGTTCCTTCGGAAGCGCGATACGGGCGTAGTGCGTGTGTTCGTTCCGATGTCGCCACATCACCTACGCGGAGGATTTACCTACATCACACAAACTCATAAGTCCGTTTTGTTAGGCACGTCAATATCTAACTAACGAATTATAACTATTTTACCCGCTCCTTCACATCATACTTATTCTCTCTCGACCCGTCAAAACGGGCAATACTTACCGTCTCAACTTTGGATAAATCATACCATCCCTTAATTGTGTTTGTCACAATTCAAATACATTTCTTTTCATCACTTATTCATACATTCCATTTAACCCATTTATGATGGGTTAATCAACAATATTCTTCTTCTTTAATCCTTCATTAGTTCGACTCATTCAAGACGAGCCGGCGATGACTTGTTTCCTTTCATATGCATTCATTTCTTATGACCCGTTTACACGAATTAGATTAAACACTCTACATCATTCTTAAACGATCATAGCTAAAGTCTTTCATAAAAAAAAACATTATACGACATATTAGAATTGTAGGCGTAAGTTAACATACCTCGATCTTGTGCGCCTTCCGTCTTCCTTGAGTTTGAGCCTTCTTCTTTTACGCCTAAATCAACACATTCATTCCATCACTTTCCAAATTACAATTATATATTCATTCAAACATTTCATCAAGCACTTGGTAGACAACGTATTACAAACATCATGTACAAGGATACCAAGCATGATTTCTTCTAATACATCTCATATTACATCAACAATCAAGCAAGTTCATTATATTCTTTTATCTACATTATATTACCTAAGATTCAAATATCACAACAACATTTTATGTCAAGATCACCCATATCTTCTTTTATCATGATCATCTTGGTTAAGATGATTCAATAACAAGTGGGTTTACACTACAAATCTTTCAAATAACCAAAATCTTACTTCATTTAGATTCTATTATGCATTACTAACTTCCCTTTACCCAGATTATCTCACGAACTCAAGATTGGATTAAAACCCACTTCCTACTAATCATATATTCAAGAAATTCGACTTACCACTTTGTTAATCATGCTTAGAGGATCAAGAATTGAAGTTCATACGATCGTTTAGCCTCGAAATTCCTCTCCGATTGAAGGAATTAAGATCACTAGGGTTTTGCTCCTTGTCGTCTTGGTTAGAACGATCTAGAACACACACACACATGTGTGTATTTGAGGTTCATTTGTTTTAATAGTTGACTTAACCTTGTTTCAGTTTAACCCCTCAACTTTGAGCTTATTTTCATTTAGTTATAGCTCATTCATATTCCTACTATTTTACATGTCGTCTAACCAGGTTATGTTTTCTAGTTACCGATGCACCTCTAATTTAATAAAACATTTTTGGGATGTTACAATACATGTTGCAGGTTCGATAGACAAGGTGATGCTAAGTGAAGAAACAATACTTAAGTGGACTTAGATACACACATAGATTAATCTATATTGTATTACATGTTTGAAACAACGTTGTATTATTTGATCATTGTATGACATTTTTAGCAACTTTAATGAAATCAAATTTAAATTATATTATCACATAGTGTTATGAAGTCTCTTGCAATCTATTTCGTCTCATCCCGATGTTTCCGTCATCGGTTGTGGTGTGACAACAACCCCCCTAAGTGGTTTTGTTTCTTTGATATATCAAGTTTTAAGTTGCCTATATATGTCTAAAGGTGGGCTGGTTTAGGGTTTTAGGTTACGGTGATTACTTCTTAAATTTGATGTTTGAAATACATTTACTTATTTTTTAAGTTGTTATGTTTGATGTTTTCTATATAATACCATGCAAAAAGAATTTAAAACATCATGCTAAAAATTCAAAACACAATAACTACATATACTTGTCACATTATTTAGGAAATATATTATTTGTAGACTAACTCTATACACATATACACACACAAAATTCATTTATTTATACAATCTACACATGTGTAAATCAAGTGTATGTAAACATTTAAAAATGAAATGAAAACATATGAACAAATTAGTTTAATGATACTAGTTTGTATTTAACATAGACATTTGTATTTGTATGTAAGAAGAATAAGAATTTAAAAATATGAACATTGATAGAAAAAAAAAGTAATCTAAGTTTATTTTTTTCTCACAACAATTTAGTTATTATTTTAATACTAGTAATAAGCCCGCGCGCGTTGCGGTGCGGGCACATCGCAAATATCGAATGAATTAGTCCAAACGTTATGTGATGCGTTAATCGTACGAAAACGTGTGTGTTCGACGTATTCGATTGAACTCAGTATAACCTATATAAGCATTGTGATTGGATCAAAACATAAAGTAAATCGAATTAATACCGTATAATCATAATGTATTATATACATATTATATGGGATATATTAGAGGTTTTAAAAAAGGAAAAAATGCAATTTGACTCGCTCGTTTTTGAACAAAATTTACGAAAACATACATAAAAATAAGCATGAAAACGTATTATATTTGACCTGTAGACCAACTCAAATTAATACAGACACAACTCATAATACAGACACATACATAAAAATCTGCACGTAAAAATGGTTTTAAACGAAACGTATTATATTGGATCTAACTTGTCTAAAAAAAACTTTACGTCAAAACGTAGACACACTCAAATTTATATTGATACGTACATAAAAATATGCACATAAATTAAAAACGCCAAATGCCAAAGTAGAGGGGGTAGTAGAAACATAGAAGGGACTAAAATGGACAACTCCAAAAATGAAAGGGCCAACCAAAGACGATGAAAACCCACCAACTCTGGTTTTAAGATATATAGAATATATATATATATATATATATATATATATATATATATATATATATATATATTTTTATAAACCTCTCTATGACTTTGTTTTTTGAAAGGTGTAGATCGATTGGAAACCCACTACCGACTGCGCTTCAACCCTATTTATCGGAAGCACAGCCACCCGGGTTCGAATGAGGGGGAGTGCAGTGCAGAGCCCTTCTTCGCACCTCGTGAAAACTTAATCCCGACTGATAGGCTCAAACCCGTGACCTCGGTCAGAAACCCCACCAAGGTGGGTAAACCATACCACCTCACTTGCAGTGAATGGGGATCGAACCTGAGCCTCATTTGAGAACTCAAGCACCTATAGAGATCACTAACATCATGTTGTTTGATGATATATCTCTTAAAAATATATACTTTACTATTCAATCCTAGTTAAGATAAAACAAGGTGCACGATAACGAATGAGGTGAAAAACGAGTAAAAACAATACCCAAAAACGTATTATTGTGAATGCCTTAAGATGTTAGGTTGGCTTGGATTTGTGTTTGATAATGGCCCCTTAAAACAAATTCCGCACATACATTACGATGAATGCATCAATCTCTTATTATACAAGAAGTAGAACCATAGCTGTATTGTTGGAGATGAATTCACGAGTCCAAGCCTCCAACACTGGGCTTTTTAGTGTTTTTATTGTTTGTGGAAAATATGAAGGGTAAAGTTCAAGTACAAACTCTCCTGAAAATAGGAAGTTGTAGAAAAGGTATCAAACCGACTCTGATTGAACTCATTCAAATGGCACTGGAACCGTCTCGTCGAACTTTACGATATGAGATTTTAGGTTTTGGCTTTTGGATTTTTATCTTGTAGATTTTAGAATTTTTGTTTAGATCATTGTTTCTTTTTATTTATCATTGTGTTTTTTTCTTTATTTGCGTTATTGTGTCTCTTTTCCCTGACATTGTGTTATATTTCTCGGCACTGTGTTTTAGTTTGCAATTTATTGTGTCTTTATACACTTCTCAGATTTAGAAAACTTTGTAAGATAAGTTTACCCGATAAAATAACTTAGAGAATAGCCCTCTCTAAGTTTTTTAATATGAGTTGCTCGTTTTTCTATGTTTTCATGTGTGTTATCTCCTTAAACATATCAGAAAATGAATCTTTAAGAATATTTTATACCTACGCCATAAGAGAAGACGGCATGTAATTTTAACTAGATTTTTAGACTTCGCGTGTTGCGGCGAAACGTAACAAATGATAATGCAAAACAAACGTTATCTGAAAAAGAAACGTGTTGTTTTAAAAGCCAAACCATCAGAATTGTTTTAGTTTATTATCATAACTATGTACTTAAGTTTTTAGAAAAAAAAAATAACGAACGTAAGTTATTAATGAAATATTAAATTACTTGATAAACGAAATATGACTTAAAAAAGGAAAAAGAATTATTAAAAACAAAAAAATAAGTGATAAAGGAAATATGATTTTAGAAAAGGAAAAAAATAAAAATATTTTAAAAGTAAATATAATAATAAAGTGTTATAATAATAAAATATTTAAAAAATATAAATTATTATAAAATTATTAATGATATATTAAATTAGTTGATAAAGGAAATATAATTAAAAAAGAACTATTAAAAAATGATAATTGAAATATGGTTTAAAAAAGAAAAAAAAAAAGAAAATATTTTAAAAGTTAAAAGTAAATATAATAATAAAGTATTATAGTATTAAAATAATAAAATTTTAGAAAGAATGTTAGTATTATAAAATTAAAATCATTATTCATGGTCGTTATTAAGGAAATATTAAATTAATTAATAAAGAAAATACGATTTAAAAAATAAAAAAATATTATTAAAAACAAAAAAAATAATGATAAAGAAAATATAATTTTAGAAAAGAAAAACAACGAAAATGCATTAAAATTAAAAGTAAATATAATAAAAATTAAAAGTAAATATAATAAGAAAGTATTTTAATATTAAAATACTAAAAAAATTATATATTATCATATATGTTATAACACATCACACTAACTACACATAAGTTTTGTATATTTATAATTTGGACACAGCTTCTTAGCTACAACATTTAATATTTTTGTCTTTTGCCACAACTTTTTGTGGGTTTTTTTTCTTTTTAGTTCAAAATTAAAACTTAACTAGTTAAATGGTTTTAATCGTGAAGGCACACTTATGTTTATACTTTTATAAATGGATTACAAAACACGTTTTATTATGCGACTTTTTATAATAGATAGTAAAAATATAACATCAAAATAAACTATAAGCATTTGACCGAGCACCTTATAAGCATGCCTAGAACAAATCAAAACACATGAAGGATTCAAACCACGAAGAACATAAAGAGATTCAATTCAAGAAAAACAACATAGAATCAGAAAATCAAGCGTAAAGACATCAAAACTGTCATACCTTGAACTTTGATTCATCCGATCATCCTGAGGCCATTACGTTCTTGAACGCCGTTGAGCTGATTCTGTAACAACTGGTTCAACGATGAATCAACGGACTGGAAGCAATTTTGAAAAATCTGAAAGGAAAAAAGGATTACTGTAAGCATCGTCACGTAATCCTTTCATCCCTGCCCAATGTTCATTAAAATATATATGTATGTATGTAAGATCAAAAGATATTATTCAGGTAGCAAAGCCCAACATTATTAGTTAATATAGAGATCAAATGAATTCGTAGCTGCACACATTCGGCCGCCTCAACATCTACCAGAAAATATGACCCTTGAAACCAACAAAACCAACCTGAATCAAGATAGGGCAACCTATGTGATCCAAGGATTCAACAATTTCAGGTCGTTTCCTTGTTTCTCAACTACCTCAGTAGCCAAGGATTCGACGATAATCAGAATTATCAAGGGAGTGGGTACCGGTACCGAATATACCCGGTACGGTACGGGACAGTTCGGTAAATTCGGTACAGGTACCATTTGCTCATCCCTAGAATTATCTTCTCAATAATTAACAAAGAAAAAAAGGTGCATATTATCTCCTCCTCATTATTCAAGTATAACCACGGTGGGTCATTTACATGAGAAGCTAACATAATGTTCCAATATTTTTCCAATTTTATTGTGATACTTATCTGGAATAACTATAGTTTAATATCATACAACTTATTAGGGCATCCGACTCTCAGTTTATTAACATAAAACTGTGAATATGAGTGTTTGTGAAATCTAAACATGAATGCAAACCTAACGCAGAAAAGAATATCACCTCGGGCTCGCTACCATCGGAATTAAATGTCCTCGTATAATCTGTCCCATTGCTGCCACACATTGCAAAGATCACTCCATCTGCTCCAATGCCAAAATTCCTATCACACAAGTTAACAGCTTGTTCTGGTTCACTTTGGACTCTAACGAATCAAGATTAATAACCTAATCAAAACCCAACCCAACCAATAAAAGTAATATAAAGCAATAATTACAAATATTCTGTGCACATTAAGTCAGAATCAAAGCACGATCAATAAACAATAAAAAAAGAATTTTTGTAATTCCCATGATAAAGTCGTTACCTACACTATGCTACATCGGAGTTCAATCAACATGGTATTTTATTTCTACTCGAAAATAGTCTGAAACGACACATCAAGAGCCGATCTAACAAAAACTGAAACATACAGTAGAAAGTAGAATAGAAAACTTACCAGATCTTTGCCGTAGACTCGTCGGACTTCACCAGAATACACTTCTCGCCCCTGTTTTTTTGTGCCAGTCATGTATGCATCGGAAGTGAGAAGCGACGTCGTTCGCGACCGGGTTCACCATCGTAAACGGTTTCCACCGTCTCTCTCTCTCCCTCTCTCTCACTTATGTGTCGCTCTCATTTCTTGGTGCTTAAAGGTTGCAGACGTCCTCAACACCTTCACGATCACCATCGTAAACGGTTTCCACCGTCTCTCTCTCTCCCTCTCTCTCACTTATGTGTCGCTCTCATTTCTTGGTGCTTAAAGGTTGCAGACGTCCTCAACACCTTCACGATCACCATCGTAAACGGTTTCCACCGTCTCTCTCTCTCTCCCTCTCTCTCACTTATGTGTCGCTCTCATTTCTTGGTGCTTAAAGGTTGCAGGCATCCTCAACACCTTCACGATCTGGTTTCGAAACCCCTAAACTGGAACCCTAGCCGCCATCACTGCCAATCTGGTTGTCGGAATAAAGACTTCAGCCATAATTCGTCGCCATCTCCACCTTCATCGGGTTGGGGTGATCGGCTTCCTCTTCCTTTCATCGGTTTCTCTCTAACGCCGTTCTCTCTCTTATGTGTGTTTATGAGTTTAGGGTAAAATGAGTAAAAAGGAGGAAGTGGTAGAAAACCAGAGAACCGACGTGTCAAGCATTGTATCCACAAATTACAAAGAAACACCAATTAAGCATAGGGTACAACCTGCATAGCCTAGAATTGTTACAAATTATACTATATATAAATATATTTTCAATTTCAATTTCAATTCAATTCAATAGAATCTATTTTGTTTTAGAATATTGTAGAAAATCACAATAGGCCACAAAAATTGAGAAATATCTTAAAGTGTAAAAAGACAACACAAATTTCTTATCCAAAATCTGCCACCACATAACATTGGCTTCTTTCCTCCTCTATCCAATTGTATACATTCACGATCATATCTTCCATTTCTCTCCATCGCCATGGCTGCTGCAGTAAGCCTCGCTGTCTCCCTTCCATCTTCCAAATCCACTCTAATTTCAACTAGACCATCACTCCTCTCTCAGGATCGTCTCTCCTTCACCAAGGTATCCTCAAGTTTACTCTTTTCTTCTTCTTCAGGGTTTTGCTTCATTTGTGATTCTTGAAATGGGTTTTGCTTAATTTGTGATTCTTCAAATGGGTTTTGTTTTTTTGAACGGAAAAAAAGATTATATAAATGGATGATCGTTATAAAAAGCTAGCCAAACATAAAAAAGGAAAAAAAAAAAACAATCACAAAATGAGGAGTGGAATTTTCATCCACTCGGACCATGAAACTTTCATTTTATTATTCCTATTTACCATCCATAAACACGAAAATTAAACATCATCATCATACTCAGTATATCCCACCAATAGCAAAGCTAAGATAGGGTCTCTACCTCGTAGGAATAGAGAGTCTGCTTCCAGCGAGACTCCCGGCTCTCTCGGCAGTAGTTTTGCATCAAGCCTTGGACATAAGGCACATAACACTCAGCAATTGGGACAAAAGCCGATTAGCGCATGTACCCCTTGTCTTTCAGCTAGCAACGCCACCACATGATGCATGATTAACCGTCCCTCGCCTTTTAACGTTATTTTCACGAAATTAGTAAAATAACGTTAAAATTAGTGTGCTTTCACTTTTGCCATGCGCATACCGCAAACGAGGTGTAAACACGAAAATTGAACGATTGTATCAAATATAAGCCCCATCTTCAAATCATTAGCTTTAGAGATTGGTTCAGTCCTTGCTACCCAAACCACCCACCAATACGTAAAAAATGATTCCTTCCACAACTTGCTTCTTGACCTTCAAAAGACTAGTAGAATCGATCCAATTAAAAACATCTTTAGATTGGATGGCTCAAGACTTTCCTCCATGCATGAGCCACCACATGACAAGAACCAAGAACATGATCAACACTTTCAATTTTCAAAGAGCAAAAAGAAAACATTATGAAGGGAATATTGAACCCCTTATTACATAGGTTGACACGTGTAGGTAAACAAACGATGAAGAAGTAATCTCCAAGTAAAAATGTTAATCCCTCTATTCCACCAATGTAGCATCCGGGAGCTTTTCTTTTAAATGGCACTTCTTGTTTATTTTGGCTTAATTTGTGATTACTTAATAAGAAATTACATCGAAATAAAAGGTAAACGGTCAATAAACTGTCCCACTCGAGTACCGGCTGATGATACCCCTTTTAGGGCAATGTATGTCGGCTGTGGAATACCGGGCTATCCTCAAGTACCGGTTGATGATACCCCTTTTCCCAGTTGATGGCCCGTGTCTTGTATGTCGGAAGTGTTGCTTTGATTCTTTTGGGGAGCATGCAGTCCATTGCAAAGAATTACCGGGCTTTAAATATCGACATGATTTAGTTCGAGATGTGCTTTATGATGTCCTTAAGCGGGCATGGATCTCGGCAAAAAAGTAAGCTCCGGTGAACTTCTTGACCGATCCATTACAAGGGGAATCTACCCTACGGCCCGTTGACATTCTAGTTTTTGGATGTGAAGGAGGGAAACACGCGCGTGTCGATTTGACAGGTGTGTCCTCCCTCGTTGGGCTAAGGGACCACGGGTTTGTGGCGGGACAGACGATAACCAAGGCATAGGCTGGCAAAGTAGCTAAGCACGAAAAAGCTTGCATCGAGAATCAACACGTGTTCGTCCTGTTCGCTTTCGATACCTTTGGCGCTCTCGCCCCTGACGCGGTGCGGTTCCTCAAGCGGGTGGTAAGCAGTAACACTGCGCATGTTAAGGGGCAGAATTTTGTGTTTAGCGGGATAGGGTTTGCTATTCAGAAGGGGGTAGCGTCGCAACTTGTTGCTCATCCACCTGCCATTAGTCTGTAATCGTCTCTGTTTATACCCCTTTTTGAATAGCAAAACCAAGTCTTTTAAAAACTACATTCATATTCATAGATCTCGAGGTCATGGCATTACTATGCTTAATTAAGATGGGTTTTGTTTAACTTGTGATGACTGAAATAGGTTTTGCTTAATTTGTGATTCTTGAAATGGGTTTTGTTTAACTTGTGTTAACTGAAATGGGTTTTGCTTAATTTTGAAATGGGTTTTGTTTAACTTGTGTTAACGGAAACGGGTTTTGCTTAATTTGTGATAATTGAAATGGGTTTTGTTTAACTTGTGATAACTGAAATGGGTTTTGTTTAACCTGTGATAACTGAAATGGGTTTTGCTTAATTTGTGATTCTTGAATTGGGTTTTGCGTAATTAGTGAAATGGTTTTTGCTTTCTTAATCAAAAAGGGGCATATTGTATATCTAGCCAGTGTTAATAAAATGTGGGTTTGTTGATATTAAGGTGCCATATTACAAAAATGTGACAACGAACGGTAAACCACTATCAATTAGAGCCCAAATCACAACAGAGGCTCAAGCTGAAGTACCTGCTAAAGTAGAGAAAGTTTCAAAGAAACAAGAAGAAGGTGTAGTTACAAACAAATACAAACCAAAGGAACCATATATCGGTAGGTGCCTTCTCAACACCAAGATCACCGGTGATGACGCCCCTGGTGAAACTTGGCACATGGTTTTCAGCACAGAGGGTACGCTTCAAATCCATCAATCTTACGCCTGTAAATGAGCCGAATGTTCATGAACAGTTCGGTGTGAAGTCCGTTTATGTTTGTTTATTTAAATAAACGAACGATCATGAACAATTTTTTTGTTCATCTAATAAAACGAACGAACATGAACACACTTTTTGTTCGTTCATTTTAGTTCATGAACGTTCGTTTATATTTGTTCATTTAAACGGTGAATAAATATATAACATAAAAGGCGTTTTCTAACTACTTATATAAATATATATCATTTGTGTTCGTTTTTGTTTGTTTAAGTTTGTTTGTGTTCATTTACGCTCATGAACTACTCGTATGGATTCCTAAACTGTTTGGACTTTGATCAGGTGAGATCCCATATAGAGAAGGGCAATCTATTGGCGTAATTCCAGACGGGATTGACCCCAAGAACGGAAAACCGCACAAACTGAGATTGTATTCTATTGCTAGCAGTGCTCTTGGTGACTTTGGAGACTCTAAAACCGTAAGCATTTCAACATAATTCAATTGTGTTCATGAAAAGGAAATTTGCAGCATTTGAAATTGGGGTCATGTGTAGGTATCTCTATGTGTGAAAAGACTTGTCTACACGAATGACAAAGGCGAAGAAGTCAAAGGAGTTTGCTCTAACTTCTTGTGTAAGAATAAAATCTTGAAACTCTTCGATTACTTATTTTTCACTTATTTGGCTTTTATTAGATGTATATTGTTGATTTTTAACATGGGTCGTAACTCAGGTGACTTAAAGCCTGGAGCCGAGGTGCAAATAACTGGTCCGGTAGGAAAAGAAATGCTCATGCCAAAGGATCCTAACGCTACTGTCATAATGGTAAGTAACACTTTTGATGATAAATAGTTCATACTTTATATTTTACTTTTTATTTTGCGGTTTACGTAGAGTAAAAGGAGAATAATTTGTGATCCCAAAACGCGGTTTCATTGCAGCTTGCAACAGGAACTGGGATTGCTCCATTCCGCTCATTTATGTGGAAAATGTTCTTTGAGAAGCATGAAGACTATCAGGTACCCGTTCACTTGAATAGATCATGTTTACTATTAGTCAATTTGTCAAAATAATGTTTTTGATTTATTTCCAAATTGCAGTTCAATGGGTTGGCATGGCTCTTTTTAGGTGTTCCCACAAGTAGTTCCTTGTTATATAAAGAGGTAAAAGAACTCATCACCCCTCATGTTATTAGATCAAAACTAATTGAAGACCCGTTTACACGTAAGTTTGACTTTTCGAATATTTTGCAGGAATTTGAGAAGATGAAGGAGTTGAAACCAGATAACTTAAGAGTTGACTTTGCGGTGAGCCGAGAACAAACCAACGAGAAGGGTGAAAAGATGTACATTCAAACCAGAATGGCTCAATACGACAGAGAATTATGGGAGTTACTCAAGAAAGACAACACCTTCGTGTATATGTGTGGGCTTAAGGGTATGGAGAAGGGTATTGATGACATTATGACCACATTGGCTGCTGAAGATGGTAAGAGTAATCTGAAAAAGCTTACAAATTTATTTGAGTAAATTGTCATTTTCGTTCCTAAGGTTTGACCACTTTTACGACTTTCATCCAAAGGTTTGTTTTTCCGCATCTGGGTCCTCGTGGTTTCAAAATCTTGCCATTTTAGTCCCTGAGATTTGGCCCTCATGGACGAAAATGACAAGATTTTGAAACCACAATTATCCAGATGCGGAAAAACAAACCTTTAGATGAAAATCGCAAAAATGATCAAACCTCATGGAAGAAAATGACAATTTAGTCAATTTATTTGCCTGTCTATTTTATGGGATGTGAAATTACCAATATACCCTCATTGCCGCCATTATTTTGTTTCTTGATGTGCATTTTTTGTTTTGTTTTTGGTAGGCATTGAGTGGGCAACATACAAGAAGCAGTTGAAGAAAGAAGGGCAATGGAATGTGGAGGTTTACTAAATGGTGTTTTTCGCTTCTTGTACAAATGCAGCCCTCTCTTTGTAGATAGGTAATCGTCATAAACCAACTCTATTGTTATGAATTTTCCCAAATATTAGTTTTTATTTTCTGAGGGTATGGAATATGAAAGTATATTACTCTTATGAACACAAGCTTCTTGTACCATTGCATATTTTGTATGACCTTGTGATCCATTTGCTTGACAAAAGGATAAAAAGACATGTTTCGCACACGCATTTAAAGGGACGTGGAGTAGAT
Source organism: Helianthus tuberosus (assembly GCA_030545235.1). Classification (NCBI taxonomy): domain Eukaryota; kingdom Viridiplantae; phylum Streptophyta; class Magnoliopsida; order Asterales; family Asteraceae; genus Helianthus; species Helianthus tuberosus. The sequence goes on from CM060417.1 coordinate 4,829,378, forward strand.
AATGAGGCTATGTGAGAGTGCTTCACCAACTAGACGAATGTAATAATGGTATGTTGGTAATATATGTCATTGCTTTTGCTTTCATGTATCGAGCTTTTGCATGGGTTCTTGTACGACGCATTTTGACATTGGTATGTACTCGTTTTTGGTGGTTATGATGGATTTCTATTCTCCATGTTCCTAAAACCTGGCCATTAACGGTTGGTAGTTAATTAACATCATATATGAGAATAGTGTATTGAAACAACTAGTAAACCGAGTCTTTAATGAACAATAGCCCATACTGTAGATTGTTACGATACAAAATGGTGATCAAGTGATTAAGAGCTAAAAATAGAGAAGAAGAAATCACATAGAAGGAGATTACTCTCAAAATCAATAGCTAGTTCATTAACAATCATCTCATTTTAAGTACAATCAATACAAATGACTCATGACCCCCTCCCCTCTTAACTAGTTGAATGGAAATATCATGTTCAAGTTCTGTAAACTAAACGTGTTCTATAGGCATTCGTATTTTGTTATAGATTTATAACTCTAGGGTAATATGACAATTTCAATGAAAGTTTTTTTGTAACAAAGAGTCGCGCCTGTCTTAACGGATAATTAAGCCAGTCTTGTTGGGGAAAATAACCCATTTAACACCCTCTATAAGAGTCGTGACGTGTTTGGATTCGTGTAGATATTTTTGGGGTTGTATGAGTGTTTGACTCACCAACTAGTGAACATAACCCATCTAACACCCCCTAATTAAATTGTTTTAACATGAAAGGAATTTGGATTTTAATAAGTTAACCCATGACCTGTTGGTCAGTACTAATCCATATTAGCAATTTGACCAATCATACTCATAACTTTCATTGTCTTTGCCAAGAACAAAAACAGTACAACGGAAAAGTAACTTCGTATGCACATAACTTTCATTTATATTGTTTTAAAACAATTTATAATATTTTGATTGGTAGAAATTAATCGGTTGTACATCGGGGATACATATAGCTTAGTTTTCCTTTATATTGAGACTTCTGTTGACAACGTAAATAAAAGTTATAAGTGTTATTGATCAAACTGTTACCATAAACTATCGTGAATTAGATATAGTTTGAATTACTAAATTAACAATTAACTTTTGTAAATTATTCTTAGTGATTATCTATAGACAAAATTGCACAAATCAACCTTTATGTTATACCTAAACTGCACTTCACATCTTTCACTATGAAATCGGCCAAACCCAACTTTTATGTTCATGTTTTGTTACATTCTATAACCTTTACAACTAACGTCGTCCAAAAACTCAGTTAAGTTACCTTACATGCTTTGCATGTGAGGATACTATGATCTTTTATAACATAAAGGTTGATTTGTGCAAAAATATTATTATATATATAGTAGATTTTTTTTTTTTTTTTTGCAAAACATGATTATTTGTTAATAATTATCTATACTATATTATAATGCATAAGAGATGGGTATTTTAAGATACAAAAAAAATAAGAACTTTTCTCCCCCTTTATTTACAGAAAGACCCCTAAAATGAGGGTAGTTTGGTCTTTTAAACACTATTTATTTTTTAGCCTCTAAACTTATTACATTTAAATCCCTAAGTTTGAACAAAATTATAGATAATTATTTACATTTTCCCCCTCCACGACAAGCTTATAATTCTTTTACGTATTTTTGTCGTATCTTATTAACTATAATGTTTTAAAAAATATCCAAAGATAGCATGACGACCTATACATTTTTGTCGACGTTTCGGTAGTTTTCTTGTTCAGTATCGATGTGCGGATTAAAAGGTACAAGTAGATGATGCGTTAGTGCACAAGTGATCATTGCAAAGAAGTAGAATAAGTAAATAAATAAACTTTATGTAATTATTTTAAGAGTTAAATTTATTGATTCTACCATCATCGAATAATTGTGTCATGCTTGTATTTGATTACTAGAAACTATAAAATGTATTATAGTATAGATTCAATGACTAAATATTAGTTATATTATAAAACTTTAACAACCTACGTGGATATTTCGATTTTGTATAGATATTATGTATTTCCATTTCCTCATAAACATTCTGTTTTGATAAGGTTTTAGCCTACAAGTGATGAACAAGTCCTACACTTGAAGTTGTGTGATTATTTGGATAGCATGGGCTATCTTACCTTCAATCCACACATCACTATGTTTTCTTAGTTAGATAGTATGTATTTCCATTTCCTAAATGTATGTCTATGACCATCCTTGTTGTCTTATGACAACTTGTGTATTGGTGACAACTAAAAAGGTTCCTAAATGGAAGATTTATCTTCCTACCTCCTACATAACTTCTATGACATCCTTGTGATAATCTTGGACTAATAACCTATAATATAAACTATATAAGATATATAATACTTATAATAACCAAACTTTTGATGATAACCTAATGGTTATTTGTTAAAATAGTAGGTTACACCAGTTTTAAAAACTGGTAAATACCGGCCGGTTATACCGTTATTACTGTTTCTAGATGTAAATCCGGCACGAAACACCCCGGTAAATAAGTGAAACGACATAAGGTTTGTACCGGCGGTAAAATCCGGTATACCGGTTTGAAACGTAATACCGGTACCGGCCCAGGGTTATTTTAGTTTTGATTATTACTTATTTTTATTATATATGTTACTTATCTTATGTAATTTTTATATATTATGATTATTCGTAACTAAAAAAACTTATTTAATATTGTATGAAACGAAAATATTTATCCTCTAGTTGATGAGGATGGCGATAATAGTGAATTTCATCTTTTATGCGATCGTGAACTTGATGTATTCAACACTCAAATGGCTTAAACATATCGTACATTTCATTTGAAAGAGTTTGTTGGAAAATTGAATGATTTTCGATTATCTTTTGGATTATTTTTTATTATAGATTTACTTTTGGATCATCTTTTAATATGTAATCATGCATTTTTTGATTAACTTTTAAGTTGATGTTGTAATTTATGAAATTATAGAGTTAGCTAGTCAACCCGGTTGAACTGCTCGGTACAAACTGGTTCAACCGGTTGAACCATTTTTTAGCTTAATCCGGTTTGATTTAAAAAACCGGTTTTTAAAACATTGGGTTACACCACCTAAGAACATATTACTCGTCACGATTCTAATGGGCGTTTTGACCCATGAAAACATTTAAACTCTTTTGAGTTTCATAGTGTCAAGAATGAGTATTATGTGATAGATGGTTATTTTCTTATATGTTACTTTCCACATTCCTTTTATTCTGAATCCTTAATCTTCCGTTATCCTCCAATACTCATACACCTTTGTTTCTTCGTGTAGAAGGACTTGATGTTCCAATATCCCACAACAACTCTCTCGCGGATTAACAAGTGGAAAGCTTGCAAAACCGCGAGTATACTTGAACCCCCTTTTCGTTTACCACTATTTGGGGTGTAACATGTTAATCTATAAAACTTACACTTAAACTTTATTCTTAATTGCACAAACATTCCTTATACATGCATGCCTACTTGATTAATTGATACTTTAAACTTGGGGTTATACGTTTTGTGTTAGACTTATCATTAGCTTCGACCGAGCCTATCCTTGACATATATAGCGCTATAGGATTAACGCACCACCCGTATTCTTGAGGTTATGTTAAGAGCTTATTGCGTTTCATCATTGGTTTGATTAGTTAAACACATGCCGATTTTATTGTTTATCTTGTATCAATAGCTTGCCATGGGGAATTGTTTAAACTCATTTTATGCTATGTATGTATGAAAACTTGTATACTCGCATTTGCTTTTGCATTGAACTTTATTTTAAACATGTTACAGGTTGAGGATGACAATGTTATGAAATTGAAGTAGCAATAATGTTTAGATACACATATAGACGCCTTAGGTTTAATATGTTGTATCAATTTTGTTGTTGTTGTTATGTTATTCTCATATATTGAACATGTTGTTATTTGAATTTCCATGTAATGTTTGACAATTTAAAGTATGAAATAAAAACGGTTTTAATTTAATTATTGTCACAAATAGTGTTATGTGTGATGAGCAATCTTTCTTCGTCCCACTCCGATGATTCCACCATTGGTTGGGGTGTGACATAATATCTTATTATTAATTTGAAATATATTTTTAGTGTTAGATCTGAACCAAAGGATTTGTTAAGAGATGACTGGGTGCAAAGACACCGAAGAACCATACAACAATATGCTAATCAATATAAGAGTCGCATGGGCAAAGGCATGTATTAAAAATAAGTGGTTATAGTTTGGTAATTTTGGAAGTCAGGTGGTTTTGTATATACATGATGCGTGTGAAGTGTATATATAAGTTTAAGTATATTTTAAGCCCTTTTACACTTTCTTTAGCCAAGTTTTAAATTTATAAAACACAATATTTACTAACACTAAACACACATATGGGCAAGTGCACCCATCGTGAGCGTAGTATAGTGTTGGTAAGATACCGAGGTCGTCCAAGGACACAAGAGCTTTTAGTACCGGTTTATCCTCAACGTCTAATCAAATCAAAAAGTTAGAAAAATGTTTTAAACTAGAAAAAAATAAAAACTAACTAAAATGCTGAAAATAAAAATAAAAATAAAAATAAAAACAGATAGACAAGATTAATCACTTGGTTCCGACTCGTGTATAGTGTAACCTTTGATTATTTCCGCACTTTTGCACTTATTTAAGGGATTATCTTAGTTATTGTAGTAGGCCCCTCTTTTGAAGGTGACGTTACCCTCAACCCAGTAGTTTGAGTCAGCAAGGATACAATCCTAAAGGGTCGGATTATTGAAAGATAATTAATTAAGTTATTAATGCAAATTATGGTAGGCCCCTCTTTTGAAGGTGACGTTACCCTCGACTAAGTAGTCTGAGTCAGCAAGGATACAGTCCTAAGTAGCCGGGTTATAGTATTAATAGTAGTTTAACTTATGAGGGGATCAAAGAGTTTGGACCCCCGCCATCCAATACCGTTAAGTATTGAAGGAGGTCCTACTAAAATTGACCCAGGTCCCTTGCAGGATCTCTAAACGCTGAACAACGGCAAGACTCTTACCAAACCGTTCCCTTAACCCCCGACCAGGTAGCCAACATACCTCCATATAGACCGTGGAGATATGAATGGTGAAAATCTTTTATTTTATATAGACAGTAAAATAATGCCAAGACACCACGGACAAACGATAACGAAGAATCACCTTCAACATAAGAAACTAGTTATTAAAGTCATTAATACATGACCAATTAAAAAGTGCGAAAAGATTAAAAATAAAAAGTATTACACTAGACACTTGTCTTCACCAAGTGATGTAAGAGACTTAGGCAAACATGGCCTTGATTGTCAAGAACTCTTACGATCAATCTTGGATCGCGAGACGACTCACACACTCTACGATGGACAATGGATGGTGGTGGTGGATGATGGTGTTATGGTCGTGGTGGGTGGTGGGTGGTGGGTGAAGTGTGAGAGAGGTGGTGTGCCAAGGGATGGTTTGAGCTTGAGCCAAGCACTCCTATTTATAGGCTGAACAGAAGCTTCGGCACGGCCCCGTGTCCACATCCTTCTCTTTCTTCATTAATTGCTCTTGTCTTTATTAGTTGACCACGCCCCCGTGTCCGCTGAGCACGACCCCGTGTGCAGAAGCATATCTGTACTATGAAGATTTGCCTGGATTCTGCGAATCTTATAGTTCACCACGGCCCCGTGCCCGCTGAGCACGGCCCCGTGGTGGGCAAAGGAAGCTTCTACCACTTTGTCTTTTCAACTGACACTTGGACGGGGCGTGTTCAGTCTTCTGTCTTCTTGTTTTGCTTGGGAAGATGTTGTCGAGGGGTCGGGCATGTCACGTTTGTTCCTTTTCTTGTATTTATGTTGGATTTTGCTGTCTTTTTGCTTCTTTTGTTAATTTGAGCTCATTTAATCCTGAAAATACAAAAGGAAGACAAAAGCACACTTTTTCCAACATTAGTACTAAAAAAGGGTTAGTTTTATGCCACAATTGATGTAATTTATATGTTGCATTTTGCACACATCAAATACCCCCACACTTGAATCTTTGCTTGTCCTCAAGCAAAACTCTTTATAATGTGGCTTTACACTCCCAAATGGAATGGGTAGAACAGAAAGTTTTTTTTTTTTTTGGGCTTGTTATAGAGTGTCGGGATTTCCAATATTCTTTATTAATTTTTATTTTTATTTATTTACAATCTTATTCGTCATGATTTATTTAAAACTTTTCATAAGATAAATTACTTATTAGGGCATAACATGCCTCTTTAAAATTCTATTTATATACAAGTTCACATACCTCATGGGGATCACTCAACACTCGGCCGAAAATATATTTTAGTAGATCACTCGAGAGCGGCATGGAACTTACTCCTACCATAAGCTTGCCAAGCAATCAATCCTCCTCCTTTTTAACTATATACCTTTGTAAATATCAAGAGGACTTTTTGGGTGAAGGGTTAGGCTTGGGTTAAAGGTAGGTGGTTTGGTTAGTGGTTAGTAGAAAAGGGCGAAAGGCGTAAAAGCGTCGGTTTTCGTAAGACTTTTTATTTTTGAACTTTTTATTTTGATGAAGCCTTTATTCAAACAAAGTTATTTTTGAAAAACTTGTTTGTTTATTTCTTTTGCTTCATCTTCATCATCATTTTTTTTTGAAAAGTCATACGAAAAACCGAGCTAGTTACTAAAACAAGGGGTTAAAAATGAAAAAGGTTTTGGTGGGTGAAAGGGTGTTTGGTTTGGGTTATGAAATAAAAAGGTTTAGGCTCAAAGGGGCTAACTAGGGGGATTTTGGGTAGGTGGTAAAAAAAAAAAATAATGGTGTAGAAATAAAAAGGGTTAGTCCTAATGCCTCCATCATTTACTTACTCGGGTTTAAGTTGGTAAGGACCGGGAATGTATCGTCGTGGCAAGTTCTAGAGTCGTAAGAACCAAGCGGCTATTCACACAAGAAACGAAAAATGAGCATTTAGTTTAATAATATGTATTTGTATGCTCAATAAAGGCTCAAAACTCACTTTTGTGGGAATGAGTTTTATGTGATCAAGTATATATAATCAAATTTTAACTAAGCTTGTCATGCCTTTTTATAATTTTCTTATGTTGGTTCTTTTTATCACGATGCTATCGGTTGTAAATTTGTAAAAATATAACATTTTTTAGAACTTGAAATTCCCAAGTTAAACCTAGACAAGAAATTTTTTTTTTTTTTTTGAAAAAAATTTGGGGTGATTAGCGGTTCCAATAGAGTTTTGTGTAAGGCTTGTATTTAGGACTTGCAAGATTCAAGGTTTTAGCATCCCCCCCCCCCCCACACTTAAATTACACATTGTCCTCAATGTGTCCCAAAAATAAGTTTTTAGGTTGATTGAATGTGTAAAAAGGTGTGAAAAAGCAAAAAAATTGTGTTACTGGGCGCTGAACACGGCCCCGTGTTCAAGTGCCAGTAACAAAATTGAATCAAGAGAAACAGAAGCCTGGACACGGGGGCGTGTTGGGTGAACACGGCCCGTGTCCAGTTTACCTGAACTGGGTATTTCTGCAGACTGTGCAGCACGGGGCCGTGTTGGGCGGACACGGCCCGTGCCGAACTTACTGTAAATGAAGAAATTTTATCGGATGGTCCTGTTTTCCTGCATGGGGTGCTGGTTTAAGTTTTCCTTGTTTCCTTTGCCATCTCAAGTGTGTTTTATTCCTTTCAACACCATCCAACCACCAAGTTAACTAAAACCATCATTCATTAAGTCATAGAGAGAATTACATAATAGTCCTAAAAATTTAAAATACTAGATAGTTAGGTCAAAGAAACACAAGAAATCTAAACCAAGAAGTTCTAGCCTACTACTTATTCTATTAGCAAAATTTCCGAAAAGGTAAATCCCTCGGTTAAATGTGGCTTGAAAAACTTCTTTCTCCGGTCATGGTTTCCTCACATGTCGGCGAGCCATTCTTCTATCTCCCTAGGGAGAGGAAAAGCGGGCTCATTGGCATTGGTTTGAGGAGGTGCGGCTTCCACCGGGACTTCTTGTAGATCTTCAAGAGGAGGTTCCGCTGGAATGTCGTCCCAACCGGTAGGGTTGTGGATTCCAAGTGCTAGGTTCCAATCATCTTGAGGGAGGATTGGTTCCATGGGAGGTGTTACAAGAATGTTTAACCTCTGGTGCAAGAGTTTATTTCTTGAAAACTGTTTTCCAACCCCACCGAAAGATAATTTATACGGTCAATTAGGACCTCCTCTACCGAAGTCATCTCGTCAAGGGCTTCACGTAACGCCATCACGTATCTTACGAGAGTTGCTTCAATCGATGGTCTTCTTTCCCTTCGACTGTTTCTGGAGTGCGCAAAAGAGGTTCCACTGTTTTGGCTAGACATTCTACTAAAACAAACCAAAAATAGTTCGATTTAATGAAACAGTACCACGGACACGGCCCCGTGCTCAATGAGCACGGCCCCGTGTTCAACTTTCTGCAGTTTTTTAGAACAAGGAATCTTGGAGTTTCAAATTATTTTCTCAATTTATGAAGCATTTTTGAACAGAAATAACTTAAAACAACGTTGTGTAACTTATTTTTAACAAGATTCCTTGAACAAAAGTTTAACAAACATCACCATAAAGCTTAGAATCAAGCTTTAATGGAGGTGTTGTTGCAAGAAAGATGAAGAAGAAGGTAATGGATAAAAGAGGAAAGGACAAGATGTTTGTTAGAACCTTCTTTTAGAACATACCTAGGATGGTAAGTTAGAAAATCCTTTCAAATCTCTGTCCCTGGATGGTCCAAATGTGCAGGATTCTTGCCTGCATTTATAGAAAACGACAGCATGCTGGACACGGCCCAGTGTGCTGGCAAAATCCTGACACGTTTTGTCCGTATTCTGACAGAAATCAGAAAGAAATCTTTTGGTGGACATGGGGGCGTGTTAACCTGGGCATGGCCCCGTGTCGGAGGGCTGTTTATGAAGTTTGTCTATTTTTAAGGAACTTTTTCGGATCGGGCGGTTCCTTACTGGATGGAACAACTCCAAAGTGCCTAAGATACCTTAGTTGATCTAGATTAAGACGAGAACGCAATAGGTTGTCGGTGAGGGTGATTCCTATGCTATATGTAGGTGGACAAGTCCAACCCTTTTCCGGGCTCTCGTTAAAGAAGGTGTATGTCGAATCGCTCAGGTCTATGTATGCATCGAACAAAGTCGATGGGGAGTCCTTCACGGCATAATCGACACAGGGACGACTATCGCTCAAGTCCTCACTAGAGTTAGAAGTATCGTCGGAAACAACGAAGTTGTTTGAATGCGAGCCCAACCTGTAACACCCCAAAAATATGTAATCTAATTATTTTCTCTAAAATAGTTCCTGAAAGGAAGGTTTGGGCTAAAATAAATAAACGTTAGAAACCGAGGGACTAAACAGGAAAAAGTAAAAGAAAGATTAGTTAAATGAGATAACACACACACTAGACACTTCTAGTGTGTGCGTGATCTTGTCCAGGAGAAAAGAAAAGAACACCCCAAACCCTAGTTCACTAATTCCATCAAATTGAAGGTGATTTCAAGCCGAACAATTGTAGGAACGCAAATCCTTGGTCATCAAGGTGTGAATAACAAAGTGGTAAGTTGAATTTCTTGAAATCATGAACTTTAGGAAATGGGTTTTTACCCAACTATGATTAATGTTGTGATATATACCAATAGAAGTTAAGATTATGAACTAGAACTCGATTGATGTCCGGGTTATGGTGATTTAACTTGTTTAGAGGGATGGAACATAGATGAATGATGTAGGATGAGAGAATCTCATTAACTTGCTTGATTGTTATGAACTTGTAGATTAGTATGTAAAGTTACTTGTAATCAAATGTGCTATAAATGTGAAACCCGCCAAGTGTTCGATAAAATGCCTAAAAGAACAAATGGGTGAATTTTGGTAAATTATGATAAAGGTGTGTAAAAGAAGGAATGATATGTAGTCGGACTAAATGAATGAATGTGTTGATGTAGGCGTAAAAGAAGAAGGTTCAAGCGCTAGGAGGTCGGACAACTCACAGGATCGAGGTATGTTGTTTTATGCATACAAGCTTTACTTTCTAATTGTTATTGTTGTATTAGAACCATAGATATGATTATCCGTAAATGATGTCTAGTTGATAGTTTAATCCGTCATGAACGGGTCGTAAGATACGATAAAGGTGAAAAGTTTATGCTAGGAGGTCGGTTGGTGTTGCACTAGCTGTATATTGGAAGTTTATGAAAGAAAGAAATGAAATAGTTAAATCTGTCATGAACGGATTTGGTATGATGTATATGTTGTGATTATGTTTAATCCGAGCTTAACGGATTATTGAAGGTTATGTATTGTCTCGTTTGGAGATGGTAGAAAATGACCCGTTCAACGGGTCGGTGAAAGTGAAATTACGACATGGTTATGTGATGACACGAATGGATGTTAGTTGTTATTTATTATTACATTATAAGAAGCTGACTAGTTTAACTTGAATTGCGATGTAGGAAAATCTGTGATTTAGGTGGCTTGGCGAACTTGGAGACGAACACCCACATGCACACCATGGTCTATGCGCTTCCGTAGTAGTAGTGGTCGCCCTTTTGAACAATGTTTTTGTTAAACTTTTACTTCTTAAAAAGTTGTCTTTTGTTATGTAAATGATGGATTAGAAACTTAGTCGGTTGTAATTAGGTATGTTAAACTTGCATTTTGACAGGGTAGTTCGGATTAACACCCATAACTAGACTAGGGAAGGTGTTGATCTCGAACTAGCTACAAGGGCATTTTGGTAAAAATGAAAATATTATGTTTCTAGTCAAAACTTGAAGTTTCCATGTGTTTTGGTCTTTATGTTAATAAGGGCGTAACAAGTTGGTATCTGAGCCAAGGTTTGAGAGAATCAAGCACGGGTTGAAGTGCTTGGGCTCAAACCGATAGCTCGCGCAATGGGTGTGTTCGCTCCTAGATCGCAAACAAGGTAAGAGTCTAAGAAGTTTTAAATTTTATAACGGGTCAAAATAATGATATGTGTCGAAATAGGTTATAAGTGCATAGAACTCAAGAATTGAATCTTGGGTGATTGAAAACATGTATGGTATGGCATTGGCAAGAATTGGTATGCAAACTGATAAGTTTGGGTGGATTAACCATGAATGGGATGAAGGTTTATAAGCAAGAAAATGGCCGAAAGCTTAAAAAATTTCGGAAATAATAAATCCGGGTGCCGGATTTTAACCCTATGAGGAAGGGAATGGAATTACGATCGCGTAGGAAGAAACGGATCGTAAATCGGATGAAAATTGAGTGAGTTATGATCATTTAAGTGAGAAATGGGATTTTTGAGAAAATGCAGCACCCAGCAACGAACTGACTGTGAAAAACAGCCCGTCGCGTCGCGCTAGGGGCCGTTGCGCCGCGCGAGGCACCCCTAGCGTCGCGCGACCCCTCCTGGACCTGCAGAATCGAATTTTTTTTATAATTCGGCCAACGCACTTGTTTAAGAAGGTTATAAAATAAGTAAATAGGATCATGGAAGTTATTATGACATTAAAGAATAACTCGTAACGAACCGTAAGGGTAAGTGATGTGAATTTATTAAGAATCATCGAGAAACTTTATTGTGTAGATGTCGGAACATGTGGATTCGAATGATGATGATATGGCACGGGAAGATGCATTAAATGAAAAGATGGCGCAAATGATGGATAATACTTTTGAAGCCAAACTTCCGAAAATGGTGCAAGAGGTGGAGAGTCGTGTGTTGGAAACGATTGACGCAATGATGACGAGAAAAATGGATGAAATAAAGGAGATGATTGGAGAATCTAAAAGCAAGAGCAAAATACGAAGATGCACATATAAGGACTTTATGGCGTGTAGTCCTTCTCCGTATGATGGAAAGATAGATCCGATTGTATGTCAAAGATGGATTTCTAATATAGAAGCCGTGTTTATTCGGAGTCGGTGTGAAAAGGAAGATCAAGTAATGTTTGCTACGGGTCAACTGCAATCGCAAGCTAAAGATTGGTGGGATGCTTATTGTAAGGAAATAGGTGAAGATAAACTTCAGGTGATGACATGGCAGGAATTTAAAGAGCCTTTTCTAAAATACCATTGCCCTCAATCCGCCATTGATAGGATTCAGGAGGAATTCTTGCGCCTCCGACAGCACGATGAAACAATCAACGAGATAACGAATATTTTCTTGGATAAGCTGAAGTTCTGCAAGGAGTTCGTGAATTCAGAAAGAATGAAAATCAATCGATATCATGATATGTTGAAGGCGGAGTTTAGGGAGTTTATTACGCCCTCGAAGTGTGAAACTCTTGACGAACTCATAAACTGGGCGCGAGACAGGGAGATTGAACTCAAGAGACAGGTGGAGTGAGGTGAAAAGAGACTACCAGAGAAGGTGTCTAACCCAACTCCTTTCAAGAAAGGCAAGTTTCAAGATCAAGCTAATAAAGAGAAAGCAAAGAGTGGAATTCCCCGTTGCAAAAATTGTGGAAAGCTTCACTCCGGGGAGTGCCTGTTGGGCAAGAAGGGATGTTACGACTATGGGGAAGAGGGACATCCGTATTACAGGTGCCCTAAGAATACGAAGACATGTTATCATTGTTTCCAAAAGGGCCACATCAAGGCGGAGTGTCCCAAGCTCCAATCAGGAATGAAGAAGGAAGGCAAAAAGGAGGAGAATCCTAAGGCAAAAGCAAGAATGTTTCAAATTACGTCTGAAGAGGCTAAAGCTCATCCGAATGTTGTGTCAGGTATTTTCTTGCTAAATTCCTTGCCGATGTATGTGTTATTCGATACCGGGGATACTATGTCATTTGTTTCGAGTGATGTAATTAATCACCCCTCATTTAAGATTGAAAGAATGTCAATACCATTAGAGGTAGAGATAGCGGATAGCAAGAATTATTTGTTGCACGAAGTGTGTAGAAATTGTAAGCTCACGATAGAGGATGAGGAGTTTGATATTGATCTCGTACCTATGGTCTTAGGAGAATTCAAGGTAGTAGTAGGTATGGATTGGATGGCCCGACACCATGCGGAGATTAAATGCGAAAGTAAGACAATACGCGTGCAATCTCCGAGTGGGAAATGGTTAAGCGTTCAAGGAGAGAGAAATGTAGAAGCAAAGTTATGCAATATTGTCCAAGCCTTCAAGTATGTGCGTAATGGAAGAAAGGCATTTTTAGCCTATGTAGCTGATGTTCATCAAAACCTTCCCAAGCTCGAAGATGTGGCAGTAGTGAACGAATATCCGGATGTGTTTCCGGAGGAGTTGCCGGGGCTTCCACCCGAACGCGAAATAGAATTTCGTATCGAATTAAATCCGGGTGCGCAACCGGTGGCTAAAGCCCCATATAGACTGGCTCCCACCGAAATGAGGGAACTAATGACCCAACTGCAAGACTTACTTGATAAAGGCTTTATACGTCCGAGTGTATCACCTTGGGGAGCACCCGTTCTTTTTGTGAAAAAGAAAGATGGGTCGATGCGTATGTGCATCGACTACCGGGAGTTGAATAAACTGACCGTGAAGAACTGTTATCCCTTACCCAGAATTGATGATCTTTTTGATCAGTTGCAAGGGGCGAGTTGGTTTTCAAAGATAGATCTACGTTCGGGCTACCATCAAGTAAGGGTGCGAGAGGAGGATGTTGCAAAAACTGCATTTAGAACTCGGTATGGACATTATGAATTTTTGGTCATGTCCTTTGGGTTGACGAACGCGCCAGCCGCGTTTATGGACCTTATGAACCGAGTGTGTCGACCTATGTTAGACAAATCTATGATTGTGTTCATAGATGACATTTTGGTTTACTCCCGGAATGAGGCCGATCATGCAAGACACTTACGTGAGGTACTTGAAACCCTCCGTAGAGAAAAACTTTATGCAAAGTTCTCAAAGTGTGCCTTTTGGCTCAGGGAAGTGCAGTTTCTAGGTCACGTAATAAATTCAGAAGGTGTCTTAGTAGATCCAGCAAAGATTGAGGCTGTACAAAAGTGGGTCCCTCCTAAAAACCCAACCGAAGTAGGGAGTTTTCTAGGCCTTGCCGGCTATTACAGAAGGTTTATTCAAGAATTCTCAAAGATTGCATTACCACTGACCAAACTGACAAGAAAGGAAGGAAGGAAGGAAGTAAAGTTCGTGTGGGGTAAAGAACAAGAAGAAGCTTTTCAAGTATTAAAAGAGAAATTATCGAGTTCTCCGGTGTTAACGTTACCCGATGGAACGGAAGATTTGGTCGTATATTCAGACGCGTCACATCAAGGCTTGGGGTGTGTTCTAATGCAAAGGGGAAGGGTTATCGCGTATGCTTCAAGACAACTCAGACCACATGAAGTAAATTACCCGACCCATGACCTAGAGTTGGCAGCGGTAGTTTTTGCCTTAAAAATTTGGAGGCACTACCTGTATGGGGTAAAATGTACGATCTACTCGGATCATAAGAGCCTTAAATATTTCTTCGAACAGAAAGATTTGAATATGAGGCAACGAAGGTGGTTGGAACTGATTAAAGACTATGATTGTGATATTTGTTATCACCCGGGAAAAGCAAACGTCGTAGCGGATGCGTTGAGTCGAAAAGATTATCCACAGCCGATTCATGTCAAATCTATGAAGATGACAGTTACACCTCACCTCCTTGAGACGATACGAGATACTCAAATAAAAGCACTAGAGAAAGGGGATCCAAAGAAAGAAAGAACGAAAGGAATAGCAGAAAAGTTTGAAGAAAACTCAAACGGGCTTAAGACACGGTTTGGGCGGATCTGGATACCAAGGTTTTGCGAAGTCAAGACAGTGCTACTTGAAGAAGCTCATAAGTCACGGTACTCCGTTCACCCTGGGGCTACGAAAATGTACTATGATTTGAAAACAAACTATTGGTGGCCCGGGATGAAACGCGATATTGCTAAGTACGTCTCGAAGTGTCTGACGTGTTCTCAAGTGAAAGCGGAACATCAGAAACCTTATG
This sequence comes from Helianthus tuberosus, assembly GCA_030545235.1. Lineage (NCBI taxonomy): Eukaryota > Viridiplantae > Streptophyta > Magnoliopsida > Asterales > Asteraceae > Helianthus > Helianthus tuberosus. Next base: position 4,844,394 of record CM060417.1, read on the forward strand.
GAGAGTTACAACCTTTGGAAATTCTAGTATGGAAGTGGGAGGAGATAACAATGGACTTGGTGACTAAGCTACCTAGAACGAAAAAAGGGCATGATACGATATGGGTAGTTGTGGACCGACTCACGAAGAGTGCACACGTTTTACCAATTCGAGAGGCCTACTCCTCAGAAAAGATGGCGGAAGTGTATGTGAATGAAATAATATCCCGACACGGGGTGCCTGTGTCAATAGTTTCAGATTGGGATACGAGATTTACCTCTCGTTATTGGTTGAGGTTCCATGAAAGTATGGGCACGAAACTGCACATAAGTACCGCCTACCACCCGCAGACTGACGGTCAATCGGAAAGAACGATTCAGACACTTATTGATATGTTAAGAGCATGTGCGTTAGATTTTGGGGGAAGTTGGGATGACCATTTACCACTAGTAGAATTTCCTTACAATAATAGTTATCATAGTGGTCTCAAAATGGCACCTTATGAACTGTTATATGGAAGAAAGTGTAGGACTCCCGTTTGTTGGGGGGAAGTGGGACAAAGAGAGCTCGCGCCTAACGAATTGATAGCAATGACCAACGAAAAGATTGATCTAATTAGAACTCGATTAAAGGCAGCTCAGGATAGGCAAAAGGCATATGCGGATAAGAGAAAGCGTCCTATCGAATTTCAAGTAGGAGACTATGTTTTATTAAAAGTATCCCCCTGGAAAGGTATAATCCGTTTTCGTAAACGGGGAAAATTGGGGCCTCGTTATATTGGGCCATTTAAAATCTTGGCTCGAGTGGGGAAAGTGGCGTATTGTTTAGAATTACCGTCTTCATTAGATGGGATCCATAGCACTTTCCATGTATCACAACTAAGAAAGTGCCTTGCGGATGAATCGGCGATCGTACCTCTTGATGATATTGAAGTAGATGAGAGTTTAAATTATGTTGAAAGACCGATAGCCATTAAAGATTCTAAAGTAAAGAATCTTCGCAATAAGGCCATTAGACAAGTTCTAGTGCAATGGCAACACCGGAAGGGGTCGGAGCTTACATGGGAGTCGGAAGATGAAATGCGAAAGCATTACCCTTCTTTATTCGGTATGTAAATGTTGATTTTTTTTATGTGTTCAAGTTTCGGGGACGAAACTTTTTCTAAGAGGGGTAGACTTGTAACACCCCCAAAATATGTAATCTAATTATTTTCTCTAAAATAGTTCCTGAAAGGAAGGTTTGGGCTAAAATAAATAAACGTTAGAAACCGAGGGACTAAACAGGAAAAAGTAAAAGAAAGATTAGTTAAATGAGATAACACACACACTAGACACTTCTAGTGTGTGCGTGATCTTGTCCAGGAGAAAAGAAAAGAACACCCCAAACCCTAGTTCACTAATTCCATCAAATTGAAGGTGATTTCAAGCCGAACGATTGTAGGAACGCAAATCCTTGGTCATCAAGGTGTGAATAACAAAGTGGTAAGTTGAATTTCTTGAAATCATGAACTTTAGGAAATGGGTTTTTACCCAACTATGATTAATGTTGTGATATATACCAATAGAAGTTAAGATTATGAACTAGAACTCGATTGATGTCCGGGTTATGGTGATTTAACTTGTTTAGAGGGATGGAACATAGATGAATGACGTAGGATGAGAGAATCTCATTAACTTGCTTGATTGTTATGAACTTGTAGATTAGTATGTAAAGTTACTTGTAATCAAATGTGCTATAAATGTGAAACCCGCCAAGTGTTCGATAAAATGCCTAAAAGAACAAATGGGTGAATTTTGGTAAATTATGATAAAGGTGTGTAAAAGAAGGAATGATATGTAGTCGGACTAAATGAATGAATGTGTTGATGTAAGCGTAAAAGAAGAAGGTTCAAGCGCTAGGAGGTCGGACAACTCACAGGATCGAGGTATGTTGTTTTATGCATACAAGCTTTACTTTCTAATTGTTATTGTTGTATTAGAACCGTAGATATGATTATCCGTAAATGATGTCTAGTTGATAGTTTAATCCGTCATGAACGGGTCGTAAGATACGATAAAGGTGAAAAGTTTATGCTAGGAGGTCGGTTGGTGTTGCACTAGCCGTATATTGGAAGTTTATGAAAGAAAGAAATGAAATAGTTAAATCTGTCATGAACGGATTTGGTATGATGTATATGTTGTGATTATGTTTAATCCAAGCTTAACGGATTATTGAAGGTTATGTATTGTCTCGTTTGGAGATGGTAGAAAATGACCCGTTCAACGGGTCGGTGAAAGTGAAATTACGACATGGTTTGTGATGACACGAATGGATGTTAGTTCTTATTTATTATTACATTATAAGAAGCTGACTAGTTTAACTTGAATTGCGATGTAGGAAAATCTGTGATTTAGGTGGCTTGGCGAACTTGGAGACGAACACCCACATGCACACCATGGTCTATGCGCTTCCGTAGTAGTAGTGGTCGCCCTTTTGAACAATGTTTTTGTTAAACTTTTACTTCTTAAAAAGTTGTCTTTTGTTATGTAAATGATGGATTAGAAACTTAGTCGGTTGTAATTAGGTATGTTAAACTTGCATTTTGACAGGGTAGTTCGGATTAACACCCATAACTAGACTAGGGAAGGTGTTGATCTCGAACTAGCTACAAGGGCATTTTGGTAAAAATGAAAATATTATGTTTCTAGTCAAAACTTGAAGTTTCCATGTGTTTTGGTCTTTATGTTAATAAGGGCGTAACACAACCCTTTTTCTTGGTTATCGTCTTGGGATAGATCATTGAAATCTTTCCTAAGTTCTTTTAACCAATTAATAATTAGATCTTCTAATTGAAATAATTCATCAAGAAGCATTTCTCCTAGAAAATCCGGTTGAGAGCATTCAAGGGAGAGATAGGGATTATTTTTACTTTCGCCCCTCTTAAGGATACAAGGAAACGATGGGTATATATAGTGGGGCTTATAATTTAGAAAGTAACATTCTAATTCCTCATGAGTACCTCCACATATTTGACACCACGTACCATAAGAGTGCCGAAAGTAAAAAGTATCAGTATCACTCATGTTTGTGTCAGAGATTACCAACCGTCGGGATCTTACGGTTCTGTTTTCAGTAACTGAATCTTGGGCACGGGGCGTGTCGAGTGGGCACGGCCCCGTGTTCAGCTTACTGTCTGACTTAAAACCAGATTGCCAGTTCCAATGATTGGGCACGGGGCGTGTTCAGCGGGCACGGCCCGTGCTGAGTTCTGCAGAAGCTGAAAAACTAAGAAAAATCCTAAAAAAATGAAAAATAAGAAAAAACGATTAGACCGTTGATTCCTAACTCTCTTAAAATCCTTGTGTCCCCGGCAGCGGTGCCAAAAACTTGATGCGTGTGAAGTGTATATATAAGTTTAAGTATATTTTAAGCCCTTTTACACTTTCTTTAGCCAAGTTTTAAATTTATAAAACACGATATTTACTAACACTAAACACACATATGGGCAAGTGCACCCATCGTGAGCGTAGTATAGTGTTGGTAAGATACCGAGGTCGTCCAAGGACACAAGAGCTTTTAGTACCGGTTTATCCTCAACGTCTAATCAAATCAAAAAGTTAGAAAAAGGTTTTAAACTAGAAAAAAATAAAAACTAACTAAAATGCTGAAAATAAAAATAAAAATAAAAATAAAAACAGATAGACAAGATTAATCACTTGGTTCCGACTCGTGTATAGTGTAACCTTTGATTATTTCCGCACTTTTGCACTTATTTAAGGGATTATCTTAGTTATTGTAGTAGGCCCCTCTTTTGAAGGTGACGTTACCCTCAACCCAGTAGTTTGAGTCAGCAAGGATACAATCCTAAAGGGTCGGATTATTGAAAGATAATTAATTAAGTTATTAATGCAAATTATGGTAGGCCCCTCTTTTGAAGGTGACGTTACCCTCGACTAAGTAGTCTGAGTCAGCAAGGATACAGTCCTAAGTAGCCGGGTTATAGTATTAATAGTAGTTTAACTTATGAGGGGATCAAAGAGTTTGGACCCCCGCCATCCAATACTGTTAAGTATTGAAGGAGGTCCTACTAAAATTGACCCAGGTCCCTTGCAGGATCTCTAAACGCTGAACAACGGCAAGACTCTTACCAAACCGTTCCCTTAACCCCCGACTAGGTAGCCAACATACCTCCATATAGACCGTGGAGATATGAATGGTGAAAATCTTTTATTTTATATAGACAGTAAAATAATGCCAAGACACCACGGACAAATGATAAGGAAGAATCACCTTCAACATAAGAAACTAGTTATTAAAGTCATTAATACATAACCAATTAAAAAGTGCGAAAAGATTAAAAATAAAAAGTATTACACTAGACATTTGTCTTCACCAAGTGATGTAAGAGACTTAGGCAAACATGGCCTTGATTGTCAAGAACTCTTACGATCAATCTTGGATCCCGAGACGACTCACACACTCTACGATGGACAATGGATGATGGTGGTGGATGATGGTGTTATGGTGGTGGTGGGTGGTGGGTGAAGTGTGAGAGAGGTGGTGTGCCAAGGGATGGTTTAAGCTTGAGCCAAGCACTCCTATTTATAGGCTGAACAGAAGCTTCGGCACGGCCCCGTGTCCACATCCTTCGCTTTCTTCATTAATTGCTCTTATCTTTATTAGTTGACCACGCCCCCGTGTCCGCTGAGCACGACCCCGTGTGCAGAAGCATATCTGTACTATGAAGATTTGCCTGGATTCTGCGAATCTTATAGTTGACCACGGCCCCGTGCCCGCTAAGCACGGCCCCGTGGTGGGCAAAGGAAGCTTCTACCACTTTGTCTTTTCTGCTGACACTTGGGCACGCCCCCGTGCTGGCTGAGCACGGGGCGTGTTCAGTCTTCTGTCTTCTTGTTTTGCTTGGGAAGATGCTGTCGAGGGGTCGGGCACGTCACGTTTGTTCCTTTTTCTTGTATTTATGTTGGATTTTGCTGTCTTTTTGCTTCTTTTGTTAATTTGAGCTCATTTAATCCTGAAAATACAAAAGGAAGACAAAAGCACACTTTTTCCAACATTAGTACTAAAAAAGGGTTAGTTTTATGCCACAATTGATGTAATTTATATGTTGCATTTTGCACACATCAATACATTTTGAACGACTTTGACATGTTTGACTTTTTCATTTTATGTAATCATTTTTTTTATTTTTTTATAAGTAAACGCACCTGCCGCAACGCACAAGAGTACCCACTAGTACTTATATATAATTCTAACTTGATTGTCAGATGATACAACAAATTTCTTTACTTGTTTTCCAAAGAAATATTTAAATAGATTTATCCTAACAAACCTAGTTAAACCAAAAATAAAACTAAACAATATTTTCTCACAATTATTATTATTATTTTTTTGAACGTTCAATAAAGTTCGGCCACCCGTGTACACCCATAAGCTGAAGACCACCCACGCCCGCGATTGCAGACAACGCTGGTGACCCGATCAATCACCAATTCGAGCGAACCCACAACTAGGGCCACTATGGTAAAACATCTAACTTGCATGTAACATATTGTAACAAACAATATTTCAACCGCCGACCCCTTTAAAGAAAGTCATCATTTATTTCCTTACAACCTAATTGTTTAATTTATATTTTAAACACATAAACAATTACTTTATCAAGAAACAAGGTTCTATAAAATATAAATAACTTTAAACAAAATTAACCAATCAATATTTTTATAAAAATACCAATTATAGAAAAGAAATCAAGACCATATAAAATATAATTAATAACTTTAAACAAAATTAACCAATCAATATTTTTAGGGTCCTATAACACATGGAAAAAACTTATTTTCACATGGTGTATACGGGCCGTATAAAGTTATACGGCCCGTGTATAATTAAATAAACTGACAAAAGTTGTGCCAGCAGACTTTGTCAGTTTATTTAATTCTATACGGGTCGTATAACTTTATACGGCCCGTATACACCATGTGAAAATAAGTTACCTGGTCGTATACAATGTATACGAACATAGTATACAGGCCGTATAATCTTATACGGCCCGTATTCCTTGCAAATTGGATTTTTCTCAAAGTATATAAGGGGTTTAAGGAGCCAATCACACGAGACAGTTCATAATTCAAGGAGACATAACTGGACAGGTTCTCAAACTTGGACAGATGAAGTCACCCCTTTTAGTATTGTCATAATGCAATGAGTCATAACTGAGGACTAGCTAGGACTAGACCCCTGAAGTTGTCATGTGATAATCACACATGCCAATCACACATGACAGTTCATTTGATAAAATACGTGGGAGAAAAGACCAGCACCGTTGTCGTTCCGTATTTTCTCCTTTTCTAATTCTCGAAGAATCTCGTAACGTATTCTCTGTTTCTCTATATCATATGTAAAATTATTAAAAAAACAAACTATGCTGGCTTTCCATCTATATATTCCGTCCAACATATAACACATGATAAAAGCGCTTCTCTAGACAATCTGGGATTATGTTCCACTTTATTACAGTCGTGAGGTGGTCAAACCTTTCTAAAAGTAGAAAAAAATAAAACATTAACAAGGAATAGAGATTGAAGAACAAAAGCCGTGTCGTATGACTATAATAAAACGGAAGCTATCAACGCGGGGATGGGTACAGAAGCCGACATGTCTTCCTGAATCTGAATCTGAATCTGAATCTGAAAGTTAACTTCAACTTACAAAACCCACTAGCAAAATAAGCGGTTTATCATGTTAGGTAGAATGTTCTCGAATTTGAAGGAAAAGGAAAAATGGTTGCTGATGTTTTTCAGTATTCGGATTTTGTTGGTTTTGTTTCCAGCTAGGGTTTAGAATGGTTGAAGGAATGTCGGTTTTTCAGGTTTCGGATTTTGTTGGTTCAATACCAACTCATCTTTAGTAGTGTTTGTTTGAGAACCTGATTCAGATACACAACGGTTCTCCAATTCCAGATCAGTAAGCAAATATGTCGCAACCCCTGCCCCCTAACAACCCGGGAACGGGCGGCCGCGCCCAGTTTCGGTGGTATCTGTGTTTATCATTTTGGCAGCGGAATCACATCAGGATCGTAGTTAGGAAATATTTTATCAGAGTAAAATACCACACTTTCATAATATTAAACACGTGGGAATAATCCTAAGTTTTAATTACACACATTTTCATAGGGATAAACCCTATTTTATGTAATAAAATATCTCTTTATTTTAGGTAACGTTATAGCCACTTTTTCCAAGCCTTCAGTGTTGTCCAGCTGTCTTCTATTTGGCTTTCACATTTTGTTACCTGAAACGCGTTTAAAAACATTTTGTCAGTGGGAAATACTGGTGAGTGAATCCCAGTTTAATCAAGTTAAGTAAAAACCATTGTACAGTATTGAGGGCGGTCGCGCAATTACATTTGTTTCCATCTACTTTAATTACCACCCACGGTACTGTCAACCCGACTTGTGGTCATGTTACTCATCGCAAGGTAGTAACAATTTTGTATACAAAACCCCAACATACCGACGATAATTGTAGAATACAAATACTCAATCACTGTTTAATATATTATTAATTAAGTGAGGTTTTGTAAAAACAGTTTGCAAAAAGGAGATTACTCACATTGCTGTCTTAGAGTTTTCCTTAAGGATTTCCTGGTGATTATCTATTAAATACATAGATGCACATGCGTTAGTATTATAACCCAATATTTACATTAGTAATACCCTCCCCGAGACGGCATTCCAACAACTACATCGGGCAGAACCTCGACAGCCGTTACGGAACCCTGGATCAATCGGGCAGCGTATCCAATACGTAATCGGGGTTATGATACTTACAACCAGGCAGAACTTCGTTATTTAGAGGGGTATTATGCCAGGAAATTACTTTAACTATTCAGAAATTCGAGAGAGAGAAAAGAGAAATGAGTGAGTTGAGACTGAAGCTGAATGCCTCTATATATAGCGCCTCTTCGACTTCCGTCGCGCCCCGCGTAAACCTCTTCCAGGGCCTTCGCGGCCCGCGAGGGTGGCTAGGGTAGGCCCTAGCTGGTCCGACTCACACCTTAGCTTCGACACGACTGGGACACGTGGCGGCCTCGGGGCTTGCCTGGTGTCTAGGTTGTCACGGCCCGCGACAGAGGTAGCCAAGGGCTACGCGCCCCACGACAGCCCTTTAAGTTTTGTTTTTATTTTTATTTTATTAAATTAAAGGTATTCAGGACCCGTTTTTACATACATGGTGCATTTTAGGACATGTAGGGATATTTTAAATATATTAGGGGTATCGAAAATTATTTTGGAGGGTTGTTATATCCTCCCCACCTTGTTTTAGAGCTCGTCCTCGAGATCTACTGGAACAAGTGTGGATATTTCCTTTACATTTCTGATTCGAGCTCCCAAGTGTATTTTGGTCCTCTTTTGAGTCCCATTTCACTTTAACCAGAACTAATCTCTTGTGCTTGAGATTCTTGACCTTTCTGTCTTCAATCTATAGAGGCCTTTCTATAAATTTAAGTTGTTCATTTTCCTCTATATCCTTAAGAGGTACCATTAGTGATTTATCAGCTAAACATTTCTTGAGATTAGATACATGAAATACATCATGTATTCCTCCCATTTCCTCTGGCAGTTGTAGCTGATAGGCTACAGGTCCTCTTTGGATGAATCTTACCACTCATTTCCAAGGAGAGACTTTCAACAACACTTTGTCTCCTACTTGAAATTCCAATGGCTTTCGTCTGTTATCAGCATAACTCTTTTGTCGATCACGTGCGGCTTTCAATCGTTCCTTAACTTGGATGATCTTGTCAGTTGTTTCTTGTACTATCTCTGGTCCAGAAAGTTGCTTTTCTCCAATTTCTGCCCAACAGACTGGAGTTCGGCACTTGCGTCCATAAAGTGCTTCGAAGGGTGCAGCATTGATACTTGTGTGATAACTGTTATTATAAGAAAATTCTATCAATGGTAAGTGATCGTCCCAATTACCTCCGAAATAAATTACACAAGCTCTAAGCATGTCATCCATTATCTGAATTGTCCTTTCACTTTGTCCGTCTGTTTGAGGATGATAAGTGGTGATTAGATTCAACTTGGTTCCCATTGCTTTTTGGAAACTTGTCCAAAAATGAGAGGTAAAACGGCTATCCCTACCAGAAACAATTGATAAAGGAATTCCATGTAATGAAACTATTTCATTTACATATAATTTAGCTAATTGTTCTATACTGAAAGTTTCCTTCATTGGTAGGAAGTGAGCTGACTTAGTGAGCCTGTCTAAAATCACCCAGATTGTATCATTACCTTTTCTTGTTTTGGGTAATTTAGTAACAAAATCCATTGTTATCAATTCCCATTTCCACATTGGCATTTCTAACTGCTACGATAAACCTGAGGGTTTCTGGTGTTCAACTTTAACTTGTGAACATGTTAAACATTTAGAAACATAAGCTGCTATATCCTTTTTCATTCCTATCCACCAGAAATTCTTTCTTAAGTCCTGATACATTTTATCATTTCAAGGATGCATCGTATATTTAGACTTATGGGCTTCTTCTAATATAAAGTGGCGTAGGTTTCCTAATTTAGGTACCCACATTCTCTTCTTATGGAATCTCCAAATTCCATCTGTTCCTTGTTCTAATTCCTTGATCATTCCTTTTTAATTTTTCAGTATCATCCTTGATTACTGATTCTTGTGCTTTTCTAATCTGCTCATTTAAATCTACCTGCAGGTTTAACTTAAGAGAACACACTCTTTTTGGATTTTCGTGATACTTTCGACTTAAAGCATCAGCTACTACGTTTGCCTTTCCTGCATGGTACTGGATATTGCAATCATAATCACTAAGTATTTCCATCCAGCGTCTTTGTCTCATATTCAACTCCTTTTGCCCGAAAACATACCTTAAACTTTTATGGTCGGTGAAAATGGTAAACTTACTATCGTAAAGGTAATGTCTCCAAATCTTAAGGGCAAAAATTATAGCTCCTAATTCCAAATCATGGGTTGAATAATTCTCTTTATGATTCTTAAGTTGTCTAGAGGCATAAGCTATAACCTTTTGACGTTGCATCAATACACATCCATAACCTAACTTAGAAGCCTCACAATATACTAGAAAGTCTTCAGTTCCTTCTGGTAACGCTAGTATGGGTGCATTGGTTAGTCTTTGCTTAAGAATTCTAAAAGCTTCTTCTTGTTTTGGTCCCCATTCAAACTTAACAGATTTACAGGTTAGCTTAGTTAAGGGAATGGCTATTCTAGAAAAATCTCGAATGAATCTTCTATAATAACCGACCAATCCTAAGAAACTTCTAACCTCGGTTGGTGACTCAGGGGTTTTCCATTTGGTAATCGCCTCGATCTTGGTGGGATCTACATGAATTCCTGCGTGATTGACTAAATGTCCAAGAAACTGTACCTGTTCTAACCAAAACTCGCACTTTGAAAGCTTTTCTTTCCTCAATAAACTTAGAAGTGCGTGAAAATGTGCTTCATGTTCCTCCTTACTCTTAGAATAAATGAGAATATCATCTATAAAGACAATTATGAATTTATCCAAATATGGCTTACATATTCGGTTCATCATGTCCATAAATGCAGCTGGGGCATTGGTTAAACCAAATGGCATGACAGTAAATTCATAATGGCCATACCTTGTTTTGAAAGCGGTATTAGGAATGTCCTCTTCCTGTACCTTTAATTGATGATATCCTGATCGTAAATCAATTTTAGAGAAAAATCGTGCTCCTTGTAGCTGGTCGAACAGATCATTGATTCTCGGTAATGGATACCGATTCTTGATTGTGAGTTTGTTTAATTCACGGTAGTCAATGCACATACGCATTGACCCGTCTTTCTTTTTGACGAATAAGATTGGCGCTTCCCATGGTGATGAGCTTAGTTGTATGAATCCTTTTTCCAACAGTTCGTCTAACTATTTCTTCAGTTCCTGCATTTCGGCGGGTGCCAGACGGTAAGGTGCTTTGGCAATCGGTGCTGTTCCTGGTATCAAGTGGATTCTGAATTCAATTTCTCTGTTTAGAGGTTGCCCCGGTAACTCTTCTGGAAATACATATGAAAATTGAGATACTACAGGGATATCTTTTAATTCTTTTCCTTTAGTGTTAGTGATTATGGAAATCAAATACACTAATGATCCTTTTCTTACATAACTGGCTGTTTTCATTACAGAGATGAATTTTGTGTATCTAGAGGGTTTATCTCCTTTAATTGTGATCTTTTCACCCTTTGGTGAATTTACTTGGATTGACTTTTGATCACATAAAATACTGGCTTTATTGGCTATTAACCAATCCATTCCTAGTACAACATCGAATCCTGCCAGATTCATTGGGTAAAGGTTTGCAATAAATTCTTGATTTAGAAATTCTATTCTTGCTCCCTGCAAGATTTCGGTAATCTTAATGGTTTCTCCATTTGCTGTTTCTACTAGACATTCTTGTGGAAGTTTAGTTAATAATTGATTGAGAAGTTTGCAAAATGAAGTATTAATAAAACTTTGGTTTGCACCAGAGTCAAATAATACTTTAGCAAAAACATCATTAACTAAAAACGTACCGGCAATCACGTCCGGAATCATCTTGGCTTCTTCTGCAGTCAGAACAAATGCTCTAGCATTTTTAGTAGTCTTGTTGTTCATGGCTGGAACTAGTTTCGGACAGTTCGGCTTAATATGTCATTTTTCTCCACAGTTGAAGCACATTCCATTATTAGGTTTCTTCCTACAGTCTTCCTCCTTGTGCCCTGGTATCTTGCAGAAGTTGCAGTAAGTGGAGCATTTTCCCGAATGCTTTTGCAGGCCTTGCAGTACGTTGTAGAGGTAGAACCTACATTTTTCCCACGGTTGGAATTTCCATAACGAAACTCTTGGGTAAGCCTTTGAGCTAGGTTTCTCCTCTGATCCTCTTCTCGTGTACGTACTAACTCATCTGTCAAGGGGTTTGCTAGTTCTACAGCTTCTTCTATAGTTTGAGGTCTAGCTGCCTTGACTACATGCCTAATCTCACCGATTAATCCCCAGATGTAACGGGAGATTAATACTGGTTCAGGTGATGCAAGGGTTGGCACTATTCTAGCATATTCAAAGAATAAAGTAGTGTAACCCTTACTATCCACTCCAGTCATTCTAAGGTTTAAAAACTTATTTGCTATTTGTTCTTTTTTATTGGGAGGGAAAAATTTCATTTCTACCATATTTTTAAATTCCTCCCATTCTATACTGTAAACCCTATCACTTCCCCTAGACTGGAGGATAGTGTTCCACCATTCTAAGGCTGAGTTCTTAAACAGATTGAAAGTAAACATTATCGTATCCTCTTCTGCACATTTGCTTATTTTTAAGACAGTCTCAGTCTTTTCTATCCAGCGTAGAGCTGCAACGGCTCATTCATTGCCCGAGAATTCGATTGGTTTACAAGACCAGAATTCTTTATAAGAATAACCATAAGATATGGTTCTTCTTCTTTTGGGAATGGGCATTTGAAGTATGGGTCCATTGTTTACGCTGTGCTCTGGTTCAGTTGGTCGTTTACTGCCATTGTTACTTTTATTATCGGCTTCCCTAACTGTTTTGATAATATATGGCATTGCATCTATTATCCTTTGTGCCACTATGTGTTGGATGGCACTGTTATCCACTGGGTTTCCATTATTATCATTGTTCGAGTTGTCGTTGTTTTTCTGGTTATCGTTATTCGGGTTATTGTCATTCTGGTTTTCCTGGTTCACTTCGTTGTCCATCTGAATTTTAAACAGTTGCCAATTATTAATATCACAAGATAACATTTAATGCAAACAATCACACAATACGCATATTGATCGAAATCGTCGAGCATTGCGACTTAATCTTTCTTATATATAGTATGTATCTAATACAAACTGATACTTAAATTTAAAATTACCATACTATTATGCTTCCATAACTATCGTCTAGATTTTTTTTCAAACATATACACACATATATATATATATATACATATATATATATATATATAGTGGAGAGTTCAAATGAGAAGAATCACAAATTAAGAATAAAAAGAATAAAAGGGTACAAAGGTAATTTAAACCAATCATTTAATTAGTCTACCCTTTATTTTTGCTATTTAAATTAATAAACCCTAATCATTTAATGAGTCTATCCTATAAAATAGTTGTGCACCTTACACAATAAAAACATTCATGCACATGATCCTACATATTCAACGTTTTCTACACCATACTGACAACGTTTCCTACACCAAGAAAACAATGTTTTGGTGTAGGTTCCCAACACTTTTAAATAATTTTACGACATATAAAATTATATGTGTAGGACACAACACTTTAAATAATTTAGTCACTCCTTATAAAATTGGTGTAGGACCCAAAACATTAATGATGGTGAAGGAGAAAATTATGGTGGCATTAATGAGATTGGAGTAACCCTTTATAATATTTAATAGTGTTATACATCAAATTGTCTATTCCACCATCACTGATATGGGTTCATCCAGAACTCCATATTACGCTCGTTATACTTCCAAACGAGTCGTTCTCCAACCTGCCTCATTCTCTCGCTATTTTCTAAAATCTCCTCAGCGAAGGTTCGGAGTTCTTGCACATTTTCTGCACTCATTGGGGGTGCAGGTGTTGGTATGGGATCTGGGTACTGTGGCATGGGTTCTTCCTGAGGGTATGGATTCTCTAGGATTTCCCTAATGTATTCATCATTATCATGATAGGGATCTAGAGGGTCCAGACCTGGGTAAGCAGCTAGGTTTGGCATGGTTTCGTCTAATATTGGGTAACGTTGCTGATAATCCCTATGATCATCGAACCACGGGTCGTAGTCTGGGTCTAAGGGATTAGGTGCTGGTATTCTAGGTATCTCAGTCAGGTTAAAGACTGGTGCTGGGATTTGGTGTTCCGGGTTATTTTTAATCTCCATTGGTTGTGTGGGAAACAAGGGTAATGGTTGGGGTGCTATGAGTTGTTCGAGGTTTGGGTCTGCAGCTGTGGTTGCTAAGATATGGAAATTTGCTAGACTCCTATTAAGCATATCTTGGGTGTGAGCATCTGTTTCTCTCTTAGCGGCTGCTAGAACTCGCTGCTGTTGTAACTTTTTCATTCTCTTCCTACGCTCATGTGATCCCCTACTGAACCATCCTCTCTTTTTAGGAGGGAATGGCTCTTCAGACCGAGCCTTAAATACGAATATCCCATCTTCATTGTCAGCTGAATACCCTGAGAGGGCAGGCTGTGAAGAGGTGCCTGCGCTCCTAGGTGAACTGGACAACTAACGATAGGCATCGGAGGGTCCTTGGTCGCTCATTCTGTAAACTAACAAATAGTCAAATGACACACAACAATAAAATACAATTATGCACATATTTCCGTAGAAAATTTCTTAACATATAATATTTTGGTGTCAGCAGAACACTTCTGTGGCTGAATCAGTGGCTTAGCTCTGATACCACCTTCTGTCGCAACCCCCGTCCCCTAACAACCCCGGAACGGGCGGCCGCGGCCAGTTTCAGTGGTATTTGTGTTTGTCATTTTGGCAGCGGAATCACATCAGGATCATAGTTAGGAAATATTTTATCAGAGTAAAATACCACACTTTCATAATATTAAACACGTGGGAATAATCCCAAGTTTTAATTACACACATTTTCATAGGGATAAACCCTTTTTTATTTAATAAAATATCTCTTTATTTTAGGTAACGTTATAGCCACTTTTTCCAAGCCTTCAGTGTTGTCCAGCTGGCTTCTATTTGGCTTTCACATTTTGTTACCTGAAACGCGTTTAAAAACATTTTGTCACTGGGAAATACTGGTTAATGAATCCCAGTTTAATCAAGTTAAGTAAAAACCATTGTACAGTATTGAGGGCGGTCGCGCAATTACATTTGTTTCCATCTACTTTAATTACCACCCACGGTACTGTTAACCCGACTTATGGTCATGTTACTCCTCGCAAGGTAGTAACAAATTTTGTATACAAAACCCCAACATACCGACGATAATTGTAGAATACAAATACTCAATCACTGTTTAATACATTATTAATTAAGTGAGGTTTTGTAAAAACAGTTTGCAAAAAGGAGATTACTCACATTGCTGTCTTAGGGTGTAACGCCCTGCGTTTTCATACTTTCCATATTTAGAAACCATTGCTGGAAATTCTATTTTTTTTTGGAAATCTTGTATTCCTTGTAATCGTATTTCGTTGTATCGTTGTAAAATACGAGACTTTGATCGTAATGAAACGAATCTTTTATACATCGTTCATACATGTTTATACATTGATACGTGCACTCGTTTGATACATGGTTCGTAGTTCATATAAACGTAAGCTTAACTCGTAAACAAT
The DNA here is from genome assembly GCA_030545235.1 of Helianthus tuberosus. Taxonomy (NCBI): domain Eukaryota; kingdom Viridiplantae; phylum Streptophyta; class Magnoliopsida; order Asterales; family Asteraceae; genus Helianthus; species Helianthus tuberosus. The sequence goes on from CM060417.1 coordinate 4,859,741, forward strand.
GATCGTATATTCGTAATCCTTAAATCTTCATACATTTAAACACTTAGTTATTCGATTATAAGATTAAGTTGTATGTTTTTTTTTTCACTTGATCATACCAAACTATAAACCATACATACTTGTTACATTTCATGTGTTATACAGACCTATGTTATCACACTTTTTGCTAAATTAAAACATGTCATTTATGCATTTTGGACCTTGTTACAAGTTACATACATACTAGACACCATGTAACACTTTATTAAACATCAAATATATACCTTCTAATGTCCAAAAAATAAAATAAAATAAAAATTATAGGGCTGTTAACAGCCTTGCATCAGCCCACTTAATTTCATTGTTTTGAGTTATTTAGCCCACTAAACACTTCCAAAGCCCAACCCAATGAAACCCTAATCTTTCCCCTATATAACCCAAGCCTCCTCCAAGCATTTTCCACTTTCTAAACATTCTCCATTCACTCTCAAACACTCCAAACCGTAGCTGATTGCAGAAGTTCGAGCAAATTTATACCACTTCACTAAAGTGAGCATAACTCACTCAATTCTTATCCGATTCACTCGATTCTTTTTCCTACTACTTTTTATTGACCTTAGCTACGTTTCCATGGGTTTTCCCTGGAAAACTAGAGCCTGTAATGTTGCCAAAAGGGCTCCAAAGTGGACTAGTTTTTCTGTTCTTGTTTCAAACTTTGATAAACTTGTTTAAACTTGAGGAAACTCATCTCAAACCTATGTCCTTATGCTTATAACCACTTCTATGGTTAGTTAGGCTTAAAAACAAGGTTGATACATTCAAAATAAGAGGTATAAACCTCACAAACTTTCTGTTTTGTTCAAGGGTTTTAACCCCACAAGTGATGCTCAAGTTCAAGACTTGATGATTGTGTGATTTAGGATTAGCTTGGGCTAACCTACTTGAAAATCCACACATTGCTTGATGTTTTCTCATAGATTAGTTGTTCATATTCCATTGTTTCTTGTAAGTTCATGACCCTCCTTGTTGTTCATAACAACAAGTGTAGTGGTGAACAATAGAGGTACCTAAAGGGAAGCTTTGTTCTTCCTACCTCATGTATGAATTCCATGATACTTAGAGGTGCCTAAATGAAGACTTTAATCTTCTACCTCATGCTTGACTTATATGATGTAATACTTATGTAATAACCAAATAATCGAACTCTTGGTGATGAACTAATGGACATTCGTCAAGCTAGTAGATTGTATCATCTTAGGCCTTGACAACTTGTCACGATTCTAATTGAACTTTGTTCCATGAAAACATTTAAACTCTTTTAGAGTTTCATAGTGTCAAGAACAAGTGTCATAGGTGTTAGATGATTATTTTCATATGTTTATTTTTCATGTTATTTAAACTCCAAATCCCTAGAACCATATGTAAACACCTCTTAAACTCCAAATCGAACACATTCAACTTCCTAGTCTCAACAACTTCATCACATGGGATAATCGGAAAGCATATGCAACTTTGTTTAGCGATGATGTTGATGATGCATGGAATCTAGTAGGATGCTTAGATACACACTTTAAATTTTGTGTTTTATTTGTATTGTATTTCATTATTCATGTTGTATTTGTTTCAAATCCTTATAATTAACTCTTTAGAAATGAAATGAAAATTTATCATTTAAATACTTGTCACAAATAGTGTTATGAAGCCTCTTGCAATCTATTTCGTCTCACTCCGATGTTTCCGCCATCGGTTGGGGTGTGAAATAGGGTTTTCCTTAAGGATTTCCTGGTGATTATCTATTAAATACATAAATGCACACGCGTTAGTATAATTACCCAATATTTACATTAGTAATACCCTCCCCGAGACGGCATTCCAACGACTACGTCGGGCAGAACCTCGACAGCCGTTACGGAACCCTGGATCAATCGGGCAGCGTATCTAATACGTAACCGGGGTTATGATACTTACAACGAGGCAGAACTTCGTTATTTAGGGGGGTATTATGACAAGAAATTACTTTAACTATTCAGAAATTCGAGAGAGAGAAAAGAGAAATGAGCGAGTTGAGACTGAAGTTGAATGCCTCTATATATAGTGCCTCTTCGACTTCCATCGCGCCCCGCGTAAACCTCCTCCAGGGCCTTCGCGGCCCACGAGGGTGGCTAGGGTAGGCCCTAGCTGGTTCGGCTCACACCTTAGCTTCGACACGACTGGGACACGTGTCTAGGTTGTCGCGGCCCGCGACAGAGGTAGCCAAGGGCTACGCGCCCCGCGATGGCCCTTTAAATTTTGTTTTTATTTTTATTTTATTAAATTAAAGGTATTCAGGGCCCGTTTTTGCATACGGGGTGTATTTTAGGACATGTAGGGATATTTTAAATATATTAGGGGTGTCAAAAATTATTTTGGAGGGTTGTTATAAAATACACAATGGTTCTCCAATTCCAGATCAATAATGTAAGGAGAAGCGTTGAGATAACTGTCACGACCCCCGACCCTACCCTGGGAGCGAGAGCCGTGAACCAGTCAGATGGTATCGGTGTTTATTAATTACGCAGCGGAAAAATTTTCATCAGGATCGTAGTTAGGAAATAATTTCAGAGTTTGTAAACACACCGAACTTTTAATATTAAATAAATGGGCTCAAACCCATTTTCAATTCAACTGTTTTTATGGGGATAAACCCAAATAAATAAAACATAATTTTCTTCTTTTTATTATAGCCACTTTATTTAAGCCTTCAGTGCTCCATAGCTGGCTTCTACTATCCTTACATCAAGTTACCTGAAACGTGTTTTGAAAACATTTTATCAGTAATAAATACTGGCGAGTTCATTTCATTTTTATAAAAATATATTGTTATACTTTACAGCATCAAAGTTTTTATATTTACCCAAAAATTCAATCAGAATTTATCACATGTTGGCAGTTCCGATGTGACGGTGGTCATATCACTCATTGGCTCACTTTCGTCCAATAGTGAATTTATCAAGTAATAGATGTAAAGTATATCTTACTATTATATTGGTCACTAGGCGATTCCTGTGATGGTGGTCAAATCACTGTTGATCATTCTTTCAACTAGTGACTCGGGTCATATTACTGTTGATCATTCTCTCTACTAGTAATTATGGTCATATCACTGTTGATCATTCTTTCAACTAGTGACTCAGGTCATATTACTGTTGATCATTCTCTCAATTAGTAATTGTGGTCATATCACTGTTGATCATTCTTTCAACTAGTGACTCTGGTCACATCACTGTTGATCATTCTTTCAACTAGTGACTCTGGTCATAACACCGTTGATCATTCTCTCAACTAGTGACTCGGGACTAAGTAGTGTCCCGTGACATTACTTTGTCAAATATATTTTCTATGGCACAAAACCATTTAACCCAGAAAATGAAATATATATCATTTTCTGTCAAACTAATAGCTATAACTTATCAAATATAATATATTAATTAAATAATTGTAATATTTATTATTTAATATTGTTGGTGCACTTAGTGTCTGTTAACTTTGTCTTATACAAGTCTTTTGTCTAGATAGGTTTGAATGAACACACAACGGGGTCTAAATTAGGTTTAGTTTGTGTTTTAGGAAGGTATTTCGCTTGAACATGGTGGTGATCAGCTCAAGCGAAACCCTATCAGTTGAGTTCGCTTGAACATGGTGGTGGTCAGTCTCAAGCGAAACCCTATGGGTTGCCAAGTTCAAGCGAAACCCTCTGAGTCTATATATAGGTGAGTGTGTTGTTCATTTGAAGCGAACTGGTATGTGTGTGTAAGAGAAGGTGCTGCCGGATTTGCTTCAGAATACATTATAAAAGCACGAAAATCAATCAGAAAAGATAGATTAAAAGGAAACTAGCTGTTGTGACTTCTTTTACGTTGATTCCGCCTTCGTATTTGAAGATGGACATCCTTAACTGACTTTTCGAGGTCCTAAAACGGTCCAACAAGTGGTATCAGAGCTCAGGACGAGGAGTTCATACCATAGCAGCTTGATATTACCGTATTCTCTACTTTCTACTCACTTCTTTTCATACTTTTCTGATCTGAACGAGTTCTAACTGTTGATACATATTTTGTGGACGCGACTCGGTTCGGTTCAACTCGATTCGGTTCGACCCGGTTAGGTTCGGCTCAAGCCCGACGTCACGACATTCCTCCGTCGTGCGTCCCAGAGTTCGACACGCGAAGCACGAAGCGCCGCGAGCCGGTTCCCGCTGCCACATCATCATGACATCATCATGATGATGTCATGATGATGTCACTATGTTGATTAAACTTGGCAAATATCAATTTGGAATTCATGAACGTGCATGAGCATGAATCTTGGGCCAATCATCTTCAAGACAAATACATGTTGGGCCGAGAACTTAGACATGGGCCGAACCCCAAAGTCCAATCGCACAAGACCAAATATATATACCGAAATCACATATGATTTCGGCAGAAGAGAGGAGTGGACACGAGTGAAGTCACAATCGCACAATAGAGAACCGAGAGATTTGTTAGAGAGTTTGCAAAAATTGTTTTGTAAACATTGGTTTGTAACCGTTTTCAAGTATTAATACATTGGTGTTAATCGTTGAGTCTCGGTCTCCATCTCGTGTTCTTGTTCATCTTCTTCTCTCGATCTCGGTTTGCATCTCCGGTTGGATTCCGCACAACCGGGTGTGTTTGACAACAAGGATTAGGCGACTAGATCCTCCCCTAGCCGGACCTACAAGTGGTATCAGAGCCTTGGCTCTTCTCCTTGTTAAAACCGAGTGTGTTCGGGTTGTTTTTCGGGTTTCAAAAGTTTATATTTTTCTGAAAATTCTGTCTAAAACCTCGAAAATTCTGGTATTTTGCTGAAAGTTCTTACAAAAACCTCTTTATTTCTCATTTTCACATGTTAAAAATTGGTTTTTGGTGAAGTTTCTTGCAAGAATTTGTGTTCGGAAATTTGTCGGTTCACCGGAAAACTCATAAGTTTGCCGGAAAATTCAAATTTTCTGGGTTGTTCTTCATATATTGATGTTATCTTCAAAGTGTTCTTAGTGTATTTCAACTTTTTGATGTTGGTCAAGTGTTTGTCAAAGTTGTTTATGCCTGGGAACTTGTTAGATTAAAATATTAGAAGGACATCATTATTTGGTTTGTAAAGTTGGGAAGAGTGAACCGAAAGTAAAGGTTGAAAAGTCTGCTTTGTGTCAGTGATAGAAAGTCAACTTGATACTCACACAAGACTTGAATCGTACAAGTTTACACTCACACAAGACAGATTTTGATCAGTCGCACAACATAGTGGTCTCGCACAAGAACTGGGCCTCTATTTGGGCTTCTGATTACATTGGACAGTTCTGTTTGGGCTCCTGTTTCTTTGACACAGACAACATAATTAGTCGCACAAGAAGTTGGCTCACACAATTTGATTGGCTCGCACAAGACTTGTTTAAGTCGCACAAGAACTGGGCCTCCAATTGGGCTTCTAATTACAAAGGACCATCTTTTAAATTCTCTTTGGGCTTCTGATGTCCAATCGCACAAGAATGATTAATCACACATGATATTAGTCGCACAAGATATTGATTCGCACAAGACAGTTAGTCGCACAAGATTTGTTTACTCGCACAAGGTTTTTCACCTACATACATCAAACATGAGTTGTACTAGCCCTTGGGATTGGAGTACGGATCCACTTCCAGATCTAAAACAGATGTCGATGGCCGGATATATGAATCGTACCATACCTCAACAACAACAGTCAATAAGTGCAAGTCAATGGGCAATGGTGTCGAATCAAAATCAGAGTATTCAAAATATTTTGCTAAGTGAGAATGAGACGGGTAGCAACAATCGCCCTCCAAAGTTAAATTACATGAACGACTATCCATCATGGAAGGGTCGTTTCCATAACTACGTTCTAGGGCAAAACACAGAATTATGGACGTGTTTCATCTCTGCATTTAGTGAAGCTCTTGAAGAAGCAGGATCAAATGCGACAACTTTCAATAACATGCAAGAAGCCGACAAAAAGGCATATGATCTGGAGAAGAAGGCGTATGCTATTCTCACTCAAGCACTTCACAGAGACATCTTTCATCAATTCTCATATTGTAAGACCACGAAAGCTTTATGGGATGCATTGGTAGCGAGAGGAGAAGGAAATGCAGCTACTAGAAAGATACGCCATGATTTATTGAAGAAAGAGTTTGAATCATTTCAGTTCTTGGAGAATGAGACTCTAAATGATATGACTACTCGTTTTTATCATTTGATTAGTGAAATGACTTCCTACAGTGTTGCTACAAATCATCCGGAAATGATTGCACGATTTGCTGATGCTCTACCTCCTAAGTGGAGTCCATTCATTGAACTTCTAAAGCATACGGGCGCTCTGGATGCAGCCAATGTCAGTCTTTATGAATTCATTCAGAAGTTGGAGAACAAGAACGAAGAGGAAATTCGGAAAGCTAAAAGGATTGCAACTGCACCTCCTCAAAACACAGAAATGTATCTGCCTGGTTTTGGTCCTTCAGCTAGTTCTAGTTCAGTTCAGCAACCGAAGCTTCAAACGGCGTTTGTATCCAATACAAACTCTTCTCCGTTTCCTTCGCAACCACAGTGGAATCAAAGTGCTTACATGTCACAATTTATACCTCAACCTCCACCTCAAGTCCAACCACAACAACAACAAGCGCATTATACCAACAATCCTTCACCCCAAAACACCAACACTGTCAGAGTTGATGCTTCCAATCTTTCAAAAGTCAGTGTAGAAGTTGCAAAGGAACATTTGGAACTTCTCAACACAATGTTCAGTTCATACTGTGGATTGGTAGCAGGTCAAATTGGAAACATCAATATGACCAATGAAGATTATCAGCAGATAGACCGTGATGAAATGGAGTTAATGGATATCAAGTGGGCGTTTGCAAGTGCTGTTAGAAGGGCAAAGGATTTCATGGCTCGAACAGGAAGAACTTCGTTGGAAGGCAAAAATGATACGAAGTATGGGTTCAATAAAGATGCTGTTACATGTTACAATTGTGGCGAAAAGGGTCACTTCAAACGTGAGTGCACCCGACCAAGCAAGCAAGGCAATCAGAATCCGTTCAGAAATCAGACGAGTACTTCTAATGCAAATCAAGACAATCCTGAACGAAGGATAGTAGCGGTGAACAACAATCAGAACCAGAACCAGTCTGGACCTTCAAACACCAATCAAGCATTGATTGTTCAAGCTGATGAAGGATGTGATTGGTCTGTACAATTGGGAGATAATAATCAAGGAGGTGGAACTGCATGCTATGCAAAAATTATCAATCACATCAAGCATGTTCACAAGGAAGAGTTTTCTGAAAGTGGTGATAGCTCGGGTTTTAGTGGGAGTTCAGATGAAGAAAGCTCGAATGCGGGAGATTATTATTCTGAAGATGGATCTTTCTCTTCCCAGACTGCCTTCATGGCTAATGTCACGGCCTCTTCGAGTCAGGTAAATTCTGAAACTCCTAGCATATGTAGTGATTGTGCTGATTTGAAACATGAATGTGCTAATGCTAAACATGCTTTTGAAGAATTAAAACATGAATGTGCTGAATTGAAACGTGAATCTGAAACGGTTCATAGTCACAATCAGAGTTTAGTTGTTGAACTGTCAAAGTGCAAGGAGGCAAACATGGCCTTAGCTCGCAATGAAAAAGAGTTTAAAACAGTTATTGAAACCCAAAAGAAAAGTGTTTCCGAATTAACAAAAACTGTTTGTAACAAACAAATTGGTATTAATAACTACATTAATATCATCGAGGAAACAAAGAAAGAGCTAGCCGTGGCGAAATGTGAACATGAGGCGATCAAGCTCAAATTGGAGAGTTACTCAAACTCCCGATATGTGCTTGATCACATCATTGACGTTCAGCAACTAAAGGGAAACGTTAGAGGAGTTGGTTATAGGAAGTGTCCACCCCCTTTGAGACACGATTATACCAAGTCGCCCGATGAAGAGGATATGCCTCGGTATGAACCCAGTGTGCCTCTTGATTATGAGGAAGTTACTACTGGCCTAGGGTTCAAACCGGACAATTCATCGGAGGGCTCATCTGATCGGAAAGAAAAGTCATCATGTGCTTCAAATCAAAGTTCTCCGACCATTGAGGACTATGATTCTTCAGATGATGAATCAGATGTGAATGACCAGGATGACTCACTTGATGGAGTAGAAATTCCAATTGAGAATCATATTCTTTGTGATCCTCCTTCTCCTGTCGTGCAACCTGTTGCCAAGCAAGTGATAGATCCTGTCAAGGATGTCAAAGATGACAATGAATGTGTGTCTGCTGTTAAGAGCAATAACTTGTTGTATACTTTAGTCGGTGATAACAAAATTTATTCAAACAAAGATTTTCCAATCAAAAACGTCAATCAATCATTGATTGATAAAGTGTTTGAAGATAATACAACTAAGTTTTTGGGAAAAGCGATCCCGAGAGTTTCAGTAACTCAGTGTGATCCTATTCCAAAAGCTGAAGTGAGGAAACAATTTGGAAACCAAAAATTACCGACTAAACAACAACCTGTCGCTTTTAAGGGTAAGCAACAACAACAACGAGCTCCAAAGCCAAAGGCTAAGGTTGAATCAAAAGGAGCTCGTTTCAAGAAGAAAAACAAAGATATCAAGTTTGTAGCATCAAGGGGTACTGATAAAATTGAGACTTTTGAAAATAAATCAAACACCGATTTTATTCAACAAGTCAAGATTTTAAAACGTAACAGCCAAAACAATTACACCCAGCACACAAACGGGTGTGAAGCTAGTACCTCTGGGTCTACAGGTTCAACACATGAAAGTCGAACCGGTTCTCCTAAGTTTGTTGAAAGGAGAATTTGTTTCAAATGTGGGAAGGTTGGGCACATCATTAAAGATTGCAAAAACTCGCCCAAACCAAACTTTGTTGAAAGAGCCCCCTCTGAACAAGGTCACTCACAACGTCGTCCTGTTTATCCAAAACATGATAAAAGAACTGTTAAAGAACAGGAAACAAAACAACGACGTAAAAATGTGAAGGTGATTGAAAATGCGTTAAAACCGGAGGTTGTCCAAACAAATTCTGTTAAGTTAGAAATTAAAAATGAAAAACAAAAACAGATTTGGAAACCAAAATCGGTAATTGTTTCAGGGGAAGCTCAATCCATTCCGAATCATCAGGAAATCGAAGTCACAATCCTCGATGATGAAGGACGACCCAAGTCTGTTAAGGCTTGGGTCCCTCTCTCCAACTAATCTCTGAGTGAGTGTGCAGGATGTTCCAGGAGGAACTATCGATAGTCATAGGATTGTTGATAGTGGAGTGTCCATGCACAAGAACGGCGACAAAGAAGTTGTTGCCTGTGATGGAGAGAAGAAAAAGAAAAGAAGACAGAATTGTCTGTCGAAAGAGATTAAAAGCTTCGACAAAATGAAAATCATTTCAAAGTTTGATTGTTCAAGGTTATAATCGGGTCCCCAGGATAGATTCAATCAAAATGTACGCACCTGCAGCACGTTTGAAGTTCAAAATCAACAAGATGAACGTGAAGTGTACATTTCTACGCAGTGTGATTGAAGAAAATGTGTTTGTTGAACAAACCAACCGGGTGTGCGGATGCCTTGGTGTGGATTGAACAACCGCACACTACTTCTGAAAGAGAAAGACAAAGACCTTCGCTGGTGAAATGTGGAAGACCAGCCGGACCCAAAGGTTTATGATCTTGTTGCTGTCAAGAGATTTCTCAGTAGCTACAAAAATCGTCTTTGAAATCCACACCGGGTGGATATCCAGTTTGGGAGAGCGCTCAGATTCCTTGCAATGCACGAGGCAGTTGCAGGATACGGTTTTAAATTTCTAATCTCTCTTTTACTTGTCGATATTTAAGCTGCTTTGTGAATTATTATCTCGTACAGCACTCTTTGACCTGATACGTTGATCTCAAATATCACCTCACACGTGATTGTTTCACTATGAAACTCGTCAATGTTGTCATGGTTCGCACCGGTTACCGACGTGCCAACTCATTTTTCCAAAATTCGAGAAATCTTTTCTGATTAAAACTTAATTTTGGTAAACGGCATTGAGGTAAAACATGAGTTAACCAACATCGGGAAATCGTTTTTGTAAATACCTTTGTGTTTTTAAATTTTATCTTAGTTTGTTGATTTTAGGGGGAGTAAATACAAATTTGAAAATTCAAAAACATCGAAAAATTTCAAAAAGCGCAAAAACATTGGAAAAACAAAAATGAGTTTCCTGGCGAGAAAAAGAGAAAATGATAGTAGATCAGTGGTCTGTCGAAACCTCTTTAAACTGAAATGCAAAATGAAAAGCGATAAGCAGCTCTATATAAGATGTATCGGTAGGCTCACAATCAATTTAAAGTGTGCAGGGTGATATAAATCTTAAATCGACTAAAGACCAGGTGGGAACCATTCATTGGCATATGGTCTTAGTACCGAAATTTCGTTTGAGAGATTGCCGAGGTTCTGAGATATTCGGTCTTTATGCTGCTTATCATCTGGGTATCATGGTTGTTTCTTTTACCGAAAAATAACGGGGACGCAAGTCTAGATCTTCCATGATACCATACATACGTGTACATATTGCATTCGACCTCAATAAGTGATCAACAATCACATGTCCCTCAAAATAAGTGATAATATATCACATTTATCCGGGAGTCAAGTTCGTCTCTCTGCTGTACGAAAGTACTGACCTGTTCACGGACTTGCTCCTGTGCCCTCATGCATCAAAAATCAAGTTCCTCATCAATAAGTGATTCTATCACATAGGGCTTGTTTTCAAATCAAAATAAGTGAGAATCTCACATCATATACGGTCAAACAGATGATAATCGGTATACTCACCGGTAAGATGAACCCTCGTGCATACCTTGATACGGGAATGTGTCGTGATGTGGATGAACACCGGTCGGTAAGTATAAATCATACCTTAACGTATCCCCTCGCCATGATTACATCTGATAAGTTGAGCTTATGTGGACAACAATACCGATAATTGTTATAGGATGCTTATCTAATTGTTAACTAATTGAACAACAAGAGCGTTTTGGCATGACCGTACACTGATATGATTCTCTTACCCTCGAAACTCGCAAAAAGAATGTCTGTAAATATTTATTTACTGCTTTTAGTTTCTGCATCTTTGTATATATTTATTTATTGCTTTCCGTCTTTACATTTGAAAAATGAAAAATTCCAAAAAGATTTTAGGTGTGTTTTAATATAAACTTTCTAAAAGCCAAAAAGATTTTGCTTCTAGTTTATTTTTTTATTGACTGATGTTGGAACTCGAGTCTATCCTACCCAAAATCCTGATCGTAAGCCGGAAAACAATTGCATCTTCATAAACAGTCGAAGTTAACAAGTTTTGAAAGTTAAAGGACTAAACTTGTTCATTTTCTAAACTTTCAAAATGTTGTCGGTCGGTGTTTGATTGAGATTTGATCTCATATGTGTCATTTGTTTAAATGTTAACTATATTCCAAGCGGTTGTTCTCATTATGCGTTTAGCTTTCTTGCATGTGCAGATGCTAAAGGCGAGGAGAACATGTTCGATGACAAGCTTTGGAATGAAGACACGAAGTGGAGGCACTCAAAGTATAAAATGATCGAGTTGCCGCTGACCCTTCATCAACACCACAAGGATCTGAAGAATTGACAAGTCAAAAGATTCACGAGCATAACTCATTGGAGAGTTCATTTTAAGGGGGAGTTTATTGACACACTACCTAAATGAAAAGGGAGTTTGTTGATACACTTTCTACTCACGACGCGTGAAGACTTTGAAGATCCTCCGACATGGAAGTTGAACCTCACGAGTAGCGTCCAAGGGGGAGTTTGTTGATACATATTTTGTGGACGCGACTCGGTTCGGTTCAACTCGATTCGGTTCGACCCGGTTAGGTTCGGCTCAAGCCCGACGTCACGACATTCCTCCGTCGTGCGTCCCAGAGTTCGACACGCGAAGCACGAAGCGCCGCGAGCCGGTTCCCGCTGCCACATCATCATGACATCATCATGATGATGTCATGATGATGTCACTATGTTGATTAAACTTGGCAAATATCAATTTGGAATTCATGAACGTGCATGAGCATGAATCTTGGGCCAATCATCTTCAAGACAAATACATGTTGGGCCGAGAACTTAGACATGGGCCGAACCCCAAAGTCCAATCGCACAAGACCAAATATATATACCGAAATCACATATGATTTCGGCAGAAGAGAGGAGTGGACACGAGTGAAGTCACAATCGCACAATAGAGAACCGAGAGATTTGTTAGAGAGTTTGCAAAAATTGTTTTGTAAACATTGGTTTGTAACCGTTTTCAAGTATTAATACATTGGTGTTAATCGTTGAGTCTCGGTCTCCATCTCGTGTTCTTGTTCATCTTCTTCTCTCGATCTCGGTTTGCATCTCCGGTTGGATTCCGCACAACCGGGTGTGTTTGACAACAAGGATTAGGCGACTAGATCCTCCCCTAGCCGGACCTACACTAACGGTTCAAATGGCCTGAATTTCACATATTTTGTGTAAAACATAGTTTTAACAAAGCCTACAAAGAATCAGATTAAGATTCGGACTAAAACTGATAAAAAATGGACTAAAACAGCCTTTCGCTTGAAAGTGTTCTTCGTAAAGGACCCATTTCGCTTGAAAACAAAGGTTTTCGCTTGAAATATCCGACCCTTTCGCTTGACAAGTTCAAGCGAACTAGTTTACTTGGTTTTCGCTTGAACTGTTGAACTTGTTTAAACCATTTCGCTTGAAAGTTCAAGCGAAATAGAAGGTTTCGCTTCAGATTGTCCTGTTTCGCTTGAACATTATATATTTGTTGACCATTTCGTTTGAACAGTAAAAAATACAAGTTGTTTCGCTTGAACAGCTTTCGCTTGAAATTGATATTTCTCAAAATCAAAACTTTTCTAAGTGATTGATTGTTTTTCAGGTACATTCAAGATGGATGACATATTCTTGAATCCATTTAGCGATTTGTACGCATTTGCTGGAAATTCAGGAGAGGATACATCTTCAAGCAACAACAATGAGAACTCATCAAACGCCAAGAAGAAATTATCGGATGCTTTAGAAGTTGAAAGTGCTTTTGGAACTTACAACAAACCACCGAAATTGATGGCTATCGAGGAGAATAGTCGGTGGGCAAAGAAATTTGAAGATTGGTTGAGGGCTTTTGCATTTCTGAGTTGGAAGAGTCTAAAAAATGGATACGATAATGGAGGCAAAGAGGGTGAAAGTTTATCAACATCTGATGAAATAGAGTCGTTTGTTGCTGAGCAGAAATGTGTGGCATTATTGTTTCAATCTGTGCGTGAAGATATAATCTCTTTGATTGATTACTCTAGTGCTAAAGATGTTTGGGCAAAATTAGAAAAGAAATGTATAGGTAGTGAAGAAATCAAGAAAAACAAAAAGAAACTACTTAGGAAAGAGTTTGATTTGTTTGGGTGTTTAAAGAATGAGTCAGTTTGTAAAATGATAGAAAGGTTTAGTCATCTGAAGCTGGAATTAGTTAGACATGATATCAGAATTCCTGAAGAAGATCTTATCGACAAATTGTTCGATTCATTGCCTGACGAGATGGATTGGAGATATTATGCGCTAATGCTGAAGAATACCATTAAAGCACCAGAAAAGTTGACATTAGATTTGCTGATTGAGAAACTCGAGAGTCACGAGTTGGAGTTGAAGAAGACATACAAAGTTAATCATTCATCTTACCAGCAGAATTTGGATTTGTATTATCCAAAGAGCATGATGCCAAAAGCAACTTCTCCAAAGACTGCGTTTTCTGTTGAAAATGTGTCCACAGCAAGCAAAGAAAGTCAAAGTGGTCAAAACAATGGAAATCACAGTGGTTATCACAGTGGATCTTCATCATCTGCAAATCATTCTGATGCAAAGAATCGTTTTCAATGCAACATCGCAATAGACTTAAAGAATGCTCAGAATTTTGATGAGGAGTCTGCTAAACAACAGATGATCTTTCTAGCATCGGTGTTGGAATCGTATGAAGGGTTAGTAGCTGGGAAGATAGGCAACACCAACTTAATGAAAGAAGATTATGATCAGATAGATCCTGAGGAAATGGAGCTGATCGATATTCGTTGGGCTATGGCCAGTGCTGTTCGTCGAGCACAGCGTTTCATGGAAATTACCGGCAGGAAGACAATTGGTGGTCCATCTACCAAATTGGGGTTGACGTGCTTCAAGTGTAAGCAGAAAGGTCACTTCAAACGAGAATGCAGAAATGCTTATGTTGATGAGTCGGAAAATCCTTTCAGAGATGATTACTACAAGAAGGCAATTTATCACCAGAATAAATCTGATCCGCCTAGATTGAAGCAGGTTGAAGACAACAAAGAGAAATCTAGAGCTCTTGCAGTGATTCACGACGATGAAGGTTTCGAATGGAGCGAGCTGCTACCGGAGGAAGATGCGGTTCGTTACGCTTTCGTGGCAAAGAATGAACCTGTTCCGTGGAAAGACAACAGAACTGAAGAACAGAAGTATAATTACAGAAGGTTGTTGGCCACAAACAGAATGATCAGAATATCTGGTATCTTTTCGGAAGCTAAGAGAGCAAATAGATGGGATCCAGACAGGGAGTGTTATCTTGATCCATATGGAAACATTGCTATTGATCACAACACTCTTGATTTAGAGGCCATAATCAAAGAGTTAAAAGATGATGATGATTATTGGCAGAATAAATGGTGGGGAACTGGAGACGAGAAAGAAAAAGAAGAGAAGTCAAAGAAGGTTGATACCGGGATCATTGACACGACGCGGGAGTTGAATGCTGAAAATCTCGGAAATATGGCTGACAAAGTAGTAGCTGCTAAAGCACTTGAGGTAGACTCTCACTCCAAGTCTGAGTCAAAAAGCCAGGTCAGTTCAAACTTGTCAACGAATGTGTCAGGTAAGAAAGTTGATGGGGATGTTGATTGCAAAAATTGCATCAAAGAATGCAAATTTTGTAACACAGTCACGTATCTCAACGGTAAGAAGGTTGATGATCTGACAGCAAAAGTCAGAAACATTGAGAATCAAATTCTTGATCGCGACAAGATGGTTAAAGCTTCAACTGAACGGATAAAAGAATTAACTAACAAAATTGAAAATGATAAAACTGATCATGAGAGGATTAGACAAGAAAATGAAAAGTTAGTTCTTGAAAACCGTCAAATCACTGAAAAATTTGAGAAGCTTAAAACCACAATGAAAGATAATGATGATCGAAATGGTAAAACTTATAAAGAAAACATTCAACTAAAAGCAGTGCTTAGAGTAAAAGAAGAATCAATCAATCAACAACTGGATGAAATCGCTAAACTGAAACTTAAAGTTCAAGAGGCTGAAATTGAAAATGAGCGAATCCAGTTGAAGCTTAAGAGTTACAACTCCGCAAGCTTTGTTTTGTAACACATTATTCCCAAACCCATCGGGAAAGACAAAGCAGGCGAAGATGTGTACTCTGATGGAACCGGGGTGGGGTTTCATCAAGTTCCACCACCTGTTCTTGATAATTACACGAAAAAGCAATCTGGGTTGGTTGAAATTGAGGAAGAGAGTGAAGTTAAACTTCCGGAGAACATTGATGTTACTTTTTCTACATCATCTGATGATAGTGTTCAGACAGAGATTGTTAAGAGCACAGCTGAAAGTGTTTTGTTGTCTGATTCAGCTGAAGATGATGAATGTTTCTTGAACAAATACATTCCGAAACAAAAATCCAAAAACAACTTAGGTGATGAACCGGGTCTTGTGATGTACAAGATGGCTGGATCTGATAAGTTGTATTCGGATTCTGAGTTTCCAATTGAGAATGTAAATGTGAACAAATTGACAAATGTTTTCAAATTGGTTGAAGTTGAGTTGTCAAAAGTGAACAGTTTGAAACAAACAAAAAGGCAAATGAATTTTGAGAAAGATAAAGCTTACTACAAAAAGCCTATTGTGCCACCACGTTTTTATAATAACAATCGAAACAATTGGTCGGGTGGTTATCGGGGTGGTAAGAGTTATCAGAAAAAGAGTTTTCAAAACAAAAGGTTTGTTGAAAAGAAGGTGTTTGTGAACGGTTCAAGTTCACTTTCTGATGAGGAAAATAATTTTTTTTTCAAAATCAAATGAAGAGTTCTTTGAGAAAAGAGCTTCACAGTCTCAGTCTAAAGGCACAAGTCGAGTTGTTGATACTCGAACATGTTTCAGATGTAATCAAGTTGGTCACATTGCACGAAAGTGTACTAATGTGAAGCCTAAGACTGAAACTGTGAAGATTCAACATAAGAAAGTTGAGGTGAAGGGTAAAGCACCAATGGTTGTTGAGAAAAAGAGTGTGAAGAATGATAACACCAAAGTGAAAAATGAACTCGTAAAGAAAGTGGTAACTAAAAATGAAAAATTTTACAAGCGGGTCGCATTATCTCAACAAGTTTGGAAACCAAAAACAGAAATGAAAATTTCAACTTCTGAAGTGAAAAAGGCTGAAGAATCGATTTCGGTTGATTATGATGCAAATTTTCCACCTCTTAAGGCTGAAAACTTCAAAATTCAAATTGCGAGAGTCAAGGTTACACCTAAGGCTGATGAGGCCTGGGTGGACACCATGTTTGAATAAGCAGTTTGAATTGCCGGAGCTTCCTAGATCGCGAAGCATGAATCGGCATTTTTATTGAAGTTGGTTAATTTGAAGTTTGTTTTGTGCAGGATCTTCCAAAACTTGTATCCAGATGGATCATGGATAGTGGAGCGTCAAGACATATGACAGGGAAAACTGCGTTGCTGTATGATGCGAGAAATATTAATGGTGGTTATGTAGGATTTGCTGGTCATGAAGGTGGTAGAATTATTGGTGAAGGAAAGTTATCCAACGGGATTATAACGTTTGAAAGAGTTAACTACATTACTGAGCTGGAGAATAATCTGCTGAGTATCTCGCAGATTTGTGACAATATGTATACTACTCACTTCACAGACAAAGAATGTTTGATCTTGAAACCATGATTTGTTATTCCTGAAGAATGGATTATCATGCGGGCACCTAGAGTGAATGATTTATATGTGTTAGATATGAGTGTAGCAACTACAACTACTGGTCAAGCACATTGTTTTGTATCTAAAGCAACTGAGAAAGAATCAAAGTTGTGGCACCGCAAGATGGGGCATATTCACCTAAGGAAGATGAATCACTTGGTGCACAATGATTTGGTTCTTGGAGTTCATGTCAAAGGTTTTCATCTGGAAGGGGAGTGCATTAGCTGTGTTAAAGGCAAGCAGAAGAAAAAGTCACACCCTACAAAGCAAGTCAATTCAGTTTCCAGACCATTAGAGAGACTACACATGGATCTGTTTGGTCCAATAAACGTCAAAAGTATTACAGGGGATCTCTACTGTCTTGTGGTTACTGATGATTATTCCAGATTTTCGTGGGTTTCTTTCTTGAAAACGAAAGATGAAACATTTGATAGTTTGATGTCGTTGTTCAAGAAAATTGAGAATTTGTACCAAAGGCGTATTAAAAGAATTCGTAGTGACAATGGTACTGAATTCAAGAACAGTAAGATGGAAGAATTTTGTGATGAAAGAGGTATATTGCATGAGTTTAGTGCTTCGTACACTCCGCAGCAGAATGGAGTCGCAGAACGCAAAAGCCGGACACTAATCGAGACGGCTAGAACTATGCTCACAGATTCAAAATTACCAATAAATTTTTGGGCTGAAGCTGTTTCCGCCGCATGCTATACGCTCAACAGGGTTCTTACTGTCAAGAAGTTCAACAAAACATGTTTTGAGCTAATCAATAACCGCAAACCGAATCTGAAGTATCTTGAACCGTTTGGGTCTCCCTGTACAGTTCTAGATTTTCAAGGCAAATTCGGTGAAAAAGGCTTAGAAGGAATATTTGTGGGTTATGCAAGTCCGTTGAAACGAGTATTCATTCCAAGTTTGAAGACGATTATTGAGGCATATAATGTTGAATGTCAAGGTTATACTATGCCGCCGCAGAATCCTGGAGATTCATGGCGTTATCATTATGACAAACTGTGGGATTCGTTTGACATGAAAGAAGAATCAGAGGAAGAAGAGGATTTCTTTGATGAGTTGGATATTTTGCGTGAGTACGAGTCACAGCAACGGTTTCCAGCTGAGTATTCAAGGCGACCACGGGAAACTTCAAATGATGATGAAGCAGGTCCAAGTAATGCTGGTGAACATGATGATGTCCAACAGAATGAAGTTGCTCAAGATAATCAGTCGGTTGAGAATGATAATCAAGAAGCTGAAAACATGCCGATCTTTGATCATGGTGATTCAGATTCTGAGGGGGAGCAAATTCAGATTTCAAGTCAAACAAACCAAGTTGGTGAACAAGGTGTAGAGCAGAATGTTACTAATCTGGAGGGAAATGTAGATGTTCCAAGCGAAGTAATGTCGCGAACTTTTTCATATCATCCAGAGGAGTTGATCATAGGAGAATTGCAAGCTGGCGTTCGCACTCGTAGACAGATTGATAAAGGGCTTACATGTTTTTATACAAAAGTTGCTCCTTTGCAAACTGAATTCTCATTGAGTTGTTTTATATCGCAGGTTGAGCCAAGAATTTACAAAGAGGCGCTTACTGAAGACTCTTGGGTCATTGCGATGCAGGAGGAACTGAGCCAATTTGAAAAGTTGGGAGTGTGGAAGTTAGTTGATTTGCCGGATGGTCATAGGAAAATCAATACAAAATGGGTATTTAAGTGCAAGAGAGACGACAGAGGAGTTGTTGTAAGGAACAAAGCTCGACTCGTTGTTCAGGGCTTTAGTCAACCGGAGGGGATTGATTTTACAGAAGTCTATGCTCCTGTAGCACGACTAGAGGCAATCAGAATTTTCCTTGCATTTGCGTCTTGGAAGAACTTCAAAGTATATCAGTTAGATGTAAAATCGGCGTTTCTTTATGGGAAGGTCAAAGAGGAGGTTTATGTCGGTCAGCCGCCGGGCTTTACTGATCCGATCCACAAAAACAAGGTCTACTTATTGGACAAAGCGCTGTATGGTTTACACCAGGCCCCGAGAGCGTGGTACGAGACTTTGTCTCAACACCTACTAGCCAACAAGTTCATTCGTGGAAAAGTGGATGCCACTCTCTTCACTAAAGAGGTCGACGGTCATCTTCTGATAGTTCAGATTTATGTGGACGATATAATCTTTGGGTCGACAAACGAAAATCTATGCAAAGATTTTGAATCAGTGATGAAGCAAAAGTTCGAAATGTCATCAATGGGGGAGATGAAATTCTTTCTGGGATTACAAGTTGAACAACTTCCTGAGGGAATTTTCATTCATCAGTCAAAGTACGTTCATGATATTCTAGAGAAATTTGGGATGTCAAGTTCTACTCCAGCTGCTACCCCACTTGCAACAAATCATGGGATTCACCCAGATCTCACCGGAGACAGGGCTGATGAAACGTTTTACCGATCCATGATAGGTTCTTTGATGTACCTAACTGCATCACGTCCTGATATCATGTACCCAACGTGCCTCGCAGCAAGGTTTCAATCTAACCCGAGAGCTTCGCATATGATTATTGTGAAGAGGATATTGCGCTACCTGAAAGGAACTCCTTCATTGGGGTTGTGGTATCCTAGAAAAGGTGACTTTATGCTCGAAGGGTATTCCGATTCGGATTTCGGATGCTGCAAAGTCAATTCAAAAT
Source organism: Helianthus tuberosus (assembly GCA_030545235.1). Taxonomy (NCBI): domain Eukaryota; kingdom Viridiplantae; phylum Streptophyta; class Magnoliopsida; order Asterales; family Asteraceae; genus Helianthus; species Helianthus tuberosus. Next base: position 4,879,497 of record CM060417.1, read on the forward strand.
CAACAACTGCAGGATGCCAGTTCTTTGGATCTAGATTGGTTACCTGGCAGTGTAAGAAACAAACGTCTGTGGCGCTATCTACATGTGAAGCGGAGTATGTTTCTGCTAGCAGTTGCTGCTCTCAGATCTTGTGGATACAGCAACAGATGCGCGACTACGGTTTGCAGTTTCTTAACACACCTCTATTTGTTGATGATGAGGCCGCAATAAATATAACAAAGAATCCAGTACATCACGCTAAAACTAAACACATAGAAATTCGTCATCACTTTATTCGTGATTGCTTTGAGAAAAAGTTGATACGAATTGAGAAAATCCACACTGACGAACAGAAAGCTGATTTACATACCAAAGCTTTTGATAAAAATCGGTTTACATATTTGTTAAAACTGAACGGTATGAAGCGTCTTTCAGTGTCGGATGGCATAATTGGCGTTGATGAGAGTACTGTTGCGGATGAAGACGAGAAACAATCTGCAATGGTTTGTCGATTTTTTACTTGTTTTGGTATTTAGGGGGAGTAGATAGATGTATATAGATTTTTTTTCAGAAAATACAAAAACAGTAAAAAATGCAAAAATACAAAAACATGATAAAATCTGAAAAAGAGTTTGTGTATATAGGGAAAATGATAGTACATCGGCTAGACAATTACAGTATGCTAACGATTTGTAAAGTTTAAATGAGTTAAACAGTCTCACTAATGATGTGTCGATAGGTTTTCGCACATTTAGTAGATTTATTCGGGATATAAACCTAAAATTTCAAACTTGTGAAATTCGTGGGTAACACTACTTGGATATATAGGTAACCCCTGAAATCTCGTTTGAAAGGTCTCATAATCTGATATACTAGGTCGTTATACTCAATGATGTCTGGGGTATTATTCCAGGACTTCTGCTGAACGGTAGTTCTGACCTAGTCCTTGGATAATACTTTACACAAATGCTTGAAACATAGCATAAACCCTCAGCATGCCGATGAAACAATAAAATTGATAGTCGCTGCTGTTGTAGCAAAAAGATCCTCTGAAGGGGGCATACCGTAAAGTCGAAGCTGATATCTCTCTGCGTATACGGAAGTATCGACCTGAGATCCCTCGGCCCTCGCATACCTAATTTATGTACAGATATCATTGTAGTATACTCACCTGTAAGACTGATAATTGGGATTCTGGATACGGGAGTATATTCAAGAGGTGGGACACATGAATGAGCTTGTTCATAAGACATCTAATTCGTATCCTGAGTAAATTGAAATTTGTATGGGAATTTAAGATGGATCAGTATATCGACAATCGAGGTGAATTGTTTAAGTCTGAGTATGAAATGAAGCTTAACAGTACTTGTAATTTGTCTGATAGCTGATATGATTCCCTGACACGCTCGCCAAAAATAAGTTTGTAAATAGTTTACTTTGTTTACTTTCTGAAATTTAAGTTTTCTGTATTTCATTTTTTAGTTTAGAACACTTTATAAAATCCAAAAAGATTTTATTTCTGCTTTATTTTCTGACAAACCAAAGTGGAAAGTTGATTGTTGGATTCTCAGATGTTTGAAACAGGTGCAGGAGATTCTGGACTGAAGAATGAGGAGAGCTTATTTTGATGGAGTTTGTTTTATTGGAAAGTTAAAAACAAGTTCATTAACTTGATACTTTTTATTTTTAGAAAATGTGTAAATTGTTGTTTTCAAAATCAGTTTGATTCGTCAAATGATCAACCAAGGTCATTGAATTGGACTTGGTAGATTAATTGAGTAATCAGGGTCATTAACTTGGACCTGAATACTTGAGTGGATTGCTATAACTGATTGAGTTTGTGATTTATTGTTGAAAAGATAGTTTGTAATGATTGATATTTGAGACACAGGTTTTGGACTTCATTATTCCCATGGAAGTTAATTGTTAAAGCTTGAACCAGATCAAGACCTCAGATTCTAGCATATCGAAAGGAGGAGTCTGTGAAAGGGGGAGTCTGGATCAAGGGTCAAAGGGAAGTCTGAAGATGGAGCCAGGTCAAGATTGTGAACCTGTGAAGATAGAATGTTTATGATGAAAAGACAGAGTTGGAGATTGACAAAGACAAAGACTTGAAGCCGAAGACTTCGTCAACATTCAAGGGGGAGTCTGTTGGTGCACTTAGTGTCTGTTAACTTTGTCTTATACAAGTCTTTTGTCTAGATAGGTTTGAATGAACACACAACAGGGTCTAAATTAGTTTTAGTTTGTGTTTTAGGAAGGTATTTCGCTTGAACATGGTGGTGATCAGCTCAAGCGAAACCCTATCAGTTGAGTTCGCTTGAACATGGTGGTGGTCAGTCTCAAGCGAAACCCTATGGGTTGCCAAGTTCAAGCGAAACCCTCTGAGTCTATATATAGGTGAGTGTGTTGTTCATTTGAAGCGAACTGGTATGTGTGTGTAAGAGAAGGTGCTGCCGGATTTGCTTCAGAATACATTATAAAAGCACGAAAATCAATCAGAAAAGATAGATTAAAAGGAAACTAGCTGTTGTGACTTCTTTTACGTTGATTCCGCCTTCGTATTTGAAGATGAACATCCTTAACTGACTTTTCAAGGTCCTAAAACGGTCCAACAAATATATTAACGTGACTAAGACTAAAAATATAATCTTAGTATAGTAGAATATATTATATTTGACTGTTTTATTATGGTATACATTTATAGACTAAACATTATTTTATAATTAAATAGAGTTGTCTTAAAGCTAAGCTATATAATAAACAGGTATTATTACAACACCTAAAGTATATACTTAAACATATACTTTGTCACACTAGTTTTGTCACTTGAAATTCACAAATAGGGTTTTGAGAATTGGCGCCACGATTTAATGATTAATGTTAAAATAATAGTTAAAATAATAACATGTAATGACACTTGTTCTAACCAATACGTGTACAAAACTCTATTTAATTCACCCCTTAAGCCATTTAGATTTATTTCAAACATACATTAAATTATATATTTTAATAATGATTAATAAAGTTTTATTTTAGGTACACACCATTTAGATTTATTTCAAACATACAATAAATTTATTAATGATTTAATGTTAAAATAATATTCGTTATAGGCTATAGCTACTGGGGCACAATTCCCTCTGTGATTTTGGTCATGCTACTATTGGCTAACTTTTTGGTCAATAGTAACAAGGGTCAAGTAATGTATAAAACCTCCCATACCGGCAGTTATTGCAGAATACAAAAATTTAATTACTGTAAGTATAACTGATAAACATTTAGGATTTTGGAATTTTTTTTAAATATAACTGTATCACAAAAAGGTGATAAAACTGTGAGAAAAGAGAATGGACTCACTTTGTAACTTTTGGGTTCAACTAAAAAGCCTCCTGGTAGAATCTTGGGTATAACTCCTGAGCTATTTTAAATATATATATATATATATTTGCACTCGTGTTAAGTATAATAACCCTAATTCAACCTTATCCCTATGTCACGAGACCGAACCCAAACGAACTTAGTCGGGCAGAGCCTTGACATGCGTTATGGGGCTCCAGATCAATCGGAAAGGGTAGCGGTGATCGGGAGTTAAAACACTTAAAACGGGGCAGGAATTTATTATTTATAAATGAAAAATAAAAATAGAGGGTAGAATTCTAGAAAGGGGCGACAGGAGTTAGAGAGACATAAGCAAAATTCAAAGTTAGAAGTGACTCCTATTTATACTGGATTTCTCAAAAGATTGAAAGCATGCATGAGTTCCACGTAGCCTATGCACATTAATTTCTTCCATACAAGTACACCAATCTCATAAATGCATCCATACTTTTTAGTTTTGCTGTGATGTAGGACACATATTCATAGAAATAAATTAAATATTAAGTTTTTATTATAAATGTACACGTATAATATTATTATATTATATGTAAAGCATACATGCATTCAACAATTTTTAAATTGTAAGTTTTATTATTTTATTATTTTATTTTTATAATTAATTCACCTGATTCACTTATTTGGTTCTCATAACTTCTAAAATATGATGTTTTATAAAACCATGAATATGTCATTAGAACGAGAATATTTGTATCTACATTTTGAACCAAGTTTCATTAAAAACAGAGTAAGTTCAAATATAATGTATTTTTATAATTTAATTATTAGACGGTCACTAGGCCCGTCTAGGTACTTCATATTTCTAACATTCAACTTACCCGTAATCTACCTGTCTAATAATATAAGTTTTATATACTTTATTTTAATATAGAAAATAAAAATGTCACAGATATATAAGCCAATTAATTAGTCTAACATTCCAACCAACTATATATAAAATAGTTTTTAAAACTATATGGGTCGAATAATTATATTAAAAACAAAACTAGTTACTAATGGTTAATAAATTTAAACAACCCTATAATTCTTATATGATAAAAATGGGAATGTTACATCATCCCCACCTTGTTTTAAATCTCGTCCTCGAGATTTGGGCTACGATATCTCTTTTAGAGTTATGTCACGTCTTAGTCAATAAAAACAATATTAAGGTAAATGATACAGAATCAAAACATCAAATTTTGTGAATATGAGTTGTACAATAGATATGACTCAATGGTTCCACTGAATTATATCTAGGAATCGATGTCAAACGAAAGAGATGAAATGATATAATTTCCAAGGTAGCTAGGATCAAGCCAAAAGAGATATATGATCAATAGACGTCTAAATCGAATGTTTACAAGTTGTGAATGACTTTTAGAAACAATAGAACTCATTGTCAAAGGAAACTTACTTTGATTGTCAACTGAGGAAGATTTGGGATCAACAAGCTCAAAATGAAATAAAAACACGAAAATAATTTGCCAACTATCAAACCATGATACGAGAAAAATCAATATGTTGACATTTATTAAATTGCAAGGATACCCGAAATATACAATAGAGTTTAGTGTATCATTGTCTTAATTACATAATTGCATTAAGACTATTTTCAATGATGAGTCAAACGAAAGACATACGTGGTTTTGAATGATTCGTATGATTATGATTAGCCCAAACAACAAGTTTATAACGACGCCACAAGGTGTCGTAATGATTGAAATGGTTTGATAATTACGGTGACCGAACAAATTCACCGTTTTTGAAATCAACTGAAAGTTTTAATGAAGTAAATTGGGATATTTATTTCAAATGAATATTATAGAATTTTCAATTGATAACGAAAGACCAAATGAATATCATAAAAATTTCGATCAATGATGAAAGAATCTTTAGAGGTACACCGGAATATAATACGAATTTGTGTACTCTTATCTTAACACATAATTGTATTAAGACCGTTTAAGATAATGAACCAACAGAAATTAAATAAATAAATCTGTACATCAGGTGAGAAAATGAGATTAGCGCAAGCTTCAAATTAAAGAAAACGCCACCACAAGGTGTCGTAACCAATTAAATGATTCAATGAAAGTGAAGACCAAACAAGTCTGTTATGGGTTTGAATAGATGAAGTAATTGACAGGATGCATTTATTTAAAAACTTTTATTTATATTAAGGATAAATAATAACTTAACTTAGATATTACATATCAGCGATTACGTCTGGAATCATTTCTGCTTCTTGCGTAGTAAGTACGAATGCTCGCGCGTTCTTCTTAGCTCCGTCTGTTGTTTTTGCCTTGTTGTTGAGTGCTTTGGTCAGTTTCGGGCAATATGGTTTGATGTGTCCTGTCTCTCCGCAATTGTAACAAATATTAGTCTTCCTTCTACACTCTTCCTCTATATGCCCAGTCATCTTGCAGAATTTACAGTAAAGTGTTCTCCTAAAACGGCATCTTCCTAAATGCTTTTTTGTTACAGCTTCTGCAGATAGGTTGCTCCAATGACGGTTCAGTTCCTGTCTTCTTGAATTCTTGGGAAATTTTCTGGGCTAACTCCTTCTTCTTGTTTTCTTCTCTTGTGCGGATTAGTCCATCTGTCAGGATGTTAGCTAGTTCAACTGCTTCTTCAATAGTCTATGGCCTAGCGGCCTTGACCATGTCTCGGATTTCACTAACTAATTCCCAAATATAACGAGAAATTAGTACGGGTTCTGGCGAAGCCAGAGTTGGTACCATTCTTGCATATTCGAAGAACGTTGTCGTATATTCACGACAATTCACTCCAATCATTTTATGATTTAGGAACTCGTTAGCCATTTGTTCCTTTTCATAAGGGGGACAAAATTTCCTTTCTGCCATTTCCTTAAATTTTTCCCAGTTCATGGCATAAGCCATGTCATTTCCTTTTGCCTGAAGAATTGTATTCCACCATTCTAAGGCTTCTTCTTTGAAGAGGTTGGACGCATACATCACCTTATCTTCTTAGGCACATTTGCTGATTTTAAGAACAACTTCCGTCTTTTCCAACCATCGCAGAGCAGCCGTGGCTCCTTCACTGCCCGCGAACTCAGTTGGTTTACAAGCTAGAAATTCTTTGTAGGTACACCCGAGAGTCAACACCTTCCTTTTCTTGAGATATGGGGTTTTGATAATATCATCATTGTCTCCAATGACACTATGGCTAAAACCGTCGTCACGAGTATGCTTGCTACTCACAACTTTGATGGGTTCTACGGGGTTTTTTAACAGCTTTAATTATTAAAGGTAAAGCATTAGCTATTCCTTGGGCTATTAGATTTTCTATAGCATTTTTATCCAAAGGATTTTCATTATTGGAATGAACTTCTGGATTATGTGATACTTCATTCGACATCTGAATTGCAAATATTTTCAATTATTAATATCACAGAATAGTTAAAACAAAACAATACTTTCAAGAATCATATGTGCATATATATAGATATATACATATATTTAAGTCTACAAAAATAACACATATGTTACTTTGTATTAATTTCCTAACTTTATGGTTTAAGTTTAGGTATTAAAAGAACACCTAAATAGCTTAAACAAGTGGCTCTGATACCACCTTCTGTCACGACCCCCGACCCTACCCTGGGAGCGAGAGCCATGAACCAGTCAGATGGTATCGGTGTTTATTAATTACGCAGCGGAAAATTTTTCATCAGGATCGTAGTTAGGAAATAATTTCAGAGTTTGTAAAACACCGAACTTTTAATATTAAATAAATGGGCTCAAACCCATTTTCAATTCAACTGTTTTTATGGGGATAAACCCAAATAAATAAAACATAATTTTCTTCTTTTTATTATAGCCACTTTATTTAAGCATTCAGTGCTCCATAGCTGGCTTCTACTATCCTTACATCAAGTTACCTGAAACGTGTTTTGAAAACATTTTATCAGTAATAAATATTGGCGAGTTCATTCCATTTTTATAAAAATATATTGTTATACTTTACAGCATCAAGGTTTTTATATTTGTTTATATTTACCCAAAAATTCAATCAGAATTTGTCACATGGTGGCAGTTCCGATGTGACGGTGGTCATATCACTCATTGGCTCACTTTCGTCCAATAGTGAATTTATCAAGTAATAGATATAAAGTATATCTTACTATTATATTGGTCACTAGGCGATTCTTGTGACGGTGGTCAAATCACTGTTGATCATTCTTTCAACTAGTGACTCGGGTCATATTACTGTTGATCATTCTCTCAACTAGTAATTGTGGTCATATCACTGTTGATCATTCTTTCAACTAGTGACTCGGGTCATATTACTGTTGATCATTCTCTCAATTAGTAATTGTGGTCATATCACTGTTGATCATTCTTTCAACTAGTGACTCTGGTCACATCACTGTTGATCATTCTTTCAACTAGTGACTCTGGTCATAACACTGTTGATCATTCTCTCAACTAGTGCCTTCGGTCATGTCACTGTTGATCATTCTCTCAACTAGTGACTCGGGACTTAGTAGTGTCCCGTGACATTACTTTGTCAAATATATTTTCTATGGCACAAAACCATTTAACCCAGAAAATGAAATATATATCATTTTCTGTCAAACTAATGGCTATAACTTATCAAATATAATATATTAATTAAATAATTGTAATATTTATTATTTAATATATTAACGTGACTAAGACTAAAAATATAATCTTAGTATAGTAGAATATATTATATTTGACTATTTTATTATGTTATACATTTATAGACTAAACATTATTTTATAATTTAATAGAGTTTTCTTAAAGCTAAGCTATATAATAAACAGGTATTATTACAACACCTAAAGTATATACTTAAACATATACTTTGTCACACTTGTTTTGTCACTTGAAATTCACAAATAGGGTTTTGAGAATTGACGCCACGATTTAATGATTAATGTTAAAATAATGAGTTAAATGCCATTTTAGTCCCTGTGGTTTGGGCCATTTTGCCAGTTTAGTCCAAAAGTTTCATTTTTAACCTGTGGGTCCAAAAAGGTTTCACAGTTGCCATTTTAGTCCACTGGGTTAACTTCATCCGTTTTTTCTGTTAACGAGAAGGCCAATTTGGTCATTTTGTATGTAATTCTGTTAACTAAAAGTGCAATTCAGCCATATAAAATGACCGAATTGGCCTTCTCGTTAACAGAAAAAACGGATAAAGTTAACCCAGTGGACTAAAATGGCAACTGTGAAACATTTTTGGACCCACAGGTTAAAAATGAAACCTTTGGACTAAACTGGCAAAATGGCCCAAACCACAGGGACTAAAATGGCATTTAACTCTAAAATAATAGTTAAAATAATAACAGGTAATGACACTTGTTCTAACCAATACGTGTACAAAACTCTATTTAATTCACCCCTTAAGCCATTTAGATTTATTTCAAACATACATTAAATTATATATTTTAATAATGATTAATAAAGCTTTATTTTAGGTACACACCATTTAGATTTATTTCAAACATACATTAAATTTATTAATGATTTAATGTTAAAATAATATTAGTTATAGGCTATGGCTACTGGGGCACAATTCCCCCTGTAATTTTGGTCATGCTACTATTGGCTAACTTTTTGGCCAATAGTAACGAGGGTCAAGTAATGTATAAAACCTCCCATACCGGCAGTTATTGCATAATACAAAATTTTAATTACTGTAAGTATAACTGGTAAACATTTAGGATTTTGGAAAACATTTTTAAATATAACTGTATCACAAAAAGGTGATAAAACTGTGAGAAAAGAGAATAGACTCACTTTTTAACTTTTGGGTTCAACTAAAAAGCCTCTTGGTAGAATCTTGGGTATAACTCCTGAGCTATTTTAATATATATATATATTTGCACTCGTGTTAAATATAATAACCCTAATTCAACCTTATCCCTATGTCACGAGACCGAACCCAAACGAACTTAGTCGGGCAGAGCCTTGACATGCGTTATGGGGCTCCAGATCAACCGGAAAGGGTAGCGGTAATCGAGAGTTAAAACACTTAAAACGGGGCAGGAATTTATTATTTATAAATGAAAAATAAAAATAGAGGGTAGAATTCTAGAAAGGGGCGACAGGAGTTAGAGAGACACAAGCAAAATTCAAAGTTAGAAATGACTCCTATTTATACTGGATTTCTCAAAAGATTGAAAGCATGCATGAGTTCCACGTAGCCTATGCACATTAATTTCTTCCATACAAGTACACCAATCTCATAAATGCATCCATACTTTTTAGTTTTGCTGTGATGTAGGACACATATTCATAGAAATAAATTAAATATTAAGTTTTTATTATAAATGTACACGTATAATATTATTATATTATATGTAAAGCATACATGCATTCAACAATTTTTAAATTGTAAGTTTTATTATTTTATTATTTTATTTTTATAATTAATTCACCTGATTCACTTATTTGGTTCTCATAACTTCTAAAATATGATGTTTTATAAAACCATGAATATGTCATTAGAACGAGAATATTTGTATCTACATTTTGAACCAAGTTTCATTAAAAACAGAGTAAGTTCAAATATAATGTATTTTTATAATTTAATTATTAGACGGTCACTAGGCCCGTCTAGGTACTTCATATTTCTAACATTCAACTTACCCGTAATCTACCTGTCTAATAATATAAGTTTTATATACTTTATTTTAATATAGAAAATAAAAATGTCACAGATATATAAGCCAATTAATTAGTCTAACATTCCAACCAACTATATATAAAATAGTTTTTAAAACTATTTGGGTCGAATAATTATATTAAAAATAAAACTAGTTACTAATGGTTAACAAATTTAAACAACCCTATAATTCTTATATGATAAAAATGAGAATGTTACAATAAAGAACATCCATCAAGCTCAAAAAGAAAACTCGTGTTTCCCATAGTCACAAACGATTGCGTTTCAAATCAAGGTCCCATCATTACAACCACTTGTTTTCTACTGGGATGTAATGCAATGATTCCTCTCAATTGAACAGACAACCACTTACTTCATAGGACTCACTTGAATCGTCTCGGAAGTACTGAACAACCGAAATAACAGCTTCGGTTTCATCAGCTGCATTGTTTACCGTGAAATGCATCCTTACAGAAACCACTAGCAGAAGAACTGTTAGGAAACTTTATTTGTAAGTATTGAAGAAAATCACAATCAACTTGATCTATGAAGAGATCACAGTCCTGAAGAACACGAACTAGAAAAAGAAGATCAGATGGGATAACTGGAATGCATAGCATCTACTTCAAAGAATCACAAGTTTATCAAGAGCAGAATTGGATTATCTGAAAAGGTCACTTCTGATGGATCTGATGATATTTCTGATGAAATATCATCAGTTTCTGACGATTCTGATCATCAGGATTTTTCTGATGATTTGTTCATCAGAATTTCTGATGAAGTGGTTTATCAGAATTCTGATGAAATACCCCACTTGTCTGAAATTGGCTCTGTCCTGCCACACTTACCGAAGCAAGTTGACATTAATTGATATCATGATGAAAAAGACAACTTGAATGTTGGATTCAATGAATATGTCAATTGGGCACTTTTCGCAGGAATTATTGTATGAATAAACTATTGTTTATTCATACACCCAGCCTTCTATAAATAGAAGGCTCAACCAGGAGAAGCAAAGTGAGTTTGAAGCTTAGCAATCACATATACATCAAAACTCAATTGCCCTCTCACCCACATAATTCAAGATTCGTTTGTACTAGATAATAATCTTACAATCACCTTGTAAACCGTTTTGTTTTCAAAGTGATATAAACTTGATAATTCTGTAGGTCATGTTTCTTGAAAGTCTGATTTCCATTTCCGCACATCTTTTTCACTACTGAAATCACTTGCCATATTACGTGAAAAGAAGTTGTTATAAGGCCGAACTGGGTCCAACAATTGGTATCAGAGCAGATTGAATAAATTATTTTCAAACGATCAATCGCTCATCTTCTTTTCTCTAAATATGGCCAGCTTTCAATCCTGGAATAACGCTTTTAACATTGGTTCTATGTCCAAACCTCCGACTCTGGTCAGAGAGGAATACCCCCCAATGGAAAATCAGGATGGTCAATTTCCTTAATGGTCATGACCGAGCTCTGTTTCAATCCATTGAAAGGGGTCCACATACACCAATGACTGATATACCTGCTATTCCAGCAACTGACCAATCACCAGCTATCCCTGCCTCCCGCGCTCCCAAAAGTGAAATAAAATGGAGTGCGGAAGACAAGGACCTGGTGGCTGGGGATGAAAGGGCAAAGTCACTTTTAATAATGGCCATCCCCAATGACATATTTTCACAAGTTGATGCATGTGCATCAGCTAAGGAAATATGGGATCAGTTGGAAAACCTTTGTGAAGGAGGAGAAAGGATGAGAAGAAACAAGAGAACAAACAATGTCTCATCTTATGAAAGGTTTAAAAGTTTGCCAAATGAAAGGTTAAATGATACATATCAAAGATTTACAAAAATTTTAAACGAGCTAAAGAAATTTGGTATAACAAAATCAAACGATGAAAGAAACATAAAATTTCTTGATACCCTTCCTAGAGAATGGAGAAGTCTAACCATGACTTTATCATCAACCTTAGAACTAGGAAACATGAGTCTTCATGACTTATACAGCATCTTGATCCCTAGAGAGGAAGAAATATTTGAAGAAACTATTCAAAGAGGGGGATCTTTAGCTCTTATCTCAAACTCACAAAGATCAACAACAACCAATGATCCACAACCATCAAACAACCAAAATCTTGAAACTTCTGATGCATCATCAGACTTTTCAGCTTTTGCTGAAGCAATAGCACTACTCACCAAAACATTTGAGCAGAGGTTGAGGGGAGGTAGCCAGAGATACCAGAGGAGTGACAAAGGAAGGATGGATGGAAGATCTAAAGAAGAGGTTAGATCTAAGGATAAAGGGAAGGCTGAAGTTGTGTGTTACAAGTGCAAGCAGAGAGGTCATTATGCATCAGAATGCAAGACCAAAAAGCTGAAGGATGTTGCCTATTATGATAAAAAGCTTGAAGAAGCAAAGAAGCAGCAACAAGTAAGCTTAATTGCTGGAACAGATACATGGTTATCTGATGATGAAGAAGAAGAATTGGCAAATTTCTGCCTGATACACTTTCTGAAGGACTACCAGAAACTTCAGAACAAAAGGTAAATTTAGACAATCTTGATCTTGAACACAAGCTAAATAAGCTCATGTCAGATTTTCTAAATCTGCAAGAAAAACATCAATCAGATATTAGAAAATCTGATGAGTTGCAAAGGACTTTGAATAAAATCATTCTTGAAAACCAACTTCTTATAGAGGATAGTTTAGATCAAAGAGCAAAAATTGAGTTTTATGAAAATGAAAGAAAAGATCTTTACAAGAAAATCAATGACAAAGAAATCAATGTAAGAGGTTTTCAACAGGCCAAAGAGTTCATAAATTTTATTGAGTCCACACCAAAGAACAAAGGAGAGGGTTTAGGCTATACAAGTTCTACAAGATCAAATAGAAATAAACCTAGTATCTTTGTAAAAGCAACTCATCAGAACTCTGATAAATTTACATCAGAATCTGAATCTGAATCTGAATCTTGCAAAACAACCTGTTCTGAATACTCTTTTGAAAAACCAAACTTCAAAACAAACAATAGTGAATGCAGTCAAAAATCTGTAAAAACTCCAGAAGCAGTTCACTCATCTTTTCAAAATTATCCACTCATTCCATCACAAGAAGAAATATCAGAAAATTCTGATAACTCTTGTATGTGTGTTGACATACTGAAGCTTGTTCAACACCATCTCCAAAAGAAAACAGTAAAATCTGTTAGTGGCTCAGCATAGAACAGAGTTTCTGATGTAAAAACAAGAAGAAGAAAAAATAAAGTGATTAATATTCCATCAGAAATAGTACCCAAGCATGCCTGGGTACCAAAAACCCTCTAATCATTTCATTTCAGGACCATCATGTGCAGCAGATCTGGTACTGCAACTCAGGAAGCTCCAAGCACATGACTGTGGAAAGGAGCTTACTCAACAACTTTGTTTCAAGGCTGGGTAGAATGGTAAATTTTGGAAATGGAGTGAAAGGAAGGATCATGGGATATGGATGTGTAAGGTATGGATGTCTGACTATAAAGAGAGTAGCCTTTGTTGAAGGCTTAACAAATTATCTGCTTTGACATGGTCAGATCAATGATAAAAGTAACTCAGACAATTTTATCACCAGAAAAATGAATCAAAATCATATATCTGATAAATCACCTGCAAATCTGGCAACTTATCATGAATTCTGATGAAGTCATCAGAAAATCTGACACAACATCAGAAAACCTGATAAGTCATCAGAATTCTGGTGAATCATCAAAAAATATGTTGGATAATCAGAATTGTCGAAATTCAGTAAAACAAATTGCTGCATATCATCATCCTTATTCATATCTCTTGATTGTATATTCATTAGTTGTACATTTGTTTAAAAAAAGGGAAAAGGTTTTTGATTCTTGTTAGTGCTGATAACGTCATCCAACAGAAAATTTCTGGGAACTCGTTAACATAGATCTTTCTCTCTCCTTCATTTATTACACCCCATCATGTATTAAGAAGGATGAAGTGACATATTGGTAGGCTATCAGATTACATCACCAGAAATTAGCCGCCTATATCATTAATTTGCATGTGAAATGGAGAAGAAACATATCTCTGTTATTTTTCTGTCCTCTGGTAATCATTAAAATAACAGAGATTGCGGTGAAGAAAATCTACAAGTTGGTAGCTTCCATTTATGGCAAATTTTAAATTTACTATAAATAATCACCACTTTGCGTTAAAATCCATCTTCATCACTTCTCTTCTTCACCTCATTCTCACACACTCTCACAAAATGAACATCATCAAAGATGAATGCTTCCCACTTGTTCTTTATCCATATCATAACCTCAGAGTGAGGACCAACCTGGAAGGTCCTTAGTGGGAAGGGTGTCAAGTTGTGCTAAAAATGCTCATGAGCAGCAACTTGAACTATGCACTTACTGCTCACATAAGTGTTCATCCAGAAATTCTTCAAATCTTCTGAAAAAATGCAACACTATCTGAGTATCAGAACAGGGAACAGATGGCCATCAAGAGTGTGGTGCTAAATCAACAAATTCTGTTAAATGAAGCCACCATCAGGACAGCTCTTTAACTCAATGATGATAATGACGTCCTGATGTTCACAAGGGCTCAAAAGGATGATGTCTTGAGACAAATGGGTTATCACACACAAACCGAACAACGAGCAATCAACAAACATGGCTTCATCAGGCCATGGCAATATTTGGTCACACAGATGGGCGCATGTTTTTCAAAGAAGGTCATCAATCATCATGAGGTATCTCTTAGATTGATGGAGCCCATACTGGCACTTGTACTCAATGTACCTTACAACTTCTCTCATTATCTAATGAGAGATTTTGCAAGTAATATGTGGGTTGGCAAGCCATTCTTGATGTATCCTCGTTTTCTGACAAAGATAATAACGAGCCAGCTAGACTTTGCAAGCATACCTGCAAGTTATCCAAGAGCTGATATGAAACTTCAAGAAAACATGGGTCTCAGCATGCTTGTACCCACCAACCACAACTATGGGCTAATAACTGATATGTTATTACTTCTGGAAATAGAACATGGTGAAGGAATAGATATTGATTAGTTTTTGTTTGTTTTGCTTGTACTTTTTCTTTCTGTTAATATGTTAATATTCTGTGCTTGCTTGATTTGTTGGTTTATATTTTTTTGGGAAATGGGTAAATATGATTTGATCATCAGAAATTAACATCCTGACTCAAAACTCAAGTTTTCTGATGACAGAAGACAAAAACTGGTAATTCAAAATTGGATCTTAATTTTTTTTTTCTTCTGATAAAACGTTAAGATGATAAAATGTTTTTAGAAAATATCAGAAAAGGCAAAGAGACATGGATGCTACCAGAAAAACAAATGTGAGTCTTCTAATCTTATCTTATTCCCTCTCATGTCAAAAAAAAAAAAACAAAAAAATATATATATTTTTTGTTATTGTTGAAAAGGATCATAAGTTTAGGGGGAAAACTCAGAGATTCTGTTGAAAAGTCTGTTAACTTCTGTTGACCACATCTAAAAAGTCAACATAAGTCAAAGCAAAAGAGAGATACATATGATCAACAGAATTTCTGATGACTTTATCAGAATGGGACTTTCTGACTTATGAAGAAAAGAGGGTACACATGAAGGAAGATGATTGGACCTTCTATCAAATAGGGTCCACAAAGAAGAAAAGGTGTCATAGAACCGATAGTCTTCTCCAATCAAAAATCAAATGCAACATTTTCAAAAAGGCATGATTGAAGAAACTACAAATTGAAGAGTCAAGTTGAAAGGGCATAACCACGATTTCATAATAAAACAATTTCATTAAAGTCTTAATACCCACGATCCAACGGTTACATTTTGAACCAGAAACTCAGCACCCACTATCTAACGGTTATAAAGACAATTAATGATCTCTTTATCACTATTCCATACCACGTTCTATATCCTTTCAACTCCTTCAATTCCATACACCCACAATACTCTGCTGAAACACTCCTATAAAACACACACGTAGGAGAAACTAAAAAATACTCATATTCCTCACAAAAACAACATATCCTAAAATCCCCTGTTTTTCACTCACAATTCAAAAATCCCTAAAATTTCAAACCCTAACTCACAAAGACCAACAATGGCAGAAGTTAACCTCAATATTCCAATCGCTCAACATGAAGTACCTTTTGTCGAGGAAGCAGAATTTCTACCAGTGAAGGAAAACAATCTGCTGATGAATACAGAGCATTCAGAGTATGATAAAAGATGTCAACTTCTGGTAGAATATCTCACAAAATGTCCAATCTCAGGAGCACTAACAAAAGGAAGAGAAATACCAGAAAGGCTACTACAGCAATTTGTTTACACCTTTAATGAAGTTGAAGAAAATCAGGTGCCTGCTCATGTATGGGGAAGTGTTTATGTAACATTAACCCCCGCAAGAGTAAGAGAATGGCTTGGACTGCCTATTCTTGGCAGTTACACTGAAGCCCCAAGCAGAGAAGATTTATTAAACTTCGTCATTGGGCTTGGATACAAGAAAAGAGATGTCAACAAAATTGGAGCAATAAGAAGAAGTGAATTGCCAGCCATCTGGCAAGTGATGATGGAAGTGTTAAACAAATGTCTCACCTCAAAGATAGGAGGAACTGATCAAATCAACCAAGCTATTCTGACAATCATGTTTGGACTCATAAATGGGTTCAAGATCGATTATGGGTCAGAAATCTTTAACCTTCTCAAAAGATCAATCATCACCAGAAATGGAAGAATAACCTCTCATCTGCCATATCCAAGGTTAATCTCAATTTTCATTTCTGAAGCATTTATTGAAAGAAACATGGAAATTCCAATCTTGGAAGATGTCTGGAGATCAAAAACCATGAAGGCCTGGAGTTCCAATCATGGATGGGAATCAGACAAAGATGTCCCTGTGTTACCAGAAAGCATGTTATGCCTCATTGCACCAGACTCACAATACAGAATACAACATGAAAAAATTCTGACAAAATCAAACTCTCCAACAGAAGAACCCAGCAGAGAAGTTGTGAACTGTTCTTCATCAATAGAAATAGGAGATGATGAGAAGTCCTCGGCATCAGAAAAGGAGGGTGCAGAAGGAAGAAGAATTCTAGAAATAACTAACTTGGAGATAGCCAACTCACCAGAAAACGAAGAAAAACATGCCGAAAGTCAACAGATTCATGAAGCAGGAATTTATCATGAATTTGAAATCCATCAAAAACATGATGCAGAATCACATATTGCTGGAGAAACTCATACTGAAGAAATTGAAGCCACTGAAGTCATCCATTATGATGAATCTCATATTGCTGGTACATCTCTTTTAAACACTGTTTTAGTTGAGTCTCACAGAGAAGAAACAAAATCAGAGAGCTCAGTTAATGTATCCTACAAGATAGAATACAGAACAACTAAGGTTGATGAGGAGGTTACTAGTGCCATTAATCTCAACTCTGAATCAGAAAGTGAGGAAGAGGATGAGATCCCAACAGATAGAGATCAGGAAACTGATCAAGGAAATCTGGCTAAAGGTAATCTGATTACCTCAAAAACTCATGGAGAACCTGAAAAGGTTCAAGGATATGAGGAAATCCAGAACTTGAATGTGTTTCAATTTTCTGGTGAGAACATAGAGAATTTGGAATCTTCAAATACTCTTAACCTCAGAACAGCAGCAAATGTGTTTGCAGCTGGGACGTTAGAAGGAACATCTGTTGTTCCAATTATCCCAGAGAAACCTATGAACCAAGAAAGTTTAGAAACAGTACTGAAAAATGTTCACAAAATATGCAAAAGAAATTCAGTGGAAGAAAAACTTGATATATTGCTGGCTGTAATACAAGGTCAAAAAGCTGATATGAAGACTTTGTCAGAATCAGTGAAGGCAATAAAGAAACAAACTGATGAAAACACTGAAGTACTAAAGTCTCTTCAAAAGATGAAAGAAAAGGAAACAGAATCCAACATCTCTACATCAGAAATCCAAACGATTCTCACAGAAATAGAAAAGATCAAAGCACAAGTTGCAAATGTGATGGAATCAAGGCAGTCAAGCAGCGCAAACAGAGTTTTGGAAGAAGTTACTATGCTAAGGGCAAGCAATAACAGTATCACATATGCTCTTGAAAAGTTGTCAAAAGAATTGATTGTAATTCAGACGAAAGCTCAAACTGAATTCACCAATGTTCAGAAAAACATGGCCAGCAACTCTAAACAAGTAAGAGAAATACAACAACTGGTGGAGAAGATGCAATTCAACATTGCAAGATTGGCCAAAGTGGATCCACAAGAACTCATGAAAGAAACCAATGCTGAAAGCTCACATCAAGAAACTTCAAAGTCAACTCCTCAACAATCATCAAGCAAACCAATCACCAAAGCAGGAACCACAATGATGGGACCACCCCCAAATGTCTCAAAAGAAGAAATGCTGCAAAGGTTAGCAACTGCAAAACCTCAAGTTATTAAAAATTTGAAATTGCTAGCATCTGCTCCAAATCCAACAGTGTCTGATGACTCAGCCATAAGTAAGTATATGATTATACAAACTATGAATGAATGGGAACAAGAAGGTGATTCATCAACAAAATCAAAGATTGTTAAGAGAAAAATCTCTGAAGCCAAGTCTGTGATGGTTAAAGAGATTGCCAGGGGTGTAATGATATTCCCTGAGAACAATCTGGTGAGCTATTATCTAACAAAAGAAGATGAAACACCAAGATCACTGTCTCCTACCAGACTGGCATTAAGAAAAGAAAGGATAAACAGAGGTTCAAGCAGCATTCACAAACAGAATGACAATCCAGTAAAGAGAATTTTAAAGGTGGATGAAATGAAAATTATAACTGATGGTGTTGGAGGAACTCATGTGCAAAACAGATACACACTTCAAAGAGAAAATGGGGAAGAACAAAATGTGACTGATGAATAAATAGCTGACCAATTGCATCCTTTAGACATTCTGTTTATGAAGGATCATTATGAAAAAGAGAAGAGAAATAATCAAGAGGTCAGAAGGGCATTATATGGCATATCAAAGGCTGGAATACTGCTATTTGAAAGAATAGCCTTCTCAGACTTTGATCTATGCATCAACTTTGAGCATGTACACAACAAAAAGGTGTATGTCAGATCACCAAAGACAAAAGTTCCCTCAGAAATATTGGAAGATGCAAGATCTGGAGACATCATTATGATGACAAGTAAAAATGAAGAACAGGAATATGGTGTCATCTTCAGAGATCATGATAATAACAAGGCTCTATTCAGAAGTGTTGACATCTGTAAGTACTCAAATCAAACTCTGAGGTATATCTTGAAAACCATGAACAGAAGACAAGAACATCTTCAGAAGATAGAGAAGAACTTAGAGGGAAAAAGAAAAGAAATTGAGAAAATGATTGAAGAATGGATCCAAGCAAGAGAATGGTACAAAGACCTGTATGTCAGCTGCAACAAGTATATCTCCTACAAAAAGAAGTTAAAGAAAGGAGATGTGCACAAGAGAATGAAGCTGAATTGAAGAACTTGTTCATCTGAATTTTCATCTTTTATGATTTGTTTTTCAAAAACATCAGTAACTGTTTTGTTTAAATTTTCCATGTATTATGTTTCCACTGTTTGGAAATTTTTCGGTTCAAAAGGTAGTTCATTTTCTTACAATACTTAGGGGGAAACTGTTAGGAAACTTTATTTGTAAGTATTGAAGAAAATCACAATCAACTGGATCTATGAAGAGATCACAGTCCTGAAGATCACGAACTAGAAAAAGAAGATCAGATGGGACAACTGGAATGCATAGCATCTACTTCAAAGAATCATAAGTTGATCAAGAGCATAATTGGATTATCAGAAAAGGTCACTTCTGATGGATTTGATGATATTTCTGATGAAATATCATCAGTTTCTGACGATTCTGATCATCAGGATTTTTCTGATGATTTGTTCATCAGAATTTCTGATGAAGTGGTTTATCAGAATTCTGATGAAATACCCCACTTGTCTGAAATTGGCTCTGTCCTGCCACACTTACCGAAGCAAGTTGACATTAATTGATATCATGATGAAAAAGACAACTTGAACGTTGGATTCAATGAATATGTCAATTGGGCACATTTTGTAGGAATTATTGTATGAATAAACTATTGTTTATTCATACACCCAGCCTTCTATAAATAGAAGGCTCAACCAGGAGAAGCAAAGTGAGTTTGAAGCTTAGCATTCACATATACATCAAAACTCCATTGCCCTCTCACCCACAAAATTCAAGATTCGTTTGTACTAGATAATAATCTTACAATCACCTTGTAAACCTTTTTGTTTTCAAAGTGATATAAACTTGATAATTCTGTAGGTCTTGTTTCTTGAAAGTCTGATTTCCATTTCCGCACATCTTTTTCACATCTACTGAAATCACTTGCCATATTACGTGAAAAGAAGTTGTTATAAGGCCGAACTAGGTCCAACAAGAACCCGACACGTCTTCATGTTATGGAGAACATTCTCGAAATTGAAGGAAAAGGAATGGTTGCTGAAGTTTCATCTTCTATAATGATCCGAAACATTCCGAATAACTACACAAAGATTTGTTGCGTACTGATTATTGAAAGTATTTGTTTAAAACCCAACTCTCTCTATAGATATAACTGAGAGTGAGGGTTACTCTGTTATATGTATCAACAAATCTTTCAACATCATTCACCTCTTTCAACCTACCAAAACACCTTAAACCCCTTCTTTTCTTCCCAAAACCAACCCGTTGGTATTTAAATACGATGGGTTTAGTTAGATACCAACTCATCTTTATTGATTTTCATATTCTTGATTCAATACCAATTCATCTTTATAGGAGAGTATGTTGATATAGGAGAGGAGATGCAATTTTCTAACTAAACCCTTGAATCCCAATGCTTTTCTAAAAATATTTGTTTTTTCCTTTTCATGAGGTAAAACCAGTTTCAAGTTAAATCCTCGATCAAACTTGGACATCAAACGTAAATCTTGAAGTAAATATGTGGTTCCCAATTGGTTATAGAAACCACTAGCAGAAAAACCCGACACGTCTTCTACCAACTGCTCGAAATCCCTTTCGTTTCTTGGATATCCCTTCGGTTGAGATCGAGAAGGATGATATGAATGATAAAAGTTGTGCCAGCAGACTTTTGTCAGTTTATTTAATTCTATACGGGCCGTATAAACTTATACGGCCGGTATACACCATGTGAAAATAATTTACCAGATCGTATACAATGTATACGATGATTGTATACGGGCCGTATAATAGTATACGACCCGTATTCCTCGAAAATGGGATTTGTCTATTAACGCGGGGATGGGTACAGAAAAGGTAAAAGACGGGATTTGTTTCAAAGGGGCAAATTTACTTTAGATTCAGATTCAGGAAGCAGATGTGTTCATAACTTTCACTGTTTGTTTGTTTCAGTGTTGTTTATCACCTTGTGTGAGCGTTGTTTATCACCCTGTGTGAGCATTGGAAGCCCGACAAACAGTCTTGCAATTACTTCTTAGGGTAAAAAATGGTAAAAAAATATTATATTTAGGACATGGTTTAATCTCTTTAATCTATTAGAGCGATCCTTGTTTTGTCTAGTAGTGTTTGTTTGGGAACCTGATTCAGATTTAAACAATGCACGACATGTCTTCCTGAATCTAAAAGTTAACTTTGACTCATAAAACCCACTAGCAAAATAACCGCTTTTATCATGTTATGGGAGAATGTTCTCGAAATTGAAGGAAAAGGAGAACTATGTTTAAGAAACAAATATGTAAAAATACAACTGATTACTCGGTCGAATAAGGGCCAATAAGAAACAAATCTGTAAAAATACAACTGATTACTTGCCATTCTCTTGCACCTTTTGCAGACATGCACCTTCAACTGTGTTGGTTCGGTTTAGTTTTTTTCCGACTGTTTCAGTTATGTTTCAATAAATAATATCTTATTAAGAAGCACTAAAATAACAACGGTTCTCCAATTCCAGATCAGTAATGTAAGGAGAAGCGTTGAGATAACGGACATCCATCAAGCTCAATCCTTCCTACATTATTGAAAATTACTATATCACCCCCACCAGATACATCTTCCAACTTTCAAAATTCAAATCAACCTAACACGGAGTATCTCGAAGGTATCTTTTTCATATATTACAAATTAATCATTGAAGGAAAAGGAGAACTAGAATATCGATATGGTTGGTGTAAAAGCTCACATTTTACTACATTGACTATGTGTTATACCTGCGAGAAGTAGATGCATTCGGGAATTAAATGTGGAATTTGTAATGATGTTTGGGAATTAAACGCATGTACGTGACAAAACAAGGATCATTCTAATAGATTAAAGATATTAAACCACGTACAAGACAAAACAAGGATCGTTCTAATAGATTAAAGATATTAAACCACATACAAGACTGTTTGTCGGGCTTCCACTAGCAGAAGAACCCGACACGTCTTCTACCAACTGCTCAAAATCCCTTTCGACAAATCATAACCTGACATAACCTGCACCTGTCAGTTGGCCATGTCTTTTGACAAATCATCTGCTTCCTAAATCTGAATCTGAAAGTTAACTTTGACTCATAAAACCCACTAGCAAAAGAAGCGCTTTTATCATGTTAGGGAGAATGTTCTCGAAATTGAAGGAAAAGGAATGGTTGAAGGAATGTTGGGTTCTGTACCCATCCCCGCGTTGATAGCTTCCGTTTTATTACAGTCATACGACACATGATAAAAGCACATCTTTAGATAATCTAGGATTATTTTCTAACTAAACCCTTGAATCCCAATGCTTCTCTAAAAATATTTGTTTCTTTCATTTTCATGAGGTAAAACCGGTTTCAACATCAAGGGTTGTTTATCACCCTGTGTGAGCATTGGAAGCCCGACAAACAGTCTTGCAATTACATCTTCAATTGAGACCGCATTGTTAATCTTAATGATGATTCGAAACATTCCAAATAACTAGCAGAAGAACCCGACACGTCTTCTGCTAGTTATTCTGAATGACAATCAGATGACACATGATAAAAGCGCTTCTTTAGAAAATCATATCATCTTTTTACTCTTTTCTTCGAATTCAACAAATCTTTCAAGATCATTCACCTCTTTCAACCTACCAAAATATATTTGCTTCAAGATTTACGTCTGATGTCCAAGTTTGATCACATTTGACTTCAATGAAGATTGAATGTGCAAACCGCAACCGCTTTTTACTACGGAAACGGTGGCTATGGGAAATACAAACCCTACACGTCTTCTATGATGATTCAAAACATTCACGAACCACAATGGACTCAGACTCATACAATCCACCCTCCCTTGAGGAAAAGTTCTCCCGACGACTCAAGATAAAGCAGTTGGTATGTGTTCATATCAGCGTTGTTTATCACCATGTGTGAGCATTGGAAGCCCGACAACGAGCAGAAGAACCCGACACGTTGAAATAATCAGATGATAACAACTAGCTAGGACTAGACCCCTCAAGTTGTCATTGATAACAACTAAGCGGCATTTTCCGATCAACGTTGTCACACCCCGATATTTCCACGTATTACCGGTGGGCCCGGTGGGGAGTATCGTGACGTAGTTGATATCATCATAGACAATTTATCACAGTTTATATACACAGCGGAAGTCGAAAGATAAAATCATTACAAACCGAATTAAAAGTAATGTCAATTGTATTACAATAACGGTTGCAAGGGATCCACAGGCGGATCAAAAGTTAAAAAGATCATTGTTCAACAGATTTATATCATCTAAGCTTGCAAGACTCTTTATTGATGCTAGGAGTAGCCAGCCTATTCCGTTTAGTACCTGCACTTAGCCTTTTTGGAAAATACGTCAGTTTACACTGGTAAATACAATTAACCGACTCATTTTGAAAATGTTTATGAAAATTGATTTGAATGCACATGGCACAAAACATCTTTTATAACTTGGGATAATTATTTATATATAAACTTGTAAAAGAATTACATGTTCGTTATACGTTCAGTAGCCCGGGCTGAATACTGGGTTAAAGATTAATAGACTCACCACATGATATAATCCCGCGTCGAGTTATTCTCGAACAAACGGTTATACCTTTTTATTTATATGCACCGGCAGGTGCATGCCTACACCCCGTGCTTTAGGTCGTGGCCATTTCAATGAATGATGCCAAGGATATCCGGGACATGGTCATTAACCCCCCAAAGACTTTAAGCAAACAAAACAGTTTAAACGGGTCATCTCAATAAATTAACCTTCATATGATTAACAATTCAATGCCCGACCAAGCGGTATTTTATATATCGTACCCCAAGCCCGTATAAGGGAAAATAAGTTAAAAGTATTTACCTGAGCAAGTATATATCACAATCAGCGAGTGCAAGTATCTTTTACTGGTCTCCTAATCTGGAACGAAGGTTTTAATAACCTATTAGATTCCTAACGGGTCTTAATTAAGTCTAAACTTAGACCGGTTAGTTTTAAAGGAAGATACACGGTTCAAAACGCACGATTAAGCGAAGACCGGATTCGAATGTGGTTTAGACCCGACAAGTTTGTATACTTTTATAATATGGGTAAACTAAACACATTCTGGATTTTGAGATAAAAATGATAAGGTTTGACGCGTTTCGGCTAATTTATGCAAACTAGTTACATGAACCGCACCGAACGCTAAAAATGCGTAACGGGTAACCAAATGAGTCATGAACAGGTTTCCTAAGTTAATATGCCTTAAATATGTTGTGATATCAGTAAGATACCTTCCATTTATGCCGAAAATGGATTTAAACTCAAATTATGCCCCGTAGGGGTATTTTGGTCATTTTAAAGGTTATAAAAGAGTTTAAATACTAACCTGAGTTTTAGGTATGATATAATCAGTAAAAATATTTATTTTTATAATTCATAACATTAGGGTATTGCAAATATGTGAAATTTATCTTTTATAACCAAACTATGCACCGTAGGGGCATTTTGGTAATTTCACATAAGCTTTAAAGGTCAAAATTATAATTCTGAGTTCAAAACTTTTTCTTACTGTTTAATTATAAAAATTTACTTAAAACATCAGTATGTATCAAGTTTTATATGTTAAAAATAGTTTTAGCCCACACTATGCGCTTAAAACGCGTAGAAGTCAGTTTTAAGCGATTTTCTGGTTAGAATAGGAAATATAAGTTTTTGATCAGTTTATAAAGTTCAAAATATTTTATTTATCATATAAAATCAGTAGCAAAAAGTTTGGTATCAAAATATTATGTAAAACTCATTTTATTCAAGAAAAGTGCATAACCGACAATTACCGATTTAAAGCAAGAACCCTATGTTATGCTTAGCTTAAAAATAAAAATCTTCAAAAATCCCAAAATATTATATTACATTAGTGGGTAAAAAGTTTGGTGTCATAATTTGAGTTTAGATAGGTTTTATGCTAATTACGCCGTTTAATTACCAAAAAGCTTTCTAATTACGCTGTTGAGCATAACTCTTATTCTAGACCTCAAACTGATGTCAAATTTTTAGGACAAGTTTATAAATCAGTAATAAAGGTTTTTGTCCTCTCACATTTTCAAAAATCTTGTTGTAAGGTCAAAAGGGCATTATGGTCAACATGTATATGAATCGAATAACTAATGAACCAAGTTGTATAACCTCAGAGGGTTATATTAATCTATAACCTGGTCCTAAAAGAGCTTTAAGGCATTTCTAAAATACGCTACATTGGGTCAGAACTGAAAGTTAAAGCAAAAGTCTACTTTTGCGACTTTCGGTTCCGAACCGAGCTTATACTAAAAATTGTCGGGTCGAACATGTTTAGACATGTTCTTACATTAATTACCAAGTTATATGAGTGATAAAACAGGTTTCATGGCTTCTACATTGTTAATTATGTGTTTAATTGGGAATCAGCTTTCTCTTGACTTTTTACAATTAAGTTTGACACGACAATTGACCTAGTTAGAGTGGGAATCAGAGGGTGCCCTTTTAAGGGTTTATTACCCATATAATTACCAACTCATAGGTACTTTCAATTCGAGAATTGACTGGACCGTTAGTGATTAATCACTAAGTCAAACCTTAATTACGACGAGTTTGACTTTAGGCCATTAAACTAATAAAACTGAATTAAGAATGGTCAAGGAGGCTTACTGAAGTACTAAGCACGACTAATGACCCTTAGAAAATGATCTTGAGCTCCAGGAGACTCCAGAAGTTAAGTTATGAATGTTTGTAAGTGAGTGTCAAAATGTTGCAACAAGTGTTCATATATATAGAGACTTTAATTGAACAAGATCATGACAAACAAGTCTATGCTTGATCCCTGATGCATAACAAGTGTCCCTATGCATGCAAATACTATTGGCCACGCTCCTGGATCCAAAACCATGCAAATAAGTCGGTTAAACGGGCTGAACAGACACTTGTGCTTGTTTTCTGTCGCTGGTAGTACCAGGCGGCCCGCGTAAGATACCACAATGGTCTTACACGGCCGGTATGAGACCCAGGTCAGGTTAAACAAGTTTCAGTATTTGCAATTTTAGTCCCTGGTCCTTCTAAAAGTTGTTTTAACTTGATTTCTTGCACTTTTAACCCTCCAACTTGACTTTTAAGGACCCCAATACATAAAAAAAACTTTGTTAAGTCCCCGGTTAGTTATATGATCACCGAATAAGTCCTGAATTTCAACGTTGACGCTTTTAACCCCTTATTTACGAATGTTAGCATAACTTCTTCATACCATATCGAAACCTTGTGAAATTTTTATCACTTATTCTCGTGAGCATAATTAATTGTTACAAAGCTTCGGGTTTGCTAAAAGGTAACTCAGAGGTATAATTTAAACATGTTGACACATTTAACCCTTGCAGTTTGTAAACTTTCACTTTCTTCCACAAACGGCTTCATTTAACTTATAAGCCACTATTCTGACACATTCGATAATCTCAAATGGTCCAATGTACCTCGGGCTTAACTTGCCTTTCTTACCAAATCGCATTACCCCTTTCCAGGGTGATACTTTCAGTAACACTTTGTCACAAGCCTCAAACTTTAGAGGTTTACGCCTTTTATCTGCGTAGCTTTTCTGCCTATCCCTGGTAGCTTTGAGACGATCTCGTATTTGTACAATTTTATCTGTCATCTCCAGGACTATATCAGGTCCGGTTAGTCGGACATCTCCAACTTCTGCCCAGCAAACGGGCGTCCTGCACTTTCTTCCATACAAAGCTTCAAAAGGTGCAACTTGAATACTGGAATGATAGCTATTGTTGTATGAGAATTCAATCAATGGAAGATGATCATCCCAACTTCCCCCTAAGTCAATAACACAAGCTCGTAGCATATCCTCGAGTGTCTGTATAGTACGTTCACTTTGACCATCCGTCTGAGGATGATATGCAGTGCTGAAATTTAATCGAGTGCCTAGGGATTGCTGGAAGCTTTTCCAGAAATGCGATGTATACCTCGTATCCCTATCAGAGATGATAGACACTGTGTAACACCCCAAAAACTGGTTTGGTAATCAAACCACGTTAACACTAAAAGACGGCTAAAGAACCGTTAGTGGTAAAAGTTAAGCCAGAAAATATTAGAATTTATATAACTAAATCTAATATTAATAAAAAGAGAAAAAGAATGTGTTTGGGAAATAAAATTGTAGAAGGCCCGAGTTAACGGGACTTAAACTAAACTTGGTCATAGATTCCCAAAACCCACTAATTTAATTAGGAATGTTTAACCTAGTTAATAAGTGGGGAATATTGTTGGAAATAAGTAGGTTGTGCCCTACTTAATTAACTAATCAAATTAGAGGGGCCAATGTTGTTAAAATTGAAACTTATGTTATTAATTTTAATTAAAAACAAAAGAAAACACCTCATTTGTGAGGTCTGGTCGAACAAGAACACAGGGGGCGACATATGCTCCCCACCAAACCCTAGAGCATGTCAAAATTGATCAGATTGAGGGTTCAAATCAGCTTCAAATCGAAAATTGAGCATAGATTGGTGATCCTCATCACAAGGGGGTTACAAGGTATGTAAAATTTGGTGTTAATTCTCTGTTTGAAATTCTCATGAAATTGGGAAATCTGAATATTGATGTTGCATGTTTGCTATTTGGGTAGAATAGGGTTGATATGGTGTTTAGGAGTAAAACCTAGACAATAACATGTGAAATCATGGTTAAATTCTGAAAAATTTCATGAACACATTGAAGGTGATTCATGGGTTTTGTGAGAAAATGATGAACACTAGGATGTAGAATGCTAATCTAGTGTAAATTGATGCATAGAAACTGATTTCTGAAAATATGATGTGTAGTTCATGAACACTAGACATAGAGGTTTGATTTGTGGTGTAAATTTTGGTAAAAATAACTAGTTATGAACTAGTTAGTAAATATGTAAAATTATGCCCACTAGGTGTTTGTTAAAATGCCTAAACAAAGCTAAAATGTTGAAATTACATGTGAAGTGTGCATTTGAGTATGTTGATAGATCAATTGACTTCTAGGAAGTCAAACTAACCAATGATTTAATCAAGTGATAAAGTCGACATAAGACCCGTTAGACGGAGTAGTCATAATTGATAATGACTAATCTAACCATCTTATGAATTATGATGATAGTTTGACGCCTAACGAGCTAGGTGGAAGCTTGATGAGTGAGCGGGTCAAACGAATCAAGTGTGAAGTAAAAGCATGTTTCGGATGCAAGGTAAGTAAAACTCACACCTACTTGTAGTATACGTGTTTATTTTATAGGCGATAAATACGACAAAGGATTTGGTTCGAATTATGGGTTCCGACACGAAACGAATTGGGTCGGAACGAATAGAAACGTTTTAAACCATGATTAATGGTGAAAAAGGCAAAATGGTAAACTAATCATGAATTGGTTAGGAGTTTAAGAGTTTTCTTAAGGTTACCTTATAGCGTAACTAGTAATGGGAAATTGGGTAAAAATGGAAATTTAGTCAAGTATCGACTAAAGTAAATTAAAGTTCAAAAAGGGGCACGCGTGGCGTAAGCCGAATGGGTAAAAATATAAGAAAAGAGTTTAAGAGAAAAAGGGGTCTAGTGGCAAAAAATCTGAAATGGGTCGGATGAACAAATTGGTAATTAATAACCATGTTTTGCTACTTATGAAAATGCTTGGTCTTATAGGCCAAACGGGTCAAATGGTGTGCTAACACCATTTGACAATATCGATTAATATGGTTGTTAAGTCTTGTGTTAACAGGAGCGATTCGCGATTTGGTTAATTGCGTCCATAGAATATGTGATAATAAAAGAGAGGTATAAATTGGGTCAATTTGTTGACCCGAGCCAGGTACGCATCAATGAGATTACATTTTAAATGTGCGATTTGGTCATAATTGTAGTGAAAGTCCTTCATCGTAAATGAAGGACTAATGTTGGTAAGTATACCTTTGATGGGTAAATCAGGCAAACGGCTCCTATGGGTGGTTTGGGAATCACGTATTATAATCATGTAATCCTTAGATAAGCATCAAGGTGATAGGCATAAACCTTTGTGGGTCAATTGCCTAGAAATAGGTCTTTTTCGTAATATGACAAACCGAGAAGTAAAACGCGGCATAAATAGTTTACTATATCAAATCCACCACAAATATAATTGTGGTGGAAGACCATTTGAGAACTAATGTGAAAATATGGTATTAAAAATGATTGAGCGAGATTTATGCCTAAAAGGACATAAATACCCTTAACGGGTCAAAATAAACATTTGAGTAAAAACGGTTTCTAAATGTATGTAAACCGGGATTCTGACTATCTTATGATAAATAACAATGAATTTATGGAATTTATGAGAATCGGAGTCAAATAAATATGATTGTTTGACAATTACAAGAATGGGTCAAAATTTGGGTAAAAGGGGTAATAAGCCGAAGACTTAAAAGTCTGAAAAATTTGTTAATCCGGATGTTGGATTTTAACTCCATTATATGGAGAATTAAATTACAGACGCGTAGGAAAAAGAATCGGGTAAAACGGATGTGTAGTTTGAAAGTTATGCACATTTTCGTAAAAACTTGAATTGCTGAAAAATGCAGGTTGCAGAACTGAACCTGCTGGAAACGTGCATCCCCCGCGCCACGCGACGGAGGAAGTAGAGTATGTCGCGACACGCGACGCTTGACGCGGCCCGCGTAGGCTTTTGTTATGTCTCTCGCGGCCCGCGAGAGACCCAAAAGCTGGCAAATTGAATGCTGTTTGTTGTTAGATGTTTTAGAACTTGTTTAAACTATTAGTTAAGCATCAAAACTAACTTTTAAGTTGGTTTTGATCACAGGTAAATATCAAGAGTTCCCGGATGAAGATAAAGCAGCGTACAAGAACCGAACACACAAGAATAAAGCTTCCGCACGTTGTTTCGTCGTTATTTTAAACGACAATTCGTTAGATATTAAATTGTAATATTTTCACATGGTAAAAGTTTTAATTCACCCGTATTATTCGACAGTATTTACATATAACGTCATGTTTATTTTCGCAAGTTAAACGAAAATCCTTAAATAATTAGACGGGTGTTACAAGTTGGTATCAGAGCCTTGGTTTAAGAGATTCAAGTATGGTGGGAAAACTATGCTTGGACTTAAACCTTATGCTCTTAATAAAGATTGGTGTTCGGTTCGAGGCTTGATCGCAAATCCGGTAAGTACAAGTATGTTAATAGTTTAGCATGCTAAAGTGTTGTAAACAACACATATGGCTATCGTGTGATACACGTTACCCCAATTAAAATGATTGATATAGTTGACGAAAATACGCGCGTTGACGCGTAAAGTAGAAAAAGCCTTGTATTATAATACATGCGATTATTAAATTTGACGTTACTAACTTTTGTGAATGTTTTAATTGAAGGACACTCGCGTTTGAAGACGATGAGAGTCAAACGAATTGTGGATATGATGATGGAACGGTCCGAAGTATGACAAAAGGAGCATGCTCACCGAGGACTAAATCGCGTAACGACCGCGAACAAGGTTAATGGAAAGGAACGCCCGTCGGGGCAAACATTACCAGGTGCACATTTTAAATAATCACACAAATAGTAATATGCAACAAATAAATAGAAATTGAAAGTTGCATAAGTAGATTAAAAACTTGGAAAAACCCGAATAGAAAATGTATTCGGGATATTGTTTCCAAGAGAAACAAATAGAGGCGTTACTTACATAGGGCGTGATGTGAAAACTATAAAAAGGTCATGTGTGTCATGTGTTAATCGCTTACTCTGGCCAAGTAAGTAGTGGCATATGATACCATGAACTTCTTATGGCGGACACGTTTACATCCGATGTAGTAAGGGCGGGGTGAATGGGACTAACTTAAAAGTACCCAAATGAATCAAATGAGCAAAATATTTGATAATAATGTAAACGCACAGCCGGGTGACGGAAGCGTATTACATTAGGATGATGAGCCCGAGTGAAGGGACAAAGATTAATGTAAAAGGATTAAGGTATGCAATTGGGAGGGGTGTGATTACACTCGAACCCGGAAAATGCAAATATGACTCTTAACGGGCCGATTTTGTAAAACATCAAATTTGAGAACAAAGTAGGAATATAAAAGCGAAACGAAGTCATAATGCATACCGTAAGGGTTGCAATAATAACGACTTCGGTAAAACACACGGTTGGTGGGTAAGGATTTAAACACATGTGTAGACTGAGAAACAGGAACGCGAAATAGAAAGTCAAAAGACTCGGAATATGAGTCATGACTAAAAGATGACAAGAATTTTCGCAAACATAAATTTTGGGAATTACGTTCAACCATTTCAAAGTTGGACGGGTCAAATAAAGAACGAAGTTCAACATTCATAAGTGATGGAAATTCACCCAAAACGAATCAAACGAGTCAATCAAGGAATAACGCTTAATAAAAGAGGAAAAACGTAAACCGGTGAAACCGGAAGGCTAAAAACAATAAGATAGAAGGACCCGGGTAATGGGTTGTAAAGGAGTATAAGTATGAACCGAGTAATGGTAAGCGTAAGACAAACCGACATGTAAATGACGCTAGAAGTCGTAAAGTCGGAGGGATAGTCCGAAAGTAAACAAATGAAACCTTAGACTGCGGTCAAGGTCAACTAAAGTTCAAAAGTAAAATTAAATGATTCCAAACATGGCAAAGGATGCTTTAAAGTTATATAAGTATAAATAGACAATTGAATAAAGATTAGAATAAAAGATGATCTACGGGATCATCATAACCTACGGGATATTAATTAGAGCAAGGGTCTACGGGACCAAATTGACCCACGGGTCATAAATTGAAGCAAAAAGAATCATAAGGGCCTCGCCTCAAAGAGGTGAAAGCCTAAGGAAAATAGCATACGAGGTTAAGTGAAGGAACCTACGGGTCGATAGTGTGAGGTAAGGGAACTTGTTACGATTCCCCGTATCAAAAAAACTAAGAACGGAAAACAATAAATTATGGGTTGTCAATATCCTGGTATGGGTAATTGACAAAAGTTAAAGAGAAGACCCTAAAACTAAAACTTCGGTTTTAGTACGAAATAACGTATTTACAAATATAAATTCTAATAGGAATTTAAATAGTAAGCATAAAAGATACAAGTCTTGACACTGATAGACACAAGACGATATATTCGAAAAGAGATATTTTAGAAAAAAAAAAAAGTCGATATAAATTAAACATGATGCGACACCGATCACGGTCAAGAAATGCAATGTGAAAGTAGAATCACATTATAACCAAGCGAGTGGTAAAAAGTAACTGGACTAATAAGTCTAGTTAGTGAGACCGGTTAAGGTCATTTAAATAAAATTGGTCGCTTGTAAGCGGTGGATTCAATATAACTGAATCGAATAAATGAGAATGAAAACAAAAGAAATGGTTGCCAAAAGTGAAAGATTTCACTAAAGACCTTTAAACGGGTCAAAATAACGGATTCATAAAGAATTCAATAATAAATGAAAGCGATGGATATCGCTAAGTTAACTAAACTAGTGGAAATAACGAGATAACGATGTTTCAAGTCGCACTATGTCGTATGAGTTATGTAGACAATTAATAACAAAAAAAAAAGATGTTACCATACTTTTCTGGTAATACAAACTATTGGATAAAAGTACAAGTAATGTTTAAAAGATTTCTCGAATTGAATACATTGAGTTAAACTCAATGAATTATGTAAGAAAAGGTTTCGAGGACGAAACCTATTTAAGGGGGGTAGACTTGTAACACCCCAAAAACGGGTTTGGTAATCAAACCACGTTAACACTAAAAGACGGCTAAAGAACCGTTAGTGGTAAAAGTTAAGCCAGAAAATATTAGAATTTATATAACTAAATCTAATATTAATAAAAAGAGAAAAAGAATGTGTTTGGGAAATAAAATTGTAGAAGGCCCAAGTTAACGGGACTTAAACTAAACTTGGTCATAGATTCCCAAAACCCACTAATTTAATTAGGAATATTTAACCTAGTTAATAAGTGGGGAATATTGTTGGAAATAAGTAGGTTGTGCCCTACTTAATTAACTAATCAAATTAGAGGGGCCAATGTTGTTAAAATTGAAACTTATGTTATTAATTTTAATTAAAAACAAAAGAAAACACCTCATTTGTGAGGTCTGGTCGAACAAGAACACAGGGGGCGACATATGCTCCCCACCAAACCCTAGAGCATGTCAAAATTGATCAGATTGAGGGTTCAAATCAGCTCCAAATCGAAAATTGAGCATAGATTGGTGATCCTCATCACAAGGGGGTTACAAGGTATGTAAAATTTGGTGTTAATTCTCTGTTTGAAATTCTCATGAAATTGGGAAATCTGAATATTGATGTTGCATGTTTGCTATTTGGGTAGAATAGGGTTGATATGGTGTTTAGGAGTAAAACCTAGACAATAACATGTGAAATCATGGTTAAATTCTGAAAAATTTCATGAACACATTGAAGGTGATTCATGGGTTTTGTGAGAAAATGATGAACACTAGGATGTAGAATGCTAATCTAGTGTAAATTGATGCATAGAAACTGATTTCTGAAAATATGATGTGTAGTTCATGAACACTAGACATAGAGGTTTGATTTGTGGTGTAAATTTTGGTAAAAATAACTAGTTATGAACTAGTTAGTAAATATGTAAAATTATGCCCACTAGGTGTTTGTTAAAATGCCTAAACGAAGCTAAAATGTTGAAATTACATGTGAAGTGTGCATTTGAGTATGTTGATAGATCAATTGACTTCTAGGAAGTCAAACTAACCAATGATTTAATCAAGTGATAAAGTCGACATAAGACCCGTTAGACGGAGTAGTCATAATTGATAATGACTAATCTAACCATCTTATGAATTATGATGATAGTTTGACGCCTAACGAGCTAGGTGGAAGCTTGATGAGTGAGCGGGTCAAACGAATCAAGTGTGAAGTAAAAGCATGTTTCGGATGCAAGGTAAGTAAAACTCACACCTACTTGTAGTATACGTGTTTATTTTATAGGTGATAAATACGACAAAGGATTTGGTTCGAATTATGGGTTCCGACACGAAACGAATTGGGTCGGAACGAATAGAAACGTTTTAAACCATGATTAATGGTGAAAAAGGCAAAATGGTAAACTAATCATGAATTGGTTGGGAGTTTAAGAGTTTTCTTAAGGTTACCTTATAGCGTAACTAGTAATGGGAAATTGGGTAAAAATGGAAATTTAGTCAAGTATCGACTAAAGTAAATTAAAGTTCAAAAAGGGGCACCCGTGGCGTAAGCCGAATGGGTAAAAATATAAGAAAAGAGTTTAAGAGAAAAAGGGGTCTAGTGGCAAAAATCTGAAATGGGTCGGATGAACAAATTGGTAATTAATAACCATGTTTTGCTACTTATGAAAAGGCTTGGTCTTATAGGCCAAACGGGTCAAATGGTGTGCTAACACCATTTGACAATATCGATTAATATGGTTGTTAAGTCTTATGTTAACAGGAGCGATTAACGATTTGGTTAATTGCGTCCATAGAATATGTGATAATAAAAGAGAGGTATAAATTGGGTCAATTTGTTGACCCGAGCCAGGTACGCATCAATGAGATTACATTTTAAATGTGCGATTTGGTCATAATTGTAGTGAAAGTCCTTCATCATAAATGAAGGACTAATGTTGGTAAGTATACCTTTGATGGGTAAATCAGGCAAACAGCTCCTATGGGTGGTTTGGGAATCACATATTATAATCATGTAATCCTTAGATAAGCATCAAGGTGATAGGCATAAACCTTTGTGGGTCAATTGCCTAGAAATAGGTCTTTTTCGTAATATGACAAACCGAGAAGTAAAACGCGGCATAAATAGTTTACTATATCAAATCCACCACAAATATAATTGTGGTGGAAGACCATTTGAGAACTAATGTGAAAATATGGTATTAAAAATGATTGAGCGAGATTTATGCCTAAAAGGACATAAATACCCTTAACGGGTCAAAATAAACATTTGAGTAAAAACGGGTTCAAGAATGTATGTAAACCGGGATTCTGACCCTCTTATGATAAATAACAATGAATTTATGGAATTTATGAGAATCGGAGTCAAATAAATATGATTGTTTGACAATTACAAGAATGGGTCAAAATTTGGGTAAAAGGGGTAATAAGCCGAAGACTTAAAAGTCTGAAAAATTTGTTAATCCGGATGTTGGATTTTAACTCCATTAGATGGAGAATTAAATTACAGACGCGTAGGAAAAAGAATCGGGTAAAACGGATGTGTAGTTTGAAAGTTATGCACATTTTCGTAAAAACTTGAATTGCTAAAAAATGCAGGTTGCAGAACTGAACCTGCTGGAAACGTGCATCCCCCGCGCCACGCGACGGAGGAAGTAGAGTATGTCGCGACACGCGACGCTTGACGCGGTCCGCGTAGGCTTTTTTTATGTCTCTCGCGGCCCGTGAGAGACCCAAAAGCTGGCAAATTGAATGCTGTTTGTTGTTAGATGTTTTAGAACTTGTTTAAACTATTAGTTAAGCATCAAAACTAACTTTTAAGTTGGTTTTGATCACAGGTAAATATCAAGAGTTCCCGGATGAAGATCAAGCAGCGTACAAGAACCGAACACACAAGAATAAAGCTTCCGCACGTTGTTTCGTCGTTATTTTAAACGACAATTCGTTAGATATTAAATTGTAATATTTTCAAATGGTAAAAGTTTTAATTCACCCGTATTATTCGACAGTTTTTACATATAACGTCATGTTTATTTCGCAAGTTAAATGAAAATCCTTAAATAATTAGACGGGTGTTACACACTGGCACTCCATGGAGAGATACAATCTCATCTACGTACAGCTGAGCTAACTTATCTGAGCTGTGTGTTTCCTTAATAGGTAGGAAGTGGGCTGACTTAGTCAGTCTATCCACTATAACCCAAATAGTATCATTTCCTTGCTTTGTCTTCGGTAACTTGGTGATAAAATCCATGGTCACCATTTCCCACTTCCAGGTGGGAAGTTTAGGCTGTTGTAGCAATCCTGACGGCTTCTGGTGTTCTACCTTAACTTGAGCGCATGTCAGGCATTTGGCCACATAAGTGGCTATAGACTTTTTCAAGCCTATCCACCAATAATTCGCCTTTAAATCCTGGTACATCTTGTCACTTCCAGGATGAACAGAATATTTAGAACTATGGGCTTCCTGAAGGATCACTTCCCTCAGTCCTCCATAAATTGGAACCCATATCCGTCCATTCAATCTTAGGATTCCATCCTTACCACATGATAACTGTTCTGCAGTGACTCCCGGTTTTTCATTTGGATAGTTAGCTTCTAATACGGCTTCCTTCTGTGTGGCTAATAGTCTATCACTCAAACTGTTCTTTAATTCAATGCTCTTGGCATTGATTCTTATAGGCTTCACCCTTTCCTTCCTACATAAGGCATCGGCAAGCACATTTTCCTTGCCTGGATGGTATCTGATTTCACAATCATAGTCATTTAACGTCTCCATCCATCGACGATGTCTCATGTTTAAATCCTTCTGATTAAACAAATGTTGAAGGCTCTTGTGATCAGAATAGATCACACACTTGGTACCATATAAATATTGCCTCCAAAGTTTTAGTGCAAACACAACGGCACCCAACTCCAAATCGTGGGTGGTGTAATTCTTCTCGTGCACTTTTAGTTGTCGGGAAGCATAGGCAATAACCTTGCCTTTCTGCATGAGCACACATCCCATACCAGTGTGTGATGCGTCGCAGTATACTACAAATTCTTCTATTCCATCAGGCAATGTCAACACAGGTGCATTGCTCAACTTCTGCTTAAGAATGTCAAATTCTTGCTGCTTAGGACCCCAATCAAACTTGATATTCTTGCGGGTTAGTGAAGTTAGGGGTGCAACAATCCTTGAGAAGTTCTCAATAAAACGTCTGTAATATCCTGCCAGACCCAAAAAGCTACGAATCTCTGTGGGCGTTTTCGGCTCTTGCCAATTCATGATAGCTTCAATCTTAGTGGGATCCACCTGGATACCACGCTCACTAACCACATGCCCAAGGAATTAGACTTCACGAAGCCAAAATTCACACTTTGAAAACTTGGCGTAGAGCTTCTCATGTTGAAGAAGTTTAAGAATACAACGAAGATGCTTCTCATGGTCAGCTTGATTCTTTGAGTAAATAAGAATGTCATCGATGAAGACGATGGCAAATTTATCCAAGTAGGGCTTGCATACGCGATTCATGAGATCCATGAATGCTGCTGGTGCATTAGTGAGCCCAAAAGGCATCACCAAGAACTCGTAGTGACCATAGTGAGTTCTAAATGCAGTCTTGTGCACATCTTCATCTCTAACCTTCAACTGATGGTAGCCTGACCTCAGGTCAATCTTGGAGAAGTAACTTGCTCCTTGGAGCTGATCGAACAGATCGTCGATCCTGGGCAATGGATATCTGTTTTTAATTGTAAACTTGTTCAGTTCTCGATAATCGATGCATAGACGCATCGATCCATCTTTCTTCTTTACAAACAGAATTGGTGCTCCCCAGGGGGATGAGCTAGGTCTAATAAATCCTTTTGCCAACAAATCATCCAACTGAGTTCTCAACTCTTTCATCTCAGTTGGGGCCAACCGGTAAGGTGCTCTTGCAACAGGTGCTGCTCCAGGTATAATGTCGATTCTGAACTCCACTTGCCTATCTGGTGGTAAACCAGGTAGTTCTTCAGGGAATACTTCTGGATATTCAGAAATGACAGGGATGTCTTCAACCTTGGGTTTTGGTTCATCGATAGTTACTTGTGCCATGTAGATGACACAACCTTTCCTTAAACACTTTGATGCCTTAAGCATGGACACTTGCTTAGGCAACCCATACTGAGTGTCTCCTTGTATGGTAAGTGGCTCACCATACGGAGTCTTGATCACCACTTGTTTCTTGTCACAAACAATCTGGGCTTGGTTATGAGATAACCAATCCATACCTATCACTATGTCGAAACCAGCTAATTTCAAAGGAAGCAAGGATAACGGAAAAGAGTGGTTCCTAATGGATATAAAGCATCCGTCTAATATAGTTGAGGCAGTTTCTATGGTGCCATCGGCCAACTCTACTTCATATTTCATGCTTAGGGTTTTAACAGGAAGATTTAGCAACTTACAAAACTTATCATCTACAAATGACTTATCCACACCCGAATCAAATAACACCCTTGCATAAACATCATTTATAAGGAAGGTACCTGTTATCACATTATCATCCTGAACTGCTTCCCGTGCATCCATTTGAAAGACCCTGGCATTGGTCTTTTTGGCTTATTCAGGCTTTTTGGCATACTTAGGGCAGTTGGACTTGATGTGCCCCTTCTCGTTACACTTATAGCACGTTGCATCCTTTATCTTCTTGCACTCTATCGTCTTGTGCTCACTTGACTTACAAATCCCACAAGCTCTTGGCTGCGATTGGGACTTGGATTCATATCTGCACCTTCCCAAATGGTGCTTCTTACAGATTTTACACTTGGGCTTCTCACCCAACTGTTGGTCACCTTTCTTGAACCCTGAACTCTTTTTGTGGTCAGAGTTCCCTTTGTGCTTCTTGTTAGAATGGCGTGAGTTATCATCCTCACGTTTTCTCTTCTCAGCATCAAAATGCCTAAGCGATATCTGCCTGACCGCATCCAAAGTAAGGGATAATGATAAATCAGCCGCTGACCTAAAAGTAGCAGGTCGGGATGCCTTCACACTAGCTTTGATTTCTGGGGCTAAACCCCCAATAAAACGGGCTATACGTTTTGGTTCCGGGGTAACCAGGTATGGAACCAAACGTGACATGGTATTGAAGCTAGTAAGGTAAGCCTGACAGT